>OY728156.1:1730132470-1732632470 GCA_963277665.1 Viscum album
TAAAGTGATGAAGGTTTCCACTGGATATGTGATCAAACTATTACATGGGATATCCTAAGCTTTAATCTTATTGGATGTTGTGTCACTTGATTATGTGTTGTTATGGGTATTATTTTACCCATCCATTTCATGTACTTCTACATGAAGAGTTTTGACATATAGACTTGTATTATTTATCTTTCTCTATTTTTTAGGAAAAAATTCATCATTATTCTTGTATTATTTATGGTTCTGGTCACCAATCTATGGGGTTCAGGAATTCCCATCAGGCTATGTTAGAGCTAACTCATGTAGTAGTGTACCTTGAAATCCGAACTGGTTCATGGTAGATTATTATCATAAATGGGGATATGCATCTCTCCTTGATGTCATTATCCATTCTATGTTGTCCTGGTAGACATGAGTAGGATTTTAGGAACATGGGAGGTTGTTATGAGTGATTTATTTGGCCATACCTCATTTTCAAAAGTTGTAAGTCACCTTGGGAATTTAGAAAAAGTATCATTGGGGAATGCTTTTAACTGATTCTATTGAAAATAGTTAATTATGTTTCATGAAATTCATATTCATATATCAACTATTTGAGTTATTGATCTGTGTATCCTTACTGATTCATTTAGTGCGACTTATTGATATTGAGTAGAATCATGCCTCTTAGATGAAATTTTAATAGAACATATGACGAAGTTATTGGTTAACTAAAATAAGAGAGTCCCTATGTGGACAGAAGTGTGGTTGAGATAGTTGTGTGTGCTATCTAAGATTTGGGACATGAACATGAACCCATTCACAGTTCTTTCTCTTGTAGTGGAACCAAAAAATGATGAATCGAGAGATCAAGGTCAAGAATTTCTTCTCAAAAACCACTAGTGTTCTAAGGAAAAATAATATTCATCACACTTTGTATTAGTTAAAAAAGATAGATAAATTATTAATTTTCTTGGAAATAACTATTTCTATTAATGTAAAATGTGGCACCATCATGATGGAATGACTTGGAAGGATATAGTGGTACTCTACCCCCTAAACACCCCCCACCCCATGGACAACCCGCCCACCCCCATGACAGCCCCTCCCCTTGTGGACATCCCCCCACTGGACACTCCGTACCCCCTGGACAGCCCCACCCACCCCCGTGGACAGCCCGCCCACCCCCTAGACACCCCTAACCCCCTAGACAGCACAACCACCCCCGTGGACAGCCCGTCCCACCCCCCTAGAAACCCCCTTCCCCTGTGGATAGCCCCCACCCCTGGACACCCCATACCCCCCTGGATAGCCCCACCCACCCCCGTGGACAGCCCGCCCACCCCCGTGGATAACCCGCCCACCCCCGTGGACAACCCACCCACCCTCGTGGATAGCCTTCCCACCACCTAGACACCCCTCCCCCCTATGGACAACCCCCCACCCCTGGACACCCCGTACCCCCGTGGACAGCCCGCCCACCCCCTGGACACCCCTACCCACTGTGACCACCCCGCCCACCCCCTGGACACCCCTCCCACCCCCTAGACACCCCCTACCCCTTGGATAGCCCAACCACCCCCGTGGACAGTTGGACCACCCCCATGGATAGTCGGCCCACCCCCCTGGACACCTTGTACCCCTAGACAACCTCATCCACCCATGTGGATAGTCCGCCCACCCCCCTGGACACCCCTACCCCCTAGACACCCCAGCCACCCCTATAGACAGCCCGCCCACCCCCCTAGACACCCCCATCCCCTGGACACCCCCACCCCCTGGAAAGCCCCCCCAACCCCCTGGACACCACCCCACCCCCTGGACCACCCCGGACACCACCCCCACCCCCTAGACACCCCCATGGACAACCCTCCCTGCCCTGGACACCCCCACCCCCTAGACACCCCCATGGACAACCCCCCCCCCCCACCACCCTAGACATCCCCACCCCCCTGGACACACCCATGGATAGCCCCCCCCCCCCCTCCCACCCCACCACTATGAACCCCCCCCCCCCCCACACCCCCCCTGGACACCCTGTACCCCCCTGAATAGCCCCGCCACCCTCGTGGACAACCCGCCCACCCCCTGGACATCCCCTCCCTCTATGGACAACCCCCACCCCCTAGACACCCTGTACCCCCTGGACAGCCCCGCCCACCCCCTAGAAACCTCATACTCCTGGACAGCCCCAACCACCCCCATGGATAACCCCACCCCCCATGGATAGTCCCCACCCCCATAGACAACCCCCCCGAACACCCCTACCCCCCCGTGGACAACCGCTCACCCCCTGGACACCCTGTACCCCCTAGACACCCGTGCCCCCTGGACAGCCCCGCCCACCCCCGTGGACACCCCCTCCCCCCCTCCCCCATGGACAACCCCCACCCCCGTGGACATCCCCACCCACCCCCTGGACAGCTCCGCCACCCCCATGGACTGCCCCCACCCCCTGGACACCCCCACCCCCCTGGACAGCCCCCACTCCCGTGGACACCACCCCACCCCCTTGGACATCCCCACCCCCCTTGGATAGCCCCCAACCCCCCTAGACACCACCCCAACCCCTAGACACCCACCCCCTGGAAAGCCTCCCAACCCCCTGGACACCACCCCACCCCCGGGACACCCCCATGGACACCCCCCCCCCCCGGACACCACCCCACTCCCCTGGACACCCCATGGATATCCCCCCCCCCCACCCCCACCACCCTTGACAGCCCCCCTAGACACCCCCCTGACACCCCCACCCCCTAGAAAGCCCCACCAACCCCCTGGACACCCCCATGGACAACCCCCCCACCACCTGGACAGCCCCCCCCCCCGGACACCCCCATCCCCCCGGACACCCCCACCCCTTTAGACACCCCTACCCCCTTGGACAACCACCCCAAACCTCTGAATAGCTCCCCAAACCCCCTAAATTCTGAATTGAATTATTTATGTATTTAATTAACTTATAAATTATGTGTTAATGGTGTATGGGTATACTTGTTGTATGTGTATACTTTCTGTAATTATCTTATGAATTATGTTTTAATTTAGTATGTGTGTAGAGGGTAATTAAATACAGAATTGGAGGTATTCAGACTTATGTTTGAAATATGTGTTGGATGAATTTTGTATGTATTATGCAGGTATACTTGTTAATGGTGTATTGTGTTACTTGTTTTATATTATGCACATATTCTGTTGTGTATGAATTTTGTAGGTTTGCTGTGGAATTGATACGGCTACACATGGGGAGGCCGCCAAGCCGGCTTGCTGCTGCAGGTATAAAAAAGATATGCCAACGGTTCACAACTGTTGGAATATGTGTAAAACCAGAACTTATACCAATGGTTTTATGTAAACCATTGGTATAAGTATATGAAAATGGTTTGTAAACCGTTGGCATATATAATTTTACTTGAGATTTACCAATGGTTTGTGGAAAACCATTGGTAAAAGTCTATACCAACGGTTTACACAACCATTGGTATAAAGATCCTTCATGCTATTACTCACAGTTTAAAACCATTGGAAAACATTATACCAATGGTTTACTGAAACCATTGGTATATACTGATTTTTTCAGACATATCCCAACGGTTCTCATAGAACTATTGGGATATGTCTATCCCTACGGCTCAAGACCCAACGGTTTGGACAATCGTTGGTATAGTTTATACCAACGGTTGTCCAGCCTTTAACAACGATTTTAAACTGTTGGTAAAGCTAAAATTTCTAGTAATGATAGAATTCCTAATGGGATCCCACTAGAGGGGTCTTTCTCCATGTTTTTTAGTCATGAGAAAGGCCCAAACTTTTTCTCGACTCTAGAAACCTCAATGTTTTTTTAGCAGAAATGTATTTTCTAGCACCAAGAAAATGTCTTATTGTAGAAAATATACACTAAACTTTCTAATTACGGACCTACCTCACATGGTTAAACACATTACTTACTATAAGCATTGAGTTTATCAAATGTGTGATCATGTGTTTTTTTCATGTTGAGATCTTGCAAAACAAATTCATATGAAAGAGGCATTTTTATTTTTGGGTGCAAGGTGGTGTGAAACATATGATGGATGGGGTTAAAAAATTTGATCAATTCAATATTAAATGAAAAAAATTGTTTGATGACCAAATTGAAATGTGGTTTGATGACTTATATTCACTTAAATGGCATATATGTTCATCACATTCCATTATAATGAAAAATCAGTATACTTCCTACTATTTACAACTTTGATGGAAAAATAATAATTACTGCCTTTCACAATGACTTATATACTTCATTTTATTGTTTTATTTTAGTTAAAAACAACTAAAACTACAAAAATGAACCGAATTTAATAGGCTAATTATACAATATCATTCAATCGATTTCAACCGATTAATCAGGTTTTAAATTTACTACCCTAACCATATAAATATTCATTTAATCACCACCCTAACCTTATTTAATCAAATTGAAGAGTGTTGTCACGACCCGACCCATGCCGAGGCTCGATCCGTAACTACCCCAAGTTCGCCTCCATAAGCCAGGGGGTGGTGACAAGTGTCGAAGACACAACAACCCAGAGAGGCCTTTTCCTAAGTACTTGTACACACACATGCGGGAAGCTCGATGCAATAGTGCAGAGAGGAAGGAGTAAAAGATGCAACCTGCTACAGAATAAACTATATGTGCATGGACCACTAAAAAAGGTATGGATATGGTAGAGTAAATGAAAGGAAAAAAGGGAAAAAATACACGCTCAACCAGAATAGTGTCCCAACCTGACAGAAAACTGGGAAAGTAAAGTAACTGAGTCCTGCTCCGGGAATCCAAATTGTGACCACTGAACGCGGTCTAGGCACCTGTGTCCCTCAGATCCCTAAATCCAGAAACCTTTTTGTCATCTTCATAAAGCACTATACATGAGGGCAAAGTCCATGCAGAGGTGAGTATAAATATACTCAATAGAATGCCTCGAAAAATAAAGGGGAGCAGTAATAGATACAATAGGAAAGTAAAACAAAAGATAGAATAAAGTACAATAAAAGAGTACAGCTCAACCCAGCCAGAGAAGTGAAGTGATCTCATCCAAATGTAAGGAGCTAGAAATGGTGAGAAGATGAACTTCCCGTCGAGTCTTTGCTACCTATAGTAAGATAATAGGCTCGTCCAACCATGAGAATCTAGACACATAAAGCGCGTGACATACCCTGTGTATCTTTACCTCTTTTAGAAGGAGAGTAACCCAAAACCCAAGGAGTCAGTTCTGAAATAGGTTATATATATTCTTAATCAAAGAAACCCAATGAGAGAGTAAGAGGATCTCCATATCACAGATCATCATAGGAAGAGAGTCGCCAACCGTTCCAAAATTGACCATTATTGATGCCCAGCATCCCTCACATCTTCGCTGAACAGCAAGTCAAAGGGGCTCAACCACCACACCTCGATATTATCTGCTTTGGGTGGGTTTGTCTTTCCCTCATGGTTTTAGGTCACATCATAAGGATGTATCTCAGTTGGAAAAGTGACCCTCTTACTCGTGAGTCCAAAGTGACGACAAAATACGTATCACAACTGATCAATATCCAGAGAGATTAAACCCAAAGTAGACGACCCACACCCTAGTACGTCAGGGGGATTCCACTCTTAAAAGTTATCATAAAGGAATTGAACCCTGATGTGTCAGGGGGATTCCACTCTTGTTTATCAAGGACCCTAGCCCTAGTGCGTCAGGGGGATTTAACTCAGAAGTAGCTGATAGAGGACCCACACCCATGCTGATGGGGGATTCTGCTCTTATTGTCGTCATAGAGGACTCACATCCTAATGCTTCAGGGGGATTCCACTCTAGTCCGTTGAGGACCTGCACCCTAACCAGTAGGGGGATTCCACTCAGAAGTAACTGATAGATCATCTCATCACTGTAGTCTTCGAACACTGCTAGTTTGAGCGTCGGGCTTGGAACACATCAAAAGGATCTTCCAATAATATTCCTTTTATACTTCCACATTTAATAAGATCACGAATAATTCTTCACACATCTAAACGGAACACACCATTGCGATCCTTGCAGAAAAATATGTGAGGTAGACTATTCGCTCACCCCAATCGGACATCTGAAGGAAAAGTTGTGTAACGATGTATTATGATCGAAAGACATCTCTTAGGGACCACATCTTGGTCCTGAAATTAATTATATGGATCACACCATTATGATCATATTATAAAAACACATGGTATCGACTACTCGATCATCCAAAATGGATACCCAATGAAAAAGTTGCATTTCATCGTAAAGCTTACGAACCGAGCCCCGTGGGGCTTGCAACTCGACTTTAGTTTAAACACCTGATAGTCATCTTGAAAAGTTCACCCAAGGACCAGGGTCAGACTTCCGTTGATGAAGTGGTAATCGAACACCGTATGTAGGTGCCACGTCTGAAACAAGAAGCTCGAATAATAATAATAATAATAATAATAATAATAATAATAATAATAATAAACTCTTGTGTTTCATGAAACCAAGTCACAAAACTGAGTTTTAAAGTTCCTGAAATGGTCTAAAAATATTCGTCTCGAAGATAGGGACTCGTGGCCGCAGAAGGCGCATCGATCAGACGCTCGATTTAGGAGAAACATGCGTTTAAAGGTTCCTTGACCTAAAATGGGCCGGTCCGACCCATTTTGGTTGGACCCCTCTAGCTCGGCCCACCTGTCATCGGCCGGACCCTCTGCATTGCTGGACATCCATGCCTTGGCTCCCCCGTTGTCCCCTTGTCAATGTGGCACCCACATCGTGTGAGTCAGTGCTGCCTGGGGTCGCACACCGTGACCCCGCCCCGCCTCGTGCTTCGTTCAGCCCACCGTCATCCCGACACTGCCGGACACCCCCAGTTGCGTTGATCTCACCATCTCGATCACCTCCTGACCACCCTGCTCACCGATCTCGCCTCCAACCACACCCCGCACTCTGATCCACCGTCCCGACGTCACTGCTCACCGGCCTCATCTGGCCGCCCTGCTCCACACGGCGGTCGTCGCACTGTCGATGCTCCGATGGTCCATTCCACAGACCATCAGGCTACATCTGGTTGCCTGATCATGAATTCGTCAATGGATTAGGGGACCCTTGCATTGAGGGATTCACAATGCTGACCTCTATTTGATGATCCGTCAATGATTCTGTGAACCGAAAAGAAAAATGAAACAACCGTGAAGAACGGACGAGGAACACAGATAAATTTAAGGCTTTGAACATAGATTGATGGTCATGTTAGTGCAGTCATCGATGATTGATAGTAAATAATAATAAACAATTGACAAAAGGAGGATTTTTCAAATAAAACTTCAAACAGAGATCAAAAAGGGAAGAAACCCTACCTCAAACCGGTCTATTTATCACTGTCGACGCATTTGTCACGCTCCTACTTTGATCAGTCGAGGTTCCAAAGAAGAAACTCTGTGATTTGATGAAGAATGTATGAGAGAGAGGGTTTTATAGGGATAGAGAGAGATTAGGGTATAACCTTAATCCTAATCCCTTAACTTTCCACTTATAAAAAAACACTGGAACCCACAAACGGTCGTGAAATCAGAAATCTCCGCACCCTCTCATTTTATGTCACACTTAGGTAAAATATCTCATTACGAACTCAACAATGGTATCGATTTTCCCATCCGAACCCCTGATATAAAGTTATTTGATACAACTTTAGAGGTAAAATAATTAAGTTTAATTATTTTAATTACAATTTTGCTCATGGATTGTTTTTTCCACAGAAGTCTTGCACCGACGAAAGTTATGACCCACCTAGGGTAAATGTCGCATTCCAGACTCATCTGTGGCCTCAAATTTCTGATTTAAGCTACTATTTAAGAGTTATCATGTTTCTTTTGTGTGCATAGTATAAAACATACTTAATATTTTTATAAAAATTAATTCTGGGCACACCGGGCAACAGAATTACACGTCATCTCAGCGTCCAACTCTGGAAATATATATAGAAATATTTCTAAGTATTACAAGGAGAAAATTAGGTCTCTATATCATTCCCTCCAAACTTTTCATCCCCAAAAAGAAAAAAACTAGGAAAACAACTTGGGATACCGAGCCTGTATCTGGTTATCTCATTCCCAATAAATCTCTTGCATGTTTCTGTGCTGCCACAACACGCAAAATAAAGGGATGACTCGTCTAGGTAAGGTTCACTTCTGTGGATCCTCAATCGCCACCGAGTGATCTGCAAAGGTGGCTTCATCTTCAATGTCCAGCTCACCCTAGTAAATAACTTGTGTAGGATCATGCACGTATTAGCTCATCTATGACATATGGAAGACTTCATACACCCACTCCAGCTGTAGGGGTAGATCAAGGTGGTAGGAAACTTCACCAACCCTCCACACGATCTCGAAGGGCCTGATGAACCTTGGAGATAACTTGTCTCCCCGACCGAACCTCCACATTCTGTGTCATGTGGAAACTCTCAAGAAGACACTGTAGAGACCCGAAGCTTGACGTACATGGATAATACATTACTTTTGCGGAATACTTAGTACATAACAAAAACACACACACAAGGACCGTAATAGTTTAGTGTCTTTGGAAACTCGGAATATAATCTTCTAATCGTAGTGAAAGATCTTCAACATCTCCCATAAAGATCTTCTTTTTTTCTAAACCTAAATCCTTTCTTTATGTCCTGGGAAAAAAACATAAAAGGGTGATCTCAAATGCTCAGTAAGGGTAAACAAAAGAAATATCAATCATGTCATATTCATAAGAACATATCTTTTGGAAATCTTAACCTGCAAAAGAGATCATAATTTCATAACATGGGATAAATCATAGTAGTTAAATGTAATCCCAATAATCATAACTTAAAACATGAAACTTTGTGGAATACACACATAATCATAGAGAATCATTTCTTGTTAGTCAAGACTCATTTCCAAGACTATCTTAGTGGACAAAGTCCCTTTCTGAACCGAGTTCTCTCCTCGTTTCAGTCCTGTTTCACTGAACCGGTATAACCTATCGTTCTAGCCATGTCTATCTCATGAGATATAAAATCTTTACCCAATTAATTGGAGGGATATATAGGTCCCACCCATCTCATAATGATACCATTCTTATGTGTGCCACAAAATCATAAATCATACATCATTGCATAACCCATGTAATAAAAATGGGAATCTTAAACATCATGACATCATAAAACAATTCATATAAGATAAAGAAATTCATAAAAATATAATTCCATCACAACATAATCAAATAAATGTAATAATAGGGATAGAAACAGAACCCTTTATTATCTTAGATGGAAAATAATTTTGATAAAACACTTGAACTCCATTCTTGAGGAAAATATCCTTTCTGCTTCAAAAACAATTTTTCTATCTTAACATGTCGTACAATTCTAAACTAAAAGAAGTTGATTAAAAATAAACTTGAAAACTTGTAAAGGAAGCTTCTTGGAAATAATGTTTTAAAAATCCATTCATGCCGTATAAGTTTAAAAAAAACAATCTTCGTACTTTTTTCGGAAAAGTCAAAAAGTACCTCGTATAAAAAACGAAAAAATATTCCTTTCATATCTTTTACTAAAAACTCACCGAAGGGTAAAATAGGATTTAAACAATTTTAGGTGAATGGTAATAATATTACATATTGAGGAAATATGGATGTGGATAATAAAATACACCCCAGTAAATGCCAAAGTATAAACAATCTCGGATAAAAATGAGATTGTGATATTTCCCTTACCTTAGGTCTGATTTGCTTCGTAAGTGTCTGAACCTCCTGTATAATGATTTAAATAATGTCATTGACTTATTCCAGAATCATACTCATTATTATGATATCATATATGGTTCACTTATAACTTTATATTACCCGTTCTTTTGTAAATTCCATGTTAAAGAGTGTTTTGGGTAAAATCGTTTCATTTTTCGTCCGTGTTTTGACTTGTAATTATTCATATGATTACTTAGATCATGATTACTTAATTCCAGATTATAAAACATGATTTATATATAATATATATTCATAATATACATATATATAATAGATTAGTAAATGGAAATAAATACACCGTTCATGGAGACGGTAGGTCGTACATACGCATGAACGCTGTTTTCTTTTCCTTATTGAGTTAAATGGAATTAAGTAGATGACATACATATATATAAACATAAATCCAGTATCATTATTATTTAATATATTTCATTATTAATTATGATATATACTTTATAATCATTCATGAATGGTTAACGTGGAGAATGAATCTCATCGCGTCGTGGAGACGGTAGTCCGTACGTACGCACGCGCGGTGATTTTGTTTTCCGTAGGATGGATAGATGGTGAAATAAGGTTGTTTCATAATTATAATAACATATCAGTATATAAGTGATACTGATGTTATTACTTCATAATTAAACAACCTAATAAGAAGAAGTGTAAGAATAAATAAAGATGAAGGAATCGGTAACGGACATTACCTCTTCTTTGAAGCGCCTCTTTGAGATCTCCTTTTAGGGCACTAAAATTGCTATTTGAGGAAGACCAGAACCTCTAGGATGTTTCTAGGGAAGTGTATAAGGGAATTTGGTAGGTTTTGGTCGATCTTGAAGGCTCAAAGTAGTGTGAGGAAGAGAGGGAGGGGGTGACCTTTTATAAGGGAGGATAGGGGAACCTTTGGAATAACTAAAAATATTATTTTATTATAAAGTCAAATTCGGTTTTTAATAGCTCCAAATTTATATATCTCGAAGATAAGTTGGGTAGGGGTAGAAATCCTCTCATACAATAGAATTTAGACAAGTTTAGGTATCAATTTTAACCTTATCATTTAGATTTAACTTTAAGTTAGATGATTTAAATTTCACCGTGTCTTTTTGTTTTCTTACACTATAAGGTTAATAAACTTACTATATAAATCCAAACGAACCCCAAGTTGTTTATTATTAATATATATAACCTTATCTAAGTCATTTGGCCGAACATTAGATTTTTAGGAATAAAATAACAATTAATAATATAATATTTGTTTTAAAAACTATTTTATGTCAATTTTGACACTATTTAGTAATTGATTTTTTTGAAAATCATAACAGAATGCTTAGCTCGAACCAAGTTAATTAAATCAATACTAACATGTCATATTAACCTATAAAATTAGTTTAATTCATAAAAAGTCTCAAATTACATTTATTTGGGTATTTATAACATCAATTATGTAAATATTTTATTAATAAGATAATTACTGCATCATCGTTGTGTCATAAATAAATTAAATTATTTAATGTCTAAAAATTACAAATAAAATACCATTATGCAGGAAATTTTTTTATCTTTCTAATTAATATTTATAGTCTAATTTATCTTATGTATAACCCCATATTAAAAATTATTTACTTATTAAACGTTGATTTTAACTATTTTAACCCTTCTTTAAATAAATTAATAATAAATGTCCTAATCTAATCCAAGTGGGCCTAAATGGTCATATTTTATTCCTAAGGTTGTTTTTGGTCGAATTAAACTTGTAAAATAGAATTAGGACATGTGTTAGGGTAATAGTAATATCTTTTTTACCCTTAATTACCCTATTTACTTTTAACCGTGGTAAAAAAAGTAAAAAGTTACTATTCACCAAAAATTATTTTCATCTCATTGAACCACATTTTACTTACTGACATCAACCGTGTCTCTCGGATTTTTGAAATTCCACTCACAGAAGCGGTAAAATTAAGTTTTATGAAAAATTCATTTTTTTTAACTACCACTTAGTGGTTTCACTATTCATCAAAAAATGAAAGTTTCCAGAAAAATACCAAAAATTAGGCCTAAGATATATTTGATATTATGAATTCAAAAATGATGTCTATTTTACCAAATTCAAAACATATCAGTTGCATTAATTAATTTAAAAATTAATTCACATCGTCAAAACAAATAGCGTGTTCTTAAGAGATAATAACTATCAAAAGATTGACAGTTGTTTATGTCTGGTTTAAATGTAAAATTACATCCAATAACCAACATTGTATTAAATTGTAAAAATATATTCTAAATATACTTTAAAACCAATCAAATTAATAATTTATCACTATTAATTATTTATATTAAAAGGGTTGTTTTTAATTAAAATTTCGTAATTTTCACTATTCATCAAAAAATGAAAGTTATCCGAAAAGTACCAAAATTTCACCCTAAGCTAATTTCGATATTCCGAATCCAGAAATGAAGTCCATTTTGAAAAATAAAATTTACAAAATTTCAAAAAGTGGTTATTACTATTCATAACGGTTAGTTTTAATAATATTTTAATAGCATATCGTTGTTTAGTGAAACTCGGTATTGCATACTACACACGCTATCGAGGAAGGTCGCGATTGCGTGTAATGCAAGGAAAGTCAAGGATGCGTGTTGTGCAAGATCCTTTTGGTGTAGCGTACAACACAAGACATTAATGAAATTAAAAAGAATATTTTTCATAAAATCTCGGGGTGTTACATTCTACCCCCCTTAAAATGAATTTCGCCCTCGAAATTCGTCGGGGTTATAAATTGTTTACTATTCGAAAGTTTCTTTAATAGAAACCCACATCGTAAAAAGGAGTACCAAAACCAATCTTTAAAAATAAATGTATGAAACATAACGGTTACCCAAATAAACTAATCACTGGGTTTCCACATAGGTGAAAATATGGATATGGAAGAGAAATCTAACCATCATGTTCTGATGGAGAGTGGTAGAGAACATGGCTATGAAAAATCCAGAAATCACAAAGCCATAAATTTTTGACGATCTAAGGTACCTTTTGATTCATCAGATATAAGAGCACTAGGACAACATTTTTGGTTTTCAAGATCGTTTCCCTAAGGCTGATGAAGTTGGAATTAGAAGAAATACTTTCGTGATTTCGGTATAGTCTCACCGTTGGTCGTTCTTTGGACAATTTCCACTTCATCTCTTAAATAAATGAAGTTTAATTTTTCATTCGTGATGTGTTAGAAGATCATGTGATAGAATGATGGGTCATTCCATCTGTCTCAAACAAAAGGTTAGAAAAGTTATCAAAAAATACATAAGTCCATCTATAGTGAGATTAATGATATATGGTTCCTAAAATGGACTTATACTTCATATATCATACTGATTAATATAATAAAACTAGTTTCTACTAAACAAGGACTTCCTGTAGGCTAGTGGTAGGCAATAAAGGCCAGTCGGACTTCAGTTGTGGGTTCGATTCCCACGGCCTTGTCCGACGCGATGGGCTGTCGCCCGTCCTGCAGGTTGTCCTTTTTATAAAACTATATTACTATAACATCCCATCAATAATATCGAAAAAAACTTCTATCCTTAAACAATACTAACTTATGTCCAACATAATCCATTCCAATCTGTAGGCTTATCCCTAATACTGCAGTCCACTCTCATAATATAGTGAAAACGATTACCAGATATTTAACACCATCGTTGATCCCCATATATCATAAGATATGTCTTGTTGGTCACATTCCAAACATTCGAAGGCCTTAATCATGTATTCTCTTGAAAAATGAATACCCATTGAACCTTAGTGAAAATATGAATGCAGTTAAAAGTTAAAACCTTCCACATACCAAAATCCTTAAAATTCTTTATACTCAAACCATGATATCACTTAGTCCTTATATCAGTAATGAGCTCATGAATACAATCAAACATCTCATTATCTTATTATCCCTTCATTATGTGCATATCATCTGTTTACCAAAAATGTCTCAATCAATTTTCATGGTTACCGGTACCATGAAATTATTGAAAACCACAATAGAATAATACAAAAATATTCTAATACACAATAATAGTACCTCAACAACATTATTCTTGAATACCAATACATAAACACTTCAATCCATCCACTTCAAGTATTGTCCTGGAATAAGTCCTTCCTTGATTTAGAAGTAACTTTTTAGGTCAGGGCATTGAGTTGGGTAATTCCCATGTTCTCCACAAATAATACATTGAACTCCATAACAGTCTGTCACTCTATGACCCTTTTCTCCACACAGATAACATCGGTCCCTCCATTTGAGGTATTCATCAAGGTTCTTCTTCCCTTCTTTAGAAATCTCAATCTTCCTTTCTTTATGCTCCTCAACATGTGAACATTCATAATAGTTTATCTTCCTCTTCTTTGATGAATTAGGCATACCACTAAATTTCACCTTGTTAATCATATATCGCGATGACTGATTCGACATAATCACAATCTCTTTCTCTCTAGGAATTACACAATTTTGTTGCTCATAGTCACCAATTTGTCCATTGGATTCAATGTTAACCGAATTCATTCTGGTTCCCTCCATTAACTAAAACACAAAAATGATTCAGTGAGAGGAAAAAATCATGCTAGAGAAAACAACATAGTAAAGGGGAGCACCCTCAATATCTAACATCTTGGGTTAAATTCTAATATCGTTAGTGAAATTATAGGACTATAACCTATATGTATACTTAACCTTAGAGACATCCCTAGACATACCTTAGAAATATCTCTAGGGATCTCACTAACGTTTTCACATCCTAGTTTCCAAAGGTTGACTAAACCTTTTCTCTGATACCAACTGTAGAGACCCGAAGCTTGACGTACATGGATAATACATTACTTTTTCGGAATACTTAGTACATAACAAAAACACACACACAAGGACCGTAATAGTTTAGTGTCTTTGGAAACTCGGAATATAATCTTTTAATCGTGGTGAAAGATCTTCAACATCTCCCATAAAGATATTCTTTTTTTCTAAACCTAAATCCTTTCTTTATGTCCTGAAAAAAAAAACATAAAATGGTGAGCTCAAATGCTCAGTAAGGGTAAAAAAAAGAAATATCAATCATTTCATATTCATAAGAACATATCTTTTGGAAATCTTAACCTGCAAAAGAGATCATAATTTCATAACATGGGATAAATCATAGTAGTGAAATGTAATCCCAATAATCATAACTTAAAACATGACACTTTGTGGCATACATACATAATCATAGAGAATCATTTCTTATTAGTCAAGACTCATTGCCAAGACTATCTTAGTGGACAAAGTCCCTTTCTGAACTGAGTTCTCTCCTCGTTTCAGTCCTGTTTCACTGAACCGGTATAACCTATCGTTCCATCCATGTCTATCTTATGAGATATAAAATCTTTACCCAATGCATTGGAGTGAGATATAGGTCCCACCCATCTCATAATGATACCATTCTTATGTGTGCCACAAAATCATAAATCATACATCATTGCATAATCCATGTAATAAAAATGGGAATCTTAAACATCATGACATCATAAAACAATTCATATAAGATAAAGGAATTCATAAAAATATAATTCCATCACAACATAATCAAATAAATGTAATAATAGGGATAGAAACATAAACCTTTATTATCTTAGATGGAAAATAATTTTGATAAAACACTTGAACTCCATTCTTGAGGAAAATATCCTTTCTGCTTCAAAAACAATTTTCCTTTCTTAACATGTCGTACAATTCTAAACTAAAAGAAGTTGATTAAAAATAAACTTGAAAACTTGTAAAGTAATATTCTTGGAAATAATGTTTTAAAAATCCATTCATGCCGTATAAGTTTAAAAAAAACATTCTTCGTACTTTTGTCGGAAAAGTCAAAAAGTACCTCGTACGAAAAATGACAAAAGATTCCTTTCATATCTTTTACTAAAAACTCACCGAAGGGTAAAATAGGATTTAAAAAATTGTAGGTGAATGGGAATAATATTAAATATTGAGGAAACATGGATGTGGATAATAAAATACACCCCAGTAAATGCCAAAGTATAAACAATCTCGGATAAAAATGAGATTGTGATATTTCCCTGACCTTAGGTCCGATTTGCTTCGTAAGTGTCCAAACCTCATATATAATGATTTAAATAATGTCATTGACTTATTCCAGAATCATACTCATTATTATGATATCATATATGGTTCACTTATGACTTTATATTACCCGTTCTTTTGTAAATTCCATGTTAAAGAGTGTTTTGGGTAAAATCGTTTCATTTTTCGTCCGTGTTTTGACTTGTAATTATTCATATGATTACTTAGATCATGATTAATTAATTCCAGAATATAAAAAATAATTTATATATAATATATATTCATAATATACATATATATAATAGATCAGTAAATGGAAAGAAATACACCGTTCATGGAGACGGTAGGTCGTACGTGCGCATGAACACTGTTTTCGTTTCCTTATTGAGTTGAATGGAATTAAGTAGATGACATACATATATATACACATAAATCCAGTATCATTATTATTTCATATATTTCATTATTACTTATTATATATACTTTATAATCATTTATGAATGGTTAACGTGGAGAATGAATCTCATCGCGTCGTGGAGACGGTAGTCCGTACGTACGCACGCGCGGTGATTTCATTTTCCGTAGGATGGATAGATGGTGAAATAAGGTTGTTTCATAATTATAATAACATATCAGTATATAAGTGATACTGATGTTATTACTTCATAATTAAACAACCTAATAAGAAGAAGTGGAAGAAGAAATAAAGATGAAGGAATCGATAACGGACATTACCTCTTCTTTGAAGCGCCTCTTTGAGATCTCCTTTTAGGGCACTAAAATTGGTCTTTGAGGAAGACCCGAACCTCTAGGATGTTTCTAGGGAAGTGGAGAAGGGAATTTTTCAGGGTTTGTCCGAGATTGAAGGCTCAAAGTGGTGTGAGGAAGAGAGGGAGGAGGTTCCCTTTTATAAGGGAGGAGAGGGGCACCTTTGGAATAACTAAAAATATTATTTTATTATAAAGTCAAATTCGGTTTTTAATAGCTCCAAATTGATATATCTAGAAGATAAGGTGGATAGGGGTCGAAATCCTATCATAAAATAGAATTTAGACAAGTTTAGGTATCAATTTTAACCTTATCATTTAGATTTAACTTTAAGTTAGATAATTTAAATTTCACCGTGTCTTCTTGTTTTCTTACACTATAAGGTTAATAAACTTACTATATCAAGCCAAACGAACCCCAAGTTGTTTATTATTAATATATATAACCTTATCTAAGTCATTTGGCAGAACCTTAGATTTTTAGGAATAAAATAACAATTAATAATATAATATTTGTTTTAAAAACTATTTTATGTCAATTTTGACACTATTTAGTAATTGATTTTTGTGAAAATCATAACAGAATGATTAGCTCGAACCAAGTTAATTAAATCAATACTAACATATCTTATTAACCTATAAAATTAGTTTAATTCATAAAAAGTCTCAAATTACATTTATTTGGGTATTTATAACATCAATTATGGCAATATTTTATTAATAAGATAATTACTGCATCATAGTTGTGTCATAAATAAATTAAATTATTTAATGTCTAAAAATTACAAATAAAATACCATTATGCAGGAAATCTTTTTATCTTTCTAATGAATATTTATAGTCGAATTTATCTTATTTATAACCCCATATTAAAAATGATTTACTTATTAAACTTTGATTTTAACTATTTTAACCCTTCTTTAAATAAATTAATAATAAATGTCCTAATCTAATCCAAGTGGGCCTAAATGGTCATATTTTATTCCTAAGGTTGTTTTTTTCCGAATTGAACTTGTACAATAGAATTAGGACATGTGTTAGGGTAATAGTAATATCATTTTTACCCTTAATTACCCTATTTACTTTTAACCGTGGTAAAAAAAAGTAAAAAGTTACTATTCACCAAAAATTATTTTCATCTCATTGAACCAAATTTTACTTACTGACATCAACCGTGTCTCTCGGATTTTTGAAATTCCACTCACAGAAGCGGTAAAATTAAGTTTTATGAAAAATTCATTTTTTTAACTACCACTTAGTGGTTTCACTATTCATCAAAAAATGAAAGTTTCCAGAAAAATACCAAAAATTAGGCCTAAGCTATATTTGATATTATGAATTCAAAAATGATGTATATTTTACCAAATTCAAAACATATCAGTTGCATTAATTAATTTAAAAATTAATTCCCGTCGTCAAAACAAATAGCGTGTTCTTAAGAGATAATAACTATCAAAAGATTGACAGTTGTTTATGTCTTGTTTAAATGTGAAATTACATCCAATAACCAACATTGTATTAAATTGTAAAAATATATTCTAAATATACTTTAAAACCAATCAAATTAATAATTTATCACTATTAATTATTTATATTAAAAAGGTTGTTTTTAATTAAAATTTGGTAATTTTCACTATTCATCAGAAAATGAAAGTTATCCGAAAAGTACCAAAATTTCACCCTAAGCTAATTTCGATATTCCGAATCCAGAAATGAAGTCCATTTTGAAAAATAAAATTTACAAAATTTCAAAAAGTGGTTATTACTATTCATAACGGCTAGTTTTAATAATATTTTAATAGCATATCGTTGTTTAGTGAAACTCGGTATTGCATATTATACACGCTATCGAGGAAGGTCGCGATTGCGTGTAATGCAAGGCAAGTCAAGGATGCATGTTGTGCAAGCTTCTTTTGGTGTAGCGTACAACACAAGACATTAATGAAATTAAAAAGAATATTTTTCATAAAATCTCGGGGTGTTACAGACGAGGTATCCCTTCTCGAACTCCAAGGGCCTATGACGGTGGTCTGCATACGATTTCTATCTGCTCTAAGCCATATTAATTTGTTCATGGATGAACTACATCTTCTCTGTCGTGGCTCACACCAACTATGGGCCCATGAGGGAAAATTCTCCAACCTTCGTCCAACACAAAGGTGACCTGCAGGGTCTCTCGTATAGGGCCTCAAAAGATGTCTTGTTGTATGAAAACTCTACCAAGGGTAGGTGATCCTCTCGGCTCCAACTGAAATCTAACATGAAATCCCTTAGCATATCCTACAATACCTAGATAGTGCACCTGGTCTACCCATATGTCTTGGGGTGAAAGGTTGTACTCATCCATAGCCGGGTCTCAAATGCCTCTTACGGGCCTCTCCACAACCGTGACGTAAGCCACATGTCATGATTAGAGATAATCATCGAGGGTACCCCGTGAAGGCGGATGATCTCCCGTAAGCACAACTGCTCCAAATTCTCCACTGATCTCTACTCCCTAATAGAAAGGAAGTTTGCCGAATTGGTGAGTCGGTCCATTATCACCCAAATGGAGTCATGACCCTTAGTTGTGCGTGGAAACCCTATGATGAAGTCCATGGATATGCCATCCCATTTTCACTTTGGGATGTCGAGGGGATACAATAAACCTTCCGGAACCTAATGCTTAGCCTTCACCTACTGACAGGTAAGGCATCGTGAGATGAACTCAGCAACATTGCGTCTCATGTTGAACCACCAAAACTACCATTGAAGAACCCTATAAATCTTCCCCACACCGAGATGCACAACTAAAGGATGAGTATGGGACCCCCACATCACCTCCTCTCACATCATGATTGGAATCATTGTTCACCTTTGGAACAAGATCTTGTGATTCCCTCCTTCATAATACCCATCAGGTGCGTTTCCTGTGGATATCTGGTCACACAAAACTTCACAATCGATATCTCCTAGCTGGGACTCTCTCGCACACTTGAGGAGTGAAGGAGTCAGCACCATCGACTGTAGAAAATTTGTACCCTCATGCTCCACTAGGGTCAGCGACAAGGAAGATAACTAATCTGAATCTTCATTCACTAAGAAATATTGAGACTTCCTGCTAAGGGCATCTACTACAATGTTTCCCTTCCTCATAGTATAGACTATCTTGAAGTCGTAGTCCTACAGAAACTCCAACCAGTGTTTCTACCTCAGATTCAGATCTCTCTGGGTAAAGATATACCTGGGGATTTAGTGGTCTGAGTAAACCACGAAGCGTTCACCCAGAAGATAGTGTCTCCACAACCTTAGGGTGAAGACTACTACTATGAGATCTAAGTCATGAGTCACATAGTTCTTCTCATGGGGTCTCAACTGCCTCGACCCGTATGCAATGAATGCCTGTCATTGCATCAAAATGAAACCGAGCCCAGCTCCTAAGGGATTGAAATACACTATGAACTCAACACCCTCTTCTGGTAGTCTCAGAACTAGAGCACTCATCATCCTCTACCTCAACTCCTTGAAGGTCTTCTGGCACCTCTCAGACTAGGTAAACGGTTATCCCTTCCACGTTAGGGCAGTCAAAGGGGCTGTGATCCTAGAGAAATCTACTACAAATCTCTGGTAGTACCCAATGAAACTAAGGAAGCTTCGCACCTCTGATGCATTCTTGGGTGGATCCCAAGCAAGAACTACTTCAATATTTGCTGGATCTATGACTAAACCTTCCTCCAAGATGACATGCCCCAAAAATTGAACCTCGTGTATCTAGAATTGACACTTCGAGATATTTCCATAAAGTTGGTGCTCTCAAAGTAAATCAAGGATCATCCTAAATTACTTTACGTGCTCATCCTTCGACGCTGAGTAAACAAGTATGTCGTCTATGAAAACAACAAAAAATCGGTCCAAGTATGACTGGAATGACTGGTTCATCAAATCCATGAAAATAGTGGGGGAATTTGTCACACCGAAGGGCATTACTAGGAACTCATAATGCTCGTAGGAACAACGGAAGACCAACTTCAGAATATCAGCCTCACGAACCCGTAGCTGGTGGTAGTCAGATCTCAGATCGATATTGGAGAACCATCACACACATCACAACTGGTCGAAGAGGTCATCGATCCTCAGTAAGGGGAATTTGTTCTTTATCGTGTCCTAGTTCAGGTGATGATAATACACACAAAGTCGTAAACCCCCTTCTGCCTTCTTCACGAACAAAACTGAAGCCGCCCAGGAGGGACACACTGGGTCTGATGAAACTCTTCTCGCGGAGGTCCTACAACTGTAATTGTAGCTCCCAGAGCTCGGTGGGTGTCATTTGATATGCTGCAAAAGATATCAGGGTAGTCTCTGGTAGAAAATCAATGCAAAACTCCAACTCCCGCCTCAAAGGTAGTCCCAGGACATCTTCAGGGAAGACGTCCATGTAATCCTCCACAACTGAAGAAACCTAGGTGCCCGAAGAGTCTTTTGCACCAAGGTTCACGCTTGATAGCTTGTGGAAAAAGGTTATTGCCTCCTGTTCATAGCACCAGCCTTCCCTACTATGAGGTCTCATTCACCGAGAAAGGAGAACCTCATCCCATCAGTGTGCAAGCATCTGACTAGCATGTGATGACAATCAATCCGGACTTGAACCATGGAAAGTAAATCCATGCCCAAAATTACACCATAATCTTCCATCGTGATGACCAATAGGTCTCACATGAACATTTCTCATCCAAAGGAGAGCTCGCACTACCAACAGATAAAAGATACATAAGAAGCGATTCTCGTAGGAATCTCGAAACAAAGCTGTTGTGCTAGTGCCTCCACTGGGAGTTGTAACTCCCATACCAGAAGTAACGGGATAAAATAGTGATTGGATCACGTGTCTACTAATACTGAATCAAGAGTAGAATAAACACATAACGTACCTCGGATTATCTCACGCACCATAGGATCACATAAATCCATAGCCTGCAATTATCTGCAGCCCCGGTCACCAGCTCTCTGAGCCTGGCGTGGGCCGCCCGATGGTGGTGGTGGGAGGATCTCATAGCATCGTCCCACACCACCTGGTCCTCCTGCTCCTCCTGCTCCTCTTCCAGCATCGCCTTCCTGGGGACCACCCTGATCACGGTGTTGCCTCTGCTGTGGTGGTGTCACAAACTAGCCCAGGTACCCTGGTAATCCGATAACTGATCCGACCCTGACATAGCCCGAAGGGCGTTTCTGATCCCCATGGGTCGATGACTAGCACCTGGCATCGTACAACATACAAGTGGGAATGATTTTTCCATAAGAATGCGGAAGAAAAATTAAACAAAGCAGTATGCGTAACAAAAGAAACTCCACTGCTTTGTCCAACACCATTGACTATGGATAGAACTATTCGGTGAAAATAACCTTAAAGTATTTCCAATATAAGCCCTCATGTTTCTTTATTGTCACTATCGTGTCCCACCATCTCCTTTTTTGTGCCTCCAACACAAAGGTGGCACACTTCACCTTGATCTCATCTGGTGTCTACAAGAACTCAAACAAAAGTTCTATCATGCCCAACCATTTCTCAACATGTTGAGGATTAGTAGAGCCTTTGGAATATAGTGGTTTCTAGTGAAATAACTCTTGATAAAAAATTCTAAGAGAACCCCCAGGTTCCACAGCTATATCCTGAATGGGGACTAGAGGTGGTGCCTATCCCAGAACTTGGACAGTGCACACAATCACCTCAACTAGGATCGGGTCCACTGGAGGATTCACTCACTAATGTTCAGTAATATCCCCTTCCTGCATCTGATTCGCACGTCTTCTCAGAGGCATGATGTCACACAACATCAACAGAAATTAAGGAAGACATTAGATAAGGCTCATACATAGGAACAAGGGTAACATGATCTCGACTGGTAGAACATACATGATTTGGATTTCACTCTATCCAAATCAAAATAGGGAAAATACTAAAACTAATCCACAATACATATTTCCCTAACCACCCCTGGTGACTTAAGGTTCATTGTGGTGAGAGTTGGCCAGACACTCAATTGCAACTACCTCCTAAGCCCCAACAAGAATACTCAAATGCATACTGTCATCAAGGCAAGATGCTTAACTTTCCTTTGATACCATTTTGTCACGAACCAGCCCAGGTACCATGGTAACCCGATAACCAAGCCGACCCTGACATAGCTCAAAGAGTGTTCTCAATCCCCATGGGTTGACGACTATCACCTGGCATCATACAACATACAAGTGAGAACGATTTTTCCACAAGAAGGCAAAAGCAAAAGAAAACAAAGCAGTATGCATAACAAAAGAAACTCCATTGTTTTGGCCAACACCATTGACTCTGGATAGAACTATTCGGTGAAAAGAAACTTGAAATCTTTCCAATATAAGCCCTCATGTTTCTTTGTCTTCACTATCATGTCACACCATCTCCTTCTTGGTGGCTCCAATACAAAGGTGGAACACTTCACCTTGATCTCATCTGGTGTCTACAAGAACTCAAACAGAAGTTCTATCTTGCCCAACCATTTCTCAACATGTTGAGGATCAGTTGAGTTTTTTTCAAGCATGAGTAGGCCAACAGAAATATGGATCCTGTAGATGTTTAGGGCACTTGTAGAATTCTTGCCACAACTTTTCCACTCCACAAAAAAACACGAGATCATCAGAACCTTCAAAAACTATGGGGCAATCAAATGCTTCATGTTCAAAAGGGTTCCACCCATAGGAATCTAGAACGAAGCTTCTTCACGTAGTGGAAGAGTCTCCAGAGGAAGTAGATACTGGTCCAATGATTTTGAGTAGAATCATTACTATATATTTGTCATTAGTGACTACTCTTTTTGATACGAGTGCATCTCAGTCATTTATTTCAACCTATACTATTAATCTACTTAATCTTAATATGGAGCATTTATCTTGTGCAATGGATATTATTATACCCATTGGTATAAAGAGAGAGCAGGGTCTCCATAATCCTCTTGTGTCTTCTCTCTATCAGTTTTCAAACTTTCTTGGAGTTTTCTGGTTCTCGAAATGGAATCTCTTGACGTCATATTCGGGATGGATTTTCTAATTGCGAATAAGGCCCGGATTGATTGTTATCTTCAATGGGTATACCTTACTAAACCCAGTGGTGTGCCTCTTATCTTTCAAGGATAATGAGACCTAAGGTCAAGCAGAGTCAAACCTTTTTATCTAGAGTTGGGGAAAATGATATCAGTGTTTACTTTTGATCTAGAGCGAGATTCTTTGGGTGGTGATCTCCCTCTAGTTGTCGTCGAGTTTCCCATCGTGTTTCCTTATGACTTTTCTGGTTTACCACTGGTAAGAGAGGTTGAGTTTTCCATTGACTTGATGTTAGATACTCAACTCGTTTCTTTTCCCTCTTACCAAATAGCTCCAACAGAACTGAAAGAACTAATGTCCCAGTTGGACAACCTTCTTGAGAAAGCCTTTATTCACCCAAGTGTGTCACCTTGAGCGGTGTTGTTTCTCTCCACCATGAAAGAGGATGGTTGTAATGTCCTGGTTCCAGAATCCACCCAGAGGCGCCTCGTACCCGGTTGTTCACATGGCCTCGAGCACATTTCCCTGAACGCCAGAGGCTGCCGACTAGCAGCGAGAGCCTTGGGTGTGATAGTGGGGGGAAACTATGCCCTCATTGGCAGAGTAACACAGCGGAAGAGAAACAAATATACAATAGTGGATGTTGTAAATATCCAATAATAGTAAATAGCATAAGACTGAAATAATAAACAACTGGAGAACATATATATAAAATGATGCATGATAAATATGTCTACGAAAATAGCCAAACAAGTCACAATGCTGAATACAATAGTACTAAACCAAAGTACAAAAGAAACAGATAAACAGCTTCTCATCATCTCAAGCTTAAGCTTGGTCTCATTCTCTCCAGCTCCATAACAAGTCAAGTACCTGAAGTAGAAGGGCTCTTTCCCTTATTTATACCTGCAACAATATAATCTGTTTGGGCCCAAAGGCATGGCCCAAACAGGGTGTGAGACTAAATCCCAGTAGGTAACCACCCAAATATTTGTGTCTAACAGTCAGTTAATATATGCTAGGTAAAAGTACAGAAAACAGTAAAAAAGAAAGTACTTAGCAGTAAACAATCCATCGTTTCAATATCAAGCAACAACTAAACAAGAAGCTAAACACAAACAGGTAACCCTCTGGGAAGTACTCACAACCTATCCCCTCTGGTCCTACCTAAAGAGTACAAGAAACCCTTTGGGCAGTACACTCAGCCTAACCCCTCGGGTTCTGTCACAAGAATATATAAATAGACTCTCTGAGGAAGCTCACACAGTCAATTCCCCTTATAGTCTAAGGTAGTCAAAGACTCTCTGAGTAAGCTCACATGGTCAATTCCCCTTATAGTCCCAAGGTCAAGGACTCTCCAAGGAAGCTCACTCGGTCAATTCCCCTTATAGCCCAAAGTCGTTCAAGTAATTCAAAGACTCTCTGAGGAAGCTCACACGGTCAATTACCCTTATAGTCTAAAGCAGTAAAGGACTCTCTGAGGAAGCTCACTCAGTCAATTCCCCTTATATCACCAAGTGGTCCTAGGCTCTCTGAGGAAGCTCACTCGGTCAATCCCCCTTATAGCCTAAAGTGCTCAAAGACTCTCTGAGGAAGCTCACTCTGTCAATTCCCCTTATAGTATACTACACCAGGTTCTCACAGCCCTGTGTAGGTCAACGAGCATAGCAATGAAATATGGAAAAATTAAACCTATAGGACTACTTGGATAACCAGTCTACAACATATCAAGCATGTCAGAATACAAACTCTCCACCCCACAGCAATAGGCATGGAAAACAGACAAGGCGGCCAAAAGGATAAGCAAGACCAAACGGTCGTAAACAGATCATGCGTGGACAAAAAATCCAAAGCATAAAAAACACCATATTCATATCCAATTAACCTCTACACAAGCATACAAGCATGGTAGGAAAACAATAGGGGTAAAACAGTAAACACACAATACTACGATTAAGGGTATTGGTCAAAATTGCACATAATATTCAAAGACTTTCAACAGAAAGGCACAAAACACCTACCTCGGTGTTGGGAGATTGTTCTATTTGAACCTCAAATATTGAATCACCTTGGAACACTGAATATCTATAAAAAATTCTAAAACGTTCAACCCACGATATCTCACGAGAGAGGAGAAATCAGAAGATGGTGCTCTAGGAGAAGACAGAAATCACCGATGCAATTCCAATGGAACCGAAGATGTTTGATTCGGAGGATAGACACTCGCTTGGGGGTTCATCGAATATCTGCGGCCATACGGAGCTCTCAGTCGAACGAGACCTAGAAGGAGAGCGTTCTGGCGATTAGACGCGACCCCAGTGTGTTTAATGAAAAAAAGAAAGTACACGACGTGTACTTTTGAAGTACATGACGTGTACTTTCCTTTTCTGTACTACAATTTAGGCGGCCTCCAGGTCACCCCACATGGTCATGTGCATGGCCGCTACACGGCCAGCACCCGGCTACCTACGGTAATCGAGTACATGACGTGTACTCATAAAGTAAATGGCGTTTACTTCTAAAATTTCTAGAATTTCCTCTTTTTATCGAGAACAACCAGAAAAGGAAAAACATACCTAAAAAGAAGGTCTGGGTTCTTAAAAACTTCCCCCCTTAAAGAAATTATTCCCCGAATTTCCTTAGCAAGGTGGCATAGAAGAATAATCTTTGAACAACTCTGGCCACTGTGCTCGTACATTGGCCTCCCTCTCCAAAGTCTCGTCATGTATCCGCCCGTGCTGCCATAGCACTCATACCAGAGGAACAGAATGGCCACGGAGAACCTTCGTACTGTGATCGACAATCCAGATAGGATGCTCCTCAAACAATGCATCCACTTTGATCTCAACCTCCTCGGGTTGAAAGACATGAGACGTGTATGAGAAGTAACATCGAAGCTGAGAAACGTGGAAGATGTCGTGCATAGCCTGATACCTTTGAGGTAACTGTAGCCGATAGGCAACTGTCCCAACTCTCTCCACAACCTCAAACGGCCCGACGTACCTCGGAGAAAGCTCACCCTATCTCCTAATCCTCCTGTGTCCCAACCTCGGTATGATACGCATGAAAACCTGATTCCTGACCTCGAACTCCAGAGTTCATCTCCGATGATCAGCATAAAACTTATGTCGATACTGTGTTGTAGCCATCCTCTTCTGAATCAACTCTATCTGCTCTGTGGTCTCCTGAACAAGACGAGGTCCTAGAAAAGCTTCCTCTTCTACCTCCAGCCAACATAAGGGTGATCGGCATGACCTACCATAAAAATCCACATAAGGTGTCATCTGAATAGTTTCTTGAAAACTGTTGTTGTAGGTAAACTCCACAAGAGGTATGTGCTTCTCCCAAGAATCTCCAAAATCTAGGATGTATGCTTGGAGCATGTCTTCAAGAACCTGAATAGCACACTCAGACTGGCCATATGTCTGGGGGTGGTAAGCTGTACTTAAAAGTACCTATGTACCCAACACAATCTGTAGCCCCTGCCAGACCCAAGAAGTAAAACATGCATCCCTGTCTGAAACAATGGAGTGTGGAAATCCATGCAGACGTATAATATCTCGGATGTACAACCGTCCCATCTCATCAACACTAAAGGTCTCCTTGATTGGCAAGAAGTGAGCAACCTTCGTGAGTCTGTCAATGACAACCCAAACTGCATCATTCCCTCGAGGCGACCTCGAAAAAACAGTCATGAAATCCATCGTGACATCATTCCACTTCCACTTGGGAATAAGCAACTACTGCAAAATCCCTGTTGGTTGCTAATGCTCTGCCTTCACCCGCTGACAGGTGGAACACCTCATGACAAAACCAGCAACATCCCTCTTCATACCTGGACACCAATACTGATGGTGTAGATCACAATACATTTTGGTGACATGAGGATGAACTGCCCAAACTAAAGAATGAAAATCTCGCATCATCTCCTCGAGTATGTCTGTTGGCACCCATACGTGCCCCTAGAAACACAAGCTCTCATCCCCGCCTACTGTCGATCCAGGAATAGGGTTCTCTCCTGACACACTCTCCCATAGGACTAGGCCTTCTAAATCTGATAGCTGCCTCATTCACACTCGATCAAGAAGAGTAGGGGTAACAGCTACAGAAGAAAGAAACTTCTACCCCTGTCTTTCATGCACCTCCAAATTCATCTTAGAGAATAGGGCCATAAGATGCTACTCACTGCTGGCCTCCTGAACTGCCTGTATCTAAGTCCTCCTGCTCAACACATTAGCCACTGCATTGCCCTTCCCAGGCATATAGACAAGCTCAAAGTCAAAGTAATGAAGATACTCAACCCATCTTCACTGTCTCAAATTCAGATCACGCTGATTGAAGATGTACTTGAGACTTTTGTGGTCGGTGAAAACCCCAAATTGCTCTCCCAGTAGATAATGTCTCTAACAACGCAAGGCATGAACAACTGCCGCCAACTCGAGATCGTGCGTCAGGTAGTTCCTCTCATGTGGCCGCAACTGTCGAGACCCGTACGCAATGACTCCTTCTCCCTGCATAAGCACAGTTCCCAGACCGATACCTGATGCATCACAGTAAACAATATAGCTCTTTCCTGACTCTAGAAAGACTAGTATCGGTGTTGAATTCAACCCCCCTTTCAGCTCCTAAAAGGCTGACTCACAAGAATCTGACCACAAGAACTTTGCACCCTTCTTAGTCAAACCCGTGAGTGGTGCTGCTATGCATGAAAAGTCCTGTATGAAACGTCTATAGTATCCATCCAGCCCTAGAAAAGTCCGTACCTCAAAGATGTTCTTCAACTGCTCTCAGGAAACTACTGCTCTCACTTTCTCTGGGTTGACTGACACTCCTAACTCTGAGATAATATGAACCAAAAAGTGAATCTGATCCATCCAGAAGTGGCATTTTGAGAGCTTAGCATATAATTGATGCTCTTTCAGTGTACTCAGAACGATCTCAAGATGAGTAGCATGGTCGTGTCGAGTGTGAGAGTACACCAAGATATCGTCCACAAAGACCACCACAAAAGAATCCAAGTATGGATGGAACACTCGATTCATTAGTTCCATGAAAACTGTAGGTGCGTTCATGAGACCGAACGGCATAACCATATATTCATATGGACCATACCTACTCCGGAAGGCTGTGATAGGTATATCAGATGGTCTAACACGCAACTGATGATAACCGGACCTCAAGTCAATCTTTGAGAACACCTGGGCTCCTCGAAGCTGATCAAAGAGATCATCAATCCTTGGTAAAGGATATCAGTTCTTGATTGTCAACTGGTTCAGCTTCTGATAATCCACACAAAACCTAAGGGTACCGTCTTCCTTCTTCGCAAACAGGACGGGCGAACCCCAAGGAGAAGTACTGGGTCGGATGAAACCCTTTTCCTGCAACTCCTCCAACTGCTTCTTGAGATCCTGTAACTCTGGTGTATACATCCTATAAGGAGGAATGGACACCGGTGCTACTTCCAGCATGAGCTCAATAGAAAAGTCTACCTCACGCTTTGGAGGCAAACCTGAAAAGTCCTCTGGAAAGACATCTATAAAATGATCCACCACTGGAGGAAAGTCTAACTATGAAGTCCCCTGGTCATCCAGATATAGACTAGCAATATAGGCTGTAACTCCTCCCAACCCATGATTCTCTGGTCCCGCTCTGCTTTCCTGGACATCCCATTCTCCCTTATGAAGAAAAGATTCACCTTCTGGTGACGTGAAACTCACCCTACGACGATAACAGTCAACGACTGTCTGGAATGGAACTAACCAGTCCATCCTGAGAATGAAATCATAGAATGTCATCTCTAAGACATAGAGGTCCCATAAGAAGTGACACCCACCAACCTCTAGAGGGCACTCCCTGCACTGACATACACTAGTCATTCTAGTCCCCAACGGAGTGTCTAGTGTCAAGATATCAGTAGAAGAAAAGATGCAGAGACCAAAGCTCTCCACAACAGCAACAGATATAAATCTATGGGAAGCCTCTGTATTGAAAAGAGCAGAAGCTAAGATTGAGGATACTAAGATCGTACCTCAAAATGTAGAAGTTCTGGGATCCTTCTCCTGCTGGGTCTGCTCCACTACAAAATTTTGGCCTACACCACGGCCCTATGACCCTGCATGACCACTCTGAGCTGATCCACCCTGTTGTCACCAAAAACCGGGCGACTGGATACCCCGACCATGACCTGCACCTCGGCCCGAATGACCAGAAGTACTCCAGTTCCCTGACTGCTGAGAAACTGGTGGTGCTAATCTTGAACGAGGAGTCATAGAAGAACCCCTGTCACCAGCTGCTGGTGAGAAGTTTTGATAGAAGCGTTGAAGATGACCCATCTTGCCGCATGATCGGCACTCCACCGGGTCTCTCGAGCAATGTGGCCTCGTATGCCCGCTCCTCCTGCACTGGTAGCACACCGCCTGGCTACCAGAAGATGCATCCCACCTACTCTGATTTCTGCGTGTAGTCTCCCTACGAAGCTTCCTGCTATCAGTAGGAGAAATACTAACTCTGGATGTCGAACCACCCTGGCTTACAGCTTCAGAATCCCTCAGATTGCACTCAATGATCAGCGTCTAGTTGACTATAGAAGATATAGAAGTCAACCTAAAGATATTCACCTGAGATCGGATGTTGTGCCTCAGACCATCCTCAAACTTTAGTGCAAGGAACAAATCATCACCTCTTGGAATAGGTGTGAAATGATGCAGCTCTGTGAAGCAAGAGGAATACTCCATAACAAAAAGAGTACCCTACTCCAGACTCATGAAATCTCGGGCTCGATCATCCCTCAAGGTATCCGGATAGAAGTAATTGTAGAAGATGCACTGAAACTCATCCCAAGCCATATTCAACTGGCGTCCCGCCTATGAGATCATATCCCACCACCTCTTGGCGGAGTCTCAAAGCATGTAGGTATCGAGCTTCACCCTCTTCTCTGGAGGTATCTCCAGATGCTCAAAAATCATCAGTGTAGCTTCTAGCCATGACTCTACAATCTAGGGTCCTCTATCCCCTGAAAAAGTGGGAGGATGTTGCTACTGAAAAACCCGCATCAATTATTCCATGGACGGGGCAGGAGGCGGCGCTCCCTGAAAAGTCTACATCATCCTTAGAAATCCCTCCCTAAACTGTGCATCAACACCTGTGTTAGATATAATGGCTGGTGCCAAAACTGGCATGACAGGAGGATCTACTGGAAGTCCCTGATCAGGCATATCCAGTGTCTGATCATCGCTTGGAAACCGATGTACAACTGGAGGACGTCTCAGTGGCATGACTCTGCAAGGTCAAGCGCACACCTTAGATCAAGGTTATCAAGGACTAAAAACTAGAAGTGTGGGAAAATAACAGGAGAAATAAATCATTCAAATTTTACAAAACATGACTACATGGCGTGTACAATGACTACACAGCGTGTTCCCTTTGGCCCTTCACATGGGTGTGTACTTCTGCCAAAACTGGTCGTGTAACACCCCAAACACACAGCGTGTTCTCCTAACACGTGACGTGTAATTGAATCCTCTTCCCCTTCCCGAGTCCTTCTACACGGTTAATCCACACGACTCTCCTAAGACAAGACTACACGGAGTGTTCAAGATAGACATGATGTGTACTAGATGAACTTCACCGACCTGTGTTGTTAGTGACATGACCTGACACACGACTCACACTACACGGCGTGTTCAAGGAGGACACGGTGTGTACGTGAAAGGATAACACCGAACTGTGTTGTTAGTGACATGGTCAGGTACCTGGGTCAGACTACATGGCGTGTTCAGTCCTGAAATGGTGTGTATAGCTTAAGTTTTCATCCATCTGTGTTGTTAGTCACACGGGTGGACACAAGGTCTCTACACACAGCGTGCACATTCAGTACATGGTGTGTCCTATAGAGATTTCTCAACCCCGTGTCTCTGCCCACATGACCTATGACACGGTTAGAGACTACAAGGCATGTACATAGAGTACATGGCGTGTACTTAAGAAAAATTGTTTCTTCCTGAATAGAAGAACACATGGTGTGTAGTCAAAACTACTCGGTGTGTATTCTAGGTTTTTCTGAACAGTAAGCCTCGGAAACTACTCTGGATCCCAGAAAAACACTAAAACGAACAATAAAGTGTCAAATTCCGATCCGTGAGGGCCCATACTCCCCGTGAATCAAAGCTTGGCATATTATACAAGTTATAAACAAGGTAAAGCAGACAATGATCCACCAATTTCTGGTCCATGAGGGCCCATAACACCTCAAGAACCAAAGTATGGCATTCATTCAAACAAAACCTTACACAAACAATACCCTATCAAACAACAAATATTTTTATCAAGGAATCTATCACGACAACATGTATATTCTACAAAACATCTATCACAACAACATGCAATTGCTAATGCATCCTAGTTTACATGACAAGCATGCATGACATGTGATTTCTAGCAAGTGTCTATATGATGCATGAGATGGCATACCCTCATCTCATCGGGTTGCGACAGAAATGGAACCTCAATAACATCAACAGTAATAGTACAAAATATGTGAGTCACCCAATGATGAAAATCAAATCAACCGTAAAGTTGTGAAACCAGGAAAATTTCATTAAACGAGGTAGATTGGCTTTTCCCTATACACGGGTTAGCTACTCTCGGGCACAGCTTATTACCAAGTACCTATTTTGTCCTATCCCTGGCTAAAGGCTCCAAATAGTAAGTCAAGAGAAAATAATTCCTCTAACACCACTTTGTAACATCCCGGTTCTGAAAGCCACCCAGAGGCACCCCGTACCCGGTTGGTCACATGGCCTCAAGCGCATTTCCATGAACGCCAGAGGCTGCCTACTAGCAGTAAGGGCATTGGGTGTGATAGTGGGGGGAAACTATACCTTCATTGCTAGAGTAACACAGTATAAAAGAAACAAATATACAATAGTGGAAGCAGTAAATATCCAATAACAGTAAACAACGGAAGACTAAAATAATAAAAAAAATGGAGCACATATATATAAAATGATGCATGATACATATGTCTAGGAAAACATCCAAACAAGTCACAATGCTGAATACAACAGTACTAAACCAAAGTACAAAATAAATAGATAAACAGCTCCTCAGCATCGCAAGCTTAAGCTTGGTCCCATGCTCTCCAGCTCCACAACAATTCAAGTATCTGAAGTAGAAGAGCGCTTGCCCTTATCTATACCTACAACAATATAATCTGTTTGGGCCCAAAGGAATGACCCAAACAGGGTGTGAGACTAAATCCTAGTAGGCAGCCACCCAAAGATCTGTGCCGAACAGTCAGTGAATATATGGCAGGTAAAAGTATAGAAAATAGTAATAATGAAAGTACTCAGCAGTAAATAATCCACCGTTTCAATATCAATCAACAACTAAACAAGCATCTAAACAAAAATAGGTAACCCTCTGAAAAGTACTCACAACCCATCCCCTCTGGTCCTACCTAACGAGTACAAGCAACCCTATGGGCAGTACACTCAGCCTAACCCCTCTGGTTCTGTCACAAGAATATATAAATAGACTCTCTGAGGAAGCTCACATAGTCAATTCCCCTTATAGTCTAAGGTAGTCAAGGAATATCTGAGGAAGATCACATGGTCAATTCCCCTTATAGCCCCAAGGTCAAGGACTCTCTGAGAAAGCTCACTCGGTCAATTCCCATTATAGCTCAAAGTCGTTCAAGTAATTCAAAGACTCTCTAGGAAGCTCACACGGTCAATTACCCTTATAGTCTAAAGTAGTCAAGGACTCTCTGAGGAAGCTCACTCAATCAATTCCCCTTATATCCCCAAGTGGTCCTAGGCTCTCCGAGGAAGCTCACTCGGTCAATCCCCCTTATAGCCTAAAGTGCTCAAAGACTCTCTGAGAAAGCTCACTCGGTCAATTCCCCTTAGTCCACTACACCAGGTTCTCACGGTCCTGTGTAGGTCAACGAGCATAGCAATGCAATATGGCCAAAGTAAACCAACAGAACTACTTGGATAACCAGTGTACAACATATCAAGTATTTCAAAATACAAACTCTCCACCCCACATCAACAGGCATGGAAAATAGGCAAGGCGGCCAAAAGGCTAAGCAGGACCAAACGGTCATAAATAGATCATGCGTGGGAAAAACATCAAAATTATATCAAACACCCTATTCATATCCAATTAACCTCTACACAAGCATACAAGCATGGAAAGCAAACAAAAGAGGTAAAATAGTAAACGTACAATACCCCGATTAAGGGTATTGGCCAAAATTGCACATAATACTCAAATACTTTCAACGGAAAGTCACAAACCACCTACCTCGGTGTTGGGAGATCTCTATATGCGAACCACAAAGCTTGAATCACCTTGGAACACCGAGGATCTAAAAAAATGTCTAAAACGTTCAACCTGAGATATCTCGCGAGAGAGGAGAAATTAGAATATGGTGCTCTAAGAGAAGATATAACTCACCGATGCGATTTCAACGCAACCAACAGTGTTCGATTCGGAGGACGTATGCTCGCTTGGGGGTTCGTCGAAGATCCATGGTCGTACGAAGCTCTCGGTCAAATGATACCTAGAAGGAGAGTGTTCTGGTGATTACACGCGACCCCGGTGCGTTTAATGAAAAAAAAAGTAAATACACGACGTGTACTTTTTAAGTACACGACGTGTACTCGCCTTTTCCATACTCCGCTTTAGGCGACCTCCAGGTCACCCCACATGACTATGTGCATGGCTGCTACACGGCCAACACCCGGCTACCTGTGGTAACTGAGTACACGATGTGTACTCATAAAGTTCACGACCTGTACTTCTAAAATTTCCAGAAATTCCTCTTTTTATCAAGAACGACCAAAAAAGGAAAAACATACCTGAAAATAAGGTTCGGATTATTACAATGGTTCTCTGGCATCTTCTCTTCTCAAGATTATTCTTTAGGAATATAATCTTGTTGACGAATTCTATAAGCATTAGAGACTCTTTATGGTGGGGAGACTGATGCCCAATGGTCGTGCTCTCAGGAGGGTGTTCTATGTTGTCGGAACTGTTATGTTTCATCGTTAGCAACAAGGAAGGATATAATTCGGGATTTCCATAATTTCCAATGGGTTGTACACCCAGGAAGCACTAAAAAGTTCTATGACTTGAAGTAGCAGTTTTGGTGACCATGTATTCTTGAAAGTTTCACCTCGATCGAGTCATCGACGGCTTGGGAGGCAATGGAAACTTGCTCCATGTTTTGTGGAATATTTTTAGGTTGTTGATTAGGTGTAAAAAGTTGATTAACATTTAGCACTATCACCGCAAATGACTTCAATACATAATGTGTTTGGTTGTTGATTCCGAGACCAAGGTACTTCATGAAAAAACGATACATGTGTGCTATGACAACATGGTTCTAATTCTCATGAGATGCGAGAGAGGGAGGCACTTATGAGAGAACAATGGTCTTGTCTTTTTGACGTGGAGGCTTCTTCATAGACTTTCTGGGGACAGAAAGTTCCTATGGTGGAGAGGTTGTAACATCCCGTTACTATTTCAGGTATTCCTAAACCATCTTGTGTTAAATTATTATTACGTTAAATAATAAAAAAATGGTTTATCAGTGAAAAGTTATGTTTTTGTTAAACACATCGCAGAATAGTAAAACACTCAATTAATACTCTGGAATATTCAATTAATATTTTTTGAGTTAAACACCGAGTAAGTATGAGTTTTAAAGATCTGCAAAGTCTCAGGGAGATCAGAATAAAAATATTAAATATATTATTTTAAGCAGACAATTTATTCAAAATAATTGAATAACTGAAAAACGGTCCGTCGTATGAGAAATTTGAGACAATGGTTATGTCTAAAATATGGTGTTTACCTTATGATGGATATAACATTCGAAGGTGTTGAACTTTTGGATGTCTCGCTCGTGAGAGAAAGTTTTTAAATAATATTTAATATATTATTTATTAAAAATAATTAAATATCTCCCAAACAGTGCATCTTATGGGAAATATGAGACCACTGATGTGTCCGGAATGAGGGGTTTACCCTAGATAGGGTATAACATTTTTAAGCGTCAGGTGTTTGGATGCCTCGCTCATAAAAATAACACTTTTATTTTAATTAATTAATTGTTTGGATTTTTAATTAATAAATCATTAATATCTCTCAAATGGTTTATCGTTTGAGAAATCTAAGACCATCGTCGGAACGGGGTGTTTACCCTATGCGGGGCATAAAATTTATACTTAACGAACATTTGAGATTATTATTATTTTTTTATGTTAAATAATTAATTAATTTAATTTAATTATTAAAGAGAAACTGTTTTCACTATTCAATCTCCTTTCATGCCGCATCATCTTCTCTATGCACCGAAACTCCATTTTCAACTGATGGTTTCACCCAAAAGCTTCCAAATCATCACCATTTTAATCTGTTTCACTTGAAACACCTTCATAAGGGTAAATGAATGACTCCGCAGTAAATTTTCGGTTAGATAATGGGTTAAAAAGAATGTTCTAAATGAGGATCTCAAGCCTGTGTTTTTGGGGTTCTTATAATCCTCAAACGCCCTGAAATTATCTTTGGCTCGATCACATAGAGTTTATGCAACCCAAATCTTACTTGGATGCGATCACGAGGCCTTGAATGGCATTTGATCTCCTCCTTCAGCAAACAAAAGTGAGCGAACTTATGCGCGTGGCACATATGAGGTGTTCCTTTTTATTTAATTTATTTATTTCTTTTTTTTATTATTCTCTAAATATTTTAAATTCAATAAATTCTTCGTTATTGGTCAGAATTACGCGTTGTGGGTACCATTGAATCTGTCTCAATGAGCAGAAGCTTAATAATTCTTTTGTTTAAAAGGCATCAAGATATTCCTTGATCATATTTTTCATATTTTAAATGGTTCTTTTAAAATAATTTATCAAAAGATAATTGTTAATAATTATCGAATGACAATTGCAACAACTTATCAATGAATAATTTTTACAAAATTATCGTGGATAATTCTTAAACAATTTTATCAAATAATGAGTTATTAAATTATAAAAAGATAAATATTGTCTTTTTATCAAAAAATTATTGTTAAGAATTATAGATGATAATAATGATGAATTATCAAAGATTAAATGTGCATGATTATTGGAAGGTAAGTATAAAGAAAAACCATCAAATGTTAATTTCATCAAATTATCAAAAGATAATCACAAAGAACTATCAAGACATAATTTCATGCAATTATTGAGATAATTGTTAAAATGATTATAAAGGATAATTTCTTGAAATTATCAAAAGTATAGTTATTGAAGAATTTATCACTAGATAAATGTAAAGACTTATTAAACGATAATTGTGAGTTTATCAAAGATAATTATTCTGATGGATAATCGCAAGTGCATGCGTTGATATAATGATAAACTGAGAATTTTCCACGAAAGATAAATATTATCAAATGTGATAATATATATATATATATTGAAACTTATCCTGGTGAGATAAATTATCATCGCATGTGATAATTTAAAACAATAATCCAAAGATTATCAAGGAGAGAAAATTTAATCGCATGTAATATTTTATTTCCTTGAGAAATAAAATAAAGGGATATAATTATCAAATGAGGTTTATGATTATTCTTATGGATATTTATTGTGATTGCATGCGTTAACATAAAACAATAATCTAGAGATTATCCAGGAGAGAGAAAATGTAATCACATGTAATATTTTACTTCCCTGTGAAATAAAATAGATGTTTTGGTTCTAGGAACCCTTGTCGAGCATCGAGCATTGGTGTGTCAATGCTTATGATAAAAATTTTGTGAGAAGGTGTATTGAACCACATTGGGTGGATTATCGTTGTCGCTGACATCAACAACCTTAAAGTAGGTGGTTCTGTTTTGATTATCCAAATTGATTATCCTTGTATTGCTTGATTTATTTCAATTGTTGATTTAAATTCATTTGCTAAAATTTTCTTTCAATTAAATTGATAAAAACACGATTCCAATTAATCGAGATATTTGAAATGGTTTTCGCATGGAAATTTGAAAAACCCCCAATTCCATTGAATTGACTGTGTTTATGGAAATTGGATGATTTAAATTGTTTAATTTAAATTGTGGATTTGATAGAAATGATTTCCATTAAATTGTTGAATTTATTTGTGAAAATAAATTGTGTGATGATGGAATTGGTTTTGAATGGATTTCAAACTAGTGAAAATGGATTAAAATGATTTGATAGAAACCCAGTAGTTTTATCTTGTGAAAAAGGCATGTTTTTTTTATAAAACATGTTTGGTTTTAAATGCAAAGAAATTGGCACTTTTGAAATGGAAGAATGATATTGATCGTATTTTAAGCAGTCTTGAAATAGTTTTCCCATCAAGTAAGAGTGCATGCAATCCTTAGGTAGTTAGTGAGTTATTTGGACACACTTTACGCTACGACAACGTTCTAAAACATACTTGCAGCAGGTCACATCCCCAACGGGATGGTGACGAGTCTCCTTTGGTCTATGTCATAGGGACGCGTGTATACACATTTTTCTGAGTTCTCATATAAAGTGAAAAATCCTATAGCTGGTTAATACTATCGTACCTTTTGGCAGATGACCATGTTGTTCGCTTGTTTATTTATATTTGAGATATAAATGTATGTCAATGTTTTTGAACTGCTTTACATGCCTTCTAAATTTATATAAACTATTTTATATAAATTTTTTATTTAATCCATTGTTTTAGAAATATTACATCATTTGTAAAATCATTGGTTAAAATATTTATTTCCATTATTTGAAAATGTATAGCATGTTTTGTTTAAATATGCTTTTGAACCGCCAAACCTGTTTACTTTGAAATTGAAATCTTTTCTTTGGATAATCTATATTTGGAATCTGTTATGGAATCTTTGGTGGTATCCTATTGAGCTTAGGCTCACACCCAACTTTTGCCTTCGGGTGTTTGTAGGCTTTCTTCTTCCAAGTTCGAGCAAAGGGAAGAGATATCTTGGAGGTGGATCCAGTTGTTGAGCTTTGGTCTTGGTGAGTTATGTCCTTAGGGACCTTGGGGTTGTTTTTTCTCATTTTAGTACTTGGGTTGTAATACTTTGGGATTTTTTTATGCCATGTTGTATTCTAGTACATCACTTCTAGTGAAATTTCTTTTGTTATGCATGATGCTTTGTTTTCTTTTGCTTCCGCATTTTTGTGGCACAATCGTTCCCACTTGTATGTTATACGATGCCAGGTGCTAGTTGTCGACCCATGGGGATCGGGAATGCCCTTCGGGCTAGTTAGGGCCGGCTCGATTATCAGGTTACTAGGGTACCTGGGACGCTCATCTTGTCTGGTCAGTCAGTCTCGCACCATGTGACATCGCCCATCACAAGTGTAACACTGGCCCTCTACGGGCTGATCAAAGCCCTGCGCGGCCCAGGTGCCGCCTGTTCATGTGCTTGGGCCCAATCACGAGGAAGCCTCATGCGTCGTGACCCTGCTACCTGACATCTGTCAACCGTCGTGGACGTCTTCGCTCTGAAGCGACCACTGCCAGTCTCATCCAACTAACGCCCCTCGGATAAGAATCTATCTATCACAAGTGCATGTTCCAACACCCCATCATAAGTAGGGATACACAAAGGCACTATACTGGCATGGATCTCTCGTTGAAGACCCTGCTTGAACTTCCACGCTCAGAAGTAACAGCCACGAACCATATCCAAGGAGTATCGAGTTAGGTCTATGAACCTGGATGAGTACTCTTCCACTGTCATCCCTCCATGTCGGAGCTCCAGAAGCTCCTGAATCACGACGAAGCATAAGCATGAGGGGGAAGTACTCCTTGCGAAACAGCTGTTGGAACTCATCCCACGAGCGCGATGACTCATCGTGCATCTGGGTAACCAAGCTCCACCAACGCCCAGTCATCCCATGGAAAAGACTGGTTTCCAAAGCCACCATATGATTTTTCGGCGTCCGCACAAGCCTAAAGAGGTGGACCACTGACTCCAACCAGTCCTCTGCTGCTTGAGGGTCTGGCTCACCATGAAACCTTAGCGGCCTCTGACACTAGAACTCACAGAGCGTGCTTAGCCTGCGCTCCTCCTCGGTTTGTGCTGTTGGTACTAACTATACTGCTCCATAGGTGGAGGTGTCGCTACTGTCCCAACAAGGATAGTCAAAAAATCAATCTTATATGATGCATGTACCAAAGTTCCCTGCAACAAATGTCTCAGCATGTCGAGTTGACAAGCGGGTGATCAGGGTCCTAGTGAATGACTACGTCGGTCGCCGCACCATCACTGGACTCTCTGACCTGAGAGCCGCTCTCGAGACACATTGACACTATTTCCCTAAACCCAACCAAGAACTTTTTATGGAAACGTCCGAACAACGTCCCAATGGTTGAACCAGCTCTGATACCACTTTGTCACAACATGACCCATGTCGGGGCTTGAGCTGTAGCTACCCCAAGCCCGCCTCCATAGGTCAGGGGGTGGTGACAAGCACCAAAAAAACAACAACTCGGAAAGGCCTTTGACTAAGTACCTGTACACACACACAAGGGCATCTCGATGCAATAGTGCAGAGGGGAAGTAGTAAAAGATGAAACCTATTGTAAAATAAACCATACATGCATGGACCACTAAAAAAGGTACAAATACAGTAGAGTAAATAGAAAGGAAAAAAGGGGAAAAATACATGTCCAACTAGAACAGTGTCCCAACCTGACAGAAAACTGGGAAAGTAAAGTAACCGAGAAATCCCTCCTTTGGGAATCCAAACTGTGACCACCGCACGCGGTCCAAGCACCTGCTTCCCTAAGCTCCTTGAATCCGGATCAAAACTGTTTATCATCTACATAAAGCACGATACGTGCGGGAAAAGCCCGTGTAAGTGTGAGTATAAACATACTCAGTAGGACACCCTGAAAAGAAGGGGGAGCAGTAAGAGATACAATAGAAAAGTAAAACATTAAATGGAACAAATTATAGTAAAAGAGTGCGACTCAACCCAACCAGATAAGTGAAGTGAGATCATCCAAATGTAAGGAGCTAGAAATGGTGAGAAGATGAAATTCTCATCGAGTTTTTTCTACCTATAGTAGGAGATTAGACTCGTGGAATAGAAAGCACATGACATACCCCATGTGTATTCGCCTCTCCTAGAAGAAGAGTAACTCAAAACCAAAGGAGTGAGTTCTGCAATAGGTTATATATATACATGCTCAGTCAAAGAAACTCAATGAGAGTAAGGAGATCTTCATCTCACAACTCAGCCCAAGAAGTTAGTCGCCAATAGTTCCAGAAATAACTACCATTGATGCCCAACATCCCTCACGTCTGCCCTGAACTGCAAGTCAAAGGGGCTAAAACACCACACCTCGATACTATCCACTTTGGGCGGGTCTGTCTCGCTCGCACGGTTTTAGGTCGAGTCACAAGGATGCATCTCGATTGAAAAAGTGTTCATCTTACTTGTGAGTCCAAAGTGACGTCAAAGTATGCCTCACCACTAATCAGTATTTGAGAAGAGTAAACCCAAAGTAGAGGACTCGCACCCTAGTATGTCAGGGGGATTCCACTCTTAAAAGTCATCGTAGAGGACCCACACCATGATGCATCAGGGGGATTCCACTCAGAAGTAGCTGATAGAGGACCCACACCCATGTCGATGGGGGATTCCACTCTTATTGTCTTCGTAGAGGACCCACACCCTAATGCGTTAGGGAGATTCCACTCTAGTTCATTGATGACCCAAACCCTACCCGATAGGGGGATTCCACTCAGAAGTAACTGATAGATTGTCTCTTCACTACAGTCGTTGAACACAACTAGTCTAAGCGTCAGGCTCGGAACACATCAAAATGATCTTCCACTGATATTCCTTTCATGCTTCCACATTTAATGAGATCGTGAATAAGGCTCTGCACATCTAAACAAATCACACAGTGATAATCCTTGCAAAAAACACGTGAGGTAGACTATTCACTCACTCCAATCAGACATCCGAAGGAAAATTTGTGCAACGTCACATTATGCTTGAAAGGCGTCTCATGGGGCCCACGCCTCGGTCTCAGAATTAATTATATGGATCACCCCATTGAGATCCTCTCAGAAAAACACATGGGACCAACTACTCGATCATCCAAAACGGATACCCGTTGAAAAACTTGTGTTTCACCGTAAAACGTGCGAACCGAGCCCCATTGGGCTCGCACCTCAACATTATTTTAGACATCCGATAGTCATCTTGAAAAGTTCTCCTAAGGACCAGGGTCGCACCGCACCTGACAACACGTTAATCGAACACTGCATGTAGGCGCCACATCCGAAACAAGAAGCCCGAATAATAATAATAATAATAATAATAATAATAATAATAATAATAATATATTATTATTATTATTATTATTATTATTAAAATCAGTCATTTTGTGGAACCAAGTCATGAAACCGACTCTTAAAATTCCCGAAGTGGTCTAAAAAGATCTATCTTGAAGAGAGGGACTCGTGGCCATAGACAACACGTCAATCGAACGCCGGGTTTAAGAGGAATGAGCGTTTAAAGGTGTTTCGACCCAAACTGTGTCGGTCCGACCCATTCTAGCCATACCCCTCTGCCTGGGCCAGCCAGCCCTGGTCGGCCCAGGCCGCTTCGTCGACTGGGGGCCCAGTCGCACGACCCCACCCAGTCACACGCGACCCCACCAACCTGTCGCCGGTCTGGGCCGCCTGTCATCGGCCCTCCATCTCATTGGCCAGTCGCGCCTCGGCTCCCCCGTTGTCCCCTTATCAACGCGGCACTCGCATCGTGTGGGTTGCTACCGCTTGGGATCACGCAACACAACCCCGCCTCGCCTCGCGCTCTGCCTGGCCCACCACCATCTCAACGTCATCAGATGCCCCTAGTCGCGTCGTTCTCGCCATCTCGGTCACCTCCCGATTGCCCTGATCGTCGGCCCGCTCGTCGGTCTCACCTCCAGCCGCGCCCCGTGTTCCGCTCCACCATCCTGATGTCACTGCTCGCCAACATCTTCCGGTAGCCTTGCTACACGCGGTCATCGCCGCCGGTTGCCCAGTCGCAAATGCATCAGCGGATCAGGGAACCTTGCGTTGAGGGCTTCACAACACCAACCCCTATTTGATGATCCACCGGTGATTCGGTGTGTTGAAAAGAAAAAGGAAACAACTGCAAAGAACAGACAAGGAATGAAGATAAATTTAAGGGTTTGAACATGGATCAAAAGGATTTTTTGAAGAAAATTTCAAAACGAATATCAAAAAGGGAAGAAACTGTACCTCGAATTGGTCCGTTTATCGCTGCTGATGTGTTCTTCATGCTCCTGCTTTGATCCGCCAAGGTTTCAACGAAGAAAATCCTCGATTTGACGAAGAACAGATGAGAGAGAGGGTTTGGTGGAGAGAAAGAGAGATTAGGGGTTAACCCTAATCCTAATCCCTTAAATTTTTATTTATAGAAAAACGCCAAAACCCACCAACAATCGTGAAATCTAAAATCTCCACTCTCTCATTTTATGTCACGCTTAGGTAAAACACCTCATTACAAACTCAACAGTGGTCTCAATTTTTTCATCTGATCCCCCAATAGAAAGTTATTTGATATGACTTCAGGGGTAAAATAATTAAGTTTAATTATTTTAATTATGATTTTCCCCTGGATTGTTTTTTCCACAGAAGTCTCCGAAATTTATGTCCATCCTAGGTTAAACGTCGCGTTTTGAACTCATATGTGGCCTCATATTTTTTATTTGAGCTACCCTTTAAGAGTTATCTCATTTCCTTTGCGTATATAGTAAAAAATATACTTAATATTTTTATAAAAATTAATTTTGGGCACACCGGGGATCGGAATTTCACGTCGTCTCAACACCCAACTCTGAAAATATATATAGAAATATTTCAAAGTATTAAAAGGTGAAAAACAAGTCTCTACAAGTGTCAAGCACCTAGATAATGAATACCCATTATTTTAATATTTTTTATTAGCTGTAACCAAATTGAGATCATGAAATACAAATTCACATGAAAAAAGAGTTTTCTTTTTATTTTTGGGTGGTGTTAGGCACATGCACAATGGGAGAAAATTAGAGGTGCGCATGGTGGGTTTTGATCGGGTAAGGACGCAGGTTTAATCTAACCAACTGAAAAAAAAACTCACTTGAAAAAACAAAATTGGTCATTGATTAGTTGACATAAACTAAACCATTCAGTTAATATTGATTACAACTATTTTATATCAATTAAAAAAATTGAAAAAATTATATGATGCAATAATGAATCATAAAAAAAGGCAGCCTTCAAAATTTATAGTCAATGGTTCTAACATAATGGGAATATTATGATAAAATAAACAGCAAGAGCTCTGAAAGGATTACGTCACTCTTAACCATGATAGAAAAATAATAATCTCTTCAACTTCAACAATGATTTGTATGCTTCATTTAATTGTTAAATTTCAATTGGGAACTAATCCTGTGAAAAATGAAATGAATTGAAAAGCCTAATTATGCGATATTCATCAGCATGTTTCAATCGAGGAATTGATTTAAACAAAATTTTACTGGTTTATGATTGGGTTCATCCTTACACATCCCTAGAGAAGGCATTGGGTGAAAATGGTTTACGCCAATGGCGTATTAATATTATTTTAATATTTTTTATTTACTTGAAAATCTTCACAGAAAGAATACTCAACCAATCACCCTGAAATCTAATTTGAAAATTTACTCTATTATGATGCTCAGAAAGTTCTGATCAAAATCATAACTTACACAAGTTACATCTGGTTAACATCCATAACATCTCAGCACTAAGAACCCATAAGAGGATGTGGTGCAAGAGCACACCATGAGTTACCATGTATCGTACTCGGGCTTGGTTGATTCTCGAGGTTGTCATCTCATGCAGCACCTCCAACTTCCTATCAAGAAACTTCTCGAAATGGCTAACCAAAACTTACATTTGGAGTTGTGTAACTTATGAAGTAACACACACACACACACACTCACACAGAGAAACATGTACACACACACACACAAGCAAGGATACGCTCACGTGCGCGCAAAATCTACACACTCACGCCCACAAAATCAACACACTCACGCCCCAATCACCCTAAAATATAATTTGAAAATTTTCTCTATTATGATGCCCAAAATGTTTTGATCAATATCATAACTTACACAGGCTGCATCTAGTTAATATACATAACATATCAGCACTAAGAACCCAGAAGAGGATGTGGTGCTAGATCACAACATGGGTTACCACCATGTATCATACTCAGGCTTGGTTGATTCACCATATAGCACCTCCAACTACCTATCAAGAAACTTCTCAAAATGGCTAACCAAAACTTACATCTGGAGTTGTGTAACATCTAAAGTAACACAAACACACACACTCACACAGAGAAACATGCACACTCACACACACAAGCAAGGATACACATGCACGCGTGCAAAATCCACACTCACCCACAAGATCAACATACTCATGCACACACACAAGGATACACACCCAAGAATGTTTTTTTATTTGTCTCTACCCACTCTAAATGATAAATTCAAATCTCAAACGACACCTTGCTCGACTGTTCAAGCTCCTCCACACTTCTCCCAAAATCAAAACTCAACCTCTTCAGTAAGCTCGGTCAACTTCGGGCTCTTCTCTTCAGTTGTAGGAGAAAATCGGGAACATGGTATTCGTGTATCTGAATAAATGGGTATGAGGATCCTCCTTTAAATCTACTATCTATACTAAATTAGGCTTCCTCCAGCTGATGTGTCACTTCCATATGAGGCCACGTCACCAAAAAAATTACCATTCCTCCATCCAATCTGTAAAATCCTGTTTGTTGCAACCTACCAGCTTCTCCTCCCGCTCACTATTCTGCTCGGGTCGTATTAGGTTTTCTGCGGAATATCGTCGACTCCATCCCCAGAACTCACCTCTACCACCATTCCTCAGCCACGATTTCCGTCTCCCTGCATCACCGACTCCTCGTCGATACTATCTCCCTCTCCAAATCTACTCTCCCGCCACGCCTCCATATACACCTCGCTTACACCTCCTTCTCCGCCCTCCTCCCAAACTAGGGTTTCCTAAGCTTCTCCATTCAGACTCCTGAAACCATATTCTCTATTCGGTCTCCTCAATATAGGGTTTCTACTCCTTCGTGATCTCCTCCCACGGCTCCTTTTTCGTCGACTGCCTTCACCACTTTTCTTTACCTCTAGAATTTGTACTGGTCTACTCCGTCTTCTCAGCTCGTGAGTTTCCTTTCCTTCTCCTTCAGTCCCTGTGTCGCAAGCCCATCCAGTTTTGTTATACCATCAACCGTCATCGAGGACACCCGTCAAACTTTTCGTGAACCCTGTATACATTCTTCAGAGATCCTATAAATCTAGATTTATGAAACAGGTATGTTCTCCTAATAACTTGGAAATAATCAACCTTCATTTTGCTTTGCAGATCTCGCTGACTCGTCGACTTTTTCCCTAAATGCATATTCAAACTGTTAAATAGAGATCTTGCATACTGTAATATTTCATTGATAAAATATCTGTAACATTTTCCTCTATTTCAATGTTTCACATTTCACTCTATTCATACTACAATTTACATACTGATATATAATACATTTTCAGTCACAACTCAGGAAATAGGGATCCACGATGTTCAGTCTTCCACCAGTTTTATACGGCTATGAGTCTTCAGAGACCCTACAGATCCAGAGGTAAGCAAAAGGCATGTTATTCTCAATTTCTGGAAATTTTTTCCATTCTGTCCAAGATTTATTAATTTCGGTTGAATATTACACCGTGTAATTATTTTGTTTGGCCAATGTTACTTCATTTAGATTTTTTACCAGGGCTATTGTAGAATTCCACAACTTTATCTGAGTGTCATGCAAGGTATGTTTTTTCCCTATTTCCATCCTCTGATTTGCAATATCTAGGATATGTATTTCCTGATTCCAAATCTGTGTGCAAACATAGTGCATGATTTTTTTTCATCCATAGCGTTACAACCACCATCTGACAGGCATAAAGAGCCTATTGGAACTTAGTTGAGATATTTAAACTATCAAACATTTCTGGGAAAAGGTGAGATGTTGTGAAAAATAAATCTTTTGCTAATGAATCTGAAATTGGTAGTGATGGAAGTGAAATTGATGAAGATGATGAAGATGAGAAGCATGGAGGATATCAGAACTCGGTTATTCATATTACCTTTTGTTTTGATCAATTAAAATTTTCTTTATTTACATTTCATTCTAAAATATATCATTGTCGTGTCATTGTTTCCTTGTCTTAATTTTTATCTATCTCTTTACCGCTTCTATGTGTATTAACATTTTCACAAGGTTACACATGAAGGATGTGTCAACAGTATGTTCATGACTCAAAAGTCCCCATATATGCACATATTAGGCTGACACTGGACATGTGTAGGTTAGTCTTAGTAAATTCTATAATTTGAACAGCCTTTCATATCCTGCAGCTTCTTTTTTTTCTCTAGGTTAGGAAACAATGAGGTATGTCTATCCTTGTGCATTACATTAAATTGTCTAAGTTATAGATTATCATGAATGGAAAAACCATGAAAATGAAAATAAACCCAGTTTTCTTGGGTTTAGTGACTTATAGAACACTATTTTTATGAGGGATTCCTGGGACCTTAAAATGTTGCCTTCTAATTACCGGTTGTTCAACTATAAGAGACTTTTATGTTTTCTTTTTCATTTGAATAATGCCAATATAACTTTTGATTGGTATTATGGCCTTGCTAAATGATGATGATGTTCATTGCACCACACTTCCACAAATATCTCTAAATAAATAGAAAAATGGATGCACGACAATTTTTTTCCCTTTTATGGAATCAAAAAAAGACAAATTGAAGTTCCTTTTTAAAGATTGGTAGATTAGTATCCCTATGAATGGCATGATTATTGATTTATCTGCTCAAACATACATCACTTCTTTCACTTTTGTGACAATAGAATCCAATTGTCCTTCAGGAGTAGAGTTGTACAGAGTACAAAGTTGTTAATAGGAGACATGTCATATGTTATTTACATTTTTGGATTTCAAGAGTTGGGTTTGAATCAAAAAACATGTATTTTTATGGGAAGGTATCAGTTCAAAATGAAATCGGTACCTGGCAATTCAGTTGGTACTATCACTGCTTCTTATGTATGCTCCTTCAGGATTCTAAGCTGAATATTATTTTGAGATTATTTCTGGTAGAAACCTCTCTTCTCTTTGTACTTGGTTATATGTGCAAATGCATACTGGATTTTTTGATTTGTTTTCTCTAACATGTCTAATTATTGGGATTTTTTTTGTGGTAACTGATGTGTGGACACTATTTATTTTAGGATATGGGCTCACATATAAGGAAGGTAATTTTTTCTAATACTCGTGAAATTATTCTCCCTTCCGTCTAACATATGAATGCATGCGATTTGTTTGCACTATTAACTCCACTATATATTGTTTTTTTTTCACTAAAAACATTCTTTAGATAGCTTACATGTCCAGATCTCTGCAACAAGTGTGTTTTCCTAAAATTGTGGATTTAACCTCCCTTTCGTCTGTAATTTTTTATTTGCATTTACATACTATGAATGTAGTTAATTTGTCCAAAAATCGTGGAATTAACCACCCTTTCATTCTACATATGAATGCAGGTAATTTGTATTCACTATTGACTCCATTGTGTATTGTTTTTTATGCACTAAAAACATATGAAACAGATTATTATAATGTTTTCATTCTTGACTACCAAAACATTTCATCAAGGCCTTTGAATACGTTCGGAACTTCAAAACACATATCAATGTCAATTCCTTAGCTTCAACCAATAGAAATATAATATGTGAAAAAGGTGTTCTATCCTCATTTATTGAAAAATAATTTCCTTATATTCATGAATAAATATAAGCAGTTTTATTGATCTTTTTCTAATTGTTTTCTCAGCAGTGCATGTGAACACAAAAAGAAGAGTTGGAAATGAATGCAGGTAATTTTTCCTAAAATCGCGGAGTTAACCTCCCTACAGTCCAACATAAAAATGCAGGTAATTTGTTTTCACTATTGAATCCACTATATATTGGTTTTTATGCACTAAAAACATATGAAACATATGATTATAATGCTTTCATCCTTGACTACAAAAACATTTCATCCAGGCCTATGAATACGTTCAGATATTTAAAACACATATCAATGTCAATGCCTTAATTTAAACTTATAGAGATCAATATCTGTGAAAAAGGTGTTCTATCTTCATTTCAGGAATTTTTTTTAACATATTTTCATTATTAAATATTACCAGTTTAATTTGACTATTTTCTAATTGTTTCCTCAGTGCGAATGTGAAAACATAAACATAAATTGGAAATGTGTTTCATTACCAAAATTCCAATAGATTCCATTATAGATAGGTATAAACAAGGAGTTCATCTAATTGTTTTGCTTGAGTCCCAGTCTCCAAAGTTATTTTGCAGTCATCAAGTTCTTCGGTAGTCATCTGTGAACCATTTAAACTTACATTTCATCATACAACTACCATTGTAAATTGCAATTCTTTTTGTAAATTTTTAATTTCATTGTAATGTTATCCCCTAACGTACATGTCATTAATTTCTAAATAAAACATTTCACTTTCATATTATTGACTCCTTTTTTATTATTCAGGAATTGTTTGATGAAAATGTCACCAATATTTGATAGGAGCTGCTGTCGAGAATATTAAGGCAACAACTACAAACAGGTTGTCAGATACAAATTAATTTTTTATTTTATTTTATAAATTATGATCCATTCACTATATGGATTAATTTTGTGTGCTATGTTTTATTGATTTTATTCACTGTTAATTTTAAGCATTCTTATTGTATTTTTTTCCTGTTTTGTGGATGAATTAATTTAATGTTTTATGTGTTGTTTTTGTTAAATAAATCTGTTTTTATGGATGTCTAATTTAATGATTTGATGTTTTCTCCTACAGTTGAAGATGCGGTCAATGGATTATAATATTGGCCTTACATGAAAACGAGTAGTTGGTATATATTTCCTATTTGTTTTCTCATTTCATGTGAATACATAAAGAATAATTATGAATGTGTTTGATTAAACAACGTTCCAGTAGTTTCCGTTACATTTTTTTAGAAATTACCACATCACCCGGATTTTTTTGTATGACTCCCAAACTACAAAGGTCTATAACAATCATCTGCAAACTGTTTCAACTTGCATTCCATCAAACGACTAGCACTGTAAAAATCACTCTATGTAAAATTGACTTTAATGTTAGTTTCCCTTACTGTTTTTAATTTTACTGAAAACTATCTTTAGAACAACAATTTCCAAACCTTAACAAGGTAGTATTTTTATATGATGATAATTGTGATTCAGTGGGAGATGTCTTAAGATATTCTAGACATACTTCCATTTTTTCACATCCTTGCATAGCAAAGAACAAACATAAGAGACACATATCATTAATGGCTCAAGATGGTTTGATCATGGTGTTTTCTAACACCTAAATCTTCATCTAGATTAGATTTATGGTTAAGGACTCAATAATATAATATCTGGAAAGACCAGTTTACCTGTATGGGTGGGTGTGTTTGTTATCATTTTAGAGCATGTAGGCAGTTTTCTAGACACCATTTCACTTAATTTTGTTTTATTATGTAGATGTACTTCTTTTGAAAACATGGTATATGAAACCAAACAGAACATTATGATAACAAACACACCCCAATGTTATCAAAGCTAATGAATGATAAATATAGGTAAACTTGGCATTAAAATATAGTGTTCTATGTTGTAGATTAGTTATATGGGTGTGTCTGTTATCAGTTTGCATCATATAGGCATATTTTACAACACCATTTCACTTTTTTGTTGTTATTTATAGGCATTTTTGTGCAAACATATCACATGCAACCAAATAGATCCTTATGTTAACAAACTCACCCCAATGTAATCAAATCCAATCAATGAAATATATAGGTAAACTAGCCATTAAAATATAGTGTTTTTTGTTGTAGATTACCTATATGGGAGTTTTTGTTATAATTTTCCAGCATATAGGCAGATTTTTCAAAATAATTTCAGTTAATTTTTTTTTCTGTATAGGTACTTCTATGCCTATGAATACGTTCCATATGAGGCCAGTTTACCTGTATGGGTGGGTGTGTTTGTTATCATTTTAGAGCATGTATGCAGTTTTCCCGACACCATTTCACTTAATTTTGTTTTATTATGTAGATGTACTTCTTTTGAAAACATGGTACATGAAACCAAACAGAACATTATGATAACAAACACACCCCAATGTTATCAAAGCTAATGAATGATAAATATAGGTAAACTTGCATTTAAAATATAGTGTTCTGTGTTTTAGATTAGTTATATGGGTGTGTCTGTTATCAGTTTGCATCATATAGGCATATTTTACAACACCATTTCACTTTTTTTTGTTATTTATAGGCATTTTTTGTGCAAACATATCACATGCAACCAAATAGATCCTTATGTTAACAAACTCACCCCAATGTAATCAAATCCAATCAATGAAATATATAGGTAAACTGGCCATTAAAATATAGTGTTTTTTTGTTGTAGATTACCTGTATGGGAGTTTTTGTTATAATTTTCCAGCATATAGGCAGATTTTTCAAAACAATTTCAGTTAATTTTTTTTCCTGTATAGGTACTTCTATGCAAACTTGGTGCATGCAACAAAATATAACCTTATGATGACAACAACATCATCTTACCCAATCCCAATGAGACATAGAGACTCCATCAGTAGCTCTCCATGATTAGAATAGTGTGGAAATATCTTATTATAGATGGAATATGTCTCACCGTGATGAGAAATTCAATGGTTGGGTTCTACAATCCCCACACAGATGGAACGAAATTCATGGTGGAGCTTGAGGGTGACATCTATTCATGGGGTGTTCTACATCCCATGAATGCCCGGGGTGAGGATATGTTGATGGGAATTTCATGCCCTCCTGTTAATATTTCAGGTCATGTGACTTCTGGTGCATCCAAATGTGATGATTTAGAATGCTCCTTGAGGTTTCATTCCTATGAGATCTCAGAAAGGGTCATATGTTCGCATCCAGGAAGGTAAATATCTGGATAATAGTGGGTCTGTTTTTTTAAATGTACCCTGATTGCTAGGAACATTAGGAATAATCTATGAATCCTGAAGCCCTACCATAAAGGTGAAATATTGATCGATTTACAGCTTTTGATACAGATTATTTTGTATTAATTGTTAGTGGAAATGTATTTTTCTTTTATGAAAGTTCGTTTTCCAAATCATTAGGATGTATTTTGATGCAATATGAGAAAATGATTATGTAACAAGGTTTTTTGGATTATTTTTCAACATTATTTATATGTATTTAGTATCACATTCCCTATGTCCCTGTTAAAAAACTTTTGAGAAGCTACAAGGTGCATGACAATGCATTTGGGTTGGATTTATTTTAATCGATTGACATATTGTTCTATTTTAGTGCTGATACATTAGGAAGTTGATCTTTACTGCAGGACTACCATTTTGATGTTTTGAGGTAGCAGAAAATCAACCACACCAGCACGTCACTGATGGTAGTGCATCGTTTTGGTGCAGTGCCGGTCATTGACTGTTGTTATGGAGACAACCCCTCAACTCAAGCGCTGCTCAACACATCCTTTTTCAAATGTATAAACCTTTTTTTATTATCACTTTGTACTTTTCTAAATGTTTGATCTACATATTCTAGTACATTGATTTCTTTAACTATTGTATAAAAGCATATACATATAATCAGTTTTGTACTTTTTCCATATAAAGTTATTTCTGTATGCATTATATTGTTTTTCTACTATTACTAAAAACTACTTATTACACCTTAAATAGGCTTTCTATGTGCAAACATGTATATGCTACTGAAACAGTATTGATGTTCTCTTATCATTGTTAAATTACATTTCATAGTTCTATGTCAAAGGTGAAACTGTATTGATGTTCTCTTACCATGATTCTCTTTCACTGTTGACCTATTTCAAGTATATACAAATTAGATTTTCATACTTTGTTTCTATGAATAAATTTATAATTTCAATATATTATTTATAAATTTTCATTCTATTTCACCGTTGGTTCCTTCGTTGTTAATTTTATACAGAAGGATGCTCAATATCTAAATTTTGTTCCTCAATTTTTGTAACTTTTATTCCTCATTATGTCATTTTCTTTTTTAAATATATTCAATATTAATATAAACTATTATGTTTTATAAATAGTAATCTATAGTTAATAATAATTATTATTTTATAGTACCATGCATCGCACAGGCGGAGTACTAGTTGGCTACGTAGCAATAAGAATTTTGGCGGCGTAATAACTACTGAAAAATTGGCTACGTAGTAGGTGCTTGATATTCTACTACGTGGATGCCCCCTTTAGAAATCCCTTGTGTGAATATGAGAAAATTGGATACGCAGCTGAATTTGAAAATTCAGATACATGAATGAAATCACATGGAGGCACTTTAAAGATTTAATTAACTAATTAATTAAAAATAAAAACAAGGAAAAAGAAAATTAAATTAACAGAACACAAAAATAAACAATGATACGAGAAAATTTCACTTTTTTTTTGTCAAATCTCCCCAAAAAAATTTGTGTTAAAGATGAGTTAGAGAGAGAATTAAGATGGATGAATAATCGACTCAAATAAATATTTAAAGCTTCCACAACATGGGCCAATTTTGGAGGTTTTGAAAAAACTTTTTTTATGGGTGGATCATATGTAATGATAACAAGGGTAACAAATTACTAGGTCGGTGGATAAGTGATACAGTAGATGCAGCAAAGGAATGGTTTGGGTTTGAGCAGAGTACAAGTAGTCAACCAAAGGTCTAAGGAGTGAGACCTACTACTGAGACATACTCAAGGGAGGGGTATGGTAAACAATCAAGGGAGGGGTATGGTAAACAATCAACACAACAATGCACTTGGGTTGAGACACAAATGTGGGGCTTTATGATCTTCAATCTAGCAATGAAGAAAACAAACTCATAGAGTTTCACCAATACAATCTTGAATGAAATACGTGTCATGGAGGTGATTATTTATAAGCAAAGAGTGATACAAGGTAATACCCTAAATTCATAAAGGCCAAGCCTACCTTGTCAAGGGTAAAGTGCCACAGGGGTGATTATTTATAAATGAAGGGTGATACAATAGGGTAATACCCTAAAGTTAGGCCAAGCCTACCTTGTCCCTTAAAGTCAAAAAGATAAAGTTTAATGAAGGCTTATTGGAAAAGTGGCACATGTTTTTATACTCATACCTCACCGAAGTTAACTTTGAGTACCTAACACATCAGATTTGATTTCATCGTCCAATGAAGTCAAAGTGGGCAATGCTTCCAAAATTCAAGCAACATTGAGGCTTGGGCTTCATGCATCAATTTTGAACATGAAGCGTGATAATAAGCTCATTTGCTTCATCCATGCAAGATAAGATATATTGAGCCTTTAATGAAGCGATACATGCTCTTATTGTATCATTAAGCCTCTTTAATCTTTTCCACATCATCGAGCATTACAAATCTAGCTCCTTCGCACTAGCAATCAACTCAATACATTTAACTTGATTCTCATCCGATGATCCCAAAATTTTGGGGGGTGTTTGAAAACCAAGGGACTTCTTCCTAAACGATTGCGAGACCATGTTATCTACTTGATGCACGGTCAATGCCCAATGTCCATTCGGCCATACATGCATCCACATTTCCAAAAGAATTACATTGAGCAACAAGTACAAGAGTTACAAGGATTGAGGTTAATCAAAGTCAGCTCAAGTGCTTACTCTAGTCTTGTACTTCCAATGAAGAAAAAATATGGTTCTTGGTAAATGTGCGTCGATTATCCGTACCTTTAACATGATTCTCATCATATGCTCCAAAATTTTGGGGGTTGTTCAAAGACCCCAAGGGACTTCCACCTAAACAATTACAAGACCATGTTATCCACTTGATGCACGATCAAGGCCTAATGTCCGTCAATCCATACAGGTATCCGCATTTCCAAAAGAAAGAGATTTGAGCGACAAGGGAAAGAGTTACTAAGAACAGGGCTAATCAAAGCTAGCTCAAATGCTTACTCAAATCTTATACCTCTAGTGAAGAAAAAAGATGGTTCTTGGTGAATATGCATCGATTATCAGTCTCTCAATAAGGTGACCATATCTATTTCATCCACTAATTCATACATTTGTACTAATTTTTTTATGACATTTTGGTTTACAACCCCAATTGGAACACACATTTGGGCCACTTTGAGGCATCTTTGTGAATGATATAACCCAAACAAATTGTTGTTAATTGAAAAAGGTCAATTTAGCCAACAAGAGGATATTTGGGCCACATTGTTTTTAGAGCTAAGGGCTTCAATAGATCCCACCAAAATCAAGGCAATTTTAGATTGCGTGATACCAGTGACAGTGAAAGGGTTAGGGATTCCCTAGCCTCACTGGCTAATATTGAAAGCTTATTCAGGGCTATGGCTCAATTGCATTTAAGCAAACTCTGTAAGCTCGACGAGCCTTCCAGCACTTAAAATAGATCATGCCAAAAGCTCGTCTGCTAAAATTTTACAAGGAATTTGAAGTCAAATGTGATGCGTCTAAATGAGGGGTAGGGGTTATCATCATGCAAAACCAACACCAAATTGCTTTTTTCAAGTACTTACTCTAGTCTTCTACTCCAATGGATCACTACTACTATTGCAAACCAGAAATGTTAGATAGCCAAGGCCGCCAATTCAAAGTTACCAACTCCTAGATTTGTACTAATTTTTTAATGATAATTTGGTTTACAACCATGATTGGAACGCACATTTGGGCCACTTCGTGGCATCTCTGCGAATGTTGCAAATCAAAAGAGTATCACTTCAGACAACAAGAGGTTATTTCGGCCATGTTATTTTTGGAGTTGGGGCTTCAATAGATCTCACCAAAATCAAGGTAGAATTAGATTGGGTGATACCAGTGATAGTCAAGGGTGGGATTCTTTTGCCTCACTAGTTGTGGAAAGTTCATTCAGGGTTATGACTCAACTACATGGGAAATAAATTTATCCTTTAATAGAGCCTAAGATCTTCCTGGTAATTTGGAAGGACTGTTCTAGAAGGGGTAAAAATGCCTCACCGTGAGGGGGGGGGGGTCGCCACAAATGGGGGGAGGTGAAGCTATTAAATGGGGACAAGGGTTGGAGAGAGGAGGTATGAGTTATTTTGTTCAGTTCAGCCTCACTGGCTTGAGCGAAAAATCCTTAAGAAAGTCTTTGAGGACCTTCTCAAAGAGAAAAGTACAGGGAGTGAAACCCAATGATATATTAATTGATATTATTGAATTCATGAGAGAAATATCATCTAAAGAGGGAAATCAGAAAAGAGTTCTTGAAAGTTTTGTGGACCTGATGTGGTGAAATTTTGGATGGCATTTTTTGTTCGCCTCTAGGGGCATTTGGTATAAGCTTAAAAAAATGGTCGTTTTTTTGTTATAACTACAAAGGTAGTGGGAAAATAGAGGATGTATGAATGGATACGTATGAGCTGAAATAATTTGTATTGCCTTTAAGGTTATAAGTGAAAGTTGTGTTAGTTGAGTCACTTGTTGGTAATGTCAAAAGTGAAAAAGAATGTAGATTATTAGATAGGAAATTCCTCACTCATTTAATGCTTACTTGCCTAGAAAATAGTGTCATAATACAATCCAGCTGAATGGATTTAACAAAGCAAACCTCTAAATTTGTCACTGTAATTAAAGGCAGAGTGCATTCTAACGTTGAGCCTCGTCCTCCATCTAGGAGGAACAGTAAAAAGGATCCATTCTTCAATTCTGTATGGTATCCTTCCATGGATCAGGTACCATATGCAAGTGAAGCTGCAATAAGCTGCACATGATAGTATTAAAGCGGACTTTTAACACGACGTCAATGCAGACACTTCAAGAAATGAGTAAAACCATTACTGACCGTCACAAAGTTCGGTCCAGCAGCATTCCTTATTGAAAGCCCTGTAAAACTTTTACTGAAAGGCAATTGTTCCGCAAAACCAAAAGAATGAACAGCCAATAGTTCATCCTGAAAAACAGGTTCCCTGCAATGGTGAACAATAGATGAAACTTGTCAATATTGGCAGAATTGAAATTTAAAGCTGTGAGGCACAGTATCTACTACACTCATTGACCAAAAACATCTCCACTTCTCAGGCAAAGGTTTAGATCAACCAAAGAATTGAACCACAGAGAAGCATTTCATGAAAAAAAAAACTCTAAACATGGCACAGATTAAACAAAATCTAAGTGATTATTAAACCCAGCTTGAAAATCTTTGCAGAAAGAATACTCTAAATTTGCTATAGTATGATGGCCAGAAGGTTCTGATCAATATCATGGTTTACGCAAGTTGCATCTGGTTAATATTGATAACATCTCCGCAGTAAGAAACCCTCACAGGATCAGAATCGCGCCAGTAGAATTGCATCTGGTTATCATCCTAGTCGTGCCTGATTTGAATTGGAATTACTCGTCAATACAATGGATACAGCAGTGAAGCCAACATATGGAATCGGATTACATGCAAATATCACTTAAGGAAACAGAATAATAAACCAACGGAAGGAGAAAAGTGCAGTCAGATACGAAGGCAGGGGTGAAAAAAACAGTAAGGATCATAATTGGTGAACCCGCGCAGCCATCAACGCCCGATTAATCGAAAGGGCTCTGATCGCGGGCAGTCTTCATCGCAGGAGATAGTCGGCACATGAAAGCATCCCGCCGTTGCCTAATACTCTCTCTAATTGGCCACCGGCCCGGCTGCCTGCGGCCCCAGAACGAGGAGGCGAAATAACGCCAGTTCTTGGGGAGGGCAACCGGAGGGAAGGCCTTTGGAGAAGAGAAGCGCGATCGAACGGAGGACGAACTCTCGGTACCGACCAACACCCCGCTCTGATAAGATCAAGTAGTGTGATTAAACCTACCGCTTCCTGCTTCGTATTTATAGACTCCATTTCAGGGTTTGTCTGCCGGTTTTTTCCCCCCACCCGTTTCAGACCGGACCTCGGTTCACATGGCGTTTAAAACTGAACTATATATATCTTAAAGTCGGGCTGAGGACCAAAACAGCCTCTAATTACACTCAAGGACCCAACTCCTTATTATGCCAACAGACCTCAATTCATTTGAAAATTCAGAAAAACAATGGTCCTTTATTGACATTTTCTCATTTTTAGATCCTAAATTGAGATTAGATCCCTGTTTTGATTTTGTATCGTCATTATCCATATCTTAAACTTACACCTAAAAAGATATATCTTATATATCATACTTACATGTAGGAATTAATCACTTCTACTCTATATTGGTTGACCGAACAATATCACAATCATCAATTGTTATATGCGTTGATGCAGTTGACTTTTTATCGAACATTTTCACCTTAGTCTCGTTAAGTGTGTTAATCATCTTGTCTCTTAACGCGTACAATTGGCCGGCTTAACAATTGTATTGTGCATCCTTGAATGTCAAGATACAAACAAAAATTGTAATGATAAAAATGTCACAAAGTCCAATGATATCATCACAATCATCACTGTGCATCTTCATCTAACAATAGTTATCACCCTTGTTTGGCAGAAATAATTCTCTTTTCGACATAATATGATATGAATTATATTAATAAACAACTCATTCTTTGTAATGATATGGAATGTGACAATCAACATCATTATCATAAATCAAATCCATGTCTCTTTGAACAGCACCTACTATGGTGTTATGTAATCCATGTCATACTTCTTTTTATCATTTTCATGCTTTATTCTTCCAAGCTTTGTGAAATTTTTTCACATGAATTTGTTTTTCATGATCTGAACATGAAAAAACACTTCTTATACTTGATTGTTTTCTCTAACTTTCATTGTGGTGCATTTGATTTTATTTTTGTACCAATGATCTTCATAAATCGGGCAATATGATAGTGTAAATGTTGAACTAAGATTATTTTTTATAGCATATTGTAATTTATAATGAATTTAAGTCACCACTATAGAACATGATTTTAACAGCGCATGAAAAAGCCATCAATAGCGCTAAAAAACGTGTTGTCAATCTAAGCACCATTAAAAGAGATCACTTTTACTAACACAAGAAAAATACTAATAAAGAGAGACCTTTATCAGTACAAAAAAACGATGATAAAGACCATACTACTGTAGTGTGTTGTTAAAATTAGAGCACACTACAGTAACAAATACAGCCAAATACAGGATATGAAAAATTCATAATTTAATTGAAATAAAAACTACATCTCAAATACAAGAAAAAAGACATTATTATTGACATTTAAAACATTATTTTGTACAATTATATTAGCAAGTAAAATTTATCACAAACATTCAAAAACATTAATGGTTTCATTGTCTTTAGCACTCGACCCCCTCTCAAAAAAGCATGATCATGGTATCAATTGCCAAAAAAAATCACCTCAACTCAAGCAAAAGAATTCACTTGTATAAGAAAACAATTCTTATGTTAATAATACTATAAAGAAATAAATTAAACATAAATATGAAACAATACATTAATAAAATGTCATTTTTAAACTAAAACCACACAATTTGAGGAATACCAGTAACACAATGCATCAGAATGAGGTGCGAATGATTCCTACACGCCACAAATAACTTATGGATCATTGTCATAAATTATGAAAACAATTCGAATGTGTTTGTTCGGTTTTGAGTATGTCACTTGTTTTTTTACTAAAATGCCATTTTAAACTGAAAACACTCACTTTAAGTCATACCGGTCACATCGTGTGTCGGTTTGACGTGAGACTAATTCTTACACGTCAAAAATGACTTATGAATCGTTTTCTTAAATTATCAAGACAATCCGAGCATGTTTTCTCAGTTTTCAATGAGTGGTACACGTTTTGAACTAAAATGTCAAATTTAAACTAATAACGGACACTTTGAGTCATATCGGGCACACCATGTACCAGATTGTGGTGTGGATGATTCCTACAAGTCACAAATGATTTATGAATCACTGTATTAAAGTATCGAAATAATCTGAAAGCGTTTGCTCATTTTTGAATACGTCACTTGTCTTTTTTACTAAAATGTCAATTTTTAAATAAAAAGTCACACTTGGAGTCATACCAGTCACACCGTGCATAGGATTGAGGTTTGGTTGATTCCCACATGTCACAAATTACTTATAGATCATTTTACTAAAGTATCAAACCAATTTGAATGTGTTTTCTTGGTTTTGAGTATGTTACTTGTTTTTTTACTAAACTGTCATCTTAAACTGAAAACACACACTTTGAGTCATATCGGTCACAACGTGTGTCAGTTTGACATGAGACTAATTCCTACATGTTACAAACGACTTATGAATCATTTTACTAAATTATCAAGATAATCCAAGAGTGTTTTCTTAGTTTTATGTGAGTTACATACGTTTTGAACTAAAATGACAATTTTAAACTGATAACGAACACTTTGAGTCATACTGAGCACACTGTGTATCAGATTGAGGTGCGACTAATTCCTACACGTTAAAAATAACTTATGGATAATTTTTATAAAGTATCGAAATAATCCAAATGTGTTTAATCAGTTTTGAGTATGTCACCTGTCTTTTTTTACTAAAATGTCAATTTTAAATAAAAAGATATATTTAGAATTATATCGGTCTCACCATGCGTCAGATTGAGGTGAGGATGATTCCTAGATGTCAAAAATGACTTATGAATTGTTTTTCAAAGTATCAAAATAATTTGAACACTTTTGCTCAGTTTTGAGTATGTCACTTTTGGTTTTTACTAAAATGTCATTTTAAACTAAAAACACACACTTTGAGTCATACTGGTCACACCGTGCATCATATTGATGCACAAATGATTTTTAAAAATAAAAAATGACTTATGAATCATTTTTCTAAAGTATCAAAAAAATCTGATTGTATTTGTTTAGTTTTTGAGTATGTCACTTGTTTTTTTTACTAAAATGAAATTTTAAACTAAAAACATGCATTTCGAGTTATACCAGTCATATTGTGTGTCATTTTGACATGAGACCAATTCTACATGTCACAAATTACTTATGAATCGTTTTCCTATATATCAAGACAACCAGATCACATTTTATTAGTATTTAGTGAGTGAAACACATTTTGAACTAAAATGTCAATTTTAAACTGATAACAGACACTTTGAGTCATATTGGGCACACTATGTATCAGATTGAGGTGAGGATGATTTCTATACATCACAAATGACTTGTAGATTTTTTTTTCTAAAGTATCAAAACACTCTGAATGTGTTTTCTTGATTTTGAGTATGTCACTCATCTTTTTTACTAAAATGTTAATTTTAAATAAGAAGGCACATTTGGAGTCATACCAGTCACACAATGTATCAAATTGAGGTAAGGATGATTCCTACACGTTAAAAATGATTTATAGACCGTTTTCCTAAAGTATAGAAACAATACTAATTCATTTTCTCAGTTTTGAATATGTCACTTGTCCTTTTTACTAAAATAAAAATTTTAAATAAAAAGACACACTTGGAGTCGTACTAGTCACACCATGTGTTAGATTGAGGTGTAGATGATCCCTAAACATAAAAAATCACTTGTGGATCATTTTCCTAAAGTATCAAAATAATCTGAATGTGTTTGGTCAGTTTTGAGTATGTCACTTGTTTTTCTTACTAAAATTTCATTTTAAACTGAAAACATGCACTTTGGGACATACCGGTCAACATCATGGGTCGGTTTGATGTGAGAATGATTCCTACACATCACAAATGACTTATGAATCATTTTCCTAAATTATCAAGATAATTGGAGCATGTTTTCTCAATTTTCAGTGAGTGACACATTTTTAATAAAAATGTTAATTTTGAACTAATAATGGACACCTTGAGTTGTACCAGACACACTATGTATCAAATTGATGTGTGGTTGATTCCTACACATCAAAAATGAATTATAGATTGTTTTACTAAATTATTGAAATAATCTGAATATGTTTACTTAGTTTTTAGTATGTCACTTGTCTTTTTCACTAAAATGTCAATTTTAAATAAAGTAACACATATGGAGTCATATTGATCACATTGTGCATCGGATTGAGGTGTAACTGATTCCTCCACATCAAAAATGATTTATAGATCATTGTACTAAATTATCGAAATAATCCGAATGTGTTTTATCATTTTTGAGTATGCCACTTGTCTTTTTCACTAAAATGTCAATTTTAAATAAAAATACACACTTGGAGTCATACTGGTCACACCGTGTGTTGGATTTAGGTGATTCTGATTTCTACATGTCAAAAAATGACTTATGGAAAATTATAATAAATTATTAAAACAATATGAATGTGTTTGGTCAGTTTTGAGTATATCACTTATTTTTTTACTAAAATGTCATTTTAAACTGAAAACATGCACTTTGATTCATTCTGGTCACATCGTGTGTTGTTTTGACATGAGAATAATTCTTACACATTACAAATGAAATTTTCTCAGTTTTCAGTGAGTGACACATTTTGAACTAAAATGTCAATTTTAAACTGATAACGAACACTTTGAGTTATACCAGACACACCATGTATCAGATTGTGGTGCGCCTAATTCCTACACATCAAAAATGACTTATGAATCATTTTCCTAAAATATCAAAACCATCAGAATGCGCTTTCTCAGTTTTGAGTATGTCACTTGTCTTTTTTACTAAAATATCAATTTTAAATAAAAAGGCACACTTAGAGTCATACTAGTCACATCGTGCATCAGATTAAGGTTCATCTAATTTATAAACATTTCAAATGACTTATGGATCATTGTTCTAAAGTATTAAAACAATATAAATGTGTTTTCTTGGTTTTGATTATGTCACATGTGGTTTTTACTAAAATGTCATTTTAAACAGAAAACTTGCACATAGAGTCATAATGGTCACACCGTGCATTGGATTGATGTGAAGTTGATTCCTACATGTTAAAAACAACTTAAGTAAATTTTTTCTAAATTTTCAACACAATATAAATTCAATTGATCAGTTTTGAGTATCCCACATGTCTTTTTTTACTAAAATTTCAATTTAAACTGAAAACAAATACTTTGAGTCATTCCAGTCACATCGTGTGTTAGTTTGACATGAGACTAATTCATACACATCAAAAATGACTTAGTAATCATTGTACTAAAGTATAAAGACAATCATAATGTGTTTTCTTAGTTTTTAGTGAGTGATATTTGTTTTTAACTAAATTATCAATTTTAAAATGAAAACATGCCCTTTGAGTCATACCAGGCACACTGTGTATCGTATTGAGGTGTGATTGATTCCTATATATCAAAAATGACTTATGGATAGCTTTCCTAATGTATAAAAATAATCAGAATGCATTTTCTCAATTTTAAATATGTGATGTGTGTTTTTAACTAAAATGTCAATTTTAAACTGAAAACCTTAACTTTGAGTCATGCCAAACACATTGTGTATCAGATTGAGGTGTGGTTGATTCTTACATGTCATAAATGACTTATGAATCATTTTACTAAAGTATTAGATAAATATAATAAGGAAATTAACTGAAAAAATCTGATAAAATGATGATAAAATCAACTAAATAAGTTGTAGGAAGTCACCTCTTTATGATGTATGTATACTTTATGTCACCAGGTATGCTACCCATTCAATTATAAAAAAATATATTTCCTCTTGTGAATATGAGGACTGTCTATAGTCTTAGTATTATTGAAAAATAAATAAATAAATAAAGGATTAATAAATATTTTAAATGAAGTTGTAATTATCTTCGAAAATACCTCTTCGGGGATGCTAGTTTATTGATGTAATACGATATCTTTTATAAATTTTCAAACATAATTACCACAATATTTTCCATTGGGTTGTTTCATACACTATATAAACATTGATAAAAATAAGTAATTTATTTTGATATATGTTTTCATTGTGAAATATTATTATATATACCCTAATACTTATCCACTTATAGAAGTTGATAGGCACATTGTATTCACATACTGTCCTCATGCCATGATTTTGAAGATATTTAAACACTGAACTATAATAATATAATTTTCAATAAAACATAATATAAAATATATAACTTGAATTTTAGTTGTAAAACATTGCATGTAGTGTATTACAAATTGATAAAAATCATCACATATGGTCAGTTTTTTGGATATCCATGCATTGAATCCAGAAAATAAATCTTTGGAGTATCCAAATTGACTGTAATGAGTAATTATTGTTGCCTAAAAACAAAAAGGAATAAGTAATTAATTGAATGAAAGTATATTTGATATGATTAAATTATAGAGTTTTACCTCTTCATATTGGGTATTAAGAATAGTATGTCGTTGGTAAGTTTTCTGTTTGTCGGAGTAGATTACTCAAGAGGGGGGGGGGAGGTGAATTGAGTATCTATAAAAATTTCTGATTAAAAATTATTTCTAAAATGTTTCCCCAAAAGATTAAATATATCTTGGTTAATCAAGGTTATACTGTTATAAGATTTTGACTATTTGAATAAGTTCTTATAAGATTGATTAGTTCTTAGTAATCTTAATATCAGTTATTAATATTACTTTTGAAGCTATTATACTAAGTCAAGATAGTTATAACTTCTTTCCAAGAGTAATTATCAAAGTGAATTTAGAGATTTCTGAATTATACACTAAAGAAATAAAACATAGAAGACTAAATTAAGCAGCACAACGGATATGAAGCAAGTGGTTCAGTCTCAAGCCGAGACCTAATCCACTCCACTTGGTGATCACCTACCACCAAGCAGTTTATATAAATAAACTTGATCCACACCCTAGATCGGGGTTAACAACAGTACATAGTATTGTCCAGGCCACACATGGACCTCTTCCATAGTTCTTCGTGGGTACAAACAACCAGGCCACACAAGGACCTCTTCCACACTTATCTGTGGGTATACACAAGAGTAAAATAATGTTTGAGTAAGGATATATTGGATCCTTCAGTTTAATGAAAAAGATAGAACGTGTTTCTATACATATACACACTCTGCTCAAAAATTAATAAAATTATACACAACAGAGCAATAATATTGAGATGGGTTTAGAATTGCTCTGAGTGTTGATCTTTGCAGCTCTGGACTTCTGAGATGAGGCAGATGCAGAACTCAAGTCCTCATATGGAAAACAGAGTGTCGCAAGTCAGACAGATTCAACTTGTGTTCTTCGTGGTGTTTTATAGTGCGAATATGTTCTCAGGATTCTAGTATGCTTCGCGTGTTATTCAACAGAGTCGAGTTGCATGATCCAATTCTCTAAATGTATTCTGTTTTCACACTCACTCCCACCAGCTTGTTCTTTAGTATCATGCTACTTTTTTCTTTTTCTGGGATACATTACTCTTTAATCTTGGAGTGCACGTGTTGGGGCCAACAGGTTGCATGTATTCTGTACCTCGTACCTTGTACTGTCCGATGAAATTTATATAAAGAAACATTAATTATGTTAGTGCATTAAAATCTTCAAATATGATCATTAGAGATTAAATTGAAAAACGACAAAATATATTAGGAAACGGTGTCACAGTATATCATAGAAATGGTGTATCCTTCACACAGTGTCTGAATTGGTCACGATGTCTTGCAGTTAGGGTGTCTCGCAGTCACGGTTTCTCGTGGTCACGGTGTCTCATGGTCACGGTGTCTCGTTCATGGTGTCTTGTTCACAGTGTCTAGATATCACAATGTCTGGATGTCACGGTGTCCTGGATATCACGGTGTCTGGATGTCATGGTGTCTGGATGTCACGGTGTCTGGATGTCACAGTGTCTGGATGTCACGATGTTTGGATGTCACAGTGTCTGCTTTTCATGGTGTCTCATGACTTAGGTAAATATCTGTATTCAGACTTAAGCAGTAGTATTTATGAAATGAATTAAACTTAATCATTTTTCAGAGAAATCATTATAAATTGAATCAAGAGAAAGTGTATAGTAACCAAACTGAGTGTATATAACTTAAGAGCTTTGGATAACTTTTACTAAGCTACTGTACATTTGATGTGAGATAGATTACATAGAGTTAACATGGTTTATAAACTAAATAGGATATGTGATCATTAAAACATGATTAATATATGAGGAGTCCAACAATCTCCCCCTTTTTGATGATCACAAATCATTTACCTTTAGAGTGTACATTTGTTCTAACAACATAGTTCGAATGAGAATATAATATATATAGAATGATTTTTATCTCCCATATATTTCTCATATAAGTCTCATATATACATGTCTCATATATTTCTCCCCCTTTTGGGATTATAAAAAAGTAGCAGGAAAAAAAAGAGAGAAAAGAGACAAGAAAAGTGTATAATGTATTAGATAAAGAGAGGGGCATTACAAAATTTAAAACAAAGGAAACAAGATTCCCATCAAAATAGATTAAACATTGTTCTTCTTTAACTGGCTGATCTTCTCTTTGCCCTTAGCAACAACAACAATAGAAGAGGAAGCCATAGGAGTAGAAGTAGAGGTAGAAGAAGGGAGTGAGCTGGTTGATAGAGAAGGTAAAGGAAGACCTTCAAAGACAGAGGGAGCCAGAGTAGGTGCAGTAGAAGAGCGAGGCGGTTTTTGATCAAGGATTAAAGACCTAATCTAACTTAGTGCCTGACTGACAGACATAGAAGCGGAGGCTAGGGAAGAGGTAAATGTTGGCAGAACAGGTCTCAGAGGGGAAACCGCAGGAGCAACAATGGTTGTACTCTATACATGAAGATAGGGCCTCAGAAGCTTATTAAAATCCTCAATTATCTATTCACCATACTGCATAACTTTCTCAAAGTCATCCTTGTTTTTCATAAACTTATCCAACATACGAGTGAACTCTGTGAGCTTTTGAACTTGGGTCTTGAAAACTTGAGTAACAGGAGGAATCCTAAAATTTTCGACAAGATATTTAAAGTGATTGTTCATGTTAGTCTTTGAGAAGATTCGGTTGAAGTAGAAATCCACTTTTTTGGAAATTTCTTTCTGAGCATCATTTGAAATTTTGAATGGATTTGGACCAGATCAAGAACTCTGTCACTGTTTTTGATAACTTAATTTAGAGAATCTTTATTAAAGCCACTAAGCACAGTCTAAAGTTCTTCTTTGACCACTGTTCTAAGCAGGTCACTGTCTATGGAAGGTTGAGATGATTTACCAGATGCCTTAGAATCATTGAAAGCTGTGGTTAGAGATTTCAATTGGTTTAACACCTTTTGAAGACACCTTGTATACTCATCAGTGAGTTTGTTAAGATTAACAAATAGCTCTCTCATCTCCTTCACAATATTTTTGTTCCTTTCAGCAACCTTTTTCAGTTAATGAAGCTAAACGTGGTTGAATTTGAGAGACAAAATTCGATGGGGTTTGAGGTACAACAAGTTCTATAGGAAGAGAAGCAATCTCTGATCCCGAATGCATCTCTCTCTACATTTCTTCAATCATACCTCTTAGAGTCTTCACTTCATCACTAAACAGTTTATTTTCAACTCTGACTTCCTGAATCTCATGAAGCATTTTGGGTTGTATTTGCCAAATAACTTTCTCCAACAATAATGAGGAATCTTTATCACCTAGATATGTCACAAGAGAAGGTTGGGAATTCATGAATTTTTCAACACCAGACAAAAGGGTAGCACCAAATTCTTTCAGATCATCTTTACTCACAAAGGATGGTTGTTCTAATGAAGGTTCAGAAAAAGGGACTGATACAGGCTCAGTTTCCTTCTCAAGAGCAAGATTAGAGACAGATTTCAGTTGGAACATAGTAGAAAGGTCAAGGCCTTTTACTAAAACTTGATGAGAGTCATCCACATCATATAAATTGGGGAACTTATACCGAATGTCTATAAGGATTGAAACAATCGGGTTTGGTACTTCAGTAGATTCCAGATTTGGGGTTTGCTCCCCATCAACAGTTGCATCCTTCTCAGGACTGAGAAGCTTAGGGTCTTGATCTAATTCTACAAACTCATCTCTGTATAGACAACTGAAAAACCAGCTCCATACTTTCCTCAGCCAAAGGAATGACTTCAGGAACATATTGTTCCACTGGGAGTTCTTCAAGATCAACTTCTTGCATACCAGGTAATTCTTCTTCTGTAGGTTCTTCCACAGAATTCTTTTCAGTTTATTTGATAGCAGATTCTATTTCAGCCTCAGGTAGATCTACCAGATTAACAACTTCTTTTGAAGTAGGGACTTACTTTTCACTTACAACATGAGGGACATGAATATTGTCTTCCTCAATAGAAACAGTTTCCCTGGGGGGAAAACAACATCTTCTTCCTCTTCTTTAGAATACTCAACAACCTCATCTGGTTCCGAACCAGGATCAGAAATATCTCTTGGTCTTGTGGGATGTTCCACAAGTTTGATTTTTTCATAAATTCTATCATTGTATTCCACCCATGACTTTTTCCAAGGATTCCAATTTATTTTTATCCTCTTAATAGTGACTTTTGAAAGGCAGTACTCACAATCCTTGATAACTTCCTCATTAGGTCCAACCATACCTTTGGCATGAAGCATGGATGAGATAAGATGAGAGTAAAACATGGAGGTTGACTTGGATGTGGCTTTGATCAATTCATATATATGGTGTATGATATAATTACAAAGGTTGATATTATTCCCATTTTTCATAAGATGAATCAAAAACACATCATGATATTTCAGTACAGAAAAATCACCTTTTATTGGGCTAATAAGGTTCTGTATAAACTTAAACAAAAGCCTTGATTCTCCATCTAGTTCAGCAGCAATGGCTCTTCTCTTGGTGCCATTTCCAGTCAAGATTTTCAGAGAATCTTACAAGACAAAGAATTCACTAGAAGGTGGAGGTCCTCTCTGATAATCCTCACAGATGCCTTCATGAGGTATCCTAAGGAATACAGCCCATAACCTCAAAGAGAATGAGCATTTCTGCCCATTGATCCAACTTCTCACAACATATCCATCTTCAGAATCAAAGGAGAACTGAACATATTGATAAAACTGAGCCACTAACTTAGGGTAGATAGGTCTATCTTCCTTTGAAAACCAATCTAACCAGCCTTGCTCCTTTAAAACTTTCAAAACCATAGACTTACTTAACAGAATCCATTTAGGGAAAACCTCTTTCTCAGGTACTACAAATCAATTTACCATATTTGGGTTTAGGGGACCTTCGGGTGCTAACTTGGGTGCGATTTTCTTCTTTTTTGAGCTACATTTCTCAGGAGTCGATGATGAAGGGTGTTTCATCCTGGGCATTCACCAAAGGTTTGAGAGAGAGAAAGGTTGAAGGGTTGAGGAAGGGTTACAAATTGAGTGAATATAAGAAAGCTCGAGTGAAGGACAAGTGATAATTCATTTATTTTATAATTTAGGAATACCAAATGTCACAAAAGTAAAAAATGTGGGAAAATAAAGTGGTGAAATGAATAATTACCATGATATGTTTTTTAATTCATAACTAAAAATCATAAATAAAATCTTTACAGTGAGACCAAGAATAAATGTTACGGTGAGATAATAACTGAGCGTTATAGTGAGACAGTAACTGCGCGTTATGGTGAAACAATGAAGATACTTCACAGTAAGATAGTAAATGAGCATTACGGTGAGACAATAACTATCAGACAATAATCAAAGAATACTAACTGTGAGACCTTAAACATGGAACAATACGATATAAAATAGTAAGAAATTTACTTAATATTTATCATGCCTAATTCATGTATGATGTAGTCTATTATTTCATAATTTAATGGTTTGGTAAATATATCAGCAAGCTGATACTCAGTACAAATTAATTCCAAAGTGATATCACCCTTTAGATAATGATCTCTCAAAAAGTGATGTCTTACATCAATATGATTTGTCCTAGAATGTGAAATAGAATTTTTCAAGATGTTAATAGCACTTGTGTTGTCACAATTTATAGGTACATGCCTGAATTGATATCCATAATCTAGTAATGTGTGTTTCATCCACAAGATTTGTGCACAACAACTACCATCAACTTTGTATTCAGCTTCTGCAGTAAATAATGCAACAATTTTTTTTTTCTTACTACACCATGATACTAGTGACTTGCCTAAAAAGTGACATGTTCCAGAGGTGCTTTTTCTATCTAACTTACAACCACTGAAGTTAGCATCATAGTAAATAACTAATTCAAATGATTGTCCTCTAGGATAGAACAATCCTAGATTGGGTGTATGCTTGAGGTATTTGAAAATTCTCTTTACAACATTTAAATTAGATTCCTTAGGATTTGCTTGAAAATGAGCACACATACACACACTAAACATAATGTCAGGTCGACTAGCATTTAAAGTAGAGTAAACTTCCAATCATTCCTCTATAAGTGGTTTGATCAATAGATTTCCCATCTTCATCAAGATCCAACTTACAAGTGGTACTCATGGGAGTGTTACTACTTTTAGTGCTATATAATCCAAAACGTTTTATAAGATATCTAGAATATTTACTTTGAGTAAAGATAATACCATTGTTATTTTAAAAGATTTGAAATCCAAGAAAGAATTTTAGTTTACACATTAAACTCATTTCAAATTCATTTTGCATCATTTTAGAAAAATCAACACATAAATAATTTATAGAGGATCCAAAGATAATTTCATCTACATAGATTTGAACAACTAAAACATCATTAGAAATTCATTTTATAAAAAGGGTAGGATCAACTATTACTTTTGTAAAACCTTTAGAAATAATAAAAGTACTTAACTGATCATACCAGGCTCTTGGAGCTTGTTTTAAACCATATAAAACTTTTGATAATTTAAAAATATGATTTAAAAAATGGGGGTTTGTAAAACTAGGGGGTTGTTATACAAATACATCCTCATCTATATACCCATTTAAGAATGTACTCTTAACATTCATTTGATATAGTTTAAAATTCAGATGTGCAACATAAGCAAGCAGGATTATGATGGCCTCAATTCTAGCAGTTGGTGCAAAGATCTACTCATAGTCAATTCCTTCTTCTTGACTATAGCCTTGTGCAACTAATCTAGTCTTGTTTCTAACTATGTTACCAGCCTCATATACTTTATTTCTAAATACCCATTTAGTGCCTATGGTGAATGTGTCCTTAGGTCCTTCAACAAGTTTCCAAACTTTTTTCCTTTAAAACTGATTAAGTTCTTCCTAGACATCACCCAAAATTCATCATTGATAGCATCATTAATGTTTTTAGGTTCATGTTGTGACAAAAAGACTTGATGTTCAACTTGATTGCTAATAGAAGCTCTAGTTTGTATTCCTTTGCCTAGGTCTCCTACAACAGAATCCAAAGGATGGTTCTTAAGAGTTATAACAATTCTAGAAAAGGAGGGACTAGTGATTTCAGGTTCATCAACAGGTTCAGGTTCATTATGGCTTGAGTCTAAGGAATTTACAGAACTGGAAGTTTTCATAGATTCTTTCATAGAATGGTTTGAGGATTTTGGATTAATGTTTACATTCAATAGATCATCCTCCAGGTTCTCTAGAATGGTTTTAGGATCATGTGGATCTGTTTCATCAAATTTGACATGGAAAGATTCTTCCACACATTTAATTATTTTATTGAACACTCTATAGGCTTTACTAGATATAGAATATCCTAAAAATATACCTTCATCACTCTTGGATGCAAATTTTTCAATATTTTCCTTAGTATTAAGAATATAGACTTTGCACCCAAAAACTTTGAAGTAGTTAACCTTGGGTTTTTTATTGTTCCATAACTCATAAGGAGTACTCTTAAGAATGGGTCTGATCAACACTCTATTTATTATGTAGCATGTTGTATTGACAACTTCAGCCCAAAAATAAATAGGTAGGTCATATTCACTAAGCATTGTTCTAGAAATCTCTTTCAGGGTTCCATTTCTTCTTTCTACAACTCCATTTTTTTGTGGTGTTCTAGGGGCAGAGAAATTGTGACTATAACCATTTTGTGAGAAAAAGGATTCAAACAATTGATTTTAAAACTCACGACCATGATCACTTCATAAGGATTTGATTCTAAGTCCATTAAGATTTTCCACATACTTAGCATATTTAGTAAAATAAGAGCAGTTTTCACTTTTGTGAGACAGAAAGAAGGTCCAAGTATATCTAGAAAATTAATCTACAAGAACATAAAAATAGTGCTTCCCATTTAAACTATAAAATCTAGATGGTCTAAATAAATCCATGTGAACTAATTCAAGAGGTTGAGAATTTGACACTTCTTTCTTTAGTTTGAAGGAAATTTTGTGTTGTTTTCCCTTTTGACAGGGATTACATAATTTGTCATTTAGAAACTCAAGTTTGGGTAAATCTTTAACTAAGATTTTTCTAGTTAGCTTTATAAGGGAGTGAATATTACAGTGTCCTAGTCTCCTATTCCAGATCCAAGACTCTTTATGAAATACACTTTAACATGAAGCATTTCGAGAAGCTAAGGAATCTAAGTTAACAAAGTAAACATTTTCATTTCTTAAAGTAAAAAACACTAATTCATCTTTAGAATTAAATACATTGCAAACATAATTTTCAAATCTAACATGAAATCCATCATCACATAATTGTGAGATACTAAGTAGACTATATTTTAATCCATCAACAAATAGTAATTTAGAAATTAAAACTGAGTTAGAGTTATCGATTTGTCCGAGGCCAATGATATTTCCTTTAGCATTGTCACTAAATGTGACATATCCTCCATTTATTTTTATTAGATTCTTAAAGAATGAGTATTATCCTATCATGTGTCTTGAACATCCATTGTCCAAGTACCATACACCTTTACAGGAACTCTTTAAGCAGCTTTCCTACAAAAATATTAATCAAAAATAGATTTTGGTACCCATACTTGTTTGGGTCTAGTAATATTAGTAATAAGTGCTTTAGGAACCCATATCTACCTCATAGGTTGACTATAAGCATTAAATAAAGTATTTTAAAAATAAACTCTATTTGGTCCAGAAGAACTTTACATAGTAGAAAATTTATTATGAATTGAATTAGTTGATTTGTGTCCAGAACTAGGAGTAAAACTATATGTCCTAGATTTGGAAATAAAATTTGTTCTACCAAGATTTATTTTTCCAGGTTGATAGCTAATTCCAGTGTTGTATTTAAGGGCAATTTGTTTTCCTAGCATTTGAGTAAGAGTATTTTTCCCATTGGTAAAATTTTCCAGGTCATTCTTCAATTGCTCATTGGATAATTTTAATTCATTTTTCTCTTTGAGCAGTTGAGCATTTTTCTTTTTTCAGTTGTGAGTTCAGATTTAACAGTCACAGTAAGAGAATACTGTTTCTTCAATGATTTATATTTGTCTTTTAGTTCATTGCATGTTTCTTCAAGCATGTTACAATGTTCAAACATTTCTTCATCAGTTATATTTTCAGAGTCACTCTCATTTTCAGAATAGTATGAATTATGTATAGGAGAGTCCAGTGTTACCTCAGATGTGTTTGTAATAAAAAACATATTGGATTTGTTTTCTTGTTCATCATGTGATGTTTCTGAGTCACTTGAACTGTCCTCAGAAGCACTCTAGGTTGATTTTATGGCCTTTTTATACTTCCTATCCTTGTCCTCATATCTCTTTTTGTACTTGAGCTTTGGACAATCTGCCTTGATATGTCCTTTGTGCTTACATTCACAGCAGACAATCTCATCAACCTTGTCACTTCTTTTCCAGTCCTTATTCTAATTTCCTTTTTGGTCATATTTTCCCTTGAAGTTAGGCTTTCGGAAAAATTTCTTCTTCTTGTAAAATTTCTTGAATCTTCTGGCTAATTGAGCCATCTCCTCATCACTGTCAGGTGATGATTGTTCACTATTAGAACTTTCTACAAAAGCTTCCAATTTCTCTTTGTCTTTATGCTTAGAGGTGGTGGTCTTGAATGCAACAAATTTCCTATTTGGTTCATCCTCTTCTTCCTTATTGACTTTCAGTTCCTCTTCATACATCATCAGTTTCCCAATGAGTTCTTTTATAGGTAGCTTGCTGATGTCAGATGATTCTCTAATAGAGACAGAGGTTCTTCTCCATCTGTTAGGCAGACATCTAAGAATTCTCATGATTTATTCTTTGACAGTGACTTCTCTTCCAAGAGAAATCATTGTGTTTACAATCTCATTGAACCTAAGATACATGTCAGATATAGGATCATCAGGTTTCATTTTAAAGTTATCATATTTAATAGTATAATTATTAAGTCTCATTTCTTTTACACTAGATGTTCCTTCATGTGAGACAGACAGGGTATCCCAAATTTCATGGGCAGTTTTACAAGTAGAAATTATATTGAATTCTTCATATTCTAAAGAGCATTATAAAGCATTCATAGCTTTGAAATTGTTATTGTAGGCAGTTTTGATAGTCTCATCCCATGTGATTTTATCAGTAGTAGTAATCTTATATTCATCTATAATGGAAGACCAAATTTCAAAAACCCATACTATCTAAATGCATTTTCATTTTAATTTTCCATTGAGCATAGTTGGTTCCATTAAAAAATGGTGTTTTGTTGGTTGAAGCACCTTCCAATATATTATCCATAATACATAAATATTCTTAAAGAGCTAGAAATTTAGAATTAACAGAAATTTACAGATCTTTAAAGTACAACTACAATAACAGTTGAAGTAGGTGAAACAAAGTCTTAATAAACCTCCCTCAGATACCAAATGTTGGTTGGAGTAGATTACTCAAGAGGGGGGGGGGAATTGAGTATCTATAAAAATTTCTGATTAAAAATTATTTCTAAAATGTTTCCCCAAAAGATTAAATACAACCCAGTTAATCAAGGTTATAATATTATAAGAGTTTGATTGTTTGAATAACTTTTTAGAAGATTGATTAGTTCTCAGTAATCTTAATATCAGTTATTAATATTACTTTTGAAGCTATTCTACTAAGGAAATACAGTTATAAATTCTTTCCAAGAGTAACTATCAAAGCAAATTTAGAGATTTCTGAATTATACAGTAAAGCAGTAAAACAAAGAAGACTAAATTAAGAAGCACAATGGACATGAAAAAAGTGGTTCAGTCTCAAGCTGAGACCTAATCCACTCCACTTGGTGTTCAACTTCCACCAAGAAGTTTATATAAATAAACCTGATCCACACCCTGGATTTGGGTTAACAATAGTACACAGTACTGTTCAGGTCACACAGGGACCTCTTCTACAGTTCTTCGTGGGTACAAACAACCAGGCCACACAATGACCTATTCCACACTTATTTGTGGGTATACACAAGAGTAAAAGAATGTTTGAGTAAGGATATATTGTATCCTTCAGTTTAATGCAGGAGACAGAGCGTGTTTCTATACAGATATACATTCTGCTCGAAAATTAATAAAATGATACACAACAAAGAAGTAATATTGAGATAGGTTTAGAAGTGATCTGAGTGTTGGTCTTTGCAGCTCTTGACTTCTGAGATGAGGCAGATACAGAACTCAAGTCCTTATATGGAAAACAGAGTGTTGAAAGTCAGACAGATTCAGCTTGTGTTCTTTGTGGTGTTTTATAGTGCGAAGATGTTCCCGGGATTCCAGTATGCTTCGTGTGTTCTTCAGCAGAGTCGAGTTTCATGATCCAATTATCTAAATGTATTTTGTTTTCATGCTCACGCCCACCATCTTGTTCTTTAGTATCGTGCTACTTATTTCTTTTTCTGGGCCGCATTACTCTTTTATCTTGGAGTGCATGTGTTGGGGCTGACATGTTGCATGTATTTTGCACCTCGTACCTCGTACTGTCCGATGACATGTCTACAAAGAAACATTAATTATGTCAGTGCATTAAAATCTTCAAATATGACCGTTAGAGATTAAATTGAAGGATGAAAAAAATATATTAGGAAATGATGTCACAGTATGTCATGGAAACGGTGTCTCCTTCACATGGTGTCTGGATTGATCACGATGTCTCATAGTCATGGTGTCTCGCGGTCATGGTGTCTCATGGTCATGGTGTCTCATGGTCACAGTGTATCGTTCACGGTGTCTTGTTCACGATGTCTGAATATCACGGTATCTGGATGTCATGGTGTCCTGGATATCATGGTGTCTAGATGTCACGGTGTATGGATGTCACGGTGTTTGGATGTCACGGTGTCTGGATGTCACGATGTATCGATGTCACGGTGTCTTCTTGTCACAGTGTCTCATGACTTAGGAAAATATCTATATTCAGACTGAAGCAGTAGTATTTATGAAATGAATTAAACTTAATCATTTTTCAGAGAAATCATTATAAAGTGAATCCAGAGAAAGTTCATAACCAAACTGAGTGTATAGCACTTAAGATCTTTGGATAGCTTTTACTAACTATTGTACATTTGATGTGAGATATATTACATAGAGTTAACATGGTTTATAAACTAAATAGGATTTGTGATCATTAAAACATGATTAATATATGAGGAGTCCAACATTTTCTTTCAATCATTGTGTCCATTTTGTCCACAATTCCTTTATATTACTTTATTTCCAATGAGAATAGTTGTGTATAAGTGATGTGAGGACTAATAAGTCCAAATTTCCATTCACAAGATTATCCCTTCAAATAGTATTGATATATACGTATGAAAAAAATATTAATAGTATTCAATCATAATTAATATAGTATATAAGCTATTGTAAGAACAAATCATGAAAGCGCACCTCATGTATACATTTACAAATCAAACCTTTTTTCATTAATTATTAAAGGCTCTTCATAAAAAAATAGAAATTAATACCTTCTTATTGACATGTTTTTTAGAAGATCTAACGACCGTGTTACAAATGTTCCAATATATTTTTCGACCATATGAATATCAGCATAATTAAGTGGAATAGGTAGCTTGATGCTCGACTCTCGAGATACATTAATCCCCACTCTCACATGACTTATTAGGAGCTGTTTGTTGTGTAGAATGTCTCCTTGGATATTGTACATGGTACTCCTCACAACAAGGTGATGGGTGATCATTGATAGACATAAATCACCATCATTTTCACCATGTGGAATATCAGCATAGGAAAGGTATCAGTGTATTCCTAATTCACATTTCACAGAAACAATTATGAAAATATTAATTTCCTCTTTTAAGACAGCTCTTTGAGGGGAATGTCTCACCTCAAAGCTGATGGGGTGCTGGAGAGATCTTAATATAGTGTTTGTTCTTATGTTTTTTATTCTCTTTGATTCATTCCCATAACATTTTCTAACAACTCTGACCACTAATTAAGTTTTTCTTCTAGAATAGCTAAGTGTGCTCGTAACCCTTTCATTTTCTTATCTTAATTCCCTTGTTCATTTCTATTTTCAAAATATGTTTGGGGTGACATCCCAAAACCTTCACCTCTAAAACTACCATACTATTTTGTCCACTTCATGTAAGAACCCGGTTCTTACTTTGAGGTGCAGGTTTCTTTAATTCTTTTTCCTTTGAGTTGTTTTTGAGAAAACAGGGGAAAATAGGCAAGTACTGGAATCATACTGTCACACAGCCTAACTCAGGGTTATATTCTGTGTAATCCTAAGTACACATCGTGTAGGTTTTCCATGTATGATGGGAATACATGGTGTGTGGGCATGTCAGCAAGAAATAGAGGAAAAACAAACTACATGCTGTGTAGTCATGTAGGCAGGTCCTGGAAAGTAAGTCGGTAGAAAACAACTGCCAAATGAATAGTAAAATGATATACATGCCATGTATATGTAATTACATGCCATGTATTTGTGTTTTTTATTAAAAATGGTAGTATCCCTCCTATAACATTCTTGACAGAAGGGGATCATCGGGTTTCATAAACTACAGTGTTAGACCTTCAATCTCCTCCCAAATCTCCATCCGGACTCTGATTCAATCACCATCAGAAGCATTGGAACCCAATCAGTAAGCTCTCAATTAATCTTGAGTCATTATTTAAGATTACATCTCAAAACCGAGCTATTTATTGTTGAGTGTTTATCCTTGTTTCATAGATCTACTTTGTTCTAGATTGAATTGGAGGCTGACGTTGGACAAGGAGAGTCTCATGAGGACTTGGTAGGTGGTCTTGTGCCTTTTGTTAAATTTAGGGTTGTTTACATGTGTTGTAGTGTCACGATCTCATGTTTAGGGTGTCTATTTGTTAATAATTTGACCCATGTTAATACCTAATGATGTTTAGGTGATTGATTAAATTAATTGAATCATGTATGAGCTTGTTTGGTTTGATTAAGGTCTACCTCATGGGTGCATTTCCCTCAGATGACCATTATTTAACTGTTTGGCCTAGGATTCCAATGGGTATGCCTTTGTTTCCCTTTTATGGGTTATTTAAGATGAAACTGGTTAATTAATTTTTTTCCATGTGAGATAATAAATGCTGAAGCTTTGTGATAGTTTAATTCACATGTTAGTCTTGTCATATAAAATTGAACACATGAGTTTTCTAATGCTAAAGCCATGCCATTGTTTAATTAATATTTTTTTCTTGATAAATTAAATGTGCCATGTGAGTTGATTATTGAAAACCATGTAATAGTGTAGTAACCATGAGATATTTATTATATGAATTTCTCACGCGAGCTGTTATTTTCTTAACCATGTAATAGTATAATTTACACGTGTTGTTTACTATGATGAAATGCTCATATATCAAGCTTGACCCTAAATATGATGAAATTCTTATACACCGGTCTTGGGCCCAAAACATGCTGAAATGCTTATACACCAGGCTTGACCCTGAAACATTCTTAAATTCTTATACATTGGGTTTTACCTTGATGCATGTTGAAATGATGATATACCGAGCTTGTTATTGGTTTTAATATGCTGAAATGCTTATACACCAGGCTTGGCCCTGAGACATATTTAAATGGAATGACTTATAACACATCTTCCAAGCCAAATCAATATCTTGGATTCATTCTTTAATTCTTTTTGTTTAGATATCTTGCTGAAGTATCTATTGTGCTTAATTTATATAGGGGATTGATGAGATTAGGCCGGATTCTAGGACTTATAAAATTCAATGAATTTTAATTGATTAAAGAACATGAGATAAATGTAAATGAATTCTAGTTCTTGTAGGATTGTTTACTTTTGAGTATTTCCTACTTTACTGCTTTCACTATTGTACACTACATGTCACATATTTTCACTCATAGATTGGCACAGACCTTTGGTGGTTTCCTACTGGGATTTATTATCACAACCTATTTGGGTCATTCTATGGGTCCAAACAAATTATATGATTGCAGGTGTTGATCAGGGAAAGTGACCTTCTATAGGTACTTGATGTGATTCTTAGGAGTCAGAGGTCATGGGACCGAGCCGAGGCTTGCGATGATTCCTAGTATCTTTTGTTTCTCTTTTTCTTTTTAGAATTATAATATGTATTACTATAGTGTACTTGTTTGGATTCTTTCTATAACACATGACATACTGTATCATCTTTGGTATTGAATGATGATTGGTTATTTATCTTATCAGTACTCTACTATTTATTTTAGTTATATGGTGTTTACTGCTTCCACTATTATTTATTACTATTTCACTATGTTACAATCTACCAATGAGGGAATAGTTTACCCACTATCACACTTTAGGCCCTCACTACTAGTTGGAAGCCTCTGGAATTTATAGAAATGCGCTTGAGGCCATGTGGCCAACTGGGTACGGGGCACCAGTTGAGTGACATCCGGATCCGAGATATTTCAAAGTGGTATCAGAGGGTTTCTTTTCTAGTTTGATTTACTATTTGGAGATGATATAAAGGATATGGAATTTGGTAATTAGCTATGCCCAAGAGTAGCTACCTCGTGTACAGGGAAAGTCCAAATTACCTCGAATTAAATTGTGCCTTTGGATTTTGAGCTATTACAGTTATTTGATTTCACTGTTGGGTGACACAATCATATTTGTGCTATTAATATTGATCTCATTATTGGTTCTATTATGTTGCAACCCGATGAGATGAGGGTATACCATATCATTCATCATATAAGAACTTGTTAGAAATCACATGCCATGCATACTTGCCATGCCATTTAGGAAGCATTACTGATTTCATGCTGTTGTGATAGATGTCATGTTAGAGATGTATATTATTGTGATAGTACCTTGATAGATATGCCTGTTGTTGTGATAGGTGTATTAGTATGTGATATGGTTTGATTGGGATTAATTCCAATCTTTGATCCCTGAGGTGTATGGCCCCTCTTGGGCTGGAATTTGGTGGATCATGTTTCAACCATATAATATAGATTGTGTTGTTTTGTGCAAAATGTGGATGCCAAGTTTTGATTTGAGGAGAGTATGGGCCCCCACGGATCGTAATTTGACACACTGTTGATTTATTTTTCATAAATAGGGGTTTTAGGGAAGTTTTAGAGGCTTGCTATTCGGATACCTAGACAACATGACGTGTGATTCTATGAACACACGCCATGTGTTATTCTGTTCGGGAAGAAAGTTTTTCTTAAGTACACGCTGTGTACCCATGTATAAATGCCATGTGGATGTGATCGTGTTTCCTGCCGTGTGAAAGACAACATAGGTTAATAGTTCTTGAATAGTACACACTGTGTACTTTAGGTACACACTATGTAGTGTGACACAGATAGACCCCGTGTAAATATGGTCGTGTAATAGTACATGGCCAGGAGTGGGGAACTGTGTACACACTGTGTACCCTAATAACAAGTTGTGTACTTGGGGTGTTTACACACCAAGTTAGGTAAGAGTACATGACCATGTAAGAGCTTATGAGTACACGTCATGTGAGGTTTCTACATGCAGTGTACTCATCTTTTGTTACATTTTGGTGGTTGTATTCTCCTCTTTATTTCTTTAACTCTTGAACTGCAAATTTTTATAAATAAACATGCACTGAGGTGTACGATTGACCTCATAGAGTCACGAATCCATGACGAACTCTAGCTATACATCAGGAGAGTGGCAATGATCATACCCCGGAGGTGGTAGGCCATGGGATACCAGTGGATACTGCATTCATGTTATTCATGGAACCAACTGTTATACCGGATGCAGGTGCATATGCACAGTTCCGTGAAGGCTTTATGAGGTTTATGAAAACTTTTCAGGGAGTACCATAACCTACCACATCTATGACAGAGCTGATGCGAGTGTTCCAAAAGCACCATATGCCTACTTTCTTAGGGCATGGTAGACCACAGGCTATAGAATCATGGATGGAGGTCATGCTTTCTATCTTCAAGAAATTGGAGACACCTCTTGAGAGGAGGGTCAAGCTCTTGACATATATGCTATGTGATTCTTCCAAAAGATGGCGGGATGTTATCACATAGGTAGGGCGTCATAATGATATGACATGGGAAGAATTTTAGGAGGCCTTATATGATTATTATTTTCCTAATACACTGAGGGCCAACTGAGCCTGTGAGGTCATGCACCTGGAGTAGGGCACACTGTCAGTTATGGACAATTCTGCCTGGTTTACTGAGCTTCAGCGATTTTCACCAATTCTAATGGGTGATGACATATCGAAAGCTAGATGATTTGAAGATGGTCTCAGGTTTGACATTTGATCATAGGTGAATGTCTTCAGGTTGCCTTCTATCTCTACTATTGTGAATCAGACACTGATTACTGAGCGCAACCTATGGGAATTTGGAGGTGTGAGCACGGGCGGTTCGGCACCGAGATCTAGTATTGTTTCTACCAGTAAGAATAAGCATTTTTTGAAGTTTTCTCAAAGTGAAAATAACAGTCTGAATGTAACTTTTGGTAGCTAGGTGAGGTGATACCAATGCAGAAATGTTGGGAATACTAAACCTTAGTGCCCGATGGACCTAGTCGAGTGTCAAGATTGTAGAAAGATGGGATATTTACAACATTTCTGCAAAATATTTCCACCAACATCTAGTGAGAGAGGGTTTACACCAACTCCACATTCAGGAGTAGGGTCATAAACTTATCACCAGTCAGAACTAGAATACGTCAGGCCGTTCAGGCCGAGGTGGTGGTCGTGACCGTGGTAGCCAAACCCCAAGATCTCAGCAACAGTAGGGTGAGTCAGCTCAGGGTATCCAAGTAGTGTCTCAGAGCCACGATACATATTAGACTTATTCAATGCAATAGACCAAGCATGAGAAGGATCCCAGACCTTCTATTGGCAGAGGTACTATTCTAGTCGCCTCCATTTTATCTTCTTCACTTTTTGATATAGGGGCTTCTCATATTTTTATATCAATTCTCATTATAAAGAGCCTTAGGCTCTATTTTTTTACTTTTGATGATGTTATGATGCTAGAAACTCTGTTAGGAATAAGAAAGGTAGGTGTGCGTCAGTTTAAGGAGCCCCCCTTGAGGTTGGTGGGTGTCACTTATTTTGGGATCTCTATGTCTTGGAGATGAAAGGATTTGATGTCATACTCGAAATGGATTTTTTAGTATCCTTTCAAGACTTTGTTGATTTTTATAGTCTCAGGGTGAGTTTTACATCACCAGAAGGTAGAACATTTCTACATAAGGGTGAATGAGATGTCCAGGTGAGTTGAGATAAACCTGAGCATCGTGGGATGGGAGAGATGATAGCCCATATTGTGAGTTTATATCTGGATGACTAGGAAACATGTCAGATAGATTTCCCTCCAGTGGTTGATCATTTCAGGGACGTTTTCCCGAACTACTTCTCAGACTTAAATCCAGTCAAAGAGGTGGAGTTCACTATAGAACTAGTGCCAGGAGCTGCACCGGTATCCATTCTTCCTTACAAGATGCCTATGATGGAGTTGCAAGAGCTCAAGAGGCAGTTGGAAGATCTGGAAGCTAAGGGTTTCATCCAACCCAGTACTTCTCCTTGGGGTTCACCAGTCCTTTTCACAAAAAGGTAGACAATACCCTTAGGCTATGCATGGACTACCAAAAACTGAACTAGTTAATGATTAAAAACCGATATCCCTTGCCACTAATAGATGACCTGTTTGATCAGCTTCGAGGAGCTCAAGTGTTCTTGAAGATTGACTTAAGTTCAGGATATCACCAGATATGTGTTCGACTGGTAGACATACCTTGTACAACCTTTCATAACAGGTATAGTCTATATGAGTACCTGGTTATTTTGTTTGGTCTCACGAACGCGCCAACAGTTTTCATGGTGCTGATGAACCGAGTGTTCCATCCTAACCTAGATTCTTTTGTGGTGGTTTTTGTGGATGATATTTTGGTGTATTCTCACAATCGACACGACCATGCTAAGCATCTTGAGATCATTTTTAATACATTGAGAGAGCATAATTTATATGCTAAACTCACAAAACGCCACTTTTTAATGGATCAAATTCACTTCTTGGGTCATATCATCTCATATACAAGAGTATCAATGGACCTAGAGAAGGTAAGGGATATAATTTCCTAGGGATAAACCAAGAACATTTTTGAGATAAGGATTTTCATGGGGATAGATAATTAATATAGGAATTTTATATAGGACTTCTCATTCTTGGAATCACCACTAAAGGGATTGACTAAGAAGGGTGTGAAGTTTGTGGGGTCATATTCTTGTGATACAATATTTCAGGAGTTGAAAGGGAATTTGACTTTAGTGCCGATACTGATATTTATAGATCTAGGAAAGAGTTACACCATATACTGTGATGTATCAGGTATTGGTTTGGGAGAAGTGCTTATGTAGGGGGATCGAGTTATTGTGTATGGGTCTTGGCAGTTGAGGCCACATGAGAGGAATTACCCTTCACATGATCTGGAGTTAGCTAAGGTTGTTCATGCCTTGCACTGTTGGAGACCTTACTTATTGGGAGAACGTTTTATGGTGTAAAAAAACCACAAAAGCCTCAAGTATATCTTTACTCAGCATGATATGAATTTTATACAATGAAGGTGGGTGGAATACATTCAGTCCTTTGATTTTTATCTTTCTTATACGCTCGAGAAAGGCAATGCAGCGGATGATACACTGAGCAAGAGAACTCAGATATAGGTAGCAAAGGAGGCCATTGGTGAGTGGAAACTAATGGATTTGTTCTCTAAGATGCATCTGGAGGTGCATTAAAGACAAGGACAAACATTTCTTTTATCTTTGGATATTACCTCTACCCTACTGGTTAGATTGAGGATGAGGTAGCTATCAGATTCTGAAGACCTAGTTATACGAGAGAGTATGGAAGGTGAGGACCCTCCTCCTCGATGGATGGTAGATGAGGATGAGGTGCTGTATATCCATGGACATGTGTGGGTTACATGGGATATACGCAAGGATTTGATATATAATTTTCATGCTTTATCTTGGGTAGTTCACCCCAGAGTCACCAAGATGTACCGTGACATGCAACGTCAATACTGGTGGTTGGGTATGAAGTGATAAGTATCTAGATTTGTTACGAGATGTTCCACTTGTCAGGAGGTGAAGGCGGAACATCAGAGACCATCTAGGATTTTACAGCAGTTACCTATTCCGGAGTGGAAATGGGTTGTTGTCGCTATGGATTTTGTAACTGGGTGATCGAGGTTGCCTAGAGGCAACGATGTTATGTGAGTTGTAGTTGACAGGATTACTAAGGTCACTCACTTCTTTCCAATCAAGGGGACCTCTGGTGTTGATGAGCTTGGAAAGCTATATATTCGTGAGGTGGTACGACTTCATGGGTTCCCTTGTTCTATCGTTTTAGGTAGGGATGCCCACTTTATGTCTCATTTCTGGTAGAGTTTTTAGAGGGTATTGGGTACATAGGTGCTTCTGAGCACAACATACCACCCTTAGACTGATGGCCAGTTAGAGTGTATGATACAAGTGCTAGAGGACATGCTGTGAGAAAGTGTCCTGGATTTTAGGGGCTCTTAGGAGAATCATATTCCCCCGGTTGAATTTTCCTATAATAACAATTTCCAAGCGACTATAGATATGGCACCATATGAGGATTTATATGGTAGACCATGTTGTTCTCCCTTGTACTGGTTAGAGGTAGGTGAGACAACTTTACTGGGACCTCGTCTTTCACATGAGACTTCTGAGTAGGTCATGTTGATTTAGAAATAGATGGCTATAACACAGTCTCATAAAAAATCTTATGTTGATCGCCGCAGATGACCTCTGGAGTTTGAGGTCGGGAATTGAGTTTTCTTGAGTGTTTCACCGAGGTTGGGACACCAGTGGATTGGGAGACATGGTAAGATTTCACCATGATATGTCAGGTCATTATAGATTCTGGAGAGGGTTGGGTCGGTTTCTTATCATTTGCAGTTACCTCAGAGGTACTGAGCCATGCATGACATCTTCCATGTATCTCAGCTATGCCACTATCACTCAGACCCATCTCACGTTTTTTAGCCCGAGGAGGTTGAGCTTCATGTTGATGCTTCCTTGAGGAGCATCTGATTCGTATAGTTTACAAGAGAATGAAGGTTCTCTGAGGTAGGTCAATTCCTCTCGTATGGGTGCTATGACAGTATGGCCGAGTACAAGACGATACTTGGGAGAGGGAGGCTGGCATACATGCTCAGTGGGTGGAGTTATTCTCAGATATTTCTTCACCACCTTTGTAAGGGAAATTCAGGGATTAATTTATTTAAGGGGGGAATTTTGTAAGAACCCGGTTCTTACTTTGAGGTACGAGTTTCTTATATTCTTTTTCTGTAATGACCTGAAATTTTTATTAATATTTGTTTCCTAAATTTGTGTGTGTTTTTTTATTTTATACTCAACAAAACTATATTATTTAATTAATGAAGTGAGTATAATTAAATGAGACCATTGGGTTTTGACTGTTATATGAGCGTTGGTTAATATGACCGTTGGAAGCTAAACTATTAACATTACAATTTTAGTTTATAAATACAAGTGATCTTGGTTAATTAACACAGAAAAAAGATTTGATGGCCTCATCCAGTAGACTCGAGCCATTCAAAGCCCATCTGATGGAACTTGGGAAGGAGGTAGCACCACTGGGCTTTGCTCTGGAACAAGCCCAAGCCAAACTTCATCATGTGAAGATTGAACGTAATCGTCTACGGGAGAAGTTCAAGCCGATAGAGGTCACCACTCGGGAAATGTTGGCTGAGCCACCCCAAGATTCTATCACCTTAGCACACTTTACACTTAATTCCTATGCTAGTATTATAAGGGGCTATGTAATGAGACCTTATCTGATTTTTGTAATCCTTTGATATAAATAAAATTGTTATTTCTTTTTATGGTAAAGTTTGTAAATTTAAAATGTCCGAATAAATATAGGATGTATATTATTGATGTTTTTTTTGAAAAAAAGGATATTTTAAAATATTTATATAAACCTTAAATAATTAATAATGTGTAATGATTTTCAAAAAATGGTCTTCTACAGTTGTGTTCAGTAGGAAATTTAGAGTCTAATAAGATCAACTTAATTTTTGGTGAATTGTAAATTATGAATAGTAATTTTACTCTTATGAATATTAATGTGACCAAATGGAATAATAATCTCACTTAAGAAAGTATTATTATATTTTAGGCACCTTGATTAGGTAATGTGATTCAATAAAATAAGTAAATAACTATTTCAGAATTTATTAGTTAAGTATTAGTTTTTTTCCAGGTGAATAGTGTTTTTATTTAAAAATTAAATTAAAAATATTTAGAAAATTATTTTCATAAAATGGAGTTCATTTTTTAATTCAGAGCATCAATATTAGGTTAAGGTTAATTTTTGGGATTTTTCCGAAACAGATGAATTTTCAGTGAATAGTGAAAATACAATTTTGAGTTTCGGGTGTTTAATGACATCATTAAGGATGTAATAATCATATAATAATTCTATTCGACTTATGAATAATAAGATATGCTATGAGATGTCCCAAGTGGAAAATACCATGGAAAAATACTATGGGAAATCCCATGGTTTTTCCAATACCACCGATGAGGTGTCCCTTGGAAATTAATGATTTGTTCCCTCACTTATCCTATAAATACCAAGCCATTCCCTCATACATTTCATTCCAAAATCCTCATAAATGAATCTATGGTCTCTTTACCTCCCAATGATTCCTCCCAAGGTTCTCTCAATCCTCCCAAGTTCCCAACCTTCAGCTTTCGAAGTTACTTTTCAAGGTAAGAGAATCTTTCACCCTCCTCTTTTAAGTCATGACTTCCTTTATGTTATGTCTTATAGTTCCATTTTATTATGTGGGGGATTGTTATTATATATACTTACTACTGTCCATTTTATATCCAAATTATTAGATACCCTTTCTTCTCTCATCAATTGATTTTCTAAATTTTTATGTGACACCGTTAGGCTGCTGAATTTTTCGTAAAAGGAATCACATATTCTTTTTTCTTTCACGTTTCTTTTTCATGTGGTATGTCATTAAAATTTCTATACCATGTTCTTATCTCCATTTTATTTTGTATTTATACTGTATTATAATTTATTTATTAGTGGGTTACTCTTGTACCCTCTCTTTTTATTTTTTTCTAAAACCAAGTTACATAGCTGTTATGCTGCAGAAATTTCATCTCAAAATTTCTCTCTCTTTCTCTCAAGAAATTCTCTTATTTTATATGTATGAATACCCATACCTATTTAGTTTATATGGGTGTTCATATTTATAAAAAAATTATATATTTGATTCTGGAATTGACATACATGTAACCCTCACTCCCTTTCCATGGGTTATAAATGACATAACGGTCTTATTTTTAAGAACTTTTAAAACATCATGATTTTGAAATGAAACCCATTTATTTTATTCACTATGGGTTATTTATGAAATGTTTTATTATGATATATATATCTAAAATGAAAATTAATAAATATTAAGTGTTTTCCATGATAGCACTCTAATGCATTGGGTAAAGAATTAATCTCTAGAGATGACAAGTTTCACGATACCTTAGTGAATAACCTTGGTAATTTTTATGACACATTGGGGATGGAACTTGGTGATATGTTCATGAATGTCTAAATGAAATGTTGTAGACAAATATTCAAGTTATGATTCATTTTATTTTTATCATGATATGCATATTCTTCTATTGCTCGTGTCTTTATGATTTTTATCATGTTCTTATTATTATTGCTCAAGACCACATGTCAACTGTTTCAATTGTTTTCCTTACTGAGCCTTCTGCTCACCCTTTCCTTTTGATATATGTCTCCAGGTTATGAGATTTAGTAATTGTAATTAGGATGAACTTATGATGAAACCTTACAAGTGGATTATAATAATGTTTTATGCTCTTTTTTTATGTTCCTAATTTCCAAGACACTAGACTTTAAAGATCCTCTGTTTGTAAAATGTAATGAAAAGTTATGTAATAAAAAGGCAGGATGACATAGTTAGTATCAAATGATAGTTTAGTTATTTATGGAAATTAGGATATGAAAACTTTAGGAAGAACCCTATAGAAAAGTTTAAAAATAAGAAAAATTCCTGGTATTTTTGTGAGTATTGAGTAAGTTTTTTATCAAACAAATACATCCCTGTCTAGATACGAGCAGGTAGAGGCGACTCTAGAATAGATGTACATAGGGGTAAAACCTGAAAACACCTCTTTGAGCTAGACTCGAACAGAAACTGGTGCACGAAAATGGGCCTTGCTACACTCTTGGTTACGACACTCCTGGGGGATATGTTTGATTAATCACAAGATTTTTATGAATCATTTTGAAGGAATTATAGAGAAATTTAATTGTTTAAGCATGAAGTTTTAAGACATAAAATCCTTTATATTTAAAAGATTTGAAAATGAAATAAGTTTCTAACTAAGGTTTTAATCTTTTAGAAAATGTCATCCAATAGGAGGAACCATGCAAATGGTGACCGCAATGGACCATGCGCTGACGGCCCTCCGATGGAAGCCGTAATGGAAACATTCATACAAATGATGAACCAAATGACTCAAGTTATGAGAAATAACTTGAATCAAGATGAGAGACCGATCTCACCATGAAGGGAAAAACATTCTATTGAGTCCTTTATGCATCAATGACAACCAACCTTCAGTGGATCGATTGACCCATTGATTGCTGAGCAGTGGATCAGCTCTATCGAGAAGATATTTTCTGTGCTCCACTGTTCAGAGCAATATAAGGTCACCCTGGCTGTCTATCGTTTAGAAGGAGAAGCTGATCAGTGGTGGGAACTGATTAAAACATAAGGAAAAGAGTGGAGGTTGAATCTATGGAGTGGGAAGAGTTTAGAGGGATCTTCTTCAGTAAGTATTTCACTCATTCCATGAGAACAAGAATGGAGAAGGAGTTTCTCAAGCTGAAGCAGAAGGAGAATGAATCTGTGAGAAGCTTTGAGATGAACATCACAAGGATTTCATGTTACACCTCTATCTTTGTCATGGATCCTAGTTGTAAGGTTGATAGATTCTTTGGTGGACTAAGACCTCATCTGCAGAAAAATCTAGACAACCAAGACTATGATAGCTATGAGGAGATCATGCGAAGTGAGATGAAAGTTGAGCTGGAGTTTGGTGATACATAATGGTATCATAAATCAAATGAAAAGAAGAGATAGATGGAGCCCAGATTATGGAGGACCTTTGATCAGGGAAGAGGAGGGAAGCATGTACAACATCCCACGCGTAATAAATGTGGGAAGAAGCATTCGGGTAACTTCTTTCTTGGGAGTGGGAAATGATAAAAGTGTAGAAGGGATGTCCATATTGTGAGGAATTGTTGTAGTGAGGTGAAACATCAACTTCCTAACACAAACGATAAGGGGAAGATGGTGTAGGCCATACCTGATGTCTAATGTTTTAAGTGTGGACAACTTGGGCACTTTTCCAATCACTTTCCAAATCCGAGGGCAGTGGAGGGGAACCCCCATCGGACTCACCAAAGGCTAAGGGAGTAAGGCCATGATTTTTCTATCACGACAGCTGAAGTTGAAGCTATGAATGATGTGGTAGAAGGTACTCTTATTGTTCTCTCAAAGATATCAAGTACTTTGTTTGATTCTAGTTCTATGAATTCCTTTATTTCCTCCAAGTTTTCATAGAATTTAGAATCAACCCCCGATTTTCTAAATGTAGAGTTATCATTCAAGACTCCTGGTGGGATTATCCAAGAATCATCAGTGTTTAGAAACTCTAGTATTTACTTTACTGAGCACAATATTATCACAAATATAGTAGTCATTCCCATGCTATAATTCGACATTATACTAGGGATGGACTGGTTCTCAAAGTATAATACTAAGATCATATGCAAAAGAAAGGAAATCGTAGTAGTATTTAATGGAAAACCTATAGTTATCTTCCAAGGAGAGATATCTCAACCTGATATTTGTACAGAGGAACCCTATATATCCTTATTTATGGAGTTGATTGGTGAAGAAGAAGAATGAGATGAGAGTTTAAGGATAGAAACTATCCCCATATTCTAGGAATATGTTGACGTATTTCCTGAGGAGTTTCTCAGACCTCCCCCAGAAAGAGAGGTGGAGTTATCTATTGAAATCGTACCTAGATCTCATCTGATATCAAAGACCCCATATAAGACAGAAAATGTGGAGCTATAGGAATTAGAGAAACAACTCCAAGATCTTTTGGAGAAGGGGTTTATCTGACCGAGTGTGTCTCCTTGGGGAGCAATAGTTCTCTTTGTGAAGAAGAAGGATGGATCAATGCGGTTATGCATTGATTATAGAGAACTAAATGGGATCACAGTAAAGAAAAAATACCCTCTTCCAAGAATTTATGACTTATTTGACCAAATTCATGGGGCTTAATTCTTATCTAAGATTGATATTCGATCTGGTTATCATCAATTGAGGGTGAAGAAAGAAGATATTCTAAAAACTACATTCCGATCATGATATGGGCATTATGAGTTTGTTGTTATACCCTTCGGACTGACTAATGCACATGTTATTTTTATAGATTTGATGAATAGAGTCTTTAAGGACCACCTTTATAACTTTGTGGTAGTTTTTATTGATGATATTCTGATATATTTTAAAAGTCGTGAGGAGTATGAGGATCATCTAAGGGCTATTTTTCAAACTCTGCGGAAGGAGATGCTTTTTGGAAAGTTCAGTAAATGTGAATTCTGGTTACAAAAAGTCTCTTTCTTGGGGCACATTGTCACCAATGAAGGAATCACAATTGACCCTACAAAGATAAAAGTTGTGGAGGAGTGACCTCAACATACAACAATAACTGAGATTCGAAGTTTCCTTGGATTATCAAGATATTATAGGAGTTTTGTGAAAAACTTTTCATGAATTTCTATTATATTAACCAAGTTAACTCGAAAAGGGGTCAAGTTCATCTAGACAAAGGAGTGTGAGGAAAGTTTCCAAGAGTTGAAGAAGATATTGGTTACTACACCCATGTTAACTCTGCCCTCAAGTGGAGAAGGATTTTTTATTTTTAGCGATGTATCTCTCAAAGGGCTTGGGTGCGTCCTCATGAAAAATGACAAAGTCATTGCTTATGAATCTCGATAGTTGAAGAATCATGAGCATAATTATCCTACACATGATATGGAGCTAGATACTGTCGTTTTTAATATGAAGATATGGAGGCACTATCTTTATGGGGAGAAATGTGATATATACACAGACCTCCAAAGTTTGAAGTATATTTTCACACAAAAGGAATTGAACATGAGACAAAGGAGATGGTTGGAACTTCTTAAAGACTATGATTGTTCAATTCATTATCATCCTAGAAGAGCAAACAAAGTTGCTGATGCATTAAGCAGGAAAGACCCAGTTGTTCTTTCCATGATGAGAATTCAAAGAGATCCATTGACCAATGACCTAGTAAAGTTGGACATGGGAATTATAAAGGAAGGGACATCATCAACCCTAACCCAAATGATTTCTCAACCGTCATTACTATAGAAAATCAAGAAATCTCAGAAAGAAGATACTTTGTTACAAAAGAAGTTTGAGGCTGTGAAGGATGGTAAGTTTCTTGAGTTCAATATTGATCAAGAAGGTGTACTGAAATTTTGTACAGGACTATGTGTTCCCTCTATTCCTGAAATAAAGAAGGAGCTGATGGATGAAGCTCATAGCTCTACTTTCTCTATACACCATGGAAGCAAAAAAATGTATAGGGACCTTCATGATCATTATTGGTGGGATAATATGAAAAGGGAGATTGCTGACTACACTTCAAGGTGCCTAGTATGTCAGCAAGTGAAGGCAGAGTGACAACTTTCTCAAGGGGTATTGCAACCACTACCCATACCAGCATGGAAGTGGGACAATATCACTATGGACTTAGTCACTGGTCTCCCGAGAACTTCCAAAGGAAATAATGCGATATGGGTTATTGCAAACCATCTCACTAAGACTGCCCATTTTATATCCATTCGGGAAGATTTATCTCTTGATCAACTTACCAGGATTTACGTGAAGTAAGTGGTAAGGCTACATGGAGTTCCACTTTCTATCATATCTGATCATGATCCAAGGTTCACATAAAAATTTTGGAGAGTCCTTCAATATGCTATGAGCACAGAATTGAATTTCAGTACGACCTATCACCCCCAAATGGATGGCTAATCTGAAAGGACTATTTAAACACTCAAAGACATGTTGAGAACATGCTGAATGGAATTTAAGGTGGATGGGATCAACATCTCCCTCTAGTTGAGTTCTCTTACAAAAATAGCTTACACTAGAGCATTCAAATGGCACCCTATAAAGCTCTTTATGGTAAGCGATGTAGAACTCATACTTATTGGGATGAAGCTTGTGAGAGAAAGCTTCTTGGGCCTGATCTTGTGCAAGATATGACAAAAAAATTCCATGCCATCCAACAAAACATTAAGGATGATCAGAGTCGGCAAAAGATCTATGCCGACAACCATCAAAGGGACATGGATTTTGATTTTGGTGACAAGGTCTTTCTTCAAATTTAACCTTGGAAGATAATCATGAGGTTTGGGAAGAAAGGGAAGCTCAGCCCTTGGTACATTGGCCCCTATGAAATCCTTGATCGCGTAGGAGTAGTAGCCTATTGCCTTGAACTTACTCTAAATCTAGCACAAGTTCATGATGTCTTCCACATATCCATCTTGAGAAAGTAAATACCTGACCCTTCACATGTACTAAATCCAGAGGTGGTACAACTGGAACATGAATTCTCTTATGAGGAGCAGCCGATGGAGATCTTAGATCATAGAGACAAGGTTCTATGCAACAATAATACCCACCTTGTTAAGGTGTTATGGAGGAACCAGAAATGTGAAGAATCCATGTGGGAACCAGAAGAGTCTATGAGGTAGAAGTACCCACACCTTTTCTCTTCAGGGAGTACAAGTTAAAATTTTGGAGATGAAATTTCTTAAGGGGAGAAGAATGTAACGACCCAAACTTTTATTAATATTTGTTTCCTAATTTTGTGTGTTTTTTTATTTTATACTCAACAAAACTATATTCTTTAATGAATGAAGTGATTATAATTAAATGATATCGTTGGGTTTTGACTATTATATGACTGTTGGTCAATATGACCGTTGGAATCTAAACTCTTAACATTACAATTTTAGTTTATAAATACAAGTGATCTTGGTTAATTAACACAGAAAGAAGATTATATGGCCTCATCTAGTAGACTCGGGCCATTCGAAGCCCATATAATAGAAATTGGGAAGGAGGTAGCACTACTGGGATTTACTCTGGACCAAGCCCAAGCCAAACTTCATCATGTGAAGCTTGAACGGAATCGCCTATGGGAGAAGTTCAAGCTGATAAATGTCACCACTTAGGAAATGTTGGCCGAGTTGCCCCAAGATTCTATCACCTTATCACACCTTACACTTAGGTCCTATATTGGTATTATAAGGGGCTATTTAACAAGACCTTAGTTACTTTCTGTAATCCTTTGATATAAATAAAATTTTTATTTCTTTTTATGGTAAAGTTTGTAAATTTCAAATTTCCGGATAAATATAGGATGTATATTATTGATGATTTTTTTTGAAAAAAATGAAATTTTAAAATATTTATGTAAACATTAAATAATTAATAATGTGTAATGATTTTCAAAAAATGGTCTTTTACAGTTGTGTTTAGTAGTAAATTTAGAGTCTAATAAGATCAACTTAATTTTTGGTGAATAGTTAATTATGAATAGAAATTTTATGCTTATGAATAGTAATGTGACCAAATATAATAGTAATATCACTTAATAAAGTATTATTATATTTTAGGAACCTTGATTAGGTAATGTGATTCAATAAAATAAGTAAATAACTGTTTCAAAAATTATTAGTTAAGTATTAGTTTTTTGAGTGAATAGTGTTTTTATTTAAAAATTAAATTAAAAATATTTAGAAAATTATTTTTATAAAATAGAGTTCATTTTTTAATTCAGAGCATAAATATTAGGTTAAGGTGAATTTTTGGGATTTTTCTAAAACAATTGAATTTTCAGTGAATAGTGAAAATACAGTTTTGAGTTTTGGGTGTTTAATGACATCATTAAGGATGTAATAATTATATAATCATTCTGGTCGACTTATGAATAGTAATATATGCTATGAGGTGTCCAAAGTGGCCAATACCATGGGAAAATACCATGGGAAAGCCCATGGTTTTTCCAATACCACCAATGAGGTGTCCCTTGGAAATTAATGATTTGTTCCCTCACTTCTCCTATAAATACCAAGACATTACCTCATCCATTTCATTCAAAAAATCCTCCTCAATGAAGCTCTGGTCTCTTTACCTCCCAAGAAGTCCTCCCAATGTTCCCTCAACCCTCCCAAGGTCCCAACCTTCAGGATTTCAAAGTTACTTTTCAAGGTAAGGGAATCTTTCACCCTCCTCTTTCCTTTATGTTATGTCTTATAGTTCCATTTTATTATGTTGAGGATTGTTCTTATATATCCTTACTACTTTCCATTTCATGTCCAAATGATTATATACCCTTTCCTCTCTCATCAATTGATTTTCTAAATTTTTATGTGACGTCGTTAGGCTGCTGAATTTTTCGTAAAAGGAATCACATCTTCTCTTTTCTTTCAGGTTTCCTTTTCATGTGGTATGTCATTAAAATTTCCATACCATGTTCTTATCTCCATGTTATTATGTATTTATATTGTATTATAAGTTATTTATGAGTGTGTTACTCTTGTACCATCCCTTTTTAATTTTTCTAAAACCAAGTTACTTAGCCGTTATGCTGTAGAAATTTCGTCTCAAAATTTCTCTCTTTCTCTCAAGAAATTATCTTATTTTATATATGTGAATATCCATACCTATTTCATTTATATGGGTGTTAATAGTTATAAAAAAATGATATATTTTATTCTTTAATTGAAATACATGTAACCCTCACTCCCTTTCCATGGGTTATAAATGACATAATGATCTTATTTTTAAGAAATTTTAAAACATCACGATTTTGAAATGAAACCCATTTTTTTATTCACTATGGGTTATTTATGAAATATTTGATTATTTTCTATGTGGATCACATGAAAATAAAGACATATTAAGGGTGTGACCTGATATCACTCTAATTCATTGGGTAAATAATTAATCTCTAGAGATGACAAGTTTCATGAAACCATGGTGAATAACCTTGGTAATTTTTATGACACCTTGGGGATGGACCTTGGTGATATGTTCATGAATATATAAATGAAATTTTTTAGCCACATATTCAAGTTATGATACATGTTCTTTTTATCATGACATTCCTATTCTTCCATTGCTCATGTCTTTATGATTTTTATCATGTAATTATTATTGCTCAAGACCACATGTCAACTGTTTCACTTGTTTTCCATACTGAGCCTTCTACTCACCCTTTCCTTTAATATATGTCTCCAAGTTATGAGATGCAATAATTGTACTTAGGATAAACTTATTATGAAGCCTTACAAGTGTATTAGAAGAATGTTTTATGTTGTTTTTTTATGTTCCTGATTTCCAAGACACTAGACTTTAAAGATCCTCTATTTGTAAAATGTAATGAAAAGTTATGTAATAAAAAAGGCAGGATGCTATATTTTATTTTGAGTTGTTTTTGAGAAAATAGGGGAAAACTAGGGAAGTACTGGAATCATATTATCACACGGTCTAAATCAGGACCACACACCATGAAATCCTAAGTACACACCATGTAGTTTGGCCATGTATGATGGGAATACATGGTGTGTGGGCATGTCGACAAGAAAGAGAGGAAAAACTAACTACACGCTGTGTAATTCTTAGTTTACGCCATGTAATCATGTCAGTAGGTCCTGGAAAGTAAGTCAGTAGAAAATAGCTGCCAAATGAATAGTAAAATGATATACACACCGTGCATATGGACTTACATTCCATGTATTTTGTGATTTTGCTTAAAAAATGGGCAGTATCCCTCCTATAACATTCTAGATAGAAGGGGCTCATCAGGTTTCACAAACCGCAGCGCCGAACCTTCAATCTCCTCCCAAATCTCTATCCGAACTCTGATTTAATCACCTTTAAAATAATCGGAACCTAATAAGTAAGCTCTAAATTATTCTTGATCCATTATTTCAGATTCCATCTCATTGATGAGTTATTTAAGGTTGAGAGTTTATCCTTGTTTCATAGATCTACTTTGTTCTAGCTTGAATTGGAGGCTGACGCTAGATGAAGAGAGTCACACAAGGACTAGGTAGGTGGTATTGTGCCTTTCGTTAAATTTTGGTTTGTTTATATGTGTTGTAGTGTCACACACCCACGTTTAGGGTGTCTCTTGGTTGATAATTTGATCCATGTTAATACCTAATGATGTTTAGGTGATTGATTAAATTAATTGTAGCATGTCTGAGCTTGTTTGGTTTGATTAAAAGCCACCCCATGGGCGTGTTTCCCTAAGATGACCATTGTTTAGTCGTTTGGCCTAGGATGCTGATGGGCATGCCTTTGTTTCCTTTTTATGGGTTAATTAAGATTAAATTGATTAATTAAATGTTTTCCCATGTGAGATAATGAATGTTGAAGATTTGTGATAGTTTAATTCACATGTTAGTCTTGTCATATAAAATTGCCCACATGATTTATTTAATGCTAAAGCCATGTTGTTGTTTAATTAGTATGTGTTTCTTGATAAATGAATTGTGCCATGTGAGTTGATTATTGAAAACCATGTAATAATGTAGATTACATGTATTGTTTATTATATGAATTGCCCACATGAGCTATTATTTTTTCAACCATGTAATAGTTTAATTTACATGTGTTGTTTACTATACTGAAATGATGATATACTGAGCTTGACCTTGAATATTCTGAAATGATTATACATTGGGCTTGGCCCTAAAACATGCTGAAATTCTTATACACTGATCTTGGCCCTGAAACATGCTGAAATGCTTATACACTGGGCTTGACCTTGAAACATGCTGAAATGATTATACACCAAGTTTTACCTTGACACGTGCTAAAATGCTGATATACCAAGATTGTTCCTGATTTTAATATGCTAAAATGATTATACACTGGGCTTAAACCTAAGACACATTTAAATGGAATGAATTATGACACATCTACCAAGACAAAACACAAGCTTGAATTCAGTCTTGGATTCTTTTTGTTTAGATAACTTGTTGAGGTATCTGTTGTGATTACTTTATAGAGGGGATGGACGAGCTTAGGCCAGATTTCATGACTTATAAAATTAAATGAATTCTAATTGATTAAATAACATGATATAAATGTAAATGAATACCAATTCTTGTAGGATTTTTTTACTTTTGAGTACTTCTTATTTTACTGCTTTCACTATGGTACACTGCATGTCACATATTTTCACTGACAGATTGGAACAGACCTTCAGTATTTGCCTACCGGGATTTAGTATCACAACCTATTTGGGTCATTCTATGGGTCCAAACAGATTATATGATTGCAGATGTTGATCAGGGCAAGGTCCCTACTACAGTTACTTGATGTGCTACTTAGGAGTCAGAGGGCATGGGACCGAGATGAGGCTTGCAATGCTTCCTAGAATCTTTTGTTTCTCTTGTTATTTTGAGACTTATATTGTGTATTAATATAGTGTACTTGTTTTTATGGTTTCTAGAACATGTGAACTTCTACATCAACTTTGGTATTGAATGATGCTTAGTTATTTATCTTATCAGTACTCCACTTTTTATTTCAGTTATATATTGTTCAATTCTTACACTATTGTTTACTACTATTTAACTGTGTTACACTCTGCCAATGAGGGCATATTTTCTCCACTATCACACCCTAGGACCTTGCTACTAGTTGGTAGACTCTGGCATTTGGAGAAATGTGCTTGAGGCCATGTGTCCAACCGAGTACGGGGCACTAGTTGAGTGGCATCCAGATCTGGGACGTTACACTTCAATATCAATGATATTAGGTTTTCATCAGGTACATTTGATGATGATTCTTGTGTCTAAGTCAGATAAAAAATATAGGAAAATAAGTAATCATTATTATGTAATACCAAAATAAATTTTTATTATTTCATACTTGCACACTTACCACACTTTTTGTGTGTTTTCATCCATCAATATCCCTTCTTTATTTACACGTGCTTCCTTCCATACACATGACATGGGATGGAAGTGGCTTTGGATTTTGATTCATCAATATATATATAAACAAATGAACATAATTATGTTGTTTTTTCATGTCACATAAAAGTATTATGATAGAGTTAAAATACTTAACATTTTTTTCAAGTGAAGCATACTCCATCCTTGATTTACGGTAGGGGTGCATTGGTTTTACGACTCATTGCTTATTTTAATCCCCTGATTTTTATTTCATAAATTAAAATTTATTAATAAAATTGATTAATACATGTATTTTCAATCAATATATTACCATTCACAATATACCTACAAAGATATCTCCTCATAATGACTAATAAACACATCTCATGCTTGTTGGTTTATTAGGTGTGTATATATCTGTAGTGGGTGAGGGTTTATTTTCCATTTATCATTTTTAGATGAAACTTTATAAGAATTGTGTGAAATCCTCTTTGAGCCTTTCTAGTAAGCATTAATACAAATTTTATTCGAGATTCATGTACTATAAATGCACTATGTAAGGGATAATGAAGATTAAGTTAATGTTTCATTATTTTTTTAGTAAAATAAAGAAACTATACCATAATGTTACCTTAATATCTTAAAAAATTAGTGTCTTAAGTGTGGGAAAAACATTATTCCATGAATCTACATCAATTGGAACATGTATGTGAGTGGTGAACCCAACATAACTACTGAACATAGCCTTGTTGGGATCAATAAGATAACTACATGCATTCCATCCAACCTCGAATATTATGTCTTTGTTTCTCACCTTAATAATTTTTTCTAACACTATAATGCTATGATGCTACTATTTTTTCCAGGACACCAACTGTTCACTATCTACCATTTCCTTAGATTTAACATCATCAATATGTTTTTCCACTAGATTAGCAGCATAATCATGTGCAGAAGGTTTTCATTCTTCTACAATGGGAGCACCAATATGTTAAGAAACATGTTGTTCCTCCAAATTAGGAGCATCGACATGTGCAGAAGTCATTATTTGAAGAAGTAGTTGAACATTTAATTTATATTATGTAAATTTAGCAGTGAACATATAATAATATGAGGTAAAATAATGTATATTACAAAAAATATAACCTTATTATTGAACTATTTTTTAAAGGTTAAAGGGTTTTAACCCCTCTATAGAGTATCCAAATCCCTTCACTACGGTCTCATATGACATACAAGACCCCATCTACATTGGTACTGCTGAAAAATGATCATGATGTCTCAATGAAGGATTCACCCTTAGTTTAATTGACATATGAAACTTTAGTGGTTTTGATTGATAACAAAACATTCGATCAATTTCAGTTTATGGGATCTGGAACATAAAATACTTGTACTACCTGTGATGCCATTATAAACGATTCATCTTTGTACCCATATTTATTACAATCCACTTTCATGAATCCCAATTCATCTATTTTAATAACACTCCTATTATCAAACAACTTGCATTGAAAAACCGACACTTGGAATGTTGTATAATCCAACTCCCATATTTGTTTGATGATGCCAAAGTATGACATATTCACATAGATTCAATTTTTTCCTTAGTACCAGATACATGCATCGCTTTAGTCACAAGTGTTACTCCACTATTTTTCATGGTACTGCGTTCACCATGTTCATTTGTATAGAACATGTAACCATTATTTACATATCCATTATAAGATAATACATGACCACTTGTCCCTCTGGATAACCATCAAATTCATTTTGAAATTGAATCCAGATTTTCAGCTAACTCCTTAAAAATATGGTCTCAAACTATCCTATAAACTATTGATTATATGCATTTTATATACAAGTTTCAACCATTGATGGATTAAATTGATTAATAATTTATTTGTGGGTTAAAATATATTGGGAAACCTCTAAAGTGTTATACAAAATGTAAAGGTGGACCTACTCTTGATCTATAATAGTAATTATGACAATATATATTTTGTAAATTCCTTCACCCACAAGCCACCTGGTGTGATGCGATTTTGGTAGACTAATGCTTTTCACATCAGATAGGTAGTCGGTACATATTTCAATGGCTTCCTCAACAACACATCACTTTACAATAAAACCTTTTGGTCAACTTTTATTTTTGACATACCCTTCCAAAATTTTCATATAACATTCAATTGGGTACATCCATCTATAATTATAAGACCAAATAATCAAATATCTCTTACCAAGTGAACCATAAAGTAAACCATCATATCAAATAATGTCGTAGGAAGAACATCTCCAGTCCACATAATATGATAGCAATTTCCTTTTCCATAGTTATCATTTTTTCTGAGTCTATAACTTTTTTTCATATATATTTGAAAAAGAAACAAAGATTGGTTAATGTATGACGATAATTCTTGGTTAAAATGAAACATAAAGCTACAAGAATTAGATCTTGCATCAAAACATGACAGTTATGTGATTTCAGAAACTTTAACTTTAAATTAGTTATTGATACAATATTATTTATATATGATGAATACCCCTTTAGAACCTTTACATCATTCAATAAGTTTCAAAACTGATATCTCTATTTCCTGGAAAGTGTGTAACCAACTAGAGAAAGAAAATTTCATTTTTCACTCTTCATTGGATCCAAATCTTCTCGTATTATCATGTCAATCATGTATAACCTAGCCTTAATTCCATAATTTGTTTTTCTAGGATCATTTAATAATGTGTCAATGAAATTATCAAATATATTTTTTTTCAACATGCATAACATCAAGAAAATTCCAGTCATACAAACAATTCCAATATGGTAATTCAAAAAAAGATGATCACTTTTTCTAACCATTTTTTATAAGTTTTTTCAAAAAAGGCTTACCAAAATTAGTTTCCATATATTTTAATTTATCAAACAATTGATCACATGTTAGTAGAGATAGTATTGTAAATTCTTCTAAACTCCCATCGAAAGATGTCATCCAAGATCAGTACTTATGTATCTAGGGTAGAAATCTTTGATGTTTTAGAAACATAGTCTTCGATGAATGTTTCAACCTAATTGACTATGTACCTTGTTCAAAAATGGGACACCCTTGAGTTCCTTTAGTGAAATATCCTAAAAAATTTTCACAAGCAGGAAATTAATTTATCATCCTACATAAGATGGATCTCAATGTGAAATCTTCATTTATGTAAGTATTATACAATGTAACACATAAATCCCATAATAATTTAAAATCATTGATCAATGGAGCCAAATAAACATCAATATCATTACCTGGTTCTTTTGGTCCTGATATAAGCATGAATAATATAATTTAGTTTTGTTTTATGCATAACCATAGTGTAAATTTATAATTTACTAACATAACCAGCCCTATATTGTGAGTGCTATTTTAAAAACCAAAAGGATTCACTCCATCTGTAAATAGTGAAAGACAGAGGTTTCTTGTATTATTTCCAAATTCAGGATACTCGTGATCAATTTTCTTCCACTAAGGAGAGTTTTTTAGGTAATGATGTTTCCCATATTTATTTCTTGTATCTGTATGCCACATTAATTTTATTATAGTCTCCTCACTTCCATATAAGCACTTAAACCTTAAAATGATTGAAAAGTACCATAAAACTTTTTTAGGACCCAATTCATCTATCTTGTATCAATAAACACCACACTTTTGTCATTTTTAAGTGATTTATGGTCCTTGAAAAATAGTATACAATCATTTTTACATACATGTATTCTTTTAGATATCATACCCATTGAATGTGGTATTCGTTTAGCATCATATATTTGGAAAATAATCTCATTATCTTCTAGAAGCATATCATTAAAGAGAGAAAGTAGTTCAATAAAACTAGCATCACTTCATTCGTTTCTAAATTTTAAATTACACAGCTTCAGTATGATTGACAATGCTTTATATCTATTACAACCATCATACAATGGCATCTTTCTATAACTCTTTAACTTGTCAAACAATTTTGAACAATCATGAAGTTCATCTTAAACTGTCATTGTAATTTCCTCAATATGATCTTCATTATCATTCATTCCTGTAATCACATCCTCGATACAGTCTTTATCATTTTCCACACTTGTAATAATATTAGATAATCCATAAAATGCAGTATTATCCTAGTCACCAGCTACATTCAATTTTCCCCGTATTTAGTCCAACATTTATAACCTCAATATATTCTATGACAAATAAAGTGTTCTTCCAACTCATATAGACTAATTTGTCTTGAATAAAAATAGTGTAAACATTAAAAAGGATTTGATAAGGGTCATATGCATGATCTTTTTTAAACTTGATGAACTCTTTCACTACATCCTCATACTCTTCTGTCATATGTTTTACATCCATCCATTTTTGATTCATATCCATACTATTTTATTTAGTAATATTAATATTTAATAAAATAAATAAATCATAAAAACCATTTCATATAAAAAGTTCATCTTTTGGTTAAAATATTAGTGTGAGGTAAGATTATTAATGGTTATGATTTTAAAGACATAAATTGGTTTATTAATGGTTATTATTTTATTAATATGGGTTATCATTAATCTTTTTTATATTATATGAACCTAAAATACTATCTCTTTCAGTAATTTGGGTCCCTAGAGAGACCGCTCCCCTCTCATAACCCAACATAGAGGTGATAAACATATGAACTTTACTACAAATATTCAAAACTAGCTACCTATATCAATGCTTGATAATTATTTTTATAAAAAAAATTAAAATTAGTCATATTTAAAATTTTCTTTCTCAACATTTTTCACAATATAATTTCCATATTTTTGTTTACTGAAAAGAAAAAAAATATTGAAATATGATACTCTAATGGTCACAAAAAATAAAACACACAAGGTAATGACATGTTTTAAAAAGACATTGTGGTTTTAATCCATGAGAGTAGAAGGGATAATTGAAAGAAAATGGGAAGAATTGTTTGATTTTAATCCATGGTAGTAGGAAGGATACTTGGAACTTAGATCCAATTACTAGATGTGAACCACAAAAAAACTACCTACTTATCATTTTTAGTCACCACCTTACATGATAAGTGGGCGTGGTTTTGCGGTGCACAACTAGGAGCTCCATGCAATTAGAGTGATAAATAATGATAAATGAGTGAAAATGAACGTGAACGCAAGAGATATGGTGAACCAACTATGACTTGAGACAAGAGATATTGGGTAGAGAATTAGTGAGGTAGATTTAGGAAAAATAAGATTGGTTTCATGCATGTTGTTCAAACAATTTGGAAAAATTAAAAACAAACAAAGATGTTTGAGGGGGGATCAACATATTAAAACTAATCACATACCTTGATTTTAATATATCATTATAATTACAGGGAAAAACAATTAGATAAAATTTAAACTAAGATAAATATATTAATACAAATTTTGAAATTTTAAAAAATTTTTAAACAAAGAAATGATTGAAGTTTTAATTTCTCTTCATTTTGTTTCGATGTGAAATTTAATAAAAGAAAATAAAAGATTATAATTTCACTCCATATTATTTTGTGATAATTTTTAAAATAAAAGAAACTATTTTTTTTGGAAATATGAAAAAAATATCCCTTATTAAAAATATATTTTTCCAATCACTACTAAAAAAAGGCTATACCAATGGTTTGATGATTGTTGGGTGATTCTCTGTCGGTATAGACCTATCCCAACACCCCTACTTATATTCTAATGACTTTACCACTATCCTACAACAACTTATATATTCATATACACACACACACATATATATATATATATATGTGTGTGTGTGTGTGTGTATTTTTTAAAATGAATTATTTATCATTATTATTATCATTATTATTATTATTATGCATAAATAATGGCACCACCTATACCAATAGTTTGACCAAACCATTTGTATAGGTTTCAATAAAAATAAAATAAAAAAATCTTGTATTGGGTATTGATTTCAGAACCTTCTCCTTATATTCCAACAACTTTACCACTATCCTAAGATATATTATCTATTCATATATATGTATATATACATGTATATATATATATATTTAAAAATTTATTTATTATCATTATTATTATTATCATGCATCAATAATGGAACCACCTATACCAACTATTTGACCAAACCGTTGGTATAGGTGTCCAAAAAAATTACATATACCAATGGTTTTGGTCAAATTATTAGTACATGTCCTCTATTGAAAAAAAACTTGCACTAGGTATTGATCACAACACCTCCTTCTTATATTTCAATGAATTTACCACTATTCTATGATATCTTATATGCTTAAATATATAAATATATATATAATTTTTAAAATTAATTAATAATAATAATATTATAATGCACAAATAATGACACCACATATACCAATGGTTTGGTCAAACCATTGGTATAAAGATTCAAAAAAATTACCTATACCAATGGTTTGACCAAACTATTGGTATAGGTTTCTTGGAAAATTACCTATACCGGTTTGACCAAACCTATGGTATAGTTGTCCTAGAAAATTACCTATACCAACAGTTTGGTCAAACTGTTGGTATAAGTGTCCATTTACATACCTATACCAATGGTTTTCCTAAACCATTGGTATAGGTTGCCTATGTCGATGGTTCTTCAAATCATTGGTATAAAACCATTGGTATAACTTAGATTTCCAGTAGTGAATACTCAATTACTCCAAATAAAAAAATATTATAATTTTAAATTGTATCTTTAAATTTTAAATATAGATATATTATATATATATATATATTTAATATATATATATATATATAATTATAAATATATTTATATATATATATTTATATAAATATGTGATCATAAATATATATATTTATAAAATAAATTTATAATTATATATATATATATTTAATATATTAAATATATATTTTAAAATATATTTATAATTATTTGTCATGTATAAATTACACTGAACAAAATATTTATATACACATAATCAAAATTATTTAGACACACATAATCAAATTTATTTATATACATAAAATCAAAATTATCAATTCAAGGTAATCAAAATTATTTATAAATTATTTATATAATTTATTAATTCAAGATAATAAAAATTATTAATTCAAAATTGTTAATTTAAAAATAATTATTAATTCAAAATGATTAATTCAAAATAAATATTAATTCAATGACATTAATTCAAAATAATCATTAATTCAAAATTATTTATAAATTATTTATAATTTTTTTTAATTCATGATAATCAAAATTATTTATAATCAAAATTATCTATAATCAAAATTATTTATAAATTATTTATAATTATTTATATACACATAATAAAAATTACTAATAATTATTTGTTATTATTACATATAAATTACGTTGAAGTTAAAAAAATAATTATTCACAAATTACGTTTAACAAAATATTTTTATACAAATGAAAATACTATTTGTTATTTTTAATAATCATAAAGATGATCGTTTATATAAATATTAATTTAAGACAACATTGAATAAAACATGCACAAGGGTAATGTAGAAAATTAAAAAAAATGGCATAGGCTCGCCAGGTTTCCTTCTGAATCACCCAAATTTTGGGGTGATTGGAGATCTATAGTGGGGAAATGGTGATAAGTATGAAATCCCAAACAACATGAACCCCCATCATCCAAAACAACATAGTCAATATATTAACCAACAAAAAACAAAGTGAACCTGGGAAGTAAAGAAAAACCAATGATAGGTTGAGACTTTGGTGGGTATTTCAAAACGATCTTGGGGAGCCCTCAAGAGAGAAGGCATCAAGTTTGAGTAAATGAATAGCTTGTCAATGGGGAGGCCAAGAGTTTTCAGAGGTGTCAACCAACAGAGGTTTGATCAGCTGTTTTTCATATGAAGAGATACGGTGAGATAAGAATCAGATCAGGTGCATAGTTTGGAAAGATTTGGGTGTGTTTTGAGCATTGACCATTGATTTTTGAGGAAAAGTCAATGTGCCTATGATGTGATAGGAGTAGGGTGGTGCGAGCAGTGGATCTTCAAGCACTAAAAAAATAAACCGGCACATACCTTAGCTTTTTAGAGGACCGATTCATCGAGAATATCGATGAACAACGACAATGGTGACTCAATTTCGTGAGAGATTGAATAGTGTGAGGGAGGAAGAATCATGTTGATTTCACCTATTATAAGAGAATTATAAAAAATAAAACCATCATTTTCATTGAAGCTGATCCCCAAATCCCTTCAGATCACATTAAGGATTGCAGGTAATCGATTCTTGCCTACCTAATAAATACATTGAAATATCACCCTTGGAAACTAGAAGATTTGTAGATTCGACTCACCCAAGTATGGGGTTTTGAGGATTGGAGGTTTATTTCTGTTGGTAAAGGATGTTATCATATAGTTTTCCCCTTGAATGAACTCAAGATTAAAGCCCATAGACTCAGCTCAATCTCTATTAAGCTTGGTTTCTTGATAATTCAATATTGGGACCCTCTATTTGATCTGAATTCAGTTAATAATACTATTGTCTAGATGTGGATTATGGTTAGGGTCCTTAACTGGTTCTTATGGAACCCAATAATTCTCTATTAAGTGGCTTCGGTTGTGGGATAACCCATTAAATTTGACCGAGAGACTACAATTATAATGTATGACCATTATGCTAGAATTATAATTGAGGTGGATCTTAGTGCTCCACTCATTGAAACTATCTTTTTAGTTTCAAATTAATTCAGGTTAGATCTCTCATGTAAAGACTCGTAAATTTCAAGGAAATTTTTTTTCTTAAATTTTTGGGATTTTACGAGTACACAGTTTCTAACGGCACCTGATTCCGAGGCCCGGTGTGCCCAGAATCATTTTCTGAAGTTTAGCTCAGGTACATTCAGTGAACGAACGAGCAAGTTTTTCTATCTTTTGAACCGGTGCTCGGAATCAAAATCCGAGGGCACCGATGAAACCGAAATGGTGGTATTTTCTTAATAGGACCTTTTCTGAAGGAGCGTTTTCTCGGGAGGAGTTGTTAAAAATTGAGGATTAAATGTGAAGTAAATAAAATTTGTGGAACAAATTTTACTTCTAACCTAAGTGGTTTTATCCTAAGTATGGGAGTTGGGGTGGGACCCACTAGATCCTAACTACTCTTGTTAGGATATTTGTGAGGTGGGGCCCATACGATCCCCACCACTTCAAATTCCTTTAACTCCTCTAACCCCTCTTAAAGTTGGAAACTCCCCATTAATTTGTAACTCTCCCCTCTCTCCTCTTTAATTAGACAACTCAAGCTTAATCAATGAAGTGAGTTATATGTTTGAATTTTAAAATTTAAATGCATGGATTGAATTAATAAAATAATATAAGTATTATTTTATTTTGGGGGTTAGTTGTTGTGTGAAGATATTGGGAGAGTGAGCTCTAAACTCTTGAAGAACTTCATCTTCTTTGTTGAAGAACGTGAAGAATGTCGGCACCGACCTCGGCTTCTTTCTTCTCGACATTGACGAAGCGACGCCGTTTTTCCGTGGCAACATAAATAGAATAACGAAAGCATCTACATCCTTATTCAAGTGATCAACCTTCTTGAATTGAGGTAGGGGTGTGTTTATGAATGAGAAATGTTGGTTTTTCTTCCATGTTGATGTTCCTCTTAAACCACTTGTTATCAGACTAATGTGGAAGGGACCAGACCAAACTAACACGGTCCGATTCCTCCGCCGTTCTTGTGAATTTGTGGGATTCTTCGGCCGTTCTTGAGCGGTGAATCAAGCTATATTTTCGGAGCCAATCAGAGGCCCAAAAACATCGGAAATGGCCACGGAACATCGGGACAACCTATGAGCAGTAGTTTGGTAGAAAATGGATCATCGGAATGAAGAACAGACACCTTGGGAGGCGTGCTGGCCAGAGGCATTGTTTCTGGAAAATTACAGAATAGACAGCGTGTAATTCCAAAGCACACGCCGGGTAGTGCAAGCGTTCAGCGGCAGAAGTAACGGACATCAGAAGAAGTGACACATGGCGTGTGACACTGGTCACACTGCGTGTACTATCCACACAGTTTGACAGAGGAGACTTCGATGGACATGGCATGTATTTGAGGAAAATACACGGACATAGATAGAAATACACGGCCATGAGGCACGATGTGTATTATCTTCATTGAAAGGCAGAATCGGCTTCGTGATGACTCGGCGTGTATTTCAGAAATACACGGACACGGGGTGGAGTACACGGGCATGTACTCCACCACATGGCCAGGCATGGCCAACATACATAGAGCTGACCCCAGAAGTTTGGACACGGCGTGTAACCATACCACATGCCATGTACTTACCTTTTACATAAACAAACCTTCGACATGGGTTGTGGTACATGGACAGTACCCGTGGACTGAAGACACGGTGTGTAACCATATCACACACTGTGTACTCACTTATTTACATAACCAGCCCTGCGACACGGGCCATATCACACAGGCAGTACCCGGTGTCTGATGACACGGCGTGAATCGCTTATCTACACACCGTGTACTTTTGGAAAATGGCTTGGTCGTCTTGTTCTCCTTGACTTGGGAACGTTTTTCTTGGTTTTCCCCTATGACGTGGAACAGAATGTTGGGATACATCATCTTTGGTCTTCGTGACGGTTGATGTACCCACCCCTTTGACTCGAGGAGCAGACCCTCCTGGAATCGAGTAAGATGTGTGCGGGAACCCTAGAGCTGGCTGCGACTACGTTGACTACCGTGCTGGGATCCTCTATGGGTTCGATGACGATGATGACTGTACTTGGATCCTACGTGGGTTCAGAAGCGAGGACGACTGTACTTGGATCCTACGTGGGTTCGACAGCGATTGTTACTGTACTAGGATCCTATGTGGGTTCGACAGCAACAACTTCTGTACTTGGATCCTACGTGGGTTTGACAGGAGATATGATTCAAAGGATACATCTATCATCTCCACCCCTCTTCATGAGTAGTATACCTATGTGAGCTGAGTCTTGACTTTCAATCATTATCTTCGATATGATTGACTTGCTATCCTATGTGGAATGGGTTGTGCCTTCCTGTGTGGATTGGGTTGTACTTTCCTGTGTGGATTGGGTTGTACTTTCCTGTAAGGACTGGGTTGAACTTGGGCTCATGAGTTGGAGCATAACTAGAATTGATGAATTAGGTATATGTATGGGCATATACCTAAGTAGATTTGTTTGATACTTCATGATTTTATCTTTCCTTTGAGGTTTATCCTTCATGGATTCTGGGAGACCTTCAGGGGTCTCGGGGTCCCTACTGAGTATCGTATACTCACTCCTGCATGGGATATGCCTGTACTACATTGTGTTGGTTGTAGATGACGGACAATGGTGATTGTGGTTGAGGATTGTGGAGCGGGATGGTACCCGGAGGTGGACTATCAGGCGGGACATACACGGAGTAGACGGCCAGACTCGAGGATCCAACAAGGATATCTGTACTCACCCTTCATATGGGAGTTCCAGAGGACGTCTTGGTGGTTGATGCTTTACTTTTTAGCTGTTTTACTTTCTTTTATCAGTTGTAGTGTACTTTCAGTTGGGTTTGTATATTGGCCCATTTACTTTTTACCACTTACTATTGTACTCAGTTTACTTAGTGTTTACTTCAGCTTGCGTACTCTGTGGTGTTTGTTTTCTTACATAAAGGCAATGCCTTCCCTTTAGTCAGGATTTACGCCTTTGGTTCTAGTCTCCATCCCCTGGCATATGGAAGGCGGGCTTGGGGTAGTCATGGCATGGTCCCTGAGGATGGGTCATGAAAAATTGGTATCAGAGGATTCGGTTCTACCACAGAACTCAGGACTCTGATAGTTTCTCCTATGTGAAGCAATAATGTTTAGAGTATTGAGTGTGGTTATCAGTCTAGGGATTCCAGTGTTGGTGTGGTGGCCGATGTATCCATACACTAGGACCCTGACTTCTGATTTCCAACTCAGTGTATGAAAACATTGATTGCATGTGTGTTTCAAAAGTTTTCTTTGTGATTAATTTGTGTCAGCTCCCCAGGTATACTGTATTAACCATGGCGCACCTGTTCCTTTTCAAGATGGCCCGATGATGGCAGCCATCTAGTGTTATGAGCTTTGTGTGAGACGGTAGCCCACTGAGTGATGAGGCCTCGATGTAGGGACCTATTATAGCGGAGACACCGACGATACCTCTACCCGCCGAGCCCCTGATGCCACCAGCCCCAGTAGTTGAGAGTGCATGTCGCCTGAGTGCACTGCACAAGTTTCAGTGTCAGAGACCGCCTAGGTTCCATGGGGAGACGGACCCTCAGGCAGCCGAGGATTGGCTGGAGGCTGTAGTTCGAGTCTTCATATTGGTAGGGACACCAGCAGATCTTATGGTGATCCTTGCAGTGAGTCTCCTGTACGTGGAAGCAGGTAGATGGTGCAACCTGATGCTCCAGGTGCATGATGAGGCATCTCTTCTTTGGTCGGACTTCGAGAGCCTCTTTCACTCGGAGTTCGTACCAAACACCCTCCGTGCGGTGCGCATTCAGGAGTTACTACAGCTACGGCAGGGCATCATGACAGTATCCCAGTACTCGATGAGGTTTACCGATCTCTTGAGCTACTCCACAGACATGGTACGGGATCCATTCTTCTAGTCCGAGACCTTCGAGCAGGGACTGAGGAATGAGATCTGGGCATCGATGATCTCCCTCAGCATTCTGACGCAGGCAGGAGTACTGGAGCGAGCCCTTCTTGTGGAGAGCTTCCTTGCTAAGCCTACACCAGCAGCGAGGCCTACCACAGGGAGACACGTAGTGGAGTCTTCTGCAGCTGGCAGAAGACATATGTCACAGAGGTCTAAGCGGACCAGGCCATTAGGTGGACGACCTCAGGACTCAGGTTCAGATGTGCAGGGCACACACAGTGGAGCCAGTCATACGAGAGGAAAACAATTCTATGCATGCGACAGGTAGGGCCACATGGCTCGTGAATGCCCAACCTTCCATGAAGAGGAGCAATAGATGGTTGAGGGACCACCCAGGTAGAGGCAGAGGTTCGACCGTGGTGGTCCGCAGGGAGCAGATGGACGAGGTAGAGGAGCTGGCCGAGCAGCGGGTGGTGGGAGACATTTTGAGGCTCTACCACCACCACCACCACCAGGAGGTCCATCCTGACCACATGGAGCTGGCAGACAGAGGTAAACTCAGCTTCAGGCAGCAGAGGCCTACGACCACGACGCACCTGAGATGATTCGAGGTACTATATGTGTATACTCCACCCTTTATGCAGTTCTTATAGACATAGGAGCGAGTCATTATTTCATTTCCGCTGCCCTTGTTCGGAGCTCGGATATTCCGACAGAGTCGTTGGCTTGATCCTTACATCTAGAGACTCCTACAGGAGAATACTAGATGATTACGTACTGGTGCCGACAGTGTGAGCTTACTCTAGGAGGTGAGAGCTTCGGCTGAGATCTTCTTGTAGCGGCGTCGAGGCCTTACAACGTCATCTTGGGCATGGATTGGTTACGGTCCATACTCATATCGACTGTATTAGGCGCAAGGTGTGATGTGTTCGCATCGATGGGAGCAGGTTCACCTTCACTGGTAAGAAGGGAGCCTTTGCAATGCAGGATGGACTCATGCAGAGGAGAGGATAGCCGATCACCCATCAGTTTTCTAGTCTTATCCTAGGAGCAGTTGATGTGCGGAGTCTGAGTTTTCCTATTGTGGTGGATCAGTATGCATACGTTTTTCTTGACGACATTCCAGGATAACCTCCTCGCAGAGAGGTAGACTTATATATTGACATGTACCCCTGGACAGCCCTGATATCTACTCCAGCATATCGGATGGCTCCCGCTGAGCTTTGAGAGCTACGGGTACAACTGGAGGACTTGTAGGGAAAGGGATTCATCCGACCCAGTGTTTCACCCTGGGCTTCCCCTATTTTGTTCGCCAAGAAGGCGGACAGGAGCTTGAGACTGTGTGTCAACTACCGTCGCCTGAACCAGGTGACCGTGAAGAACAAGTATCCACTTATGAGGATAGATGACCTCTTCGATCAGCTCAAGGAAGCACGCTGGTTCTCGAAGATAAACCTCAGGTCGGGCTATCATCAGCTCCGAGTTCGAGATGAGGATGTGCAGAAGACAGCCTTTAGGTGTCGGTATGGCCACTATGATTTCTTGGTTATGCCTTTCGGTGTAACCAACACTCCAGCGGTGTTCATGAGTCTCATGAACAGGATCTTCCAGCCTTACCTTGATCGATTTGTCATAGTCTTCATCGACGACATATTGATTTACTCGACCACTTAGGAGGAGCACGCCTACCACTTGCAGGTTGTACTAGACACACTCCAAGAGCACTAGATTTATGGTAATCTCTCTAAGTTTCAGTTCTGGATTCGAGAGGTCCACTTCTTGGGGCACATCATCTCTGAGGTAGGAGTTGCAGTGGATCCTGTGAAGATCGAGGCAGTGCTAGCTTGGGAGCCACCCAGAAGCGTGATAGAGGTTCAAAGTTTCCTAGGTCTGGCTGGGTACTATCGGAGATTTGTGCCGGACTTCTCTAGAGTTGCAGCACCACTTTCAGCTTTGACTAAGAAGGGGAAACCCTTTGTGTGGTCAGATAGATGTCAGTAGAGCTTCCAGGAGCTGAGACAGAGATTGACCAGTGCACCCATCTTGAGGCTATCAAAGGAGGGCATAGAGTACGTAGTTTACTGCGATGCATCAGGGACTGGAATCAGGTGTGTTCTGATGCAGGAGTGGGCAGTGATCGCCTACGGTTCACAACATTTGAGGCAACATGAGAAGAACTACGCTACCCATGACCTGGAGTTAGCAGCAGTGGTGTTCGCCTTGAATATATGGCGACACTATCTGATGGGCGAGCGATTTACAGTCTACTATGACCACCAGAGTCTCAGGTATATCTTCTCACAGAAGGACCTGAACCTGAGACAGAGGCGATGGCTCGAGTTCCTCCAGGACTATGACTTTGAGATAGTCTATACTCATGGAAAGGGGAACGTAGTAGCCAATGCTCTCAGTAGGAGGATGGTCATTCAACTACTTGGAGAGGAGACAGAGCAGATTTCCGCGTTGCAGATATCCTTTGTGGATAGAGATGGGTTAGCCTTTCTAAAGTCATTCACAGTCACTCCTCCACTACTTCAGCGGGTCAGAGAGGCCCAACATGGGGACGTTGACTGTGAGATGCGATGTGCACAGATTTCCACAGGACATGAACCTGATGGATTTTCTGTAGGAGGAGAGCACATCATCCTTTTCAGAGGACGTACCATGGTACCAGTTGCATTACAAGAGGAGGTGCTAAGGGATTTTCACAATTCCCCTCTAGAGGTATGTCTTGGAGTGGCGAAGATGTACCAGGATCTCAGAAGACAACACTGGTGGCCGGGTATGAATAAGACTGTGGAAGAGTTCGTTTCTCAATGCCTCACCTGTCAGCAGGTGAAAGCAGAGCACCAGGTACCAGCAGGCTTGGTACAACCCTTAGAGGTCCTGGAGTGGAAGTGGGATGAAATATCTATGGATTTCACAACTGTTCTTCTATGTACTTCTAGAGGACACGACTCCATTTGGGTGATTGTAGACCGACTCACCAAATCGGACCACTTTCTACCTATCAGAGAGAAGGGATCAGTGGAGAGATTGGGATGCCTCTACATTCAGGAGATCGTACGACTTCATGGTGTACCATCATCTATTGTCTCCGATCGAGATGCTCGCTTTACTTCCTGGATTTGGAAGGGGTTGCAGGAAGCATTTGGGACACAGCTACGCCTGAGCACCGCCTTTCACCCTCAAACGGATGGTTAGATGGAGAGGACCATTCAGACTCTCGAGGGAATGCTCCATGCATGTGTCCTCAACTTTGGTCGCAGATGGTAGGATCATATTCCTTTAGTGGAGTTTGCGTACAACAACAGCTACCACTCCACCATCGGGATGACACCATACGAGGCATTGTATGGCCGACCTTGCAGATCACCTCTGTGCTGGACAGACCCTGGGGAGTCAGTACTTGTAGGACCAGAGATGGTCCAGGCCACAACGAAGAAGGTACATATCATCTATGAGCAGATGAGGACTACTCAGAGCTGACAGAAGTCCTATGCTGACAGGAGGTGGAAACCACTAGAGTTCGAGGATGGCGACCACATTTTCTTACGGGTCTCGCCTCAACGTGGACTACGGAGATTTGGCTGGGGTGGTAAGTTATCTCCACACTTCATCGGACCATTCCAGGTTCTCATTAGGATAGGTGAGGTGACTTATCGCCTGGCTCTTCCACCTCAGTTGCACCGGGTGCACGACGTCTTCCACGTATCTCAGCTGAGGAGATACGTGCACGACCCGATGCATATCATTGATCAAGGGGAGCTGGATATCGATGACGGGGCGACTTTTGTGGAGGTCCCGGTGGATATCGAGGATTGACAGGATCGGGTCCTACATGGATGGTCAATTCCTTTATTGTGCATCAGGTGGCAGCACGAGAACCTCCAGGAGAGCACATGGGAGTGGGAGGCTCAGATTTGTGCACAGTACCCTCATTTGTTTCCCTAGTTTGTGATGTATCTTTACGTGGACGTAAATCCCTGAGGTGGGAGTAATGTAAAGACCCATAAATTTCAAGGAAATTTTTTTCTTAAATTCTTTGGGATTTTACGAGTACGCAGTTTCTGACGGCACCTGATTTTGAGGCCCGGTGTGCCCAGAATCATTTTCCGAAGTTTAGCTCGAGTACGTTCAGCAAACGAACGAGTGGGTTTTTCTATCTTTTGAACTGGTGCTCGAAATCGAAATCTGAGGGCATCGATGAAACCACAACGATGGTATTTTCTTAATAGGACCTCTTCCGAAGGAGCATTTTCTTAGGAGGAGTTGTTAAAAATTGAGGATTAAATGTGAAGTAAATAAAATTTATGGAACAAATTTTACTTCTAACCTAAGTGGTTTTATCCTAAGTATGGGAGTTGGGGTGGGACCCACTAGATCCTAACTCCTCTTGTTAGGATATTTTTGAGGTGGGGACCACACGATCCCTATCCCTTCAAATTCCTTTAACTCCTCTAACCCCTCTTAATGTTGGAAACTCCCCATTAATTTGTAACTATCCCCTCTCTCCTATTTAATTAGACAACTCAAGCTTAATCAATGAAGTGAGTTATATGTTTGAATTTTAAAATTGAAATGCATGGCTTGAAGTAATAAAATAAGATAAGTCTTATTTTATTTTGGGGGTTAGTTGTTGTGTGAAGATATTGGGATAGTGAGCTCTAAACTCTTGAAGAACTTCATCTTCTTCGTTTAAGAATGTGAAGAACGCCGGCGCCAACCTCGGCTTCTTTCTTCTCGACATTGACGAAGCGACGCCGTTTTTCTGTGGCAACATCAACCAAACAACGGAAGCATCTCCATCCTTCATCAAGCGATCAACCTTCTTGAATTTAGGTAGGGGTGTGTTTATGAATGAGAAACATTGGTTTTTCTTCCATGTTGATGTTCCTCTTAAACCGCTTATTATCGGAATAATGCATAAGGGACTGGACCAAACTAACACGGTCCTATTCCTCCGCCGTTCTTGTGAATTTGTGGGATTCTTCGGCCATTCTTGAGCAGTGAATCAAGATATGTTTTCGGAGCCAATCAGAGGCCCGAAAACATCAGAAATGGCCACGCAACATCGGGACGACCTAGGAGCGGAAGTTTGGTAGCAAATGGATCATTGGAATGAAGAACGGACACCTCGGTAGGCGTGGTGGCCAAAGGCGTCATTTCTAGAAAATTCCAGAATACATGGCATGTACTTCCAAAGCACACTCCGTTTAGTGAAAGCGTTCAGCAGCAGAAGTAACGGACATCAGAAGAAGTGACACACGACGTGTGACACCGGTCACATGGCATGTACTGTCCGCACAGTTTGACAGAGGAGACTTCGATGGACATGGCATGTATTTGAGGAAAATACACGAACACAGATAGAAATACATGTCCATGAGGCACGGCGTGTATAATCTTTATAGAAAGGCAGAAGCGGATTCGTGATGACTCGGCGTGTATTCCGGAAATACACGGACATAGGGTGGAGTACACGGGCATGTACTCCACCACACGGCCAGGCATGGCCAGCGTACATGGAGCCAAACCTAGAAGTTTGGACACATCGTTTAGCCATACCACACGCCATGTACTTACCTATCACACGAACAACCCTTCGACACAGGCTGTGGTACACGGACAATACCCGTGGACTGAAGACATGTCGTGTAACCATATCACACGTCATGTACTCACTTATTTACATGACCATCCCTACGAAACGGGCCGTATCACATGGTCATACCCTGTGTCTGATGACACGACGTGTATCGCTTATCTACACACTGTGTACTTTTGGAAAATGGCTTGGTCATCTTCTTCTCCGTGACTTGGGCACGTTTTGATTGGTTTTCCCCTATGACGTGGAACAGAACATTGGGATACATCATCTCTGGTCTTCATGACAGTTGATGTACCCACCCCTTTGAATTTAGGAGCAGAACCTCCCGAAATCGAGTAAGCTGTGTGTGGGAACCCTAGAGATGGCTGTGACTACGATGACTACCGTGCTGGGATCCTCTGTGAGTTCGATGATGATGACGACTGTACTTGGATCCTACGTGGTTTCGGCAGCGAGGATGACTGTACTTGGATCCTACATGGGTTCGACAGCGATGGTTACTGTACTAGGATCCTACGTGGGTTCAGAAGCGATGACTTCTGTACTTGGATCCTACGTGGGTTCGGTAGGAGAGATGATTCAGAGGCTACATCTATCATCTCCACCCCTCTTCGTGAGTATTATACCTGTGTGAGATAAGTCTTTACTTTAATTCATTATCTTTGATATGATTGACTTTCTTTTTTATGAGGAATGGGTTATGCTTTCCTGTGTGGATTGGGTTGTACTTTCCTATGTGTATTGGGTTGTACTTTCCTGTGTGGACTGGGTTGAACTTGGGCTCGTGAGTTGGAGTAGAACTGGAATTGATGACTTAGGTATATGTATGGGCATATACTTAAGTAGATTTGTTTGATACGTTGTGATTGTATATTTCCTTTGAGGTTTATCCTTCATGGATTCTGGGAGACCTTCGGGGGTCTCGGGGTCTCTACTGAGTATCATATACTCACCCCTGCATAGGCTATGACCACACTACATTGTGTTGGTTGCAGACAATGAACAGTGCTGATCGTGGTTGAGGCTTGTGGAGCGAGACGGTACCCAGAGGTGGACTATCAGGCGGGACGTACACGGAGTAGACGGCCAAACTCGAGGAGCCGACGAGGCTATCTGTACTCACCCTTTAGGTGGGAGTTCCGGAGGACGTCTTGGTGGTTGCTGCTCTACTTTTCAGTTGTTTTACTTTCTTTTCTCAGTTGTACTGTACTTTTATTTGGGTTTGTTTATTGGCCCATTTACTTTCCAGCACTTACTATTGTACTCAGTTTACTTAGTGTTTACTTCAGCTTGCGTACTCTGTGGTGTTTGTTTTCTTATATAAAGGCAATGCATTCCCTTTAGTCAGGATTTACGCCTTTGGTGCTAGTCACCAGCCCCTGGCCTATGGAAGGCGGGCTTGGAGTAGTCATGGTACGGGCCCCGAGGACGGGTCGTGACATCTCGATTGGGTATTAATGATTGCCTAATTTTTGTGGAAATTTCTAATGCATTGGACATTTGACTGAAAATTATCATAAGGATCTGAAATGCACCAACTTTAAAAAAAGTGGCCATTTGATTGAGCACTATAAATTCAAAAAGCATATCTTTGATGAAAATATGGTAGGATATTTCCAAAAAGGTAGGCCTAAGGGTTTAACTGCCAAAGATATGGTTTCTACTATGATAAATCTGGGTGCATCTTCCAGTGGTTTGTCTCACGTTTCAGAACCCAATGTGATGAGAACTACATGGTCATTTGCTGCAGTGGTTTCTAGTATTGTTTGTGGTGCTGCTACCCTTGGTTCAAACACTGGTAATACTGATTTTGAGATGAGAGAGTAGGCTGCATTTATTTCTCAGATGCAGGTTTACACTGAGTCTGATGCAGAGCCTAATTTTTATGATTTTCTTGGTGATATTTATATGTAATTGGGGAATAACAAGGGTAAGAAATCAATTGGCATAGCTGGGTAATTTTAAATTCATCATTCATGTAATAAGTTGAATACCTCATCTTTCAAATTAATGAAGGATTCCACCTATTTATTAGTTGAACAAAGCCCAATATAGGCGAAAACATATCTTGGTGTCCCTCAAAAATAAATCCAATAGGATGCTTTGGGGTCTGTCCTGGATGATGAGAATGCTTCCAAGGTCTAGACCCTCTTTATGGTTGCTCATCCCGTCACAAAACCTATGTCTGTTGGTGAGAAGGTAGCAGTAGGGATAATGAATGGAGTAGTTCCTATTGATATTCAAAAAGGTCTTGTTCTGCAAAAATTACCTTCTTTAAAAGATGATTTAAAATCACCCCAAGCAAAGGAAATGGGATGGAGTTCACCAAACTTCTTTTCTATGTTTGATTTTATCAATTCATTTGAATTTGATAAGCTCTTCCTTGAGAGTCTTGATAAGAGGGGTTGTAAGAACAAGAGGAAATATTCACTATCTTTACCTGGTAGTGATACTAATCTTGAGTTTGTTAAGAACTCCATGCAAGGTACACCAAAGGATGATTCCCCTCATGATGGGGCCATGAAAGATGATGAAAAAGATCCTGATGAAGGTCTAGAGTTGCATCTAGGATCTCTAAACGAATCTATTGAAGATCATGATGAGGAAAAGGAAAATGTGAATATGATTGAGCAAGTGTACTGACAACCTCCCCAATGGAGGAGAGGTCGGCACCTGAAATCTTGAGGTGGATCTTGGGATAAGGTAATTCAACATAAAAATGATGATTTATCTTTTTTTTTCTGCCATTTTTGTTTTGGTGGAATTATTGTGCCATAAAACTTTTCATTGCAAACTCCTTGTATCCTCTATACTTTTTCTTTTATTAATAAATTTGAGGACTGAGCATGCTCGACCCAGAACCTTTGAAGTATATATTTATTATAATTTTATAATTATTTAAATAAATAAATAAATAAATATATTTAGAATTATAATTATAAATAAATATAATTATATAATTATATATAATTATATAATTATTTAAATATATTTATTAATATATAAATATAATAAATATATATATTATTTAAATATATTTATCATATTTTTATAATTATTCAAATATATATATATATAATTATAATTATAATTATAAATAAATATATATTTATAAATATTTTTATATAATGATAAATATATTTATATAATTATATAAAATCAAGACGACACGAACCATGGGTTATAGTCCAAGATCCCAAAATTTATTGAAAATAAAATAAACAAAAAGTATAGGGGAAGATGATAAATGGGATCCAGTGATAAACCACTACCATAAAAAGAAAAGCAGACAACTACCTAGGTAAAAGATTAGTCATCTATGGGATCGACCACTGACCCTACCTCTCAGATGACGACCCCTACTCCTAGTTTTAGGCTGTTTCCATGTGTCATCATCTAATTGAGAATAAATATTTTCATCCAGTGGATGAATATCATATTATCCAGCTAGACTTGAGCCCTCCGATAATACCATATGATCAGAATTGCTTATTTCCTTGACAATCTCAATGCTTGAGGATTGTCCTTCAACTTTGATAACTCCATGTGTGTTTCCAAATTCCTCATGGAAGACCTCCTTACTATTAGATCTATTTAACATGACAATAAAACTAAAGCTCTTTTTACTAAAGTTTGATGTAGTCATAATAGTGTCACCTAGGGCATCTGTCTTCACCAATCCAACCTGAACATCCTTCAAAGAATATGTGATGGGAACTTGGTCCTTCAAGGGAGGGACATATGTTTCCACACCCATAACCAATGTAGCATCATTTTTAGTAGTATAAGGAGGTGTGGGAGCATTCAACATCTACTACCCTCTAGATACTAATAAAGAGATGGCTAGCGCGACATCTGGTTTATACACATTGGGTGCCAAATTCACTTGTGACTTCTTCATATGAGTAGGTAATCAGACAATACCTACATTAATGGAGTTATTTCCCTGGATACTTCTATAATTTAAAAAATTATCTTCATAAAGGACTGTTGAGTCCACCTCATCTTCACTCATAGAATGGAATTGATGACCCTTGCTTGAATCTCCATATCCACCTTGGGTGTCCTTTGTAATAGTACTGACCCTAACACCATGGGTTGTGCCTCCCTTCATGGAAGGCACCAAATCAGCATTATATACTAGAGTATAAGAACTCTAACCTCTTCTTAGAGTACTTGTTGTAGGAGGAATTATCCCAATGACATGTGTTGCTCCTCCCTTCATGACAGGCACCACATCATTCTACATTGAAGCTTTCATAGCCTTAGCAGAACCCTACACTTTGTTACCTTTTACCCCAAAGTGGCCTCTCATTACACATTTCCCACTACCCAATGTCTTGTTACATTTATCAATATCATGTCCAATGTTATAAAAACATTGAAAAAAGGGAGTAATCTTTTCATATTCCAATAACAAATCAAATCTAAATTCATCAGCACTGAGAATGGTATATTTAACCAAATGATTGGTAAGATCAACTTCAACTAGAACACGTGTAAAGTTCCCATATATGGATCTCTATTTTTCCCAATCCATATTGATCGGGACACCCACTATAGAAGCAATGTCCCATAGTATCTAGGGGTGCTAAAATACCAACTTTGGCCCTAGATTTTAATCCATATCTATGCAATATAATTCTTCATATTAAGGGGATTGAAATGAGGGTCTGTGTAAGATCCTGTATTTTCCCAGGTATATCCCTTTTTTGAGTTTTTGTGTTAAATGTATTTTTTGGGTTTTACTTTGTCTTTAATCCTTGGGGTTTGAGTCTTTCTTGGAGATGAAAAACCTTTTTTTGGGGAAAATGGCCTAAAGTTCAGGGATGTATGTTTTTTTTTGAATGAATGGAATCCATATATAAACATGTTAAATGGTTTTATGGGGGTTTTTAATGATTTAGAAGGTTAAGAGGTGGTTTGGGTCCCCTTTTTATAGAAACAAGAATGAAAACTATCTACATAGCATTTAAATGTTGTGTACATGTTACACAATGTGTAAATGTCACTAGACACATGTCGTGAACCAGTATAGGTCGTGAAGTGGTTAAATGTCATGTAAATCATTCATGTCATGTAAAGTAGAGCGGTATAAATATTAACCCAAGGAAATGATTTTTTAGTGCAAATATTAAGTAGAAAATACACAATGTGAAAGGAGATTAGATGCCATGTATTTATTGAGATCAACGGTTTTATGGTTTCTATGTGGATGTAATTTTCATTCTTATTTCATGTAGACTTCGTCCTATTGACCTAGGATGAATTCCAAGTGATTTTGGAAGTGTTTCCTCCATTATGGACATCTTGTTTGTGCAATCAATCCTTGTTAAGTATTTAGATTTGGTTTTTACCTCCTCTTACATTGTTCTCTATTAGGGTGGTGGAATCTTTGGACCAATTTTGGTTGTGATCTTGATTTTGGTTGTTTTTGGTTCTTTTTACGATCTTCAACACCTTTTTCCTTGTTGGAATTACCCTTTGGAAGCGCTGTGTTAATCGTTGGTTAAAGGTAGGGAGTCTGAACCTAACCCTATGGTCTGTTTAATTGTAAGTATATGAAATATTGTGATTGCGCTAACCAAATGTGCACTTTAATTAATTTATTCATTGATAAATAATGAATCATGGATTTGAATAATTGCTTGGATCCCTTTAGATTAAATTGTTGACATGACTTGGATTTTGGATACCCATTGGGTGAGAAAATCCTTTATTAAAATTGAATTGGCTAATGGCATAAAGTGTGTTTAGTATGACATGAGACCTTAGGTGATTTCTTGATATAGAATCCCTAGGTATGGTTTTTTATTGATATGGTTGTTGATAAATTGAGATATAAAAGAAAGTGTAATTGAAGGATAAATGATAATTTTCATAATTAACCATTGTGGCTTATGATGTGATATTGTGATATCCTTGCTATTACGACTTATTGTGTTATCATGCTAAAATGATTATATATTAAGCTATGCCCCAACACATGCTGAAATGATTATATAGTAGGATATTCCCAATGACACATGCTCAAATGATTATATAGTAGGATTGGACCAGATTTTTGTGATTTTTCTAAGGATATATGGTTATGGTTGGCATGGTTGTGATACATGCTCAGAGACATTTTATCATGGTTTCGAAGCAGGTTGATTGTTATATTGTATTAATTTATTAATGAATACACTTTTTTATCACCTATTAAATACACTTATCATCATATTAGTTTGTCTTGGCATGATGGTGTAGACCTAATAATTTTTACTCACAATCTATTCAATCCTCTATTTGGTAACCAAGTAGATTTCATGGTTGAAGGGTTGGACAAGGGCAAGGGACCTTATTTATAATTTTATTGCTTGCAGGTTGAGGTTGGATTTTGGAGATGTGACCAATATAGGGTTCGAGGTTATATTATTTTGGGTTTACTTTTTGTCTATTAATTCTTTTATTGTATTGTTTTTAGTTGTCATTTAGATACACCTCAGTATGTCATTACATGATTCATTATTATTGGTTTATCTATTCCTCCTTTTATTTCCCAATGGTATGAGATATTGTTTCCTCTTATCTATTTCTCTAATTATGTTATTTAAATTTTTTATTTATGTTGCTATTTAACTCTATATTAGGGGGTATAGTCTCCCCACTATATTGATCACACCCCCACAGCTAGTCAGCAGCCTCCAGTGTATGGGGAGGCATGTTTGAGGTCTCATAACCAAACCTTTCTAGACACGTGAGAGAGTTATAGATCAGGGGATGTTACAGTACTAATATTGAATCCTTAAAATGTATGGCTTGAGGTTAAAAAAACCAAAACCCCATGCCTTAGATTTTATAGCCACAGAAGAAAAATAATATGATAAAAACCTCTATCCAATGAGGTAATTCTCCATTCATCAAATTCCCAACACTATAATAGATTCTTCATAAGACTAATGAGGATCAATTTATAATCATTAAATCTCAAATATAAATGTGCTATAATCGAATGCTTACATTCTCTAATTCTCTTAGAAAGAGGACCTTGATTCACTTCCACAAAGACTCATTTTCTAAATCAAAGAGTTCACCTCTTTCCAGAGCCCGCTAAAGTTTCTGGAATTCTAAACCCTAAGAAAAATTATATATAATTATATAATTATTTATATATATATTAATATGTAATACATGTAAATATAAATATAATATATAAAATAAATATACTTATTATTTAAAAATATTTATTATAATTTTATAATTATTTAAATAAATAAGTAAATAAATAATTATAATTATAATTATAAATAAAAATATTTAAAAATATTTATATATAATTATAAATATATTTATATAATTATATATATATTTATATATAATTATATACCTAAGATGGTGCGAATCATAAGTTAAAAACCCATGGTCCTGAAAACTTTTTTAAGAAAAATTAAATTTCAAGACAAGAGATGAAACAAAAAGCACAACAAGCACGCCAAAAAACAGAGACCAAGTCTTTCCATACAACTTCCATAATACAAAGTAAACTTAGTGACTATTACCAATGTTCGATGCATTACCATGTCCCTGAGGATGACGCCCCCTCTTCCATTTGGGAGGAACCCAAGGTCCACCTCGATCATCCACGATTTTGATGGCCCATTCCTTAGACCCTCTTACCTCATGATCCAAGTTCTCTTTTGGATCAGAGGACAGTGTATCCTTATCTAAAGAATCTATCTTGATAGACTCTACATGTGCAGAGGTCCCAAGATGCTCTTGATATGTATACACCACATCATGCGGAGCTTGCATCCTCACATCAATTTCAGTACTGCATCTCTCTTCAAGAGCTGAAAGGTCATCCCCACTAGTGAACTTCTTATCCACATAAAAGCGTGGATCAACAGATGCTAGTTTAGAAGCCTCTACAACTACACCAAGCATATCTACTGGTCTTGTGAACTTTCTTTCCATCACCTCCACTTCAATGTTAGTTCCACCTTAAAGAGACATAAGGTCATCCCCACCATCATGGTCCTGCCTAGACTCCCATCCAAACTTGTCCCCTTTAACTAAGACCTACAAATCAGTAGTGGGTAGGACCTCTCCCCCCTACACCACATGAACTTTTCCCACATCCTCACGGGATAAATTGATTATTTTATTTATCACCCTATATTTCTCCAGTCCATTGAGAAAAATATTCTCAAATTACAAATTATTAATGGATTCAATCATGGAAAAGAATTACCTTCCACTTTCAAGGTACCACCAGTGGCTAATTTTTCCACTTCTTTTCCAGGACTAGGATGATCAACCTTATTAATTCCCTTGTACCTTGGTAAATTAATAGAAGATACACTATGACTTTATACCTATTTATACTACATACTGGCCTCCATGGCAATAAAAATAGAATTTTACCAACATGCAGTCAAAGAACTTGCCATTTCCCAGACCTTGACCAATTGAGGAGAAACAATAAAATCAGGGGGATAGGGCATCCCCCTAACATTCATAGTAGTATAACTAACTAGATCAAGAGAAATTTTAAACACAATATAGTTTTTTAAACCTAGAGGAATTATTCACCTTTCTATTAATATAATTTATGAAATCATTTGTAATAACATCAATGAAATCCCTTCCATCCTCAGTATCAGAAGACACTACTAGAAGTGAGCCCCGAGGTATCTGTCCACCAATACCAACCTCAGTTCTACCCAGTATTTATCCATCCACAACATCATCCTTACAAATGTTATTATAACCAATCACATTCGAATGGTATCCCTTATCATGGGACTCAAATTCAACACCTTTAGGAAAAATGAAATAGTGACATTGAGAGGGCCCAAAATAAACCCAATACCCGCTTTGGTGATAACCACCACATCAAAAAATGAGAGAGAGGCTTGAATTGGAAGATTAAAACTCTTCCCCACTAGCTTATAAGACCTAGTAACCTTTTAAAAAGGAAAATGAGATGTATCATCCCCCATTCCATGCACCTCATCATGAGCATCAACCTTTCCATCCATGGGCATCATGTGCCTATCAACTAGAAATTTACTCCCATTAGTAGTGGGCAACTTGAACTTGCATCCATCAAAACTATGTCCATATTTCTTAAAATTTAAGCATATAATACCCCTATAATAGTTATCTCTTACATATCTAATGTACAATCAGTTAAAACAAAAATTAGGGATAAATTCATACTCAATAGGAAGCTCAAATTTAAAGTCGCCAGCAACCAGATGCACCGTCTCAACAAGTGTTGAACTAAGATCAAATTCAACTGAAATTTGGGAATAATGGACATACTTGGTCATTTCGGTCTCCTTGTAAAACTTTATTAGGGTGCTGAAAACCAATGCAACATCCCAAAGGATGCTTGAGTGCCAAAAAAACCAATTTAGTCCTTTAACATGAATCCAATACTGCAAAATCATGTTCTTGGCCTGAAATGGATCAAACGAAGGGTCCCAATCCTAAAATCAAAGAACCCCTAGATTCAAACTAACAAAACCACTACTCTGCACCTTCAATTTCTGCTCTTGAGGAGTAAAATTTATATGAAAATATCCTAGACCAATCGACACCATATTCCAATCGTTAAAACCCTATACATGGATCAACCATTTCTTAAGATCTTCATGCTTCTAGCCATAATTATTTGGTTGTGAGGAAAGACACATGCTGATGGAGTGCTTACAAGCCCCAATCCATTATTCAAAGAATTTAGGGTTTTCTTCAACAAATGCAACTCAAGATTCAATTGCTATAAACTACAAAGTCACTCCGAATACCAAGAAAAAATCTATCCCCAGAAGATATACCAACCCACACCACAATCCCAACCATTAAAGCATAAAACTTCACCAAATCTATAGGTTATGAAGAGAGATAAATAAGAACCCTCACTGAATCTAGAACAGCTCATGACGAGACCAAATTCGCATTATCCAAGCCATAAACGACATCAAACTTGTTCGAGGGACCAATGAAAACATCTGCCGGGTTGAAGTAAGCATCTGCAATTGACATCTTCGGAGGAGATCACCCTAATCATCATTCTATATAATTATATATATATATATACACTTATAATTATAATTATAAATAAATATATTTAAAAAGTATTTATATATAATTATAAATGCATTTATATAATTATATATATATATATTAATATATAAATCTATATAATTATAAATATAATAAATTTATTTATTATTTAAATAAATTTATTATAATTTTATAATTATTTAAATATTTATTTATCTATTTGTAATTATTTATAATTATAATTATAAATATATTTATATAATTATATATATTTATATGATTAAATTTATATATATATATATATATATAAATTTATAATTATAAATATAATTAATATATTTATTATAATTTTATAATTATTTAAATAATTAATTATTTATTTATATTTATAAATATATATATATATATATATATTTATTAATATATAAATATTTATAATTATAAATATAATAAATATATTTATTATCTAATCATATTTATTATAATTATTTAAATATTTAAATAAATATATTTATTTTTAATTTTATAAATAATTTATTTTAAAAATTATATATATTTATAATTGTATAATTTACTATTTAAATTAAAAAGGAGAAGGGGGAAATGTCGGGGAGCTTCCGATGATCTCTAGTTGATTCTTCGATGACTTAAGATGATTTCTCATGGTGAATCTGTTGGATTGTTACTCTAATCCCAAGGACATGTTCATCCCTCCTTCAAAGGTGGTGGCAATGAGAGGTGGTGTGGGTTTGATGACTATGTTGGTTTCAGATGATACAACGAAGAATGATAAGCGGAACCCTATGAGGAATATTGATGGTCTGAATAAAATTTCTTTAATAAATAGGTTTTTTTGATTCTCGGGATGATTTGGATTCGCTACATAAACAAATTACAAGAAATGGATTTTTCACCTTCGTGTAAGCGAACCCTTGGATTTTTGAACACCATATTGAAGAGTGAAAATTCTCCCTCATCTCCTGGATCTCAGCTTCTTGGACCCCTTGTATGATGGATGATCTGAGGTGTCAAATTCAATAATGTTGTGGATTTAGTGATTTGTGATTGATTCCAATCAGTAAGGGCATTTATCATGTTGTTTTACCTTTTAAGAAACTTCAACATTTTACTTGGAGTTTCGGGCCGATCCCTTTTAAACTTGGGATTCTCACACTCCAACAATGGGATCCCCTCTTGAATCTATTCACGACCAGGAGTTCTTTGCATACCAAGATTAGAATAAGGGGTTTGAGTTGGGTTTTTAGCATCCATCGATCCTCTGGGAAGTTTCCACTATCACGGGGACTCCAATTAAGATTGAAAAGGAGACCGAGATAACTAGGTATGGCTATTTCAATTGAGTTTTGGTTGAGATTGATCTATCTTATGATCTTACAGAAACGGTCTTTTTGGTTGTGGGTTATTTCAAGTTGGAGTTGTCCATACAATTTGAGTGGTTGCCCAAGTTTTATGGCACATGTTTATGTATTGGGAACTATTTTGAGAAATGATATAATAACTTACAATGTTATTATTGTAATAATTCAAAACATGTCTTTGATCAGTGTAAGAAGTAGTCTGTTGATGATCTCAAGAGGAGTAGGTTGGTATTTAGGAAGAAGGGTGCTTCCCTTGTTACTATTGTAGGGAACTCCTCCTTTGCCGATGTTGTCAAGAAAGGTGTTGTGAGCTTTTCTCCCACTAGAATGAGCACTAACTCTAATGATGGGATTCCTATGTAGGCCCATATGGACATGCCTCAGAACACATCTTTGGTCCAAGGTTCTTTATCTATCCAGAACACCAAGGAACAAATTATGTCTGACAATTGTGGTGGAAATATGGCTCTCAATGGGGTTTTTGCTGGTTTATTTGAGGGTGCGGGTGGTTCTAAGGAATCATGGTATGATGTGGATTCTAATGAGGATGAGAACAGGTCTGATTACGAGGCATTTGTTCAATAAAATTTTGACTTTGATATGAGACATGATCTACTTATTTCTACTAATAGAAAGGGAAGGCCAAGTTGTTGGAGAATGAAGGCTTTCAGTTGGTCATACCGAGAAAGCCCAGGAATCCTCCGATTATGCATTCAACTATTTGGATTTATGAGTATAAAATGGATCATGTGATCAATTTGGATTCCACTAATGGTCATATGGAGTTGGAAGGGACCCCATTTATGTTGAAAAATAATGCAGGGGTTGAGGAGTAGGCTGCTCCCTTGCAGGTTGAACATCCAGTTGTCGCTCCCTTATACAGGAGTGATGATTATTATGAGAATGTGGGATGGAATTATCCATCCCATTTTATTGATTTAATGAAAATGCTTATGTATCCCTTTGAAGGGCCTCAGATGAATAATATGCTTCTCCACAAATGAAAAATTCAAGTATCATAACCCTAAAAGACCAGGAAGGTGAAAGGCCCATCGCATACATCAGCAAATAAGCGGCATAATAATACTTCTTGCAACTTGAAATTACTTTTTCATTAATGGATCTTAAGGTATTTAGATTCAATGACTACATATCAGTGAAGAGGTTGTTATCTATTACCTTCAAAGATGGACTTTGCTCCAATCCAGAAATGGAATTTTGAGATTTATCTTGGAAATACAAGACCTTATCCACTCCAAAGGACTCATCTTCATCAGATGAAGAATGTGTGTCCCCTCAAAGGGCCAAGACATGGCATCGTGGTCGACACCCAAAAGGTAGAGAATAATATATGAGGAAGCTGGGATCTATAATGGCTTAAATGAACTGTTTTCTTGTTTCTTTATTGTGGGAATTGTATGTCTCGTTGACTTGATTCCTTCCTGCCTTGTACGTTATTATTTTATTAATAAATTTAGGGGTCATGGATTTGGTCACTCCAAATACATGGGTGAGCTGTTTGAGTATTTAAATTAAAAAATTATTAAAAAATTCATTTAAATAGATTAATTATATAAATTTAAAACATATTTTAAATGTTAAAACATAATAAAAAATGCATAAATATTATTCATATAAATTAAAAACATATTGAAAATATTACATGTATAGTAAATAAATATATTTATAAATAAATATTACAAAATGATTAAATATATTTTTAACGTTATTATTTAATATATAATAATAAATGAATAAATAAAATTAAATAAATTAAAAAATAATAAAAAGTAAATTTGTAACATTTACATGAATTACAGACACATAAAAAATTAAGAAAAATAAATAAATAGATTATTTTAATTATTTAAATAAAAAAAATTATTAAAAATGAATTATAACAACTATACAAAAATATTAATAATTAAATTAAATCGAAATAAAATAAAATAAAATAAATTAAAAACACACACATAAATATTCATGATGAATAGATTAAAATAAATTTATATAAAAATGAATAAATATAGAAAATACTAAAAATGGATAGATATTAAAAAAATAATATTAAATCAATAAATAGACTTGCACACACACATATACATGTGCACTTGAAAAACATACATATGTACACATACACATCTACACACACAAAGACAGTTATGCATATACATATTTTTTTAATGTCAATATAAATATATATTTAAATAAATATATTCATTTATATATTATATAATTGTTTAAATAAAACATTAATATATTGTATTTATTTTAATTATATACACACTTTTTAATTAATACATATAAATAAACTATTGAACATTTTGACTTATATAAATGTGATAATTCTTTATATATAAAACTATGATAATAAGATTCATTTTTCATTAAAAGATATATAAATCATATTTATGTATTATATTTGCACATATATACTTATTGTAATATAAATATTTATAAATAAATTAAATTACTCACTATGACCTTTATCATTGCAAGAAAAAAGTGCCGATAAAGGCGTCACTTTTATTAGTGCTAAAAAATCCTTGATAAATGAGAGACTTTTATCAACGCTAAAAACAACACTAAAAAAGGGTACCCTTTTATCAATATTTTTGTTAGATTTGATCAGAGGTAACTTTATCTGTACCTTTTGAAATCACTGATAAAATCCACCCCTTTATCTGCATTTTTTGTCTAGCACTACTAAAGGTGAGTACTAAATAAGACACAATTTGTGGTAGTGATTGTTGTTAATTGATTTTATTAACTTTTGTGGTATGTTTATTTTTTAGTACTTGGTTTGAATCAATATGATGCAGAGAAAGGGGGGTCATTTTGAATGATTCTTATATTTACTGTTATGGAATCATATTAATATTATCATGGCCAGCTTTATTAGAGATTCACATTTCATAGCCTCTAGTATGTAATAAAAAAGTTAAAGATTTTTTTAAGGATTATATGTAACTAAGAATCCTCCTCTGGCATACTTCTATTCCAAAAACAATATAAAACTATGAATGCATGGAGATAAAAAATTCCAAAATTTTTAAAATCAATATGAAACTAGGAATGTTCAAGAATCTATGATAAAGTCTATAAGTTTTAAATTAGTTTCACTATGTTGAGTCACAATGATACCCTATTTGAACTTGTTCATGAATAAAATGAAAATTGATCTCTATTTGAACTTTTTCATTAAAAAAATTGCATTCAATCTCTATTTTTAGGTTTGTTTATGGAATACTGAATCAATTACAATGTGAATATCTATTTTTATTTTTTGAATAAAACTTATTTTGAAGCATAAAATAGCATTACTCTCACTCCATTCCTAATAACCATAAATAAATGAATGTTAATTCATTCAATTTAATATATAATCTAATTATTTATTTAGAATCATTATCAATAATTATTAATTTGATCTATTAGGATAAAAAATACACTGCACACATAAAAACAGTTCTATGAAAAATATTTATTTTACCTTCAAAATAATTTATATTCTTTTAAAACCAATCAAATTTAAATATACCCAACATCTATACATCTAATGGATATAAATTTACAATGACTATTTGTCCCCAAAAACCTTATATAAAATAGTCATATTACGTTCTTATATATAGTCTTACATGCTTCAATAAATTTTATTTATTTTTTTCTATCACATCATGTCTATTGTATTCTTAATTATTTTTCTTATTTCCTTAGTTTTAACCTCATAATGTATTAGTGTTTATCTTTCATTGTAATATTTTACTTCAATAAAAGTATCATGATCAATTTTAATTTTATGTTGTGTGTATAACTAGCTATCAAAGATAATATTCATTTAAAGGAAAAATACATATTAAAATATTGAGGTGTTATATCATATCTATGACTCCCTCTCCCAAGTGTTCTACTTCATGACATTATGTCACCACAAGACACAAACCAAGGGAATATCACCCCCGATCAACATCTTCTCCCAACGGGCCTGGATCTCAACATGCTTCTCCTCAAATGCTGCATCATATTAAATATCTACATCTCCCTAATAAATTACATGAGAATCATCATGAAAATATTGGAAAATCTATACCACATGGAATACATTATGTATCTCACTCATCTATAAGGTAAACTCTAACCGATACACCACTAATCTAACACACACAAAAGAATTGAAAGGTCCAAAAAAATGGGGAGAAATATTAATACCATCATCAAACCTTAATTTACAATGAATAAGAGACACATTCAAGAACATGTGATCTCTAACATCAAACTTTAAAGGCATCCTATGATCAATATATAACTTTGGATTATCTTACACACTTTTATTCGCTTACAGACCACCTATACCTTCTTTGTTGCGTTTTTCACTAATTCCAATCCAAGAACAGATGAATCTAAAACATTGATCCATCACAACATAGACTGAAAATTTAACACCCCAAGAAATTATAATATATTTCTTTTATAATAAATTTAATTTTATCGATAGCTTGCGATGCACATTGGGTTAAAAAAAAACCCTGTTTAGTCACACTGTGCACACTTAATTTAAAATTAATTTTTAACACTTTTAGAAAATTTATTTGAAAAATTAAACTTCATTTTTTAAATCATAATACAAAAATTATTTTAGGTTTAATTTTTTTTATTTTTCTAAGAAGTTTAATTTTTTGATGAATAATGAAAAATACTGAATTTTAATTGAAAATTGACTTTTCATTTAAATAATTTATAATTTTAAATTATATTTTGAATTGGTTTGAAAGTAAAATTAGTTCAATTTTATATCAATTAATAAAATTTATTTCATTGGTATCATTTTCATATTGAATTTAGATATAAAAACTTTGTAAACTTTTGAACATTTTCAATTTAAAAATCCACTTTCTCATCACATCTATCGGATTAATTTTGAATTAAAAATTTCAACTTCTATGAATTTAATTCAGAAAAATAGATTATATATTTTTAATAATCATAATTTTTAATTTCTATTAAGTTCAAATTAAATTTTGACCAAAACTAACAGTAAATGCGGTAAAAATTAATTATGTGGTTAAGGTAAAAATGGGTTTACTGGGGGGGGGTTAAACTAAAAAGATAAGGGTAAAAATAGGCTATAAACTTGTTCAAAAACCATTGGATGAAAATATTTTAAAAATTAAACCTATAATGTTCTATAATGTCCCATTTTGGACCCTTTTTCCATATGAAAAATGTGGTAGCACTTAATTCTTTTCAAAAATACCAAGTGTGTCCTCTTCCAACTTATAAAAGGCCACTTCCCAAATTACCTATCCTCATCATAGATGCCTTATATTGGTTATAAATCCAACATAGGAAGGATTTAGTGAAAACATAAGGAGGATACATGAAGAAGAGGTAATGTACTTCAATAAGCATCTTTATTTTACTTATTTCTCCACCTACTTCAATTTTTATTAAACCATGATGATATAACAACCTAAATATATTCCATATACTAGGATATTATTATAATGTGTTTATAATATAAAAACATATCCACTTTCATAAAATGAGTTACAAAATCATCGTTCGTGTGTACGACGTACTACCACCTCACAAACTGATGTCATTCATTTTTCAATTTCTACTTATTAAGGTTATATATAATATTTATAACATATTTATACCTATAGAATCACTATATCATATATATACCTTTATGTTCCATTCAATATTATATTTCATTATCCAAACTAGATTAAATACCTTGAGGGGGGGGGGTGAATCAGTGTATGATAGATTAAAACAACCACCCCTTAAGATATTGTTTTATCATTAAAAAAACACTCTTATATCCTTATCTCCTAGAAACTTATGAACAAAAATGAAATAATTCATGAGACACATCAATTTTACTTGGTTCACCCTAATTGGGCTATGTCTAAGTAGTATACAATGATGATGTGCTAATGTACTAAATCCACTAAGGCTCACTACCAAAAAACAAGGTTTGGTCTAGATCAATTATATGAATAGGCTCACTGCCTTTGCAAAGATTAAGGATAGTTCACTCATTTTAAAGGATCACTCCCTAAATCACTTTAGATGGTTCAATTCTAGTGGAAAGGTTCACCTTTTTCCTATTCCTTTTCTCATTGCTCTATAAAGGATTCAAAATTAGTTTATGGACATATAGGTCCCTTCATTATTAATAATGAATACATCCTCAGTTGTAGATAGATACTATATTGAAGTCACAATTTCATCCAGTTGATGAAAATCACTTTACCATAGGTGTACTGGGCAATCCCTTTTCAATACTTCTATGATGCTCATTTCCTTCGTGAAGAACACCTCTTTAGCGAAGCTCAAATAGCCTTCATGAAGTTACCTCATTTTGTGAAGCTCACTTAACCTTTATGAAGCACACAAATTTCATGAAGCTCACTTAGCCTTCATGAACTCAATTACTTTAATGATGCTTACAATTTTCAATTGGATCTCATAGCATTTTTGAACTTCCTTTCTTCTTGAACTATTTCACAAGAACTACCTTCGTGAACTACCTTCATGAATATGGATCCTTATAATCTTCATTAAGTCTCGCTACATTTTCGATGGGGGTAAAGGTCTATTTATAGGCATTTCCTCTAATTCCAGAAGATTCCATCCACATAATCACCATTTCGCGATGCTCTACCATTTTGTTCATGATTATCCCTATCTTCACGAATAAACATAGGAATTTCCCATTCACGAATCTTCTCATAGTCATGGAGATTACCATCAAATCTTCACAAATTCACGATGCTCGTTCACGATGACCCATAAATTCACAAAAAATCTTTCGCAAAACTGATTCTACATAAAACTCGTGGATTTTAAATATTTTTACAAGTACTTTATGGAAATCCATCTTTTCAAATGCTACCCATCATTCAAATTTTGGACCCAATTTTTTTTGGAAAACACTGGAAAAAGGCATCACCTTGTGTATGCAGTTTTTTATATTACTTCTAGGGAATCCATTCCTTTATCTTGAATCTTTTTCAACATTCCTAGTCAATAATATCTATGGACCTCCACAACTGTCATTGGAAACCATATTTAAAAATAACACAATCAACCCAAAAACAGTACAATGTTACCTTTAGGTATTTTTCCTAACATATATGACAACGTCTCTCATGTGTACGGTGGACTACCACCTCGTGAAGCGATGTGACTTGTCTTTAACTAATGATACACATAAAAGGTGATAAAGATAAAGTTAATGATTATATGTGATATACATGACATAATTATGATATCCATGAAATATTTATCATTCTGAAAAGATAATATATATCATTTTATTTCTTTCCTTTTCACTCACATAAAGATGACAACATTGTTCGTGTACGTGTGGACTACCGCATTCACGAAGCAATGCGACTCTATTTTCATCACCAAACCACATGAATGATATATATAAGTATATAATATTGCATTAATGATATTATTATCATTGTTTAAAGGTAAAATATCACTTACCACCTTTTCATAATGATTGGTGAAAAATGGAAATGTTACTCATGTGTATGTATGACCTACTATCTCCATGATCGTAACATAATTCACTTTTCAAACCATATTTCATGATTGGTTTTAAAATTAAAATTCTAACGACCCGTACTTTACATACATTGTTAATACTTCAAAATTTAATCACACTTATTATAATATATAACAAAACCAGGAAAGGACCATATAGGTATAGTGTCTTTAGAAACTGGGAAACATAAAAACCTGGTTTATAAAGTATCTACACTACCTCCCATTTATTTCATCATATCTATAGTCCCTTTTTAGAATATCCTACTTATATCCTTATCCCTGACCTAGGGAAAGAAAACATACAAAAGGGTGAGCTCAAATGCTCAGTAAGGGTAAAAAAAAGAAATATCAGTCACATCATATTCATAAGAACATAACATTTTGGAAATCTTAACCTGCAAAAGAGATCATAATTTCATAACATGGGATAAATCATGGTAGTGAAATGTAATCACAATAATCATAAATTAAAACATGAAACTTTGTGGCATACACACATAATCATAGAGAATTATTTCTTATTAGTCAAAACTCATTACCAAGACTATCTTAGTGGACAAAGTCCATTTCTGAACCGAGTTCACTCCTCGTTTCAGTCCTGTTTCACTGAACCGGTTTAACCTTCCGTTCCAGCCATGTATATATCATGAGATATAAAATCTTTACCCAATGAATTGGAGGGATATATAGGTCCCACCCATATCATAATGATACCATTCTTATGTGTGCCACAAAATCATAAATCATACATCATTGCATAACCCATGTAATAAAAATGGGAATCTTAAACATCGTGACATCATAAAACAATTCATATAAGATAAATGAATTCATAAAAATATTTCCATCACAACATAATCAAATCAATGTAATAATAGGGATAAAAACAGAACCCTATATTATCTTAGATGGAAAATAATTTTGATAAAACACTTGAACTCCATTCTTGAGGAAAATATCCTTTCTACTTCAAAAATATTTTTCCTTTCTTACCATGTCATACAATTTTAAACTAAAAGAAGTTGATTAAAAATAAACTTGAAAACTTGTAAAGGAATATTCTTGGAAATAATGTTTTAAAATCCATTTATTCCGTATAAGTTAAAAAAAACATTCTTCTCGTACTTTTGTCGGAAAAGTCAAAAAGTACCCCGTACGAATAATGACAAAAGATTCCTTTCATATCTTTTAATAAAAATTCACCGAAGGGTAAAATTGGATTTAAAAAATGGTAGGTGGATATAAATAACATTACATATTGAGTAAACATGGATGTGGATGATAAATATTCCCCAGTGAATTATGAAGTAAAAACAATATCGGATTGAGATTGCGAGATTTTCCCTTACCTTAGTTCCGATTTGCTTCGTAAGTGTCCAAACCTCCTGTATAATGATTTAAATAATGTTATTGACTTATTAAATAATCATACTTATTTTTATGATATCATATATGGTCATATTCTTAGCTTCTTATTAGTAATATTTCATTATTACTTGTTATTCGAGTGTTTATTACTTTTTGTTCTTATGCGTGTTTTGTCGAATAAATTCTTATTCTTCTTTTTAGGTTATAGATAACTCATTTACAGAATGGTATTAGTGTAATATATATCATATGAATTCATTAAATTCATTTATATAATCATTATTCAATGAAGATCATGTAGAACAAGTCGCATCACATCGTGGAGACGGTATTCCGTACGTACGCACGAGCGATGATATCGCTCCCATGATCGTGGAATTATATTGGAGTGTATGTATACTATTTTAGAATCAATACAACTTTAAAATAATCATATATAGTCATTTTTTACACCATTATACCCATCCAAGTTAGGGGGTGGTGGAAAATAGATTACACCACGGCGTGGAGACGATATTCCGTACGTACGCACGCGCGGTGATTTCATTTTCCGTAGGATGGATATATGGTGAAATAGAGTTGTTTCATACTTATAATAACATATCAGTATATGAGTGATACTTATGTTATTAATTAAAAATTAAACAAATAAAGAAGAATAATTAGAAGAAGAAATAAGTTGGAAAGGATCGCTAATGGATATTACCTCTTCTTTGATGTGTCTCTTCTTAAATTCTTCTTAGGGCACTAGGGTTGGTCTTTGAAGAAGACCAGGACCTCTAGGATGATTCTAGGGAAATGGGGAAGTTAAATGGGCAGGGTTTTGCTGAGCTTGAAGGCTCAAATTTGTGTGAGGAGGAGAGTGAGTAAGTGCCCTTTTATAAGGGAGGAGAGGGGCACCTTTAGAAAAACTAAAAATATTATTTTATTATAAAGTCATATTCGGTTTTAAATAGATCCAAATTGATTTATTTCAAAGATAATGTGGGGATGGGTCAAAATCCTCTCATCAAATAGAATTTAGACAAGTTTAGGTTTCTATTTTAACCTTATCAATTAGATTTAACTTTAAGTTAAATAATTTTACTCTTACCTTGTCTTCTTGTTTTCTTACACTATAAGGTTAACAAACTTACTATAACAAGCCAAACGAACCCCAAGTTATTTATTATTAATATATATAATTGTATCTAAGTAATTTGGTAGAAACTTAGATTTTTAGGAATAAAATAACTATTAATAATATAATATCTGTTTTAAAAACTATTTTATATCAATTTTGACACTATTTGGTAATTGATTTTTTGTGAAAATCATAACAGAATGATTAGTTCAAAAAAAGTTAATTAAATCAATAATAAAATGTCATATTAACCTAGAAAATTAGTTTAATTCATAAAAAGTCTCAAATTACATTTATTTTGGTATTTATAACATCAATTATTTCAATATTTCATTAATACAATAATTAATTCATCATCTTTGTGTCATAAATAAATTAAATTATTTAATGTCTAAAAATTGTAAATAAAATACCATTATGTAGGAAATATTTTTAACTTTATAATTAATATTTATATTCGAATTTATATTATGTATAACCCTATATTAAAAATGATTTACTTATTAAACTTTGATTTTAACTATTTTAACCCTTCTTTAAATAAATTAATATTAAATATCCTAATCTAATCCAAGTGAGACTAAATGGTCATATTTTATTCCTAAGGTTGTTTTTGGTCGAATTACACTTATCCAATAGAATTAGGACATGTGTTAGGGTAATAATAATATCACTTTTACCCTTAATTACCCTATTTACTTTTAACCGTGGTAAAAAAAAGTAAAAAGTTACTATTCAGCAAAAATTATTTTCATCTCATTGAACCACATTTTACTTACTGACATCAACTGTGTCTCTTGGATTTTTTAAATTCCAATCACAGAAGTGGTAAAATTAGGTTTTATGTGAATTTAGAAATTCTCCTAGGAGGTGGGTAAAAGACGGTGAAAAGTTCAATAAAATTTTTATATATCTAAAATTATTATAAAATGACTCCAATGAATTGAATTGAACTTATATAGGTATGATGTATCAATTTTGACCTAAAATAAATTTAAATAAAATAAATAATTATTTAAATAAAAAATCGGTTTTTAAATAGTAACCCAGTGTTTTCACTATTCATAAAAAATTGAATGTTTTCAGAAAAATACCAAAATTTCACCCTAGGCTAATTTTGATATTCCAAATCCAAAAATGAAGTCCATTTTGAAAAATAAAATTTACAAAATTTCAAAAAGTGGTTATTACTATTCATAACAGCTAGTTTTAATAATATTTTAATAGCATATCGTTGTTCAGTGAAACTCGGTATTGCGTACGACACAAGCTATCAAGGAAGGTCGCGATTGTGTGTAAAGTAAGCCAAACTAGTGTTGTGTGTAGTGAAATATTCCCTTGATGATAAAAACAAAATATTTCTTATAAAAGTCTTGGGTGTTACATTCTACCCCCCCTTAAAATGAATTTCTCCCTCAAAATTCATCACTTGTAACAAACAGATGAGGATACCTCTCCCTCATCATATCCTCAAGCTCCCATGTGGCTTCTTCTAATTTGTGGTTCCTCCATAAACCTTTCACCAAGCGAGTGGTATTGTTCCGTAGAACTTTTTCGCTACAATCTAGAATCTCTATCGGCTGTTCTTCATAAGAAATATCTTGTTCCAGTGGTACAACTTCTGAGCTGAGTACATGTGAAGGATCAGGTATGTAATTTCTCAGGAGAGATACATGGAACACATCATGAACTTGAGAGAGATTCGGTGGAATCACCAATTGGTAAGATACCTTCCCAACACAATCCAATATTTTGAAAGGACCGATATATCTAGGGCTCAACTTTCCCTTCTTTCCAAATCTCATTACTCTCTTCCAAGGAGATATTCGTAAGAACACTTTATCACCCAATTCAAACTCTAAGTCTTTTCTTCGGTTGTCGGCATAAATTTTTTGTCGACTCTGAGCTGCTCTTATGTGTTGTTGAATAGATCTGACCTTTTCTGCCATCTCATCAACAATATCAAGTCCTAATATCTTTCTTTCCCCAACTTCATCCCAAGAAGTTGGAGATCGGTATTTCTTTCCATAGAGAGCTTCATAAGGATCCATCTGAATACTGTAGTGAAAGCTATTATTATATGAAAATTCCACCAAATGTAGGTGTTGATCCCAACCACCTTTGAAATCCATAGAGCAAGCTCTCAAAATATCTTCTAGAGTTTGAATTGTCCTCTCAGACTGACCGTCTGTCTGAGGATGATAAGCAGTGCTAAAACTCAACTCTGTATCCAGAGTATGCTGAAGACTTTTCCAGAACTTTGAGGTAAACCTCGGATCCCGATCAGATATAATAGAAAGTGGTACTCCATGCAATCTTACCACTTCCTTTACATATATCCTGGCAAGCTGATCCAGAGATAAATTCTCTCTAATAGCAATGAAGTGTGCAGACTTTGTAAGATGATCAACTATGACCTAGATAGCATTATTGCCTTTGGATGTTTTAGGAAGTCCTGTGACAAAGTCTATAGTGATGTTTTCCCATTTCCATTCGGGTATGGGTAATGGTTGTAACATCCCCTTAGACTTCTATCTCTCATCTTTAACTTGCTGACAAACCAAGCATCGAGAGACATATTCAACAACATCTCTTTTCATGCCATCCCACCAGAAGTACTCTTTCAGGTCCCTATACATCTTTGTGCTTCTAGGATGAATAGAGAATGAAGAACTATGGTCCTCATCCAGTAGATCCTTCTTTAATTAGGGGATGGGAGGAACACAAACCCGATTCCTGAACTTTATTATCCCATCACAATCAAGGTTGAATTCAGGAACATTTTTCACTTTCTTTTGTAACTCTACATCTTCTTTCTGTGCCTCTTTAATCTTCACATGTATAGATGGTTGAACATTCATTTGAGAAAGATAAGATTTTTCCCCTTCCACTATAATTCCAAGATCCATCCTTTGTAAATCCATAAATATTGGATCTTTTTTGATCCTCATCATGGATAAACTGGCATGGTCTTGTCGACTTAATGCGTCTGCCACCTTGTTTGCTTTCCCAGGGTGGTAATGAATTGAGCAGTTGTAATCCTTAATCATCTCCAACCATCTTCTTTGGAGCATATTCAGCTCCTTTTGTGTGAAAATATACTTTAAACTTTTATGATCAGTATAAATGTCACACCTTTCTCCATAAAGATAATGCCTCAAAATCTTTAATGAAAAGATTACCGCAGCTAACACAAAATCATGAGTTGGGTAATTTTGCTCATGGATTTTAAACTGTCATGAGGCATAAGCTATCACCATATCATTTTGCATAAGAACACACCCTAATCCTTTCTTTGATGCATCACTATAGATCACAAACCTTTCTCCACTGCAAGGTAGTGTGAGCACAGGTGCACTGGCTAACCTTCTTTTTAGCTCTTTGAAATTCTCTTCACATTCCTCCGTCCAAAAAAACTTAACTCCCTTCCGAGTCAACTTGGTGAGTGGATTAGATATTCGTGAAAAATCTTTCACAAAACGTCGATAATATCCAGCCAAACCAAGAAAACTTCGGATCTCAGTTACTGTTGTTGGTCTTGACCATCTTTCGATAACCTTTGTTTTTGCTGGATCCACAGATATCCCCTCTTTTGAGATTATGTGACCCAAAAATGAAACTTTTTGAAGCCAAAATTCACACTTGGTAAATTTGGCCTAAAGCTTCTCCTTTCTTAGGGTCTTCAATAAAATTCTCAAATGATCTTCATGTTCTTCCTTGATCTTTGAATAAACAAGAATATCGTCTATAAAGACTACCACAAACTGATCAATATAGTCTCTAAAGACTCTATTCATCAGATCCATGAAGATAGCAGGGGCATTAGTAAGACCAAATGGCATCACTATAAATTCATAGTGTCCATACCTTGTACGGAAAGCCGTCTTTTGTATATCCTACCTTTTGACCCTTAATTGATGATACCCTGAATGAAGATCAATCTTGGAGAAGTATTGAGCTCTGCGTAGTTGGTAAAATAGGTCATCAATGTGCGGGAGAGGATATTTGTTCTTGATAGTGATATTGTTAAGTTCTCGATAATCCATGCAGAGTCTCATTGATCCATCTTTCTTCTTAACAAACAGAACAGGTGCTCCCCAAGGTGACACACTAGGGCGTATGAATCCTTTATCAAGATTCTATTGGAGTTGCTTCTTCAATTCCTGCAACTCAATTGGGGCCATTCTATAAGGTGTCTTTGAGATAGGCCAAGCACCCGATACGAGTTCTATTGAAAACTCAACTTCATGATTTGGTGGAAGACCTGACAATTCCTTCGGAAAGACATCATCGAACTCCCGTACAATGGGAATATTCTTAATTGTGAGTTTCTCTCCAACCATTTGAGATAAATAACCTTCATTTAGTGGAATCAAGACCCATAATATGGAAGAAATTTCCACTGGAAGGTTATGTTCATCCTTGCATCGATAAATGATCATAGATTGATTTGGAATATGAAATGTGACTTCCCTTCTTTGTCAATTGATATGATCTCCATATAGAGAAAGCCAATCCATGCCAAGAATCACATCAAATTCAACTATAGGAAGGATCACAAGATTTGCAGGAAGAAATTTCCCACAAACTTCAATCGGAGAAGAATTATAAACTTTCGATGCGACTATTGTGCCATTAGAGGTTGTCACAGCTAACTCAACATCTAATTGTTGAGGTAATACGACAATACCCTTAGAAAATTCTTTAGAAATAAAAGAGTGGGTGGATCCAGAATCAAATAAAACATTTTTTATTTTAGAGTGGATGGTAAGTATACCTTTCACCACATCATTATCGTACTCTACATCACTGATAGAAATTGCATGTGACTTTCCTTTGTCTTTGGCCTTAAGAGTTTGTTAACGTCGATCATCATCATCAATCCTTGGATTTGGGCATTGATTGGCATAATGCCCCATCTTCTTGCACTTGTAACATTGTAGTGTAGGAGGTGCACTCTGTGTAGCCTTTTATTTGTTCGCATCACTAGACATCTTCCTCCCATCATTGCGGCATTCAAATGCCCGATGACCTTCCTTTCCACATTTGAAACATTTACTTGTCCCTTTAAGACAACTCCCTCCATGTTTCTTTCCACACTTTGAGCATAAGGGAAAACTAATCTTCTTTTCAGTGTGCTCTTTAGATTTTCCTTTGAATTACATTTTCCTCTTCTTATCAAACCCATATGACTGATGGGTTACTCCAATATCCATCTCAACTTTGAGAGCACATCGAACGATTTCCACGTAGCTATTGAAGTCCCTTATGGATAATGCCCTTCAAAGACTTGGTTTTAATCCACTAAAGAATCGATCGATCTTACTCTCGGGTTGGATAATAATCCCAGAAGCGTACCTTGCAAGTCTTGTAAAATTTTCTTCGTAGGTACCAACAGATTCATCATCCTTTTGATTTAGTTCAAGAAACTTCTTCTCCATCTTTGTTTGTAGAATACGAGGGAATTACTTATTGAAAAATAAGTTCTTGAACTCGTCCCATTCCATGGACTCAATTTCATCCCTTTTCCTCGTATTCTTAATAAGATTACACCATTGATCAGCATCACCTTCCAAACGATACACTGCTAAGATCACTTTATCATGTTCAGAACATTGAAGAACTGAAAATATCTTTTCAGTGGTACTGATCCATTGTTCAGCCACTAATGGATCAGAAGACCCACTGAATGAAGGTGGATGCTGCCTCATGAAGGATTCAACAGAATGTTGCTCCATCCTTTTCTCATTTGGAAGTCCTGCATGATTCATAGCTTGAGAAAGTTGTGTGATCATGGCTACAAGATTTTTCATTCCAGCTCCCATAACGTTTGGTTGCTCAGGGGGACAATCATTGCATTGCCCGTCGCATTCCGCATTAACACAGTTCCTTCGGGTTCTATCCATTGACTAAAACTAAGAAGAATAGTGTGAGAAACACTAATTATAATAGAAAAACCACATAATCAAGAATAAAATTTCACACTTAAGGTATTATTATAGGTTGTTCATGGCCATTTCTAAAACACTAATATTGTGTTCTATGATTAGACTTATCCTTAGGGTTCTTACTAAGGCTATCACATCCTAGTTTCCAAAGTTTGACTATAACTTTCCTCTGATACAAACTCTAACGACCCATACTTTACATACATTGTTAATACTTCAAAATTTAAGCAAACTTATTACAACATATAACAAAACCAGGAAAGGACCGTATAGGTATAGTGTCTTTAGAAACTGGGAAACATAAACAACTGGTTCATAAACCATCTACACTGCCTCCCATTTATTTCATAATATCTATAGTCTATTTTTGGCATATCCTACTTAATATCCTTCTTCCTGACCTGGGGAAAGAAAACATACAAAAGGGTGAGCTCAAATGCTCAGTAAGGGTAAACACAAGAAATATCAATCACATCATATTCATAAGAACATAAATTTTGGAAATCTTAACCTGCAAAAGAGATCATAATTTCATAACATGGGATAAATCATGGTAGTGAAATGTAATCACAATAATCATAACTTAAAACATGAAACTTTGTGGCATACACACATAATCATAGAGAATCATTTCTTATTAGTCAAGACTCATTGCCAAGACTATCTTAGTGGACAAAGTCCATTTCTGAACCGAGTTCACTCCTCGTTTTAGTCCAGTTTTACTGAACCGGTTTAACCTGCCGTTCCAGCCATGTCTATCTCATGAGATATAAAATCTTTACCCAATGCATTTTAGGGAGATATAGGTACCACCCATCTCATAATGATACCATTCTTATGTGTTCCACAAAATCATAAATCATACATTATTGCATAACCCATGTAATAAAAATGGGAATCTTAAACATCATGACATCATAAAACAATTCATACAAGATAAAGGAATTCATAAAAATATTTCCATCACAAAATAATCAAATCAATGTAATAATAGGGATAAAAACAGAACCCTATATTATCTTAGATGGAAAATAATTTTGATAAAACACTTGAACTCCATTCTTGAGGAAAATATCCTTTCTACTCCAAAAATATTTTTCCTTTCTTAACATGTCATACAATTTTAAACTAAAAGAAGTTGATTAAAAATAAACTTGAAAAATTTTAAATGAATATTCTTGGAAATAATGTTTTAAAAATCCATTCATGCCGTATAAGTTAAAAAAACATTCTTCTCGTACTTTTGTCGAAAAAGTCAAAAAGTACCCCGTACGAATAACGACAAAAGATTCCTTTAATATCTTTTACTAAAAATTCACTGAAGGGTAAAATTGGATTTAAACAATGGTAGGTGGACATAAATAACATTACATATTGAGGAAACATGGATGTGTATGATAAATATTCCCCAGTGAATTCTGAAGTAAAAACAATCTCGGATTGAGATTGCGGGATTTTCCCTTACCTTAGTCCGATTTGCTTCGTAAGTGTCTGAACCTCCTATATAATGATTTAAATAATGTTATTGACTTATTCCAGAATCATAATTATTGTTATGATATCATATATGGTCATATTCTTAGCTTCTTATTAGTAATATTTCATTACTACTTGTTATTCGAGTGTTTATTACTTTTTGTTCTTATGCGTGTTTTGTCGAATAAATTCTTATTCTTCTTTTTAGGTTATAGATACCTCATTTACAGAATGTTATTAGTGTAATATATATCATATTAATTCATTCAATTCATTTATATAATCATTATACAATGAAGATCATGTAGAACGAGTCGTATCACATCGTGGAGACAATATTCTGTACGTATGCACGAGCGATGATATCGTTCCCATGATTGTGGAATTATATTGGAGTGTATGTATACTATTTCAGAATCAATAAAACTTTAAAATAATCATATATAGTCATTATTTACACCATTATACCCATCCAAGTAAGGTGGTGGTGGAAAATAGATTACACCACGGCGTGGAGACGGTATTCTGTACGTACGCACGCGTGGTGATTTCATTTTCCGTAGGATGGATAGATGGTGAAATAGAGTTGTTTCATACTTATAATAACATATCAGTATATTAGTGATACTGATGTTATTAATTCATAATGAAACAACTAAAGAATAAGAATTATAAGAAGAATGATGTTGGAAAGGATCGGTAATGGATATTACCTCTTCTTTGACGCGTCTCTTCTTAACTTCTTATTAGGGCACTAGGGTTGGTCTTTGAAGAAGACCAGGACATCTAGGATGATTCTAGGGAAATGGGGAAGTGAAATGGGCATGGGTTGGCCGAGCTTTAAGGCTCAAATTGGTGTGAGGAGGAGAGGGAGGAGGTGCCCTTTTATAAGGGAGGAGAGGGGCACCTTTGGAAAAACTAAAAATAATATTTTATTATAAAGTCATATTCGGTTTTAAATAGCTTAAAATTAATTTATTTCGAAGATAATGTAGGTATGGGTCTAAATAATATTATCCAATATAATTTAGACAAGTTTAGGTTTCTATTTTAACCTTATCAATTAGATTTAACTTTAAGTTAAATAATTTTACTCTTACCTTGTCTTCTTGTTTTCTTACACTATAAGGTTAACAAACTTACTATAACAAGACAAACGAACCCCAAGTTGTTTATTATTAATATATATAACCTTATCTAAGTCATTTGACCGAACCTTATATTTTTAGGAATAAAATAACAATTAATAATATAATATTTGTTTTAAAAACTATTTTATGTCAATTTTGACACTATTTGGTAATTGATTTTTGTGAAAATTATAACAGAATTATTAGTTCTCACCAAGTTAATTAAATCAATAATAACATGTAATATTAACCTATAAAATTAGTGTAATTCATAAAAAGTCTCAAATTACATTTATTTGTGTATTTATAACATCAATTACGTGAATATTTCATTAATACAATAATTACTGCATCATCTTTGTGTCATAAATAAATTAAATTATTTAATGTATAAAAATTGTAAATAAAATACCATTATGTAGGAAATATTTTTATATTTCTAATTAATATTTATAGTCGAATTTATCTTATGTATGACCCTATATTAAAAATTATTTACTTATTAAACTTTGATTTTAACTATTTTAACCCTTCTTTAAATAAATTAATATTAAATATCCTAATCGAATCCAAGTGAGCCTAAATGGTCATATTTTATTCCTAATGTTGTTTTTGGTCGAATTACACTTATCCAATAGAATTAGGACATGTTTTAGGATAATAATAATATCACTTTTACCCTTAATTACCCTATTTACTTTTAACCGTGGTAAAAAAAAGTAAAAATTTACTGTTCAACAAAAATTATTTTCATCTCATTGAACCAAATTTTACTTACTGAAATAAACCGTATCTCTAGGATTTTTGAAATTCCTGTCATAGAAGCGGTAAAATTAGGTTTTATGTGAATTTGGAAATTCTCCTAGGAGGTGAGTAAAAGACGGTGAAAAGTTCAATAAAATTTTTATATATCTAAAATTATTATAAAATGACTCCAATGAATTGAATTGAACTTATATAGGTATGATGTATCAATTTTGACCTAAAATAAATTTAAATAAAATAAATAATTATTTAAATAAAAATTCGGTTTTTAAATAGTAACCCAGTGTTTTCACTATTCATAAAAAATTGAATGTTTTCAGAAAAATACCAAAATTTCACCCTAGGCTAATTTCGATATTCAGAATCCAAAAATGAAGTCCATTTTGAAAAATAAAATTTACGAAATTTCAAAAAGTGGTTATTACTATTCATAACGGCTAGTTTTAATAATATTTTAATAGCATATCGTTGTTTAGTGAAACTCAGTATTGCGTACGATGCAAGCTATCAAGGAAGGTCGCGATTGCGTGTAAAGTAAGCCAAGCTAGTGTTGTGTGTAGTGAAATATTCCTTTGATGATAAAAACAAAATATTTCTTATAAAAGTCTCGGGTGTTACAAAAATTGATATAAAAATATAATAATTATGTCATTATTATTATTTTTAATATGACGAAACTATGTAATATGTGAAATAACTAGATCGTTAATGACAAAACATGCTTGAGAAAATAAGGTAATTAACACATGAAACAATGAAAATAATGAAATATTATTGTCAAATGGGTGGTAAAATGTTATAAAAGGATCATCTATTATATTATAAATTTTAATATGGTTTTGTTTTAAGTTAATGACATGTTTAAAACCACAATATAGTAGGTTAAATCACATTCAACCAAAAAAGAAGAGTGAGGTAAGGGATTTCATCTCAATTTACATTCCATTAAGACTCATTTGTTATTATGCACCAATTAGCTTTTATGTGGTATATATACTACCCATTTGACATGAAATATCATGATTGATTCACAATTCATGGTATTTTAAGCTTCAATTTGAATTATCTTATCCTAGTGGATTTGACTTAAAAGTTACCAATTGGTAAAAGTTATTGTACAATATCATTTTCTTTTGTGATTGTTAACTTTATCTTGAAAAAATCACTTTATTGTAATAATTTTTCATTGGAAATTACATTTATCTTAAATATCCATATTCTTGTATGATTGATATTATTATTTCCTAAACCATATTTCATTTTTTACATATGATGTTTACTTTGAAAGTTATTTTATTAACTAGAGAAATATTGATAAATCTGTATTCTTTACTCAATATGGATACTTGATGATAAAGAATATTAATTTAATTAAATAAATTATTTGATATGTGAGTAATTATTTAGACCTGTAGTGATATGTGGGTCCCTATATAATTAAAGCCCCTTAATTCATTGGTAGGTCGCATGAGTCAAATTAAGTGTCCAAATTAAATGGGTTTCTACCTATAGTTTTAAACCATATTGTGAAAGGTATTGAAGGTATAGGTGTCATGATTCTCGAGATAATGGAATATAATAATTAATAATTTTCTAAATTAAGAATTCAGTTATTATTATCCATGATATTTTCATAATGATATTATCTCTGGATGCATTTCATTCTCAGTTTATTGATTAAAAGGGTGTTTTCAATTATTGACCTTACCATATTGATTATGCCTTATCTATTTATTTATATGGAATGTGTGCTCATTTATTTACCTTTCCATGTTGATTATGATTATTGATTTATAATATATTTTTATGTACTTAACCCTTACTGATCATTTGAGATTACCCATATTTTATTTTCTTTCCCCAGGTTATGAAGATGAATCCTTTGGATTAGTTTTCAAGGATGATGAGAATTTTATTTTGATATATACTATGTTTTATTTTCTATTTATAATGTAAAATGGGTATCATGTATATATCTAGTTCTAAAAAACTACTAAAATGATTGGTCTTTCAGGATTTAAAACACTGTATCCATGCCAATATAATAAATCAAGACACTGGCTTTGGGATACTATGGTCAGGGTTATTAAAGTTGGTATCAGAGGAAGTTTAGTAGAAATATTGATAACTAGATTTAGGAAAACATAGATTAGGGAACATAACCCCATGATTGACTTTAAGGATAACTATAGAAGAACATCCTAAAGTTTTTGTGAGGAAGATATTATATCAGTCTTCTAAGAAATACATCCCTGTCTGAATACTATAAGTGGACATGGTTTTGGAACAATGGAACCTAGGGGTAATAACTCTGAAAAGGAACATCAGGTTTGACTCGAGCATTACCTAATATATGACTATGGGCCTTACTGCGCACCTGGTTTGACACTCCTGAGGGATATGCTTAGGATAATTCAAATTTTCTTTACAAACCATTACAAAGGATTTGAAAGTAAAGATATCCCCAAAGAAACCAAATTCTATGATTTTGATATTAATAATGTATAAATTTTAATTTATGAAAAGTGTTACACCATATTTTAAATTATAAATTTTGATTTAGAACTTATAATTTTATGGGATAATCCAGTATATGCTACTATCTAGAAATAACACCTGGAAGGAAGAAGGTTATCAATACTAGTGTCCAATATAGATATTTCCCTATCGAGGAATCAAATACAACTGGTATTAAAACTGAGAAAATTATATACATACTAGGGTATATTAATCAGGTTATGACAAATAACCTTGCTCGGATGGAGAAACCTATTCCGAAATGATATTATCCTATGTTGGGTCACTTTATATGATATAATCCCCATCATTTAATAGGACCACTAATCCAATTTTATTTGAAAAATGTATTAAGTCTATGGAGAAGATATTTATGGCCTTGGGATGTGGTGAAAAGGAAAAGTTTACACTTACGATGTATTATCTCAAAGGAGATACTGATCAATGGTGGTCATTGATCTAGAATACCAGGGAGGAATATGAAATATAACTCATGGATTGGAAAGCTTTTAAGGAGACATTCTTTGATAAAATTTTCCCTTATGAGCAACAAATTAAGATGAAGATAAAGTTACTTATCTTAAATAAAAAGGAAGAAGAAAGTTTCAAGGATTCTGAAGCTACCTTTACAAGGTTGTATAGGTATTCTAAAAATTACATATGTAACATAGAATTCAAGATTGATCATTTAATTTAAGGAATTAAGTAAAGTATCTTAAGATAATTGATCTCTCAAAATTTTTCATCATATGATGAAATATTTTGATATGTGATAAAAACAGAGAAAGAATTATATAAATCTTACATATTCAAGGGAAGCCAAGAGTAGAAGAGGATATATGAGAACAAAGAGAAGTGGAATGCATCAAAGAAAAATATAAGGATGGATCAATTTCCATCAAGTTAAAGTTGGGGAAAGAAACATCATGGGAAGTGCTTGAAGGGCATGTGAGTGTGTTACAAGTGTGGTGATAAGGGGAATCTGTCTTATGAATTCAAGGTGAAGAAACAAATAAATGATTTATAGCATTTCAAATATAAATAAATGAGGCATTACTCACACCAATGTACTAAGCATCAATTTAATCCACAATATAAGAGGCTAAGGGAAGAAGACCAAGATTATGTGATCACTACAACTGAGGTGGAAGTACCTAATGATGTGGTGGCAGGAACTTTAACCCTATATTCAAATTTAGCCAATTATTTATTTGATTCTAGATCCTCACACTCTTTTATATCCATCCGATTTTCAAAGAAAATTTTATATTTCCTATTTAATTTTATAAGGAAATTTTCAATCAAAACTCCCAAGGTAAGTTTCATTACAATAAAGATGTGTTAGGTAGTCCCCATTATGACTCACAAACATGATTTATTCACTTAACTTATTATCATACCTATGGTTAAATTTGATATAATCCTTGGTATGAAATAAATTTCAAAATATGATGAAAATTTTATTATAATAAGAGGTAAATTATGATTTGTGAGAAAGATATAGAATTACTTATCGTTAGAGTAGAAAATTCATCATCCGAGTCATATCTAGATCTACCCCCAATAGCTATAATGAATAAGATTCTTGGTGAAGAAGAGAAAACAACATATAGGGATAAATAAGGTAATATTCAAATTGAGGATGTACCTATTATATAGTAATACATTGATTTATTTCATAAGGAATTACCAGGACATCCCCCAGAGCATGAAGTTGTGTTTTACATTGATTTAATCCCTGATGTAAGACCAATATCAAAGAATACCTATAGAATGAACACTATGGAATTAATGGAATTGAGGAAAAACCTAGAGTATTTGGGTGATAAGGGATTTATTCTTCCTAATGTTTCACCATGGGGATCCCCTATTCTCTTTTTTACCAAGAAAGATGGATTCATGAGGCTATGCATTGATTATAGGGAAATAATTGCTATTACAATAAATAAAAAGTATCATATGCATCACATTGATGACTTATTCGACCAACTTCATAGAGACAAATATTTTTTAAAGATTGAACTTTATTATTAGTATCACCAATTGGGATTAAGGAAGGAAGAAATTTTTAAGAAAACTTTTCAAAAGAGTTATAGACAATATGAGTTTATAGTAATGCCATTTATATTGAAAAATACACCCTATATTTTTATGGATATAACGAATAGAGTATTCAAGGAACATCATGGTTATTTTTTTGTGTTATTAATTGATGATATTTTGATGTATTCTAAAAGCTATGAGGAGAATTAGAATCACTTTAAGATTATTCTCGAGACTCTTAGATGTAAAGAGTTATATGTAAAATCTAGTAAGTGTAAATTTTGGATTCAATAAATTTCTTTTCTTGGTCATATTGTCTCTAAGGATGGAATCTTAGTTGATCCTATGAAGAAAACGACAGTAAAATAATGGCCTATACTAATAAAAATTACTAAGGTATTTAGTTTCATTGGTTTGGTAGGTTACTATCAATGATTTTTTAAGAATTTTTCATGATTGGATAAACCATTAACAAATATTACAAATAAATGGGTTAAGTTTGTTTGGACAAAGGAATGTGAAGAATGTTTTGATGAACTAAAGAGAAGATTGGTCAATTCTATAATTTTAATTGTACCATCTAGAAGTTATGGGTTTGTGATATATAGTGATGCATCAAAGAAGAAACTTGGTTGTGTCCTAATTCAACATGATAAAGTTATTACATATGCATCGAGGTAATTAAAGACTAATGAACATAACTATCCAAACCATGATCTTGAGTTTGAAGTTGTAATATTTTCTTTGAAGATATGGAGACATTATCTTTATGGTGAAATATGTGAGATACACATGGATTATAAAATCCTAAAATACATCTTTTCATATAAATATATCAATATGTGACAAAGGGGATGGCTCAAGTTACTCAAGGATTATGACTAATCAATACAATACCACCTAGAGAAAGAAAATAAGGTATCAAATGCATTGAGTAGGAAAGATCCCAGAGTTCTACCTCAAATGAGGATTGATAGGGATCCAATGTCCATGGATCTAGTAAATATGGATATAAGAATCATCAAGGAAGGGGATACATAAATCATTTTTCAAATTATTACAAAACTATATTTATTATAAAAGATAAAAATTTCTCAATATGATAATGATAAATTTCAAAAGAAAATTAAATCTTTGAATGATGAGAAATTAGTAGGATTTATTTGTGAAGATGGTGTTCTGAAATTTGGAAAGAGATTATGTGTTCCATCAATACTTGATATAAAAAGGGAATTTTTTTGATGATGCTCATAGATCAAAATTTTCTATACACCCTGGTAGCACGAATATGTATAGGGATTTTAGGGAACATTTTTGGTGGGATAACATGAAGTGGATTTTTTTTATTATGCATCGAGATGTTTGGTCTGTCAACAAGTGAAAGATGTGAGACATCATCCTAGAGGATTTATGAAACCTCTTCCTATTCTTATATAGAAACATGATAACATTACTATGGAATTTATCACAGGACTACCAAATACACATAGAATTAATGATGCAATATGGGTTATCATTGATTTCCTAACCAAATCTACACATTTCCTGACTATAAGAGAATATCTATCTCTTGATCACCTTGAAAGGATCTATATTAATGAATTTTTGAGACTTCATGGTGCACCTATATCAACTATTTCTGATAGAGATCCCCATTTTACATCAAAATTCTAGAAGACATGTTGAGTTCATGCCCACTTGAATTTCAAGGTATGTGGGATCATTATTTACCATTGGTGGATTTTTCCTATAACAATAGTTTCCATTAAATTATTAAAAATGACATCATATTCAGAATTATATAGAAGGATATGTCACACTACAACTTATTAGGATGAATTTAATTAAAGGAAACTTATAGGGCCATAAATTGTTGAAGATACAACAAAAAGGTAAATGATATTTAAGCTCACATTAAATCATCCCAAAGTAGGCAAAAACGTTATGATAATAATTAGAGGAAGAATTTAAAATTCTAAGTGGGAGATTGTGTTTTATTGAATGAATCTCCATGGATGAGTGTTATAAGGTTTGGTAAGAAAGGGAAACTATACCCCAGGTACATTAGGCCCTTTGAAATTCTTGAAATATTTAGAGTTGTTACTTATCATTTTTCAATGCTACCAAACCTATCAAAAGTACATGTTGTGTTCCACATATCTTTATTAAGAAAGTACATGCTAGAAATAATGCATGTGATCACCTATGATGAAATAAAATTAGAACCTGATTTATCTTACTACAAATAACCCATCTTGATTCTTGATATTAGAGATCAAGTATTTAGGAATCGAATGGATCGACTGGTAAAAGTATTTTGGAGGAATCACAAAATGGAAGAGGTAACATGGTAACTAGAGGATATTATAAAGAAGAACCAACCTCATATGTTTAGAAGGTAATATCATTAAAATTATGAGGATTAAATTTTTAGAGGAGGGAATAATGTAACACCCCAAGACATTAAAATATATTTCTTTTAGAATAAATTTAATTTCATAAATAGCTTGTGATGCACACTAGGTTTAAACAAAACCCTGTTTAGTCACGCTTTTCACACTTATTTTAAAATTAATTTTTAACACTTTTAGAAAATTTATTTTACCAAATAACCTTTATTTTTTAAATAAGAATACAAAAATTATCTTAGGGTGATTTTTTTATTATTTTTTTGAGAAGTTTCATTTTTTGATGAATATTGAAAAATACTGAATTTTAATTGAAAACCGTATTTTCATTTAAAAAATTTATAATGATAAATTATATTTTAAATTGGTTTTAAAGTAACATTAGTTAAATTTTATATCAATTAATAAAATTTATTTCATTTTAATCATTTTTATATTCAACTTAGATATAAAAATTTGTAAACTTTTGAACATTTTCACTTTAAAAACCCGCTTCCTCATCACGTCTGGGTATTAATTTTAAATTAAAATTTTTCACTTACGTGAATTGAATTTAGAAAAATTTGAATAATTTTTTTTTATAATTTCTAATAATGTCAACTTATTTTTTTACCAAAATGAATAGTGAATGTGGTAAAAATTAATTACCATGGTTAAGGTAAAAATGATTTTATCGGGAGTTAAACTAAAAAGATAAGGTTAAAAAAGGCCTATAAAATTGTTAAAAAATATTTTATAGCCATTTTTATACAATTAAACCTATAAATTTATATATTGGACCATTTTTAACCCTTTTCCATATGAAAAATATGGGAGCACTCAATTCTTTTCAAAAATACCATGTGTGTCCTCTACCCCACTTATAAAAGGCTACCCCTCTCCTCTCTTCTTCACACCTTAAAACCTATTTGGTCATCCAATAAATACCCAAATAACTTAAAAAATTACTTACTATTAATCCTATAATGATTATCTTTGTAAAAAATCTCTCATAGAAAGGATTTAGTGCAAACCTAAGGAGGATACTCGAATAAGTGGTAATGTTCTTCAATAAGCATCTTTATTTTACTTCTTTCTACATCTACTTCAATTTTTATTAAAACATGATGACATAATAGCCTCATTATATTACATATGTAGTAATGTTTTTATAATAAGTTTATGATCTAAAACTATCTCCAATTTCATTAAATGGGTTACTAAATCATTTGTTTGTGTGTACAGTGGACTACCACCTCGAGAACCGATGTCGTTCATTTTTCCATTTCTACTTATCAAGGTTAGGTATGATAATGGATATAAAGTATATATATGATATTTATAACATATTTATACCTATGTAGTCACTATATAATATATATCTGTCAACCTTAAATTCTGTAGGATATGTGATAATTTTTCTTGTGTGCACAATGGATTACTGCCTTGTGAAGTGATGTGATTCATCTTTCACTGACGCTTCACATGGAAGGTGATAAAGATAAATTTAGTGATTATATGTGATATTAATTATATAATTATGATATTAATGATATATTTATAATTATTTAAATATAATATATATCATTTTATTTGTTTCCTTTTCACTCACATAAGGATGATAATATCGTCCGTGTACGTGCATACTACCACCTTCACGAAGCGATACGACTCTATTTTCACCAAAAAACCACATTAATGATATATATAAGTATATAATATGGTATTAATGATATTATTATAATTATATAAAGTTAAAATATCACTACCACATTTCCATAATGAATAGTGAAAAATGGAAACGTTACTCACGCGTACGTATGACCTACCATCTTCATGATCATAACATACTTCATTTTTCATAACCATATTTCATGATTGGTTTTAAAAGTAAAATTTATGTAAAAATATAATAATTATTTAAATATTATTATTCTTTATATGATTAAACTTTTTAATATGTGAAAGAACCATATTTTTAATGACAAAACAAGTATGAGAAAATATGGTAATTAACACTAGAAACAATGAAAATAATGAAAGATTATTATCAAATGGGTGGTAAAATTTTATAAAAGAATCATATATGATATTATAAATATTAATATGGTTCTATTACAAGTTAATGAAATATTTACAACCACTATACATGAGTTTAAATCATTTTCAACCAAAAATAATCATGAGGTAAGGGATTTTATCTCAAATTACATTCCATTGAGACTTATTTGTTATTATGAACCAATTAACTTTTATGTGGTGTATATAATAACCCTTTGAAATGAAATATCATTATTGATTCATAATTAATATTATTTTAAGATTCAATTTTAATTATATCATCCAAGTGGATTTGAACTGAAAGTTACCAAGTGATAAAAGTTTTTATACAATATCATTTTCTTTTTTGGTTGTTAACTTTCTCTTGAAACAATCACTTTATTGTAATAAATTTTCATTGGAAATTACATTTATCTTAAATATAAATATTATTGTATAATGGATATGATTATTTCCTAAACTTTATTCCATTTTTATATACGATTTCTACTTTGAAATCTATTTGATTAACTGGGGAAATATTGATAAATCTGCATTCTTTACTCAATATGGATATTTGATGATAAGGAAAATTGATTTAATTAAATCAACTATTTGATATATGAGTAATGATTTTTAACTATATAGAAGGGTGGGGCCCAATATAATATATACCATTGATGCACCAATAGGTCTCATAAGACAAATTAAGTGGCCAAATTAAATGGGTTTATACCTGTAGTTTTAAATTATCTTATGAAAGGTATTGACAGTAAAGGTATCATGATACATAAGATCATGGAATACAATAATTAATCATTTAATTCATTAATAATTCTATAACGACCCATACTTTACATACATTGTTAATACTTCAAAATTGAAGCACACTTATTACAACATATGACAAAACCACAAAGGACCGTATAGGTATAGTGTCTTTAGAAACTGGGAAACATAAACAACTGGTTCATAAATCTTCTACAGTGTCTCCCATTTATTTCATCATATCTAGGGTCCCTTTTAGCATATTATACTTAATATCCATCTTCCTGACCTGGGGAAAAGAAAACATAAAAGGGTGAGCTCAAATGCTCAGCAAGGGCAAATAAAGGAAATAAAAATCATATCATATCTTTTTGAAAATCAAAACCTGCAAAAGAGATCATAATATCTTAACATGGAATAAATCATAGAAGTGAAAATTAGATCCCCATAATCATAAAATAAAACTTGAAACTTTGTGACATGCACACATAATCATGGAAAATCATTTCTTGTTAGTCATGACTCATTGCCAAGACTATCTTAGTGGACAAAGTCCCTTTCTGAACCGAGTTCACTCCTGGTTTCAGTCCTGTACCACTGAACCGAAATAACCTTCCGTTCCAGCCATGTCTATCTCATGAGATATAAAATCTTTACCCAATGCATTGGAGGGAGATATAGGTCCCACCCATCTTATAATGAATCCTTTCTTATGTGTGCCACATAATCATAAATCATACATCATCGCATAACCCATGTAATAAATATGGGATTCTTAAACAACATGACATCATAAAACAATTCATATAAGATAAAGGAATTCATAAAAATGTTTCCATCACAACATAATCAAATCCATGTAATAATAGGGATAAAAACAGAACCCTTTTATTATCTTAGATGGAAAATAATTTTGATAAAATACTTGAACTTCATTCTTGAGGAAAATATCCTTTCTACTTCAAAAACACTTTTCTTTTCTTAACATGTCATAAAATAAAAGAAGTTTATTAAAAATAAACTTGAAAACTTGTAAAGGAATATTCTTTTAAATAATGTTTTAAAAATCCATACATGCCGTATAAGTTAAAAAAAACATTCTTCGTACTTTTGTCGGAAAAGTCAAAAAATCACCTCGTACGAAAAAGCGACAAAAGATTCCTTTCATATTCTTTACTAAAAACTCACCGAAGGGTAAAAATGGATTTAAAAAATTGTAGGTGGATGGAAATAATATTACATATTGATGAAACATGGATGTGGATGATAAAATACACCCCAGTAAATACTTACGAATAAACAATCTCGGATAAAAATGAGATTGTGATATTTCCCTTACCTTAGATCCGATTTGATTTGTTCGTGTCCGAAGCTCCTGTATAATGGTTTAAATAATGTTATTGACTTATTAAAGAATCATACATATTGATATGATATCATATATGGTCATATTATTAGCTTCTTGTTAGTAATATTTCATTGTTACTTGTTACTCGGGTCTTTATAACTTTTTGTTCTTATGCGTGTTTTGTCGAATAAATTCTTATTCTTATCTTTAGGTTATAGATAATTCATTTACAGAATGGTATTAGTGTAGTATATACCATATTCATTCATTCAATTCATTTATATAATCATTATGAAATGAAGATCATGTAGAACGAGTCGCATCACATCGTGGAGATGGTATTCCGTACGTACGCACGAGTGATGATATCGTTCCTATGATCGTGGAATTGTATTGAAGTATATATATATTATTTCAGTATCAATATTACTTCATAATAATAATATATAGTTACTCATTACACCATTATACCCATCCTTTTAAGGTGATGGTGGAAAATAGATTACACCACGGCGTGGAGACGGTATTCCGTACGTACGCACGCGCTGTGATTTCATTTTTTCCGTAGGATGGATAGAAGGTGAATAAGGGTTGTTTCATATTTATAATAACATATCAGTATGTAAGTAATACTGATGTTATTACTTTATCATGAAACGACTAAAGAAGAAGAAGTTGAAGAAGAAATAAATTGAAAAGATCGGTAATGGATATTACCTCTTCTTTGGAACGCTTCTTTGAATCCTCCACTTAAGGAACTAAGATTGGTCTTTGGAGAAGACCAGGAACTCTAGGATTATTCTAGGGAAGTGGAGAGGAGAAAATGGCAGGGGTTGGCCGAGCTTGAGTGCTCAAATTGGTGTGAGTAGGAGGGGGAGGAGGTGCCCTTTTATAAGGGAGGAGAGGGGCACCTTAGGAATATCTCAAAATATTATTTTATATTAAAGTCAAAATCGGTTTATAATGGTTCCAAAGGGTCTTATTTCGAAGCTAAAGTGGGGATGGGTCGAAATCCTATCAACCAATAGAATTTAGACAAGTTTAGGATATTATTTTAACCTTATCAATTAGATTTAACTCTAAGTTAAATAATTTAACTTTTACCATGTCTTTTTGTTTTCTTTCACTATATGATTAATACACTTACTATAACATGCCAAACGAACCCCAAATTGTTTATTATTAATATATATATCCTTATCTATGTCATTTGGCCGAACCTTATATTTTTAGGAATACAATAACAATTAATAATATAATATTTGATTTAAAAACTATTTTGTGTCAATTTTGACACTATTTGATATATGATTTTTGTGAAAGTCATAACAGAATTATATGTTCGAAATAAGTTGCTTAAAGTAACACTAATATATCATAGTAACCTAGAAAATTAGTGGAATTCATAAAAAGTCTTAAATTACATTTATTTTGGTATTTATATTATCAATTATGTCAATATTTCATTAATAAGATAATTACTGCATCATCTTTGTCTCATAAATAAATTAAATTATTTGATGTTTAAAAATTACAAATAAAATATCATCATGTAGGAAATCTTTTTATCTTTCTAATGAATATTTACAATTGAATTTATCTTATGTATAACCCCATATTAAAAATGATTTACTTATTAAACTTTGATTTTAACTATTTTAACCCTTCTTTAAATAAATTAATAATAAATGTCCTAATCTAATCCAAGTGGGCCTAAATGGTCATATTTTATTCCTAAGATTGTTTTTGGTCGAATTACACTTGTCCAATAGAATTAGGACATGTGTTATGGTAATATTGATATCATATTTACCCTTAGTTACCCTATTTACTATTAACCGCGGTAAAAAAGTAAAAAGTTACTATTCACCAAAAAATTATTTTCATCTCATTGAACCACATTTTAGTCCTTGATATTAACCGTGTCTCTCGGATTTTCGAAATTCCAATCACAGAAGCGGTAGAATTAAGTTTTATGCAAAATTCAGTTTTTAACCTACCACTTAGTGGTTTCACTATTCATCAAAAATTGAAAGTTTTCAGAAAAATACCAAAATTTCACCCTAGGCTAATTTCGATATTCTGAGTCCAAAAATGAAGTCCATTTTGAAAAATAAAATTTATAAAATTTCAAAAAGTGGTTATTACTATTCATAACGGCTAGTTTTAATAGCATATTGTTGTTTAGTGAAACTCGGTATTGCGTACGACGCAAGCTATCGAGGAAGGTCGCGATTGCGTGTAAAGCAAGCCAAGCAAGTGTTGTGTAGAAAAAGATTCCTTTGATGATTTATATAACATAAAAGTCTCGGGTGTTACATTCTACCCCCCTTAAAAAGAATTTCGCCCTCGAAATTCGTCACTTTGTAACAAACAGATGAGGATAATTCTCCCTCATTATATCCTCAAGCTCCCATGTAGATTCTTCAAGTTGGTGGTTCCTCCATAAAACCTTCACCAAGCGAGTGGTCTTGTTTCGTAGGACTTTTTCGCTACGATCCAGAATCTCTATCGGCTGTTCTTCATAAGAAAGATCTTGCTCCAGCGGTACAACTTCTGAGCTGAGTACATGTGAAGGATCTGGTATGTACTTTCTCAGGAGAGATACATGGAACACATCGTGAACTTGAGAGAGATTCGGTGGAAGCGCCAATCGGTAAGCTACCTTCCCAACACGATCCAGTATTTCGAAAGGACCGATATATCTAGGGCTCAACTTCCCCTTCTTTCCAAATCTCATAACCCTCTTCCAGGGAGATATTCGTAAGAACACTTTATCGCCCACTTCAAACTCTAGGTCTTTTCTTCGGTTGTCGGCATAACTTTTCTGTCGACTCTGAGATGCTCTTATGTGTTGTTGAATAGATCTGACCTTTTCTGCCATTTCATCAGCGAGATCAGGTCCTAATAGCTTTCTTTCCCCAACTTCATCCCAGCAAGTTGGAGTCCTGCATTTCTTTCCATAGAGAGCTTCATAAGGAGCCATCTGAATACTGGAGTGAAAGCTATTGTTATAAGAAAATTCCACCAAAGGTAGGTATTGATCCCAACCTCCTTTGAAATCCATAGAGCAAGCTCTCAACATATCTTCTAGGGTTTGAAATGTTCTCTCAGACTGACCGTCTGTCTGGGGATGATAAGCAGTGCTGAAACTCAACTCTGTATCCAGAGTATGCTGAAGACTTCGCCAGAACTTCGAGGTAAATCTCGGATCTCGATCTGATATAATATAAAGTGGTACTCCATGCAATCTTACCACTTCCTTTACATATATCCTGGCAAGCTGATCTAGAGAGAAATCCTCTCTAATAGCAATGAAGTGTGCAGACTTTGTAAGACGATCAACTATGACCCAGATAGCATTATTGCCTTTGGATGTTTTAGGAAGTCCTGTGACAAAGTCCATAGTGATGTTTTCCCATTTCCATTCAGGTATGGGTAATGGTTGTAACATCCCCTTAGACTTCTGTCTCTCAGCTTTAACTTGTTGACAAACCAAGCATCGAGAGACATATTCAGCAACATATCTTTTCATGCCATCCCACCAGAAGTACTCTTTCAGGTCCCTATACATCTTCGTGCTTCCAGGATGAATAGAGAATGAAGAACTATGAGCCTCATCCAGCAGCTCCTTCTTTAATTCGGGGATGGAAGGAACACAAACCCGATTCCTGAACTTTATTATCCCATCACAATCAAGGTTGAATTCAGGAACATTTCTCACCTTCTTTTGTAACTCGACATCTTCTTTCTGTGCCTCTTTAATCTTCACATGTATAGATGGTTGAACATTCATTTGAGAAAGATAAGATTTTTCCCCTTCCATTATAATTCCAAGATCCATCCTTTGTAAATCCATAAATATTGGATCTTTTGTGATCCTCATCATGGATAAACTAGCATGGTCTTGTCGACTTAATGCATCTGCCACCTTGTTTGCTTTCCCTGGGTGGTAATGTATTGAGCAGTCGTAATCCTTAATCAGCTCCAACCATCTTCTTTGACGCATATTTAGCTCCTTTTGTGTGAAAATATACTTTAAACTTTTATGATCAGTATAAATATCACACCTTTCACCATAAAGGTAATGCCTCCAAATCTTTAATGCGAAGATTACCGCAGCCAACTCCAAATCATGTGTTGGGTAATTTTGCTCATGGATTTTCAACTGTCGCGAGGCATAAGCTATCACCATATCATTTTGCATAAGAACACACCCCAATCCCTTCTTGGATGCATCACTGTAGATCACAAACCTTTCTCCACTACAAGGCAGTGTGAGCACAGGTGCACTGGATAACCTTCTTTTCAACTCCTTGAAATTCTCTTCACATTCCTCTGTCCAGACAAACTTAACTCCCTTCCGAGTCAACTTGGTGATTGGATTAGATAATCGTGAAAAATCTTTTACAAAACATCGATAATATCCAGCCAAACCAAGAAAACTTCGGATCTCAGTTACTGTTGTTGGTCTCGACCATCTTTCGATAACCTCTGTTTTTGCTGGATCCACAGATATCCCTTCTTTTGAGATTATATGACCCAAAAATGCAACTTTTTGAAGCCAAAATTCACACTTGGTAAATTTGGCATAAAGCTTATCCTTTCTCAGGGTCTTCAATATAATTCTCAAGTGATCTTCATGCTCTTCCTTGCTCTTTGAATAGACAAGAATATCGTCTATAAAGACTACCACAAATTGATCAAGATAGTCTCTAAAGACTCTATTCATTAGATCCATGAAGATAGTAGGGGCATTAGTAAGACCAAATGGCATCACTATAAATTCATAGTGTCCATACCTTGTACGGAAAGCCGTCTTTGGTATATCCTCCCTTTTGACCCTTAATTGATGATACCCTGAACGAAGATCAATCTTGGAAAAGTATTGAGCTCCGCGTAGTTGGTCAAATAAGTCATCAATGCGTGGGAGAGGATATTTGTTCTTGATAGTGATCTTGTTAAGTTCTCGATAATCAATGCAAAGTCTCATTGATCCATCTTTCTTCTTAACAAATAGAACAGGTGCTCCCCAAGGTGACACACTAGGGCGTATGAATCCCTTATCAAGATTCTCTTGGAGCTGCTTCTTCAATTCCTGCAACTCAATTGGGGCCATTCTATAAGGTGTCTTTGAAATAGGCAAAGCACCCGGTACGAGTTCTATTGAAAACTAAACTTCACGATTTGGTGGAAGACCCGGTAATTCCTCCGGAAAGACATCATCAAACTCCCGTACAATGGGCATATTCTTAATCGTGAGTTTCTCACCAACCATTTGAGATAAATAACCTTCATTTAGTAGAATCAATACCCATAAGATGGAAGAAATTTCCACTGGAAGTTTATGTTCATCCTTGCATTGATAGACGATCGTAGATTGATCTGGAATATGAAATGTGACTTCCCTTCTTTGGAAATCGATATGAGCTCCATGTAGAGAAAGCCAATCCATACCAAGAATCACATCAAATTCCACTAAAGGAAGGATCACAAGATTTGCAGGAAGCACTTTACCACAAACTTCGTTCGGAGAAGAATTATAAACTTTTGATGCGATTGATGTGCCATTAGGTGTTGTCACAGCTAACTCAACATCTAATTGTTGAGGTAATATGGTGATACCCTTAGAAAATTTTTCAGAAATAAAAGAATGGGTGGATCCAGAATCAAATAAAACATTTGCTACTTTAGAGTGGATGGTAAGTGTACCTTTCACCACATCGTTATCGTACTCCACATCGCTGATAGAAATTGCATGTGACTTTCCTTTGTCTTTAGCCTTAAGAGTTTGTTGACGTCGACCATCATCATCAACCCTTGGATTTGGGCATTGATTGGCATAATGCCCCATCTCCTTGCACTTGAAACATTGAAGTGTAGTAGGTTCATTCTGTGTATCCCTTCCTTTTTTTGCGTCATTAGACATCTTCTTCCCATTATCACGGCATTCAAATGCCCGATGACCTTCTTTTCCACATTTAAAACATTTACTTGTCCCTTTAAGACAACTCCCTCCATGTTTCTTTCCACACTTTGAGCATAAGGAAAAGCTCATCTTCTTTTCCGTGTGCTCTTTAGATTTTTCTTTGAATTCCATCTTCCTCTTCTTATCAAACCCATGTGACTGATGGGTTACTCCAATCTCCATCTCGACTTTGAGAGCACATCGAACGATTTCCTCGTAGCTATTGAAGTCCCTTATGGCTAACGCCCTTCGAAGACTTGGTTTTAAGCCACTAAAGAATCGATCGATCTTACTCTCAGGTTGGATAATAATACCAGAAGCGTACCTTGCAAGTCTTGTAAAATTTGCTTCATAGGTACCAACAGATTCATCATCCCTTTTCTTCAGTTCAAGAATCTCTTTCTCCATCTTTGTTCGGAGAATAAGAGGGAAGTACTTATTGAAAAATAAGTTCTTGAACTCGTCCCATTCCATAGACTCAATTTCATCCCTTTGCCTCGTATTCTTAACAAGATTCCACCATTGATCAGCATCTCCTTCCAAACGATACACTGCTAGGATGACTTTATCATGTTCAGAACATTGAAGAACTGAAAATATCTTTTCAGTAGTACTAATCCATTGTTCAGCAACTAATGGATCAGTAGACCTGCTGAAAGAAGGTGGACGCTGCCTCATGAAGGATTCAACAGAATGTTGCTCCCTCCTTTGCTCGTTTGGAAATCCTGCATGATTCATAGCTTGAGAAAGTTGTGTGAGCATGGCTACAAGATTTTTCATTCCAGCTACCATATCGTTTGGTTGCTCAGGGGGACAATCATTGCATTGCCCATCGCATTCCGCATTAACACGGTTCCTTCGGGTTCCAGCCATTGACTAAAACCAAGAAGAATAGTGTGAGCAAAACTAATTATAATAGGAAACCACATAATTCAAGAATAAAATTTTCATGCTTAAGGTCTTATCCTAGGTTATTCAAGGCCATTTCTAAAACACTAAGATTGTGTTCTATGCTTAGACTTATCCTTAGGGTTCTTACTAAGGCTTTAACATCCTAGTTTCCAAAGGTTGACTATACCTTTCCTCTGATACCAACTATAACGACCCATACTTTACATACATTGTTAATACTTCAAAATTGAAGCACACTTATTACAACATATGACAAAACCACAAAGGACCGTATAGGTATAGTGTCTTTAGAAACTGGGAAACATAAACAACTGGTTCATAAATCTTCTACAGTGTCTCCCATTTATTTCATCATATCTAGGGTCCCTTTTAGCATATTCTACTTAATATCCATCTTCCTGACCTGGGGAAAAGAAAACATAAAAGGGTGAGCTCAAATGCTCAGCAAGGGCAAATAAAGGAAATAAAAATCATATCATATCTTCTTGAAAATCAAAACCTGCAAAAGAGATCATAATATCTTAACATGGAATAAATCATAGAAGTGAAAATGAGATCCCCATAATCATAAAATAAAACTTGAAACTTTGTGGCATGCACACATAATCATGGAAAATCATTTCTTGTTAGTCATTACTCATTGCCAAGACTATCTTAGTGGACAAAGTCCCTTTCTGAACCGAGTTCACTCCTCGTTTCAGTCCTGTACCACTGAACCGAAATAACCTTCCGTTCCAGCCATGTCTATCTCATGAGATATAAAATCTTTACCCAATGCATTGGAGGGAGATATAGGTCCCACCCATCTTATAATGAATCCTTTCTTATGTGTGCCACATAATCATAAATCATACATCATCGCATAACCCATGTAATAAATATGGGATTCTTAAACAACATGACATCATAAAACAATTCATATAAGATAAAGGAATTCATAAAAATGTTTCCATCACAACATAATCAAATCCATGTAATAATAGGGATAAAAATAGAACCCTTTTATTATCTTAGATGGAAAATAATTTTGATAAAATACTTGAACTTCATTCTTGAGGAAAATATCCTTTCTACTTCAAAAACACTTTTCTTTTCTTAACATTTCATAAACTAAAAGAAGTTGATTAAAAATAAACTTGAAAACTTGTAAAGGAAGATTCTTGTAAATAATGTTTTAAAAATCCATACATGCCGTATAAGTTAAAAAAAACATTCTTCATACTTTTGTCGGAAAAGTCAAAAAATCACCTCGTACGAAAAAGCGACAAAAGATTCCTTTCATATTCTTTACTAAAAACTCACCGAAGGGTAAAAATGGATTTAAAAAATTGTAGGTGGATGGAAATAATATTACATATTGATGAAACATGGATGTGGATGATAAAATACACCCCAGTAAATACTTACGAATAAACAATCTCGGATAAAAATGAGATTGTGATATTTCCCTTACCTTAGATCCGATTTGCTTTGTTCGTGTCCGAAGCTCCTGTATAATGGTTTAAATAATGTTATTGACTTATTACAGAATCATATATATTGATATGATATCATATATGGTCATATTATTAGCTTCTTGTTAGTAATATTTCATTGTTACTTGTTACTCGGGTCTTTATAACTTTTTGTTCTTATGCGTGTTTTGTCGAATAAATTCTTATTCTTATCTTTAGGTTATAGATAATTAATTTACAGAATGGTATTAGTGTAGTATATACCATATTCATTCATTCAATTCATTTATATAATCATTATGAAATGAAGATCATGTAGAAGGAGTCGCATCACATCGTGGAGACGGTATTCCGTACGTACGCACGAGTGATGATATCGTTCCTATGATCATGGAATTGTATTGAAGTATATATATATTATTTCAGTATAAATATTAATTCATAATAATCATATATAGTTACTCATTACACCATTATACCCATCCTTTTAAGGTGATGGTGGAAAATAGATTACACCACGGCGTGGAGACGGTATTCCGTACGTACGCACGCGCGGTGATTTCATTTTTTCCGTAGGATGGATAGAAGGTGAATAAGGGTTGTTTCATATTTATAATAACATATCAGTATGTAAGTAATACTGATGTTATTACTTTATCATGAAACGACTAAAGAAGAAGAAGTTGAAGAAGAAATAAATTGAAAAGATCGGTAATGGATATTACCTCTTCTTTGGAACACTTCTTTGAATCCTCCACTTAAGGAACTAAGATTGGTCTTTGGAGAAGACCAGGACCTCTAGGATTATTCTAGGGAAGTGGAGAGGAGAAAATGGCAGGGGTTGGCCGAGCTTGGGTGCTCAAATTGGTGTGAGGAGGAGGGGGAGGAGGTGCCCTTTTATAAGGGAGGAGAGGGGCACCTTAGGAATATCTCAAAATATTATTTTATATTAAAGTCAAAATCGGTTTATAATGGTTCCAAAGGGTCTTATTTCGAAGCTAAAGTGGGGATGGGTCGAAATCCTATCAACCAATAGAATTTAGACAAGTTTAGGATATTATTTTAACCTTATCAATTAGATTTAACTCTAAGTTAAATAATTTAACTTTTACCATGTCTTTTTGTTTTCTTTCACTATATGGTTAATACACTTACTATAACATGCCAAACGAACCCCAAATTGTTTATTATTAATATATATATCATTATCTAAGTCATTTGGCCGAACCTTATATTTTTAGGAATACAATAACAATTAATAATATAATATTTGATTTAAAAACTATTTTGTGTCAATTTTGACACTATTTGATATATGATTTTTGTGAAAGTCATAACAGAATTATATGTTCGAACTAAGTTGATTAAATTAACACTAATATATCATAGTAACCTAGAAAATTAGTGGAATTCATAAAAAGTCTTAAATTACATTTATTTTGGTATTTATATTATCAATTATGTCAATATTTCATTAATAAGATAATTACTGCATCATCTTTGTCTCATAAATAAATTAAATTATTTGATGTCTAAAAATTACAAATAAAATATCATCATGTAGGAAATCTTTTTAGCTTTCTAATGAATATTTACAATTGAATTTATCTTATGTATAACCCCATATTAAAAATGATTTACTTATTAAACTTTGATTTTAACTATTTTAACCCTTCTTTAAATAAATTAATAATAAATGTCCTAATCTAATCCAAGTGGGCCTAAATGGTCATATTTTATTCCTAAGATTGTTTTTGGTCGAATTACACTTGTCCAATAGAATTAGGACATGTGTTATGGTAATATTGATATCATATTTACCCTTAGTTACCCTATTTACTATTAACCGCGGTAAAAAAGTAAAAAGTTACTATTCACCAAAAAATTATTTTCATCTCATTGAACCACATTTTAGTCCTTGATATTAACCGTGTCTCTCGGATTTTCGAAATTCCAATCACAGAAGCGGTAAAATTAAGTTTTATGCAAAATTCAGTTTTTAACCTACCACTTAGTGGTTTCACTATTCATCAAAAATTGAAAGTTTTCAGAAAAATACCAAAATTTCACCCTAGGCTAATTTCGATATTCTGAGTCCAAAAATGAAGTCCATTTTGAAAAATAAAATTTATAAAATTTCAAAAAGTGGTTATTACTATTCATAACGGCTAGTTTTAATAGCATATTGTTGTTTAGTGAAACTCGGTATTGCGTACGACGCAAGCTATTGAGGAAGGTCGCGATTGCGTGTAAAGCAAGCCAAGCAAGTGTTGTGTAGAAAAAGATTCCTTTGATGATTTATATAACATAAAAGTCTCGGGTGTTACAAATTCAGTTATTATTATCCATTATATGCTCATAATAATCTTATCTTTGGATTCATTTCACTCTCAAATTTTTGATTAAATGGAATGTGTTTTTAGTTATTTACATTGCCATATTGATTATTACTTCTCTAGTTATTGAAATAGAATGTGTTATTAATTATTTACCATGAAATGTTGATTATTATTTTTTATTCATGATATTTTCTGATATACATAACCCTTACTGAGCATTTTATCCCACCATTTTTTTGTTTCATTTTCCCAAGTCATGAAGATTAATCCTTTGAATGAGTTTTCAAGGATGATGAGAATTTTATTTTGTTATGTACTATGTTTTATTTTATATTAGTAATGTTAAATGGGTATCATATATATATATATATATATATAGTTCTCCAAAACTACTAAACTGATTGGTCTTTCATGATTCAACACATTATATCTACACCAATGTAATAAAGTAAGGTACGAGCTCCAAACTACTAAGGGTGGGGTCATTACAGAAAAGTTTGGCCATGCAGTGATTTTAATGAATACATAAAAATAGTGGAGTGATAACTGTTATTATAAGTAAACCACACCAAGTGTAGGTTCATTACCCATGAACCTAAAAAATCTAGAATACACATGTGAAATATGCATTACAAAGTCTGAATAGTATGCTCTGTCTAACCACCCGTCTATGGATAAAAGTCAGTGTTAAGGCACAACTAAGAGCCAAAGTAATGATAAAGGCCTCCCAAATCCTTGTAGGTGAAATGAATTTCTTAATCAGATATGATCATCTTTGGAGCCCCCTTATGCCACACCACCTCCTCTAGATACTCCCTTGATAAAACCACCATTGATCTCAACTCCTTAATCACTAAAAAATAAGATAATTTTGTCAAATGGTACATGATCACCCATATATCATCACTAAATCCATGACCTTGGAAAAAGACAATGATAAAGTCCATCAATATTTCCTCCCACTTCCACTAGGGAACATCAAGCAGTTGAAACAATCCACCAAGAACACAATTCTCAATATTTTCCCTTTGTAAAACCAAACATCGGGAGAAAAAAATCTAAAACCAACCTCTATTACATTGATAAGAAACCCAATCAAAGATGTGAAGTGTCACAATAAACCTTGAATGCAATGACCTCCTTTGAAAAAAAAAACCAAAATACTGATCATATTCTCCTTCAAATACTCAAATGTATCCTGGAACTGGTCAGTCCACATGAACTATCATAAAATGAGCCATTAGGGCCCCAAGCCTCACCTGTATTGACAATAATTCAATAGTGATACCCTATTCCTACCTATAATAGGTCAGGTGATGATGAATAAAGTTGAGTAAGCATTTATCACATTGTGGGAGGAATTATCCTATAATGCTTGTACATATAAAAACATCTTTATAAAAAAATTAATAGATAATAATAAAAGCTAAAATATTTAGTGTTTTGTAATGCCTTGACCTAAACTACTGGGTTCGAGTAGAATATCTGTAAGACCTCATACACACCTCCCTGTATACAAGTTGTTGTAGACTTATATTGGGGATACAAAGCCTATTTGTGGGGATACTATACCCTCAGTATCATATTCTTTCACCAATAATATAAATAAAATATAACAACTCACAGTAAAAAATGTAGAAGAAAATAGGATCAAATGAAACACATGTCATGCAATAAATAAACAGGATCCCTAAGTGGTAAGATAAACCAGAGTAAAAGTGTAGAAAATAAGTAAATAAAACTATGGTATCCTCTAGAGTCTATCCTGGTACTTCCACCAGATCTATGCTTTATGACTCAACTATCTAATATGGGTATCTTTCCCTTTCATGGACCCCTACACAAAAAATTTTCACACACATACAGATTTCCATGTAGGGTGTGAGTAATAAAACTCACCGGTACACCACCAATGCATACTTAAAAAGATTTCACAAGTATAAAAAGTATATTCCTTGATAATAATAAATGTGCAAGAAGTCATAAATAATCACATATTGAGAACTCATGTGCTAACCAATCCACCATGATCCCAAACCATACCTACTTCAACTCTATACTAGAAGGAATATCAAAAGGGGAGAAGAATAAAGAGGTTTAATTGAGGGAAAATGAGTGAGGAAGGAATTAAACATCCCATTATTACTATTAAAAATAGTTTGAAGACCAAACATGAATCGTTGATGTATATTCAAGTAAAAAGTAATGGTTTTAGCCATTCAAAATCCATACGAATTCCAAAATGACCTCCACCAAAACTTGGCCATGGATGTGGTGTCTTTGAGCACATCCTAGGAAATGGGAATCCCTATATAATACAACCCAAACCATATCCATTTATCCCTTCACCATGCCCTCCAAAATAGTCATGGTGGGGTCACCTAGATCATGGTCGATAGTAGGTCCTCTCACATTCCATAGCTTGGCATGGACTAACCATGTCTCCCTTGAACATTTTTAATTGAGGCACACACTAGGGCCACCACTGCGTGCACCAGGTCATGATGTTATCTGTTTTGGACCTAAAAACACCCAAAACTCATTTTAAAACTATAAAATCTATACCAATCTCTCAATCCTTTACCCAAAAATATATTCACTTAAAAAATAAAAGGATAAAAGAAGAAATAAGACTTTTCATAAAAGAACAAAAATGATTCCATTAAAATCCCCCCTCTAAAGACTTCTTATCCCCGAGAAGCATCTCAAGGTTTCTTACTTGAACAACTCGGGCCATTATGCCTAGAAATATAATTCCCACACCCATGTCTCCTCCTAAATCCATCGATGTCACCATAATATCTAGACAAGAGGTACCATCTTCTCTCGTAGAACTTTCTCATTATGGTCTATAATCCACACTAGGAACTCCATATATGAATCATCATGCTCTAACTAAACATCATTATAGTTGATGAAATGCATGGGATCAGGAATGTACCTCCAAATATGAGACACATTAAACACATCATTTAAACCTCAATAATTTTAAGGAAGATATATATGGTATGATATTGTCCTAACCCATTTGATGATATCGAAGGGTCCAAAAAAATATAGGACTATCTTCCCATGCTTCCTCAAACATCAGTGGCCTAACTGAGGAGTCACTATTAGAAAAACCTAGTCACCTACAACAAAATATAGAGTTCTCCTCCTATGGATGGTATGAGAATTCTGTCTTCTTTGAGACATGATCGACCACTTTTGAATTAGCTGCACTCTCTTAGAGGTATCCTGTATCATATTGGCCCCGACAATTACTACCTCACCAAACTCATACCAACAAATTGGTGAAAACATAGCCTATCATAGAGAGCCTCATAAGGTACCATATTAATAGAAACCTAATAACTATTATTTTATTAAAACTCAATCAAGTCTAAGTGATCATCCTATGATCCACCAAATTCTAGGGCACAAGCTAGTTGCACAACCCCTAAGATACATATTGTGAACTTTGATCGTCTATATGTCTAAGGATAGTACACTGTACTAAATATCAGATGAGTCCCTAAGGCCTTCTTCAAGATCTACCAAAACCACAATGTAAAAAACGTGTCTCTGTAAGATATAATGATCAAGGTTACTTAATGAAATCATACAATCTTAGTTACATACAACTTCCCCAACCCATCTGTTGAGTGGGACTCATGGATCAGTAAAAAATGAGAAACTTTCATTAGTCGATCAATAATCAACCAAAAATGATCACAAATCCTTAAGGTCATAGGTAAATCGTTCAAAAAGTCCATCATTATGTCCCTATACTTCCACATGGGCATAGGAAGTGTATGGAGTAGTCCTCCAGGATGTTGGTACTTGGACCTTATCCTATGGTAGGTAACACATCGAGAAAAAAAAAATCCAACAATGTACATATTCATCCCTGAATACAAGAACTACCACTTAAAGTCATGGTACATATTTGTTTCTCCAGGATGCACCACCCACTTAGAGGCATGAAAGTATCTCACAAATTCTTCCTTGACAGAAGTAGGGATTGCTAATATTTTATGTACTAGGATCACATTGTCACTACTCAATGAACACCCTGGTATCGATTCACCACAAGATAGCTATTACCATATCACAACGCACTTAGGGTTGGATTCCTGACTAGCCTTCACCCAGTCTACTTATAAGATGTGATCACCAAAGGGGAATATGTCATAGATCTCTATTCATCAGAAGAATTCATGCTCCAATCAACCAATAAACTCATTAGGTTCCATTATTACTTTGAAGGATATTCACCAAGCTCATAAGATAACTATGAATTATAGGTAATAGAATATGCAATGAAATTACCTTTACTTAGTGTATAGGCCATATTAAAGTCAAAAATCTACAGATACTTTACCTAACACCTCTACCTCAAGTATAAGTCCTGTTATGTGAAGATATTGTGATGGATTTTATGGTCAGTGTAAACAATAAACCTCTCATTGAAGAGATAATTTCACCAACAATTTAAAGTGTAGACCATGTATTCTATATCCAATTCATGGATAAGATATTTATTCTCATGGGATCATAGCTGGAATGACCCATAAGCCACCACCCCCTCCCTCTACGTCAATAATTATCCCAAACCAACACATGATACATCACAGTATACAATATAACCAATCCATGGATCAGGAAATATTAACTCTAGAGCTGTAGTTAACCTTATCTTTAGCTCAATAAATTCCTCTTCTCACTGGTCTAACCATTGGAACTTTGCTTCCTTCTTCATCAACATAGTCATAGTTTCTGATAATTAGGATAAGCCCTGGATAAAATGTTGGTATTATCTTGATAAACCCTAAAAGATCTTGATCTCAAACGCGTTTTGGGGACATGTCCAGGACATAACTGCCTCAAATTTCTTCAGTTCCATGGATATAATTTTCTTAGACAATGCATACTCTAATAATTTCACCTCTAAAATACAAAATTTACACTTAGATAGCTTGTCTTAAAGACAATGTGCTCAAAGTGTACTCAGAACTATCTCAAGATGCATGACATTCTACTCTAGGGTTGGTGAGTAGATGAGTATGTAATCAATAAATACCATGAATAACGAGTTAAGATATGGGTGGAAGATCATATTCATGAAGGCCAAAAACACTCTTTATGCATTTATCAGTCCAAACGACATCACCAAGTACTTATATATCACATACCTACTCTGAAATGTTTTATTTAGCGTGTCCTTCTATCCAACCTATAATAGGTGACAACTCAATCAAATATCAATCTTATAGAACCATCAGGCTCCCCATAACTGATTGAAAAGATCACTAATCCTAGAAAAAGTATATCTTTTCTTCACTGTAACCTTATTTAACATTCAATAATCTACATAGAGTTAAATAATATAATTTTACTTCTTGGAAAACAAGAGTGGTGAAATCCATAGTGAAGTACTCAACCTGATAAATCCCTTCTATTCCAATTCCTCAACCTTCACCTTTATCTCTTTCAACTTGTTCGATGCCATACGATATGGGGGTATCAATATGGGTTGCACACTTAGGAAAAAATGCATCTAAAAGTCAAATCCTATATCAGGGGTAAGTCCTATAAAGTCTTCTGGGAAGACATCCTGATAAAGATCTATAAATGGAGGAAAATATGAGGGGGATGCTACTTATCCCATTGAAATAGCCAGGAATACAATCTGCACCATGATCAACCCAAGATGGCTCAAGTATATACCCACTATTCCTACTCCCAACTAGAATTATATGGTTATAACATAATTATCTTCCTTAGGACATGTAAACAATATCCATCTTTGATAATAATAAATGTGATCTTGGAAGCTGGTTATTTAGTTCATATCATGAATCACATTAAATCTCATCATCATAAATCATGAAGTCCCACAGATTTCCATAACTAGTAATGATTATAAGATACTTTAGGCATCAATGAATATGATCCACTTTTATACCCAATGGTGTATCGATGGAAATTAACTTAGAAGACAACTTAACTGGTAAGTCAATTCCAACAACATATTTTGTAGATATACAGGAATAAGAAGCACTGATATTAAAAAAATCAACAGACAATGTAGAAGTGATCAAGACCATACCTCGAATAGTAGTTGAACCCTCAAAACTATCTACTAGAGACTAATCCACTATATATAATCATCTCACATCATCTCTACGACCTTATACCTTAGATGTATGACCCACCCGAGTCATCATCATTTGATTCTGCTATTAGGACCCTCACCAGATCCCTAGTTAATTGACCAAATTTTCCTCGATCCCCTATGAAAACCTATCCTTAAATACCTAGTGTAGAATTGATAAAGGTTTCCCATTATTCAGAATTTTTGACACTGGATCTAAGGTGTTGTGTAGGACCTATGAAAATGACTTATCATCCCATAGTTTAAGCACTATGGTACTCCTCTTGAGTGAACTAAAGAAGTCAAACTATACTCTAACTGCTTACCACTACCCTGCTGCACATCCCCTGACTTTTTCTTCTTGTTACCAGAAGTGGTAGTCATCATAGCCATAAAAGGGCCACCCTCCTGAGCACTTAAGGGTGAAATAAAACCAACTACTAGATCCTCTTCCAGGATCTTCTCAATAGTCAAGGCCTTGCATAGAACCTCAGGGTATGTCTCTAGGTTGAACACTACCATAGATCGCACGATATACAATGGTGAATTTTATCCGTGCTAAATAGAATTAATTGATAAAAGTGGAAGCTTTATCATTTCTAACTAAAAGCCTTGATAAAGGTCACTTTTATTAGTGCTAAAAAAAGCATTGCTGAAAGTGTACCCTTTATTGGAGCATTTTTTAGTGCTGATAAAGGTTTTGCTTTATTAGTGCTGATAAAATATTTTTACAACTTTTAATGAAAAAATATTATCAATATATACATATAATTATCATATTTATATTCAAAAATTAATATTTAATTATATATCTTAATTAAAAAATGTATATAATTTATAAAAGTACAATATATTAATATATATTTTAATAATTTAAAAAATTATATATAAATATAAATGAATATGTATTGTTAATATGTGATACTTGAATTTATATATTTATATCTATGTCTATATACGAGATGTATATATATGAATGTGTATGTGTATGTATAGGACATGTGCATCTATGTATGTACGGAATAAACTATTCATATTTCTAATATTATTTCACATTTAATGTATTTTTTTTTAATTTTTGATATAATATTTTTGGAATTTATTCAATTTTCAAAATTTATAAATATTTGTTTACTTCGTATTATTTAGAATATTTTTTTAATTATACGATTAATAATTTAATCAATTTTCTTTAATTAAGTTGCAATATTTTTAAAATGTTTGAAATTTATAAATTAAGTTATTTAAATAATTTTTTAATATTTTCTTCATTTTTGTACGTGTTTACAATCCATGAAGTTAATATTATGAATTCATTTTTTAAATAGTTTTGTCTTTTAAGTTTAGTTTATTCATTATTATTATTTAATTTAATATTATTTACTCATTTTTAATATTTATTGTTTTTTATATTTGTTGGAATTTAATAATTTTCTAATATTTATATACATATATTTATTTACCATGTAATATTTTCAATATGTTTGTAATTTATATAAATAAAATTTATTCACTTTTTTTATTAATTTTTAACATTTAAAATATGTTTTAAATTTATATAATTAATCTATTTAAATATTTTTTTAATAATTTTTGTAACTTAAATCGTTATTATTTTTTAATTTATTTAATTTTAGTTATTCATTTTTAATAATATTTTATTTAATATTTTTTTCATTTAAAATATTTATTAATTTTTAATATTTTTGGAATTTATACATTTTTTTAAAATTTATACATATTTATTTAATAAGTTTTAATATTTTCAATGCAATAAACCTGACCCTAGTTGCCTAAAGTCGGTAGTTATTTTATCACAATGACATAGATACAAGAGATCAAATCACTAAGGATCGATCAATTTAATAGTCTTAAAGAACTATACACATACATGGCTCCCTTATTACATTGGTAATTAAACATAGAACATAACAAATGAAAATAAATTGCATCCTTGATACTTATTCAAAGATTTCATCTTCATAACCTGGGGTAGGAAAACAAATAAAAGGGTGAGCTAAAATACTCAATAAAGGTTACATACAGTAGAATCATGAATAAATAATAATTAAAACATATTCAATAAGGAATAATCAATATGGAAAGGTAAATAACTGAACACACATGATATTTAATCAATAACTATAAAATAAAATGCATCCATATATTTTGTCATAGTGAAAATCTCATGGATACTAATAACCGAATCTGAATGAAGGCAATGATTAATTATCGGACACCATTTGTCTAAAACATGATACCACTACCATCAAGACCTTTCACAAGATGGTTTAAAACTATAGGTAGAAACCCCTTTGATTTGGCCAACTGTTTTGTCTCATGAGACTTGTCGATGCATCGAGGGGCTATATAATATCAGACCCCACCCATAACTATAAGTCCAAAGCATTCCTAATATATTGAAATGATCAATTTAATTCATGAATCAACATTACTTATCAACAAATATCCATATTGAGTAAAATATATGGATTTAACATTATTTCCCAGTCGTTCAGATAACTTTCAAAGTAATCACCATATGTACAGATGGTATACGACTTAGGCAATAATCATATCCATGATACAAGAAATATGTATATTTATTGAAATTTAATTTTCAATGAAATATGATCATAAATAAATCAATGGGTTAGTATATATACCACACATAAGAAATAAGTGATGAATATGACATGTATCTCACAGAAGTAAAAGTGAGATGAAAAACCCTTACCGTGCAGTTTACTTTATTTGAATATGATTTAAACTCCTGTATAATGATTTAAATAATGTTATTAATTTATAAAAGATCCATATTCATATTTATGATATCATATATGATTCTATTATATCATCTTATCACCCATTTGTTAATAATATTTCATTATTACCCCTGTTTCAGGTGTTAACTACATCATTTTCATATGCATGCTTTGTCATGTGAGTCCCAGTTCTTATGAATAGGATATATTTACTTCATATACAGAATTATATTAAGGTCATAAATATCATATTTATTCATTATATATATTTTTATAACCATTATTTAATGGTTAATGTGGAAAATGAATCACATCATGTCATGGTGATGGTAGGCCGTACATACGCACGAGCGGCGATATCATTCCATTAATGGTGAAAGAGTAAGAAATCCGATAGTATATTAATTTTTAAAGAATAAATATCATGTCATAAGTATCATATATATCCATTATTTCCACAATTATTTCCATCTAAGTAAAGTGGTGATGAAAAACAAATTACACCACGACGTGGAGATAATAAGTCGTACGTGCACACACACGATGCTTTTGTTTTTCGTAGGATGGATAAAAGGTGTAATATGGTTTTCCTATAATCATAATAACATCTCATAATATATATTATAATTTATTTATTACGTTATCATGAAAAAAATATGAATAGTAAGTATAATAAGGAATAAAATTGAAAGAGTTGGTAAAGACGATTACCTCTTCTTCAGTGGACATCCTTTAGATCTCTTCTTAAAGACACTAGGGTTGGTATTTTTGGAAGAACATGACCTCCATAATTTTTATAAAGATGTTTTAAATATAATTGGATAGTTTTTTTTGATAAATAAGGCTCAAGGTGATGTGTATAAGTGAGGGAGGAGGTGCCCTTTTATAATTGAGGTGAGGGGAACTTTTGGAAACTCTCTAAATATTAAATTAATATAATTTAATTTTCAATTAAAAATGGATAAAAATGAGTTATTTAATATATAAGATTAGTATGGGTATAAATCCTCTAATGAAATAATTTTTAGACAAGTTTAGGCCATATTATTACCCTTATCTTTTAGTTTTAACCATTATTTAATCCTTTTAGTTCTTACCATGAGAATATGAATTTTTACTCTTTGAGGGTCAATATTGTTACTATAAAATGACAAACGACCCATAAATGGATAATTGATGATATTTTTAACCTTATCCCAATAATTTTTTCTGAATTTATATTTTTAAGAATTTTTTATCATTTAATAAAATAATATTTATTTTAAAATACCATTAATGTCAATTTTGACACTATGCATTACTTTGAATTTTAAAAATATCAATTATACAAGATAACTTAGAAAAAAATATTTTATTATATTAATAATATTTCAAGGTAATACATAATTTTTTTCCACATTAATTAACTCAAATTATATTTATATTAATATTTTTAATAATATTTATTTGATATTTACATTAATAAAATAATTACTACATCATTGTTCTGTGAGCATTTAAGGTAATTATTTATTCACTAAAAATTATAAATAAATTACCATGATTTATATAATTATTTTATATTTACAAATAATATTTATGTTTGAAGATATATTTGGGTTAACCCTATATTAAAAATATTATACTTATAAAAAACAAGAGTGATATTTTGTCACCTTCTTTAATTTTAATAATATATAATTCATTTTTATGGAAAAGTATCCATTTAATGATTAAATTTATAAAATTAGGTTTTAAGGGTCTAATTTAATGCATCCAATAATATTTAGGCAAGTTTTAGGGTCATTTTATATTTCTTATCATTTTATTTTTAACCTAAATTACCCAAATTACCCATTACCGTGGTAATAAACATTACCAAGGTTACTATTCATATTGATAAAAAATAAAAGGGAATTATTTAATAAATGTGGACCTAATGGATCCAAATATGGAATCAATTTTTAAAAATTAAAAACATAAATGTTTCATAATTTAATTCAAAATTAAACTGACAAAATCCAACAAAAAACAATTTTTTTAGAAAAATGCACTATTAAATATAAAAAAGTTTTTATACCAAATTTAACCATGAAATTGATTAAAATAAACTTAATTGAATATAAATATTTTAATTTTAAACCAAAATAAAATATAACATTTAAATATTTGATAAAAATACAAATTTGAATAAAAATCGGTATTTTTCACTATTCACTAGAAAATAAATATTTTTTGAAAAATACCAAAAATTATCCCTAAGATAATTTAGAAATTATTATTTAAAAAATGAAGTTTATTTTGTAAAATATAATTTATAAAAGTGTCAAAATTTAGTTTTAAAATATGTGCAACATTAAAAGGTAGCAAAACTACCTTTAGAAAAAATATAATTTTTAAACGTAAAATTGGATTTCTAATATTATGCCTATCAAATAAATTGAATGTAAAACAAATGATTGAATATATAATATATAAATTTCATGAATATAATTTAACAATATTATTTAATTAATACATTAATAATGATTTGGAAAATTATATATTTCATAATACAGTTAATCCTATTCACACCCGCCAATTTAACGGTTATTTTATAACAGTCATGTTAAATAATAATATTTAATAGTATATCATGGTTCATTTAAACTTAGTGTTGCCCAGAGTTGGTAGTTATTTTCTTATAATTTAAAATATATAAGAGATTACATCACCAAGGATTGATCGGTTTAGCAGTCTTGAAGAACTAGATTCATACATGTATCCTTTATTACATTGGTAATTAAACATAGAACATAACAAAGAAAAATAAACTGCATCCTTGACACTTATTCAAAGATTTAATCTTTATAACATGGGTAAGGAAAATAAATAAAAGGGTGATATCAAATTCTCAGTAAGGATTAAATATAACAGAATCATGAATCAATAATAAGTAAAACATATTCAGTAATGCATAATCAATATGGGAAGGTAAATAACTGAACACATATTCCATTTAATTAATAACTAGAGAATTAAATGCATTCATAGATTTATCAAAAATCTCATGGATAGTAATAACTGAATTTTAATGAAGTCAATGATGAATTATTATACATCATGTATCTGGAACATGATACCACTACCGTCAAGACCTTTCATAAGACAGTTTAAAATTACAGGTAGAAACCCGTTTAATTTGGCCATCTGTTTTGTCTCATGAGACCTATCGATGAATCAATGGGCTATATAATGATATACCCCACCCTTAAATGCAAGTCAAAAGAATTATTCATATATCAAAATGATCTATTTAATTAACAAATCAATATGACTTATCAAAAGATATCTGTATTGAGTAAAAGATAGAGATTTAACATTATTTCCCAATTGTTCAAATAATGTTCAAAGTAATCACCGTATGTAAAAATGATATACAGCTTAGGAAATAATCATATCCATGATACAAGAAATATGGATATTTAATATAAATTTAATTTTCAATGAATTATGATCATAAATAAATCAATGGGGTAGTATATACACCATGCACAAGAAATAAGTGGGGAATAAGGTATGTATCTCACAGAAGTCAAAGTGAGAAGAGAAACCCTTAACTTAGTTTAACGTGCTTTAAACTCCTGTATAATGATTTAAATAATTTTATTAATTTATATAAGAACCATATTCATATTTATGATATCATATATGGTTCTCTTATATCATCTTATCACCCGTTTGTTAATAATATTTCATCATTACCCTTGTTTTGGATGTTAACTACATTTTCCTATGCATGCTTTGTCATGTAAGTCCCAGTTCTTGTGAATAGGATATAATTAAGTCATATAAAAAATTATATTATGGTATTATACATCATATTTATTCATTATATATATTTTTATAATCATTATTTAATGGTGAATGTGGAAAATGAATCACATCGCGTCATGGAGACGGTAGACCGTACGTACGCACGAGCCATGGTATCATTCCCTTAATTATGAAAAGGTAATGAATTTGATAGCATATTAATTTTTAAATAATCAATATCATGTCATAATTATCATATATATCTATTATTTCCATCATTATATTCATCCAAGTAAAGTGGAAATGAAAAACAAATTACACCATGACGTGAAGATGGTAAGTCATACATATGCACACAATGTGCTTTCATTTTTCATAGGATGGATAAAAGGTAGAATATGATTTTCCCATAATCATAATAAAATATAATAATATATATTATATTGATTTATTACTTTATCATTGAAATAACACATGAATAGGAAGTATAAGAATAAACAAAATTGAAAGAGTCGATAAAGACGATTACCTCTTCTTCGACGGACGTCCTTTAGTTCTCTTTTTAAGGACACAAGGGTTGGTATTTTTGGAAGACCAGGACCTAAAGAATTTGGATAAGGTTTTTGGGAAGATAAATGGGTAGAGTTTGATTGAGAAATATGGCTAAAAGTGATATGTAGAAGTGAGGTAGAAGGTTACCTTTTATAATTGAGGTGAGATGCACTTTTGGAAGCTCTCAAAATATTAAATCAATATAAATTATTTTTCAATTAAAAATGTACAAAAGGTGAGTTATTTCAAATATTATATGAGTATGGGTCAAAATAATCTCATAAAATATTTTTTAGACAAGTTTAGGTCAAATTATTACCCTTATATTTTGGTTTTCAACATCATTTAATCACTTTACCTCTTATCATGAAAATATGATTTTTTACTCTTTGAGGGTCAATATTGTTAATATAAAAAGAAAAATGACCCATAAATGGATCATTGATGAAATTTTAAAGCTTATACCAATATTTTTTTTCTTCTGAATTTATGATTTCTAATAATTTTATATCATTTAATAAAATAATATTTATTTTAAAATATCATTAATGTCAATTTTGACACTATTCATTACTTTGACTGTTAAAAATTTAAATACTACAAGATAATTTGGACCCAAGTATTTTATTATATCAATAATATTTCAAAGTATTTTAAAAAATTCTTTGGTCACATTAATTATCTCAAATTATATTTATATTAATATTTTTAATAAAATTTATTTGATATTTCCATTAATAAAATAATTACTCCATCAAAGTTATGTGAGAATTTAAGCTAATTATTTCTTCAGTAAAAATTATAAATAAATTACCATTATGTAGATAAATATTTTATATTTCAAAATAATCTTTATGTTCAAATATATATTTTGGTTTACACTATATTAAAAATATTATACTTATAAAAAATAAGAGTGTGATATTTTGTCACTTTCTTTGATTTTAATAATATCTAAGTCATTTTCATAGAAAAATATCCATTTAATGATTCAATTTAGAACCTTAGGTTTTAAGGGTATAATTTAATTCATCAAATAAAATTTAGTTAAGTGTTTGAGTCATTTTCTAGTTCTTAACATTTTATTTTTAAACTAAATTACCCAATTTATCCATTATCGTGGCAATAAAAATTACCAAGGTAACTATTCATATTGGAAAAAAATAAAAGGGTCCTATTCAATAAATTTAGAACTTATGAATAAAAATATTGAATCTATTTTTAAAAATTTAAAACATATAAGTGGAATAATTTAATTTAAAATTAAACCGATAAAATGCAACAAAAAACATTTTTTTAGAAAAATGACCTATTAAATATAAAAATGTTTTTATACCAAATTTTATCATGAAACTAATTGAAATGAAATTAATTGTATATAAATATTTTTAATTTTAAACCAACATAAAATATAACTTTTTAATGTTTGATATAAAAATAAATTTTTCAATAAAAATATGTATTTTTCAGTATTCACTGGAAAATAAATATTTTCTGAAAAATATAAAAAATTCAACCTAAGATAATTTTGACATTCCTATTTTAAAAATTAAGTTTATTTTGTAAAATATAATTTATAAAAGTGTCAAAATTTAGTTTTAAAATAAACGTTCCATTAAAAATTGGAAAAACTACATGTAGAAAATATATAACTTTTTATATGTAAAATTAGATTTCTTATCTTATGCCAATAAAATCTATTGAATGTCAAAAAATTTGATTGAATATATAATATATAAATTTAAATAATATTATTTACCAATAGTATTTAATTACCACATTAACAATGAGTTGGAAAATACATATTTCATAATACAGTTAATCCTATTCATACCCACCAATTTAACAGCTAGTTTATAACGATTATGTCAAATAATAATATTTAATAGTATATCGCAGTTCATTTAAACTTTGTGTTGCATGAAATTTAAGATATTGAATAAATTTAATTTATTTAGGAAAAGATATACTGTAAAATCTTGGGGTGTTATATTCAATATGTTTGCAATTTATATGATTAATATGTATTCATTTTTATTTATTAAGTTTTAGTATTTTTAATTTTTTTGAAATTAATATAATTAATTCTCATAAATTCATTTTAATTTTAATATTTTTATAGTCAATATAATATTTATTTTTAATAATTTTATTATTTATATAATTAATAATATCTATTTATTCATTTTTATGTGTCTGTAATTAATATAGTTAATGTTGCAAATTCAGTTTCTCAATTTTTTTTACAATTTATTAAATTTTATTTAATCATTTTTAAAATTATTTTATTTAATATTATTTATTTGTTTTTTATATTTATTAAATTTTAAGTTTTTTGGGATTTATTCATTTTAAATATTTATTTATAAATAATTATTTACTAAATTTTAATTTTCATAATATACTTTTAATTTATTTGATTAATATTAATTCAATTATATTTATTAAGCTATAATATTTTAAAAATGTTTTAAATTTTTATAATTAATTTATTTAAATACATTTTTTTAGTATTTTCTTCATTTTTGTGCATGTTTACAACCAATGTAGTTAATATTACAAACTATAAATAATTATTTACTAATTTTTAATACTCTTAGCATGTTTTTAATTTATATGATTAATATTCATTGAATTTTATTTAATAATTTTTAATATCTTTAAATATTTTGAAATCTATATAATTAATCCATTTAAATGCATTTTTATATATTCATTAATAATGTAAAATATTTTCTAGTTGAATTTATCAATTCATCCCATTGATATAGAACCAAACTTTTATTTTTCAAACCCAAATTAAATCCAAAATTTTCTTTAAACGTTGAGTTCTTAAGACCATGTGATTGGGCTTTATCAATGTTTTCATAATCTAAAAAAATCAACTTTGGCTCCTACGAATACTATCATGGAAACACCTCATGGACATCCATGTACCAAGTGAAGAAATGAATAAACACCAAATCCTCCTTTTTTTTGATTTCATTCACTTACTGATTTTTTTGGATATTGTCTGTCTATTTAATCATAAGAGATATCATCGAATTAATCATATACAAGATCTTCTTTTGAAAATTTCTCACTCTGATTACATGAAGCTTTTGGATGAATGAGGATACAGATGAAAGGACTGTCTATGAACTATAAAAACTATTCCCACTTATCATGTAAGGTTTTGATTTCCAATAATAAGTAGGCAGAGTTTTTATAGTGTACATATGGTTATCCACACCAAGTTTCAGGTATGCTTCCTACTCCCATGGATTAAAATCAAACAATCTTCCCATTTTCTTCTATTACAAAGAAAAAGAAACCCAATCATTTTTATATTTTCATTAACATGAACATCTATGATAGGCTTCAATTACCACGTAGAAGAACCCCAATCAACTCCTCCCACCTGTTGTACTCCCACCTAGAAAAGTTACAGAAACTATCCTTGATCTCTGTACTTTTATATAGATGAAAATTTAATTATATTATTTATAACTTTATAGATATTACACATTTATTTCCTTCTATGATTTCCACCATTATAAAACAATCTCAATACACATCTTTCAGATCTTATTATCTTAGAACAATGAATTCATGTAGCATAAACGATTCTTTAATAATGACCTTTTATGGGTTCTAAGCTCATAATTTTTTTGTATTTATTTATTTTGTTCAATATTAATATTAATAAATTAAATATTATGGACATGAATTAAAAATTTATGGATTCCAATCATATGAAAAAAGAGTATGTGGATGGGGTGAAAGAGTTTATCAATTTTGAAAAAGATCATGCATATGAACCTTTTAAAATCCTTTGTCATTGTTTAAACTGTTTTTATTCAAGAATAATTAGTCCAGAGGAGTTAGAAGAACACTTGATATGTTACACAATAGATTGAAGTTATAAATTTTTGACAAAAAATAGGGAAAAAGTGAATATATCTAGTGACTAGGATAACATTGCACTTTATAGAACATCTGATATGATTACAAGTGTGAATAATGATGAAGATTGTATCTAGAATATGATTATAGGCATGAATGATGATAAAGATCATATTGAGTAAATGGCATTGACAGTTTAAGATAAAATTCATGATTGTCCAAAATTGTCTGAGAATTTAAAGATTTTTGAAAAACACCATTGTATATTGGTTGTACAAAATATATGGCATTATCATCCATACATAAGCTATATAGTATAACATATATCTATGAATGGAGCGAAAATAGCTTTAATGTACAACTTTATCTCTTGAATGTTATTCTACCTAAAGATAATTAGATTCCTTTCTAAACATATGATACTAAATGAATATTACATTCAATGAGTATGATATCTGAAAGAATACATGTCTATACAAATGACTGTATACTATTTTGCAAGGAACTTGAATCACTTAAAAAATTCCCAAAGTATGGAATGTCTTGATATAAGAAAGATGAATCAGTTCTAACGAAAGTTGTATAGTGCTTTATAATCATTCCAAGGTTTAGGAACCTATATAAAAGTGAGGATACTACAAGTCAATTGATGTGACACTAAAATACATGAAATAAATATAGGAAACTTCATCACCCAATAGACTCTCCTCAGTGGAATAAAATTGATCATGAGTATCTTGAATTTGGAAATGAGTTGAGAAACCTTCATCTTAATTTATCTATTAATGGAGTGAATTATTTGGGTTTTCAAAGTAGTTCTCATACTACATGGATGATTATGTTAAAAAATTATCACTTTTTATCATGGTTACGTATAAAATAAAAATTCATTATGTTATCTCTATTTATACCGAGACCAAAACAACTGTATAATGACATTGACATTTATTTGGATCCATTGATTGAAGATTTTAAATTATTATAGGATTCGGGTGTTATGTTGTATTATGATTACAAAAATGAAGATTTCATGTTGTAATTCATGTTGTATAGGATGATAAATAGCTTTCCTACTTATGGATTTTTTTTAGGATATAGCATTAAAGGAACTCAAGGGTGTCTCATTTATAAACAAGGTACAAAGTTAATTGGATTGAAACATTCATCAAAGACTTTGTTTCTAGGAAATCATATATTTCTACCCCAGTGACATAAATACTGATCTTGTGTGAAATCATTCACAAGAAGGTATAACACCATCTCCACTAACAGGTGATAAACTTTTTGGTAAATTAAAATATATTCAAACTTATTTTAGTAAAACATTTTTGAAAAAACTTACAAAAATGATTAGAAAAATAGAATAGTTTTTTTGAATTACCATATTGGAATTGTTTATATGTCAGAAATTTTCTTGATGTTATGGGTGTAGGAAATTTTATTGTTGGTGCATTACTAAATGAACCTGAAAAATGAAGGATGGAATTAAAGTTAGGTTGGGCATGATTAACATGGGGATATAGGAAGAGTTGGTGCTAGCGAAGAGTGAAAAATAGACTTTTCTTCCTCCAATTTCTTACATTCTTTCTAGGAAAAAGAGATATCAATTTTCCAAATTATTGAATTATGTTAATGTTCTAGAGGGGTTTTCATAAAATATAACGAATATCGTGTCAATAAAAACTTTAAAGTTAAAGGGTTTGAAATCACATGACTGTCATGTTTTGACACAAGATCTAATGCCTATTGATTTACATTGTATTTTTTACAATAATTTACATCATATATTAATCAAACTTTATTTCTTTTTCAAATAAATATGCAAAAAATTTATTGAACTAGTGAAATTTCTAACCATGGAAAAGGAAATTTCCATCATATTATATGAATTAGAGATATTCTCCCCTCTATAATTCTTTGATATGATGGTTCAATTAATGTTTCACTTGGTTATAGATATTTGACTATGTGGTTTTGTACATTGTAGATGGATGTACCCCATTGAACGATATATAAATATTTTGAAAGGTCATGTAAGAAATCTAAGTCATCTAGAAGGTTGTATTGCAGAGAAATATATTTATGAGGAATCCATTTAATTATATATCGACTACTCGTCTGATGCGAAAAGAATTGGTCTACCAAAATCTCATCACATCATGTATCTTATGGGTGAATTAATTTATTGAATAGATATTATCACTACTACTATAGAGTAGTAGCATGCTCACCTTTACATTTTGCATAACAGTATATAGGTTATTCCATATTTTGAAATCCAAAAATTATTATTAGGCATTTGAATCCACAAAGGGCTGAAATATAGATATAAAATACATGTATTCAATAGTTTATAGGATGGTTTCAAGACCATATTTTTAAGGATTCAACTAAAATTTTGGATTCAATTTTAGAATGAACTCGATGGCTATCCAGAGGATCAAGTGTGCACGTATTATCTTATAATGGCTATTCAATTAATGGTTATACATTCTATACAAATGAACATGATGAATATAGTACCATGAAAAATAGTGTAGTTACACTTATAGATGAAGTGATGTATGTATCTGGTACCAAGGAATGAAATCTAATCTATGTGAATATGTCATACTTTGGCATCATCAAACAAATATAGTAGTTGAATTATACAACATTCCAAGTGTCAATTTTTCAATGCAAGTGAGTTGATAACATGAGTCTAGTTAAAATCGATGAATTGGGATTCATGAAAGTGGATTTAAGTAAGGGTACAAATATGAACTATTTATAATGGTATCACAAACAATATAAGTATTTTATGTTCCAGATAATGCAAACTAAAATTGGTCAAACGTTCTATTATCAATCAAAACCACTGAAGGTTTATATATCAATTCAACTGAGGATGACACTTTCATTGGGTCATCATAACCATTTCACAATTTCCATAATTTATATTGGGTCTTGTATTTCAAAGGTGGCCATAATGAGAGGATTTGGATACTCAATAGAGGGGTCAAATCTCTTCAAACTTTTAAAACAAGCAAGTTCAATAATTAGGTAATATATTTTTTGTAACATGCATTGATTTAACTCATATTATTATCCATTAATTGATACATTTACATAATATAAATTAAATGTTCAACCTATTCTATAGATAATGACTTCTTCACATGATAATGCTCCAAATACTAAGGAACAACATGTTTCTCAACATGAAAATGCTCCCAATGTAAAGGAAATACAATATTCCACACATTCCAATGCTACCAATTTATAGGAAAAAAATATTGATGATGTTGAATTCGAGGAAGTGGTAAACAGTAAAAAACCTGTGTCCCAGAAAAACAAGAGCGCTGTGGTGTGATGGTGTTAAAAAAATTATCAAGGCGAGCGACAATGGAATCAAATTCAAGGTTGGATAGAATTCAAACATCCAACCTGTTAACTCCAACAAGTCTATGTTCAGTAGTTATACTGGGATCAACACTCAAATTCACATTCTGGTTGATGTAGATTTGTGGCAGTGTGTTATGCCTTCCCTTGAGTCACTAATTTGGGAAGAGATTATGGTAAAATTATGATATAATTTCTTTATTTTACTAAAAAATAATAATTAATTGTTGATTTACTCTTTATTATCCCTTATAGAGTTTATTTATAGTAGATTAATTGTGAATAAAATTTGTATTAATGCCCACTAGAAAGGCTTACAGAGGATTTTAGACAATTCTTATGATGTATCATATTAAAGACACTAAAGAGAAAATAAACCCACACCCACCATAGATGTATTCACACATGATTAACTAAAAAACACAGAATGTTCTTATTGGTCATCATGAGGAGACAACTTTTCTAGTAAATTGTGATTGGTAATATATTACATGAAAATATGTGTATTAATCACTTTAATTAAGAATTGTTAATTTATAAAATATAAAATGAGTGATGAAAATAAGAAACATGAAAAAAAACCAATGTACCCCTACCATAAATCAAGGATAGGGTACACTTCACTTGAAAAAAGGTATGTATTTTAAATTTACAATAATAATTTTACGTGACATGAAAAAATAATAATTATGCTTATTTTTTTATGTATAGATTGATGAATCAAAATTTAAAGCCACTTCTATCCCATGTCATGTGCTATTGAAGGAGGTTCATCTAAATAAATATGGGATACTAATAGAGGAAAACACACAAAAAGTATGGTAAGCATGTGTAAGTATGACATAATAATTTTTTTTGTTTAAAATAGGCATTACATAATATTGATTACTTATTTTCCTATATTTTTTTTATCTAACTTAGACATAAGAATCATCATCAATTGTAACCAATTAATGAATACTATTAGTGGACTTAAAGTGGCTAGAACAACATAGTTGCATCAGAGGTATGGGTTTTGTGGTGTCACCCCAAACATATTTTGAGAAAATAAATAAATAGGGGGATAAAGGTAAAAAAATGAAAGATATGCATGTACAATTAGATGATATAGAAGAAAAACTTAATTGATAGTCTGATTTGTTATAAAATGTTATGAGAAGGAATCAAAGAGAAGAAACAACACAACAAAAACCATTATGTGAATACCCCTCACCCCCACCAGCTTTGAGGTGAGCCATCCCACATAAAGATCCATCATAGAATATGTAATAAATTTTTTCATAATTGTTTCTATGAAATATAAATCAAGAAGATATCGACACCTTTACTGTATTGATATTATATAGGGTGAAAATGATTGTGGTTTAAATCTATCAGCACCCACCCATCACCTTGTTGCAAGGGGTACCATGACCAATATCCAAGGAGATAATATACAAAATAAAAAACTTCGAATCGGTCATGAGAGAGTGTGGATTCACATAACTCATGATTCGAGTAATGTGCTACCCATTCCACTTGATGATCTAGATATTCATATGGTCGAGATTACTATTGGAACTTTTGTAGAATAACTATTTGATCTTGTAAAAATACATGTCAACAAGGAGGTATTCCTTTAAAATTTATTTTTTATACAAAACATTTATCAAATAATTTAAAAAGTCTTAAATTGAGAGACAAAGAAAGAGAAGGGGGTGAAAAGGAAGGTCGAATGAGAATGATCTAAAGGATTAACCAAACAATCAAAAATATCTCCATAAAGTACCTTTACCCCACTCATTCTATTTCTACATTTACTAACATTAAAGTTTCAGAAATATAAAACATTAAGAAGTGGTGATATGACCATAATTGATTTTGAATAATAAATATATGAAGATGACATTACTGACTATGTTAGTATTTATAATGTAAATGAAATCCTTAAGCATGAATGGCTTGGAGTCTCAATTGTAAATGTATAGATGAAGAGTGTTTTCATAATTGTTTTGTCCAATAGTTGATCTAATAGGTTAAATATAATTAAATACTATTCATATTTTTTGCAAGAATATATATCAATACTATTTGAATGGAAAATCCTATGAATATAATTTTAGACTCATTATCCCTCACTTCACACACAACCATTCTCATTAGAATCAAAGAAACATGAAGTAATAGTGGAAAAACTGTTTGGAATGTTTGAAATAAAACTTAAAGATGAAAAACTCTTCTTAATACCCATAATGAAAAGTTAAAAATATATAATTTAATTAGATAAAATATATTTTCATTACATTCACTAATTATTCCTTTTTATTTTTTTAGAAATCATTTTTTACTCATTAAAATCAATTTGGATACTCCAAAGATTTATTTTCTAGATTCAATGTATGAATACAAAACAAACCGACCACATGTGATGGAATTTATCAATTTTTAATACATTACCTGAAAAATTTTATAAATAAACTTCAATTTATATATTTTATATTATGTTTTAATGAATTTTTTTTATAATAGGGTGGTGTTTAAATATCATCAAAATCATGTCATAAGGATAGTCCATGAGCAAAAAAATATTATCAAATTATACAACTGGATAAGTATTAGGGTATATATAATAATATTTTACTATGAAAACATATATAAATACAAATTAATTATTTTTATCAATGTTTTTGTAGTTTCTTAAAAAAACTATTTACAAATATTGTGATTATTATGTTTGAAAATTTATGAAAGACATAGTATTCCATAAAAAAACTAGCATCCCCTAAGTGGTATTTATAATGATAATGATAATTTCATTTAAAATATTTATTAATAATTACTTTATTTATATTTTTTCAGTACTACTAATACTTTCAATAGATCTCGTATTCAAAAGTGGAAATAGATTTTTTTAGAAATGAATGGGTAGAATACATGGTGTCAAAATGTATACAGACATTATAAAGAGGTGAGTTCCTACTACTTATTTAGTTAATTTTATCATCATTTTATATAATTTTTTTAGTTAATTTTCTTATAATATTTATCTGATACTTATTTTGTTAATTTTCCTAGAGATCATAAAGAACTGACTTTGTCTCTAATTGTATTTTCCTAAACCATTTTGATCTCTATAAAGAGCAAAAAATTATTATAGGAAAAACAACAACAGAATAAGTCATCAACAAGGATGATGCACTCATGTACTATGATCATAAACTCAATTAGGATTATGCACTCATGATGATTCAATTTTCTTTTTATTCTATAATTCATTAAAAATTCTAGGTTATTAAACAAAAATATTGTTAGATAACCCTGAATTTCAATTGCATTATAGAATAAAAAAAGCATGGGGTGATGTGTAGGAATCAATCGAACCTCAATTTGATACACGGTATACCCATTATGACTCGAAGTTTATGGTTTTAGTTTAAAATATACATCTAATTTCAAAACAAACATTACATACTCGAAATAAAAAAAAATCAGTTTGTTTTGATACTTTTGAAAAATGATTCATAAGTCATTTGTGATGTATATGAATCATATGCACATCAATCCAATACACGATGTACCCGATATGGAAGATCTAGTAACATGTTTGAAGCTAATCTTACTTATGATAGATTAAAATTCAAGGTTAAAAATGAGATAATAGTGACAGGGAAATGGATCAGGAATGTATACAGACATAATGAAAAGGTGAATTCCTACTACTTATTTAGTTAATTTAGTTATCATTTTATCTATTATTTTTAAGTTAATTTCCTTATAATTTTTATCTAATACTTATTTAGTTTTTTCATATATCTTTTGGGAAGCCATAATTTTATTCTAACTATCTACAAAAATTCAAAAAAAGAGAGAACATGTTTCTTTTGGATATAATAGGAAACCACATGCTTCTTTAAATGTGAAGTGAATAGTAAGGATGCATATACAAAATCCATGATCACACTAATTTTATTCAATTAATTTTTTAAAATAGAATCTATAGTTTAAATAGAATATCTCATCTACTAAAGGATTTTACTACAGTTAAATGAAAAGTATGACTTCCCAAAAGATATATCATGAACATTGTCATGAACAGTTCTGGAATCAACCACACTTTAATCAACCACAAATCAATCTAATACACAGTTTGCTCGATATGAATCTCAGAATATTTTTTAGATTATAATTTAAATTTTAGTTAAAAACACACATCACATTCTCAAAACTTATAAAACACATTTAGATTATTTTGATACTTATGATAATTATCCGTAAGTCATTTGTGACATGTAGGAATCAACTATACCTCAATATGATACACAGTGTGTTTGGTATGACTCAAAGTGAATGTTTTTAGTTTAAAATTAAAATTTTAGTTCAAAACAAAAATGGCATACTCAAAATAAATCAAACACATTCATATTGTTCTTGGTATGACTCGAAGTGTATGTTTTTAGTTTAAAATTGATAGTTTAGTTAAAAACACACACCACATACTCAAAACCAAGAAAATGAATTCATATTATTTTAATAATTTAGAGTATTGATCTATAACACATTTGTGACATGTATGAATCAACCAAACCTCAATCTGATACACGGTGTTACCAGTACGACTCAAAGTGTATGTTTTTAGTTTAAAATTGACATATTAGTTCAAAAAACACATGACATACTTAAAACCAAGAAAATTCATTCATATTGTTTTAATAATTTAATAAAAATATTCATAAGTAATTTTCAATGTGTAGTAATAAGTCACACATTAAACCAACACACGATGTGACCAGTATGACTCAAAGTGAATGTTTTTAGTTTAAATTGACATTTTAGTCAAAAAGACACATGGCATACTCAAAACTGATAAAACACATTTGAATTGTTTTGATAATTTAAGAAAACAATCCATAAGTCATTTGTGATGTTTAGAAATCAACTAATATCAATCTGATGCATGGTGTGACTGGTATGTCTCAAAGTGTGTTTTCATTAAAAAATTGAATTTTTACTTCAAAATAGATGTTACATACTCAAAATTGTGAAAATACATTAGGATTATCTTTATACTTTAGGAAAATGACCCATATGTCATTTTTTATGTGTAGGAATCTGTATCATCACAATTCGATGCATGATGTGCCTGATATGACTCAATGTGTTTTTTATCAATTTAAAATTTCTATTTTAGTTCAAAACATGTGTCACACACTAAAAACTAAAAAAATGATCAATTTGTATTGTTACTTTAGGAAAATGATTCATAAGTCATTTATAATGTGTAGAAATTAATTTCAAATCAAACTAATGCACGATGTGACGGGTATGACTCAAGTGTGTGTTATTAGTTTAAATTTACATTTTAATAAAAAAACACATGACATACTAAAAATTGAGAAAACAAATTCATATTTTTTTGATATATTAGTAAAAAGATCCATAAGTTATTTGTGATGTGGATGGATCAACCACACATCGATCTGATACAAAGTGTGACTAGTATGACTTAAAGTGTATTTTTTTATTTTAAATTCACATTTTAGTTCAAAACACTTATCACATAATAAAAAACAATTAAATGAATTAGGATTGTTTTGACACTTTATTGAAATGATCCATAAGTCATTTTTGATGTGTAAGAATTAGCCGCACCTCAATCTAATACACAGTGTTCTAAGTATGAATCAAAGTTTATATTAATAGTTTAAAATTGACATTCTAGTTCAAATCACGTTTCACTCATTAAAAACCATGAAAACAAGCTCATATTTTCTAGAATATTTAGTAAAATGATTCATAAGTCATTTTTAACTTGTAAGAATCATTTTCACATCAAATTGACACATGATGTGACCGATATGACTCAAAGCGCATTTTTTAGTTTAAATTGACATTTTAGTAAAAGGGATACATGACATACTTAAAACCAAGTGAACACATTCAAATTATTTTTGTACTTTAGGAAAATGATTCATAAGTCAATTGTGATGTGTAGAAATAAAACTCATGTCAATACAATATATGATGTGACTAGTATGACTCAAAGTTTGTTTTTATTTAAAATTGAAATTTTAGTTCAAAACACACATCCAATACTCAAAACCAAGAAAACACATTCATATTTTCTTAAAACTTTAGGACAACAATACACAATTCATTTTTGACGCATAATAATCAATCTCACTTCAATCTGATAAACGGTGTGCTCGATATGACTCAAAGTGTATGTTATCAGTTTAAAATTGACATTTTAGTTAAAAAATGTGTCACTCATTGAAAACCAATTAAAAATGATCATATTTTCTTGATACTTTAGAAAAAAAATTCATAAGTCATTTTTGACTTATATGAATCATCCACACATTAAACTGACACACAATGTGACGAGTATAACTTAAAGTATGCGTTTTTAGTTTAAATTGAAATTTTAGTAAAAAGTAATCATGACATAATCAAAACTAATAAAAAAAATTCTTATCATTTTTAAACTTTATAAAAATGATCCATAAGTAATTTATGATATGTAGGAATCAACCACACATCAATCCGATGCACGGTGTGATCGGTACAACTCAAAGTGCGTGGTTTCTGTTTAAAAATGACATTTTATTAATGTATTGTTTCATATTTATGTTTAATTTATTTCATTATATTATTACAAAAAATAATAATTTTTTTCTTATATAGGTTCAATATTTTACTCTAGATTGGTTCTTTGTTCAGAAACTGATAGCATGATCGCTCTCTTTTGATAGGGAGTTGGGGTCCAAATATAATAGAACACTAATGTTTTTGAATGTTTTTGATAAATTTTACATACTAATGTAATTTTAAGAAATAATGTTTGTAATTTATATAATATAGTTTTTTTCCTTTATTTGTTATGTAAATTTTATTTGAATTAAATTTTATATTTTCTGCTGTAGTGTGCTGTAATTTTAGCAGCATAGTGCAATAGTCTAGTTTTTATCAGTGATATTTCTAGTGCTAATAAAGGGACCCATTTATCACTACTGAACTAGAACTGATAAAGGAACCCCTTTATTATTACCTTTTAAAGCTAATAAAGGGAACTTTTATTAGCTCTATTTTTAGTAATGATAAAAGGGACCCCCTTTTATTAGTACTTAGAACATCAGTGCTTTTTTATCACTAATAAAGGGGTTTTCTAACACTGATAAAAGGATGATCTATAGTATTGTAAGGTCCTAACCCGTTGTTTGATGTAATGATGAAGATCTATCTAGAACTTACTAGCCTTCTATGAATCATTTATAACTAAGAGGGGATAAAAACAAAGTAATTTAGAGAAACAATCAGAGTGCATGGATGCCGTCATATACTATTTCTATAGCTTCATTAAATCTTACAATCAGTCTAACTTCAGCATATCGAGAAATAATTACCTAGAGAATAGGTTCTTGAAGGCATCCCAAGTGAGACCTTCACATCCACAAGCCTATCCCATCACACCCTACCATCTCTCATTGGGTGCCTATAGTATGAACACTACCAGCTTCACCTTCCTATCATCAGGTGTCAAAATAAGTTCAGAGACACCCTTGATGATGTCTATCCAATCCTTTACATTCCATGGCCCTCTAGTGCTCTGAAAAATGGTGTATTCTATATTTTTAAGTCTCTAGAGTAGTCGACCATAGACCATGGTGTCCCTCCGCTCTAGGTAGGAAGAAGCAGAAGGACTCTCGATTGAGGTAGGTCCACTGCCTACTCCTCTAGAGTAGGTGGGGGAGTGTTCTCTACCACACCCTTCTTCACAATAGGTAGTGGAATAGGGGAATCCTCCCTAGCAGGATCATCTCAATCCACATTAGATGGAATTCCCATTGGTCTCCTTTGAGGTGATGTCTTCTGTAACATAAAGGAAACACTTGTAAAACCTGAAGTCATTAGAATGGATCCTAATAAATCTATGAGATCACACCTGATTTTTTTCCTAAGAGTATACCCATAACCCAATGTATATCCATCCTAAAACTAAGTAAGTTCTATACCCATGAACATTAGTCACAGTCACATATATATAAAAAACAATATAGCATGCTTAGGTTCAACTAATTAATGCCAATAGATATCTTACAACAACATGGAAAATAAATATACCACTCAGTCACAAAATACAAGTCTATTTTGAATAAATAGAACACATAAAGTCATTAAATTAATGAATTGGTATGTAACACACAATTAGTATATATATGGTATATGATCCTACATGCCTAATCATGATACATGAATGCATTAAAAATCCCATAAAAAAGTAATAGTGATCCCATCAATGCTAACTCAAAGGTACATTGAATAAGAGTTGTCTAGGAACATGGAAACTCCCCTACCCAAGTCCCACACAATTTATCTTATTTATACAATATCCCAAGTTTGTAAAAGAAAAGAAGAAAACCATGCTCTACTAACATTTCGTAATGCCCTAACCCAAACCACTGGTTCTGAGCTAGAGATCCATAAGACCTCATGCACGCCTCTCTATATGCAATAGGATGCTGACTAGCATCAAGGTTTTAGAGTCCATTAATGAAAATATATACAATTAGTATCATATCCTTGCACCAATAATATAAATAAAACACACCGAATCAGAGTAAATAATAAAAAACAAAATAATATCAAATAGAACATAGATCATGCAATAAAAAAATAGGCTCCCTAAGTAGTAATCCAAACTAGAGTAAAAGTGCAGTAGATAAGTAAATAAAATCACAATATCCTATGAAGTCTATCCTAGTCCCACCTCTAGATTCATGCTCCACAAATCAGTAATTTTCCATAACCCCCTTTCCCATTCTTATATTCCTCTACAATAAATCTACATGCGCATCAAGATACCCATATAGGGTGTGAGTAATAAAACCCAAAGGACACCACCAATGTGTCCTTAAAATGTATACACAAGTATAATAGGTGTATTACATGATAATTATAAATAAAAAATTAGGTATAAACAATCACATATTGAGTATCTATGTGCTAAACAAGCCACCATGATCCCCAACCATACATTCTTTGGCTCTATACCAAAAATAATACGAAAATATTGGAAGTAAAAAAGAACTAGCCACATGGGTACTAAACATACTATGTGACATATTAAGGAATCATGAAAACCTGATACTCAACATCTACTAGGAATTAAGTGAATCATGATACTCAATATCCACAAGGCATTGAGTGATCATGCTACTTAGTGTATACTAGACATCGAGTAAACACGCTACTTAGCATCCTTTGGGCATCAAGTAAATGAAACAGAATCTATGAGGCATCATCATATCCCTACCATGTGTTCTGGCCCATTATCATAAGTCATGCACTATCCCCATCTAAGGGATAACCATGTCATGATGGTCCACCTATTTTGAGCACTAATAATAATACAACCAAAGGCATGGTAACACACATAACATGGTATAACATACAAAGAAAATCATAACATATCATCATAAGAAAATAATAGCAATATAAAATACTTGCAATCAACATCAAACATGATCAAACAAGCTATAAAAATACTCATGGAAACAAGTATCACAAATGGGTCTCACGAGCTACACACAACTACATGTGATCATAATCAGGCATGATCCTAAAAGTATGACAACAAAAGAAATATAACAAGGAAACATGTGAATATAAGATCCCTAAAAGGTAAGGAACCTTTTATCTCAAAGTTTTTAATGTGGATTTATTTCATTAAAAATTCCCACATTTCTTTTGAGGATTTTACTACATTTTAATATTAAATGATCTCATAATGTAGGAATATTAAATTTTGTTCTTTTTGAAGTTGAAAATATAATTCATTGAATATTATTATAAAAATGTTGATTTTTGTGTTTAATTGTTTTAATGTTATTGATTAATTTTCTATATATTTTTTAAGAAAATTCATTTTTAAGTTTTTGATGTTTTTCTATTGAAATAAAATTTCATTATTGTTCTAAGTATTTTTTTGGAAATAATTATTTCAAATTCTATGTTTTTATATTAAATATTTAATTGTTATAATAAATTTTATTTTTAATCTGGTAATTTTTTTTAATTATCTAGATAAAATTTCAATTTAAAATTTTCAATAAATAAATTTTCATTTATGTTGAATTATGTTGATAGGAGTTATCACATATGGTTTTTTTGTGTACAACCATGTACATGAATTTTTGAAGCACCTACATAGCTAAATTTCTATCCCAGCTACATAGCCAAATTTGGAAGGTGTAACGAACCCAACCTAGATACCCTCTCAAACCAATACTCAAACTGAGCCATCACATACTGGAAGGGAATTCTCGATCCCCACGGGTTGGAAACTAGTACCCAAGCATGAAGAAAAACTAAAGGAAAAAATTTACCCCAACCTGAAGTAGAAAATATGACATATATATACATGATGTGAAGAAACAATGGAATAATAAACAAGAATATATGTTATAGAAAAAAGAATACAATATAAGTGAAACAACTCAAAAGTAGCTAAAAATATCAAAGATACAAGTCTAAAAACAAAGGAAAGATAAAACCAAAATAGATACTTGATGTGATAGCATGGATAAACTCCCACCATCTCACCACTAGCGATCCAAAAACAGCTATCAAAAAACCTCGCTACCTTACTATGGTGACCTGCATTTCCTTGCATCGAAAGATATACATAGGTCTATGAACCACCGAAGGGGTGCACATGTTGTGAGATAAACAGGCTCAGGAGGATCTCACCCAGGTGTTCTATATCAAGTCTCTGTACAAAAATATAAACATGATTAACTTTAAATAAAAAAGGCATGATAAATAGTTAAACAATTTTTATATAAAAATCATGGTAAACCATTTCCCCCTTTTCCACAATTACAAATAATCTAGGAAAAATAGTTTCAATGCATTTCATATACATAAAATCAGTCAAATAAAATAAAATCATGCATCATATATCCTATCAAATCCATGTCAGTACAAAATAAAATATTACAATCCAAAATAGTACATGCCAAAGAACAAGAAACATCACACCAAGGATCACTAAAAGATAGGCTATCTAGGACAATCATACCATAACATATAAAATCACGTGCATCAAGTATCTACATATATGCATCGAATCTAGAGTGCATATGAACACCCTAGAAAGTGAACCGCCCAACAGTGTCTAACAAGCCCCTAGAACAATAGGCATAGAGAGTAGAGGAACACCCTATGAATGAACTCTCAACAGTACCAACATACAAGGCTTATTACTAAAATTCCACAAAAGTACCCAAGGCTTACCATGTGATACATTTTCTAAACCATTTCATCAAAACCATGCTTTTAAAAACCATTTCGTAAATCCATTTCACAATGCTTTGAAAATACCTTTTCTTTTACCAAAACAAGGGAAAAACCATATTTTCTCAAAAACCCATTTCCACACACAATTAAATCACATCAATTCATTTATAAAATAATTTATAAAATACCAGAACAATGTAATTCATCCAACATATACTAGATACAGAACCACCTACCTTAAATTCAAGTTTCACACACCCCCAATGGGATCCACTAACTAGAAAGAAACACAAGGTCAAAAACAGAGGCCCTATGATTTATTCCCATGACTTAGAATCACATACCACAAAAAAATCATAAGGAATAAATGGTAGATCATGAAAAACCTCAAAGAACACACACCCAATTCACTACAACCAACAAATGATCGATCCCCAAAAGTAGATCACACAATATATCTAGAAGAAACAACACCACAATATCTAAGGATCTGAAAACATTGATCAAAAACATTACTATGATCAATGGAAATGAAGAAATAAGTAGATCAATTACCTGAAGAGATGAAGTGCAAAAACCTTGATGACCAATCACCAAACAAGGTTATTTGAAAGGAGATAAGGTCCCCAAAATTTCTTGGGAGAGATCCTAGGTTGAGAGAGAAGAGTCTATAGCTGAATAAGAAATAAAACCAGTTGTGCAATGATTTAAAACTTTCCTGGATGATCAATACATGATGTGTAAAACCTTCATATCATGTAATTATGAATTAAAAAAATCCTTGAAAAACACATCACCTAGGATTAAAATACCTATCCTGACTATTTCACAACATGTAAAATCTTCATGGCATATGATATTTTCATATTATGAACCAAACTCACATCATCTTCCTAAAAACCAATATAATACATGAACACTTTTTATGACATGTAAAACATTCACGATGTGTAATCATTTCATGATGTGAAATCACCCAGAAGATAAAAAACAGTATATATTCTGCTCAAAATACCAAACCAACACCAATGTTCTCTAAAATCATGGATAACCACACAAATCCTTTAACAGATTTATACTTGAACTACTTTAATTCCAACAAACATACATCCTAGAACATTAGGTCATTTTCCCTAGAAAATGCTCTCCATCATCAAGAGTTCCAAAATGCACCCAAATAAAAAGGGAAATGAAAAAAGAGAAGTGAAATACCTGAAATAAGGTAACGAGATATTAAAAAATCCCCACAATATGGATTTATTTCCTCAGTAATTCATGCGGAAGAATGGTGTTTGGAATGAGGTGAGGCCACTACTCCCTCATCAACGACTCATGCTCCCAAGTCCCATGAGAACTAGATTCATGTCTCCATAACACTCTGGACAATATAATCAACTTCCCATGCAATAATTTCTCCTAATATTCAATTATCTACACTAGATTCTCAACAATAGAAATGTATGGATTCAACTTGATCTCTTCCCAACTCAAAATTTGAGAGGGTTCTGGATGGTATTTATGGAGTTGCGATACATGGAAAACATCACGAATACTTATCAACTGAACTGGAAATGCCAACTGATAATCAAAATTTCCAAGCCTCTTAGTGAACTTAAATGGTACAACGTATCTTGGAGCTAAATTTAATTATTTATCAAGATGAAGAATACCCAACTAAGGAGAAACTTTCAAGATAACCTGTTAACCAACCAAAAATTATGAAGGACAATGTCGCCGATCCACATATGATTTCTGTCAACTCTGAACTATAACTAGATGTCAATGTATATCCCAAATCCTTATTGATGTCTCTTGAACAAGACTTAGTCCCAACAAAGATTCCTCGACCACATCTTCCCAATAAAGAGGTGATCTACATGGGAGACCATATAAAGCCTTGAAAGGATCCATTATGATTGATGAATGATAAATATTATTATAATAAAACTCAACCAGCTCCAGATGTCTCTCCCATGATCCACTAAAATCCAAGACATAGGAATGAAGTATATCCTCTAGGATCTGAATAGCATGCTATGTCTGGCCACCTATCTATGGATGATAAGCTATAATAAACTTGACTTGAGTCCCCATCACCTCTTAGATAATTTTAAAGATCTGTGAGGTAAACCTAGGACCCCACTCCAAAACAATGGAAAAGGGAACCCCATGTAACCTTACAACCTCCTACACATACAACTTACCCAGGTATTCAAATTTTGTGGTGTCCCTAATCAGAATAAAGTGAGACAAATTTTTCAACCGATCAATCACCACCTAGATATAATTCCTCCCTCAGGGAGTCCATGGAAATCCAATAAAAAAGTCCCTAGACACCTCATCCCATTTATAAACTGGCATCAGGAGAGGCTGAAGTAAACCATAATACTTCAGATACTCTGCCTTAATCTCTTGGAAGGTGTAACAATAGGGCACATATATTCAATGTCACAATTCATACCTGACCACCAGAATCAACATCTCATGTCATAATACATATTCACAGTTCCTGGATGAATGAACCACAATGAACTATGATAGTTAAAAAAATTGAGCTCCTCATAGATGCTGGTACAATAATACCAATCCCTAAAATAGAGAATACCATCTGAAGAGAGAGACCAACTAGAAACAGACTCTCCACCATATAGGTTTTCTTAAATTCATTTGAACTCATCATCCTACCAATGAATCTATATAACAGACTCTTGGATAGATAATGATATCTGAATAGTGGTTAAAATCACACCTAAATCCTCCTCCTGAGAATCTAGGTGCAACTATGTGAAGAGTCCCATAGGGTTCCACTCTTCCTTCGATTCCATAATAGCCTACGATGATACTATCTTGTTGATAGTATTTTCAACAACATTCCACTTCCCTAGGGCTTAGTCAATGTGGAAGTAAAAAATCTAAAGTTATTCCACCCACCACCTATTTTTGAGATTCAAGTCTTTCTAAGAAAAGATATATATCAGAATCTTATGGTAAAAAAGACCGTAAACCTCTCCCCCCAAAGATAGTTCCACCAACATTTAAGTACATGAGTAACTGTTAAAATCTATAAATCATGAGTGGGGTAATTATTCTCATGCAGTTGAAGTTTAAGAGAGCATAATCCACCATAGGATCATCCTAGATAAGCACACAACCCAAACCATACTCAAAAGTATCACAAAAAATGCATACTCTTTATCAGGATCATGTAAGATCAGAATAGGAGCTGATGTCAAAAATAATTTTAGCTCATCAAATAAAGACTGACACTTTTCACCCATTATTAATTTTACCCCTTTCCTAGTAAGAGCTATCAAAGGTGATGCCAAATTTGAGAAATCCTTGATATATTGTTAGTATTATCCAACAATGCCAAGGAATATTCGAATCTCAAATACGTTCTATAGATATTACCCTGAAAATTCAAACTTCACCTCCTTAGGATCAACTAATAATCCATTCTTATAAATCATATGCCCCAAGAACTTCACTACTTAGATCCAAAAGTTTCATTTCAAAATATTTCCATAAAAATAATGACTCCTCAGGATTTCCAAAACCAAACTCAAATGGTGCTCATGCTCACACTCAGATCTTGAATAAATCAAAATATCATCCATGAACACTACAACAAAAGTGTCAAGATACTAATGGAATATACTATTCATCAAATCCAACAAAAACTTCAAGAGAATTAGTCAGACTAAACAAAAAAACAAGATATTCAAAATGGAAATACCTTATTTTGAAAGCCATCTTTGGTATGTCAGACTCCTGAACTATGATCTGATGATAACCCGACCAAAGATCAAACTTTGAAAACCACTATGTATCCTTTAACTACTCAAACAATTCATCTACCTGGGGAAAAATATATATATTATTAACTGTTACTCGATTAAAATTCCTATATAACACACACAATCAGAGTGAACCATCTTACTTCTTGGATAAGAGTATAGGGGTTTCCCAAGGTGAAACACTAGTGTGAAAAAAATACATTTTTATCATATCATAATATTGAATCTTGATCCTTTTTAGCTCTTCTAGTGCCATCCGATAAAAGGGTATCAAAATTTTCCATGTACCTAGCACCAGATAAATCGTAAAATCAACCTCCCTCTATAGAGAAAGACCAAATAAATCATGTGGGAAATTTCAGGAATATACTAAAAAAAGTGGTAAGATCAACAAGAATAAATGTCATTGGGATCAACTACTATAATAGAAACCACGATCTTAATCTCTAGACAGGAAGGTCCTGCATGACCTAACCTTAGATCATACTCTCCCTAAAACAATCAAGAGATCCCATTGAACACCTGATAGGTTTCATAATGATGATAATAATCAAATACACCATAATGAGTGATGAGATAATCCATCCTAATGATGGCTTCAAATAGATCCAGATCAAGAATGAAGAAATCCTAGACTAACTCCACATCATCTATCAAAAGAAAAAAAGGACAACAAAACCCTACTCTTTCCTCTTTACAAGAGGTGTACCTAGCTTAATAACAAAGGACATGAGATCCATTAGAAGTTTCAGTATATCATCAAAATGGTTAGATATAAATAAATGAGAGGCACATGTATCAAATAAAGTAGTTACTTTTAAATATGAAATAAATATAGTACCTTTCACTATCACTATACCAGCATCTACCTTCACTAGAAAATCATATACCACATGAAGGTGCTTCACTCTTGAGGACTATGGATGGATCCCTATAGTCTTTAAAGCATCTGGATGCGCTGTAGTAGTCTTTAGAGCTGATGATCCCTAATCAAGACGAGGAATAAAAATAACATGACAGAAATGCTATAGATGACCATAACATCCCCAAATAATGAGAAACTTTTTAGGCATGGAATAATAATGATAGGTGTTCCCAACCTTTCCACATTGGTATCAAGTAATAGGTACACTAATAGATGTAACTGAAGGTGAAGAAGAGGCCTACCACTGAGAACCACCTCCACCACTCATGCGATGATCTTGACACTCCCTTTTATTTCTATAAACACTATTATAGCTACCACTGGGTGGAAGAAAAGGGGAATAATAACCTAAATTTCCTTCCATATTCATCTCTACCATAATCACCCCATCTTCCATTTCTACGTAAGTTGAAATCTTAAACATAAATACTGGTGATTTGATATCTGGTTTAAAACCCTATAGGTACTTCTAAGTCTTAATATAGTTATTATTTACTAACTATGGAGAAAAAAAAACCAGATCCACAAACCAATTAAGGTATTATGACACTGAACACTCTCCATTCTTCAAGGATAAGAACTCCAGATACTTTACCATCATTAGAAACTCTAGAAAAAACTATTGTAAGAAGAGATTCTTGAAACCCTTATAGTTAAAACCCACATTTCTATCCACCTATTCCATAGAATCCCACAATTTCTTACTAGGAACCTCAAGTTTGAATTCTATACACTTCACCTTGATACTCTTAGGTGTATCTAGGAATTAAAATATCTGATCAATATTATCCATCCAATCCTCTACCTCTTGAGGTTTGTTCATACCCTTAAAGGATGGTGGATTTCTATATAAGAACTTCTATGATCAAACCCCTTCTCCTACAGCTCCTGGTTGTACCTCAAAAACTACATTATAAAAATTCAATTCATTTTGGTTGATAGAAAAAACTACCCACATGATAGTCTCAATAATATTATAATCTAAAGGCAGATTCCTTTGAGGAGCATCCACTGTACCCTCCCAAGGAACCCACAGAAGGCGTCTCAGAGGCATACCATTGAATAAAAAAATAGATGAAACAATTCAACAACAGGATGATCTCATCTCAAACTAGAAAACCATATGCAAAAACTAAGATTAAGATCAAAAACTAAAAATAGGAGATACACATTCCAACATCCCATAGTAACTTGAATCTCATCACAACAAGAACTGGCTAAGAACTCACTGCAACCTACCTTTCAAGTGATAAAAATACTATCTCTAGTTTACTAAACATAAAAATATAAAGACTCTTGAGAATAGAACTAACCTATGATACCAAACTGTGACAAACCTAAATCTGATACCCTAATAAATCAGTACCCGAACTGAGCCATCACATACCCAAAGGGCATTACAGATCCCTATGGGCAGGAAACTAGAACTCGAGCATAAAAAAAAACTAGAGAGAACAATTTCTCCCAAACCTAAGTATAAAACATGACATATATATACAAAATGAGAATAAATATAATAATAATAAAAAATAATACATGTCATATAAAAAATAAAATAACATAAGAGAAACAACTCAAAAGTAGCTAAACAATCTACAAGATACAAGTCCAACAAAAAAGGAGAAGTAAAACCAAAATAGATACTCCACATGATAGCATTGGAAAAGTATCACCATCTTACCATAAGACACCCAGACAAAACTGACATAAAACCTCATTGTATCACTACGAAACCTTACCTTTACCTACATCAAAAGACATACAAATGTGTATGCACCACCAAAGGGGTGCACATGGTGTGTGCTAAACAGGCTCAGTAGGATCCCACCCAAGTGTTCTATATCAAGTATCTATAAAAAAATCTAAAAATGCTCAACTTTAAAGAATACAAGTCATGATAAACTGTTAAACAATTTTTATATCAAAATCATAGTAAAAAATTTACACTTTTTTCACAATTCCAAATAATCAAGGTAAAACAGTTTAAAATCATTTCATATACATCAAATCATTCAACTAAAATCAAATCATGCATCACATATCATATCAAATCCATGGTAATAAAATCTAAAATAGTACAATCCAAAGCATATGTAATATCACACCAAGGATCGCTATAGGTTGGGCTATCTAGGACACTCGTATCTAAACATAGACAATCCCATGCATCAAGTCTATATATATATTCATCGAACCTAGAGAGTAAAGGAACACCCTAGAAAGTGAACCTCTAAATAGTGTCTAACAAGTCCCTAGAATAATAATCCTAGGGGAGAAAAGGAATAGCCCATGGGTGAACCCCTTAATAGTATCAATAGATGAGGCCTATTAATATACCTTCAACTTAAGTACCCAAGGCTTTCCATGTAATACACTTTACAAAATTTTTCATCAAAACCATGATTTAAAAACCATTTCATAAATTCATTTCATAATGATTTGAAAATACCTTTTCTTTTACCAAAATAATGTAAAAACCATCCTTTCTCAAAAACTGATTTCCATATACCCAATTAAATCATGCCAATTCATTTATAAAACAATTTATAAAAAACCATAACAATGAATTTTATCCAACATAATCTAGAGACGAAAGCACCTACCTCAAATTTTGAGTTGCACATGCTCACAAAAGGATCCACCAACTAGTTAGGAACAAAATGTTAACAATGGAGGCCCTAAGATTGATTTCCATGTCTTATAATCACATCCCACAAACAAAGAAGATGATGGAAAGGGTATATCATGAAAAACATCAAAGAACACTCATATGTTGCACTACAACCAACAAAGGATTAGTCTCCAGAAGAAGATCACATAGCATATATAGAAGGAACAATACCACAAGATCAATGAATCTGAAAACACAGTACAACAAAACTGCTTTGATCAAGGACAATGAAGAAACAAGAAGATCACTTTCCTAGAGAGAATCAGTGAAATAACATTGATGATCAATCACCAAATGAAGTGATCTAAAATGATAAAAGTTCCCAAAATCACATGGGAGGGATCCTAGATTGAGATAGAAGAGACTACAATTGAATAATAAATAAAATTAGACATGTAGCATACTACCCCGATTAATAAATGACATGTAAACCCTTCACATCTTGTAATTACTGATTAAAAATTATCATTGAAAAATGCATCACCTAGGATTAAAATACTAATCCTGACCATTTAACGCTGTGTAAAATTTTCATGGCATGTGATATTTTCACGCTCTGAACCAAACTTATGACATATTCCTAGAAAACAATACATGACATGAACACTTTTCATGGAATGAAAACCTTTCATGACATGTAATAATTTCATGATGTGAAATCATCCAGAATATAGAAAATATACATGATTATACTCAAAATACTAAACCAACATTGGTGTTATCCAAATTTAGGGAGAGCCCAAAAAATCCTTTAACACATTTATACCTAGACTCCATTAATTCCAGTTAATATACATCCTCAAAATTTATGTTATTTCCCCCATCAAATGATATCCATCATCAAGAGTCCCAAAATGAACCCAAATAAAGAAGGAAATAAAAAAAGATAAGGGAAATACCTAAAATAAGGTAAAATGATGTTACAGAAGGAATGATATAGAATAATTTCAAGGAGAAGAATTCATGTAACCAATATGGAAGTGCAGCTACGTAGCCAATTTTCAAGTAGTCCATGTATCCATTTTCTAATAGATATCAGATATCCAAAACTCATTTGTATGCATAACCAAATTACCAAGTTCTTTTATATATCCAATTTAGATTAAGAGACTCATGTATCCATTTATTCAGGTACATGAGTACCATGTACTCGATTCTTCCTTGAAACTTAAAACAAGATCTTGAGGTCAAATACTACTTCCTATCAAGGGGAAACCAAAACTGAGACCTAATAAAAATCTTAAATAAGATTAATTATGAGGATGAATAATTCAAGAATATTTGTTAGAGTGATATCCAGACTAAGATTATGAGCTAGAAAAACCCAAGTTTAAGGATAATCGAAGAATAATAACCTGATGTGAGGCTGAACTTTCATCAATTGAAGAGTGATAATAAATAAAAAAATTACTCAGTTAGATTTCAATGAATGATTAATTATAAGGGAATGTAAATTGAGAATCTATGACAACATCAAACCAAAAATAGAAGCCAAGTGAAATGGATTGAAGAATAATAATCTTGCGTCACTACTAAAATTGAAGGCTGGTCAATATTTGATTGGAACTCAATTCTAGGTGATGGTGAAATCAACATATTCCAGAGCCTGAACTAAGGGTTTTGAGATGATGATGAATCATGTTTCAGTGAGTTGAGATGATTAAGGCTGAACTTTATCAAGTTGATTTAGAGAACTAAGTTTGGATGAACTAGGGTATGAAACATGTTGATGAAGCTTTTGATAGATGAAGAGACTATTGAATCAATAGAATATGATTCTGAGGATCCATTGATGAATTCCAACTGAGTGGTTTTTTTGTTGGCTATTTTTGTTTTCACTTGCAGGATATGCATTGGTGATGTTGATAGGGAAATTCAGTCGTCTGATGTTTTGGTTTCACAAATAAACTAGAGTGCATGATAGATACTCAAATTTATGCCTCAATGAAGTTTCAATATTCTAAAGATTATAAACCTAAGTTTTGTAATTTTTATCATAGGAAGCTAATATTGAGATCCATGTTGAGAATGGAGTTAAGTTGGTTGAACCTTGTGGATGAGTTCAATGAACCAAAACTAGATGAAAGAAAAGATGTGATTTTATGCCAGAACCATGATAAATTTATAGATGATGATTTTTTTTTCTAGGTTTTGTTCCATGTATAGGTTCTGTTCGAATGTTGATGGGGCCTCATGGATCTCCAGTTTGGTTTCCTTAGGAAGGGAGCTGGATGCACTAGTTGGGTGTGTGCATGAATTCAAAGCTAAAGTGATGAAATAAATCAGATTGTTAAGGCTTTCTTAGCTAAGAAGTCACATGGATTCTTGGAATCTAGAAATTTATTACCCATAAAATTTAATGAGAGAAATAATTATATAAATTGAGTTCATGTACAAGTAGAAGATTTAAGGGGAGAGTTTTGTTAAAACAATAAGAGTTTTAACATAAGGCCAACAAATTATTTTTTTATTGGTCAACCACCAAATGAAGCAGGGAAATTAAGTTGATGATTTTTAGGGATTTGTGAAATTTTTATTTTTATAATTATAAAAATTAAATGAATTTGGACCACATTTATTTGGGGAAGTGATGATAGACACATTAACTTAGAAAATTTAAGTCTATGGTTTGAAAGTTTATAAAATAAGGTTTTAATTATTTTTAGAGGAAATTTTTCATGAGGATATCCTAATTCTAACACTACTGCTCTAAAGCTGAGATTAAGTGATTTTCTATGGAATAATGAGTAGTAACTACAATATATGGGAGAAAATTAGAGCTGATGTGAAGATAGATTGACTTGAAATTGAGAGATGAGATTTCTTCTCTTTTTTACTTTTTCTTATGTTGTATATCAATCTATTGTGTTAATGTTTCCATATTTAAAAACATTCACTATACTTAATATGGGAAAAATTATTTTTTAATCTTGTCATTATTTCAATATTATTAATTTGTTCCTTCTCAACTAGGACTCATTTGTTTAATCATGTATCTTGATGAAGTGTGTGACATTTCAAGGGAGTAACCGTAAGCCTCGAGGGTGATTATTATACTTATGAAAATTCTATTTTTATTTTAATAGAAATTATTTTCTTGGACATAAAATTTTAATAATATTCTTCAATTAATTTACTCTTGAAAATCTTCTTCGCATGTCTCTACTCTTTAAAATAATTAGTTCTTAACAAAATTAACACTAAATTTATCATCATCATGTTGCATAAACTCTTCACCATTTTTTTTTATATTTTTCATTATCTATTTTTAGTATTATGGCCATTTAATAATACCTTAGAACATCTCACCCACTTTCTCCTTAATCGAACCTGCTTTCCTATATCTAGTAGTGAGTAGAAAAAAATTGTAAATTTTATGGCCCATCAATGTCTATGCCACATCAAATTTTTGTTGCATTTCTAGGTAAGGCATGTTATGAGTGCCCAGGGTTTTGAAAAAACAAATAAAAAAATTAAGAAAAATAAAATAAACAAAAAATAAAATAAAATAAAATAAAATAAAAGAAATTTGGTATTAAATATGATGCTTGTGTTGAATTTCAAATTCTAATTTATCTTGTGTGTGTTTGAGCATTAAATACTTATTGAAACTTGATGTGTGTTGCTATTCATAATTTTGAATCTTTTTATACTATTTTAAAATGGAATATCATGGGATATGGGGTCAACAAAGTGAAATTTATTATGTCTGTTATATCTATTTTGGATATTATGGGCATACTACCTAAAAATGCGTTTATAATCAACCATGAAATCCTGATTATCATGAAAAAATAAAAGAATAATATGAACATAAACCTAAAGATAATTAAAAATTTGAAAAATTAATGAATCATATGTTTTCCAAATTTGACCAAATATAAGAAGAATATAGAATTATAAAATTGAAAAATGATACTTTGGAACTTTAAAAAATAATGATAAATAAAAAACAACTTGAATTTTGTGATGAGGAAAGTGAATTTTTAAAATATAAAAATGAGATCGAGGAGGTGAGTGAGTTTGAAATTAAGTAACAAACCAATTTTTGTGAGAATCTAAATTTGATGAAGAAGAAATGGTAAACAATACCAAATAACTAAATTTAAGTAAAAAATTGAATAAATTTAAGGATTCTTTAAAAGAAAATTATTTTGAGTAAGTTGAGAAATAAAAATAAATAAATTGAAGAGAAATACCCCATTATTTACATGATTCCTAAATTTGAAAAGACATTTTTATAGGATCTTTGAGCATGTGATTGATTAGGTTGAGGTGAAATTGGAAAATGAAAACTTGAATATTAAAAAAATCTTCACTCTTTTTTCTTGAAATACTGAATAATGAACCTATACTTTAAATTGGGAGTAAGTTGGCAGAGAACAAAAAAATTGAAATAACTGATTTGGATTGTTTTGAAACTATTGGTAAATAGAATATTTATAGTTTTGTAAGTGTGAAACCAACAATATTTTAAATGGTTCTTGATGAAAAGGATGAGGGTGTGATCCTTAAAGAAAAATTGGTTGATGATTATTCATTTCCTAGCCCTTTCACCAAATATTATTTAAATGACTGGTCTACTAAAATGGAAACTAGTGTTTCCTAACTTGGGAAAATTTTTATGAATTTATAATTTCTTGAATATATTTTTTAGGGAAATGAATTGGTAATTATTTCCCCCAAAAGTGATTTGAAACATTATATTAGTTTTTCATTGAAGTCTAAACTTATAGAAAATGAACTTGAAGAAATGGATGATCCCACATTAGAAGTTTTAAGTAGAAATAATTTTTAAAATGAAATGATTGACGAGTTTTGGTTTTTAGATGATGGTTTTTTGGAAAAGAATCATAATTTGTTGACACATGGGTTTTTGGATGAAAAAAAGTTAACTACGCCTTACTATTCAATGTCTTACTCATCCTAATTGGGTGATACACACTATTTTAAAGATGAGAATGATTTAGAAAGGGAAATTAATTTAATGTTTAGTGGCTTAAAATCTAATTAGTTGTCAATGTCTACACCAAAGTTTATCAAGGGTTTCATATCCTGATCTTTGTTCGCACACCAACCCAATCAATCTCACTTTACAAGAACTCTTAGAAGTGGTTTAACATAAAATAATTTGGTTTTTAGAGTAAGATACAAGGAAGAACAATATAAGGGCTATAAAAATACTTACCCAAATCCAACCACCATCAATGGTAGAAATCAAGTCCAGTTGGGTAGAGATGTCAAAGATAAAATGTGAGAAAATCACCAAGGAATGATTCATCAAGAGATTCACCACCAATATGTTAAAGAAAACCAATTTTCCTTAAGAAAAGCTATTTTCTATTAACATTTATTTATCCCCCCAAAATCACATGATATAACATGCTATAACCATACTAGTACCATTTTAAGATCATCCAAAGAAGGAGAATAAGAGTTAAACTATAATAATAAGAACTCATAAAATTCTCCACCAAATTACTCGAAAATAGAATCATAGGAAAAGGAGGGTGGAAAGAGGCCTTAGATTGATCAAAGGGATAGTAGGATCAAGCCAAAGAAGGAATAAATCCAAGCTCATAATAAGGATATAACACCACTTGTAATTTTTTCAAATGATCCCATAAAACATCAATCAATAAAAGGGGATACGATTCAAGAGGTTTAATCAAAGGAAAATGAATGAGGATGGCATAAAAAAACCCTCATTACTCTGAAACATGTTTTGAAGACCAAATATGACTCATTTATGGAGATCCAAGGAAAATGGAATGGTTCAAACCATTCAAAAGCTACAAAAATGTCGAAATGGTCCCCACCATGGCCTAGTCATGGTCGCGATGTCCTTGAGCATAACCCAAGAAATGGGAATCCCAATGTTGTGCTACCCAAACCCTTAACTTTATCCCCTAACCATGCCCTCCAAAATGGGTGTGGTGGGGTAACCTAGGTCATGGATGATATAATTCCATCTCACACACCATGGATTGGCCACAAATTTTCCAAGCCATTTTACCTTGCATGTTTTTCACTAAGGCACACACTAGGGCCACCATAGCTTGAACTAGGCCACAACATTGCCTGCTTTGGATATAAAACACCCGAAAATCCATTATAAACCTCTAAAATCTACTCCAAGGTATCAGGAGTTTACCCAATCATGGATACACTTAAAAATTCAAAGGATAAAATAGGAAACAAATATTTTCGTAAAAGATAAAAAAATGAGGCCATTAAAGTGTAAAAAAATTCAAGAAACAACCTCTTGGTAAACATAAAAATAAAATAAAGAATCCAAGTACAAAAGAGAAAAAAATAAATGCCCAAAAAAAGGAAAGTAAACCAACCTGAATGAACTATTGAGGAATAAAGAGAGAGCCTGACTCATGATATCAAGAACTAACCACCATATGCAGTCATGGTCTCCTGGTACAACTAAGATCCACCTAATTTGGGTCCACCAAAGTCTCCAATAAGCTGTCTATCATCTGAAAAAGGCACGACATGTGTAGGATCATTCAATGTAGGGGTGAGTATATATATACCTAGTAGTATTTCTTGAACAACATAAAGGGGGTAATAATAAGAAGATAGTCAACTCAACCCATGAGATAAGAGGAGAATAAAAACCCAACAACTAATATACTCATAATGAAGAAACATCAGTCGAATAAGGAGGAATCTCTATTTTAAAAACAATATAAGAAGTATGAGAGTGTATGTATCTCTAATAGTTAGTGCTATATTAATTATAGTATCCCAATATAATCTCAACAGAATATAATGGAGGACCCGTGCCTCACTAGAAGAAGCCTTAGTTGAGGGAGTATCGAATTTAGTGGATAACTTTCTCCCCATCATAAATTAATGATTAGGGAGGAACAAATTCATATATAGAGGAACCCTTCCTAAATAATGTGGGGGGGGGGGATAACAACTTTACCAGTACATATGAAATGGTGGAGTCACACCCTAGAAATTCCAACCATCAAGGGATTACTGACCCCAACATCACTCCAATGATCACGTCTGATCCCTATCATTGGAAAAGCATTGCTGGAATAAGTATCCCACTCAAATAACCTTTTTATATAACTCTAATACTAAAACAAATGCCAAAATTGCGTTCTATGTGCAATTTTTCTCAAAATGGACTACTTACAGCCCCAAATCCGAGTCCCGAAGAAGGTGATATGAGGGGTAAAATAGTCTAAGAGAAGTGTATGATATATCCATTGGTGTACATAGAGTGTAATCTCAATAATAATATTTCCCATGTCTTACTTATCCATTCAATGTGTGGAGGTTCATGAACATGGAATGTGACCTAAGGAACTCGGTGTGTGGGACCACCCAGGGTCTCAATCATGTACTCATTGTATACGGCTCAAATAGGGTCACACAGTGTGTGGTACCACCACATATCCATGTGATATTTAACTCAAATAGATACCCTATCCACTATAGAAAATATACTACATAGTGTGTGTTCTTCAAGAACACATGATGTGTAGTCGATAATTTCACATACATTAAAATTTATCTTCCTGGATCTTCATGAATCCGCTGATATCACCACAAATCTCCCCAAAGTTGCCTCAAGATTTATCAAACCTAGACCTAACACCACCAAAAGTCAATTTATGGACCTTAAATCACTGAAATGGAAATATTAATTTAATACTATCATTCTCATATGCCCAAACTCAAGAAAACAGAACTCGATCCACCAGTCAATCTGATTTCCTCTAAATTTTATTAAATCTTTGAGCACCAAGATCAACTGATTCATTCAAAAAATCATAAATACAAATACAGTGGTTAATCCATGATTCAAACAAAAAAAAAAGATTAAATGACACTCTGAATAGGGCCAATGGTGAATAATGCAATGAAAGGTGGGAAAAAACCAAAGAAACATCAAAGTAAGAAACATCTTTGGCTGATACGGTTTTATACGACAATATTCATTACATAAACTAAATAATGGAGAAGAATTCATTATAAAAATTTAAATCCAAATTTTAAATTGAATGTTCCATGTAAAAATAGGGATATATCAGGATTCATAGCATAAAAATTAATCCATTATAGAAGTTAATAAATACTGGGTAGACAAAAAATAAATAATAACTCCTACCTCAATAATGAGACATTTTTTAGTGAAGAATGTACTTTCTAGAAATGTAATTGAATAATCCACTGCATTATTCATTCATTCCATAATTCCCCATGATCACTCAACATCAATCCTTGACTCATCATTCATTTGATTGTCAATGGTTCTTCCTCGTAGTGACATCTCCTCGACTTCTCAATCTCCTAGGGTTATACAACTAACCTTAGAGACTAGCTGTAAATTGGATTATATAGGGGTCACTGCTAGGATAAACATTTTAAACAAATATAATTAATTAATTATATTCATTTTAATCCATCCATGACAATGCATCATCCCAAAACCTGATGTGTATAAAACTCATGTCGCACCTTGGGTAAACCCCACATCCCAAATTCAACCATGGTATCAATTTTTCCATTTGGGACTTCGAACAATGAAAAGACCATTTATTCCAAAAAATATGCACACATGTAGTTTAATATATTTAATATTTTTAATATACCAAATCTGGCGTCCTACAACATTAATAACTCTACACTAACACCGAAGAAAAACCTAGATATATATAAAGAAATATCCAAATGTTATAAAAAAATTATATTCATTACATTCTCCCCACATTAAAGTATTTTAACCCCAAAAATTAAATAAAAACCCACTAAAAATGACGAGTGCACTGAGATCAAATCTGAATCTTATGCTCCCATGAGCTTTCTCAGAGGTTACCATACTACCAGAGAACTCACACCAATTGAATATCTCATCCATGAAGAATCCTCTCCTGCTGATCCCCAATGGACACCTGGTACTCTGAAAAGGTGGATCCCATCCTCTATATCCAACTTAACCCAGTCAATAACATACATAAGTTCATGCACATATCTCCCTAGTTATGACATGCGAAAAATATAATGCACCCGGTCCAAATTCAATGGTAAGTCTAGGTGATAAGAAACCTCTCCAACCCTATGAAAGATCTATAATGACTTTATGAACCTTGGGAATAAATTTATACCCCAACCAAACCTTCAAAAACCTAATCATGGGTAGACCTTCAAGAGCACATGTTCCCCCCGCTCAAAATCCAAGGGTCTACAACATTGGCCTACATAATATTCTTTCTAACTCTAAGTCATCTTAATTTGCTCATGGATCACTAAAACTTTATCAATCATTTCCTACAACAAATATGATACCATAGGTGATGTCCCATCTATCTCCGTCCAGTATAAGGGTGGCTAGTATGGTCTCCCATATAGAGCTTTGAATGGTGGAATACCAATATTAGAGTGATAGATGTTATTATAAGTGAATTACACCAATGAAAATTGATTCTTCTAACTCCAACCAAACTTTAAAACATAGGCTCTCATCATATCCTATAAAACCTGGATGGTTCACTCATTCTGGTTATTTTTTTTGGGGGTGAAAAATCATACTCATTTGTAACCCGATCCTAAAAGCCTCATATAAACCTCTACATAACCATGAAGTGAACCACACATAATAGTTGAAAGATACCATCGAGGGAACCCCATGAAGTTGGATAATCTTTTTCACATACATGCTCCCCAAAATCCCAATTGAACATTGCTCCTTGATTGAAAGTAAATGATCCAATTTGGAAAGATTAATGAGAATCACCCTGATAGTGATGTGGCCTCTCACTATCTATAGAATCCCCACCACACAAAATCCATTTATATTTAGTCCCACTTTTATTCTATGATATTGTTAGCCAAACTAGGTTAAATACCCTGATATGAGGGTGAATTATGGTATGACAGATTAAAATAATAGCCCTATCATATCTTGTTTCATTGTTAAACAAAATTCTATTATATCTCTTTCCAACAACAATGTATGAATAGAAATTAAAGAATGCACGAGGCATAATGATTTTACTTGTTTCACCCTCACTGGGATACATCCAAGGTTCATAATGAAAATGTGATGATACACCAAATCCACTAAAAGTGAATTTTTTTTTGCAATGTTCGGAGCGGACTCATTGTCCCTCCTAGTTTACAACCAATCAAAAAATTAAAGCTCACTGCTCTCTTAACTGAAGTGTTCTGATTACTTATTTATAATAATCCAATTTGAAATCTTGAATTAGCATGTTTTACACCTCATTTATTGTATCATTAAGTTCCACTTTCATCCACATGATGAATACCCCTTTACAACATAATTATTCAAAAACTTTTATCATTCGTGAAACCTTTAGGTTACATGCACACAACTTTATAGACTTTCACACAACATTTATTATTTGCAAAAAACTCTCTTTATGCACAACACCTTTTGAATGAAAACATCTTTACACACTACTCCTTTTTTCCCGCAACTCTTACGCAATTCAGAGCCTTGGATTTCTCTAAGGTTTGAGCTTTTGAATGAAGGGGGTAGCCTCTTTTTTATAGACCCAGACGACCCTACATGTAAGATCCATACACATCTTACTCTACATGAATAACATATCCCATAATCACAAAAAACCATATTTTATGTCACATTGAGCATGTAATCCTCTTTCGTGCTGTTCACTTCATCTTTATTTCCCGAGCGTGTGAAAATCACCTTTCATGCAAAAAAAATCTTTCTGGTGATTATTTCCTTTCCCATATTTTGATGTACTGATCCCGGAACTCCACTTGTGCATAAAATTTAGATTCACCTTCAATCATCCATGAAAATTTCTTTTCCAAAAACACATTTCTCCATTCTTTAGATTTTGGACCCAAAATTTTGGAAAACACTGGGAAACAATGCCACCTTGTATATGAACCTTATGTACTACCTATAGAGAATCCATTACTTTCTCTTGGATCTTTGTAAAAATATATTATCAACAATATATTTGTAACTCCACAACTGTCCATGGAAACCTTCTTTTTTAACAAACACAATCAACCCAAAAACTCCATAATGTTACCTTGAGGGATTTTTTTACCAAAAGATATCAAAAGGATAAGTCAATCTTATTGGAACTTGATGTTCTATCTTCACTTCCAAATATATGAGGAATCAAGAAACATACATGAAACACTGAGTCTCTACAAAAACACCACTTTGTTATAACCTAGCCAAGTAAACATAAATTTTCCACCTTTGTGTTTTGAGTTTTAAAAAACTGACATACATGGTTACGTTCAGTAATATATTTAGAGTCTAATATAACAAAATTAATTTTTAGTGAATAGTAACATACCCTTATAAATAGTAATGAATAGTAAATTGGCCAAAAAAATAGATTCTTCACCCATGAATGTATAAAAACAATTTAGATATCTTAAAAGTGAAAAAACGATCATAATATAAGTATTGGTATTTTTGTACATCACAAATATTTTAATTACAATTTTATGATTAATTTAATAATTTAAAATGGAAATATATTTTTATAAAATGTATTCATAAATTTTTACTTTATTTTCTTATAGTTATAATATAATTTTATGGGATCTTGATTAATTTCTCAATGTGTTATAAAATGAGTTATAGTTTTAAAGTTGTTTTTTTGGAATAAATTATGATTTTATTTAAAAATTAAAATAAAAAAATATTTAGAAAATTTATTTTGAAAAATTTATTTTATTTTTTAATTCTACACGTTGAAAAATGGTTAGGGTGAATTTTTGGGATTTTTCTGAAATACTCAAATTTTTTATGAATAGTGAAATACAGTAAAATACCGTATATACAAATTATCAGTTAAATACACTATTTATGACATCATGAGTGATTTAAGGCCACTTGGTTAGAACTAAAATGCACTTATAACTATTAGGGGTCACATGAAACAACCCCATCGGTTGTCTTGATGGAAATAATAAAATAATGAACAAAATATTCAAAATTCACTCCTCTCCTCCACTATAAACCCCCCTCACTCCCTCTTCTCCTCACTCCTCTAATATTTGAAGATCCTAAAAGTTCTTCCCAAATACCCTCCACTATTTACTCACCAATTTCAATAAGATCTTGGTATTTACAAAATACTAAAACCCCTTCCCGTAAAGAGATTCTCAAGGAGGTGGATTCAAGAGGTAAATTCCTCTTTTCATTTCTTTTATTTTAAGTTCTATTTTATGTGGTATGCAATTCAAGTTTTCATACCATGTTATTATTTAAATTTTATTATTTTCCAATACTATTTTATTATTCTTATATGAATGGGATACCCCTTTTCCCCACTCTTTTTAATGTTTTCTAAAACCATGTTGCATAGCCATTATGCTGCAGAATTTTCGTCTCAAAATATCTCTCTTTTTAAAGCACTCTTATTATGTTATTATCTTTTAATTTAAATTGTATTATTTTAGGATATGTAATTAAATATCACCATTAATTTATATATTATTTAATAATTATGAGATACCCTTTTTCTCTCATCAATATATTTCATGAATTTTTAAGTGACATCGTTAGGCTGCCAGATTTTCGTAAGGGATTTCTCAACTTTTCTTTTATTTTGAGTTACTTTCATTTTATTTACTCTACTCCTTTCTTCCAAATTGTGTGATGAATCTAGTATCTTACATTTAATAAAATTTTTTCATGATAAAGGAATAATTTTTCAGCATCTATCCTTTCCCATTCTTTTATACTAAAAATGAAAACACCACCTGAGATGTGCTAATCTACCACATTCAAGGATGATGAGTTTTAAATTTCTATAACCATATTAAATTCAGTCCATTAAACTATTATTATAGTTGAACCATAATATAGAATATTTATTATGTCTCATATATGGTTATGTAATCCTTTTGTACACATGGTTTTGATATAAAAATTAAAATGAGTTTGTTGTGTTCAAAAACTGCAAATTAACCCAAACTGTTTTCATTAAATGATTTAAATAATGATTCATATTCACTCCAAGTAACCAAATGAAATTTACAACCATTTAACCTAATGTATGTTCACTAATAACATATAACTTAAATTTGGTACAAAAATCCTCATTTTACATGATTCTCCATTCATGTATAAGTATACCAATCATGAAACAAACAGACCCGAACAATGAAATTGAACATCTTAACCCATAAAAAAGGGCATGAATGAACTTAATAAGGTTATAATAAATCAATTAAATATATAAGAGTCTATGTAAATATTAATTAATGAATTTAATTTGGTTACCCAGGACACTAAGACTGAGTGAAGAACACCATCGGACTTAAGGTAATGGTTTCTTCATCTCATTTCCATTTTTGAGAGATATTTTGTATTCAATAATATTACTTGTGTATGGTGTATGTATACTGCCCATTGATGTTTCATATAATGATTAAATTTATTTTCATGATATTAAATTTATCATTTAATTATTATTAATTTTTGGACATACGATTCAATTGATTACAAAGTTATAAGTATTTTCTACCCGAACTTCCATTTCATTCGGGTTGCTCTTATTATCTACCCACCTCAATGATATTGTTTTCTTATGTACGCCTCATAAATTCTATGTTAATGTTGTATATATGTGTACCAATAATAATCCTACTTTCATTTATAGGGAGTTATATGTTTTAAAAGGATCTTTCAAAAATTCTTCCCAAAATACAAGCTCGATTCAAGGAACTTCTCTGATTCTTACCTATTTTGAAGTTCACACTATAATCTGTTTTAATCCATATTTATCTTTATAAAGTAACAAATTTTAATATGAAAAATATATTTTGGTTCATTTCTGGTTTTATGAAAGCAAACATGCCTTTGGGCTTTAAAATCTCTTTAATGAAATTCTTAAACCACACTAAAATGTTTTAATTCTAAAGATTCTTTAAAAACATGTTTTACACAATTTCACTTCAGTGGGACGTCACTTGTGCCTAAAATGTAATATAAATGTACTTACCTTTTCTTTTTTGGGATATAAATGTTTAAAACCATGTTTATGAAAAATACAAACGATTTTCCAAAAGAACTCTTCTTTCCAAATTAAAATGTATTTTTCTCATCTCACTTTAACTTTTATGAGATATACACCTTGTTCACTAATTATTCCTTGAATGTGGTGTATGTAATGCTCTTTGGTATATCATACCAATAGTATCCTTATTCTAATTATATTCTAATGGATTATGATTTGAATATTTGAAGGTGGTATGGGACACTTTATAATGTTTAAGGATTATTTCCTCAAGAAATTTTCAATGGTATCATTTAAATGTATCTTATCTATGTCAATATCCTTGTTTAATATTGTAATTAATTGAGGTTTATATATTATTATATCATCTACCATATTTGATTTAATGGTTTATTATTAGTTTGACTATGGATGAGCTATCTTAAAACCATTCACCAATTTACTCCAATGAGCAGTGTTTGTGATTATTGTTCAGGGAAAGTTATTTACATTTCATATGATAGTTTAAATATGAATTTATATGTTATTTATGTTTATATCCATTCATATGAGGAATTTATTGGAATTATTAAGTATTAGGTGAGACCCGCTGTAGCCCCTCGGTGCATCAGTAGGTCTCATGAGACAAACTATGGTCTTAGCATGAGGCCTTGACAAATTGAATATTTATGTTTTTGGCTGAGGAATTAATCATTTTTAGACATCTTGGACAAGGAATTGATGGTAAATTTTATAGCATATGACATATGCATTTACCTCATTATTAAGCTAGTAATTGAAAGTTCATGTGGTTATTAGACTAGTATAATACCCATGGTAATGTTATATTATGGCATTATTTACTCAGATAACATTCCTTCCATAATTTTTTCAAGTTTAGAGGTATGTGTTTTTAATTATTACCCATGCCTATTTTCTATGTTTATGATATCTTCCACTGTATTTCTTACCTTTACTGAGATTTAGAGCTCACCCATTTCTTATGTTTTATTTTCTCAGGACATGAAGAAGTTTTTTTTATGATTAAACTACATGGATAATCTCAAAGTGGTGGATGTTCCCAATAAAAAATTTATGTTGTTTTTATTCTTTTCATGTTGTAATGTTGAACTTATATATGTATCTAGTTTTCCAAAAATACTAAACTACTCGGTCCTTTGGGATTTGATTCCTTTTAATCATTCCAATGTATTAAAATAATGAACCGGCTCTCAGATTCTGGGGTTGAGGTGTTACATTACATCTTCACTACTCCAAGATATATCAATAAGAGGGAGGTATGAGACTCCATCAACACCTCCCCGCAAACCATGATCAGAACCACTATCCATCCTAGGAAAATGATGACATTCTCTCCACCTTTAGAAAAACTATCTGGTGCATCACCTGAAGATATTTGGTCACATATAACCTCACAATTATTGTCACCCAACCAAGCTTTTATCACATGCTAGATAAGTGGTGGATTCACTACCATCAAATGGAGATAAGACATGCCTATTTCACCAACTAGGGTCATATTTAAAGAGGGAAAACACTCTAACACCTCCCCCAATAATTGATATCAAGATTTAAAAATAAGGGAATATAACACCACATTTACCTTACTTATAGTATAGACTATCTCAAAGTCATAGTAATATAGGAAATCTTGCCAACATATCTGTGTTAGGTTAAGGTTTATTTAGGAAAATATGTACTTGAGACTTTAGTAGTCTGAGTAAACTAGAAATAACCATCCTAGAAGATAATTATTGCACATGTACAAGTAAAATACTACCATTTTCAACTATAAATCATGGGTTTCATAGTTCTACTCATGATATATCAGTTTCCTCAAACTATAATAAATAAATACCTTCCTTTGAATCAATATAAACCTGATCCCATCACTATAGGCCTCATAGAACACTAAGTAATCAACACAATACTTTGGTATTCTCGATATAGGATCAATTTTTAACCTCTATCTCAAGTCCTTGAAGGATTCCTGAAATCATGTGATCCTATTGAATGGATGTCTTTTGTGTGCCAAAGTAGTCAAATGGGCTGAAATCCATAAATTTTTTCCCATAAAACTCTAGTAGTACCCTATCAAATTGAGAAAAGTTCACACCTCTGACATGATCTTGGGTTTTTTTATCAAGCTAACACTACCTTTATCTTCACTGGTAGCCCCGCTAGCTACAACAGCAAGTTTAACTCTATTGGTTGGTCATATATCTACCTCCCTTCAGTCAATTATTATGAATCTACTTGGTTTCTATATTTTAATACATACATGATAACCACAATATATATCTAATAACCAATTTTTATAAATAGATAAAGCGATCTTGATAACAAACGTACCTAAAGCTTCCTCTTACTTCTTTGGATGGGTGCATTTTTTCTTCCAGTAGACTTTCTTTCCACCTTCAAAACAAATATCATCCTCTTCCCTTTATTTCCCCTTGATCTTCCTCTTCTTGTAAGCGTGTTAAGAATATTTTTACTTATATATATTTGATTTTCTTTTCAATTTTTTCACCATAATTAGAGAAGGATTTTCATGTTTCATATCCTTATTTACTTCATAAAGGAGAGTAATAAGATTTGGAAGATAATTCTCAATATTTTTAATATTTAAATATAAAAAAATATGGAGAATCTATGAGGAAGTGATTCAAGAATGAGATAGGTTCCCAATTCTTTAGGGAGTTTAAACCCTAGAACCTCTAGGTTCTCAATTTATCTATTAAGCTTAATTATGTGAGGCCTAAATAGAAGACCCTATCCATGATTTATTTGAAATATTTCCTTGGAAATATGAAGCCGTTCTTATCTAGATATCTCCTGGTAAAGACCAAAATGGCTATTAAGCATGTTATATGCATCCCTGTTTTCATGAGACTTAATTAGTTCACTAGACATAGATGAAGGCATCAAACATTGAATTTCGACCACATTGCTCAAATATCTTTCATAGACAAGGAACTCTTCATCACTCACCTCATTGGTAGGTATATTAGGCATTAAGAATTCTTGCACATCAAATTTCTATTCATGGTGTAGCACAACCTAAAGGTGTCTAAACCACTCCTGGAAGTTACTTCTGGTGAGAAGGTTTTATTTCTCCAATATTGATCGAAGGGATAATGTGGATGATGAACTTGAAATTTTATTTTACAAAAAAAGAGAATATTATTATAAATTTTTATTTATTACAAATAATATGATAAATAATAAATTAATTATTTTTTATTAAATCTCCCACTATTTTATCAAGTCCCAATAGCCCTCACCATTGAACTTAGAATGTCTAGTTTCAAGGAAATTATAGTGTAAAGGATCTATATTCACCTTTACATAACCCCAATGAGGATTGGTCAAGCTATTTGAAGGTATATAGGTAGGTAGGTATTTGAAAATTGTGGGTTTGTAGCTCCTTGATCTATTGAGTGGACTCCTCTATCCTAAAATTATGAATTATATTTTCTCAACACTTGAATCCAAGTTACATGAAGTCTAGAGAGTGATATTTATATTGATGTAATATGGTTAATTCAACACATAACCTTCATAAGAACTCCATGTTAAAATTAAGTATCCAGATAAGGGTTGGTTCAAAACTTAGTTTCAAGGATTTTATTCTTAATCAAGTGATGGAAGACCAGGTCTTTCTTAATATATATTTGAGGGATTTTAATTTATTATGCATAAATTTTATCTTGTTTTATCCTTTTTATATCTTGTTAATATTAATTGGATGTTACTTAATTAATTCACCATATTTAATAAAACATTTACACATAATTCATTTATTTATGTGATTACAGTCTTGAATCCATAAAATAAACAATTTCATAGATAGAAATAAATAAATAAACAAATAAACCATTCATGAGATTTATCTAATGGTTGATTTAACGAGTGGACATTAAATCAACCTATGACATAGGGGGAATAACTCATGTTTCCAGTCTCATCCTAAGTTACAACATTCCACTTATTCACTTATGTAACACTTGGGTTGGAATCATTATGGTTCCATCTTGAACCATCACCATATTCCTTGGGAAACAACATTAATTACATGTATTTATAACTCACATGTAGTTGAGGGGAACTAAAGGATAGGTTAAAGGGGGATTAAAAAAATATACTTGGACATGAAGGTCCTACATAATAATGGAGGGAGAGATGAATCATAGGACATAATATTTAATTAAATAATAAATAAATGAAAACTCATGAAATAAACTAAATTAAATAAATGAAAACACATACACTGGTCTTGGTCTTACCCATGAACGATCATACGTGCAACATATATGAAAAATTAAATGACTAATTTTTTTTTCATTATTCGTTTTTTATTATTAAGATAAAGACACTTGCATTAATTAATTCTATTTCATCTTAATGACCATACAAATTTATTGGGAGGTAACTATCATAAAGGTATTAATGTAAAATAAACAAAAAAAAAACCAATAGTAGCAGATTTATTAAGACAAATTAATTGATAATTTAAAATTCTTTAAAATAATTATTAAATTTATAAACACTTAAAGTGATAATCAGATAAATAATATTTTAGTGATTCAATTTTCAATTTAATGTAATTTAATTCTTCTAGTATTTGGGATACTTCATAGCATGTACTATATAGATACAAGTTTGTTTACCTCTATTGTTGTGTATTCTAGTCACACTCTTGGGGATTTGGAATATTGAATTGGAAAAACTACATGATGTGTACATTCCAGCTACACACCATGTGGTTCTAAGGACACATGCCCGTGAAACCCACCAAAAAGACTTGACATATTCTTTGGTGGGAGACTGTATGATGTGTGTCTCCAACTACACGTAATGTATCTCTAATGTTGTGTTTCAAAATAACAAGACTGAGGAATCTGTGTGTATCTCAGATGTGGTAATTGTTTAACTACATGTCGTGTACACCACATATATGTCATGTATATCATAAATCCTCTAGGTTGTCATTATCATGTGGTTTGACCATGTATAATTTCTAGACTCTTGTTTTAATGATCACAAATCATGTTTAACTATTGTAAATCATGTTTAATATTGTTATATAATGTTTCATTATGATCATGTTTAATATAAATCCATTCTATGAGTATTAATTCTTAAGAAAAATTGTAGATATTAGTAAAGTATGAGTCACCATTAAGGTGAACTCACAGTCACCATTTCTATGACCAAATGGTCTCACTGTCTAGTCTGAAAATTGGTAAAGTATGAGTCACCGTTAAAACAAAACCTCTATATCATGCTACTGGTTCCAGAATTCGAAAAGTACTAGACACCATTGTATCAAGTCACCAGTTCAGAATTCTCACAAAGGACTATACACTGTTACTATGACACCATTCCTATGTCACTACTAACTGTGACACTATTCAATACTTAGCCATTTCTGCCTTATTTCAATTAAATTAAAAATTATTTCTAACGATAATTTTTGATCTATTTAATAACACTAAAATAATTAATGATTTTAAAAGACAAGTCAGCAGACAGTATGAGGTACAAGGTGTAGAGATCATGCTCTCTATAGGCCAAAACACAACACAGAACTCACAACACTCTATTTCTAAGTATATTTACAAAAGAGGAACCAGAATTTAAATCTGATACATTAAAGATTATAGAACTGCATATAAAAACACTCAGATAATTTGTACTCCCTTCTTATTATATTCTTCTATGTTTTGTACTATTTTATCATTCCTTTGAGCAGTGTGTGTATCTGTATTAAAAACACAAACTGTCTCCTATTCAAAATTAAAGGATACATGATATCCTCTCACTACTACTCTCTTACACCATTTTAATCCCATGTGTAATTGTGGAAGAGGTCTCTATGTGACCTCGTTATATTTTTCCCATGCAAAACTTTGGTAGAGGTCTAGTTAACCTGGAAAAATTGTATGCTGTTGTAAACCCTAATCTAGGGTGTGGATAAATCTTGTTTATATATATTTTTCTTGATGGAAGGTGATAACCATGTGTAGAGGACTAAGTCTCTGCTTGAGACCAAACCTCTTGTTTTTATCCACTGTGTTCAATTTTTGTTTTCTCGATTATATATGTTTACTCAAATTAGAAAAATTTACTTTTCTTTGATAGTTAATCTTATATAGTGTTTGGATTAGAATTTTTTAGTAGTATGATTTCAAAAGTTAATGTATTTTCATAAATTTATTTAACTGAGAATTAATCAATATTCGAGAAATATTTCAAACAAGAAAATATTTTAAAAATCGCTACTTTATTTAACTGTACTATTTTATTTTAACTTGGGGGACTTTCAAATAAATAATTTTTAACATAATTTTTTATAAGAACTCAATTCACCCCCTCTTGAGTGTCATAATATGACCAACAATAATGACCACATGGATTGCGTGATTTATGTCATTAATCCATATAGACTACATAGTGTGTACACTGTATACACACTATGTACTCTGAAAACCATGTTTTAGGTTGGCTGGTCAACATTTGGAGTACACAACATGTAATAACTATGTGGCATATCGTGCATCCCGTGGCATGGATAAGTGTAGTGTACTGAGGTATACAATGAGTACTCCAGCTACACACCATGTAACCCTGTCTTACCGGCCAAAAATTTAGTAGTTTCCAATGCAATCTTTGATCATTCTTCATCTATTATTAGACCTTTAAGAAAATAAAACATTTACTGAACATGATTAATATGTCAATAACATGTTAATTCAAAATTTATTAAATGACAAATAATATGAAATTAAAATTCAACCATGATTACATATAGATAAACTATCAAATAAATAATTTTAAATATAAATGTGACTTTTATGATACCACCTGTTGGTTTTGAGCATAGTGGAAGCATTCAATAATGGGTGAAATATTAAAATTTGTTTTAATATTTCTATGTCTGAAACCCTAACGGGGGATCCTTCACATCAAATTTATAATTAATTTATTTAATATTGGAAAAAATAAATACATTATATGATAATTATTTCTTTGATTTATATATTGATCATTCGAAAAGACCCTTTCCAATTTACTTCATTGTGCTATGAGGATCCAAGGATAGAGTCCCTCTAGTGTTGATCCACATGTGATCCTTTGATCTCTGAGTAATTCTAATTGATCTCTAGATGTTAGCCCAAAGAATCAATTTTCTTGCATTATTCGTATTGATTTCTCATCCTTTAATCATGAAGGAATATCTCTTGTGTTTCTCGTTCTTGATAGGGATAGAGAAGGGAGGAGTCGAGAGTGTGTATTGTTGTGTGCAACAATTCCCAAGTTTCGATTTTGGATTCCATACAAAATATAAATAACCATCTATTTATAGAGATAAGGTTTAGGTTAAAATATTATTTAATTACATGCTATCCATTATTTAATATTATAATATTTAATAAACCCCATGCCCATAATAATAATAATAATAATAATAATATTATTTTGTGTAACATAGCAAATTTCTCAAAAAATAATAATATTTAACCAGCTTGCTAATTAATATTTGTCACTAGACACAGTCTTGGTCTATTTGAACTCCACTAGAATTTATTGAACATCCAAATAAATATTTAATTTAAATATTTCATTCATCAATAAATAATTGTGATCGATAAAACATGAATAAAATTATCCCTTGATCTTAAGAATAATATTTATTTAATTAATTAAATTAAAATAGAATTTAATAGAGATCATTAGAAACACTTAGCGAGTTACCCTCTAGGATTCTTTCTCATTAAAATTATGTGGGTTTGCCTAAAGTCAAATATTACTATCTAGAATTGGGTTAAGGCACCCAAGAGAAAGAACTTAATGTTGAAACAATGAAAACCACATATTAATGCTCACTATGTAATACAATCCCTTTATCGTAAAATCTCATCAATTAGGTTTCACATCCATGTCACCAAATTATATGCTCAATATGTATTTATTTAAAAATATAAAATAAATGTGTTGTTTCGCCATGGACAAGGAATTTAATGTGATAGTTCTATTCTAATAAAAGTTTCAATATATCAAATTCCATAAATATAGAAGGGACAAATCTTTTTTCAAAAAATCCATTAATAACATGTCAATCATGATGCACCCAATGTACCCTACCTCACCATGAACATTTGTCTTCATAATTTTCATCATAAAATATAAGCGAGTGATTCATGACATGAATTGATGATAATATTCAAGCCTAAGTACCATTACACATGCTCAAAAATAAGAAATCCAATGAAATAAGAAAATGTGTAATTTCTACCAGTGATTCTGTTCTTATAATCTCCCATATTAGAGATTACAAAGTGCGAACTTCATGAGAAGAAACCTCATTCGCTTACAAGTACTTTGACCTAACAGTCTATGCACTATGTGTCCCATCATAGTACACTATCCAAATATAGAACATTATTTAAGAATATCATTATAGAACTTCGTGGTTCTCATCATAACAAGGAACTACTATAACCTTATCAATGTGACATATACTCTAGGAAATTATTACATTATAGTCATGAATAATAATGAAAAATATTTATTAAGCAATTTGATTAATATCCAATACATAAAATACACATGTAATCAAATTAAAAATAGATAGTCCTAGGTCACAAACTCCAACAGGGTCTGCCCTGAACACTCTTGGGGGACCCCTGATCACAACATTGCCTCTACCATGGTGGTCCATATACTGTCTGACCAATATATACAACATATTGGGTTGGGAAATCATGAACCATGTGACCTCAGCTATTATAATCATAACATCATCCATCTCCAGGATGACTGGATCATCTCCATGATCCTTGTGTCATTGATCCATGTTTCTAAGTTTAGGCATGATAATGAGTTTGACCAAATAGAAGAAGATGCATCTGCTCCATAATGTATATTGATATCTCTAGTTACCCGATGCTCCTCCATCAAAAATCTCTATGTCACTAAGGCCCTCTCAAGAACCCCAACATAAGTGGGAATATATAGGGAGACTATGCTATATTGGATTCCCCTATGGAGGCCCTTCTCAAAATTCTATGACAAAAAGTATCCATATTATAAAATGTTTAAAGAGTAGTATTCAAGGTCAATGAACCTTGATAAATACCCTACAACAACCAAATCACCATGTTATAACTCTATATGATCTTGAATCTGCATATAATGTAAGGTTAAAGGGTAGTACTCCTCACAGAACAAGTGATGAAACTCCTCCCATGAAAGTGTCACCTCATCATGGGTATGGGTGAGAAGAATCCACCAGTTTCTGACAACTCTATGAAAAAGACTTTCCTCAGGAAAAAACAACTGGTCAGTTTGGGTTCACAAAAAATAAAAAACTTGAGCCACTGACTTAATCCAACCATCTACTGCCTAAGGGTTGGACTTTCTATGAAATTTGAGTGGTCTCTATTTCTTAAACTCATGAAATGTTCTAATACTTCATGCATCATCATCCCATACCACTAGAATAATTGAATTATCTTTATGTATATGAACATCATCCCAAACTACTAGTGGCGATTCCATGCATCACTCATCAGGGGGGAACTTCTTTCTACTTTCTTGGAAGGAACACTTCCCAGAGGGGTCCCTCATTGAGGAATCATTACTCAACTAGTCATTATTATGACCCTATCTCATTATCCTATCTAGCTATTATTGTGGAGACATCCTAAAATTTAACAAGACACACTAAGATTATATGTGAATATCTAGGGAGCTGACTCAAGAAGATCATAAAAGTCAATGAGTCATTCCTATATCATGCATGTACAATTGGTTCCCTACAATTGGTTCCTCAGTATACTGGGTCAAAAATGTCATGACCCCTCCCCCCAAAGGTACCCCTCCTAGTTTGACAATGAAGAAAGGGAGACAATGAACCCTGAGTTCTGCCTCCAATAGGACCCAGGTTGGTGGCCAGTACTGAGATTCCAAAAAAATATCAATATGGGAGTCATTAAACTCTATAATATATTTAGTATTTGGATATATTATATCATAGATCAATCAAATCTAAGAGATAAAGAAAAATGAAACCAAAACCATCCCACAATGATTAGAGGGATATTTCGTATTCAATACTATTACTTGTGTATGGTGTATGTATACTTCCCATTGATGTTTCATATCATGATTAAATTTATTTTCATGATATTAAATGTATCATTTAATTATTATTAATTTTTGGGTATACGATTCAATTGATTACAAAGTTACAAGTATTTTCTACCCGAACCTCCATTTTCATTCAGGTTGCTCTTATTCTCTACCCACGTCAATGATATTATTTTCTTATGTACTCCCCATAAATTATATTTTAATTTTGTATACATGTGTACCAATAATAATCCTACTTTTATTTATGGTGATTTATATTTTTTAAAAGGATCTTTCAAAAATTCTTCCCTAAATACAGGCTCGATTCAAGGATCTTCTCTGATTCTTACCTATTTTGAAGTTCACCATATAATCTATTTTAAGCCACATTTATCTTTATAAAGTCACAAATTTTACTATGAAAAATATATTTTGGTTCATTTATGGTTTTATTAAAGAAAACATTCCTTTTCACTTTAAAATCTCTTTAATGAATTTCTTAAAGCGCACTAAAATGTTTTAATTCTAAAGCTTCTTTAAAAACACTTTTTACACAATTTCAATTCAGTGGGACATCACTAGTGCCTAAAATGTAATATAAATGTACTTAAATTTTATTTTCTGGGATATAAATGTTTAAAACCAAGTTTATGAAAAATACAAATGATTTTCCAAAAGAACTATTCTTTCTAAATTAAAATGGATTTTTCTCATCTCACTTTAACTTTTATAAGATATACGCCTTGTTCGCTACTTATTACTTGCATGTGGTGTATGTACTGCTCTTTGGTATATCATATCAAGATTCTCCTTAATGTCATTATATTATAAGGGATTACGATTTGAATATTTGAAGGTGTTATGGGACACTTTGGAATGTTTAAGGATTATTTCCTCAAGAAATTTTCAATGGTATCATTTAAATGTATCTTATCTATGTCAATATCCTTGTTGAATCTTATAATTAATTGAGGTTTAAATATTATGATATCATCTACCATATTTAATTTAATGTTTTATGATTAGTTTGACTGTGGATGTGATATCTTAAAACCATTCAGCAATTTACTCCAATGGTCAGTGTTTATGATTATTGTTCGGGGAAAGTTATTTACATATCATATATTTTTTTAAATATGAATGTATATGTTATTTAGGTTTATCCCCATTCATATAAGGAATGAATTGGAATTAATAAGTGTTGTGTGGGACCCTATATAGCCCCTCAGTGCATCGATAGGTCTCATGAGACAAACTATGTTCTTAGCACCTGGACTGTACAAATTAAATATTTGTGGTTTTGGATGAGGCCTTAATTATTTTTAGAAATCTTGGATGAGGCCTTGATGGTAAATTTTAGAATGTCTAGTATATGCATTTCCCTCATTATGAAGCTAGTAATTGAAATTTCATGTGGTTATTTGACTAGTAGAATGCCCATGGTTATGTTTTATTATGGAATTATTTACTCAGCTAATATTCCTTCCATAATGTGTTCAAGTTTAGGGGTATGTGTTTTCAATTATTCACCATGACTATTGTTTATGTTTATGATATCTTCCACTGTATTTCTTACCTTAACTAAGAGTTTGAGCTCACCCATTTCTTATGTATCATTTTATCAGGACACGAAGATGTTTTTTTATGATTGACCTACATGGATAATCTCAAAGTGGTGGATGTTCCCAATAAAACTTTTATGTTGTTTTTTTCTTTTCATGTTGTAATGTTGAACTTATGTATGTATCTTTTTTCCAAAAATACTAAACTACTCAGTACTTCGGGATTTGATTCCTTTTAATCATGATAATTTATTAAAATAACGCACCGGCTCCAGGATTCTTGGGTTGGGGTGTTACATTATATCTTCAATACTTCAGGATATACCAATAAGAGGGAGGAATGAGTCTCCATCAACACCTCCCCAAAAACCATGATCAGAACCACTATCCATCCTTGGAAAATGATGACATGCTCCCCAACTTTAGAAAAACTATCTGGCACATCACCTGAAGATATTTGGTCACATATAACTTCACAATTAATGTTACCCAACCAAGATTTTATCACACCCTAGATAAGTGGTGGATTCATTACCATAAAATGAAGATAAGACGTCCCTATTTCATCAACTGGGGTCAGTTGTAAAGAGGGAAACTACTTTAACACCTCCCCCACTAAGTGAGACCAAGATTTACAAATAAGGGAATATACCATAACATTTACCTTACCTATAGTATAGACTATCTCAAAGTCATATTACTATAGGAAATCTAGCCAACATATCTGTGTCAGGTTAAGGTTTCTTTAGGAAAATATATACTTGAGACTCTAGTAGTCTGAGTAAACTAGAAAGAACTCTCCTAGAAGATAATTACTCTACATCTAGAAGTAAAAGACTACTATTTTCAACTATAAATCATGGGTTTCATAGTTCTACTCATGATATCTCAGTTCCTCAACCTATAAGAAATCAATACCTTCCTTTGCATCAATATAAACCTGATACCATCTCTAGAGGCATCACAGAACACTAAGTAATCAACATAATCCTTTGGTAGTCTCGGTATAAGAGCATTGTTTAACCTCTATCTCAAGTCCTTGAAGGCTTCCTGAAATCCCATGATCTTGTTGAATGGATTTCTTTTGTGTGCCAAAGTAGTGAAATGGGATGAAATCCTAAAAAGTATTCCACAAAACTCTAGTAGTACCCTATCAAATTGAGAAAATTTCACACCATTGACATGCTCTTGGGGTTTTCTTAAGGAAACACTACCTTTATCTTCACCAGTTCCATGAATAAACCATATTTATAGATGAGATTCCCTAGAAAGTGAAACCGTATAATCCAATATTAAAACTTGGAGATTTTTCAGTATAATTGTTATTTTTGAAGAAAGTCTTGGACCAACCTCAAATGTTCTATATGATACTCCTATGACACATAGTAAATTATAATATCATTGATAAAGACAACCAAAAAATAATCCAAGAAGAGTTAAAATATTTGATTGATAAGTCCCATGAAAATGGTAGGGGTATTCATTACACCAAAGGGAATCAGTATAAACTCATAGCATCTTTAGTGACATTAAAATTACATATTTAGAATAGACTCATTTAAAACCCACAACTTGTGGTATCCAGACCTGATATCAAAATTTGAGAACCTTATCACACCTTTTAGTTGGTTAAATAGGTCATAGATCCTTGGTGAGGGATATATATTTTTGATTTTCACTTGGTTCAGGAATCAATAATCAACACACATCCTCAAGCTCCCGTTCACCCTCTTAATGAAAAATACCAGAGCTTCCTAAGGGGAAACAATGGTTATGATAAAAATCTTCTCTTGAAGGTCCTCCAATTTCACCCTCAACTCTTGAAGCATAATAAGTTTCATACAATATACTGCAGAAGATATCGGTCTAGTCCTGGGGTGCAAGTCAATGAAAAAATTGATCTCTCAATATGGAGGTATTTCTAGAACATCTTTGAGGAATACATCCCTGTACCCATCCAATACTATTAGAAGCCATATATAAAGATATTAATACAAAAAAAGGGTAGATATCACAAATAAATGAGAGATAGATTGTAGATTCCTACTCTTGAGCGCCACTCGTTCTTCCAGAAGGTCCTTCTCTCCAATGAAGGGAAATTTCATCCCATCCTCTCGTAGACATCTAACTCCGTTGTAGTGATATTATATATGGTTTTAAACCATTGATAATAAGTCAATACCTAGAATTATCTTATATGGTTTAATTGTAACAATAAAGAGGTCTCACATGAAACTCTCCTCACCGAGTACTAGCCCACATTGTCAGTAAAAGTGTGAAATTGAAGAATTCTCTATGTAAAAACCTCCAACACAACTGATGGGATAAAGAATCTACATGAATACCTATCTCATTCACAAGGTATATAGAAATTAAGGAATGATTCACACCTGTGTCTACAAGTACTAGGTATAAAATAGAGAAGACAGATATCATCCCTTGAATTATCTCTGTGCATCCTGATCATATCCCTCCCTAGCCTGTAACTAATCACACCCTCTACTTCTATCTCTTTGGGTCTATCATGGACCACCTATGGGTGGTGGTGTAAGTAGGTCATAACAACATCCTCCACCTGTAGCTCCTCCTCCTGGGGATCCACCATCTCCTCTTTTTAGCACCTCCTCCATGGAAGATGATGGTTCCGTGCAGAGTATAAGTGTGTGGTGGTGAGAAATATATATATTTTTAAAATTTATATTCCCAAAACCACGAGTTATAATCTTGCGTATAAAATTTATAATTAATTTATTTAATATCATAAGAAATGAATACCTGATCTAAAAATTCTTTCTTTGATGCAGATGTCAATAATCTAAAAAGACCCTTTCAGATTACCTTCACTTCTCTATGATTATCCAAGGATAAAATCCCTCTAACATTGATCCACATGTGCCCCTTTGATATCTGAGTAATTCCAATTGATCTCCAGGTTCTAGCATGGTGAATAAATTGTCTTGTGTTATTCATGTTGATTTCTTATCCTTCAGTCTTATAGGAATCTCACTTACATTTCTCCATATTGAGAGGGGGAGAGAAGGGAGGAGTCAAGAGAGCGTTTTGTTGTTCATAATGATTCTCAAGTTTCAATTTTGGATGTCATACACAATAGACATAACCAATTATTTATAGATCTAGGGTTTAGGGTAAAATATTTTTTCATTTCATGAAGACCCTTAAATAATATTATGTAATGGCCCGAACCTCTTCGGCCCATTCCTTTGTCAAAAAGAAGGTCAAGAAGTGTTCTGGAGGGTAAAATAGACTTTTCCCACACTTTCCATAATTTTGAAACTACACGCCGTGTAGTTTGAGTACACGCCGTGTACTCCCTTCCCGGGTATACCCTGTGCTGCAGACCGTGTCCTTACTGTGTGGAGTAATGGGTGCACGCCGTGTGTCCAGTTCTACATGCCGTGTAGTCTTTCCCCACATACGCGTTACCAGTCAACGACCATGTACCATGTTGGAGCCGTGTCCTTGCTGTGTGGAATAATAGGTGCATGCCGTGTGTCCAGTTCTACACGCCGTGTAGTCCTTCCCCACATACGCGTTACCAGTCAACGACCGTGTACCGTGTTGGGGTCGTGTCCTTGCTGTGTGCAATAAATGAGTACATGCCGTGTGTCTAAACTACACGCCGTGTAGTCCTTCCCCACGTATGCGTTATCCTCAAAATGTGTGTTGACCAGTCAACGGCCGCAGGGCCGTGTTAGAAGCCGCGTGGAGACCGTGTGAAAGAACCGAGTACACGCCGTGTACCATAAAGTACACGCCATGTACCATAAAGTACACGCCGTGTACTTTTTCTTTTCATGCCTATAAAAGGATGGGTCCCCTCCTCCTTTCAACTCACCCCTCTCCTCCCCTCTTTTTCTGAGCAGAGCTCTCTCAAGAGACTCGAAGGCTCTTTCTTCCATAACTTCTTTGTCCGAGCACTGATTTTTGATCCGTCAGTGGCCACGGGATCGTAACGACGAGGCAGAGCTTCTATGCTTGGATCCGTTGTCTTTCCTTCAACCTTTTCTTTCCGACTTCCACCCAAGGAGGTTTTTCCGGGACCCGACAGAAGTGACGGATGCCGACTGACGTCTTCTAAGGTTGATCCGGGGGAGCGTTGCGATCAAGAACCTGTTGAGGTAGGGATTTTACCTTTTTCTCTCTAATTTGTGCATCATGAGGGGTGGGTGTCTTCTTTTTTACGTGAAACACTTTTGAATCTGTTTTAATAAAGATAATAACTGGCTTATATAACAGGGATAGGAAGTTGTGATTGCTGTTACTTTATATCCTGTGATATTATGTTGTGAATTGAATGAGCTTATACCTACTGAAAATCACGATCATTGGGGGCCTTTGCTTACGCAATTAAATGTTTCCCTCTCCATCTGTATTTTCTTATATATGGTAGCTTGTGGAATGTGGAAATTGGATAATCACGTAAAGTTGTCTGATTAAATGAAAATCTGGAACCCTTGTGTGATCACCCCGGTTAAAAAAAATGAAATAATGAACATGTGGGTGTTGTCTTGGTTACGTGGCATGTGTTGGGGGAGTTTTGTGGGTTGTTGTGGATCGGGTGAGCAGCGGGGCTACGGTTGACTTGGTTGTGGGTTGGTGTGAATGTTGTGTTGGTAACGGACAGTGGGGCTGCAATAAATGGTATTAAAGGGATGATGATGTGTGGTTTCGGTGCGGTTGTGGTTATGGCGGTTGGAAGCGAGGCTGCAGGGTTGGTTTTTAATGTGAACGGGTTATGGGTTGTGATTATTAAATTAAAGTGGAAGAGTTAATAAATGGTGGGACGTGGAACAGAAATAATAATCAATGGGGTTGGTTGGTTGATAAGAAGGGTTTGGTTGTGTTGCTTGTGTTTTTCTAACTTGATTTGTGGATGGCAGGGATATGTTTTACGAACGTTTGGTGTGGTTGGTTGTGGATAGTTGCCCAGTAGTTAAGGAACTAAATAATCTAATTTCTGTTGAGACATGAAAACCTAAAGGAGGGTGGGTTTGTTTGTTGTATGCATGCTTCGTAGTAGAAGTGTCGAGGCACGTGCTCAGTTTCTCTTTTTAGAAGCCATAGGTTGGGTTGTGTGGTTGGTATATATATATATATCTGTATCTTTTGTGTTTTATCGCACCCCAACCATGTTGAGCACTTAGTGATGAACACTCCCATTTCATGGGAGAGGGTGTTTTTCCCTTAGTTAGTAGCTCCTTCCTTCTCCTTATCCCCTAGGTTGTGATGGATTGAGGTGACCTTACACCTAAGACTCTTCGGGTAGGTTTCGATTGGGGTGGATTTAGCCCAAGACTCTTCGGGCAGGTTCTACTGTTTCCCAAGAATCTTCGGGATGAGGCCCAGGTGTGTGCGGGCGGGATACGTGGTTGTGAGGCCCAGGTGTGTGCGGGTGGGATACGTGGTTCTGAGGCGCAGGTGTGGGTGGGCGGGATACGTTGTTGTGAGGCCCAGGTGTGTGCAGGCAGGGAGAGTGTGGCAGCGTCAGGACGTTCATCGTTAGGAAGAGCAGCTAACTAAAGGGAAATAGTGCGGGGTACCCAATACTCTTATTCTTATATACTACTACTACCTATTGTGATTGTGTTTTGGTGAGTCTGGCTGGTGAGGTTGGGTGGATAGAATTCATTTCTAGGTTTCTTCTGTTGTTCTCATGGGACATTAGGATGTCTCCCCACTTATGCACGAGAGATTTAGGTTTCCCTACTGGTATACTTGTATGCTCACCCTACGTTTACTTTCAGGTTTCCAGGAGGACTACTAGGGCTGTGCGGGACCCTACTAGTTGGACAGTTGGAGTTGTTGCTGTTGTTGTACCTTTTTTTTCTTTTGGTATTGTACTTTGAGCTTTCTTGTACTTGTACATTGTTATAAATTTGTTTAAACATGCATGTGGGCTTGGTTTGGGTTTATTTCTATACACTTGTTCCTTTTTCCTTTTGGTTGTTGACTTGTCCTATTTCCCGATCCTAAATAATAAAAAGGGTAATGCCTCCAATTTTTGTGAAAACTCATACCCTTGGTGCTAGTCGCCACCCCAAGGCCTATTGGAGGTGGGAATTGGGGGTCATTATCTCCCTTTCACCATTGCCAGCTCAGGAGGGGAATCTTTGGTGGGAGGGGGTCGTGACAGAATGGTATCAGAGCTGATGGTTGAGAGATAGGATGAATTCTGGAGTTAGGCACAGTGAGGATTACATGGGATGGTAGGGAGACAATGTTATTTAATCTTGGTACGTGACATAGGCTAGGGAATACCGGCTAGGACACGAGATTTTAGGGCCCCCCATGATCCGATGCAAGGACTCTGAGCCTACCGAATGACCAAGTGAGGCTACATTGATTACAGGGTAAGAGACCCTAGGTAAGGTACATGCATCATCATGATTGTGTTTTACTTGATTTGGGTGTTCTGGGAAAGAAATTGAAATAAAATGATAAAATGAAACCTTGAGTTTTTCCTTACTACTCGGGCTTAGGTGTTCTTTGTTTACCATACCGCTATGGCACCTAGTTGACATCAGAGAGGCAGAGGAGCTGGGCGTGGATAGTTTCATGCATCAGAGGAAACATCTCTAGAAGGACCAGGGATCGATAGAGATGTGTTTGGGTTTTCTTGAATGATCTTCTTTCTGTTTTGTTTGGGAGCATTACACTCCATTGTTGGAACTCTTTTGCTCATTCTTTGGGCCTGGACCTTGTTTTTTGTGAGTTATTAATGCTATGTTGTTTCCCCACTTTTTTCTTTAAATGTACGTGAAGAGCCCTATCATGTGGGGAGGGGAAGACCTAATCCCTAATCGAGACACATTAATGTGGATGCGATTAAACCCGTGCAAGTGAGTCACTTCCGCCTAAAGCGGATAATATCTTGACATGGGAGAAGGAATTCCCCAAGCCATGTGTCCGGACAGTGTGTGGGTTGTACGGTGTTGTGGGAAGTGTAAGTTAGAAAATCCTAATGTATGAAAGTGGGAAGATCCAATTCTTAATTGATACGCATTAATGAGGATGCGATTAAACCCGTGCAGGTGAGTCAGTGCCGCCTAAAGTGGATAATATCTCGACATAGGAGAAGGAATTCCTAACACATATGATTAGGGTTGTTGGTTGGGTTCCTATTATAATGAGAACCCTAAGAGGTATCTTGTTGGGTTCCCCTGGGTTGGTTTTTGAATTCTCGGGGACGATAATGTTTTAAGGGGTATCTGATGTAATGGCCCGAACCTCTCCGACCTATTACTTTGTCAAAAAGAAGGTCAAGAAGTGTTCTGGAGGGTAAAATGGACTTTTACAACACTTTCTAGAATTTTGAAACTACACGCCGTGTAGTTTGAGTACACGCTGTGTACTCCCTTCTCGGGTATACCCCGTGTTGCAGACCATGTCCTTGCTGTGTGGAGTAATGGGTGCACGCCATGTGTCCAGTTCTACACGCCGTGTAGTATTTCCCCGCATACGTGTTACCAGTCAACGACCATGTACCATGTTGGAGCCGTGTCCTTGTTGTGTGGAATAATGGGTGTACGCCGTGTGTCCAATTCTACATGCCATGTAGTCCTTCCCCGCGTACACGTTACCAGTCAACAACCGTGTACCGTGTTGGAGTTGTGTCCTTGGTGTGTGCAATAAATGAGTACACGCCATATGTCTAAACTACACGCCATGTAGTCCTTCCCCGCGTATGCGTTACCGTCAAAATGCGTGTTGACCAGTCAACAGCCACAGAGCCGTGTTGGAAGCCGCATGGAGACCGTGTGAAAGAACTGAGTACACGCCGTGTACTATAAAGTACACTCCGTGTACCATAAAGTACACGCCGTGTACTTTTTCTTTTCATGCCTATAAAAGGAGGGGTCCCCTCCTCCTTTTAACTCACCCCTCTCCTCCCCTCTTCTCTGAGCAGATCTCTCTCAAGAGACTCGAAGGCTCTTCCTTCCATAACTTCTTCTTCCGAGCTCTGATTTACGATACGTTAGTGGCCACGGGATCGTAACAATGAGGCGGAGCTTCCGAGCTTGGATCCGTTGTCTTTCCTTTGGCCATTTCTTTCCGACTTCCACCCGAGGAGGTTTTTCCAGGACCCGACAGAAGTGACAGACGCCGATGGACGTCTTCTAAGGTTGATCCGGGGGAGCGTTGCGATCAATAACCTGTTGAGGTAGGGATTTTACCTTCGTCTATCAAATTTTTGCATCATGCAGGGTGGGTGTCTTCTTGTTTACGTGAAACAATTTTGAATCTATTTTAATAAAGATAATAACTGGCTTATATAACGGGGATGGGAAGTTGTGATTGCTGTTACTTTATATCCTGTGATATTATGTTGTGAATTGAATGAGCTTCTACCTACTAAAAATCACGGTCGTTGGGGTCTTTGCTTACGCAATTAAATGTTGCCCTCTCCTTCTGTATTTTCTTATGGATGAAAGCTTGTGGAATGTGGAAATTGGATAATCACGTAAAGTTGGCTGATTAAATGAAAATCTGGAACCCTTGTGTGATCACCCCGATTAAACAAAATAGAATAATGAACATGTGGGTGTTGTCTTGGTTACGTGGCATGTGTTGGGGGTGTTTTGTGGGTTGTTGTGGATCGGGTGAGTAGTGGGGCTACGATTGACTTGGTTGTGGGTTGGTGTGAATGTTGTGTTGGTAACGGACAGTGGGGCTGCAATAAATGGTATTAAAGGGATGATGATGTGTGGTTTCAGTGCGGTTGTGGTTATGGTGGTTGGCAGCGGGGCTGCAGGGTTGGGTTTTAATGTGAACGGGTTATGGGTTGTGATTATTAAATTAAAGTGGAAGAGTTAATAAATAGTGGGGCGTGAAACAGAAATAATAATCAATGGGGTTGGTTGGTTGATAAGAAGGGCTTGGTTGTGTTGCTTGTGTTTTTCTAACTTGATTTGTGGATGGCAGGGATATGTTTTACAAACGTTTGGTGTGGTTGGTTGTGGATAGTTTCCCAGTAGTTAAGGAACTAAATAAACTATTTCTACTAAAATGTGAAAACCTAAAGGGGGTTGGGTTTGTTTGTTGTATGCATGCTTCGTAGTAGAAGTGCCGAGGCACGTGCTCAATTTCTCTTTTTAGAAGCCATAGGTTGGGCTGTGTGGTTGGTATATATATATATATCTGTATCTTTTGTGTTTTATCGCACCCCACCCATGTTGAGAACTTAGTGCTGAACACTCCCATTTCATGGGAGAGGGTGTTTTTCCATTAGTTACTACCTCCTTCCTACTCCTTCTCCCCTAGGTTGTGATTGATTGAGGTGACCTTACACCTAAGACTCTTCAGGTAGGTTTTGATTGGGGTGGCTTTAACCCAAGACTCCTCGGGCAGGTTCTACTATTTCCCAAGAATCTTCGGGATGAGGCCTAGGTGTGTGCGGGTGGGATACGTGGTTGTGAGGCCCAGATGTGTGCGGGTGGGATACGTGGTTGTGAGGCCCAGGTGTGTGCGGGCGGGATACGTGGTTGTGAGGCCCAGGTGTGTGCGGGCGGGGAGAATGTGGCAGTGTCAGGACGTTCGTCGTTAGGAAGAGTAGCTAACTAAAGGGAAATGGTGCGGGGTACCTAATACTCTTGTTCTTATATACTACTACTACCTATTGTGATTGTGTTTTGGTGAGTGTGGTAGTTGAGGTTGGGTGGATAGAATTCCTTGCTAGGTTTCTTCTGTTGTTCTCACGGGACATTAGGATGTCTCCCCACTTATGCACGAGAGCTTTAGGTTTCCCTACAACTATACTTGTATGCTCACCCTACGTTTACTTTCAGGTTTCCAGGAGGACTACCAGGGCCGTGCGGGACCCTACTAGTTGGACAGTTGGAGTTGTTGCTGTTGTTGTACCTTTGTTTTCTTTTGGTATTGTACTTTGAGCTTTCTTGTACTTGTACCTTGTTATAAATTTGTTTAAACATGCATGTGGGCTTGGTTTGGTTTTATTTCTATACACTTGTTCTTTTTCCTTTTTTTGGTTGACTTTTCCTATTTCCCGATCCTAAATAATAAAAAGGGTAATGCCTCCCATTTTTGTGAAAACTCATACCCTTGGTGCTAATCGCCACCCCGGGGCCTACTGGAGGCGGGACTCGGGGGGTCATTATCTCACTTTCACCATTGCCAGCTCAAGAGGGGCATCTTTGGTGGGAGGGGGTCATGAAATATTATAATATTTAATAAACCCCATTCCGGCTACACGCCATGTGTTTATAATTCCACGTGCCCATGAAACCCACCAAAAAGACTCGACATATTCTCGAGTGGGATACTACACGATGTGTGTCGCCAACTACATGCAGTGTATCTCTAATGTTGTGTTTCCAGATAACAAGGCTGAGGACTCTGTGTGTATCTCAGATGTGGTAATTGTTTAACTACATGTCGTGTACACCACTTGTCATGTATATCATAAATTCTCCAGGTTGTCTATCTTATGTGGTTTGACCATGTATAATTGATGGACTCTAGTTTTAATGATCACAAATCAAGTTTAAATCCTATAAATCATGTTTAATATTGTTATATAATGTTTCATTATGATCATGTTTAATCTCAATCCATTCTATGAGTATTAATTATTAAGTCAAATTACAGATATTAGTAAATTATAAGTCACCGTTAAGGTGAGCTCATAGTCACTGTTTCTATGACCAAACGTTCTAACTGTCTAGTCTGCAAATTGGTAAAGGATGAGTCACCATTACAACAACACCGTTGTATCAAGCTACTGGTTCCATAATTTGAAAAGTACCAGACACCATTGTATCAAGTCACCAGTTCATAATTCTCACAAAGGTCCATGCACCATTACTATGACATCGTTACTATGTCACCGCTGACTGTGACACCATTCCATACTTATCCATTTTATCCTTATTTCAATTAAATTTAAAATTATTTCTAACAGTCATTTTTGAGCTATTTAATGACACTGATATTATTAATGATTCTTAAGGACATGTCAGTAGACAATACGAGGTATGAGGTGTAGATATCATGCTCCCTATCGACTGAAACACTAACATTTGAGGAATAATATATTACGGCACATGAGCTGAAGAAGATAAGAGAGTGACACACACCAGACCATGAATAAGGGCCATGATAATCTATATTTCTTTTTGTGAGCCAAAGAAAAACTCTTTGTGAAACATCCTGAGAACATCCTTTTAGTAGCAGAAACTCAAAGACGAAGAAGAGCTACAAAGAACATCTCATTAAAATAGAAACCATAACACAGAACTCACATCACTCTGTTTTTTAGTCTATTTCCAGAAGAGGAATAGAAATTCAAATCTGCAACATTTAAGAGTCTATAATTTCATATAACAACACTCAGATCATTTCTAATCCCTTCTTATTATATTATGCTCTATTTTGTACTGTTTTATCATTCCTTTGAGTAGTGTGTGTATTTATATTAAAAAGAAAAACTATCTCCTATTATAAATTGGAGGATACATGATATCCTCTCACTACTACTCTCTTACACCATTTTACTCCCGCGTATAACTGTGGAAGAGGTCTCTATGTGACCTGGTTATATTTTTATCCTACATAAAACTTTGGTAGAGGTCTAGTTAACCTAGAAAACATGTATGTTGTTGTAAAACCTGATTTAGGGTGTGGATAAATCTTGTTTATATATATTTTTCTTAATGGAAGGTGATCACCAAGTAGAGAGGAATAAGTATCTGCTTGTGAATGAACATCTTGTTTTTATCCACTGTGTTCAAGTTTTGTTTTCTTGATTATATTTGATTACTCAAATCAGAAAACTTTACTTTTCTTTGAAATTGAATCTTAGATAGTGTTTGGATTAGAATTTTTTAGTAGTATGATTTCAAAAGTTAATGTAATTTCATAAATTGATTCAACTGATAATTAATCAATATTCGAGAAATCTTTCAAACAAGAAAATATTTTATAAATCGCTACTTTGGTTAACTAGCCTGTTTGATTTTAACTTGGGGGACTTTCAAATAAATAAATTTTAACAGAATTTTTATAGGAACTCAATTCACCCCCTATTGAGTATCATAATCTAACCAACAATAATGACCACATGGATTGCATGATTTATGTTGCTAACCTATATAGACTATATAGTGTGTAAAATGTATAAACACTATATAATCTGACAACCATGTTCTAGTTTGGCTGGTCAACATGTGATGTACACCACATGTAATAACTCTGTGGCATATCGTGTATCCCATGGCATGGCTAGGTGTAGTGTGCTAGGTTATACAATGTGTACTCCAGCTACACACCATGTAACCCTATCTTACCATCAAAAAATTTAGTAGTTTCCAATGAAATCTTTGATCATTCTTCATCTATTATTAGACCTTTAAGAAAATAAAACATTTAATGAACATGATTAATATGTCAATAACATGTTAATTCAAAATGGATTAAAGAAAAAATAGTATGAAATTAAAATTCAACCATGATTACATATAGATCAACTATCAAATAAATAATTATAAATTTAAATGTGACTTCTTTAATACTACCTGTTGGTTTTGACCATAGTGGAAGCAAGCAATGATGGGTGATATATTAAATTTGTTTTAATATTTCTATGTCTGAAACCCTAATTGGGGATCCTTCACATCCAATTTATAATTAATTTATTTAATATTGGAAGAAACAAATTTCTTATATGAGAATTATTTCTTTGATTTATATATTGATCATTTGAAAAGACCCTTTCCAATTTCCTTCATTGTGCTATGTGGATCTAATGATATAATCCCTCTAGTGTTGATCCACATGCGATCCTTTGATCTCTAAGTAATTCCAGTTGATCTCTAGATGTTAGCGCAAAGAATCAATTTTCTTGCATTATTCGTATTGATTTCTCATCCTTCAATCATAAAGAAATATCTCTTGTGTTTCCCGTTCTTGATAGGGATAGAGAAGGGAGGAGTCGAGAGTGAGTATTATCATGCGCAACAATTCCCAAGTTTCGATTTCGGATTCCATACACAATAGAAATAACTATCTATTTATAGAGATAAGGTTTAGGTTAAAATATCATTTAATTACATGCTATCCATTAAATAATATTATAATATTTAATAAACCCCACACCCATAATAATAATAATAATAATAATAATAATAATAATAATATTATTATTATTATTTTGTGTCACATGCCAAATTGAACAAAAAATAATAATATTTAACCAGCTTGCTAATTAATATTTGTCACCAAAAACGTTCTTTGTCTATTCTAACTCCTCTAGAATTTATTGAACATCCAAATAAATATTTAATTTAAATATTTCATTCATCAATAAATAATTGCGATTGATAAAACATGAATAAAATTATCCCTTGATCTTAAAAATAATATTTATTTAATTAATTAAATTCAAATAGAATTTAATCAAGATCATTGGAAACACTTAGTGATTGACCCTCTAGGATTCTTTATCATTAAAATTAGGTGGGTTTTCCTAAAGTCAAATATTACTATCTATAAATGGGTTAAGGAACCCAAGAGAAATAAATTAATGTTGAAACAATGAAAACCACATATGAAAGCTCACTGTGTAATATAATCCCTTTATCGTAATATCTCATCAATTAGGTTTCACATCCATGTCACCAAAGTATATTCTCAATATGTATTTCTTTGAAAATATAAAATAAATGTGTTGTTTCTCAATGGACTTGGAATTTAATGTGATAGTTCTATTCTAATAAAAGTTTCAATATATCAAATTCCATAAATATAGAAGGGAGAAATCTTTCCTCAACATATCCATTAATGATATGTCAATCATGATGCACCCAACACACCCTACCTCACCATGAACATATGTCTTCATAATTTTCATCAGAAAATATAAGCGAGTGATTTATGACATGAATTGATGACAATATTAAAGCCTAAGTACCATTACACATGCTCAAAAATAAGAATATCCAATGACATAAAAACGTGTGTAATTTCTACCGGTGAGTCTGTTCTTATAATCACCCATATTAAAGATTACTAAGTGCGAACTTCATGAGAAGAAACCTCATTTTCTTACAAGTACTTTCACCTAATATTCTATGCACTATGTGTCCCATCATAGTACACTATCCAACTATAGACCATTATTTAAGAATATCATTATAGAAATTCATGGTTCTCATCATAACAAGAAACTACTATAACATTATCAATGCAATGTATACTCTAGGAAATTATTACATTATATTCATGAAGAATAATGAAAAATACTTATTAAGAAATTTGATTAATATCCAATACATAAAATATACATGTAATCAAAGTAAAAATAGATGGTCCTAGGACACAAACTCCCACAAGGGCTACCCTGGACACTCTTGGGGGACCCCTGATCACAACACTACCTCTACCATGGTGGTCTGTATACTGTCTGACCAATATATACAACATAATGGGTTGGGAAATCATGAGCCATGTGACCTCATCCTTTATAATCATTACACCGTCCATCTCCAGGATGACTGGATCATTTCAACAATCCTTGTGTCACTGATCCATGTTTTTAAGTTTTGGCATGAGAATATCTCTTACGTTGAGATCTTGAAGTTCGACCCAATAGTAGAAGATGGATCTACTCCACAATGTATACTGATATATCTAGTTACCCGATGCTCCTCCATTAAGAATCTCTATATCACCAAGGCCCTCTCAGGCAGCCCAACATATGTGGGAATATAGAGAGAGACCATGCTAGATTGGATTCCCATATGGAGGCCCTTCTCAAACTTCTACGACCAAAATTATCCTTCTTATAACATGTTTAAGGAGTAGTATACACGATCAATGAACCTTGATGCATACTCTACAACAACCACCTCACCATGTTATAACTCTATAAGCTCTAGAATCTGCATATAATGCAAGGTTAAAGGGTAGTAATCCTCACAGAACAAGTGATGAAACTCCTCCCATGAAAGTGTCACCTCATCATTGGTATGGGTGAGAAGAATCCACCAGTTTCCTACAACTCTATGAAAAAGACTGTCTGCAAGAAAAAACATCTGGTTAGTTGGGGTTTACAAAAAATGAAAAACTTGAGCCGCTGAATTAAGAAAACCCTCTACTGCCTAAGGGTTTGACTTTCTATGAAACCCGAGTGGTATCTATTTCTAAAACTCATGAAATTTTCTAATACTGCACGCATCATCATCCTATATCTAGAATAATTGAATTATCTTTATATATATGACCATCATCCCAAACTACTAGTGGAGAGTCCATGCATCACTCATCCAGGGGGAATTTCTCTCTAATTTCTTGGAAGAAACACTTAACAGAGGGGTCCCTCATTGAGGAATCATTACTCAAATAGTAATTGTTATGACCCTATCTCATTATCCTATCTAGCTATCATTGTGGAGAAATCCTAAAATTTAACAAGACACACTACGATTATATGTGAATATCTAGGGAGCTGACTCCAGAAGATCACAAAATTCAATGAGTCATTCCTATATAATGCATGTAAAATTGGTTCCCTACAACCGGTTCCTCAGTATAATGGGTCAAAAATGTCATGACCCCTCCCCCCAAAGGTACCCCTCCTTGTTTGACAAAGTATAAAGGGAGACAATGAACCCTGAGTTCTGCCTCCAATAAGACCGAGGTTGGTGGCCAGTACTCAGATTCAAAAAAACATCTCAATATGGGAGTCATTACCCTTTATAATATATGTAGGATTGGGATACAGTATATCATAGATCAATCAAATCTGTGAGATAAAGAAAAAATGACACCAAAACCATCCCACAATGCATAGAGGGATATTCCGTATTCACTAATATTACTTGTGTATGGTGTATGTACACTATCCATTGATGTTTTATATCATTATTACATTAATTTTCCTGATATTAAATGTATCATTTAATTGTTATTGATTTTTGGGAATACGAATCAATTGATTACAAAGTTACAAGTATTTTCTACCTGAACCTCCATTTTCATTCGGGTTGCTCTTATTCTCTACCCACCTCAATGATATTATTTTCTTATATACTCCTCATAAATTCTATGTTAATGTTGTATATATGTGTACCAATCATAATCCTACTTTCATTTATTGGGAGTTATATGTTTTAAAAGGATCTTTCAAAAATTCTTCCTGAAATACAAGCTCGATTCAAGGAACTTCTCTGATTCTTACCTATTTTTAAGTTCACCATATAATCTGTTTTAAGCCAAATTTATCTTTCTAATGTTACAAATTTTACTATGAAAAATATATTTTGTTTCATTTATGGTTTTATGAAAGCAAAAATTCCTTTTCACTTTAAAATCTATTTAATTAATTTCTTAAACTGCACTTAAATGTTTTAATTCTAAAGCTTCTTTAAAAACACTTTTTACACAATTTCACTTCAGCGGGTCATAAATTGTGCCTAAAATGTAATATCAATGTACTTCCATTTTCTTTTCTGGGATATAAATGTTTAAAACCAGGTTTATAAAAAATACAAATGATTTTTCAAAAGAACTCTTCTTTCCAAATTAAAATGGATTTTTCTCATCTCACTTTAACTTTTATGAGATATATTCCTTGTTCACTACTTATTCCATGTATGTGGTGTATGTAATGCTATTTGGTATATCATATCAAGAGTCTCCTTATTCTCATTATATTCTAAGGGATTATGATATGAATATTTGAAGGTGTTATGGGACACTTTGGAATGTTTAATGATTATTTCCTCAAGAAATTTTCAATGGTATCATTTAAATGTATCTTATCTATGTCAATATCCTTGTTGAATTTTGTACTTAATTGAGGTTTATATCTTATGACATCATATAAAATATTTAATTTAATGGTTTATGATTATTTTAACTATGGATGTGCTATCTTAAAACCATTCATCAATTTACTCCAATGGTCAGTGTTTATGATTATTGTTCGGGGAAAGTTATTTACATTTCATATGTTAGTTTAAATATGAATGTATATTTTATTTATTTTTATACCCATTCATATGAGTAATTAATGGGAATTAGTAAGTGTTTTGTGGGACCCTCTATATCCCCTCGGTGCATCGGTAGGTCTCATGCGACAAACTATGGTCTTAGCACGAGGTCTTGACAAATTGAATATTTATGGTTTTGTCTGAGGCCTTAATCTTTTATAGACATATTAGATGAGACCTTGATGGTAAATTTTAGAATATCTGGAATATGAATTTCCTTCATTATGAAGCTAGTAATTGAAATTTCCTGTGGTTATTCGACTAGTATAATACCCATGATTATGTTTTATTATGACATTATTTACTTAGCTAATATTCCTTCCATAATGTGTTCAAGTTTAGAGGTATGTGTTTTCAATTATTCACCATCCCTATTGTTTATGTTTATGATATCCTCTACTATATTTATTAACTTTACTGAGAGTTTGAGCTCACCCATTTCTTATGTTTCATTTTCTCAGGACATGAAGATGTTTTTTCACGATTGACCTACATGGATAATATCAAAGTGGTGGACGTTCCCAATAAAACTTTTATGTTGTTTTTTTTCTTTTCATGTTTTAATGTTGAACTTATGTATGTATCTGGTTTTCCAAAAATACTAAACTACTTAGTCCTTCAGGATTTGATTCCTTTTAATCATGCCAATTTATTAAAATAATGCAACAACTCCAGGCTTCTGGGGTCGGGGTGTTACATTACATCTTCACTACTCCAGGATATACAAATAAGAAGGAGGTATGAGACTCTATAAACACTCAACACAAACCATGATCAGAACCACTATCCATCCTTGGATAATGATTACATTCTCCCCACCTTTAGAAAAACTATCTGGTGTATCACCTGAAGATATTTGGTCACATATAACTTCACAATTAATTTCACCCAACCGAGCTTTTATCACACGCTAGAAAAGTGGTGGATTCACTACCATCAAATAAAGATAATACATCCCTATTTCATCAACTAGGTTCAGCTGTAAAGAGGGAAACTACTCTAACACCTCCCCCACAAATTGAGATCAATATTTACAAATAATAGAATATACCACCACATTTACCTTACCTATAGTATAGACTATCTCAAAATCATAGTACTATAGGAAATATAGCCAACATATCTATGTCAGGTTAATGTTCTTTAGGAAGAGATATAATTGAGACTCTAGTATTCTGAGTAAACTAGAAAGAACTCTCTTAGAAGATAATTACTCCACATCTATAAATAAAAGACTACTATTTTTAACTATAAATCATTGGTTTCATAGTTCTACTCATGATATCTCAGTTTCCTCAACCTATAAGCAATCAATACCTTCCTTTGCATCAATATAAACCTAATCCCATATCTAAATGCATCACAACACATTAAATAATCAACACAATACTTTGGTAGTCTCGGTATAGGATAATTGTTCAACTTCTATATCAAGTACTTGAAGGCTTCCTAAAATCATGTGATCCTTTTGAATGGATATCGTGTTCCAAAGTAGTCAAGTGGGCTGAAATCCTAAAAAGGTTTTCCAAAAAACTCTAGCAGTACCCTATCAAATTGATAAAATTTCACACCTCTGACATGCTCTTGGGTTTTTCTCATGCTAGCACTACCTTTATCTTCATATATTCCATGACTAAACCATATTTATATATGAGATTCCACAGAAAGTGAAACTCTATAATCCAATATTAAAACTTGGAGAGTTTTTTGTATAATTGTAATTTTTGAAGTAAGTATAGGACCACCCTCAAATGTTATATATGATACTCCTATGAAACATAGTAAATTATAATATCATTGATAAATACAGCCAAAAACTGATCCAATAAGAGTTAAAATATTTTATTGATAAGTCCCATGAAAATGGAAAGGGTATTCGTTACACCAAAGGGAATCAGTAGGAACTCATAGAATCTATAGTGACATTAAAATTACATATTTAGAATATACTCATTTAAAACCCAAAACTTGTGGTATCCAGACCTGATATAAAAATTCAAGAACCATATCACACCTTTTAGTTGGTTAAATAGGTCATATATCCTTAGTGATGGCTATATATTTTTTATTTTCACTTGGTTCAGGTATCAATAATCAACACACATCCTCAAGCTCTCGTTCCCCTTCTTAATGAACAATACCAGAGATGCCTAAGGGGAAACAATGGTTATGATAAAAATATTATCTTGAAGGTCCTCTAATTTCACCCTCAACTCTTGGAGAATAATAAGTTCCATATGATATACTGCAGAAGATATCGGTCTGGTCCTGGGGTGAAAGTTAATGAAAAAATCAATCTCTCAACATGGAGTTATTTCTAGAACATCTTCAAGGAATACATCCATGTACCCATCCACTAATATTGGAAGATATATCTAAAGATATTTGTACAAAAAGGGTAGATATCCCAAATATATGAGAGATAGATTGTAGCTTCCTACTCTTGAGTGCCGCTCGTTCTTCCAAAAGGTCCTTCTCTCTAATGAAGGAAAATCTCATCCCATCCTCTCGTGGACATCTAACTCTCTTTTAGTGATAGTATATATGGTTTTAAACCATTGATAATAAGTAAATACTGAGAATTATTCCATATGGTTTCATTGTAACAAAAAAGAGTTCTCACATGAAACTCTCCTCACGAAGTGCTAGCTCACATTGTCAGTAAATGTGTGAAATAGAAGAATTCTCTAGGTAAAAACCTCTAACCATAACTGATGGGATAAAGACTCTACATGAATCTCTATCTCTTTCACAAGGGATATAGAAATTAAGGAATTATTCACACCTATGTCTACAATTACTAGGGATAAAGTAGAGAAGACACAAATCATCCCTTTAATCATCTCTATATAGCCTGATCATATACCTCCATCGCCTGTAACTAACCACACCCTCTACTTCTAGCTCTTTGGGTATATCATGGACCACCTAGGGGTGGTGGTGTAATTAGGTCATAACGTCATCCTCCACCTGTAGCTCCTCCTCCCAAGGATCCACCATATCCTCTGTCAGAACCTCCTCCCTGAGAGATGATAGTTCCGGGCAGAGTATAAGGGTGTGATGGTGAGAAATATATATATATATTTAATATTTATATTCCCAAAACCACGAGTGAGAATCTTGCATGTAAAATTTATAATTAATTTATTTAATATTATAAGAATTGAATTCCTGATCTAATAATTATTTCTTCGATGTAGATGTCAATCATCTAAAAATACCCTTTCAGATTACCTTCACTACTCTATGATGATCCAAGGATAAAATCCCTCTAACATTGATTGACATGTTCTCCTTTGATCTCTGAGTAACACCAATTGATCTCCAGGTTCTAGCATGGTGAATAGATTGTCTTGTGTTATTCATGTTGATTTCTTATACTTCATTCTTGAAGGAATCTCACTTACATTGCTCAATCTTTAGAGGGGGAGAGAAGGTAGGAGTCAAGAGAGAGTTTTATTGTGCATAATGAATCTCAAGTTTCAATTTTGGATGTCATACACAATAAACACAACCATTTATTTATATAGCTTGGGTTTAGGTTAAAATATTATTTAATTTCACAAAGACCATTAAATAATATTATAATCTTCAATAAACCCATTCCAAATAATAATAATAAAATTATTTTTTTGGTGTGCACCAACTTTCATAATAAAAAATATTATTTAACGGACTTGTTAATTAATATTTGTAACACACAGTCTTGGTCCTTCCAAACTCTAGCATTTATTGAGCATCTGAATAAATATTTAATTTAAATATTTCATTCCTCAATAAATATTTTTGATAGATAAAACATGAATAAAATTATCCCTTGATCTTGAGAATAATATTTCTTCAAGTAATTAAAATAAAATATAATTTAATCAAGATCATCATAAGCCCTTACTGTGTGACCCTATATGATTATTTATCATTGGAATTTGGTGGGATTACCTAATGTACAAGATTATTTTCTAATAATAGATTAAGGAATCTAAGAGAAATAACTTAATGTCATAATGAATACAACCAAATATGAATACTCACTATATAATATAATCCCTTTGTCTCAATATCTCATTAAGGCGATTTCACATTTGTATCACCAAGCTATATGATCAATATGACTTTATTTGACTATCTAGAATAATCACGTCATTTCACTATGGAAATGGAATTTAATGCAATAAATATATTCCAATAAAAGTTTCAAGATATCAACTTCCATAAATATTTAAGGGATAAATATGTTCTCAACTTATTTCTTAATGATATGTCAGTTGTGACACACCCAACATACCCTACCTCACCATGAACATATGTCATCACAGTTTTCATCTGAAAATCTAAGTGCGTGATTCATGAAATGCATTAATAATAATCTTAAAGTTTGAGAACCATTACACATGCTCATAGATAGAAATATATTATGACACAAAAACATGTGGAATTCCTACTGGTGGGTTTGTTCTCATAATTTTCCACCTTCGAGATTACCAAGTGTGATCTTCATGAGAAGAATCCTCATCTACTTATGAGTAATCACACATGATAGTATATATACAATGTGTCCCATCATATTACATTATCTAACTAAAAAAATTATTTAAGAATATCATCATAGCACTTCAAGGTTCTCATCATAACAAGAAACTGATACAACCTTATGAATACAATGTATAATCTAATAAATTATTACATTAGTATCATACAGAATAATGAAAAATATGTAATAAGAAATTTTATTAATATTAAATACATATAATATACATTTAATCAAAGTAAAAATAGCTGATCCTAGGACACTAACTCCAAAAAATCCCCACTTGGACTAGATACAACTGCCTATGACATTCAGTTCGCTAGACATCAAATGATTATCATGTTTCTCCTAAGTCAAGGGTTTAGTTAAGGGGTCATCCATGTTGTCTTCCATGGAAATAATAATCACTCAAACTTCACCTCTATGAGAAAAATTACATAAGATATGATACTTTTGAAGTATGTGATTTATCCATTGATGTGACCTTGTCTCTTTTTTGAGATCCATTGCTATAATATTTTCATAGTAGAGTGTGATGGGATCTTTACTACTAGGTACCATGTCAAGATCTTGGAAAAATTTTCACATCCATACTACTTATTTAGATACATTATAAGTTTCAATAAACTCAGACTTTGCTATATAATTTATAAAAAAAACTTGATTTATACTATTACAACTCACATAACCTCTATTCAAAGTGAATATGTATCCTATTTGTGACGTCATGTCCTATTGATCAGTTTCAAAACTGGCATATTCATATCCTCTGATTACTAGTTCCTCATCTCCTCCATAAACTAAAAAAAACCTCAATATTCCTCAAATACTTAAGAATGTTCTTGACTTCCACCCAATAATAGTCACCTAGGTCATCTTGATATATTCCTACCACACTTAATGAGTAGGCGACATCTATCCTAGTACATAACATAACATACATGATTTACCCAATATATGATGCATATGGAATCCTTTACATTATATTTATTTCCTCATGTGTCTGAGGAAATTTTTTTCTAGAAATATGAATTCCATATAATAATTTAAACAATCCCATATCAGATTATTCGATACCAAATCTCTTCATTATCTTGTCAATGTATGTACTTTGACTTAGGCCGAGCAATCTATTAGATCTATGATGATGGATCTTGATCCTAGGAATATATACTACTTCACCCAAGTCCTTCATAAAAAATAATTTATTCAACCATGCCTTAAGTGACTACAATACTATTATTTGTTTTCCAATGAGTAATATTTCATCAATATATTCTATTAATAACATGACTACACTCCCACTAAATAGTTTGTAGACATAAGGATCATGCTCATTATTTATGAAACCAAATTCAATTATGGTTTCATCAAAATAAATTTTTTTGTGACCTATATTATTTCTTTAATCTATAAATATATTTTTTGCAATTTTCATATCTTTTTGGATTCCTTTTAAGTCACAAACCCCTCAAGTTGTGTTATATAGACATCTTCCTAAAGGTTCCCATTAAAGAAAGATATTTTGAAATCTATTTTCCAAATATCATAGTCCTAGTAAACCATAATGGAAAGTATAATTATAATGTATTTCATCATTGAAACTGGTGAAAAGGTTTCATTATAGTCAATGCCTTAACTCTATTTAAACCCTTTTGCAGCCAGTCCCTCCTTATAGGCACTAAATTTTAATTCCATGTATAGTTTCTTCTTGAATACACATTTTCAACCAATGTGACTTACATCCATTAGAGGATATACTAAAATAAAAACTTAGTTTTGGTACATGGAATCCCTTTAAAAATTCATGGATTATTTCTACTTGGAAACATTTGTGCCACTTACAAGTTCCTTTTAGGTTAGATGATCATTATTACCAACTAATAATGATTCACCATCACTGGTGACTACAAAACCATATCATTATCGTTCTATAACCTTTTTTGTACTCTTACACAATAATTGTGTCTCTGGAACAATTTATTATTCTATATGTGTTTGTGTAATCTATTCCTTTTACAAATCTTTTTTACCTTGATCCTAAGCTTCATTAAAGTATATCTCACTACTAGAATCTCTTTTAGAGATGTTATCCCTCTCAAGGAATATAGAATATCATGACACTGTTACTTTTTTGACTGAGGGGTCATATAGTTAATATCCCATTATTTATTTGGGATATCCAATAAAGGCACACTTTGTGCCTTGAGGTGGAAGTTTGTTACTTGAAGAGGCCTTAACAAACCGTTTTCAACCATAAAAAATGCATGTATGGAAACATGGGTTTCTTTCCATTCTATAAATGGTATGGTATACCATATACAACTTTAGTTAGAACTTGGTTTAGTATTTGTATTGCTATTTGTAATGCATATCCCCAAAAGGAAAATAGAATAATCACATGACTCATCATTGATCTCACCATGTCCAACAAGGTGCAGTTTATTCTTTCACTTACACCATTCCATGTAGGTGTATAAGGAGTGAGTTGGGATAGGATCCCAAACTCCCATAAGTAATCAATGGAGTCTTGATTAAGATATTCTCCACCAAAGTCTAAGTAGAGTTTATTAATCTTATTACCTATCTAGTTATCAACTTCATTCTTTTATTCCTTGAATTTATAAAAAGAATCCGACTTATAATTGATTAAGTAGGAATATCCATATCTACTAAAATCATCAGTAAAAGTTATGAAATATGAGTTTCAACCCCTTGAATCAATAAGAAGTGAACCACACACATCTTTATGAACTTATTCAAGAATCTCTTTAGACCTTTCACATTTTCCACTAAATGGGGCTTTGGTCATTTTACCTTGTAAACATGTGTGACATAGACCAAGTGGTTTTAGTTCAAAATAATATAAATATCCATCTTGGTATAATTTATTCAAGAACTTTTTTTACATAACCTGGATGGTGATGCCATAGTTGGGTGTGGTATGATTCATGTGAAGCAGTTTCATTATCAATTTCCATTAATTGGTTTCTGTAATCCAACATATAAAGAACGTTATTTAAATATAACTTACCACAACAAATGATAACTTTATAAGAGAAGAAACTTTAATTTAAAAACTTAAAAAAATATCCATCCATATAAATCTGGATATAGATATAATGTTTTATGTAACTGAATTTACATACTAAAAACCCTTTAAAACCAAGATACTTCTAGTAGGAAAAGTGAAGTGGTAGTCCCTGCTAGATAAAAAACAAGTTTAAGTTTTTTGGTTGCTCATATATCTACCTCCCCACAGTCAATTCTTATGAATCTACTTGGTTTCTATATTTTAATACATACATGAGAACCACAAGATTTATCTAATACCCAATTTTTATAAATAAATAAATCGAACTGGATAAAAACACACCTTATTATTCCCCTTACTTCTTTAGATGGGTTCATTTTTTCTTCTAGTAGACCTTATTTCCACATTCAAAACAAATATCATCCTTTTCCCTTTATTTCCCCTTGATCTTCCTCTTATTGGAAGGGTGTTAATAATATTTGTACTTAGATCTCTTTTCTTTCCTTTTTAGTTTGTTCACCATAAGTACAGAAGGATTTTTATGCTTTGTATCCTTATTTACATCGTGAAGGAGAGCAAGAAGATTTGGAAGATACTTCTCAATATTATGAATATTAAAATATACAAAAAATATGGATAATATATGTGGAAGTGATTTAAGAATGAGATAGGTTCCCAATTATTCAGGGATTTTAAACCCTAGAACCTATAGGTTATCAATGTATCTAATAAGCTTAATTATGTGAGGCCTAAATGGTATAACTTCTCCATGATTTCTATGAAATATTTCCTTGGAAATATCAAACCGTTCTTATCTAGACCTCTCATGGTAAAGACCACAAAGGTGATTAAGCATGATATATTCATCCCTGTTTTCATGAGACTTTATTGGTTCCCTAGACATATATGAAGGCATCAAACATTGAATTTCCACCGCATTGCTCAAATATTTTTCATCGACAAGGAACTCTTCATCACTCGCCTCCTTGGCAGGTAGATTAGGCATTAAGGATTCTTGAACATCAAATTTATATTCACTGTGTAGCACAACTTGAAGGTGTCTAAACCACTCCTGGAAGTTACTTCTAGTGAAAAAGTTTTCTCTCTCCAATATTGATCAAAGGGATACTGTGGATGATGAGCTCGAAATTTTATTTTACAATTAAAGAGAATATTATTATAAATTTTTATTGATTACAAATAATATGATAAATAATAAATTATTTTTTTTATTAAATCTCCTACTATTTTATCAAGTCCCAAAGCCCTCACCATTGAACTCGTAATGTCTAGTTTGAAGTAAATTCTAGTGGAAAGGATCCATATTCCCCTTTCCATAACCCCAATGAGGGTTAGTCAAGCTACTTGAAGGTATATAGGTAGGTAGGTCTTTGAAAATTGTGTGTTTTTAACTCCTTGATCTATTGAGTGGACTCCTCTATCCTAAAATTATGAATTGTATTTCCTCAACACTTGCCTCCAAGTTACATCAAGTCTAGGGAGTGATACTTCTCTTGATGTAATATGGTTAAGTCAACACATAACCTTCATAAGAACTCCATGTTAAAATTAAGTATCCAGATGAGGGTTGGTTAAACACTTAGTTTCAAGGATTTTATTGTTAATCAAGTGATGGAATATCAGGTTTTTCTTAATATAAATTTGAGGTATTTTAATTTATTATGCATAAATTTTATCTTTCTTTATCCTTTTTATATCTTGTTAATATTAAGTCGATGTTACTTAATTAAGTAACCATATTGAATAAAAAAAGTACACATAATTCATTTATTTAATTTCCATATTTTCATATTAATTAATTTATTTATGTGATCACAATATTGAATCCATAAAATAAATAATTTCATAGAAATAAATAAATAAAAAAAATAAACTATTCATGAACTTTATCTAATGGTTGATTTAATGAGTAGACATTAAATCACCCTATGACATAGGGGGAATAACTCTTGTTTCTAGTCTCATCCTAAGTTACAACATTCCACTTGTTCACTTGTGTAACACTTGGGTTGGAATAATTATGGTTCCATCTTGAACCATCACCAAATTCCCTGGGAAACAAAATTAATTACATGTATTTATAACTCACACGTAGTTGAGGGGAACTAAAGGATAGGTTAAAGGGGGATTAAAAAAATATCCTTGGACATGAAGGTTCTACATAATAATAGAGGGAGTGATGAATCATAGGACATAATATTTAATTAAATAATAAATAATTGAAAAAATATGAAATAAATTAAATTAAATAAATAAAAACACATACACTGGTCTTGTTCTTACTCATGAATTATCATACATGCAACGTATATGAAAAATTAAATGACTAATTTTTTTTCTTTATCTGTTCTTTATTATTAAGATAAATATTCTTACATTAATTAATTATCTTTCATCTTAATGTCCATAAAAATTTATTTGGAGATAACTATCATAAAGGTATTAATGTAAGATAAACAAAAAAACCAATAGTAGAAGATTTATTATAATAAATTAATTTATAATTTAAAATTATTTAAAATACTTATTAAATTTATAAACCCTTAAAGTGAAAATAAAATAAATAAGGTTTTAGTGATTCAATTTTCAATTTAATGTAATTTAATTATTCTCATAATTGGGAGACTTCATAGAAAGTACTATATAGATACACGTTGTGTACCTCTATTGTTGTGTATTTGAGTCACACACTTGGAGATTTGGCTTGTTGAATTAAAAAAACTACATGATGTGTACATGCCAGCTACACGCCATGTAGTTATAATGCCACATGCCCATGAAACCTACCAAAAAGTCTCGACATATTCTCAGGTGCGAGACTACATGATGTGTGTCGCTAAGTATACGCAGTGTGTCTCTAATGTTGTGTTTCCAGATAACAAGGCTGAGGACTCTGTGTGTATCTCAGATGTGGTAACTGTTTAACTACATGTCGTGTGCACCACATACATGTCATGTATATCATAAATTCTCTAGGCTGTTAGTCTTATGTGGTTTGACCATGCGTAATTGGTGGAATCTAGTTTTAATGATCACAAATCATGTTTAAATCCTATAAATAATATTTAATATTGTTATATAATGTTTCATTATGCTCATGTTTAATATCAATCCATTCTATGTGTATTAATTCTTAAAAAAATTGCAGATATTAGTAAAGTATGAGTCACCATTAAGGTGAGCTCACAATCACCGTTTCTATGACCAAATGGTCACACCGTCTAGTCTGCAAATTGGTAAAGTATGAGTCACCGTTACAACCACACCGTTGTATCATGATGCTGGTTCCAGAAATCGAAAAGTACTAGACACCATTGTATCAAGTCACCAGTTCAGAATTATCCCAAAGGGCCACACACCATTACTATGACACATTTCCTATGTCACCGCTGACTCTGACACCATTCTATACTTATCCATTTCTATATTATTTAAATTAAACTCAAAATTATTTCTAATGGTCATTTTTGAGCTATTTAATGACACTGATATTATTAATGATTCTTAAAGACATGTCAGCAGACAATATGAGGTAAGAGGTGTAGAGATCATTCTCCCTATCATCCAAAACACTAACACCCAAGGATTAATATATTATGGCATATGAGCTGAAGAAGATAAGAGAGTGACACACACCAGACCACGAAGAAGGGCCATGATAATCTATCTTTCTTGTTGTGAGATAAAGAAAAACTCTTTATGAAACATCTTACGAACATCCTTTTAGTAGTATAAACTCAAAGAATAAGAGGAGATACGAAGAACAACTCATAAAAATAGAAACCAGAACATCAAACTCACAACGATCTGTTTCTGAGTCTATTTCTAGAAGAGGAACTAAACTTAAAATCTTCCACATTCAAGGGTCTAGAACCACATAAAACAACACTCAGATCATTTCTAGTCCCTTATTATTATATATTTCTCTGTTTTGTACTGTTTTATCATTCCTTTGAGCAGTTTGTGTATCTGTATTAAAAACACAAACTCTCTCCTATTCAAAATTAGAGGATACATGATATACTCTCACTACTACTCTCTTAAACCATTTTACTCCCACTTATAATTGTGTAAGAGGTCTCTGTGTGACCTGGTTATATTTGTTTCCCACGCAAAACTTTGGTAAATGTCTAGTTGACCTGGACAACTTTTATGCTATCGTAAACCCTGATCCAAGGTGTGGATCAATCTTGTTTATATATATATTTTTCTTGATGGAATGTGATCACAAAGTGGAGAGGACTAAGTCTCTTCTTGAGACCAAACATCTTGTTTTTATCCACTGTGTTCAAGTTTTTTTTTCTTGATTATATTTGTTTACTCATATCATAAAACTTTACTTTTCTTTGATAGTTAATCTTAGATAGTGTTTGGATTAGAATTTTTTAGTAGTATGATTTCAAAAGTTAATGTAATTTCATAAATTGATTTAATGGAGAATTAATCAATATTCAATAAATCTTTCAAACAAGAAAATATTTTAAAAATCACTACTTTGGTTAAGTGGCCTATTTGATTTTAACTTTGGGGACTTTCCAATAAATAATTTTTAACAGAATTTTTTATAGGAACTCAATTCACCCCCTCTTGAGTGTCATAATCTGACCAACAATAATGACCACATGGATTGTGTGATTTATGTTTCTAACCCATATAGACTACATAGTGTGTACACTGTATACATACTATGTAATCTGACAACCATGTTCTTGGTTGGCTAGTCAACAAGTGGTGTACACCACATGTAATAACTATGTGGCATATCGTGTATCTCGTGGAATGGCTAGGTGCAATGTACTGGGGTATACAACATGTACTACAGCTACACACCATGTAACCCTATGTTACCGGCCAAAAATTTAGTAGTTTCCAATGAAATCTTTGACCATTCTTCATCTAATATTAGACCTTTAAGAAAATAAAACATTTAATGAACACGATTAATATGTCAATAACATGTTAATTCAAAATGAATTAAAGAAGAAATAATATTAAATTAAAATTAAACCATGATTACATATAGATCAAATATCAAATAAATAATTATAAATTTAAATGTGAATTTTATGATACAACCTGTTGGTTTTGAGAATAGTGGAAGAGTGCAATGATGGGTGATATATTAATTTTTTTAATATTTCTATGTCTGAAACCCTAACTGGGGATCCTTCACATCAAATTTATAATTAATTTATTTAATATTGGAAGAAACAAATACCTTATATGATAATTATTTATTTGATTTATATGTTGATCGTTTGAAAAGACCCTTTCCAATTTCCTTCAGTATGCTATGAGGATCCAAGGATAGAATCCCTTTAGTGTTGATCCACATGCGATCCTTTGATCTCTGAGTAATTATAATTGATCTCTATATGTTAGCATGAAGAATCAATTTTCTTGCATTATTTGTATTGATTTCTCATCCTTCAATCATGAAGGAATCTCTCTTGTGTTTCTCGTTCTTGAGAGGGATAGAGAAGGGAGGAGTCAAGAGTGAGTATTGTTGTGTGCAAGAATTCCCAAGTTTTGATTTTGGATTTCATACACAATAGGAATAACCATCTATTTATTGAGATAAGGTTTAGGTTAAAATATTATTTAATTACTTTCTATCTATTTAATACTATTATAATATTTAATAATCCAAATTCCCATTATAATAATAATTACATTATTATTATTATTTTGTTTCACATTCCAAATTTCACACAAAATAATAATATTTAACCAACTTGCCAGTTAATATTTGTCTCCAGGATCAGTCTTGGTCTATTCGAAATCCTCTAGAATTTATTGAACATCCAAATAAATATTTAATTTAAATATTTCATTCATAAATAAATAATTGAGATTGATAAAACATGAATAAAATTATCCCTTGATCTTAAGAATAATATTTATTTAATTAATTAAATTCAAATGGAATTTAATTGAGATCATTGGAAACACTTAGTGAGTGACCCTCTTGGATTATTTCTCATTAAAATTATGTGGGTTTGTCTAAAGTCAAATATTACTATCTAGAAATGGGTTTAGGCACCCAAGAGAAAGAACTTAATGTTGAAACAATGAAAACCACATATGAATGCACACTGTTTAATATAATCCCTTTAACATAATATCTCATCAATTTGGTTTCACATCCATGTCACCAAACTATTTTCTCAATATGTATTTCTTGGAAAATATAAAATAAATGTGTTGTTTCTCCATGGACATGGAATTTAATGTGATAGTTCTATTCTAATAATAGTTTAAATATATCAAATTACATAAATATAGATGGGAAAAATCTTTCCTCAACATATCCATTAATGACATCTCAATCATGATGCACCCAACATACCATACCTCACCATGAACATATGTCTTCATAATTTTCATCAGAAAATATAAGAAAGTGATTCATGACATGAATTGATGACAATATTAAATCCTAAGTACCATTACACATGCTCAAAACTAAGAATATACAAAAACATAAAAACATGTGTAATTTCTACTAGTGAGTCTATTATTATAATCTCCCATATTAGAGATTATTAAGTGCGAACTTCATGAGAAGAAACCTAGTTTTCATACAAGTACTTTCACCTAATATTCTATGCACTATGTGTCCCATTATAGTACACTATACAACTATAGAACATTATTTAATAATATCATTATAGAACCTCATGGTTCTAATCATAATAAGAAACTACTATAACCTTATCAATGTGACGTATACTCTAAGAAATTATTACATTATATTCATGAAGAATAATGAAAAATATTTATTAAGAAATTTTATTAATATCCAATACATAAAATATACATGTAATCAAAGTAAAAATAGATTGTCCTTGGACACAAACTCCCACAGGGGCTACCCTGGACACTCTTGGGGGACCCCTGATCACAACACTACCTCTACCATGGTGGTCTGTATACTGTCTGACCAATATATACAACATAATGGGTTGGGAAATCATGATCCATGTGACCTCATCCATTATAATCATTACACCGTCCATCTCCAGGATGACTGGATCATTTCCATGATCCTTGTGTCACTGATCCATGTTTCTAAGTTTTGGCATGAGAATGTCTCCTGGGTTGAGATCTTGAAGTTCGACCCAATTGTAGAAGATGGATCTACTCCACAATGTATACTGATATCTCTAGTTACCCGATGCTCCTCCATTAAGAATCTCTATATCACCAAGGCCCTCTCAGGCACCCCAACATATGTGGGAATATATAGAGAGACCATGCTAGATTGGATTCCCATATGGAGGCCCTTCTCAACCTTCTATGACCAAAAATTATCCATCTTATAACATGTTTAAAGAGTATTATACACGATCAATGAACCTTGATGCATACTCTACAACAACCACCTCACCATGTTATAATTATATAAGCTCTTGAATCTGCATATACTGCAAGGTTAAAGGGTAGTAATCCTCACAAAACAAGTGATGAAACTCCTCCCATGAAAGTGTCACCTCATCATTGGTATGGGTGAGAAGAATCCACCAGTTTCCTACAACTATATGAAAAATACTCTCCGCAATAAAAAAACATCTGGTTAGTTGGGGTTCACAAAAAATGAAAAACTTGAGCCACTGACTTAAGCCAACCCTCTATTGCCTAAGGTTATGACTTTCTATGAAACCTGAGTGGTCTCTATTGCTAAAACTCATGAAATTTTCTAATACTGCATGCATCATCGTCCTATACCACTGGAATAATTGAATTATCTATTTTTATATGAACATCATCCCAAACTACTAGTGGAGAGTCCATGCGTCACTCATCATGGGGGGCATTGCTCTCTACTTGCTTGGAAGGAACACTTTAAAGAGGGGTCCCTCATTAAGGCATCTCAACTAGTCATTGTTATGAACCTATCTCATTATCCTATCTAGCTATCATTATGGAGACATCCTAAAATTTGACAAGACACACTATGATTATATGTGAATATCTAGGGAGCTGACTCAAGAAGATCATAAATTTCAATTAGTCATTACTATATGATGCATGTACAATTGGTTCCCAACAACTGGTTCCTCATTATACTGGGTCAAAAATATCAAGAACCCCTCTCCCCAAAGGTACCCCTCTTAGTTTGACAATGAATAAATGGAGACAATGAACCCTGAGTTTCGCCTCCAATAGGACCCAGGTTGGTGGCCAGTACTGAGAGTCCAAAAAAATCTCAATATGGGAGTTATTACCCTCTATAATATATGTAGGATTGGGATATAGTATATCATAGATCAATAAAATCTATGAGATAAAGAAAAAGGAAACCAAAACCATCCCCCAATTCATGTATGAATAAAAAAATAGATACATATAAAAGTAGCCAAATAAATACTAAAAAAGAAAGGTTAAGGTAGTGACACAACAAAAACCTAAGGGTATGAGTTATTAATGTCTAGAACGTTCCATGTAGTCCTCATGGAAACCTGAAAATATATTTTATATACGTATGGTGTGCATAAAAGTATACTTAATAGGAAAACCAAAGTCACACATGCAAATGTGAAAAGAGCATACTGAATCACCGGTGACAAAATAGTAGAACCAAAAAAACATAATAGGTAAACTAACTAACCCCAACCCCACCATGGCATGATTAAAATATCATGTATCGAATATGATAACATAATATAAATCATATCGATAAAGGTTACCCCACACCACTTTCCCCCTGATTTTTTGCTCTCACACACCAATATCATACATCATGGAGCTCCCATATCTTCTATATAACATATCACATACCACTTCCCCACAACATGGTAACATAAAATCTTGACTGTAGACACTTGGTCCATCACATAACATCACCACCCCACATTACGGTCACATCACATCTCATCCACATACACTTGATCCATCACATCACATCATCACCCACAACACAGTCACAACACATCTCTCCCTCAGACACTTGAACCAATATATCACATCACAACTATATATCCAGAGTATTAGGGTATCATGAACATGAAGTACATAAACCTCATTCCCACATCCTACTATGACGACCCCCACCATAATCCATTTCATCATATATCACTCAAAGAAACATAGTCCGAAACATCAAATAATATATTGATAGTGCACTTTTGACTTTTTTCCACCATATCCTGTGTATGTCAACATCATTTGGAAGAGAGAGTAGGGAAGAATGGCTTGACCACCATCCATTCTCATCACTAGGATGTTAGGGAAAACACCCCCATATAAATATATGCGTGTCAGCACACAATGACCAACATGGGTGGGGTGTGTATATAAATCATAAGGAATATATACGTATATATATTTATATCATATCACACAAAACCAACCAATGGGTACACCACACAAGATTCATCCCAACTCACAACATTACCTCCAAGGCCTCACATACTTTTTCCACTTTTTCTACCATCATTAAATTCATAACACCACCCCACAAAAACACAATCCAAATTTTAAAATTCACATTTATTATTTAATATTCTTTATCAACTTAATCCATTTTCAATATTTCACATTACCAACCAATTTCCATTTTAAATAGAAAAATCATTTCATTATTTCTAGCCCATTAATTCACAGTAAACATTTTTCATTTTTAAACCACACATCCTCATTTAATTCATTAATCAAAATTTTCTATCCAATTTACAAAATAATTATAATATTTCCTAGGCATCTAGAACAAAACAACACCACACAAGCAAACCAAATAGCCCAACTACCCATGCTAGCAAGCCCACACATCACCACCATTTCACAGACACATCCAATTTCCACATCACATTACCATAAAAACCTCCCCACATGATACAACCAAACATAACAGTATTCAAATTCCACAAAACCTTTCACATCACCACATAAAAGTTTCCATATTTTTCAAGGGGTTATACATGACTTCAACTTATTTATTTTAGGGGCATTCTCACACAAGGCATGTATCTAGGTGAAACCAATTTATAATCTGATTATAAGTGGTTAACCATTTATTCAAGGAAGTTTGAAAAAAACCACACATTAGGGGATTCAAAATAAATATAAAATCAATTCAAATAAGGGATACCAATAGCCGTGAATTTTAGTGGCATAACCAGCATGGATAATTCTCAATATTACAATATCAAAAAGCTGTAAAAGCATAAAATCAACCACTATCCCTTAAATTAAATTAAATAGATTAATTTATGTTTATTAATAATAATGAAACCATATTCCCAAAGTTAGATAAAATCATAATCCATATAGCTTGATACACTTGGGGAGAAATGAAGGATCATCTACCTCAAACAGAGCTTTCCGATTCACTATAAGACTTTGGAATAAGAACAAATCCACTGATGAAAACCACAACAAGAGAGAACAAATCTACCATACTATAACACATAAAAAAACACATATTATTAATAAAAATATAAAAACTAATTATTACCTTTTCAAAACCACTCCCAGGTGAAGAAACAGGAGAAAAATAGGAGAAACCAAAGAGGAAAACTCACCTTAATAAGCAAGGATCAAACCACCAAGACTGGAATCGATTTCCATAGGAAGGAGGATGAAAGTGATACTTAGGATTCACTTGTTTCACTAAATAAATTAGAGGAACAAAGGAAAGGTGATTGAGTTTGTTAAAGTTATATAATTTATAAGTAGTTTGTGAAATATAAAACCACAACATAGCCACTAGGACCATGCCACAAAATGTATGAAAATGAAGGAGACTATAATGAAGTTAGGATAACCATGCCATAGATTGGATATTAAAGGTTCCCTATAATAAACATGGCTACCCCTATAGGGTAGATCCTATAAAAGGGGAAATATTACCACAACACAACCCAAGACACTTCTCTATAGGTCCCCAATAACTAGAAAGTGGCTACGCTGCATTCTCATCTCCATGACGTAGCTATTTATGAAAAGGTCATAGCCAAAACTCCATAGAGAATCCTATTATGTTGGTTATACTCTTACACATCTTATCCATCACTTATTGAGAGGGGGATATGCCATATGCCAAGATTCATGGAATTGGTACACCAAAATTTGCAGTAGCCCTAAAAACACATCTAACTGCTAACTACAACACAACCAACTCCCCTTATGCAGCAACGACCACCATTATAGTGTACCCCCAGTATCTATGCTATATACCTACCAAAATAGGCAGTGGATCCTCCCTTTTCCTTCATAACACCTCCAAACACATCAGTACTTCCCCATAAAACTTCATTACTGAAATTCATTCAATGTAACAAGATGAAAGGTCTAGGCCATGATAGAAAAAAAGGTGGTTAGTGTCCAAGTGTATGGATATGTTAGTTTTTATACCATCAATAGGTTCCATGGTCCAAGAGTCAAACTAATGAAACCTTAACATTGTTTCCCTAAGTTCCCAAACCATTACTCACAACACATTTATCTCTAAACACCATCCCTAGTATTGACCTCCTCTAATATCACTCTATCACGAACCAATCCATTGGGCCCCTGCTTGGGCTGGTAGTATACCGAGAGTGAAACCTCAATACCACATCCAATATTATAGGGGATGGTGACTAGCATTGAGTAGGAATATTTTTCACAAACCTCCCCTAAATGTATGCCTCCTAAGCCAAAAAATGAGAGAATGGAGATAATAACACCTAAATCCTACCTCTAATAACCAATATGTTGAATACAAGAACTGAGGGTATATCATACATACAAATGGGAAACATTTACCACTAAAATAAAATGAATAATGAGAGATCATAAAAGTACACCAAATAAATACTACTCAAGATAAAGGTAAAAATGAAACCTAAGTGCATGCATGTAATGTCATACAATTGAAACAACTAAAATAGAAACTACAAACAAAAAAAAGATAAAATAAGTAGATACCTTGAATCCCAAAAAAACTCCCAAAAAACCACAGGCTATAAATATCCAACCTGATATCTAACCTTCTCTTGATGATATGAAAAACAGTTTATATATACGTAGGGTGAGAATAACATCTACACTCAATATGATCCTCCCCAAAGACTCTAATGTAAAAGATAAAAAAACCTACTAAATCTTAGTGAACAAAAAGTGAAACTAACTCATCACCTAAGAAAATTTACTAAGTTACCATCCTCACAATGGATATCTCCCACCAAGTAACACATACATGAGATTTTTATAATACAGTAATAAAAATGGGGTACCCTGCTACCACTTCCTCATTTGTTTGCCTCTCTACCCCAACATCGTACATCTTGAGCCATCTCTCTCCAAAAGAATATAGATTGAATACACCTAGTCTAAAGTATCATAATATGCATCTTCTTCATCACATCATCTCATTATCCCATGTCACATATCCAGTTAGTAATCAAGTAGTTTTCTAGAGACACCACCGATCATATGTCATGTATTACACATTGATTATTTTACCTTAATCCATCACATCCCATATGATGTGTAGTGCACCTCAATCCATTACAAACCATACACGCTATAACTATAATAATCCTTAAGACACCATATTTGAATACACAAGTGTTTGAAATAACCATATGCCATTAAAGACCTATACACACATATATGGGAAAAGATTACTACCATGTATACTGGCACATAAAACTACCAAGAGAAGAGAGTGGGGCCAAAGAGGGTAGCCAGTCATCTGTTCCTCACAAGCTTGGATGTTGGGGAAAATACCTCCTAATGTCCACTAGGTGTTAGCTAGACTACCAACATGGGTGGATTAGCACACAAAATAATAAAACATACAAGATTTAATATAGCTCACAACCACACTAAGGGCATTAACCTAGTCTTAGGCTCAACTGCAACTATCATCTCTCGAACTCCCAACTACCACCTCTAAGAACTAGATATCCTATAAACACATAATAATTTAAGAAGAATTTAATTAATTAATTATTTTCTTATAATGTTTATATATATTTTTTAAATAATTAATTATCCATTAATTAAAATTTTTATTAACCTAAAAGTGAAGTCCATGCATTCCAAGCATAAAAAAACTAAGATCTATGATTTATCAAGATGAACAAATTCTTAGTATTTTAACCAAAACAAATCCCAAGGGTGAAATAATTTATTAACATTATGATTCCATAATTCCAGGTATTCTAGGAAACAACCTAAGCGACCACAGAAGATATGCATATCCAAGAACAACCAGCTACCTCAAGCATTGGGGAATAAAATGATGGTAAATAAGCTACTTGACCATCTAAACCTTAAGATAATCATTAAAAAGAAATAATACCATATTTAAGAACAATAATGTAAAATACCATCTTCAAACCATTCCATTAAAATCAGTTCCATCCCCAACAGGATCATGCATATCACTATGCATTCAGATGTCACAGGTGACAACTATTGGCATAAACCCATGCCTCCTCACCCATATATCATCAGCCAATATACATCCCAAGATAATAACAAATCACATTGTAAGGTTTAAATCTAGATAAAACATATAAGGAAAAAAATTAAAAAAAATTCAACAAGGAAATTAGACCCAAAAAACAAGGCACATAACCTTTACATGAAAACATGATCTTTTAGACCCAACAAATTATATTTATCAAACAGAAAGTTTTGTTTCCATATTGGATTAACTAATTCATTTAATACATGTTAAAACTACTCGAAACCTAATAAATCAACTATTTCAAGATATTAAATTATTTAAACATGCTTTCTAGCATTAATTATTGTTTCATCATTTTAAGACGGAACAATTCTCATTTAACCTTACTTTTTATTATTAACAACAACAAACATTCTAGATTTAAGTTATTTATCCAGTTCCATTAACACATGGAATAAAAATTCTAGTTAAACATGTCTTAAGCATCATTTTATTTTTACAAAACTATAAGAATCAATAGATTCCTCAAACATGCCTATTTAAAATTCTATAACCAACCAATAATTTCTGAATTTACATTATTTAACTTTTTTTATCAAATTTTCATACTAAAACCAATAATAACAAACATGATAATATGAAAAACCATAAATAACACACTATTTAGTAATCAAGAGGTAAACCATTATCATGGTGGAAAACATATGATTGCTACAACCATAACCCATTTCTTTCATTAGTCTAGTTCATTATTTATTAAGTTTAATTTAACCATTATACAAAGATATAAAGCATGATAAATTTATGATTTAATATAAAATTAAAAAAGAAGAAGAAACAAATCCCCTACCTTAAGGATTAAATGTTCCTCAAACAGAAATGGAAGGACCACACAGATCCCAATCACCTCTCCTATAAGGAAAATAAAGCCCTCCAAGAATTCCGCACCACAACCACAAAAAAAAAACATTAAAGGAACTCAATAATAATAATAGATATCAAAATATATATCATGTAAAGAAATAATAGGAGGAAATAAGATTGAATAGAGAAGAAACCACATAACAAAGATGAAAACTCACCTCAGATCACCATGGATCGATCTCTAGAAGGTGAATGTTGAATCTAACCAAAATGGAATTTAAAGGACTTAAAAAATCTCTCTCAATCACCTAGGGTTAGATAGAGGTAGTTGAGATAAAACCAAGTTTGAATAGGGTTTTAGGTATTTATAATAAAACTAGAAGTTGGAAGACCACAACACAGCTCCCTATACCACAGTGTATAAATGTTTATATAGGACATAATACAATGTAAGGTAAGAGGCCATGATAAAGAATGCTTGTTCAAAGCTACATTTGAGACATATGGTGCACTCTCGGCCACATATTACATAATTTAGAAATAGGACCATGATTCAAGGTAATCAACCATGCCAAAAAAATCATTTTACAAAAAGGTGGCTATGCTGAAACTCAGATTCACGATGTAGAAACCCCCAAAAGGCAGAACTATAACAACATACCTCTTGGGATTTCATTACATAACCCAACTCTATTACTTAGCTAGGAAAAAAAAGGTAGAACCAAAAATTCACATTGAGGCTCTGCAGTATATCCAAAATCTCTACACTACAGAACTCAACTACTAAGATAAGGCCTATATCATATCCCTAATTCATGGTGTAACCATGCCAAAAATGGAATAAGCACTAGAAATCTTTCTCTCGGGATCCTACACTACTATAAGATTCACCATGATACAATGAACCTCCTTACAATGTCGTATAGACCTCCACATTGTAGAAAATTTTCACCTGATATTCTATCTCAACTCCCATCTTTTTTCCTCTAAGCCTCCTATTAGCACCTCCAACACCTAAAAATCATTGAATGTAATGTCTTGACCAGGGTTCCACACACTGGTTCCCTGAGCCGGTCGATCACATGACCTTAGGCACATCTCCCCATACACTGAAGGCTATCGACTATAAACGAGGATCTAATATTGATCATGGGGATACTATACCCTCTTTATTAGATTAATACCATAAACGAAATAAATAAACAATAACAAGAATAATATATCCAATAACTAAAGAAACCATTATCACATAATGACCAAAATATAAAATAAAATATCCAAAAATAAACAGTAGATATTTCATGCTAAATACGTGTCAAGTGTCAATATAAAAAAACCCAAAATAAATAAAGAAACTGAAAACTCCCAAAAAGGTCTGACACTAAGTCTAATTCCCTCATCCATGATCCCTCCCAACTCAGCCATCTAACACAGGGCCCTTTCCCTTAACCTGTCATGTAACCATGAAATCTATTTGGGTACCGATCAGGCAACCCAAGTATGATGCGAGTAAAACTCAGTAGGCCACCAACAATGACTTCTAAAACAACATCCAATTAATAAAAGTGTATTTAGTTATATAAAGAATAAATTACAAGAAATAAAGTAAAAAAATTATATTTATTCAATTAATCTTTATTTAACCGCATAAATACCAGGTTCTTGAGGATACAAAATCTCTTAATACCTAATTTGGCCCATGTATGAGTCTGAAACATATCACATATTCAATTCACAATTCATTATAACACATGGGATTTCATTATCTATCCATTTCAATTCATTGTTACGGGCAATTGGAACCATAGTCCAGTGCCAACATTTTGGGCCTAGATCGCCATGCCTAGGACCCTGTGTGTATTTGAAGCCGCAGTCTATGACCCAAAAATCATTTATCAACCAATATAACAAGTGGGATTTTGAAGTAGAAGTCCATGTCCTACACTCATTTATCACTATGGTCTTTTTATGTAGTATACCATGTCCCAGGCATGACTATCAATATTTATCACTATATGATTTTGATGTAGTAGACCATGTCCCAGACACGAATATCAATTTTTATAACTATGGTCTTTTTATATTGAATACCATGTACCACACATGTTCATAACATATATCAAAATATCACACATATCACATCAACCAAGTTTAATCAATATTAACTCTTTTATCACATTTCACATTATGACATTTCATTAATTAATTCAAAAATTAATTAATCCAATTCAATCAATTACATAAACACAACATTCTCATTAATTAATTTAAAAATTAATTAATACAATTCAATAAATTACCTACAAAATAACACTAATTAATCTAATTTAATCAATTTAATAATTAAAAAAATCTCATTAATTAATAAAATAATTAATTAATCCAATTCCAAGACTCTAAAAATTAATCAAAAAATTAATTTATTCAATTTAAGGTTCAATCTCCAAACATGCAAATTGAAATATAACAATACATACATGAAATTGAAATCAATACTATGGGAATCATATTTATACCACCTACCTTAAGTCATTGAAAAGAGATCCCCTAATATAAATTTTCAAAATTGAAATAGAATGGTCAAACCCATGACGAAGAATGAGATCTTGAATCAAATCCTATAAACATGATCAAATGGATCATGATCCATCAAACCTAGATATATATATAAACCAACAAGGTAAACCATACCTTCAAAGGATATGAGAATAATGAGAAAGAGGGATGAAACCAAACATGATAAGAATATCTTACTAGGGGAGGTGAAGATCTTTAATCCAGGATTTGAATTATCAAGAACGAAAGTAAAAAGGGATTGGAATCCATTGAAGAGACTCCAAAAAATATATAAATCATTTAGGGTATATATAGGGTTGATTTGGGGTTAATAACGGGGGTTTGGTTATTTAAAATATAATTTTAGGTCTAATTAAAACCGCTCACATAGTTTCCTAGGCAGTGACACACAATTTTCCAAACCGTGCGACTCTTCTGGGGGGGGGGGGGTCACAATTTTTCCTAATAGGGAACATGTTTTGACAAACCACAGACCATCCAATTCACTCTATTTGAGTTCTCACAGTTTTCTAGGCTGGGCGTACGGTTTGGGAAAACCATGCGCCAATCGAGCCTAGCCCCTCTTCCTTCCAAAATTCTCAAATTTCACCCAAATGAACCCAAGATAAACCCCAAAAAATACACTCAAAATAAGGAAAAATAATACCTAAAAAAATATTGATACATCTTTATAAAAGGCTAGGATCTTACAATCTCCCCACCTTATAACAGCTCATCCTCTAGTTATACTCCTATTAGGAAAAAATCCCTCAAGGTAACGTTGTAGTATTTTTAGATTGGTTGTGGTTGATGAAAAAGAAGGTTTCCAGGGATAGATGTAGAGGTCCAAAATTATTTTTGACATGGTATGTTGACAAAGATCTAATACAAAGGAATGGATTCCCTGAAAGTGGTACAGAAAATTATGTACACATGGTGACGCCGTTTACCAGTGTTCGCCAAATTTTTGGGATCCAAAATTTGGTGTATGGATAAAATCACAAAGGATGGATTTACATGAAGGACTTGTAAAAATATGGCAAAGTAATGAGTTTCACAAAGGATGGGTTTCAAAAAGGTGGTTTCACAATGGCACAAAGAAGTTGATGGTAATCTCCGCAACTATATCAACCATCATGAATGGAAGATTCCCATGGTGCTTCACAATATAGGGAGCATCGCAAATGAAATGAATGAGCATCACAAAATTAAGATGATGTGGACGGTTTATATTGGAATTAGTGTAAATTCCTATAAATAAAACTCTACCCTCTTCAAAAAAGTATCGAGACTTAAAGAATATCTTAAGGCTCTAGATTTGCGAATGTGGTTCATGAAGGTTGTCCTTGAGAAAATGTTCACAAAGGAAGGTGGTTCACGAAGGATGTAAAATGCCAATAAAAAATTGTGAACATCATAAAAGTGATGTAGTTCTTTATGGATTTAAAAATTCAACTGAAAGTTGTATGCTTCACAAAGGATAAGTGAGATTCATGAATGGAGGTTTCTTTATGAAGGCTATTTGAGATTCATGAAAGAAGTGAGTATTGTGAAGGTAGTGAGCATCATGAAAGTGTCCAGAAATAGATTTACTAGTAAATATGTGGTAAAGTGGTATCATCAATTGGATGAAAGTAAGAATTCAACAGAACATCTATCTAAAACTGAGGATATATTCATTAGTTATAATTAAGGGCCCTACATGTCTATAAACTGTGTGTGGATCCTTTCCAGAGTAGTAAGAAAAGGAAGAGGAATACGATGATCCTTTCCACCAGCAATGAGCTAGAGAAAGAGACTCAGTGAGTGAACCTTAGGAAAGTAGGAAGATGAATCTAAATATTGTAAAGGTAGTAATACTGGGCATATAAGTGATCTATCCTGAACAAAATTTTAGCAGTGAACCTTATTGGATTTGGTAGATTGGCACATTGACGTTGAATGCTCCTTGGATATAGGCCAGTGCGGGCAAACCAAGTAAAATCGGTGTGTCATTGTGCTTTCTTTACTATTTTAGTTTAAGTTCATTATCATCAGATAAATAAAAAAAGAATAATATCAACATGAACACTTAAGAGAAAATAAAGAAACCCTCATAATAAAGAGGTCAAGATCTTGTTGGGAAAAAATACCTCAAGGCATCATTGAAGCATTTTTGAGGTGATTGTGTTTGTTGAGAAAGTGGGCCTCCATGTTGTGTTTGTTGAAAAAGAAGACCCTGATGTATGAGTTTGTTGACAAAGGGGGTTTACATGGTGATTTTTCTGGTTCAAGGGATGCTTCCAACAATCCTTGACTTATTGAAGAACCTCAACAAAGTAATGAATGATCTGGAGGCAGTACAAAAAGAGCAGATACAAGGTGGCACCATTTTCCAGTTTTTTTCTAATTTTTGGGCCTAAAAATATGGAAATGGAGAGATGTGTTTTTGGAAAAGGTTGGTGAGCACAAAATTTGAGTGGTATGCAAAAAATATAGTGGGGCATGAAAAATCAGTGTGGTGCACGAAATATCAGCGCGGTGCGCAGAAAAATAAAGTGTTGCGCAAAATATTTACGTGGTGCGTGAAATACGAAGGTGGTGTGCAAAATATTGGTGGGTTACATGGAATAGAGGGATTAACTTTTTTTTGCACCAAAGGTGTTTCGAGATCTGAAGCTCGAAAATTGGAAATGTCATGATGTACGTGAAATCTTAGATCTGTGCGCGAAAAATGGTATTGCGCGGAAGATTTGTTTTTCGCGCTTAAGGAAGATTTTTCATGCGGGGTCATTTTTGCCTATAAATATGAAGTGAACCTCCTCCATTAGGAGTATCTCAGGACTTAGAGATTATCCGAGCTTTGGTGCATGAAATTAGAGTGCACAAGTGAGTTGCACGAAAAGAAGACTGTTGCATGAAAAGTGAATTTCACGCAAAAGCAGAGAATTCTGTGCAAGGCAGTGTAGAGGATGCATGTAAAAGTTTTTGTGTGTAAAATAATTTGTTGTGTGTAAAAGGAGTTTTTCATGTAAAAGGGGTGTTGAGCGAAAAGTGAATTTCGAGAAAAAGCATGGAATTACACGTAAGGCCCAGTGAAGGCTGCGCGTAAAAATTGGGGTTGCCCGGTACACCCGGTGCAAAAAGAGATTCATCTGCGGGTGAAAGTTGGACATCAACAGAGCATCTGTCAACAGTTAAGGATGCATATTTCATTAGAGATAATGAAGAGACCTATAGGTCTATAAACTGTGAGTGGATATTCTAAAGAAGCAGTGAGCACACTTTAGTTGAGAGAGTAGTGAGCTTTCATATTGTGAGTGGTTGTAAACCAGGAGGGACAGTGATTCCTCTTAGAACTTGTAAACAGTAGTGCACTTATAGTAGAATTGGTACATCAGCACAATGCCGGTGTATTCTCCTTGGAGGTAGCCCAATGATGGTGAACCAAGTAAAAATCACTATGTCCTATGAATGATTTATGATTTGTTCATATTCTGCATCGGGAAGGAGAGAGAAGAGGGTTTTGTTTAAAAGATAAGTAAGATCAAAAGGGGCAGTCATTTTAATCTATCATACCCTGATTCGCCCCCTCTCAGGGTATCTAGCCTAGTGGATCTAACAGATCTAGTGGTGTAGGAAGAATTTTAAAAATCATATCCATACCCTGATTCACCCCCTATTAGGGTATATATGCTCCCTTTATACCCAACAAATCCCAATAAAATCTAAGATTGAGTGTAAAAAATATTGGGCCACTGAGCCTGCATATCTGATTCTCTTTCCCATGTTTCCTCCTAAACATGCCCATGTTGCCACAACATATGAACTATCGACACAGTATTTCCCCAAAAAACTTTTTCACTATGATCAAACACACGTATTAGATGCTCCTTAAAGGAAGCATCCATATTAATATCGACATCATCCACATAGATCACATGAGAAGGGTTGGGGTGATACCTCCAATTTTTTGACACATGGAAAATGTCATGCATAACATTGTATCTCCAGGTAAGAGCTAATCACTATGCCACCATCCCAATTCTCTCCGTAACCTCAAATAGTCTAATACAACTGGGAACTAAATTGACCTATATTCATATTCTATGGTGACCTAATATAGGTGACACTCAAAGGAATACATGATGAACCTCTGCATACTCTAAGGGTCATCAATATCTATCAGCATATGACTTATTCCTAATATAACAAGTAGCCATACATTTCCAAATCAGTTGAACCTACTCTGATGTCTCCTATATGAGAATCAGTTCAAAAAACTTTGACTCACCTACCTTCATCCAACATAGAGGTGATTTTAATGTCCAACCATAAAGATCCTCATACTATACCATCTGAATAGTTTCTTGATAGCTGTTGTTATAGGTGAACTCCACCAAGTATAGGTGCTTCTCCCAAGACCCACCAAATTCTAGGATACATTCCTAAAGAATATCCTCAAGCACCTATATAGTATGTTCTGACTATCTATATATCTATGGGTGAAATTTTGTACTTAGTAAAACCTATGTACCAAGCACCTTCTATAATCCTTATTATAAGGGAAAAGTAAAATATGAGTCACAGTCTGAAGCTATAGTCTGTGGCACCCCATGTAGATGTACCATCTATCAAACTACAAGTCTACAAACTGATTCAATGAGAAATTCTCCCATATAGGAAATACATGTGTTAGATTTGTAAAATATTCCACAATAACCTTGATAGAGTCATTTTTATAGGTAGTTCTTGGAATACCCACCACAAAAATATATGGCGATGTCATCCCACTTCCATTCCAGAATAGAAAATGACTATAATATACCACTATGTCATTGATACCCAAACTTCACCTGTCGATAGGTTTAGAATCATTTCATGAACCCTACCATCTCATTTTTCATTCCCATACACCAAAACTATCATCATAGGCCTTGGTACATTTTAGTCACACTTTGATGCACCAACCACTTTGAGGCATGAAATTCATGCATCAACTCCTCTCGCATGCTTGTAGGCACAACAACCAAATTCCTAACATAGATGATCTCATCCTCATCTATAATCCAGTATAAATGAGTATCCACACATTCAAGGATTTTCCTCAAGGAAAAACATTTTGGATCCTCATACGGCTGGTCCCTGATCCATCTCAAAAGCATAGAATCTTGAACTACTTGAGTCTGATCTTTCCTACTTAAAGTACCAATAACACTTTTTCCCTTCTCGAGCATATATGATAACTCAAAATAAAATGAATTCATATAATAAAACCACCTATACTACCAAATATTTAAATAAAATTTCAAAAATATGTACTTTAATCTCTTTTGAACATTATACACAGTAAATTTTTCACCGAACAGACAATTCCAACCACACTCTACAGAATAAACCACTACATCCAACTCGAGGATGTGTTTAGGGTAATTCCATTCATGTGGAATCAAATTCCAAGACCCATATTCCACAAATCAATCTACCTACATAAACATTTCTCCAATTCCAATCCTAGAAGTGTCACAAAACACTGTATACTCCTCCCTTGAATTAGTTAGGATCAAGATTGGTACCGTTGTCAAGCACTTATTCAACTCTTGGAAGGAATTATCATATGATTAAGACCATTTAAAATTTAATCTCTTTTTGGTAAATCCTAAAAGTAGTACTTCCAATTGGGAAAAGTCCTAGATGAACCTATGATAATATCTAGATAATCCTAGAAAGCTATAGATATAAAAAACATTGTTGGGATGCTCCCAAGAAACAAATGCCTGAACCTTATCTGGGTCCACTAACACACCTTCCTCTAAGATGATGTGACCCAAGAATTGTACTTGATCAATCTAGAATTTTCACTTAGATAACTTGGTGTATTGATGATTCTCTCTCAGTGTACTAAAGATTATGTCAAGATATTGAGCATGATCATAATGAGTCTTGGAGTACACCATGAACTCATCCACAGATACCACGAAAAACTGATCTAGGTATAGATGGAATATTCTGTTCATCAAGTATATAAACACTTCTAGTGCGTTTTAAACCAAAATGACATTAAAAATAACTTATAAAGGTCACACCTACTTCTGAAAGTAGTCCTAAATATTTCAAAAGGTAGAACTCTCAATCTATAATACCCTAATATAAATTATATCTTGGAGAATACACAAGCTCCACTCAATTGGTAAAATAAATATTCAATGTGTAGAAGAGGGTACTTTTTCTTCACAATCATCTAGTTAAACTTTTTTTAATCAACACAAAAGCGTAAGGTTCCAACAACATTATTTGAAAATAATATTTTAGAACCCAAAAGTGATGTACTCGGATGGATAAATCCCTTATCATACAACTCTTCTATCTGAGTCTTGAGATCTTGAATCTCTACTAGTTCCATTATGTATGATGAAATATAAACTGTCTCAACACTAGGTATGAGCTCAATAATAAATTCCATATCTCTCTTAGGAGGAAGACCTAAGAAGCCTCTAGGAAAGAGATCCTGAAACCTGTCCACTATGGGTGGAAAGATGTCCTATTTTCTCTCCCATAATCCAACAACAGACTAGAAACTTGAGTGGTGAGCTCCCCTATTTTCTAATGAACTGGTCCTACTCAGACCGCCTTGATATCCCACTATACACAGTGAATATAATTTTCACCCTTGGGAGATGTAAAAGTCACTCTCCTACGGTAAAAATATGTGTAGGCTCGATATTATACTAACCAGTCCATAAACAATTTTTTTTTCAAATCCTAACATTTCAAGGATGTAAAGATACCATAAAAAGTGATACCCCCAACCTTGAAAGAACACACCATGCACAAACAGATGTTTTTAAACCGTACTCCCAAAGGTGTATCTACCATCGCAACCCCACACATAAACTCCACCTACAGGATCAAACCATTAATTTTTTTGCAGATATAAAATAATGAGAGGAACCAATATCAAATAAGTCATTATATAGTATAGAAAATATAAAAAAAGTTCCTTTAACTTCGATGGTCTATCCTCGCTATCCACCAGTGTAGGGTGAACTGCATGTTACTGTCTCACCCCTCTTCCCCATGATGCAATATGATTCCCCTAAGATGAAACAATATATTGATATGATTTATCTTTCCCAATAGAACCTCATCAATTGCCTCGACCTCCACATCCAGTAGAACTCTAGCTTCCAAACTGATACGATTCAGAATATCCCTTCCCACACTCTGGTTCTGCCTAGTTCCTCCATTATTACCCATATGTCATGGGTTTCTACATAACCTATATGATTTACCATATTACCATATCCTTGTAACTCTACTGGTGGTTAGGATCACTACCGATTTAAGAGACATAACCTACCACATTGATGATAGATAACCCGGGTAAGGTCCTATGCGACTGACCCTTCCCCACATTTACTCTTCTTACTATTACCTTAGATAAAATTCTTGTAGTGACGCTTCCTACTCTCAAAATTCATGCCTCCTAACGATATAGAAGAAACCACCTATCTTCCACTAGAGGCCTCCTTTAGGTTCCCCTAAAAAATGAGAGACTCGTTCACCACTTCAAAAAACTTTTTCAGCTTGAAGATATTAACATATGAATTAATTTTATATTGAAACCCATCCTGAAACCTTTTTTATGTAGTAGCATAATTTTCTTCCAACACTAGAGAAATTTTATTAAAATCTATAAACCTTCAAGAATATTCCATCATAGACACACTCCCTTGAGTCATTCTCATGAACTCATCTTCTCTCTCATGCCTGAGTATCTCCAGGTAAAAGTTATCCAAGAACTTCTCCTATAATTCCTTCTACTACACATTTTCCATCTATCCATCCTGAGTATGGATGTCCCACCAACTCTTTTCTTGAACACATAACATGTAATCACCCAATTTTACTCTCTTCTCAGTAGGAGTCTCTAAGTGGTCAAGTATTTTGTAGATAGACCCAATCCAGAACTCAACTAACTTAGGTCTACACTCTCTAGTAAAGTTAAAAGGGTGATGAAACTAAAAATATTATGTCAGGTTAGACACACTCTTCACAAACCATCCTAGGTATCTTTCTGTAAACTGTATATGCCTAGAAAATCTCTCTTGGAACTGATCTCCGACTTTCTCAACCGACACTATTGGCACCTCAGGTTCCACTACTAGAGGATCATTTCCAACCATAACCCCTTTTTGTCCTCTCAATAAGAGTTTTCATAGAGTAATAACTCTACAATGGAAAAAATGTATCATAACACATAACACAACATTAACATAGTAACAAGATGGATTCACACAAGGATATAATAAGTTATTCCCCCTTTTTCCGCCACACGATCAAAATAGAGGTGACATCACTACCCTTAACCATCCTACACCTAGGTCATGGTCATATAAGGGTAAACTCATTCCCTTTTAAAGTCTCATTAGATGCCAATTTATTCACATATTTAATCATTTTACAACTTTCAATTTCACATTAGGCACCATTTTCAGTTCAATTTCACAAACAAGGAAAAAAAATTCAATTTTAAAAAATTACCCAAAAACCTTCTTTTCCCATGAATTCCTAAAATGATGCATGTCACATAATAATATTGAGTGCCTAAAATTATTCATATATACTCAACTCTTGTGATTTATTGGGCCACAATTTAATTCTCAGAAAATCTCAAAAACAATAATCACATCGCACAACAGGTGCATCATATAAGGTGAAATAAAATTCAACTGTAAAACAACATCAATAAAAGAAATCCTACTCTGAGTACCTGGGTTTCCCCCCATAAATGGGGTAGATAATTCCATGAACGATCTCATAAACAAGGACCGAATATTCTTACTCTCATATATACCTTTCCTAATTAGTAAGATAAAAGCAAAGAAAAATAAAACTAGGCTTTGATACCACTTTGTAAATTCTTAACCTGGGTGCCACACAACAGTACCCTAACCCAGTAAGTTACATGACCTCAGGTTTACCTCTCTATATAATAGAGGCTACCATCTAGCATCAAGGGTATACTATCGATCATGGAGATTATATATCCTCTTTATCAGAGCAATACCATAGTGAAAATAAATAAAAAATAACAAGAATGATATATCCAATAACCAAAGAAACCAGTATCACATAATGACCAAAATGAGAAATATAATATCCAAAACTAAATAGTATATATGCCATTTTAAATACGTATCAAGTGTCAATATGAAAAAACCAAAAATAAATAAAGACACTATAAACTCCCAAGTGAGTCCCAACACCAAGTTTGGTTCCCTCATCCATGCTCCATCCCGATGCCCTTAACCTATCCTAAAACCATGAAATATATTCAGGTACTGATCAGGCAGCCCAAGTAGGGTGTGAGTACAACTCAGTAGGCCATCACCAATGACGTATAAAACAGTATACAATCAATAATAGTTTATTTACTTATATAAAGATTAAAGTAAAATTAATAAAGTAAAAAAATTTACATTTATTCAATTACTCTATATTTAACCACATAACTCTTAGGTTCCCAAGGATACCCAAACTATCAATACTTTCTTTGACCCATGCCAAAGTATGAACCATATCACACATTCAATTCAAAATTCATTATAACACATTGGATTTCATTATCCATTTATTTAAATTTATTATTATCGAAAATTGAGACCATAGTCCAATTGCAACATTTTGGGCCTAGATTGCCGTTCTTAGGACCCCATGGGTATTTTAAGTAGTTCGTGGGCCACAACTCATTTATCAATCAGTCACATAAGTGGGATTTTAAAGTAGTAGCTTGTGTACCACTGATTAGCCACTAAATGAGGCTAATATTCATTATTAATATATATAATATTAATGTGATTTCTTATTCATAAACACCATTTTAGTGCATTTTATACTTTGAACATCATTTCACATTATGATTGTAATTCCTTCTTAAAATTCACTATTATGTGGTACATTTTTGAACATCATTTGAAGTACCCAAGGATTCATCTGATTTTAAGGAATGTAATTATACATATTTTAATTTGATATTTTGGGAAATTGATCTACAATTCAATATGAACATATTTCATTCATGGATCAATGGAGTATTCATAAAAGATGATGGAGATATTTGGAGATGAATGGAAGCAATTCTAGAGAAGGTAGATTGGACACAAGCCCACTGATGAGAATTTGGGACCCACATTACAAACCCAATGAAGCCCAAATTTCATGTGATTCTAGAAGACATATATAGGAACAAATAATTCTGAGGATCTAGTGATAATTTGGTCTCCATTGTGGTTATTTAGGCGTCCCAAGTTAGAGATAAAATTCTGGGACAGATTCTGCGGCCTAGAAAAACATCCCACTAATATAATCAAACCTCCGAATCCACAACACCAAATGGACCCAAAATTTACAGACCATTAGGATACATCCGGGAATACATTTTATTCTTCTATGTCTCACTCTAATTCTGCCATCTAGAAGGTCTTATAAGTGCGTATATTTGGTGGACGAAGGCTGGATGCCACCTCGGGTCAAGGGTGGAAAAATCAACTCTCCCTCAACTTTCCACCAACCTATGGCCTACCAAAATTAATTGAGAAGACTTGGAATATTTAAGGCTAGACCCAAGGCTTCAAAAATGACTATTTAAGGCAGTGGTGGTGGAGAAATTGATAATATTTTAGCTTTGTTTCGTTTTAATGTTATGCTGCCAATTTGATGTTATAATCGCATTCCTTCAATTGTAAGTTTTTTGAATTACCATAGTTTCTTTATAAAAGTTATTCATCCTCTCTTTTAATATTCTTCTTATTATCACTTTGATACCGTTTCCTCAAGGTGTGAAATTTTTCATACCAAACCTTGTGAGATTATCACACAATGGTGGAGTGATTGTTTTTTTCATTGTTTTTTACTTCTCCAATTCCTCCCTCATGAGTCTACTTTCTGCTTCCATTGAAACCATGGGATCAATAGAGGGATAAACCACTTATGGGTTGATCCAAGGGAGTATAAAGGGGCTGTATTGGATGTTATTACTCACTCCATTAATGGATAATCACTTTTTTAAATGAGATTTTTATTTGATGACTTTAAAACTTCTTCATCCTTATTGAATTTAAGGTCACCCATTTCAAGTGCTAATAAGAACCTTTGCCTTGGAGTGCTCAAAACTTTTATCCTTCAGGTTTATAGGTGATTAGTTTTAGGGTGTGTTGGAATTAAACCAATAAGTGATTATTTTGTTTGATCTCCTTAAATGAACCCATCTCAAATATAAGAAATTGAAATATTTTTACAAGAAAAAGAATGCATCCAATCCACCCCTTGTAATAACCTAGGATCAACCCTTATCATAATTTGAATTCACTTAAGACTTTTAGTGTTCACTTAAACCCATCTAAAATCAACCCAATGTTGGCCACTCAATAGCCAAAAACAGTCCATATAATGTACGTATCCATAGGTTACTTCTTAGGTCTCTGAGGATTTGACAACCCAAGATAAACTACAGAGACCGTTCTAACTTCTTCTCTTGGGTAAATTTGAGTGTGAATCGAATTTTGGCGCCATTGACGGGGACCTAAGTAAGTTATCTTAGACACTACCTTCCTTTTATAACCCCAATTCTCTAATCTCATTTCCAATTTCATTCCTATGGAAAACCCTTTTGAACAAATCCAAACATGGAGAACCTCTCCTTACTTTGATCACTCCACACCAAGTGTGATGTACAATGACCATACTAGTTTCTACTGGTCGGTTAATCAAAAACCTAGTGAACCACAATTTTTTAACTCCTATTCTCTATAAAATATTCCAACCTATTTTGAGTTCAAATCCCAACAAGGCCAATGTGAACATCCTTCTGTGGAATTCCAACAACTTAATTATCCTCTTGGAATATATCATTTGTCTCAACCCCTTGACCATATTAATACACATCCATTAATTGAGAAATTGTGTCAACAAATGGATAGAATTACTTCTTAAGTTTCATCCTCGAGAGTAGAACTACAAAGCATTGAAACAGTTATGGAACCCATTCCCAGTCAGGTTGTCCATTCCTCATCATTTATAGAGAAATCTTGTTACGCACAAACATCTCATGAAAATGATAAAGAAATTTCCTTTGAGCCTAGGATACCTGAATAACATTAATTAATAGTTTATTAGTGTTTAAATGAATAGGAAACTGATTTTTTGTATTCACAAGATGGAAATTTTACATCATGGATTGAGTGTCCTGAATATTTCTCCATTGATGATTTTTAAGAACTAAAAATCATTGTACTATTGGGAGAAATAAAAAAAATTGGGTCCAAATGCATTCCTAAAACTGATGTTCCCAATTTGGTGGATGAATATTCTTTTACAAAGGAACCAATTATATTGAGAAAATTTGAAATTGAAATTGAGTTTTATTCAAAGTGCCAATCGATGTATGAATTTCCTATCCAAACCGAGCTCAAAATTAGTATTCTTACTTCCTCAATCAAGTATCCCTTCATAGTATATAACCATGACCTTTATGATGGAATTAATTCTTATCTTGAAACTAATAATGTAGTAATGATCATTGATGTATTAGGAAAGACTAGAAAAGCAACTAGATCCACCATTTCAGAAATTAATTGGATTTACCCACTCATTTTAAAACATTGGTTTGTATATGAAAAAATTATAAACAAATAATCAATCTAAATAAAGTTTAAGTGGAGAAATAAAAGGTCCTTAAAATACTGAAAGTTGGTATTGGTTAAGTTATGGGGTTCATGTCGAGCTAGCGACGTTAAACAAAGCGCTGCATGGGAGGAAACCCATGGTTTTCAAGTTTCCAATCATTTTGTTGTTTTAATCAACTTTATATTTTAAATAAGATTAATGAATCATTTTGATATTTAAAAATAAAAAAAATATAATTTTGACCTATTCTTCTATTATGAGTATGGATGGGTACGAAAGGGGAGCACCATATTCAACCGTGTCATGTGGTGTGATCCTTGAGTAATACCTTACCCAGAAATTTAAAAAGAAAACAATGTATCATCAGTTTATTTTATTTTATTTTTATGTGTTTAAATGTTAAAAATAAAATAAAATAAAAATAAAAAATATAATAATAATAATAATAAAAAAAGGCCATATCATAGGTTGTGGGTCAAACCCCGTCATAACCGGCGAAGCCGCGGGGATTCAAACCCGGGACTGAAGGGAGACTGGGGCGCACACTTACCACTGAACTAAGACTTTTTGTGATTCCTTATTCTATAATTTATATATATATAATTATATTTTACTTTATTTATTATTATATATATATATATATATATATTGTTTTTTGTTTTGTTTTTTTCTTTCTTTTTTTCCTTTTTCTACTAGGGAACTCTGCAAGTGACATGGATATCAAAGGACTAAATTGAAGCAACAAGAAATTCAACTTCAACCACCAGGTAACTTCATTCCATGATCCTCATATTTCAATTTCATTTTTGAAATTCCCTTACCCACCTCTACTCCTTCTAATTTTCATTTCTTCAAACATTGGGGGCAGTGTTATTTAAATTTGGGGGGGGGAGATAAAATTAAAAAATGATTTTGTGTCAAAAAAATGAATGATTTGAAAAAAAGTGTGTAAAAGGAAGGAAAAATTCAATTAACTTTGAACATGGTAATACAAATTGGACACTTTGAAACTGCATATCAAATAATTTAGCATCCCCTGATTTTGATTTTAATCTATGTATAATTTCATGAGCATAGATTTTGGAAAGTGTGGCTGTCTAATATGATATTTCATGGTTTATATTTTCATCCAAATAAAATAAAATCACAACTCACGTCCTTTGGATAGTGGGGTATTAGTTTGATTTCATGGGGTCCCCCAAATAAATAGCATAATTTTGGTGATAATTTTTGTTTTAATATGTGTATTAAAAAAACAATAAATTTGCACGTAGAGCAATGAAATGACCTAATGCGTGACTTTCAGCACTTGGGGATCGTGACTCCATAGTTTTCTGGCCCAGAGTTATTAATTTTATCTTTATTTTTGGTAATTTGAATTTGTTTTTGACTGAGTTAACTTGAGATGATGCCCGAGTATGTGGACTTTACTTGGTGCCCTAAGGTAATTGGGCCTGGGAGTCATTGACAAAGTCTCACAACAGGGGTTGACTCTTTTGAGTTCAATTTCAATTACCATGGAAAAATTGCAAAAAAACAAAAACAAAAATACAATAAAAAAAATTGAATAATCATATTAATATTGAAATGTGATTCCACCTAGCGCTTCCATCATTTTCCCCTTGAGTAAAGATGAACCCCCATGTCTATTGTGACATACAACACATCCTCATACTTAATTGATATTGGATGAAATATGACAATAAATTCAAGCAAAGGAATGGGCTTGAGATTGGGATCTACATATGAAAATATATTTTATTAAAATATTTTGATGGTTTTCATGATTTTTTGGTATAAGGGTTTTTGGTGATCATTGTGTATTAAAATGTTTTTGGAAAAGGGAATTCGAATTTCATATTGTTGAGATACATTTTGCTCAGGACTAGAAAAACTCAAGTTGGGGTGTGTGTTTAGCCACTAAATGAGGCTAATATTCAATGTTAATATATATAATATTAATATGATTTATTATTCATAAACACCATTTTAGTGTATTTTATACTTTGAACATCATTTCACATTATGATTGTAATTCTTCTTAAAATGCACTATTATGCAGTACATTTTTGAACATAATTTAAAGTAACCAATGATTCATCTGATTTTAAGGAATGTAATTTTCCATATTTTAATTTGATATTTTGGTAAATTTATCTACACTTCAATATGAACATGTTTCATTCAGGGATCAATGGAGGATTCATAAAGGATGATGGAGATATTTGGTGATGAATGGAAGCAATTCTAGAGAAGGAAGATTAGACAACATCCCACTGATGAGAATGTGGGACCCACATTACAAACCCAATGAATCCCAAATTTAGTGGGATTCTAGAATAAATATATAGGAACAAATCATTCTTCATGATATAGTGCTAATTCGGCCTCCATTGTGGTTATGTAGGTGGCCCAAGTTCGAGATAAAATTCTGGGTCAAATTATGTGGCCCAGAAAAGAAGCCCACTAATCTAATCATATCTCCTAATCCAAAACTCCAAATGGGCCCAAATATTTACAGGAGTTTATGAGAGATCCAAGGATCCATTTTCTTTTTCTATGACCCACTCTAATTCGGCCATCTAATAGGTCTTCCAAGAACGTCTGTTCGGTGGATGAAAGCTGGATGCCACCTCGGATCAAGGGTGGAAAAATCAACTCTCTCTCAACTTTCCACCCACCTATGGCCTACCAAAATTAATTTAGGAGACTTTTAGTATTTAAGGATCGACCCTAGGCTTTAAAAATGCCTATTTAAGGAAGTGGTGGTGTAGGATTTGATCATTTTTGAGATTTGTTTTGTTTTAATGTTATACTGCCAATTTGATGTTGTAATCTCATTCCTTCAATTTAAAGTTCCTTGAATTACCTTAGTTTCTTTATAAAAGTTCTTCATATTCTCTTTTTATATTCTTCTTATTATCACTATGATACCATTTCCTCAAGTTTTGAACTTTTTCATACCAAACCTTGTGAGATTATCACACAACGGTGGAGTGATTGTTTTTTTCATTGTTTTTTACTTCTCCAATTCCTCCCTCATGAGTCTACTTTCCACTTCCATTGAAACCATGGGATCAATGTAGGGATAACCCAATTATGGGTTGATCTAAGGGAGTATCAAGGGGATGTATTGGATGTTATTTCTCACTCCATTAATGGATAATCACTTCTTTTAAATGATATTTTTATTTGATGACTTTAAAACTTCTTCATCCTTATTGAATTTAAGGTCACACATTTCAAGTGATAATAAGAACCTTTACCTTGGAGTGCTCAAAACATTGATCCTTAAAGTGTATATGTGATTAGTATTAGGGTGTGTAGGCATTAAACCAGTAAGTGATGATTTTGTTTGATCTCCTTAAATGAACCCATCTCAAATATAAGAAATTGAAATATTTTTACAAGAAAAAGAATGCATCCAATCCACCCCTTGTAATAACCTAGGATCAACCCTTCTCATAATTTGAATTCACTTAAGACTTTTAGTGTTCACTTAAACCCATCTAAAATCAACCCAATGTTGGCCACTATATAGCCAAAATAGTCCATAGAATGTACGTGTTCATAGGTTACTTCTTAGGTCTCTAAGGATTCGACAACCCAAGCTAAACTACAAAGACCGTTCTACCTTCCTCTCTTGGGTAAATTTGAGCGTAAATCAAATTTTGGCGCCATTTCCGGGGATCTAAGTAAGTTATCTTAGACACTATCTTCCTTTTCTCACCCCAATTCTCTAATCTCATCCCCAATTTCATTCCTATGGAAAACCCTTTTGAACAAATCCAAACATGGGGAACCTCTCCTTACTTTGATCACTCCACACCAAGTGTGATGTACAATGACCAACCTAGTTTCTACTGGAGGGACAATCAAAAACCTATTGAGCAACAATTTTTTAACTCCTATTCTCCACAAATCATTCTAACCTATTTTGAGTTCCAATCGCAACAAGGCCAATCAGAACCTCCTTCTATGGAATTCCAACAACTTAATTATCCTCTTGGAATAGACCATTTGTCTCAACCCCTTGACCATCTTGATCCAAATCCATTAATTGAGAAATTGTGTCAACAAATGGATAGAATTAATTCTGAAGTTTCATCCTTGAGAGTAGAACTACAAAGCATTGAAAAATTTATGGAACCCATTCCCAGTCAGGTTGTCCATTCCTCATCATTCATAGAGGAATCTTGTTACACACAAGCATATCATGAAAATGCTAAAGAAATTTCATTTTAACCTAGGATACCTGAAGAACATGAATTAATTGTTGATGGGTGTTTAAATGAATAGGAAATTGTTTTCTTGTATTCACAAGATGGAAATTTGACATCATGGATTGAGTGTCCTGAATATTGCTCCATTGATGATTTTTCTGAACCAAAAATCATTGTACCATTAGGAGAAATAAAAAACATTGAGTCCAAATACATTCCTAACACTGATATTTCCAATTTGGTGGATGAATATTCTTTTCTAAAGGAAACAATATAGTTGAGAAAATTTGAAAATTAAATTGAGTTTTTTTCAAAGTGCGAATTGATGTCTGAATTTCATATCCAAACCGAGCTCAAAATTAGTATTCTTCCTTCCTCGCTCAAGTATCCCTTCATAGTGTATAAACATGACCTTTATGATGGAATTAATTCTTCTCTTGAAACTAATAATGTAATAATGATCATTGATGTCTTAGGAAAGACTAGAGAAGCAACTAGATCCACCATTTCAAAAATTATTTGGATTTACCCACTCATTTTAGAACACTGGTTTGTACATGAAGAAAATTATAAAAAAATAATAAATCTAAATAAAGTGGAATTGGAGAAATACAGGGTCCTTAAAATTTTGAAAGTTGGTATTGGGTAAGTTAGGGGGTTCATGTCAAGCTAGTGACGTTAAAAAAAGCGCTGCATGGGAGGCAACCCATGGTTTTCAGGTTTCCAATCATTTTGTTATTTTAATCAACTTTATATTTTAAATAGGATTAATGAATCATTTTGATTTTTAAAAATAAAAAAATATACTGTTGACCTATTATTTTATTATGAGTATGTATAGATATGAAAGGGGAGCACCATATTCATTTGTGTCACAGGGTGTGATCCTTGAGTAATACCTTACCCATAAATTTAAATAGAAGACAATGTATCATCAATTTATTTTATTTTATTTTATTTTTATGTGTTTATAGGTTAAAATAAAAATAAAAAAATAAATAAAAAAATAATAATAATAGTAAAAAAGGCCACATCGTAGGTCATGGGGCAAACCTCGTCACAATCGGTGAAGCCGCGAGGATTCGAACTCGAGACCGAAGGGAGACAGGGGTGTGCGTTTACCACTGACCTACGGCTTTTTGTGCTTCCTTATTCTATAATTTTTTTATATATAATTATTTTTTACTTTCTTTATTATATAAATAAATAAATATATATATATATATAGTTTTGTTTTTTTTCTTTATTTTTTTCATTTCTCTACTAGGGAACTCTGCAAGTGACATGGATATCAAAGGACTAAATTGGAGCAACAAGAACTTTAACTTCAACCACCAGGTGACTTCATTTCATGATCCTCATATTTCAATTTCCTTTTTGAAATTCCCTTACCTGCCTCTACTCCTTCTAAATTTTCATTTCTTTAAACACTGTGGATAGTGTTATTTTATGATGAGGGGGTGATAAAATTAAAAAATGATTTTGTGTCAAAAAATATGAATGATTTGAAAAAAGTGTGTAAATTGAAGGACAATTCCTTTAACTTTGAACATGGTAATAAAAATTGCACACTTTGAAACTGAATATAAAATAATTTAGCATGCCCTGATTTTGATTTTAATCCATTTATAATTTCATGAGCATAGATTTTGGAAAGTGTGGCTGTCTAATGTGATATTTCATGGTTTATATTTTCATCCAAATAAAAGAAAATCACAACGCAAGTCCTTTGGATAGTGGGGTATTAGTTTGAGTTCATGGGATCCCCCAAATAAATATCATAGGTTTTGTGATCATTTTAGTTTTAATATGATTATTCAATTTAAAAAAAAACAATAAATTTGCGCGTAGAGAAATGAAATGACTTAATGCATGACTTTCGACACTTGAGGATCGTGACTCCATAGTTTTATGGACCAGAGTTAGTAATTTTATCTCTATTTTTGGAAATTTGAATTTGTTTTTGATAGAGTTAACTTGATATGATTCCCAAGTATGTGGGATTCACTTGGTTCCCTAAGGTCTTTAATCCTGGGAGTCATCGACAAAGTATTGCTATAGGGGTTGACTCTTTTGAGTGCAATTTCAATTACCATAGAAAAATTGAAAAAAAAAACAACATAAAAAAATTTGAATACTCATTTTAATATTGAAATGTGATTCCACCTAGAGCTTATGTCATTTTCCCCTTGAGTAAAGATGAACCCCCATGTCTATTGTGACAAACAAAAATTCCTCATACTTAATTGATATTGGATGAAATATGAAAATAAATTTGAACAAAGGAATGGGCTTGGGATTCGGATATGCTTATGAAACTATCTTGTCTTAAAATATTTTGATGGGTTTTATAATTTTTTGGTATAAGGGTTTTTGGTGATCATTTTGTATTAAAATGTTTTTGGGAAAGGGAATTCGAATTTCATATTGTTGAGATACATTTTTCTCGGGACTAGAAAAACTCAAGTTGGGGGGTGTGATTAGCCACTAAATGAGGCTAATATTCACTGTTAATATATATAATATTAATTTTATTTATTATTCATAAATACCATTTTATTTCATTTTATACTTTGATCATCATTTCACATTATGATTGTAATTCCTTCTTAAAATGCACTATTATGTGGTACATTTTTGAACATCATTTAAAGTAACCAATGATTCATCTGATTTTAATGAATTTAATTATCCATATTTTAATTTTATATTTTAGAAAATTGATCTAAACTTCAATATGAACATGTTTCATTCAGGGATCAATGGAGGATTTATAAATGATGATGGGGATATTTGGAGATGAATGGAAGTAATTCTAGAGAAGGCATATTGGACACCAGACCACTGATGAGAATGTGGGACCCAAATTACAAACCCAATGAATCCAAAATTTCTTGGGATTCTAGAAGAAATATATAGTAACAAATAATTATTCACGATCCATTTCTAATTCGGCCTCCATTATGGTTATTTAGGTGAACCAAGTTAGAGATAAAATTCTGGGCTAGATTCTGCGGCCCAGAAAAACAGCCCAATAATATAATCATATCTCTGAATAAATAACTCCAAATGGGCCCAAAATTTACAAGAGGGTCGGATAAATCTGGGGATCCATTTTTTTATTATATGGCCTACTCTAATTCTTCCATCTAGAAGGTCTTACAAGCATGTCTGTTCAGTGGATGAAAGCTGGATGCCACCTCGGGTCAAGGGTGGAAAAATCAACTCTCCCTCAACTTTCCACCCACCTATGGCCTACCAAAATTAATTGAGGAGACTTGTACTATTGAAGGCTCGACCCAAGTATTAAAAAATTCCTATTTAAGGAAGTTTTGGTGGAGTATTTGATCATCTTTGAGCTTTGTTTTGTTTTATTGTTATGCTGCCAATTTGATGTTGTAATCACATCCCTTCAATTGTAAGTTCCTTGAATTACCTTAGTTTCTTTATAAAAGTTCTTCATATTCTATTTTTATATTCTTATTATTATCACTTTGATACCATTTCCTCAAGCTATGAACTTTTTCATACCAAACCTTGTGAGATTATCACACAACAGTGGAGTGATTGTTTTTTTCATTGTTTTTTACTTCTCCAATTCCTCCCTCATGAGTCTACTTTCCACTTCCATTGAAACCATGGGATCGATGGAGGGCTAACCCAATTTTGGGTTGATCCAATGGAGTTGAAAGGGGATGTATTGAATGTTATTTCTCACTCAATTAATGGATAATCACTTCTTTTAAATGATATTTTTATTTGATGACTTTAAAACTTCTTCATCCTTATTGAATTTAAGGTCACACATTTCAAGTGCTAATAAGAACCTTTACCTTGGAGTGCTCAAAACTTTGATCCTTCAAGTGTATATGTGATTAGTATTAGGGTGTTTAGGCATTAAACAAGTAAGTGATGATTTTTTTTGATCTCCTTAAATGAACCCATCTCAAATATAATAAATTGAAATATTTTTACAAGAAAAAGAATGCATCCAATCCACCCCTTGTAATAACCTAGGATCAACCCTTCTCATAATTTGAATTCACTTAAGAATTTTAGTTTTCACTAAAACCCATCTAAAATCAACCCAAAGTTGGCCACTAAATAGCCAAAAATAGTCCATAGAATGTACGTGTCCATAGGTTACTTCTTTGGTCTCTAAGGATTCGACAACCCAAGCTAAACTACAAAGACTATTCTACCTTATTCTTTTGGGTAAATTTGAGCATGAATCGACCACACTCATTTATCACTATGGGATATTGATGCAACAGACCATGTCCCACACACAAATATTAATATTTATCACTATGGGATTTTGATGCAGCAGACCATGTCCCACACACAAATATCAATATTTATCATTATGTTATTTTGATGTAGTAGACCATGTACCACAAAAATTCATCACATATATAACAATATAACATATATCCCAAAAATAAAGGTTAATCAATATTAACCCTATCATCACATTTCACGTCATGATATTTCATTAGTTAATTCACAAAATAATTAATCCAATTCAATCAATTTAATAAACACAACATTATCATTAATTAATTCAAAAATTAATTAATCCAATTCAATCAATTTACTAAACAAAAAAATCTCATTATTAATTCAAAAATTAATTAATCCAATTCAATAAATTTCATAATCAAAACAATATCATTAATTAATTCAATAATTAATTAATCTAATTCTGGGTTTCCAAAAATTTATCAAATAGTTAATTTATTCAATTCAAGGTTCAATTTCCAAATGTTCCAATTGAAATATAACAATTCATACATACAATTGAAATAAAGAGTTTGGGAATCATATTTAGACCACCTACCTCAAGTCGTTGATGAGAGATCACCCAACCAAAATTACCCAAATTGAAATGGAAAGGTTAAACCCACGATGAATAATGAGATCTTGAATCAAATCCTAGAAACAAGATCAACTAAGTCATGATCCATAAAACCTAGATCTATATCTAAAACTAACAAGGGAAAACATACCTTAAAATTATGGGATAATAATGGGAAAGATGGATGAGACCACATGAGATAATAATCTATTACTGGGAGAAGTGCATAACTTCAATATAGGATTTAAATAACCAAGATTGGAGGTCATAAGGGCTTTGAATCTACTAGGAGCCTAAAAAAATTAGATAAATCATTTAGGGTCTATCTAGAGTCTATTTAGTGTTAATATTGAGGGTTTAGGTATTTAAAATATAATTTTTAATCTAATTAAAACCACGTGAACATTTTTCTGGGTAGGGGCGCATGGTTTTCCAAACCATGTGACTTAACTATGAACCTCTTCTGGGGGGGGGGGGGGTAGTTCATAGTTTCTCCTAAGAGGGTACATGGTTTGACAAACCACATGCCAGCTATGCAATTCCCCTCTATTTGGGTTTGCACAATTTACTGGGCTAGGTGCACGGTTTGGGAAAACCATGCACCAACCGTGCACAACCCCTCTTCCTTCAAAAATTCTCAAATTTTCACCCCAAAAGACCCTAGATAAAACCCAAACAAAATAAAATCAAAAAATGGAAAAGAATACCTAAAAAAAAGATATATAAATCTCTAGAAAAGGTCAGGATATTACATTAAGGAAGGGCTTCAAGGATCAAGGTCCTTACATTAGACACCTCTCAAACAATTCTCACCCTAATAAATTTAAAAACAAACCCAAATATAAGATAAGGAAAAAAGGATAATCAAAATAACCATTCCTCAAGATATCTCTCAAAAATATCACTGAAAAAGGATATTAACTTCCTTATTTAGAGGAAAAAGAATAAAATGGTGCAACACCAACAACCAGCTCCTAAACACTTTAATGGGGGAGATGCCTATCCAAAAAGAGAAATAACGCAAACAAATAATCATATAATAGTAAACCATATCATAAATTAGATAAAGTTAAACAACCATAAATGAGCATCACTATAAGAGATGAGTGAAAAATTAAATAACTTAGAATACTGGGCATGTATCAGTGACTCACATTCCTAGGTACGGTCATACATGCCACTATGTTGACACAAGAAATGAACCAAGGGAATATAATACCATTTAAACACCTTCTCCTGGTGGTCCTAGGTCTCTACAAGCCACTTCTAAAAGGTCAAATCATTATCAATATCGATCTTTCCCCAATCAATAAAGTGAGAGTCATAATGAAGATAATGGTACAACTATGACACATGGAAAATATTATGTATCTGAATCATCTGTGGGGAAGTTCTATACAATATTCCATGACTATAATATGCACCAATATCTCAGTATGCTAATAAAATCAAGGATAATGGAGGATTGATGACTAGCCAACCCCAGTCCGGCATAATGGAGAATGGAAAGTCCAACCATAAAAATATTAAAATGGTACCATGCCAATGGTAGAGTGAAAACTATTATTTAAAAAAAATCAACCAAGTGCTGGTGGATCATCCATGAATCTCTAAAATCCAAGACGTAAGAACACAACATGTCCTCAATATTCTGGATAGTCTACTCATTCTAACCATCCATATGTGGATGAAAAGTAGTTCCAAGGCATAACTGAGAACCAAAATCATATTGAAGACCTATCCACACTCTAGAGATAAAATGAGGATCATGACTAGAAAAAATACCACTAATATTGAATACCAAATCGTAATAAAGTGGGATAATTTCATAAAAAGGTCCACTATCACCCATATAACAACATATCATCCCTGAGATTGAGGTAAAATGGTAATTAATTCCACTTATATTTCCTCCCACTTATACTAAGGAACATATAATGGATGGAGTAAATCACTGGGAACATGGTGCTCAACCTTCACCTTCTAACAAAATAAACATCAAGACACAAACTCTAAAACTATATTCTTTAACCAAGGACACTAAAACTACCCTATTAGAGCTCAGTAAATCTTTATTATGCTATGATGTACCAATAAGGGTGATCTATGGAACTCATAGAAAACCATCTCACGAAACACAAAGAGATGAAAACCCTCCCTTGGAATAACACATGAAATTTTTCATCCTCAAACCAACCATTATGGGAATCACCAAAGACAACTCAATTTATCCAATCCTCAACCTCAAAATCACTTAGATGGGACTCCTCCACCTTCTACGTGAAGTATGGATAAACTATTATCTAAAAAAGACAACCTATTCCACCATCCCCTCCCATTTCAAGATACATCACTAAGAGATCTTCTATTAATCTCCAAGAATCTCTATATTCATGAAAAAAATCACTTCTTCAATTATTTCTCAGTACATCAACTACAAAAGTACCATTTTTCAGTGTATATAATATCTCAATGTTGTAATCCTAAAATTATTCGATCCACCATATCCATCTTAAGTTTAGGCCATGTTAAGAAAATACATAACTCAGGCTCTAATGATCATTTAAACCAAAAAATGATTTCTGATGAGGAAATGCCACTATAAATTCAAGGAAAATATGATTACTTTCAACTCATGATAATCGGTGGCATAATTATGACCATTAGGATGTATTTTAAGATACCTTTAAGAAACAACTAATCTCTACTACATCATAACACAACCCAAACCATGATTCAAATAATTATAGTAAACCTCAAACTGAACTCCCTCTTCTAGAAGATGAAGAATTAGAGCACTGACCAAATTCTTCTTTAGGTACTCAAAAGTTTCCTAAAATTGATTAATCCATAAGAACTTACCATCCTTTCTGGTAAAGTTTTTTAGAGGATTTACAACCTAAGATAAATTGGGTACAAACCTCTTATAATATCTTGCAATACTAATGGGAATTTTCACCTCCAAAAATTTCTTGGGGGATACCCAAGAAATGAATGCCTCTATATTAAAAGGATCCATAACTATTACTTGATGGGATATGACATACCCCAAAAAATGAACTTCATGAGCCCAGAACTCACATTATGACAACATTTTGAATATCTATTGATGACGAAGAACTCCCAAAATGACATACAGATATTCTCCATAATCGTTTTCATTCATGGAGTATAAAAGGTTATCATCAATGAAAAACACCATGATTTAATCTAGGAATTAAATAAACAGTATGTTCATCAAACCCATGAACACAGAATGATCATTCATTACACCAAAAAACACTACACTATGCTCATAATTCCCATATCAGCATCAAAAATTGGTCTTTAAAACATTTCTATCTTTCAACCACATTTAATGATATCATGATGATAGATCAATTGTAGAGAACCAACTTGTTCCTTTTAATCAATCGAATAAATAATCAATCCATGGAAGAGGATAGTAGTTATTCACTATCACTCGATTCAAGAGATGAAAATAAATGAAAAGATGCAATATTCTATTGACCTTATTCGTAAACAAAATTGGTGCAACGCAAGGGGACACACTCAGACAAATAAACCTCATTGTTACAGATCATAAAGCTATAATACCAACTCTTTAAACTCAGAAGGTTCCATCTTATATGGAGATATAGAGATTAGAGAAGTGTATGACTATAGCTCTATCCCAAAATTGATCTATCACTAAGGGGGTAATCCCAAAACCTTAGGAAAAACATTTGGTTACTCTTAAAAAACCCTAGGAAGCACTTTTAGTTGAACATTATATGAAATCAAAATTGGATCACTATCAAGGAAGATAAGGAATAAACACCCCTCTAACCCATATAAGGGTCTTTCTCACAAAAAAATTGACAAATTCTCTGAAAAAAATCATAGAATGTAATATACCTACTGAATCAATCTAAAATAGCCTTAACTGAATACAACCATTCTATATTTAGGATGATGTTGCATGATTTTATCTATAAATATAGGAATCCTTCCCAAGAGCGATGCTTTCCCAACACTAGTGCGCAGTCTCTACATACTTCATAAAGATAAACTCAACCTCCAATTAGTGTATTCAACACCAATTTCACTAGAAGTATCCCCACCAAAAGTCCCAAACATGGATTAGGTTATGTAATATGAAGGAATGTGTATATTCTAAATCAAACATGGTATGAACCCACGTAGAAAACAAAGGGTACCTCAAATGATGTTTAAATCACCCCACACTGGAAACTCCATGTAATGTATCTGGACATGACCTACTCCATGATCTACTCCATAACCTCTTTTAACCCGAATTAAAATCACCTCTATAGCTATGTTTTTCTCTCTGAGGATGAGAAGCATCTTAGGGCTATCCTTTACCCACCCCATCTCCTATCCACTGATCCCAAAATTGAGCATACCAATACCACTACCTCGATTGGAACAATAATGATGGAGGAAATTGAAGTGGAACACCCAGTGCATTTTACCAACTTATAAAGGTTAGGAACTCTAGCTGCTGATGACCACAACCTCCAAATGAAAACAAGCATCTGAATCCTTGGCATAGAAATGAGATCTGTCACCCCAGAATAAAAGAGATGATGAGGGTTGGGACCTACCCTCGGTTGTTTGAAATATATTCTATCAGGCAACTAGTAACCCAAAATCATAGCTCTCCATCATGGAGAATCCTAACTATTCCCCTCTCATGATGATCCGGTTCTAACCAGTATCCTTTAAACAACCCCTTCTTTATCTAGTACCTCAAGATACATTGAAAACATAAATGGGGTAACTAGATGCTGAATATCTGTATATAAGGGCTCCTCAAAATGAATCACCCTATCCTCCTCATTTGGTAATATGTTTGATGCATAATGAAGAAGTTCCTAGGAATGGATCATAATCTACCACATGTTGGAACTCCCTTTTCAAAGGGTAAGCATATCCCTATGACCGGCCTCCTTCATGTTCAAAGAATGAAACTTTTCTCAGAACTACGACCCAAAATTCTCCCATGAGGCCTTAGACTCCTCATGATCCTTGAGGAATAAGATCCACTACTACCTTACTGTTCCATTTAGCATCATCACTGCCAATAAAACTCATTGTTTCTTTCAATCATAGATCAAATTAAAAACTATAACCACTTACACTAATCAGTCTTCTATAACTGAGTCTCAAATAAAGCCCTCATACTTCTGCAAACTATAGATATGAAACTCTCAGAGTGACCTTCTTTAAGTGTCATCATCATTGACCTCTACTCTTCAAATATCTAATAGAACATCCAGGTGAACATCATTGGGGAGAACTTGATGGGGATATTGGCCTAGATCCATACCTGTAAAAGAAAAAATGGTTAGAGTCACCTAAATCTAGAATATGGAATAATTATGATTAATTAGTTAATTATTTTATTTATTTAATTTTTAAACTAATAAAAATTTCTATAAATTTCAAAAATAGATGCAAATAAGAAGGTCACATGATCCTTTTCTAGGTTTCTACCCCACAACTAGTATAACTTCACTTAGTTATATCATTAACTTAAAGGTTTGTGTATCAATCATAGTGGGACATAAATACCCATGTATTAGATAGTCTCCCTTGTTTATATTTCTTACTAAACTTTGCTGACACCATCACTCTATTAATACATGAAGTCTCACCTGTGCGTAACTCTAAACTCTATTACATACCTCAAACTAAACCTTTGATACCAGTCTTTCACAACCCCTTCCCCCCAAAGTTACCTCTCCAAGGATGATAATGATATAATAGAGATAATGACACCTAAATCCCACCTCCAATAGTCTATAGGTTTCCAATAAGTACCAAGGGTATATCATACATACAAATGAGAGGCATTACCCTCTAAAATAAAATGAGGAATGTGAGATAAGATAAGTACACCAAAAAAATCCTACTCAAGATAAAGGTAAAAGGAATCCCAAGTACATAAATTCAATGAAATACAACAAGAAAAATTGAAAAGGGAACTATAATCACTAAAAGATAAACTCAACAGTGACCAAAAATTCCAAAAAACTCCTTAAAAACCACAAGATAACAATATCCAGCCCAATCTTTGACATGATCCCTCTGACCTGAAAAATAGTTTATATATACATAGATTGAGCATAAAAAGTATACTTAGTAGGATCCACCCATAGCCTCTCATACAAAAGATAAAGAAATAATATAAATATAATTAAACAAAAAGTGAAATTAACTCATCACCTAAGTAATTATAATAAGTTCCTAACCAAACCATGGCTATCTCCCACCAAGTAAAACATATAAGAGATCATATAATATAGTAATAAAAATGGGATATCCCACTACCAGTTACCCATTGATTTTATACTATATCCTAAAATCATACCTCCCAAGACATCTCTCTCTAAAATAATCCAGCTTAAAGACACCTTTTCTAAAGTATCATAACATGTATCTCACACATAACATTATCTCATCATCCCATTACACATCTTCAGGTAGAAACTGAGTAGTTTTTGGGATCCAACATAGCCCATATGTCATGTATTACACATCGAGTATTATACCTCAATCCATCATAGCCCATACGTTGAGTAATGTACCTCAACACATTATAGTCCATACATGTCATACCTATAATAATACTTATGACACTATATCAAAAGACACATGTGTGTGAAATAACCACAAGCCATTAAAAAATTCTACATATATATATGGGAAGAAATAACCACCATGCATACTAGTACATAAAACTACCATGAGAAGAGAGCGGGGCCATAGGGGGTAGTCAACCATCTTCTCCTCGCCAACCTAGATGTTGGGGAAAACACCCTCCCAAAGTCCACTGGGTGTCAATATATCTACCCAAATGGGTGGGGTAGCATATGAAATCATAAAAGATAAATGATATAATATAGATCACAAACAAACTAAGGTCATTAACCTAGTCTTAGTCTCAACTATAGCTATCATCTCTTGGACACCTGACTACCACTGCTGAGAGCTAGATATCCTATAAACACACAAGGACTTAAAAATACTTTCATTAATTCTTTATTTTCTTGGAACATTCATATTTTTGTAAATTAATTCATTATCTATTAATTAATATTATTTAATTAACATTTTTATTAACCTTAAAGTTAAGTCCATGTCCTACTAGAATAAACCAACTGAGATATATAGTTTCTCAATATTAAAACCTTCTAATAATTACACCCAAACCCAACCCTAAGGGTTAAATTAGTTATTAACATTATTATTTTATAATTCCATGGATTCTAGGAAATGACTTAAACTACCATAGAAGAGACGCATAACCATGCACAACTAGACAAATCAAGTAGTGGGGAGAGGAATGAATGTAAATAAGAAAATAAACCATCTGAACCTTAAGAAGATCATTAAAAATAAATAATACCAGATTTAAGTATAACAATGGGCAATCCCATCTTCAACCCATTTCATCAAACCTAGTGCCATCCCCGACACCATCATAAATATCACCATGCATCCTTCCCTCATAGACATAAAATGCTGCCACAAACCCAAGATTACCCACCCATATCTCATTAGAAAATAGCTATCTCAGGCTCATATCATGTCACATCATAAGGCTCACATCCATATAAAACATAGAAGGTAGAAAATGAAAAAAAAAATCTACCGGGCAACTAGGCCCTAAAAAAAGGCATCCAACCTTTACATGAGAAAAAGCTCTCTCATCCCCAAACAATTATCCTTTTCAAAAATCTAGTTTTATTCCTACATTGGATTAATAAATTCATTTAAAATAGGTTACAACTATAAGAAACTTATTTCATCAGCTATTTCAAGCTATTAAATTATCTAAACATTTTCTCTAGATTAACTTCTTATTTCAAAATTTTAAGAAATAAAAATTATTACTTAACATGAATTTTAATTATTGTTATAAAAAAGAATTCTATCTTCAAGTTATTTATCCATTTCCATTAACACTTGGAATAATAATATTAATTAAACATTAATTTATCATCATTTGTTTTCTACTAAATTATAAGAATCGATGGATTCATTAAACATGCATCTTTAAAATTAATTAACCATCCAACAATTACCAAATTTGTGTTATTAAACCATTTTAATCAAATTATCATAATAAACCCAAGATTATATTTTTTTAATAAGAATAACCATAGATATCACACTATCTAGTAAATCAAGAGGCAAACCATTATCACAATGTAAAAAAATTAGATCGTTAGAAACATAACACATTTCTTTCATTAATCTGATTCAATATTTATTAAGGTTAATTACAATATTACCCAAAGAGATAAATCTTGATAAATTTATGATGGTTTATAAAATAAAAAATATAAGCAATGAATCTCATACCAAAGGGCTTAAATATTCCTAAAAAACAAAATGACAATGAAGATCCTGATCATATATCCTACAAGGAAACTAAATCCCTCCAAGAACATCACACCATGACCATTCCACCACAAATCAAAGGAAATATATAATAATAACAGAGATAAAATTCCATAGTATGACAAGAAAGAACAGGAGGAAACAAGATCAAACATACAATAAACCATAAGATAAAGAGGGAAACTCAACTCAGAGAACTGCATATCGATCTATTGAAGGTGGGGGTTTAATATGATCAAAAGTGGATTCAAAGGCCTTCAAAAATCTCCCCCAGGCACCTAGGGTTTGAGAGATAAAGTTTTGATAAAATTAAGTTCTAAGGGGGTTCTAGATATTTATAGGAAAACTTGAAGTTAGAAGATAATGACTATCTCCATACACCATAACATAGAAATGATGACACAAGACATACTACAACATAAGACAAGAGGCCACGCTGTATAATACTTGGTAAAATATTCATATGAGAAACATGGTGCACTCCACACCATAGATCCTATAATTTAGAAAAAGAATAATGACCTAAGGTAAACAACCATTCTATAAAATTCATTTTTCAAAATGGAGGCTATGCTGCAACTTAGCTCCATGGTGAAACGACCTTGAAAAAGGCAGTACAGCCGAAACTTGTCTCCTAAGATTCCACAACACAACCTATCTCCATGCCGAAACTATGCCTAAAATGGAAGAAGCACAAAAAATCCACCTATAGGATCTATGGAGAAACTAACATATCTATGCCGAAGAAATCAACTACATATAAAAGGCCTACACTTTAGCCCTACTTCATGGCGTATCCATGCCAAAAATACTAGAACCACTGAAACTCTTCCTCTCGGGACCCTATGTCGCAACCAAACTCTCCACACCACAGTGACCCTTTTTTTGGAAAAATATAGTCCTCCAAACCCTATAAATATTTTTAACTGATATTACACCTTAACTCCACTACTTTCCACTCAAACCCTCCACTTGGAACCTCCAACACCCAAAAATCACAAAGGGATTAAAGGATCCAAGTCCTTAGAATATATATCACATAGTGGAAGTCTATATCCTATAATAACTTTACACACACACACACACATCTCCATACAAAAATTTTGGGAAAATAATAAAAGTTAAAACCACTAGAGTGTAACTAGTTGTATGAAAAAACCTCTAGGTAAACATCAAAGTTCAATAAAGAAGCCAAGTACAAAAGAGGGAAAAATATGTTCCCCCAAAAAAGAAACTTAACCGAACCCGAATGAACTACTAAGAAAGAAAGAGAGAACCTGGATCACGATCTTGGGAACTGACCATCATACATGATCACATTCTCCTTGTACAACTATTATCCACATACATTAGGTCCACCAAAGTCTTCTCCAAGTCACTTATCTTCTGCATAAGACATGACACATGTGTGATTATCCTATATAGGGGTGAGTATATACATGGACAATATCATGCCACAAACAATATAAAGGGATAAATAACAAGAATATATTCATATCAACCCACAAGATAAGAGAGGAATTAAAACCCATCCATGGATATGCTTCTAATGAATAAACCTCAGTCAAATAGGAAGGAATATCAATCTTCACACCTAGATAAGAAGGTTGAGTTTTGTAGTAGCTCTAAGAGCCACTATTGACCCGATGATAGTAGCCTAATTTAACCTCACTATAATGTAATGAAGAACCAATACATCATTGAAAAAAGCCTCAATCGAGTTATTATCGACTCTATTGGATGAATATCTCCCCACCATAGCTATATAATGAGGGAGTATTGAGTCTATAGATAGAGTAACTATGCCCCAATAATGTGGGGGAATGTCGAATCAACCAGTACATATGATATAGGGGAATGTCGTATCAACCAGTACATATGATATGGGGGAATTGTGCCTTGGAGAACCCAACTCTCATGGGAGTACTGATACTAGGATCACTCCCATGATCATGCTTGAGTATTTTCATCATCCAATCATCATTGGAAGAATCATCCCACTTATATCACATTATTATATACCTCTAATGTAGAAAACAGTCCACTATCATATCCTATGTGGAGGTTTTCTCAGAATGGACCACTCACAGGCCCAAATCTTAGTCTCAAAAGAGATATGAGGGGTAGAACCTTCTAAGATAAGTAAACGACATGTCCCTTGGTGAACACACGGCGTACTCTCAATTCCAAGTCTCCCATGTCCTACTGCTCCACTCAGTGCATGGAGGTTCATGCACATGGTGTGTGACCCATGTAATATAGCACATGGGACCACCTAGGGTCTTAGGTGTGTAATCCTTTTAGACCACTTGGCTAGATAGGTAGCGTCACATGGGGTATGGTCCCACCACATGACTGTGTGATATTTAACTAATTTGAAAACCCTATACACCTTAGAAAATAGACTACGCTATATGTGTTCTTCCAGAACACATGACATGTGATTGGGGTTTTGGGATGAATGTTTTTTGGGGTTGGGGAATATGTTTGTATACGTGGTGTTTTATGTTTTTTTGGTTGATGTTGGGGGTTTTTTGGGGTGAGGGTTCTCAGTTTTTTGGGATTGACTGTTTATGGTTTTTAGGGATGAGGGTTTATGTTCCATTCAAGATTATGATTGGGTATTTTTTAGGGTTGAGGGTTTATTATTTTTAGGGTAAGTGGGTATATAGTTTTTTAGGGTTTATGGAATGGTGTTATTTGTGGAAGAGGGTTTCTGGTTATACAGATTTTGGAGATTTGGATTTTTGGGTCTTAGGGATGAGGGTTTTTTGGGACTGTTGGATGATTATTTATTATAGCTGAGGGTCGAAGGATGTTTGGGGCTGGGGCTTTAGGGTTTTATTGGGATGAGTGTTTATAGTTTTTTGGGATGAGGTTTGAGTGTTTTTTGGTGCTGAGGGATGTAGTATTTATTTGAAATGGGGGTTGAGGGATTTTCATATCAAAGGGTTTAGGGTTTCTTGGGGATGAGGATTTATAGGTTTTAGGGCATGTGTGTTCAAGGATTTTTTTTCAGAGTTATTGTTTATGGTTTTTTGGAAAAATGGTTTTGGTTTTTTGGGGATGAGGGTTTAAATGTTTCTAGGGTAGTAGGTTTAGTATTTTTTGGGGATATGGGTTTGGTTTATTTGGGGATTAGGTACTCAAAAGTTTTAGTGTAGAAGGTGCAAGGTTGTTTTGGACTATTGATTTGGGTTTATTATGGGCCTGAGGGTCAATGGATTTTTGGGGATGAGGGACTATGGTTTTTTAGAGTTTCAGTTTGTGGGGTTATTTGGTAATTTTTTCTAGTGATATTTGGGGATAAGGGAACATGTTTTTTGGGGGGTGAGGGTCTAGGATTTTTTGGGCTTGGGGCCTATGGTTATTTATGGTTAATGGTCTTGTATTATTTAGAACTAAGACTTTAGGGTTTTTTGAGTTGAGGGTCTAGGATAGTATAGGGTTGAGGGATTTTTGTTTTTGGGGATAATGGTTTATGATTTTGTTGGGAAATGGATTTAGGGACTTTTAGGATGAGGATTTATGGTTTGTTTTGGATGAGGGTAATTAAATTATGTGTTTTATGGTTTTGTGTTTTTAAAAAGATGATTTTGGGGGGGTTTTTTGGAGCCATGGGTAGAGGTTTTGGGGGGTTTTGGGCTGAGTATTTCTTGGGGTTCAGGATTATTTTGGGATGCAGGTTTAAGGTTTTTGTCACCTAATGGTTCCTGTTATCGTGGGAGAACAGGGGGCTGAGGTGCAAAAGAGGGAACTGGTGAAGTCATGCTTAGGAAGGGAGGATGGGAAACCGATCGAGGGGAGTGAGGTTCTGAGTTCTTTTATAAAGGATGGAGTAGAGGAGATTACTTGAGGGCTAGAAGGACATGCTGAGATTAGATAATCTCTATGGGATATGATAATACAATCTAAGGAAGAGATGGTAGAGAAGGGGTTAACCATCTTTGCTTCTACTGAGGATGCAGAAAGGATAAATGGAAGAATGATTCAAGTTGACACAAATAAGGAGAAACATGAGTGTATTGTCAAAAAACACTTAATCCTAATCAGAGTTTTCAATAACAATAAATTAGTGATGGAGGAGTTCTTACGAGCATGGGACAAGATGGATTCTCATTTCGAAGACATTATCAAAGATGACCAAAAAAGGTAACCACTCTATCCTGAACATTATTTAAGGAAATTGAGTCTAATGGGTTTAATCAAGTCTTTGATAATTTTTCTATGTTCTATAGTGTTTGATGGCTTAGCTGTAATAGATTTATTCATCCCCTTTATTATATTCTAGGTCACATATAAATAGAGATAAAAATACATTGGAACATTTAGGACTAATAATTTTTCTGAAAAGTAATATGTTTTGTTTATTTTATGTCAAATTTTGTTCCTGAAAAGAGATATCATCAGATGTTCTGATAGGTAAAATATCATGCTTTCAAACTGAGGAATATAAGAGAGATAATGGTTCAAACTACGACATTAAGTATGATCTGAATGAGGAAGTTTAGTAAGAGTATAGAATCAATGATTGTGAGGTATGGGGAGAAGAGAATATCTTATTAAAAATATATCATGAAATCAAACAAAGGTAAAATATATGGGGAACATCATATAGTGGTTACGAGATCAAGGCCTAATGGAAAAACATTTTATAAAGCGATTTTTCTAGATATATATTCTAGAAATCTGAGATTGATCATGATCAAATTTTCATAAATATATGGAGGAAGTTTCAAGACCAATAGATTATGAAGAGAATTGTTTATGTTCTTGACCATTATACAAATTTAATCTTAATCTAGCATACATGTGGAGTAAGTGAAGAAATTTTTTAAGTGGATTAAAAGATGAAATAAAATAATTTTGTAGATAAAGATTATATACATTTTTTCAAAATTATTTAATGAAACATTGAATAATGCAAGAATAACATAATTAATGATATTACTAATCAAAGGGGATTTAGATACACCTCAGATAATGAAATTAGTTTATAAAAGAACATATTTTTCATGGAAAGAAAATGTAGATAAATATCGCTTACCAATTTGGTTGCTTTTGAACACTAAACTCCAGGAAAGAGAGATCCTTGAATGGATATGTTAGTCAGAATAATTTTAAGGTGAATATTAATAAGATACATTCATGGTATGCATATAAACAACACAAATCTATATGTGGTGAATATAGAATGTGTCTATTTAAAAATTAATGTAGTATTGAAATCCCTTTCATTATGTCTTCGACTTCCATCGTACACACTTTAACCTCATTACTTCATAAAACAACTTTTGGTTTATACTGAAAACCATCAATTGAAAGCTTGATAACTGAAATAATTATACAATGATGATGATATGGTATTTTATAAGTGATTTATGTAGGGTATGGCTAAACCAATGGGTTTTTAATGTGTTAAAATTATAGGAGAAGTGGTTGAATTCTATAAATGAGGTGGGTAGAACACCTGTATTTTTTTGATTGAGATAATTAAACCCTTTTTTAATTCACACAACAAGGGTCTAATAATCAAACACTATAGACAAATTAAGGTTTTATGTTGAAATTAATCCATCCAATGAGTTTCAGAAATGCATCTATTTCATCTTACCTATTATGATTAATGTTTAATCCCACGATAAAACTATTTTCACATTAATCATGGTAATCAATTTTATATGATTTAAAAAATAATTATGGTAAAAAATTAATTTGAAATTACTAGATGATATAAATTATCCTAATCCAAAATATAGAATTCATTTTTAAAATTTCAATTCACATACGTGTTAGACAATAATTTAAAATCATTCCACCAGACCCGAAAATAAAGCGGGGTTTCCAAGACAAAATGATCAAAATTTTATTATGTTTTACATCTAATTTGAAAATTAAAATGATTAAAATGACCTATAATGTATTAGTAGATATATAATTGAAATAATGTTTCCTTTTAAAAGCATCTTATAAATTTTTTAGGCAATAAAATACTTTAAAATAAATGATAATTCATTATAAAATCATGTACTATTCACTATTTACTGAAAACCATATCATTTCATAAAAACCTAAAAAATTCATGTTAATATAATCCAAATATGATAATTTAATAAATAATGATTATCAAATAAAATTAATCTTCTAATAGTAAGAACATGGAAATTTAAAACTTGTTCTAAAAATGATAGACAACTACTTTTTAGTTAAAAATACTATTTTTACATGTAAAATTGGGTTTGTTATTATCTTGAGAAAATAAAACCTATTGGATTAATTTAGAATGGTTTTATTTAATATAAAATATAAATATTTCATTACAATCATTTAATAATATTTAATATTTTAATTTACTAATATAAAATGTATTTGATTGGGTAAAAAAGTCTTCCTAAATATATTTCTTATATATTCATTAGTTTTTTAATTCAATTTATAAATAATTTATAACCATATAATTCATTTTATAAATGTGTAAATATTATATTTTTATAATTTTGATAACCCTTTTCAAACATGTCATTCCAATGTATAAGTTAATTATATAATGATATTGATATTATATAGATATTTGGTAAAACATGGTATTGCATTTAACACATGTTGAACAAAATGTTTCATGACATTCATAATATCAAATAATTTTTTTTATATTATCTATGTTATGAAAAATTTAAATTAATTTGAAAAAAATTAAAAAATATAGGGATGTTACATTGTATGTGCAGGAAAAATAATTTCATCATATAAATTCAACTCTGTTATTAATGGTTTAACATTTTGAAATTCCATCATTGAAACCCACATAGTACAAATGAAAAATAATTATTCAATTAAAAAGCTAAATTTAGAAACATGAATATTAGATAATAAAATACAAAACTAGTATTCCTCATAGGGAGTACATGGGTGGGGTTGATGATCTTGACATTGAGGAAGAACTTAATTTCCAAATAACGATGCAGATTGAAAAAGATCATTCTCCACATGATACATAATGATCATGTGAAAATCAATAAACAAAAAAAATCTTACATGTGTAAATAATATTAGAACATACATTAGAAATATTTATGGAAGAATAATATTTTATTTTAGGATCATGATCCTAAAGAAAAAGATATTTTAGTAGATAATATTCTTAAATTATTTCATTCAATTTCATAAGAATAATCAAATCCTTTGGTTATGAAATAATTAATTTAGACTTCATATCTTACTTAATGAAATGAAGATGAATTTTTCATTCCAGAATCATTAATATATCATAACATCCATAATATAATTACAGTTCAATCCATATTTCTGTATTTATCATCATAACTACATGGTTATCAAATGTTATCCAATATTCATAAATCATCATATGATAATGTAATACATTAACATCTAATACCATATCCATCAGTCAACATAAAACATTTTGAAAATGGTTAAAATTATGATCTATTCAAAGGATTTATATCCTAATCATTAGAATGACGTTAACTAAATTTATAAAATCAACTAATGATTAATCCCCTATACAACATGAAGTATCTCTTAATTAACAAACCCCAAATTTATGAATACCTATATCATGTATTTTCTTGAAACATGTTAACAACATGACATACTATAAAAACATATTTAGAAAATACATTCATCATTATTAATTATAGAAAACATTGATTATGGGATATATTCTTGATATCCAAAAAATGATATAAACCTCATCAATGAGAGAATAAACCACTTTTTCACCAATTTAATTATCATTTTTGATTTAATATTTAATATCAAATTAATATTATCCATTTAAATCATCACATTATCTTGACATCATTATCTCAACATTCAAAATATATTCAGGGTTATCATTCCCTTAATCATGTGTTTTCCATGATTATCACATCGGTATTTATCACTTTTATATGTCATAATCACCAAAAAACATATTCTTGTAAATCATTAATGAAAAAAAGTACACATAAAAGTCCCTATATATTTCATGATTTATATAATATAATAAATTTTTGATAAAATTTAAACTCTTCAATCATGCATCATCATTCATAAATATAAAAACTATTCTTCAACTTCTGATTCCTTAATACGTCAATCCTTTTCTATGTTATTCATATTCTCTTCATCATCAGGAAAATAACATTTTTTCAAAAAATTTTGTGGATATTATATTTGAAATTTCCATATAATAAATATATCCATATAATTCCCATACATTCCATAATTAAAACATTAAACCATATATGATTCCATTTGAATATCATTACCCTATACATTACATTAAATTATCTTTTCATTTTTCCTCAGGAATTATTTACATTGTGGCCTTAGTAACCACACATAAATCAAATTATCATTCTTTAAATGAATTACCATGATATATTCATCAAACATTCCTAACATATAAGAAACTGAATATTCATTACTCACTTGTCACCAACATCTGAGCTCTTGATGATCTTTATCCTTCTCTTCTTTAGTGAGTGTAAGTGTTGTCAAATATAAAAGTTTTCACTCAATTTTTAATGAATAATTGGGAATAATCACAATATAATTTACTCTAGATGTCATCCCATTTCGGTACATAAAAATAAAAATCCAATCACATTAAATGTTTACATATTTCATTCTTGATCCCCAAAAAACTAAAACAAAAAAACATAGGTAATTTACACTAGTCAGAGTGGAAACAAAAATAGTATGATAATAATTTATAGGATGTTTAAATAAAGGAACCATAATTTAAAAATATGATACCTTAGGTTTATCCTTGGTCATTTTTGATCATCATATATTCAAATATTTCAGGATTATTCTTAATGATAATGTGGATCTGCCTATGTATATCCCCCCTAGATTGTCAAACCAGGTATGTTGTAAGGCTCGTTGTAATGTACCAACTGATTCTCACATTAATCCCAATGTAGCATTTTTGAGTTAATACTTAAAGGTACATCTGTTCTATAACCCTATCCACTTTTTATACACATAATGATGTATTTATAGATAAAAAACATAATAAATTCCTTACCGAAACATTAGGATCTCATCCTATACATAGAGATATCATCAAAGTCTATCATAGGGTTATGTTGGATAATCTACTTTTCCATATATCTAGTACCTATGGTTTATATTAAAATTTAGTTGAATAATATTTTAAAGGCCTGAAATCTTAAAACCTAGAAAATATAGTTACATAATTAAATTGTCACTCCATAAAGGGTATAAAATCTGAATGAAACAAATATTTTACTAGTCTTCATAAACTACATGAATTTATCTAATTCATGGACATTAGAAAACTTATAAAAAACGAATAATTTTTTTTTTCGGATTACCATTATTACCATTATCAAATCCCAACATACCAATCATAAATAAATTAATTCAGTCCTAGGGAAATGAAACATAAGAAAGTTTGGGATCATATTTTAGAAAGGGTATTTATACAACAAAATCTAATAATGATCACAAAATCCTAACCTGATTATAATTATATGTGAATAGGAGAATATAATTTTAAAATCATATAATGAATAAAAAGGTGATAATATTGATTATTGTAAATAATAATGGTTGTTCATAAGACATGAATCATAATAGAACAAATTATCAAGGGACATGAGAGTGAGAAAATATCATAAATGGATCTTGAACTAGAATATCATTTCATAAGTGTGTGGCACATACATAGGTATAGAAAAGAATTTTATATGTCAAGGTTAACTATAAATACCATTATCAATGTTGATTAGGTATCAAAACATGCTTCTCATTCTGTTTGAGGATGATCTTTTTTTCTTATAGTGGAATGGGTTTACTCTCAAACCATCATAATTCTTAAGGTTCACTCCCATTACCATCACAATTGAAAACAAACATTACAGAAGCATGTTCAATACCCATTCCAATAACTTTTATCTCATGATTTATAATTGAATAACCATTAAAATAGAGGAAGATATAGGTCCCAACCACCTTGGTTATAACATGAGAATAATCCTGGATAAAAAACAAACAACTATCCTAGGTTATAAAATAAACACCAACACATAATGAAATCCTTAGATATGTATACAACAAGATGAAAAACCATTAATCCTAATAGAAGTAATGAAAAAATATGATTCATAAACATTTGATAAAATGAAAAACTATTGAAAATGAAGGGGATTTGATAATCATTTCTTTATTGTATAACTCATAGAACCAAAATAGTTCAATGAAACTTCTTATAATCATAAAAATAGACACAATCCATCTAGAGAATAAACAAGGTTGGTATCATTGGATCATATACCCATAAAATCATAAAAAAATTCAAAGGATATAATCTTAGATGTAAAATGTTTTTGATAGATGAAATGGATCATTTCATAAGAAAACAATACTTATGACATTGAAAAACAACATTCTAAAAAATTAATTTCAAATAATAATTTTCATTCAAAATAAACATTAAATATTATTTAAAAAAATAGTATGAAAAACACTTTATTTGAAAATAAAATAGAAAAAATTTAAGGGTAGTTTTAAATATTTTATTGATCAAGATAGGGGGAAATATTGTTCATTCTAGGCCTGTTAAAAAATATTCACTCATATTTTCTAAAAAACATAAATATTCATAATTATGAATGTGACCTGAAGAAACATTGTAAAGGATTTGTTAAAAAATTATTAGAAATGTAATCTAAAAATAATATATTAATAGTAAATATATTAAAATTAATTTATAAACTAATTTGTTGAAAGAAAACGAATTTTAGTACAAATAAAGAAATAAATTCAATTTTTTAAGAAAAATTTCTTTCGAATAATCAGTAAATAATGAAAAATAATGAATGGAATACATGTATTCTATTAACATAAATAGAGTATAATATATTTCATGAGAATTTTTGAGATATCAAGTATAATTTATCTCCATTTCTTCTACAATCATAATCAATTATGATAAATGAATTGATGGTAATATGAAATACATCCCACATTGGTAACATTAAATAGTATGGTCAATTAAAAAAATATTAAATGAATCATAATATTTAAGGAGAATAAATAAATTCGTGAAATATCAACTCAAAAGGTATTTATATAAATCCCATAATAGGATATATATGTATAACCTAACATATATATATAAATGAAAATTGAGAAACCACTCTTACAACATTGGTGATTTTTAAACCATAAACCTTATGAAAGAGATATCCTCAAAAAAATATCTAAATCCACAAAATTTTCAAGATCAAAAAAATATTGCCCCTGTATTGTAAGTATATTCACAACATAATATACTAATATGGTTTATATGGAATGTGTATCATATAAAAAAATTGATATGTACATCTCTTACCTTATGTTTTTGAATTCCTCCATAAACGTAAGAGAATCCTTCCTTCAAAAAACTTATTTTTAATTCCAACAAAATCATTCATTGTATGGAAATATGAAAAAATAAATGATTATATTATTACGATAATTATTTTGGGTTGTAATATGGGAAGGTATTGGTCAAAACAAGGGTTTTTTAAAGGGTCAAGAGTATAGGATTGGAGGTGTCATTTTCTATGTGAGGTGAGTGGTGCACTTGTAGTTTTTTTAATGAATAAATCCCACCAAGTATTTTTTTCATAAATAAAGTTACCAATAATGTAATATTATAGATAATATAATGTATAATTTCAAAATATTTCTATATAATTGGTTTTGAACATGTTTTTAGGTAATTTAAACATTTATTTTTAATGTTTAATCCCCCAGTAAAGTCATTTTAACCTTGCTGACCATAATAAATTTTAACTGTTTTATGTTAATATTTTGATAAATAATTATGTTGACCTTATAAAATAATATAAATAATTTTTATTGAAACTATGTATTCCATTTTTCATAATTCAATTCGTACAAGGGTCAGAATTAAATTTAGATGTAGTCTCATAGACGTGATGAGAATGTGTGGTTTCAATGGGAATATTTTCAAAAATTAAAAAATTATTTATATCCAAATTCATTATGACAATTATTACAGTGAAATATATTATATAAATAGATATATTTTTAAAAAATTAACTATTTAACCCATAATATACATTTTTTTATCTTTTTAAAATATTTCAAATAAATGAAAATTCGAAATAAAAACTAGTATATTTCCCTCTTCAACAAAATAATTATCTTTTTCAAAAAATCTAAAAAGAATTTAAAAATATAATTTATATTATATTATCTAATAATATATTATATTTTATGAAAATAATTTTCTATAAATTACAATATTTAATTTTATAATAAGATTAATAATTGAATAAAAAAATTATCTTTAGAGAAAATTCAGTTTTTAGGTCTATGATTGGATTTATTCTTATATTATTCTTAAAAAATAAGCTAGATTGGGTAAAAAATGAATCAATATAAATTATATAAATTGTATTAAAACAATAAAATAATAAAGGAAAATTTAATTTATTAATATAAAACTTTTTTCAGTGTAGAGAAAATGTTTTTCATAACATCATTTCCATTATATTCACATGGTTTTTATTTCCATTTCAAATTAATTAATAACCAAACAATTAATTTTATAACCATTTAATAATAAAATTTTAAAAATTTATATAATCATATTCAATACTTCCATTCCATCATTATGGAGAAAACAATCATATTAAATTATAATATTATTAGTTTATTGTTGTTTGGTAAAAAATTATTTTCCATGTAATTCAAGATGAACTCGTTGTTGAATCATATACTAGATATAAAAAACATGACATTGTGTGTAAATAAAGTTATCATAAAATTTTAATAGTTTTTTAAAAATATTTCATAAAGACATGGGATGTTAAATTTTTTGGTCTATGGGTTTAGTGCATTTGGGGGCTTGTGTGTATGGTTTTGTAGAGATTAGTTTTTATGATTTTTTAAGGCTGAAGGTTTAGGATTTTTTGCGGCCAAGGTCAAGTGTTTATTGGGTTTCATTGATGTTTTTTGAGGTGGGATAAGGGTTTTAGGACTTTTTTGGAAGAGGTTTCAATGTTTTTGGGACTTGAGTGTTGAGGGATTTTTTATTAATGAGGGATGAGGGTTTTTAGGGGATGAGTGTATATGGTCTATTTTGGGGATGTGGGTTGAGGGCTTTTTTAGAATATGTGTTATGGTTCCATGGGGATGATGGTTGATGTTTTTTTTTGTTTTGAGGGTTTATGGTTTTTGGGGGTTTATGGTTTAAGGATTTTGGGGTTGTTTGTATTTAGGTTTTTTGGAATTATGGTTGATAGTTTTTTTTTAATTTGGGTGATTAGGGTATTTTGTGGATAATGTTATACAGTTTTTGGGGGCTGAGATTTTAGGTTTTCGTAAACTAACATCTGAGGGTTTCCTGGGGTGGAGGGTCAAGGGTATTTTGGGTATGAAAGTTGAATTTATTTTGAATTAGCGTTTAGTGTGGTCGTGGTTTGATGGGTTTTTAGGGATATTTGTTTTTTGGTTTTTTAGGGGTGTGGGTCGATGGTTTTTTGCTGTGGTGGGTATAAAATTTTTTTAGTGATGAGGGATAACTATTTATTTGGGTTGAGGGATTATAGTTTTTTGTGGGTGTGGGTTTATGGATTTATTTGGATAACGGTTATGGTTATTTTCGTGAAAAAGGTAAATATTTTTTGAGGCATATTGTTAAAGTTTTTTGGAGGTGCTAGTTTAGTGCTTTTTTAGGGATGGTGATTTATGTTTTTTTGGAACATTGATTTAGAGATTGGAATATGAGGATATATGTTACATATATCCCCCTCTCATTGTATTGAGTGGAGGTTGAAATTCTATATGGCCTTAAGAAACATCCCCAAAACAACAATGGTCTGTAATAACTGCCAAGGGAATTATTTTAATTGGGATAAAATTTTCCCTTTTTAAACTAATGTACCAAAAAAAGACAACTATAACCAACAAAACAACATTATTCATGTTAATAATTTAATATGTCTCATTTTATAAAAAATAAAATGAAACTATATGAGAGTACCAAGAGAAAACAAATATCTATGTTAACTACAATGAAGATGGGAAAACGAAAAAATATCCAAGGACGCCAAAGAAAAAAATTCAGATACATCCTACAACCTCCAAACTCAAAACCCACATTAAATTCCCATGTACCATTAATAACCACTAGTGAAATGGGATAATTTACATTTACAAATTTCCTGATAAAAAATATTCAAAAGCACCAAAGTTCTAATGAAGGGGTTGAGTAATGATACTCAATACATTTTCACCAAATGAATTCCCAACACTTCCACTAGGATGGAAAATGATAGAATATATATATATATATATATATATATAACTTTTACAATTTTTAAAATTTAATATCAAAGACAATGAAATCCACATCCAAAATAGTTTTCCAAATAAAACAGTTTCCAAGGAATGAAAGAAAAAATTTCCATAATCTATTTAACACAATCATTTGGAATAAAAAATTATATTTCACCAAACCACAAATAGATAGAATCAACCATAGAATCTTGGTTCTTTCCATTGATGGTGTGACTTCATGTTTGCACAACATCCATTTGATGGTGGAACTCCACGAACACTATCCAACCCATTCAACTAATACATAAAATTTTTATCCAACAAAAATTCCAAAATAATATTTTCAAAAACATTTCAATAAATCTACAATTTTATAGAAAATAAATTTAAATTAATAAAAAACAATGACCCATTTTAAAACTATCATTTTAATATCATTTTTCCACTTTCACATTCCACAAAAAAAAAAAACTAATTCTCATAAGTCTATAAACAGAAACCAGAGACCGTATCCATAAAAAATTTCACAAAAAATTCAAAATCAATTTCATATAAAACAATAAATATGAAATCAAGTAGTAATATTATAATAATTATAACCAAGAGTGAATCCACATACCCCAGAAATTATGGTTTAAATGATGAATGAAACAAATTCTTCCCCAACACCGGGTTTATTCTCTGAAAACACACCTCAGATCCTATTCCATAACAACAAAAAGTACTAATATCGTCATTATTGGAAACAAATATCATAGAAATATTCCCAAATAACTAAATAAATTAATATAATATAAAATGGAATATTATATATAAGGAATCCCTCCAGGAATGGGTACATACCATTTAAACCGACCATCAACATACCATGTTTTTTCGATGGATTTCTCCTTGGGTGATGTAAAATATCTGCACGTCCATTAAGAGGATAGAAACATGAGTTAGGGTCGAAAAAGACAAAAAATATAGGTTTATGAGTAATAAAAAAATGAGATCTTGTTTTTTAGGATCTAACTTCTAATACTGAACGGTTTGTACAAGAAATAAGGAAAACCATGTGCCAACCACTTCTTCCTAGCTCCCTTATCAATGTTGGAATACAGAGATAGAAAACCACATACCAACTATGGTTTTCACTATATTACACTTTTTTTGTAACTCATGGGTTTCCTTATGGTTGCAAAAACAATATAACTAATAGTTTACCTACATGGAAACCAATGTCTACCTTTTTACAGTTTCTTTACGGTGTTTCTTGATTTCAACTAACAATTTTCAAATCACCCACTTACTGATAATCCTCAAAAGAATTGAAAAATCTTCTAACCACTCCAAAAACATTGCTTCACAAATTTAATTAACAAAATACATAAATAATGGTTTACTTAATTGAAACTGAGGATGATAGACTCTCCCCAACATTGGAATTTTCATCCTAGGAATTTAGAAAACCACACTATCCAAAAAGTGTTATGTCCATTTCCTGATCATTTCATTCTTTTGTTCCAAAGATTCTTCCTTATTCCAACCACGTTTCCACAAAAACTAAACTAGAATAATGTTTTTTCAATGAAAAACATTCTCTTTACTATCCAAAATATGTATACTCACATGCTCTAATAAATAATTTAGATCTAGGTCAACAAGATACCATCGAATCACATAGCTAGTATCCACATGATACTTTTTCAACTGAGATACGTGGGATATATTGTGCACTAAACTAAACCATGAAGAAAATTACAACTGAAATGTCACCCCCACATTGTTTAATTTTCACAAAGAAGAATATTTATAGAGTATATGAGACTAAAATATTCATAAAAAAGTTTATTCCCAATTATTTGAGATATTCTCAGTAACACATGATCAATTTCCTTGCATAAAAAATCATGTCAATAATGATCTGCATACAATTATAGATGAATATTATCCATCTACATTATCTCCTTCATAAAATGAAACATTTTTATTATTTCATGGACTAGGACAACCCCAACAAGTTATGTATCAACTTTTCCAAAATAAAAAGATTGAAATGACATAGATTCCCATGAAATGATTCAAAAGGATGCATCTATATCAAGAACTGATAACTATTATTATATGAGAACTCCACTAACAATTTACTCTCCACCCATGAGACACCAAAAATAAGAACACAAACCCAGTGCATGTATTCCAATGTTATTATAGTCCAATAATATTTTTATGCAATATGAGGAAGGTATGTTGTACACATGGTCAATCATGTTCTAAGGGATTTCATTAATGATTTCCAAAAATGATGCATAAACCACATATCTCTTTATTATACTATTAAAATATGTATTCAATACCTCCTTACCATTTCTCAGTTGTTTATTTTAAACAAGTCCACCACCATATGTGATTCATGAATAGGGATGAAATGGATAGAAAATACGTGTTTATCCACTATCACCCATATTATGTAACTTTTTTGAATAGTTCATGGGATATAGTTTACCACATCCATGGCTATCTTATCACATTACAAACATTAATTGGTAATGAATAGAACATTCATTCTATTTTCTGAAGCTCTGTCTTAACTTTTTTACATGTTAGGAATCTTGAAACAAACATAGCCACCATAGGTTGAGTTTTGGAATTACTATATTTCAATCATGATGAATGATTTAATTTTAATCCAAATATAAATAATCATGTTCTACCATGGAAATTCATAATCATCTCCATGGTGGAGGATACTATTGATTTTTCACTATATAATTGTCATGAACTGGCTTCAAAAACTAACATGTGGAGGTGGTGTCATCATCCATGGGGACCAGGTAGGCTTCAAAAAATATGGGATCTAGAAGGAAACATAAGTGATCTTCTTTATTTCAATTCATTTTATTTGATCAATATTTCTAAATTTGATCCCATAAAAATCTCTTATATGTTTCATTCTTATTAAAAGGGTGGATCTTTTTTGCTTTGTCCACAATCTTATAATAAAAATTATTTATTTATTTATTTTATTAATTTAATTAGATGTTGTAATAATGTAAATAACGTTATAAATTCCATTTTTTAATATTTTTTCATTTATTAAATTTTATTTATTCATTTATGAAATTCAATCACTCTTTATTATTTAATCATCTATAATAATTCTATAATTTATTATTTTTAACAATTTTAAATAATTATTTATTTATTATGTTTTAATATTTTCAATATTTTTTTAGTTTATATTATTAATAATTTATTCACATTAATTTATTAGTTTAGTATATTTATAATTTATATTATTAATTAATTTAAATGAATGTTTTAATAAATTTTATAATTTAAATAGTTTTTATAAAAATATATTAAAATATATATATATTTATTTATAATTAATACGATTTATTTAATCAAATTTCTTTATTTATATATATTTTTTCAGAACTACACTACACTATGATAAAGGTGTATTTTATCAGCCCTAAGTAATAATCACTAAAAAATATACCTTTTTTGAGTTTTGTTTTAGCAATGAAAAAGATATAAGTTTATCAGTTCAAGAAAAGTGATAAAAACATATTTATTATCTACAATTATATTTTTAGTGCTGATAAAATGAGGTTATATCATCATTTCTCAATAAACACCAACCATACCCTTCTACATTTTAAAAATAAATCTGAACAAACTGCTTATCATCCCACATCATTCAATCTTTCATTGAACCAAACCACAAAAAAAAAACAGATTCTATTTTCTTAGAAAAACAAAAACTCAAAAAAAATTATGTATGAAATTATGAAATTGTTTATACCGATTCCATTTTGATCAATATTCTTTTTTTTCACGTTTTTTGGGTTTTTCTTATCCTGTTCAATTGAAGTAAAGGAACACATTTGTTATGGAAAAATACAACCACTTAAATAATGGAATTATATTCCAAAAAAATCATTAGGGATTTTAATTTGATATTTTATGTGTTTTTTATGTTTTTTTATTGTTTAATGTCTATTTGTAATTCATAAACACTTTTCCCTCACATGTTTTTTTTGTAATCTATTTGGATCATTATTCTACACTAAATTTTGGGTGAATCATCCCATTTAGTAATCTATCCAAATTTTTTCATTAATCAATCTTAATTTTTATGATTTATGGTTTCGATTCCTCTTTGAATTTATAAATACAGGAAAAATTTGTTCAATATGGTGTGTTTTTTCACTCTTCTTTTGACCATTTATCTATGTTTTTCTAGATTTTTTGAAATATTGGATGATTTTTTATCAAGATACATATTAGGAAGCATTTTTTTGTATTTTAAAATTTTATTTCAAAGCACGATGAATCCGTTTTCTTATAGATCGATGGTTATAGTTTTTTTATGATCATTGGGTCTATTTCACTATATTTATTGGATCAAAATTTCTTTTAACTCATATTTTACATGGATTCTCACTTCCCCTATGCAATTTGGCTCTAATTATAATTGTTTTATTCCTTCCCCTATTCGATTTGACTTTTTATTTTGAGAGGACAATATATTCTCCATGGTTACCTCTCTCTCGAGATGTATCTTCATCTCATCTAATTTATCATTTGTAGACTTTTATTTTTATTCATTTTTAGATTTTAGGATTGTTTAATCCAATTGGATTTCAATATTTTTCAAATTATTTGTATTTATGTTCTTTCTCATAAGCTGGCCTGATTTGATTCATATATTATATTAGATTAGTTATATCAAGTTCATTATATCTATTCCATCTAGTGTTATGTTTCACCAGATTTTTTTCACCAAATTTAATCATAAAAGGGATAAGTTTCCCCTCCCTAATCAAAGAATACACAATGCTAGAACTATCATCAGATTTTATACCCATGCACAACTAAATCACACCATTTCATAAAGCTCAAAATACATCCATTCCATTTTTATTCCATCAAAAACACTGATGGAATGTAATGGTATAATTGGTACATTTTCTCGATATTTGATTCAATGTAATTTTTTTCCTATTTAGATATGGGTTAATGTGGGTGGTTTATTCATTCAGTATAAATATGAATAGGTTGTTGATATTAATAATTAATCTCATGAAACAAATTGAACCCCCCATTCAGAAATAAGAGACATCAAAATGGATCATCTTTTGATTATATATATTGAAAAATTCAGAATTAAGATAGAAATATTTGATGTAGATAATATATTCAAGTATTTAAATCAATGGACCCTTGTCAGAATTTTAGGGTTTCAATGAAATTCATATCTAGAATTAAAAGTAATAGTGTTTTGGGATACATTATGTAATTGAAGATTCCCATGTTGTTTTGGGTTCAATGGGGTTGTCATATTTGGGGTAGACATGGTATGCATTCATGTGGTTTTGGGGAAATTTAAATATATCTACGATTTTTTAAAGACTAAATAAATTTGTAGGGTCCGATTAATGGGTTGTTATTTTTTTCATTGTTCTAGCTCTCCAAAATCTCCACTACTTCTGTATACCTTTATTTTATAGTTCACTGTGTGGTCCAATTTTTTGAATAGTTTTATATTAAAATTTGTTTATCCTATTTGAATGAATTTAAAAACATGAGTATTATAGAGGTAGGATTACGTCCATTTGGAGTTCCTATTAATTTTATTCCTCTCTTGATGTTGTAATGGTGATAGCTTCCAAAATCAATGGATCAACACTACACATAACAAAATTTATTGTCATTATCTATTTTGATATGTCTGCAAATGTATTTTATTCTCTAGCAACCATAACTCCTATGATCTAATAGATATTGTTTCTTTAGGAAGATTTAGAAACTAATATATAGAATAAAGACAGTTCATGGTTCATTCAAGTGATGGAGTCAAATTTTATTGAAGGATACATTAATATGTTTTACATTCATCATAAGGCTTTTAAAATATGGGGGTATAAATATATTTCAATGGTATAAAAGTGTAAAGGTGGTGTTACTAGTAGGGAAAGTGATATCCAATATATTATTTTCAGGTTCATCCAGGATCAATAATCTTCCAGTAAGTCTATTATTGTATGTGTGGAAACCACCAATATCTCTCTATTAGTGATAAATTCATTGAATAATGAACTTTAAGAAATAATTTCAAATTAATATGACCCTTTTTATATTTCACAGATCTATTCAACTAATGTACTCATTTCTAATGGGTCCCAATCCCTTTTCATAAACCAATTTTGGCATATTTTTTGGTTTGGTATCACAAAACTCTTGAAATATTTATTGAATGGAAAGTATTTCATCAAATAATTAATGAAAATATAATTACCATGTACCCAATGTGAAAAATCCTTCTACAGGCATAGTATATATGACCATATGTCTTTTAAATTTGATACATATTATATTCTAAAAAAATAAGGCCAATCATGTTTGAATATTTTCATCTTCTATTATTTTAAATCAGAGTGCCATTTATCCCAATAAGATCATTTCATATAATATCATCAATTATCATGAGGATTATTATTTAATTAATTCTCAAACTCCGTCGAAAAGTTTTGTGGTGTCTTGAAAACTATTCATGACAAAATAATATGATAATGTTAAATTATTATTTTTTGATCATTTTACTTATTTGGATGGAATTTTATAACAGAAGGGTGAATTTTATTTTGTTGTGTGTTTCATCAATATCATATAATATACAAGAAAATGGAAATATTAACCAATGAGTTATTCCTCTTCATGACCACCATTAGGGATATCCTCATTCCCTAAACCAAATTATCCTTTTGATGTATATTTTTTATATCTTATCACATATGAAACAAAGAATAAAATTGGTATTGGTGAAAAAGGTATTCTATCACATTCCCTTAATTTATCATTTTTTGCATGGATGGAAGAATATTATATAATCAATCAATCTTAGCGTAATGGTGTCCTATTATGAATATTATGTCTTCTTATGAAATGATATTGGGTTAGTTGGTGAATGCTTATAATTTTTGGTTATCCTTTAGAATTGGTGTTTCCTCATTCAAAATGTAATAATCTGGTTGTATATTTAATCAATGAAGTGGAGAAACAATAAAAATAATTTTTCCTTCCTATGGTTTCTTGATGATAAAAGAAAGATATGTTCTAAACCATCTAATAATACATTATGATATTTGGGTCCATCTTGTTGTAATGAAGACAATCATGCATCCTTCTATTAATATATTACATTAATCAATGTATGGATGATCTCTAAACCCATCAATGTCATTAAACATAATCCCTCACCACTCTAAAAGAATATAAAATGAACCAGACATCATAGGGTGGTAAATTGAGTCGACTCCACTAAAGTATTTAGATTCAACCTTTAATACCAAGAGATGGCATCCAAGAGGATGGGTACAAGATGATCAAGACTATGATGAATCAATTCATATACAGTGGTACACTAAATCTTTAGCTTTTCATGACGTTACCAAAAGGTAATTCCTAATCCCTATTGGTTGGAGACTTGAACATGGGAATCATCAAATAGAAATGGAAATGATTTCACACTATAAACAAAAAAACAATTTATAATAGTGGATGATACTACTGAAAAAATATGTATTCCAAACACTATATTATGAGAAAAGGGTACTATAAGAAGTCAGATAAAAATACCAATGTAATGCATCATCCAAAATATAGAACAACACCATTAAAGAAGAAAAGTGGGAATCATTATGCAATGAGTGAATCATAGATACACCAATCACCACTATCACATAAATTCCCATGCTCAATCACATCATCCCAATCCATGTGGTTAAATCCCATTTCCCCGACCTAGAAAAAAATAATATACAAATTTTAAAAATGGAATGGTAGGGTCTGAGCAATACATTGCAAAAGGATATCCAAAATGATATATATGAAGTTCTAATACAAATAAATCATTTATGCATTAATTAATATAATAATTTGTGATTAATAGTTATTTTAAATTTTCAATCAAAAAAATATTTCAAAATATATATATTGAAGGAACAAAGAATTAATCCTAAATAATCATCATAAAAAAGAAGGACATGTGAAAAATAGTTCAATAATCAATGGCATGTAATAATAAATTAAATACCATGAAACATTTTCATATGAAATGAGTTTCATTAGATTCAGTCTCTATGATCCTCGAACTACATAGTTAATGAACATGGCCCAATTTTTATGATCGTTTCCCTATGGTTAAAGCCTTTATGATAATTATTTATCGCATAAATTGGGAAATCGTGAATTTTTTGATTAGTTAAAGTTATCATCATCATTAAATTTCATATGTGTTCAAGTCCTATAACTCTTATTTCTATATCCTAAAAACTACATGGAATCACATTTTTGATTAACAAATAAATAATCCTATCATTTTAATTCATTAATTTTAAAGAAAATCACATTTAAAATTCCTAATTTATGTTTCAACATGTCATTTAATGTTCAAAATTAAATCAACTGATTTCCTATAGTTATTTTTGTTCATAGTAATATTTCTAGAAAAAACAATTCTCAATGGAAAACATCAAATAATATTATTAATTTAGGTTTCATTTCATGTCACAATTCTCAAAACTCAATCAATTAATCAATACCATTGAATAAGAGATTTATTTCAGAAATCAATTCCTTATGAAATCAAAACTCAAATCCAATAAATTTGAGAAAATTCTGTTCAAATTACATTTTAAACTAAGTTTTAAAGTAATTGTTTCATGTGTAGTTAAAAGTATTACTGAATAGCTCTTTTTTGTCACATGATCATTTGATTAGTTGTAAGGTGAACCACAAACAAAGAGTCAATGTTTAGGAAGATTCAATTGGAATCCTTTGAATTAGAGTCTATAATATTTTTTGTTGTAACAAAAAATAACATGATTATTACTCACTCAAAAAGGATTAGAGAAGAATAGAATATGGATTCATTTAAAAATGAGAATTCAATTATGGAAAATAGATCAAATGTTACAACTAGTACATCGTTCTGATATGAAAGGGGTTAGATAAGCAAATATAATCTCTATAGATCCACTCAAATCCAAAGGACAGGACTAGGTTTGAATTGGGTTTGTTAATAATATATAATATGGTGTTTGATATTTTAAATATGAATTTGGGGGGATGAAAAATTTGTTTTTATAGTTTCCAGGGAATGTAAACGTGGTTATATATTACCATGTTCACTTATTGGATTATAGATATCGTTTCATGGTAATGATTTTTTTTGACAATTTGCACACCAACAATGTTCTCCCTCTAATTCCACTGGACAAGGGTGCATGGTTTTGAGACACAAACTATATGTCAACCATATTCTCCCCACTATCCATAGCAGTATGGTTTGGGAGGATGTTTTAATGTTTTGGCTATTAATATTCCCCTATCTGGAACCTATAAACATGGAACACAATTTCATGGGATGACCCACAAGGATTTCCTTAACACTGTGCCAACAATTTATATCCACAAAAACAAAATTATATTTCAAAACAACCATTAAAAGAACCTGAATCAAGTTCAAAATAAATTATGATCAAAATTAGAATAAAAAAAAATAAAAAAAGAATTGGAATATTACAATCAACCCATCATCAATTCATTCTACACAAAAAATCATGTAGATATCACTCCCTAAAAAATATTAGCCACTGCTCTCCAATTAGTACATGGTGTTCCCATGTCTCTAGAGAATTAGATACATGTCTCTAGAATACTATATACTAAGGTATTTAATTCGCATAATGAACCCTCATTTTCGAATAAAAAATCAAAACTATATGCTCAATAATAGAGAAATCATGTTCCACATCCACGTCCTCCCAGCTTAAGACATGAGATTGGTCAAAGAGATACCTTATATGGTTTGATATATGTAATTCATTATAATTTTTCATTAATTTATTTCATATTTTTTAATAGATATCATCATATGTAAATGATTGTATGTAGTCATCAAATTCATAACAATGAATGTAGACCATCAATCATAACATGACATATATAGGGATTCAGATAAAAATTTATTGATGCAGAATAGATCAAAACTTTTTGAATAGATGCATCCGAGTTATTGATGAGTTATTTAAATATGTGAAGATTTTTGTTTTAATTAAGGCTAATAAGGTAAGTTTTTATGAGAGAAATAATTTAACTAAGCATTGAATAAAACAGAGGAATAATATAATTTAGTTTAACAACAAAAAGTACATGTATATTTAATGATATACATGGGGAGATTAGATAAATTAGAATAATATGACACTAAAAATAAATAATATGTGAGAAATAATGATGTAGATTCCGAGTTGGGGTTTTGGATGTAATTTAATTATTTACAAGTCTCCATAATGTATTCAACCATATTCCCATATATTTGATCATCATAAATGGAAATAAATTTTGTAATATTTTTGTTTTTTTAGGTTCTAGATGAAAATAATAAGTGTCTAATGTTTTGATGCATTGATGAGTTGGTTGTTCCAAAGATAATTTTATTAATATGTCCAAAAGAAGTATTTTCTATAATAAATTACATTAGATTTTCATTGAGGTGGGAATAAATATTAGAGTCACCAAATGAAGTATAAATAGACTCTTAGAATTTGGATGATGGATGTTTTATTATGTTTGAAAATGATGTGGTTCATTATTATTCAATATGATTAAAAAGGCTTCAAAAGAGCTGATAAAAGTTGAAATAATCGACATGATGATTAAATTACACGATAAATTTAGTTTTTTGAATTTGGGTTAGCTGTAATAGATTTATTCAACCCCTTTATTATATTCTAGGTCACATATAAATAGAGATAAAAATACATTGGAACATTTAGGACTAATAATTTGTCTGAAAAGTAATATGTTTTGTTTATTTTATGTCAAATTTTGTTCCTGAAAAGAGATATCATCAGATGTTCTGATAGGTAAAATATCATGCAATCAAACTAAGGAATATAATAGAGATGATGGTTCAAACTACGACATTAAGTATGATCTGAATGAGGAAGTTTAGTAAGAGTATAGAATCAATGACTGTGAGGTATGGGGAGAAGAGAATATCTTATTAAAAATATATCATGAAATCAAACAAAGTGAAAATACATGGGGAACATCATATAGAGGTTACAAGATCAAGGCATAATGGAAAAAAATTTTATAAAGTGAGTTTTCTAGATATATATTCTAGAAATCTGAGATTGATCATGATCAAATTTTCATAAATATATGGAGGATGTTTCCAGACCAATAGATTATGAAGAGAATTGTTTATGTTCTTGACCATTATACACATTTAATCTTAATCTAGCATACATGTGGAGTAAGTGAAGAAATTTTTTAAGTGGATCATAAAATATGAAATAAAATAATTCTGTAGATAAATATTATATACATTTTTTCAAAATTATTTTCTTTTGGGGTGTTCAAACTCCATTGAACGAAGAGAATATGATTACAATATTTTGGGGTGAAACCAAATATAGTAGTAATGTTTAATATTTTTATGTAGAACTATTTGGTACTTATTCATTTTTATTATGGGAATTGAATATTAAAGGAATCAATGATAGGTGAAGTAAAAAACATGGAATAATGTAGGTATTTATATCAAACAATGTAAAAACATGTGTGAATCCATCTATTTATTTTTTGCTATACGAAAGGTGTTATTTAGATTTATATTTTATTGAATCATACCTATAACAGTATTTCATAGGATACAAAATTTTTCATAAGAATAAGTGATGAAAAAGTATTATAAAATATTATGTAATAATTGATGTACTCCACCCCCTTTCAGTGATCTCAATCATAATTGAACATATATTTTTTTTCAGAATGAGTTTTCCTTTGAATGATGTAACATTGAGTATGAAATATTTAAATTCATTGAACTATATATGTGTTCTTGTTTTCTATAGTAGATACTATAATATATAAAATAATATGATGTTAACATATCTTCTATAACTTTTTCTTCATGTTATTGTTATATTAACTGTGCCGTTTCCAAAAATTAATGATGTGTCTATGATATCAACGGGTAAAAAATATTTATAGTGATTGATGTTCTTTGAATTCCATTTTTTTACACATAATGATAATGTTTTTGAAATTATTATGGGGGTTACAATATCCATGAAAATGTGGTATAATATAAGGAGTATCTATGAAGTAAATGAGAATTAAAAACGCTAAGATACAAATCTAGGGAAGTATACTTGATGATATTAAGAAGGGCGATGAAGAAAGTATTGTAAAAAATTTACAAGAGTTAATGATATTTTTATTATCGTCAAAGGTTTTAATTAGAATCCTAAAGAATAAACCGTTGTTACAAAACTGATGAGAAAAAATACTGATTAGTTTACTGCTAATGCTTCATATTAAGAACATTGTGAATAATTGCCTCTTAATGAACGTCAGAAATTTATCATGCCAAGTTATATGAGAAGAACAATTTTTTAATAAAATGTTTATGAATGAAATAACCCAAAACAAAATTGATATTAAATTAAATTAAAAAAATATAAATATTTTGTAGAAAAATTCATTAATTTAGAGGAAGGGGGAGAATAATCATATTTCAACATAATTTTTTTCTCTTTTCTAATAGATCCCAGTAGGATATGTGGAATAAAAAAGAATAAAATTATCTTAAATGTTGGAATTATAAATGGAAAGAAAATTCTTTCCAAAATTTTATTTGGATAAAAATTGAAGAATAAGATCTTGAAGGAGATGAAAAGAAATCATGGAATCCAATTTTGAAGCAACATAAGGAAAAATTTACTAATGACTTGAATAATGAAATTTACTTGAGATGAAAAAATAAGTTTGATTCATAATCCCGTGATGAATCATTTTGTCATGTCAACATTAGAAAATTGGTTAAAATGTATGTTTCTCATCAAGGGGTGATTCCGATTGTTACGTGAAAACATAACCTGTGTGGATTCATATTTAATATTTATAAATAAATTTAGAAAAATACTCAATATAATAAAGATAGATGAAATAAGACAAATAATGTTAATGATATATCTTTTGAGAATAGTGTAGATCAAGAAATGGGATATAATCCTAATTTTTTTATTTATCATAAATTCTATATGTGTTATCATGAATGAAAACATAAATTTAATGTAGAAAAATAAAATGGAAATGGGATTCTAAATAAGATAAAAAATACACTTGTTGAAGATAATAATAAAAAATGTGAAGATAACTAAATTTTAGTAGATGTTAAAACTTTTGATAGATAGTATTATTGATAAATAAATAAAAATTCTTAAACATAAACCATAAATCATATGACATAATGTGTGTTAAGAAGAATTATTGATGGATTTATTATAGTAGTTGTGGTAAATGGTGAATCTTCTAAATATAGTGAAAATAGAAGTTTACAGAAGAATGTTGTTTCAATTAATAAAAAATTACAATGTACATCAATTTACACTAATTATATAGGTTCAAAAATAAATACATGTTATAAATAATCATCCACTAAGAAATAGTGGAATTAATCATTAATGTAACAACTTAACAAAGCATCCCACTAATTATAAAAATATATATTTGTTATGTTTTAATATAACTCTGAATGATCATGATACATAGTTAATTACTACTAATGTTGAATTTTTAGGTATAGATATTATTCATCTTGTAAGATAATCTCTATACTAAGAAACATGTATAAATCATGGTGGGTTTCAGATAAAAAATAATGATAAAATTTTTGCTAAAAAATTTAAGAACTAAATAAGAAAAATCTAAAGATGAATAATGTAGAACCCTCAATAAGTACATGTGAAAACCAATGAAAATTGAGTAGATTAAAAAAGATAAAAATAATTAATAATGCTGAGAGAGAAAATAATGAATTATTTTTTATTCAAACATACCAAGGGGCCATGGATAAAATGATAGAATAAGAAAAATGAAGTAAATGAGAAAGAAGATGTTTCTTTAGATGCTAAAAATTTGATAAATGATTCTAAATGAATGTTATATAAAATCTCTGAAAAATTAAAATATATGTGGGAAATATGGTAATGTTATAATAATTTAAATGAATATTTTAATAGAGTAATAAGAAAACATGAATAATATGTGACAATATAATGGTAAAAAAGTTGTTGCAACTTGAAAGATAGATTTTTATCATCATATAATGATTCTATATATGAGATAAAATTTATTAGAAATATGATATTTATATATACAATGAAGAAAACATATCCAATGAAAAATACTACAAAATAATGAAATATTCATGAATAAGAAAAGATTATTAGTTTAAATATTACATCTATGAAACTACTGAGATTTATCCTTATTCATAATATGATTTTTTATGTATACTAACATGAATGGACTTGAAGGAGAGGATTAAAATTAACATGGATGAGTACTATGGATGTTTTAATGAATTAAAATATTTCTATAAATGAATATTGTCCAACCATGATGAAGAATGGATTGATTCCCCTCAAGAGGAGAAAATATGAAGATGAGTTATAAAAGTAACAATTTTTATAAAAGGTTGGTAAGAAGATGAGAAAAAATTAGTTGTTGTTGAATTTTTTATTCTAAATATGAAAACATTTGATATGTTTTTAAGATTTATGCATGCTTTTCCATATCAAATCCCTTTCAGTTTACCCCCAATACAATGAGGTTGGATGATGTACAAGTAATGTTTTACAAGAGAGTTTTGAATTCACAACATTTATATCCTTGATTATTCACTCTTGTTTTCTATATAATTATCAACCACATAGGCATGGATTTTTTAGTCAATGGCTATTTTTTAAAAAACAAATGTGATACTACATTTCTTTAGAAGAAGGATTAACATATTATACAATAAAATAAGATGTATAGAAATTGGCACATTGAATATGATTTTTAATAAACGGGAGAATGAAAGTAGGGGGTGTAAAAATGAAAACATCATATTGGTAGAAGGTCATCAATAAACATATAGAAGATGTAGATGTTTCATGTTTTATGTATGTGTTGATAATAAATAGAATTTCTGTATTGTAAAGGAAATATTTTTTTGTTCAATTTATTGTCAATGTTTAAATACGTGATTATTATGAAACTATATTGGTGATGTCATTAATATTTGTTTAGGAAATATTTTAGAGAACGAGAAGTCATATTAATATGTTTTCCTAAAATATTCTATTGGACTGAACAATTCCAGGCACAAAAGTAGTTAGAATAATAATAGTTGGAACATTTGTAATGTTTTTATTCAAATGAACCATTATACTCAAAGAAATATATATGAACGTGCTGATCCATCAGACATGGTTTTTTAGAAATAGAGATATTGGTATGTGGGAAATTAAAAATGTGATTGATGATTGGAAATGAAGAATATATGAAGTTATAAGATTGAAAGTTATTAATTTTTTTTAATTCAAGTCAAATGATTCATTTGAATTCTAAATTTTCTTTAATATCATTGAAATAATCAAGTTAAAAGGTTTTTATGTAAGGAGAAACATAATGTGTGTCAAATTGGTGGTTATAGATACATCCATTGGGTCTCAATGCATAGAACATAGAATAAAAAACACAGATCATCAGATATAGTACATCGATCTCAGTATAGTTGATGTAGAACATCAAATGCAGAGAGTCATATATAGATCATTATTGTTAGAATTTTGGATTCAGATTAATGATTTTAGTATTATATGTAGGTCATTGATGTTATAATATAGGACACATAGTTATAGATGTATATTATTAGATTAAAATTATCATATGTAATCACTAAGAAGAATAACACTAGATTCATATCATTAATTAAATCATGTTAGACAAATGAAATCAGATGCATAATTGCGGAGAAGACTACACTGGACATCGACTATTGATTGAAATAGATTTTTTTGGATTGTTTAAAAAAAAATTAGGATAATGTTTTTTAGTTGGATGATATAGTAGATTCTTATGAGTGAAATAATTAATATAAACACTAAATAAAAATGATCATTATAAATTATTTTCAAGACAAAAACATCTTGGATGAAGAAAGATTGGAATCAGAATACTTTTTAAATATAATGTAGATGAGAACTAGGAAAAGAAACAGTCTGAAAGGATGAAGTGCCTATTGGACTGGGATGTTACAAGTCATTTTAGACTTTAGATGATTCACCTATATATAAACATTATTAGTTTGATTTGTGCACCAAGAATTTTAATTTGTATAGTATGTTTTGTAATTAGGATAATAAGAAATGAATTAGTGTATGGATTTATAAATCATTGAAGCAATTGTCTATCCAATGAGATTTTCATATGTATGTTAATCATAAAAATTTTCTATAAGAATATAAAGCGTACAATATTTGATATAAGAAGTACAATATGAGTCACCAAACCTAGTATAATTATATTAACATAACTAGACAAAAGAAATTTATTTATTTTTCTAAGAATGATGATGTGTGAGAATGTTCATGATATTTTGATAAGGCTCTAGAAGAGTTTAGAAGAGCTGAAGAAATCAAGATGAATATTCAATTACCCATGAAATTCATGTTTTTGTATTTAAGTGAGTGGTAATAGATTCTATAGTCTCCCACATATAAAGAATATAGTACATTTATACATAGTAATTGTTAATGTTCTTGAAAAGGATGTTGTTTCAAATAATTCATGTTAAATGTTTTTTATAGACTAGGATATCATTCAAATTACTATCTTTTAAACTTTTATACTATTAGATTTTGGATGATCTAATAGTTGAAGGATCAAACTACCAGAATGTGGAAGATCAAACTGAGTAATATTTGATAGATTATTGTGTATTATTTTATCACAATGAAAATATTTGATTTGAAGAAAACCAGATCGAAAAATATGATAATGGAAAATTATATGGACACCATCAAACATATGTTGTCAGAAAAATCCCAAATAATGCAACTTTTTCTAAGGAAGGATATATATATATATATATATATATATATATATTCTTGAAAACATGGATTGGGAATATTCAAAATTTCAAAATGATATAGATAAAGTTTATAGACAAATATATTATGATGAGGATTGATGATATTGTGGAAGATTGAAAAAAGGTAAATACAATCCATATTACTTGCGAATGAGGTGAAGACCATTGTAATGTAGATTAGAAAATTTGAATAAATAAAATATTCTATACTAGTATTATAACCCCTTAATTAAAAACATTATTTTTTATGGTTTATAACTAGATGTAATGGAAGTGGATATGAGAAGTATTGTTAAGGTAAATAATAGACTATAATAGAAAAGATGAAAACTATGTGGTAGAACTATTTTCTATTACTTCCAATGTATTCTGGAAATAATTTGGTAAAATAATCCATTTTCGTTGAACTAACCAAAATGGCTAGGAGTAGCTCTGCTTAAAAGAAATTAAAAATCATGTGATGATCCTTCTCTTTATTTTATTTATAATAATGGTTCGGTTGAGATTTTAATATGGATGGGTCATGACTATAATAATTTTTTTAGGTTAAGAGGGTTTTCATAAAAATAATTTAGGAAACCTTATTATAAAATTAAATGTAATCACGGATTCACCCCCACCATCTTAGGCATATCAAACATAATGACACTTCATCTAAATGATGATAAATACAACCCATTGATGGTCTCTCCTATATATATTATCTAATTCCATGAAGTCCATGAACGATTTGTTACTCTGAAAGAATCAACTCGAGAGAAGGTGAGGTCATCTAATAGATTTCCAGAACAACCTCAAACTCATCCTTATGAACTCCCAAATACCTAAGAGTTTATAGATTCATCATATTCCACTCTATGTAGGATTGTATCATTGTATAGGGTTGATATTTCATATTGAAGACATAATAAACAACATTCTCATCACTATTAGAGTATGCATTTTGAAAATCAATATATTATAAGTACTCCACCCACCACCTATGATCGAGATTCAAATAATTTCTAGGGATGTTATATCTGATGAATTTATTATGAGTGTAAATGGTATAAAACAGAAATTATAGTGCCACCAAAATATAAGATAATGCACCATTGTTTCCAATTGAAGGTCATGAGTAGGATATTTCTTCTTGAGTACCTTAATCTATTAGGAACCACAGTCCACTACATAGTCTCCCTAAATATGAATTTAGTCTAAAACCCAACTTGTTTTATAAAAAAATATTATCGCACTTCCTAGCCTATTGTAGAGTCAAAACTAGGGTTGATTTAGAAAAACGCTTCAAAAAATCGAAATAATTCAAATATTTTGATTCCTAATTGATATTTACACCATTATGATCAATGATGGTAATTATAGAAACCATATTTGAGATATATTTCGAAACATAGCGGTAATATACCACTAAAACCTAGACACTTTTACTCTCAAAAAAATTACAAGATTATTCCAATGTCATTATAAAAATTATATTTTCAGGATCAAATTTAATATTATGTTCGAAGAATATGTGTACAAAAAATTCACATTCAAAAGATAGAAATAACACATGCCTATATTTATATTAATATGATGGTGTCTCAAAATTTCCATAGCATATTTTACATAATACAGGGGGTCCTCATCATCCTTAGAGTAAAACATGATATTATCAAAAAATATCACCATTAAAAAATCGTGGTAATAAAAGAATATCCTATTCATAATTTCTATAAAAATACATTATAATTGGTTATACTATAATTAAAAAACAATTTACTCATAATGGCATTAAAAACTCTTAATTTTTATAATTATGATATCAGATTCACTGATTCTCACCTCATGATAACTAGACCGATGTTTAATCTGTGTGAACCACATCACCACTTAAACTGGAAAAATAATCAATTAATAAATGTAGAAAATATTTTTTCAGTAATTTGACATGAAGGATTTTTTTCTAATACCGATAATTTTTATGTATCTATTCATATTTGTTTTCAATGATAATAAGTTCTTCTTAAAGTGAAACACAGAAGATACTGATTCCTTTCTCAAATAAATAATCAATCTGAGCATTAACTCTTCAAATTAAAATAGTTCCTTTTGGTAATAGGGAACATATATAGGTTTTCTAACTTGTACTATGTATATAGGGAAATCTACCTATCTTACAAATAGAGACACTGAAAACTAATATATAAAAACATTGTGAAACATGGTGACCAATAGAGGAAGATGGGCAATAAATGATTCTAAGAAAAGATCAAAAGAAAAAAAATATATCAGCCTACCAAAATATAAATGAGGACATAATTTCCACAATATCCGGTCCCATTATCAATGGAAAATAATGGGACACCCCATTATGGGTAGTAAAGAAGGCTATCCGATGTTATCCATTAAATTATTATTTATGAGAAATCATTCAATCCATCAAATGAATAACATCTAGGGTATTCATGTTGAGATAAATAAAATCACAAATTGAATTGATCATATATAATGGTAATAAATGTGTAGGGAATTAGACACTTTGTTCTCACTTAGTTTAATGGGGCGTAAAAATATAAATCTCATAAGACATAATCTTTATATGATGGTATAATGAGTTCACTGCATGAGTATACATAAAATAATGAGTTAGGAAGATGTCATATAAAATTGAAAATATATATGAAGCTATTGTTATTGTACCTTACACAATTGATAGAATTTCATCATCTTCCTCTAGAGACTATTCCACTACGTGAAGAAGATTCATTCCAAATACTGGTGTTTATAATTCCTAGGTTTAAGAAGTATGTGATTGAAACATAGTGACATTTTTTACCAGTGAGACTATGCCACTATGTGGGAAAAACTACATAGTTTGACTTCTATAGGTTGTCTGATTGACCTTACAATCTATATACCATTGGTTCCATTTAAAAAACATACTTGAAATGCATAACCTTTCCATGATAATAGTAAGTCAAATTTCCTCTTCTAGAAACTACAGATGTTCTGTATTATTCCTCATATTGTGATCCTCTTTGAGACTCATCATGATCCATCATTACAGTAATGGAAAAATTGGAACTACCTTAGGGATTTGGAAAAACTCTTTTTCTCCAATACATAAAATCCATGTTAAGCTAGTAAATCAATGATCCATCTGAAACCTATGTATTGAATTTATGAATTGAAATAAAATTATATAATAAAAAGTTATCTCAATGACCCATATTTATCATTCAAGAAACCTTATTTTCATTTTTCACTACCTCATGGGAAAACTAATCAAGTTTAGAAAATCAATTTTCACACCGGGACAAAGTTAAATAGATTTGATAGACACTGTGAAAACCAATAATCATTTCCAATTCCCTGTAATATTTATATAAATGATACATTAAAATGCATCTAATTTCATTCCATTCTATGACTACATGTTTATTTATTTAAAACATTAACTATCACCACATCTTACTATTTCCTTTAAGATTTAATGTAGTAAATTTCCGCTTTATTGATTCTAGTGTATCCAAGAAATAAAAAAGGGGAATAATATTATTCAACAATTAGTATGACTTTTTAGGATTAATTCATAATTATAATGCTTGTGAGTTATTCCAAATATAATCCTTAGTATGATATCTTTTTTATACCTTCAATGTTCAACAATTGGAACATCAATGGGAATGGGTGCAGCAACCAGTATCAAATATTATACCACATTCACATCATTATCAATGAGGATATGTTAAACTGGAGTGTTTACAATACATGATTTATCGAAAACTCCCTCATGTGGTCTATTTAAACATATTCTTATTCGAATGGTACTACAAAAAATCACAAGGAATAAGAAAACATCAACAAGGATACTAAGATCTTCAAATGAAAAAAAGGAAAATCGATTACATTACGTAAAATTTAAATTTAATGGATTTAAAATTACTATGTTCATGTTATGTAGAATACAATGATCAAATCAATTCATTGAATGAATTATATTTGTTCGAATACCCAGAGTGACATGAGGCTTTCTGTGACGAGTGATAGCCCATAACTCACACATAATATACCTTTTATGTCCAGTAAATAATACCTTATATATACTAAGAAAACATTGAATGCATATATAATTCATGGAATTATAGGCCACCTCCTACAATAAAATTCATTCATGAGCCAACATGAATACACGAGTTCACTGTTACAAGAGATGACCCTCTCATTACCGTACAAGAATTACTGATCCCTATGGGATGAGAAATAACTAAGGGAATAATTACGTTCTCACAGGGACAACTTATCCCAATGATATGACAATTAATAAATAATAGAATGACAAAAAATAGAGTACCAACATAAGTACAAAAATTAATCAAGGAAAAAATATTACCACATGTAGTACAACAAAAATATAATATCAATAAATCTATAAAAATATGAAAAAACATCCATCATTACTAAAATATTAATCTCCATGAAACATAAGGATTATACCTCCATGAGTCAGGACCATCACTCAAGGTCCCATGTTAAGGATAACTACAACCTCGATTTGGAACATTCCATTTTCTATGACCTAACGTATCATTATCTATAAATTACAAAGGATAAAGGCAGGATGTGTTCAAAAGAACATAGTAGGTTACACCAAATGATTCATAGGTGTTTGTAATAAAAATAATCAATTCATTATGAAATTTAAATAAAAATATAGAATGATTAATAATTTCACATTTTTAAGGAAAACATTCCATCAAAATAGATAGAAATATGATATATCAAAATAGGATTAAATGAAATTTTTTTAAAAATGGAATTTATGATTATAATAGATCTATAATCATTGGCTTGTAATAATTAAGTGAAAACCAAGACACATGTTTATAATACCTTAGGTTTATTAGTTTCTAGATCATGGATCCTTGCACTACATAGTAAATCATCACAGATCAATGTGTATGTATTCATCCCAAAGCCTAAAGGATTTGAGATAATCAACTAACACCAACATTGGGGAAATATTTTGAAATTAATTTAGTTAAAATTACATCTTCAATCATTTTCTATTGAGTCATAGTCTTATAATACCAATCCCAATAAACAATTAACTAATATTATAAAAAGTTCAATCAATCCATCAACTAATCATGGTGAATTCATTAATTCTGAATAAATTCATTGTTCAAAATTCCCTATTCGTGTTTCAAAATGCCTTTTAAATTTTAATAAAAAATCCTAGGTTTTAATCAAGTTCACTCAATTAAAAATTGTAATTGATTTAAATCATTTTCCTTAAGGAGGAACATAAAATCCATTCTCATTTGAATACATATTTCTCAATAGTAACCTATTTTATTAAATAATTTGAAAAGTATTTTATTTAAAAAATCCACATATTTTGAAATCAAACATAAAATCCACTCATTTCAAGGAAATAAGTTGAAAATAAATATAAAAAATAGTAATAATGTTATGGTTTCTTGTTTGGGGAATGTACTTAAAGAACAACCTTACTATACTGTAAGATAAATCTATCACCTAAAATGATATCTTCCAATGAATCATCAAAGGATATGATGTTCAAAGAGGAGACCTAGAATTAAAATATATCAAATAAATGGTTATAAAAAAACAACTTAAAGAATATTTACAACTCTCAAAGTAATATATAATAGAAAAAAGGTGTATCCATGGAAAAAAGTGACCACTTACTAAAGAGATATCAATCACCTCCACCAAAACATCAATCTGAAAAGAAAAGTACTGGAGAACCAAAAATCCTCTCTTGAGAGACTCCAAAAGGAAAAGGGTTGGATTATATTTCTGAATGGATTGAATTGAATTTTTAAAAAGTAGGTATAGGTAAAATAATTAATATTTTAGGGTACTACATACATGTATTCATTATTTCTTATATTAGGACACATTGTTAGTGTTATCCATGTTGCCTTCCTTGGATTATAAAGATTGCTACCTGGTTTAATCAAATGTATAGACTTCTACTACACTCAATCCTAATCCAATGGAAAAGGTACAACATAATGGTCATGGAGTTTTAAAAATCATGTTCCAACCATGAGAACCACATTACCTATAACTAAAAAGACTTTATGGAAACAACATGACTTTTCCTAACTTTGTGCCCCTTTCTAGAACCTGTAAACAAATAACATGGTTTCCTAGGATGACGAATATATTTATCCCAATGTGTGTTGAAATAATATATAGACCCAATTATATCTATAAATTTTAAAAAATACTCTTGAAACTGGTCTAGAAAAAGATCTAAATAAAGCATAATCAAAATAGAGAACATTAAATAAAATATGTAAATGAGATGTTACAATGAATGAATTTTCATATATAGGATATAATTTTAAACAATAGAATCCATGGATGTACCTCTTATTAGTGATGTGACCATATCAATTCGATGGACCAAAAGGACATGAAAATACAATATGGGTTTAAAGAGAGAAAATCCATGAGAATTGAGACTAGAATGACCGGTACAACACTACCAGCAAAGTGAGACATAAAAAGTATAAATGATAAAACCCATGTTTAAAATGAACTCCTTTTAGGGAAAAATCCAAATTAGAAAACAATAGTTAATTTCTTTGGCTAATGTAGTTTCAGGATGGGTGACCACTAGAGATGTCTTACTGTTAATGTGGGATTAAGAAAAAAACACCCTAAATGAATATTTTTGGTGTGTTAAGACAATCATTTGTATGATATGTTACCCTTGTTTGTAATAAAATGTGGTGTTCCAAAAAGTATAAAAAGGTATTATAGGATACCCATGGGGTCAGATTACAATGTTTGTGGCTTAAATAGTTCATGTCATGAAAAATATATCAGATCCAATACCCAACATGTCGTGTAAAAGCATTTCCTCGGTTCGAGGTTTGGATTCCAAAATAAGGGTGTTCTGATTTAATATTGGGGGTCTTATAAACCCTTGTAAAATAGCAACTTAATATCATGTGGTGTTTTGGGAATGAAAATAATGTATAATAGTATTCCCATGGGGTAAGTGACTAAATTCATATCCCATGGAGGATGGGTCCTGATAAAGGGAACACATGAACATTATGGAATAACATGGTGATGATGTTTCTTGAGGGAGACAATAGAGAAGGAACCATTTCAATAATGTAAATGAAATACATCATCTGCATTGTTAATATAAGAGAAAGACTCAATACCTAATGAGGGTTAGGGAGGAAACAAAAATTTAGGAGTATTTATGGAATGGGGAAACCAAATGAAAACTATGATCCTGAACGTGCTCCTGAGATAGAAAGGTATAACCATCATGAAAATGTATAGTTGAAATTTTGAAAAAAACATGTTATTAAACAATATGAACTTAACCAAATGACAAATAAAATATATAATTATTTTTTTCCGAACTAAACTACTATTAAAGAGATGTCTAATTAGGTATAAATTTCAAAAAAAATTATTTTCATTTTGTTATCATCAAAGAATCCCATGTAACACACCATGATTTTAGTAAATGAATTATTTTAAATAAATTTAATTTCATTGATATCTTATATTTCACACAACACTGAGATAAAATGAATCAGTATATACAATAATAATTATTATTTTAACAATAGAAAAAAACTTCCTATTTATGATAAGAATATCTAAATTATAAAAATATATTTTACGCATTATATTAAATTAAGTATTTTATTAACAATAAATTGGATGTAAAAAAATGAAAACCAGTTGAATTTAAATTTATTGTTTTTACAAAAAACAATTTTTATGTACACATTGGAATTTTATCATAATAAAATAAATTAGTCTATTTTTTTCTAATAATTATTGATATATATATGCAATATATAAATATTTTTATCAATTCATCCAATAAGTTTTATGGTCTTAATACAAGAATAAAACAAATTTTAAGTATAAAAGGATATATTTTTCTAAAAAGAATGATTTTCCACCTTTTTAGAGTGCCCTTATTTTAAATATAGTTTTTAACATTTTTATAATTTCAATTTGAAAAGTAATGGTATTTTTAAAAATTAACTTCATGATTTAATTTTTTTTAATATCTTAAATTTTTTAGATAAGTTTAATGTTTCGATTAATAGTAAAAAATACCTAATTTTAATTTAATTTTTTTTGTTCGAAATAAATTATAATTATAAATTATGATATTTTAAAGTCATATTAGATCTAATTTTTATTATTTAATATAATTAATGTCATTATAATAAATTTCATATTGAATTTAGATGTAAATTTTTTTAAATCATTTGAATTTTGTCACATTAAAACTCCATTTTCTCTTTCCATCAATGAGATTAATTTTAAATTATTTGCAAAAAATTCTCTGTTTTTAATTATTTTAAAATAGATTCCATATTTAGAATCATTAGTTAGAAATAACATAAATAATATTCTTTTATTTTTGGTATATGATTTTTAAATTAATTAATATTTTAATTAACATGATTAAAGGTAAATGAGGTAAGTAGGTGTAAAAATGTTATTATAAAGACAATAAAATAATGCTAAAACATTTCCAAATCTAATTGGGAAAGTGGTAATCGTCTAATAGTATACTTGTTCATAGATTATATCATTTGGAAGTGACATGGTTTAGGGTATGGAATTTATTATATTTCATTTATGGAGAAGTTAATGATTTCATACTCAAACTATTAATAACTATAACATTTTTAATATTTGTTTATATATAAAATAAATTAAACTATAAATATTTAACTGAAAGCAAGGATTTTTATTTTCATTAGGATAATTAAAAAAAAAAATCAAAATAAATAACTACCTTAAAGGATTCCACAATGATGATGCAATAATTGATTAGTTAATATAAATATCAAATAATTACATTAAAAATATAAAAAATAATATAATTTTATTTAATTAATGTCATAAAATTATTTTATATGTTAGAATGTAATATTATGTAATTTATAAATGTTTTTTATTTTTATCTTGTGTATTAATATTTTTTTAAAATCATGAAATAAATATTGTCAAAATTTTCATTAATGATACATTAAACTAAATATTATTTTAATAAAGGATATAAAATTTATTAAAATATAAAAATTTTCTAACATACTGGGATAAAATATAATGGATCATCCGTGACACTTTTAAGTATATTTAAGAATTTCATAGTATCTATAGATTAACCATTAAATTATAAAAACATGTTGCCACTGTAAAAGTTCAATATTTTAAATAATGGTTAAAAAATATACAGGTGTGTATGAGACCTAATATTGTATAAAAACTGTAGTATTAGAGGAGTTTGACCTATAATAATATTATATTATAGATAAATTATTTTGATAAATTTTTAATAAGAAAGTAATTTATATTAATTTAATTTTTTGAGTGTTTCGAAAACTAACCTCACCTAAATTATAAAAGACAACTTCATTTATTTTTTCCTCACACCACATTGAGCCTTCTAGATCAACCAAAACCTTCCCAAATATCTTCCTAACATCCATAATTATGTTATGGAAATTATCTTCATCTATTAATACAAAACCAATATTCTTTAAGAAGCTATCTAAAAGAAATCCGCCAAATAAAAAGTAATCATTTTTACAATCACATCCACAGAAATATATTTTTTGTAAATACTATATATGTGTTTTCAATTATAAGTTAATAACAACATTATCATATATATTATTATATTTTATTATTATTATTTGATAAAAATATTCCACCTTTTAGGCATCCTATGAAAAACAAAAGCACCGTGAAAGCGTACATACGATGTACTATCTACACACGATTTTGTTATTTTTTTACATCTACAAATTATTTGGATGTGTATAAGGATGGATATAATAAATATAAATAATAAATATGATATGATATTAATTCATTAAAATTTATATACCATCATCTTCCTTACTCTTTCACTATTAAGGGAATGATACCATTGCTCGTATGTTAATACAACATACCGTCTCCATGGGGTGATGTGATTAATTTCCAATGTAACCATTTATAAATGGTGAATAAAATTTACATAATGTGTAAATATAATATATATGTTAACATATTACCATTATGAATATGAAATTAATATTTACAATGAATAATATATATAATATACAAGAAAAACATGCATGGAATATGTAGTAGTTAACACCCGAAACACGGGTATCAACGAAATGTTTTTCAAAAAACAATAAAAAAATAAATGATATCATATATATGTTAATGATTATTTTTTAATTTAATAAAATCCATTAAACCAATTTAAATGAGGATAAATTACATTCAACTTTTAGAAAGTACATGTTATGGGTTAATTCTCAAATTTATTGTTATTCAAGAGTATTTATGCTCTTGTCTCCAGGATGGAACATTTTTCATCCATATACATATACTGTAATAATTGTTTCAAAAAAACAATAACATCTTAAAAATGTTTAAATTATTTTTACCTATTTTTACTTTTTACAAAATGGATTTGAAATAATTTTTTTGTAATTTTCCTTATGATGTACTTAGTTACATTTTCTAGAAAAGGAATATTTTATGAATGTATGAGGCATGGGAAACATTTTATACCATCAAGAATCCTCATCATTTTGATGATTAAATTATAAATTTTCAAGATTAATTTCATATATTTTATTTTAATTTATAAATTCTTGTCTTCTTATATAAATGATTTCAAAGTAAAAGGTTATTTCTCTCAAAAAAATTCAATGATTTTATTAGTGTATTTTCATCTAAATAAACATCCATTTTTGAATCTTATGCTTCATTATGGTTGATATATTATGTTATAATTTTCTATAATTCGTTGAATGGTTTATGATTTAATTTAATAGTGGATGTGATATTTCAATACCATTCATGGTTTATAGTAAATGTATTCACATTTTATATCTTTTTTTAATATGAATAATAATGTTAATTATGTGTCATCACCCCTTTAATATGAGGAAGGAATTATACTTAGTAAGTGACAAGAGGGTCCCACTATAGACACATGATGAATCAAAATGTCTCATGAGACTAATTAGTTTGGGTTTGGAAAATGTACTACATGTTTATGTATGGTGTCTTAGTTTATGCCTTGATTGTATGTTTATTATGTCTGGAATTATGCATTCCATCATAATGAGTTTATTTATTGGTTATCCTTGTGATTAATAAATTATTGAAATATCTATTTTATTATTTATATTTAATTTTATGATTTTAATTTATTTTTCCAATATAATGCTCAAGATTATGTTTAAATTGATTTTTTATTCATTTATACACCTCTTAAACTGTTTATTCTTATTATTTATAATATATTATGTTATAAGATTACCATTAGTCAGAATAAATGCTCTCCTATTTCATATGCTTTATTTTTCCCTAGATTCCAAAATATACATTATGACATATATGATTTGTTAAGACTGTAGAATATTATTTTTCTCAATGTATTCTTTATGCTGAATTTTATATTTTAACTTTAAATGTAAGGTTCATGTATATAATTATGTTTCTTATATATCAAAACTGGTAGGTATTTTGGCATTAAAATATAGTATTTATGCCAATTTAATAAAGTGAGGCAATAGCTTCGGCTAACATGGGTTGGAGTATTTAATGTTTGTATTACTTAAATATTATTATAAAACTTTTAAAGATGATTTTAAAAACATATATTAGGGATAATGAACCTATGATTGACATTGAGGATAACTATAGAAGAACATTCTAGAAATTTTTTATGGTATTGATTCTGTGGGTATTCTATGAAATACTTCCCTATCTGAATAATACATGTCTATGTGCTTCTGGATCATATGTACTAAGGAGGAATAACTCAAAAAATATTTTTTGGGCCTAACTCATCATTAAATGGTACATGACAATAGGCCTTACTACACACCTAGTTTGACACTCTTAGTGGATATTCAAAGGATAATAACCATTTTATTAATAATAATTTATGAATTATTTTAAGGTAAATATGTCCCCAAGGAGACCATGTTTATGATTATGGTATTTTCTATAAAAGAACCATAATTTTATTATAATAATTTTAGATTTTCAAAATTAAGGATTATGATTCAATACCTAATATGATGAATGACATTATTTAAAAATGTATCATAGTAAAAGGAATGGAAATTGTATCAACTCATGTAATCCATTCCAGGATTTCCCTACAATGATAGATAATGACGATAAAGATAGAGCATCAAATATTGCTCAAAAACATATAAACATATTAAGACAGATGACTCAGGTGATGAAAAATAACATTACACATATGGTACAACATGATCCAGAATATAGAAGAAAAATGTTTGATCGCTTCATGAGAGAACAACCTACAACATTCAATAGGACTAAAAATACCTTTGAGAGTGAGAAATTGGTAAGTTCCTTAGAAAATATATTTCTCACATTTGGAAGTAAGAAATGAGGTAATGTTCACTTCGAAGTATATCATATTTATGTATATTTGGATCAATGGTCTTGAGTGATTCAGGAAAATAATGTGGATGAATAAATAGATAACATTGAAGGGAATGTTTTTATTTACCATTTCGTAGAAAAATATTTTTCCTCATGACTAGAGAGAAGATAAATAGAGGAAATTTTTCAGTCAAAGTATAAACTAGGATAAGAATGTTTCTCAATATTAATCCAACATTTCATTGTTATAAAGGCATTCTATGTTCAATATACATAACCAAAAGATTAGGATTGATCATTTCATTGATGGGTAAAATCCATTCCTACAAAAGGAATTGGTATTAAAAACATTATAATCATATAAAGATATAGTCTCATTTAATATTAAGAAAGAGAAATAATTTTGTATGACTTATGAATTTAATGGATGTAAGAGAATAAGAAAGTATTTGAGAGAGAGGAAGGTAAAGTAAATTATTGAATGATTTATTTTTCCACATTTGTTAATTGTGGGAAGAAACACCCTAGTACATTACTGATGGGAATAGAGGTTTGTTAAAAGTGTGGAGAAAAATTCCACCAATTCTATGACCATAATAGAAAGAAAGAATCAATAAATGTGAAATGTTTCAACTATAGAGATATGGGAACTCCTCAAATGCATTCCCAAAGCATCAATGAAATATAACATTGAAATATAAAAAGGGATCTAGGTTATGAATATGTAGTCACTAAAGTCAAAGTGGAATAATTAATTATATTAGTATTTGAATTCAAAAATTGTGTTATTATATTCTGGTTATAAGAAACATGATATATATAAGTATTTTACTATAGTACTATTTTTTGGATAATTTCAAAGCATGCTTGTTTTTATAAGGGTTTTATGGGGATAAATCTATTCAGATATTTGGTATGTGAAAAAAGATCTACATTATTTTATCTAGAGAAAATATAATTTTATGATGATTTTGGTTATTAATTGACCTTGTTTATATATTTTTCAGCTATGAATTTTAATTGATTTATTTTTGAAAATTCTTAAGGTTAAACAAGAATAAGTTGAACATTTGGAATTAATTCTTGTTGTTAAATTATTATTGTTCATATTGGATAACCATTGATTAACATTTTGGTTTTGATAATATTTAAAGACCAAAGGAATGAATCGTGGATCTTATGATTCTTAAAAGTGCTTCAGGTGTGAAAATATCATCATGTATATTCATTTTAACATTTAAGGGATGAAGTATTAATATATTGAAGAACACAAAAAGGGCAATATTATGGTTATGAAATAGAATTAAATCATGTATGTTTATTTTCTCATGTTCTCATTATGATATTAAAATAATCCTTCAACTATAAGAAAGGAAATTAGAATGAAAAACATTTTTTGTTTAACATTATTACTGATAATTCAATGGAAATATTAACCCATCACAAATCTGTAGTTTTGTTTTCGTATACACTCTAATGAACATGTTCTCTATCACTATCCATTATAACATCAATGTTTTATTTCACTTCCATGTCTTAGTTTTCACTTTATTCTAATGTTCTCATTTTCTAAATCTTAATTTTTTGGCAACCTTCTCATTTCAAATTACCTCCTACAAATATGGGGTTTTATTAACAATATTCTTAATGTGGTTTTCACAAAATAGAATTTTTATGTATGAACCATTATATTTTGAATTGAACATTGAAATTGTGATGAAACAATTTATTGAAGAATAATAGAATGTAACATCCTATCATATTATGATATTTCTATTTTAAAATAAATTTAGTTTCATTGATAACTTATGTTGAATGAAAAATTGTACATAGAAAGTTGCGATATACTATTTAAAAATATTATTTTAACAATAGACTTTAAGATAGAGGTTTTAAATAAGGCCAACTAAATTATTACAATATATTTTACACATTATTATAAAATAAATTAATTTATTACCAATTGATTTAAAATGAAAAAAATACAATTGAATATAATGAAAGAGATATTATTAAAAAAGTATTTGTATACCCACAATGACATGTTATCATAAAAAATTAAATTAATCACTATCTGTGAATGATATTAATGAAATATTTATTTTATATATCAGAAAAATGTTTCAAAATTCATCCATTATTATTGATATTATTAACATTAGAATAAAATAAATTTGAAGCATATAAGATTATATTTTTCTAAAATGGATGTTTTTCAACATTTTGATGGTGCACATATTTCAAATCTATTTTTCGATAAATTTTTAATTTATATTTAAAAAATAATACATCTTATTTTTAATTGGAATTTAAAATTTAATCTTGTTTATTTTTTTAGTTTTCTGTTATGTTTCATGTTTGGAGGAGTATTAAAAAATTAATAAATTTTAATTTCAAATAACTCTATAATTATTATAATTTATACTACTAAATTATATAATATAATGGTTTCAAAGTATAATTTGAAAAAAAATAACACTGAATCCGATTTCAGTAGTTAGAATCAATTTCACATTGAATTTAGTAGTAAAAAAATTCAATCTATTTAATGTTTTCCCATTAAAATACATTTTATCCTTTTGTTAATGAGATATATTTTAATTAATTACAAAAAATCCTATGTTTTAAATTTTGAAAAATAGATTCCATATTTTGGATCAATGGGTACAAATTTTGTAAATAGGTATGTCTGATTGTTAGGAATATGAATAGTAAAATTATTTACATTATAATTACCATAGGTAAGGGTAAATATAGTAATTATGGGTAAAAATAATATTATAATGACTATAATATTACTCTACCACTTGTCCAAATCTCATAGAATAAGTTAATTTCAAATAAAATTATACATTGGCTCAGACGATAACCTTTTTATGGAAAATGGAGCAGAGTATGGAATTTATTATATTTTTTATAATGCGAATTTAATGATGTCAAAATTATAATATTAATACATATAACATTTTCAATATAGGTGTATAAATAAGATAAATTAAACTATAAATATTCCCCTGAAATCTATAGTGATTATATAATTCATGAAAAATAATTATAATTTTTATTAGATAAATAATTTTCTGAAATGCTTAAACAACGATGATACAATAATTATTTAGTTAATAGAAACATAAAATTAATAATATTAAAAACTAAAAAATATATATATTTTAACACAATTAATGTCATAAAATAATTTTATTGATGATGTATACATTATAGGGATGTAATAAAGGGTTTGGTTAAAATTTATCATGAGTATTGATGTTTCTTTAAAAGTAAAGATATAAATAGTGTTAAAATTTATATTATTGATACCAAAAAAAATTTATATTTTATTAAATTTTATAAAAACAATTAAAATATAATAATAATACAAATAATTGGGATAAGATTTAAATTATCATCCATGAATCATTTATGGTTGTTTTGGATTTTTATTGTAACTATATTAAACGTTAAAAAGTAAAACACATGATGTGATAGTTAGAATTAAAATGTTTAAATAATGGTTAAAACAAAACGATAAGTGTTTGAATGACACCTAAACATATATAAAAAGTAATTCATTGATTGTATTTAATCCCATAATCATCTTATGATCTATAGTACTAATGTAATTTATCAATTATTAATTGGATATTATTTTATATTAATTTAATATTTTTAGAGTTTCCAAAAGTGACCATCACCTCAATTATAAAAAGGGAACCTCCTCCCTCACTTCCTCACACCACATTGAGCCTTCTAACTTGGCCAATCCCAAGAAATATCTCTTCAAGACATCCTTATCCAATTTCTAGATGTCAATTTCTTCTAAACGGCCAACCCAAATCCCTTATGAGTATATCTAAAGGATGTTCATCGAAGAATATGTACTCATTTTTACTAACACATCGTTGTTCATTTATTCTTCCACTTCATATTTTTTTGTTGTTTCAATTATAATGTAATAATTAATTTATCATATATATTATAATATTTTATTGTGATTACTGAACCACCATATGAAGTCTCTTATACATCAAATTAAAAAAAAAGTACCACATGTGTGTATGAATGGCTTACCGTCTCCACACTGTGGTCAAATGTTTTTTCAACACCATATTTTTTGGATTGTTATAATGATTGATATAGTGGATATAAATAATAAATATGACATAATATTGGTTATTTATAATTTATATACAATCATATTCCTTACGATGTCACAATTAAAGGAATGATACCATCACTAATGCGTATTTACAACCTATCGTCTTCACGACACGATGTGATACATTTCACATGAAACCCATTTATGAAAGATTATAAAAATGTATATGATGAGTAAGTATATTATCTATAAATTTATTATTATTATGTATTGGAATATAATATATCATATTCATATGAAATATGACATACATTACAAAATAGGAATGGAAAATAAAGCAGTTAACACCCGAAATAAGGGTAATAATGAAACAATATATATCAAAAAAATATAAGAAGATCATATATGATATAAAAAATATGGATATGGTTATGTTATAATTTAATAACATGATCTAAAACATTATACATGATTTTATGCAACATTAAACTTAAGAAATATAAAAGTTATGGGGTATTTCACAATCTCATTATTATTCAGGATTTTTTATGTTTAAGTATTTATTGAGGAACATTTTCCTTACATATTGAAGTTTTATAAAAATGATTCCAAAAAGATATTCAATACTATCCTAATAATATTAAAATCTTTTTTACCTATATTTTACATTTTATAATATTGTTTGAAAGGATTTTTTTTGTTTTTCAAATGAGGTACACTGCGAATTTTTTTATAGAATGAATATTTCTTTAAATTATGTGGCATCAATAAAATTTTCCACTTTCATGAAGCATTACAATTTTGAAGAATCTATTTTAGTTTTCCATGTTTATTTTAAAATTAATTTTTTTTCATTTATATTTTCATTGGATTTTTAAATAAATTATATCAATGTAAAAAGTGTATGCCTCTCAAAAAAATTCAATGATTTTATCATAGTATTTTATTCAATGTCAAAATCTATTGAATAATACTATGCTTATTTAAGGTTTATCTCTAAACTTATCGTTTAACATATTTCATTGAACATTTTATGATATTGTTTGACTATGGATGTGCTGTTTTGATACCATTCATGTTTTATTGTTAAAGTATTCACATTTACAATGCTAGTTTTTATTTTAATGTTTGTGTTTACTATTTTTCATCACCCATTCCATAGGAGGAATGAATTGGACAAAGTATGTGATGGGTGGTGGCTGAAATAGCCCCTTCATGCATCAGTTGGTAACATGAGATAGCCTAATTTTCATTATGGCTTATGTATTACCCTTTTTGTATCGTGTCCTGGTCGAAATTGTGACATTATGTTAATGATATATGAATTATTCATTCCCTTATTATGAGATTAGTTATTCATATTAAAAGTGATTATTTGAAGAGTAGAATATACATGTGACTATTTATATGGTATTATATGATTCTAATTTATTTATTCCATATTACTAAAAATATTATTATTAAATTGGTCTTTTCTTAGTTACCCACCACATCTTAATGTTTATACCTATTCATCATAATATATTCTGATGTACACATACATTTAATGAGCATCAGAGCTCACCCCATTCTTAAGATTTATTTTTCCCAGGATTCCATGATGTATATTATCACTGATATGCATGATTATTCTAGGAGAATATTAGTTATCAAAGGATTAAATATGTTTTATTTTTTATTTTAAATCAAAATTTATGGTTCGTGTATGTTATCTAGTTTCCAAAGAAGCTATAATGATTGGTCCAGTATGATTTTAATCTTATATCTTTGCCAATGTAATAATGTGAAGAGTCATATCTGAGCTACTAGGGTCACATCCATTACATCCCATCCATAAATTTAGTTTAGTGATTATTTGTTTAGAGGATGGGGTAGGGTTTGAATTATAAATTCATATCATTTTAGACAAATTTTTGATTTGTTATGAACTGTTATTTTGGATAATTTGTTCATAATGGACCATTAACTATTATTCTAGATTTTCATTGATAACATTTCATGAGAGGGAAATAGTTCAAGAGTGGAAAAGTCATGAGAGCCACAAATTTCAGAATTTTACATTGTTTCCAATGATAATCTTTCTATCTATATAGATTAAACAACTGTCTATTATATATATATATATTAATTTCATGAAAATTCAAATTAATTTATTAATTAGACTAAAAATCTTTTTTTCACTTATATATATATATATATGAATTATTGTGAATTTGATTTTATTAATTTGAATTAAACTATTTCAAAGAGAAATAATTTTTATTTTTAGTTGCTTACATCATATCAAGAAATAAAATGATGAATAAATTAATGTATACTTTTTCATGTTCATTCATTTTTTAGAAGACACATATGAATTCAATGAAACATGGATTTGGATTTAGTGATGGATTTTGTTTTTTTGTTTTTAAATGTTTATTTAATTTTATCTCTAAGTCAATCATAATCCTTATTTGGTATTATATTCGTTATTGTAGATAGGAGGCTAAAAAATCATAATGAATATCATACATTAGATTCATGGTAGATCCCGATTACACATGAAAGATGCATGATCACCTAACTGAACATTAGTGAAAACATATAAGTGAACACTTATAAAAGATCAACATACAAAATACTGATCTCATGATCAATGAAATGAATATATAACCATAAACTCATGGGAAGATCAACTGACTTCATGAATCTTATGAAATGACCACAAAAACATTCTCCATGACATCAAATTAACCATCCTTTAAATAAACACATGATTATTTAGGCTATTCTTCTATAATCAAATCACATAAGGAATGGATAACCAATTGGGGATCTATATTAAACCATGCCTAACTTCTGTTTGAAGGAAATCAAACCATGATAATGGAATCTCTTGACCAAACTCTGAACTCATAGTCACTCCAACTATCATGCCTCTAAGAACAACCACACCAACCTAGCACAAGATGGAAATCTAGTTACTCAAAATGTGTTTATTGACCTCCTACCAATTAAATGGAAACTCCATAAATTATAACTATCTCAAGATACATATTGATGAGAAATGTGATATTTTATGAATATTATCAAGTGTCCATTGGTGAACACACATTAAGAATTAATTTTTGACCATGCATCCCAAATCCTCAACATACTTATGTAATCATACTCGAGATATTGTACCACAAATCATCAATTAGTCCAAATAAATGGGATGTAAAAACTCAATTGGTCATTCCCTCTATCACAATTTGATGTTTCACAAAAAAATGTTGATCCCAAATTCAACACCACCACAATAATTTTTTAAATCGCCCCAAAACATGATTACAAGCCTCATTGAAACAACACATCCGAACAATAATTTAGATATGGACATAATGTCTTAGTGGATAGGACTCCCTAAATCAATAATGCATGTTTAAGATGAAAATACTGAGGGTGGTTGTTTGTAAACCAAAACCACATGATTTTGAGCTTCATGATAGAGAAAGGAAGACATGCACTTGCTGGTGTTGGAAGAAGAATTAATGAGTTTCCACGATTGTTTGAAAATGTTTTTTTGATGTCATTCATACTGAGATAATAATTCCACAAAAATTTTATCGATGATTAGTTGTCTAGTACCAGTTCCCTATGAGAATTAGAAATGAAGAAGTCTTCGGTATTCAATAATGATATAGTTTCAAGACTATTTATGGGTCCAAACAAGGTGTTTTAAATAATTTCATAATGAACATTATCCAATGAATATTATATCACACTATTAAAACCCAAAAGAGATCGGTATATAGATGTGGTAGATTTTTATTTATTGTTAATTGATGGTGAACACACAATAAACCAATTGATGGATTGAATTAGATGTGATGTCTATTAAATTTAGTCATGAATCTCGTAAACATCGGACAATGATCATGATCATAACCACTAATTATATCCTATTTGTTGATTAATCCACTAAGAAAATGTTTTCCAGATCCAGGACCATGTTCACGATTCCACTACATAGAGATCCCCTGATGCTTGATTCTACCAAGGCCTTTTTATACACATTCCTAGTGTTTCCATTACTCTTTAAAAAAGTCCATGCCTCTCTATGATATCATGTACTGAAAATTCTAAAATATTTTTATTTAAGAAAATCTCAAATAGAACCTTTAAAATTATTATATCAATTTCATGATAGAACTAGATTAAAACCATATTAATCCATTTCCATCTATCAATGAATATTCAAATCATAATAAAATCCAAATGCAAGTAAAAACTATAAAATATTCATCTAGTCACCAGATCAACCATTACTGTACAAAACATAATGTAATAATGCCTAACTAAAGTACTGTTGTAAATTTTATGTTCATCATGGAACATGAAAATACAAAGTTGTTAAACCATCCCAAGGGTTTGATATGCCTTAGAATGAAGGATTCTGAATAAATCAACAATTCCACCATCATGATGTATTTTATTTATCCACTATGAGCATTAACATCAAACCAATTTAATAATCGGTGTTGTCTAACTCCATCAATGAGGTCTCTACTTCACCACACAACCGAAGGTAAAAAATAACCTAGAGATTTTTTTATAAGATATTGAACTATTATTGGAGTTAGAGGGTCATTTCCACATTTACTTGACCAATAGTTAATATATTGGTTTTTTACATTCTTTTTTAACTCTATTATAATATCTCCTATGATGGGATAAAAGACCCTTATTGGTAAATCCAAGGATAATCCCATTTACACTATTGAATAACTATATACCTCAATGTTAATTATGTTCAATAAATTTTCTGATATATTTTTAACTTACTTTCTCCCTAGTATGAACGCACATGCCACATCGAGTTTCTTCACTATTGTGATCATAATTTTTCTGATGAACCATGAGTAATAGGAGTTATATGATTACTATGCTACGTGAAATTTTATATTAAAATGTATAAGATGTGCCTTTGATTAAGGAAAAATAATTAATGGTATGTAATCATATGAGGTTTCATTTCAAGAGAGGGTGAATAGTGTAGATCAATGGATTAACGGTTTATTCGGTACATAGGTGGACATTTGAGGATAATCTACTTCGTTAGTAATAGAATTAAAAATCAATCCAATTTATTTAGTGATTACTTATTCTATATCCTATAAATAGAAGAATAACACACCAAAAAAATTATCCAATTGGACGAAAACATGATTCCATTATTAATGAATTTAATTTGGGTTCAAAAATTCATTTTCTGATGACCAATAATAGGTCATTAATCTCAATATTAAAGGTTTTTTAGTTTTTAACCCTTCAAGGAATGTTTTTGACTTTTAAACCATTAAGAGAACACTCAGTATCATTTTGAAAAAATCATGATTCAAATTAACATGTGATCTATTAAAACATGTCATAAATTATACAGTTAGATAGACTGATGTGTAATCTATTCCAACATATTAAAAAATAAAAAGTTTCCATTTTCCAAGGTTTTCATAATAATATAAGGACATTGGATAGGTATTGATCATTTCATGCACAATTATTTTGATTTTATAATATTATTATTATATATTCATTATGTCAATAATGAAATTATGTGTACAATATTAATACTTTTCAAAAATTTATAAATGTTTATTGTATTATAATTTCCCACTAATTAAGGACATTTTCAAAGGATTGTATTTTTTAACAAAAATATTTTGTCTTTTTAATCAATAAAATGACACTTTTGGTCATTCTGAGAAAATCACAAGTCTAATTGAAATATGGTATATATAAAAATGTAAAAAATAAAACGATGGTTATTTTCATGATATTTCAAGACAAGTTTTTACTTTTCCCTTTGTTTGGACCGTATACCCATTTTTAATCATTTTATATTTTAAAAAAACTATTTCAATCATTCTCACCACAGAGTAGAATGAATGAACATGATGTATATTCCAATAGGTAATAAAATAAATGATGTTCATTTTATTGTGAATACATAATAATCTGAGGTTGTATAATAGTGTATTTCCCTTTTACATGTGATTTATAAATTCTTTTAATGCTTTAAAGAAAAAATTTTATTTTTATCATATCACCACATGTTCGATTGATGATATTTATGTTTATATAATTCAAATATTATTTTTCATCTATTTTCATGTGATAACATGTTAATTTGATGTTTTTTTCCTGGTTTTGATTATTTGAAAATCATTTAATGGATTTAAAACCCAAAAAAACTAACTTTTGGTCATTTTGAGAAAACAACATGTTATATTAATGTGAGGTATATTCATGCATATAAAATATTAACTAAAGGTAATTCCCATGTAATTTCATTATAATATGAGGTCGTTTGAGAGTTATTGACCCGTTGAAATATATGTTCAACGACTTTTCAATATTTAAATATTCATATTTTGTTATACCATGATCATTTCATTCAATATTGAAATTTCATCACAACTAACATATCTACAAATATTAAAAAATTAATATCCAAGGACTTATTGATAATTTTAGACCATTTTTAGGTTTTTAACGTTTAAATCACAATTTAGTTTTGTTAAATTGATAAAAACACACATATGATCATTTTGATAAAACCACCATTATAATTCATATTTAGCATATGCCAACAAGCAAAACATTATAAGGAGGTCATTATATTGTGAATTCATGGCTATATAATGTCATTTTCATTGTTTTGACACATTGAATCATAATTTTAAAGAAATTCAAATATAATGAAATTAATTCTTTTGTTTATTCCTAAAACATCACACATCAGACCGATCTGTAATATATTAGTAATTATTTAAAATTTGGCATCAATAGTTATCATATTATTTCATGAAATTCGGATTTCATTTCAATGATTTGGGAATTTAATGCATCTTTTTTTACTTATGTTAAATGAATGTAATTTCATTCCAGACTAACGATCTTCTTTAATTTTTCATTTCTATCATAGTTTTAATAAAAATATGTTTTTTTATGATTATGTTATATTTTTGTTATAATATTTATTATTATACACTTTTTTATCATGTATATATTTTTTTATTATGAAATATTTTATATTATTATTATTATTGTTATTCATGATTGTTTTATTTAAAAAAACGAGGTAATTCATGGCTACCATTGGTTGCCTCCATTAGGATTCAGTAAAATTAAAAACTATATATTATCTCTGTGTGTGTGTGTGTGAAAAATATGGTAAATTCCATATATGTTCATGAAATTTTATTTTCACCCCATCAACTACGACATCTAGGTAGTCATCAACAATTTTTAGAGCCCAATTTTTGAGTTGGAAATGTTCAATTGTATACATGTGGAAAACTCAAATATTCCAAACCTCACTATATAATTTCAACTCAATAAAAAAAATAAATTATAATAATATTTGAAAAAAATATATTATATGTTATTGAAATGATTAAATCCATGTATTCCCTAAATATTATTAATTTTCTTAATATTATATTTATAAAATTGATAAATTGTTAAAATAAATTTGTACTAAGAATCATAGATATTCTTATTTTTTGTTTTTATAAAAATCAAAAATTGATTGTCGACATGTTGGGTTCAATATATTAGCCATTAACATTCCATCTAACCTCAAATTTTATGCATTTTCATTTTTCCAAAATAATTTAAATAATTATTGTCATGCTATGATGAAGCTACATTTTATCAAACATTGGTTGTTTACCATTCACAACTTCCTTAGTTTTGACATTGTCAGTATGTTATTCCCTAATAATGGTAGAATAAACATGTGGAGAAACTTAATTTTACATAGTATTGGGAACATCAACATAGATAGAATCCAGTATATACAGAATTAGTTGGAAATTTATTTTAGATTATATAAATATAGTAGTGAAAAAAATATTATTAGGTAAACCTATGTTTACTAAAAAACATTTATTTGATTATTTAAATATATTAAAATATTTAACGGTTAAAGGGATTTGACCTATCTATAAAATATAGAAATACCCTCCTTATAGAACCATATTTCAAAAAAATATATATTTGCACCACATTGAAATGGTTATGATGTCCCAATTAAATGGCCATCATCAATAGATTTTTTGTATCACCCTACAACTGTTTTGATTAATAATAGAATAAATACCAGTTTATTTTTACAGGATCATTGACATAAAATACATGTACTAATGAAATATATTTTTAGTAGTTCATCCTTATACCCTTCCTTAATAATATTCTCCTTCACAATTCATAGTTCATTGATTTTAACATCACTAATTTTTCAACCCATAGTCATTGAAAAATTGATTTTTGAAATTTGTTATAATATATCTCCCATATTTTTTTGTGGATTCCTATTTATGAAATATTCTTGTTAATTGGATTTCTATACTTTGTACCATAAACTAGAATCCCTTACACTGTAATAGAATATCCACTATTTTTTGTGGTACTATGTTCATTATGACCACTTATTCAGAATGCATTAATATTAATTAAAAACCATTATAAGAAATTAAATGACCACTTTGTCCCCCATCTCGCCATCGATGTTGTTTTGAAATTGAATTTCTTATATATAAATAATTAAAAATATGTTATCTAATCTACCCTATAAACTAAATATCATGTTTATTTAACATTTATATATTATACCTTGATGTATTAAAATGCCTTGGAATTTCATAGAGTTATTAAACATATGGAACAACCATTAAATAATTATGTAAACAGTAACAGTTAGTCTTCTCCCATTTTTCAATGGTCATTGTGAAACCATATCTTCTAGAAATTCATCCACCCACAAGTATCCCTTTGTGATATACGTTTAGGGAATCGATTTGATCTATATCAAACATGTAGTTAGTATAGAATTCAATAACATCATCAAAAATATTACAATGTAAAATAAAAAAGTATAACTGAATTTAATTTTTGATATCCAGTTCAAAATATTCATATATTGCTTAATGGGTTACATGCATATATAATATATAAGAACCATAGGCTTGAACATATTAACATGGTGATCAATTCTAAGAAGCATCACATCATAGTATTATAATAGGAATAACAATTTAAATTCTCATAATAGGATAATAATTTCCCATTCTATAGTTGGATAATTCATTGGGTCTATAACATTATTTTATATATATTGAAAAAAGTAAAAATATCCTGGTTATTTTTTTTGTTTAATTTTTAGGCAGATTGTAACACAATGCTAGAAACATTAAATATTGAAAAAAATATTAATGGCGAGTTATTTATAGATATCTAATGCCAATTTAGAAATTAAATTGATATTCTTGATATTTCATGAGTTCTAAATTTGATTATTTAAATAATTCATGATTATTTAAAACTAATAACTATCATTCATGGATTTATTGTAGGTTGTGGGTAGAATAAAATTATTCCTTTCACACATTATTATTTCTCACTCATCACTTATCCGCATATCAATGATGTCCAAACTATCCCTTATGTAATCCATTTTTTGTGTGAATTTAGTAGCATTCCTTTGACACTATATTTTTTTTAAATATGCATACCTTCATAGAAAAGGTCTAATTTAAAAAAAATGTATAGTAATTCAAAAAAACAATTGTTTTTTTCAACTAGTTTTCATAATGTTTTTTGGAAAAATGTTTACCAAAAATTGAGATTGTATCATTTAGTCTCTCAAACTATTAATCGCATGATAATGGAAATGATGTTCTACATTCTTATGAGTTCTCATAGAATGATGTTATCCAAGATTCATATTTATTTCATCTAGGTAAAAAAATATGATATCCAAGAAACAATTTTTATTATGAATTTTTCCACCTTACTAAGTTTGTAACTTTTTGGAAAATGAGATCACCTATAATTAATTCGTTAATATATCTTACCAAATTTCAATAATCATGGATATCATTCATCATCCCACACAACATGACTCTCAATGTGAAATTAAAATTTCTATATTAATCATAAATCCTGTCACATGTGTCTCAAATTAAGTTTAGATCATTGAAATGTGGATGAAAATAATCAAAAATATCATTAACTAAATTTTTTCAGAGATAAATATTGAAAATATAATTTTTTTTCTTCATGTATGGCCACTATGAAAGATTTTAATTTACCAACATAATTGACCATGTACTATGACTGTTACTATGTACTTAAAAAAAGAAACATTAAATCTATAGATAATTCTAGATAGTGGTTTTTTGGATCATTTCTAAATTTTGGATACGTTGTATTAATTTTATTTTACTGAGGAGATTCTTCTATGTGATGAAGATTAATATATTGAATTAAAAGGTATGCAAGCTATGCCAATTTATTTATAGTCTCCTCCCTTGCATATAGGCACTAAAGCACATGAATGATTGAATGGAACAATATAACATTCTATGGTCATGATTCATCATTATTATTTCATGAAGCACCATACATCGGTAATTTCTTATGTGATTCACGGTCCTCAAAAAACAATATACAAACATTGGTATATGTATGAATATTTTTATAGATCATACCCATTAAAGATAGTATTTTTTTAGCATCACCTATTCATGATTAAAGATCAGAATATTTTGATATCATGTAATTAATGTTATCATTTATATAAAAAAATCCGATTAAACTACATCCATTATCTGCTTTCAAATTATATAGCATCATTATGGATGATAATGATGTATATTTAGTATATCCAGCATAAAATGGTGCATTTTCATAGATAATTAACTTCCCAAATAACATTGGAAAATAATGAAGTACAACTTCAATAATCATTGTTATTTCTTATATAGGATCATCATCATGGTTTTTTCATGTAACTATATCCTTTACATGATCTTTATCATCATTCATAAAAGTAAAAATATTACATGAACTATAAACCAAAATGTCATCCCAGTCACTTGATCCATTAAATTCTTCTATGTGATTACATTAATAATTTTATCGTTGATATATTCCTCAATTGATAAAGTGTTCATCTAACTCATCTAGACTAATTAATCTTGAATAAAAACAATATTAACACAAACTAGGGATTTTAGAATGGTCATATGCATGATATTTTGTAAACATTATGAACACTTTAATCACATATTTATACACTTTTTATACTGTTTGAATCCATCAATTTATTATTAACATCCAGCCAATTTTATTTAATTTTATTTATATTTTATAATAAATAAATAAATAAATACACATATGAAATGATCTTTGATTCTAGATAGTCTATTCTGTATACAAACTTGCATATCATTATCAAATTTGTTATAAATTGGTAAACCATCAACATGAAGATATGCAATTAGTAAAAATTAATAAATTATAAAAATAATAAAAACGATTAATTAATATTAAATGAAGAAATAATATTAATTATAAATTCTTAAATATTATTAAAATAATTAATGATTATTAAATATGGAAGTTTTAAAAATATTTAAAATGAATAAATATTAAAATAAAAATGAATAAATAAAAAAATTGAATTTATATAAAACAAATTACATGAAATTTCTAATTAAAAAACAATATGTTCTATGTAGAAAAATATTTCAATAAAAAATTATTAAAATAAAAATGATTAAATATTAAATATGAAAATTATAAACATATTTACAATAACAAATATTAATAACTAAAAATATATAAAAAATATCAAAAAATAAAAACATTATGTACATATTAAATGAATAAATATTAATAATAATTAAATTTAAAAAATTAAATAATCTGAATATGTATTAAAAATTTATAGATAATAATAAATTATAAAATATTAAAAATAAAGAATTTTTTTAATTGAAAAAATAATAAATTTCACTACTATTAGAAAAAAAATTAAACAATTTAATTATACTAAATAAAAAAATATTAAAAATGAATAAACATTAAATAATAATTTCCTCTTTGTGGAACACACACCCTAAACCCAGGAATGGCCAACACACATCAGACTAGGTAATACCTTGGATACAATTTTCCATGAGCCAACCTCCATGGGTTTGAAACTAGTCATCTGACCCCATTGGTCACCTATAATACATTGATTTTCTTCCCAATACAACATAGATTATTACCCGCCGAGGTCACTTATCAGACTAATGACTATTCGAAAATGTCAACACATGTTCTTTCAAATAAATTTCTCATGAATCACACATTCCCTCATATTATTTTGTAGAAGGTTACCCATCATAATACTACACCAATCGATGAAATTTTATTTGTGGATTTCTTCATAGAGATTCCAATAAAAATATATATTCCACATATTGAAATAGGTTACAAAATTTTATCATTTGTGCATTAAATTTTATAGTAATGTTTTCAAATTTGGAATATTTAATCTGAATATTAATATAAAAATTAAAATATAAAAACAATTTATTGTATTTATATAATTTATTAAGTTCATGGTGTATACAAAAAATTAAACAACACGGGAAACACTAGGATAGTTATGATATGTCACACCCCCTCCAAGTGATGACATAATCAATAGAGAACCCATTATAGTTTTTTGGATTGAAGTTCCTATAGGTTATAATACATCATATGGCATAAATTCTCCATAACACTTCCCCGATTTTCCCCTTATAATGTATTTCTCTTTGATAGTGTGTCCATGACTGTGCAACTCAAATTACACCATCTCATATATCTGTTTAGGCATCTATAACTACTTCAACAACTATAAATAACAAAAAAATAGTTGAGAAAATATACAGATACCTTAAATATAATTCCTATTTATAAAAAATATTTATGTAAATATATGAATAATTATTATATAAATCATATTTTAATATTGATACAAATATATATATATATATTGGTTAGGGGTTTTCTCACCTGGGTTGAAGTCCTATCAATAATTTTTTTGTTTTGAATGTTCCATGGGGGTGGATGTATAATATCTTATATTATATATTTTATAATAAATAGAAATATTGAATTTATATAAAAATATAAAAATATTTTTATATAATTAATATTTAAAAATATATAAAAAATAATATATAAATGAAAATATTCGTTGTTATATTTATCATATTTGAGAAAAATAACAACAAAGGCGCCTTTAATCAGTGATAAAAGAAACACTGATAAGTGTAGTATTTTATCTGTAAATTTATTTCACTAATATTGGTTAAATTATTTAGATCTTTTACTTAATTATGGTAAATTTTTATTCTCTATTAGCATGTTATTCTTCACACTGTTGAATGGTAGAACAAAATATTAGTTATTATATACTATAGACATATAAGAGAATGTTTGGGGGTACCCTTTTTCTTCACTCAAGTATAATTTTAGAATACTAAGATTAATAATAAATTATAATGTTGTGGTGTAAAAAGGAAAACTATAATGGAAATCCAAAAGATAACACAAGAAGACATAAGTACCTAGAGAGACTAAAATTTGTGAATTCCCTAAGACCCGGATTGAACGTGACCACCACATATTCATCCTAGTGGAAAACGATAATAATAATAATGATAATAATAATAATTTAAACAAAAAAAATCAATGATGATGTGAATAATAATAATGGTGATGATTTTTTTAAATTCACATATAAATACAATCCTATTAATATCGTTATAGTTTTAAAATTTAAAAAACTTAAATAATAATCCATTAAATCCATTTAATAAATCCATTGAATTAACGATGATTTTATTAGGAAAATATGGAAATATGAATAATTGTTCAATAAAACATTGTCAAGAAAAAACATTGATGACCATGATTATTGATGTCTCATTTATCAGTTCTAATCATGTATTACATGATTGAATTAATATTGCATAACAAATGTTCTTCAATAAATAAATTTTTAAAAAATATTAGTTACCTAATATTAGTTAAAATATCTATAATAATATTTTCTTATTGTTATTATAAAGATGATATGATGCCGATTAAATAGTGATATTTAAAAGGGTTTAAAATCGATCGGAAACATTCATTTTTTGATAGTCTATAATACTAACACTTGTAATGCTTAATAATAATATGAATCAATATTAGTAAATGAAAATACTTATAATATCTAATCAGAAGAAACTATGAAAATATAATTTTACATGACTAATAGTAGGAATACTTCCATCATTTCATTTTGATCTATAGTTAATTGTTAAAATTGATTCCCTTTTTTTGTGTTATGTTTCATAATTTGGGTATTTACCTTATCTAAAGACTTTTGGGTCTTGCCCAAGGGATAAACCTGCATCTAATAAAAGTATGTATGTAACTATTTTTACACATCATCTCATAATCAGTACTATATATTTCCCTTTATTCAGTGAGGTATTTTATAATCATTGATAAAAGCATTCATTTATTAGAACTCATTGATGAAATATTAATGGATGAAATTTATGAGTGCTAAAAAGTGATGAGAAATGGATATTTTTTCCCTTATAAAATATAGATATTAAAAGGTTTTATAATTAGTTAAATTTATTTATAGATATTTTTGTACATTTAAATGTGATTTGAATGAAAACAATTATATATTTTTATGAATAAAATTTATATTTAAAAATTAATTTATAATTATTTATAATTATAAATACAATGAATACATATTTTAAACTACATATATACAATAATTAATCTATATGAAACCAAGAAAGTATAATTAGAATAAGATATTGAATGGTGTCACAACTCATATTTTAAATGGGATGTGGTAGCAAACGCGACTTATCCTATCACACATGATGTTTATACGATCATCATAATATAAGTTTCATATAAAGATACGAATATATATATATATATATCAATAATTAATTTGTGGAGGAGGGGTCGGCATTCATGTGGATAAAGATGACATCTTCAGAACATGAGTGCCAGAGGGAAATATAAGAAGTTATAATTTTATTCATTGTTTATTTATTGTAGACATATGAGTCTCACCCTACATTTAATTGAGGGAAGGAATGCATTTTCTAACCCTGTTCACATTTTATCAACATTTTAGATTTTTAATAAAGGTGTAGCGACCCCAACTCGTTTCAACTAAATTTTAATTTATATTTTAAATCATTTTTCAAATATTTATCAATTTAATTAGAAAATGCTTTTTGTAATTATTGTTAAAATTATAAATTATTAATAATCCACTATAATTACTAAACCTGGGTTCCTCCTTCCTTATGTGTCACCACCACAGCAACCCACGTCACCCTAATCAATTTCTCCTTCCCCATTATACCCCCACATCCTTGTGCTCGACCTCCTAAAACATTTGCCTCCACCTGTATACACACCTCCCCGAATCGATTAGGGTTCCACAGTCATCGAATACCTCCCTCTCCTCCCATATTCCGTCTCCATCCTCGACCCAGGCGCGACTCCTTCATCGTCAAATCTCACCACCGATGCTCCATTTCGCTCATCTCCTCCCGCATACTGAGGTGGGATTCGTCACGTGCTACTGTCCGTGCTCTATTCCATTCAACATTTCTGCAATCTTCTCATCTCATTCCACAAATTTTCCACCTTTACATCATGGTTTACAACCATGAACTTGAAATCCTCCTCGGGCTTACCGTCACCCACTTCCGAAGTGGCATCAACAAGTTTCAAGGGAGGTCCTCCCGAAGTCTCTAATCTTCTGTGCGGATCAATGATTTTTTTTTCCGTTTCCATACTTCTCACATACCTGCTACATCCATATTGCATATTCTAACAGGGTGATTCATTTATTTACAGAACAACTTCACTGAAGTCCTCTTTGTAAACCTAGAAATACATGATTGGGGTCAGATCCAATCTTTAGTGGACCTTCAAATGACGATGGCTTATCTTTATAATGTAGGTTTTTTGTTGCTTGAATTATATCTGCTTCAATAGAAACTAGGTTTATGGATACATGTTCTTAGGTTTTAATATCAATATTGTTTTCGATTTCAATTTTGGGTGGTCCTATAAACGTACGGATCTCATCATCAAACTGCAAGCACCGTGCATATGATATAATGATTCTTACCAATGCATAACATCATATAATGACTCTTAATTCAAGTTATCTATATGATTTTAGTTTATTATTATTACTAATACGGATGGTTTTTTGATCTCCAGGTTTGTCAATATCGCATAAGGTTTAGCCGCAACAAAACAGTATAGATCCGTCACCACTATCTATGTATCGAATTATCTCTCACTTCACGCAGCATCTTTTACACATTTCTTATGAATATACTAAGGCTATATCTGTTACAACCCTGCATCATCTGTCATCTTCTGCTTTCGGCATGTAGGTGCTTTCATTGCTCAACTATATCTACATATATTTACTGGAGGTAATAATATGTAATGACATTTTTTTTCTTCCCATGATTATATGTTTGTTAAATATAAATCATTATGAGTAAATGGTTTGAATGGTGGAAAATGAGTTCCTTATATTTGGTTTGCACCTTATCCTACATACCCTATCCCTGTATGTTTCTCATTTACTTCCATAAAATCTCAACTGATATCAGCTTAGCAGTTTGTAAGTTTCTTATCCATTTAATGACTTCTTTTCATTATTGGCTATAAATAACTTCTATTTTATTTTTTATTTAACTCAATTTATATGAAATTTTAAAGCTGAAATGAAATAGAGTGCTTTACGACAGGTGTGTTACCTCCCTTTTTATATGAAAATTTTGATTAGCCGAAATACATTTTCAGTATGGTCTGCATTCTTCTTTCGAAAACAATTTTATCCATTTCTAACTTCTTAGAGAATCTCAACATTCTATGATACCCCACTTCAGCATGCATCACACACATTCCATCAAATAGCGGGATTTACAATCACGATTTTGTATTAATCCACTATATTTACTAATCCTGGGTGTAACTAGGATGACATGTCTTCTCCATAACTCACATGTATGCTTCGAATTTTGTAAGATGCATTTACAAACATATATCCTATCCATAGTAGACTGAAAAAAATGCAGATTTCATTATATTTTTCACAGGTTGTTTTCCCATTGAAATTCATATGTCTATATGTACTTTTATTTTCTGCTGCTCTGAAAATAATGTCTCATATACTTAGAAGACTTTTGTTACAGTATTTGTAAATGAATTCCAACAACTTCTCCCTTGATGATGTTGATAATTGGTTATTGTAGATTAGATGTTCTATGATTGATCGTACCCACCTGAGTTCTATTCGCTGGATGTTGATCATCATTGGTTATTCTACCATGGATGTTTCATTTCTCTATTTGTCCTGAAATAGTTATTTTTCATATGATTAAGCATGTTTTTTAATTGTTTATGTTGAATTCATTATAATAGAATATAGTTTTTGATTTGGTTTGTCTTTTCAATTGACAATATCATTGTATTTTTTATAAATAGTTGCAATGATACTTTTTTTTATATTTAGGATGTTCTTCTTTATAGACATGAGAACATGTGTTCTATTGCAGTTCATTAAGTTCATATACAAAACATATATTATGTTTTGTTTCTTATTGTTTCAAAATGAAAATTACTTTTAATTTTTATTTAGTAGTTAACTTTATTTGTTAATGATGTTGTTTACATCTTCATTGGTTGATTTTAAACTGAAGATTCTATTTTTATTTATGGTTAATAGTCAAATTTTTATAAATCATCAGTTGACCTCTTTGACATCATTAACTATTGTAAATAATTATATTAATTTGATTTTATAAAGTTAAATTAACTATGTCCTCTTAGATTAATACATATTTGGAATGGTTTCCTTTCATAATCTAATATATATAATTTTGAAGTTGAACATAAAGGTAATGTAATATATTTGGTTTTTACGGATCTGCTTGACATCTATGAAATCATTTAATACTAGAACTACGTTTTTCATTATTATTATATACAACTAAATTAACTACATATTGGATAAATAAATATTTTTATTGAAATCCATTGATATATTGAACTTTTTCCATTTTGATGATGAACATAAGGGTAAGGTTATATACTTCATTTCTAAGGCTCTATAAACAAATTTCATCCCCACAAGCTACTATTATATCTACATTGTTTGTCTATTTGAGGTATATCTTCATTACACCTAAGTCGCTGAGTTATAGAGGATCTCTTCTGCACCTAAGGTAGGTTCAATTTGCTTCATTGGTTTCGAAATGATATTTACATTGGTTTTCTATTTCACGTTCTTGATTGACAACTGATATTTAGAGGCAAGAGCAGGAAATGGTTTTTACAAAGCGTTAATTTATTTTTCAATTTGGTGTATTTGGATATGTGGCTCTATGTTTATGGAAATGTTTTAAGGTCATATATGAATGAATATTTGAATGTGTTTGGGGTCATTATTCAATAATTTTATTTGAATTTTTGTTATTTAGGTATGGTCTACCAGAGAAATTTTCTTGCCTGAAGTTCTGTTTCACCATGTATTTGTTTTCCCATATTCACATAAATGTTTTGTTATATAGACTTCATTTGATTTTCAAGTTCATGTTTGACCTTCATATAATCAAAGTATCTCCAGGTTTCTTTATACAGTAATTATTTATTTTTCATTTTGGTTTTTTTGGCTCTGTAACTCTATCTTCATGAAAATGTTATTTGTATTTGGGTTTCAGGTATGAGATTCCAGAGATAAAAACTTTCCTTAAGGTATGTTTCACTAACTTTTTAGTTTCCCCACATTCACATACATGTTCTGTTGGGTGTCCTGGGTGTTTCTTAGGTGGATGTAGACTTAATTTTCAGGTTCACGTTTAACCTTCAAATAATCAAAGCATCTCTAGGTTTCTTTATCAGGACACACTAGGTAATGTTATAAAGAGTTGTTGCTATTATACAACTCACAATTTTTTTCATAAACCCTCATGTTTAAATATTTTTGTTATTCTTTATTTCAAATTATATATTTAATTTTGACATTCATAATGGCATGATATCACCACTTTGATTATGAATGATATAAATAAAGTCATTTTTTATATAAGAGTCGCTATAACAAGACACCATTGAAGACACCAGTTAGTATACTTTCTTTACATTTGCTATTTTATTGCCCCATTTAACCATATGATCGGGAGATATTTTAGATAATTACAATACATTTGTTTCTTATATATGTCGTCAACCATATTGTCAATTTGATAAAGGGGACCAATACCTTTTTGGTAACATACAGTTAATCCTTTTCGGAATTTTTGTAGGTTTCATATTATCAGTATTTTTTAATTGTTGTTAAGTTGTGTCCTATGATTTTATGTTTTGTTCCCCTTTTTTATGTTAGACTCAGTCCAAATTTCTTACAGTTTATTTGTTTCTCTATTCACTTTCACTGTATTTAATTCTCTTATTATATTCATTGTTAAATTTAATTGTCTGTACTACATAGGTGTATCCATATTTATATGTCTTCTAATAGATCATTTTCATAGGATATGCTGTTTTCAATGTGTTTTCAAAAATATCATAGATCCAAACTTTCCATAATTTGGTTACAGTGTTAAATGAATTTTTCTTATTCAAAGTTATATGACCTTAATCAGTGTGTGCGCATCTTCATTTTATTCATTGCAGTGATGGATAATATGAAGCATAATAGCTTAGACAGATACTGATTTTCATACTTATTCAATGTGGTCAGCAACTAATACTCTAATGTGTTTTTGAGGACCAATTTTGAGTTTGACATAGGTGGATGTAGTTATGATCCTTTCAGTTCTGATGTTTCTATTACTAATCATCCATGCATTTTGTTATCAACATCAAATTTGTGTTGAATCTGAATACATGTGACCAACGTGGTTCATCAGCACTGCTTGAACTATAATGGGGTGATGAATTTCATCTTGTAGTTGACATATTTCCCTTGATAACTGAAATTTTGTTTTCATGTATTGTAATTCATAGTCTTTGCATTATATTTTTTAAGTAATGCATCATTTTCAACTGAATCAATTTGAAGCAGATTTCATTTTGAAGTATATTTCATATTGAAATATATTTTATTAGGTTGGACACTCAATAGGTTTCAATGTACACTAGAACTTTTATGGAACAGATTTCAGATTCAAGGTTTCTGAAGAAGGATTTTCAAGCAGATTACATATTTAATCATTTCATAAACTCTTCATTTTATTAAGCAGGTTCTTCAAACAAATGTTTATATTTCAGTAAATTTGAATGACGTTTTTCAGGTTTATTATCCCATAGTTCATTTATCAAATTCTTCTAATAACTAAATTATTCTTCATAATGATTATTACATTCATCACATAATTGTTTTTGTTCTATGTTTGACTTATATTGCAGACATTGTTTGTGGATGGAAGGGAAACTACGTTCTTCATAATGATCATTATTCTTCATAATGATTATTACATTCATCAAGAATGTAGTTCAAGCAATGAAATGGACATTGGGGGGCCTCCTGACCATAGATTTGAAAAGCATCTTTATGTTACAGAGGGGCATCATAAATCAGCCACATTGGATGCCACTCATGTGTCAAGTATTCATGTGACTGCAGGTAAATTCTCAAAAATGAAAAAAAATAGTATATATATTACACTTAGGGTAATCAATTTTTAAAAATTAACTACATTTTTTCTATTTCTAAAAAAACACTAAAACATAAATTCTAGAAGAAAACCACTTAAATAAGATGTAGTCATTCACTTCTTTAAGAAATCTACAAAGATTTTTATAGAAGCACTAATCATGGGTGATAAATAATGGATCCATTTGACATCACTAACTGATAATTTATTTATATAATCAATTCTGATAATCAATTGAAAAAAATATAAAAAAGGTGTCTTCAAATAGAGACTAAGCAGATTTCATTAAGAGCTGTCTAACAGAGTCAACTGTTTGGCCACACTTGATAAAAACTGCTTATATCTCTTGACACCTATGATAAGAAGATTGAAAAAATAAGTGTTTATTTTGTTTCTGAAAAAAAACATTACAAAGTATGGCCAAGGAAGGATTTGTCCATTCTTGATATTCATGGTAAAGAATTGTGTTGTTTTTCATGCTGTTATTGCAGGAGCCTTTTAATGTAGTTTTAAATCTTTGTGAATAAGGATAGATCATACATTTTAATTTTTTCCTCCATAGCTATGATTTGAAACTTCATTCCTCTCAACACTTGTCTTTTTAGGAGGCACTACGACACTGGAACTGAAATTTACCACCCCAACGAAGAATGAAACTACTCAAAAAAAGACAGATAAAATGTTTATTTGATGAAGTTGTCTTGATTCTTAAAAAGTATGTGACCATAGCCTCTTTTTGTATCCTCTTATATATATCGAGTGCTGCTAATTTTGGCTTACTTATTTTATGGTTTAAATTTCTGCATTAATATTAGACTGGGAGGATGGTATTCTCATATTGGACATGTTTGTTACACAGAAGTATTTGGAATGAATTATTATAGAAAGTAATGGTGAAGATTTGTATTCAAACACCACACATGATGCCTGGAAATCTTTTCAAATCCCTATGGTCCCATGTGGTTTTTCATGCCTTTGCTTCCTTGTGAGTTTTCCATCATCCTCCTTGCATATCAGTTAGATGTGACTATTTCCAAACATTAACATTTCAGATGCCTCATCAGATATTAGATCTCTCTTCCACAATTAGCAATTAATGGATTCCATATAGTTAAATATGGAGGAAACTGTACAGCATCAGAAATCATCTCTGTCTTCCAAAATGAGAGTGTGGTGGGCCTTCCAGTTTCCTCCAAACAAATCTTTAAACAAGACATTCTTTATAAATATGTTTTATTTCTCAATTTTCAAGTGTTTAATGAGTGTATATATACCATTTCCTCCCACTTTCAAATATTTCCCTGATGTGATATAAATTATCATTATTATGGTAATGTATTTCCTCTTGCCATGATAAAAAATGAAATTTCACTGTGAACTTCTCGACCCAATATACAATAAAAAAATAATTCTTACTGTAACTGTTGTATGTTCCTATAAAGTTTATTCATATCCCTCCACTTGAATTATTTATTTTCTGTGACAACTATAATTATTATTAACACTATAATTTGAATCAACCATTTTAATATTTTTTTCATTCTTGTACTTCAATTATTCCAAATATAATTTTTTCAACCTTAGTGAATTCACTAAATTATTAATACATTATGATGTCCCAAAAACAATTCAACCTCCATTCCATAATTATGTATCACTCTCTTTTTCCAACTATTTTAATGGTTTATCCATATTATATTTAATTCTATTTCAATATTATGTACAACTTATTTGAGATTAAAAATATATTTAATTTTCTTCAAACTTTTACGAATGTTACTCTTATTAAAATATAGCTGTTAATCCATATGGCCATGCGTACGCACAGGCGATTACTACTTAAATATATTTTTTATATACAATCAATACAATACATTCTTAATTAATTAGTCATAATAAAAATATTTATTTATTTATTTATTTTTGATTTTTTTTGTAATTCTATTAATTGATTATATGAATTAACTTTTATAAAAAAATTATAATTTTTTCATTATTATTTATTCATTTTAGTAATTGATTCATTTAATATTATTGAATAATTTTTGATGTTTATTTTATTCATTATTTTTTAAATTTAATTTTTTTAATATTTATATATATATATATTTACCAAACATCTAATGATTTCAATATATTCAAAATTTATATGATTAATATTTACTCATTTGAAAATTTTCTATTGTGATATTTTTTATATATTTTGAATATATATATTTAGTTTATTCATATGAAAATTTTAAAATATTTGTTATTTATAGTTTTAATATAATTCATTATCAATGATTTTATTATTTATATAATAGTTATAATTGATTTATTTATTTATTTATTGTTTTTAGTGTTCATAATTCCTGTAATTAATGTTACAAAATAAATTTTTTAAATATTTTTATAATTTATTCAATAATATTTATTCCTATTGAATATATTGTAATTTAATATTATTTATTCATTTGTAATTTTTAATAATTTTTAATAGTTTTTTAATTATTTAATATTTATTTATGAATATTTATTTACTATGTTTTAATCTTTTTAATAAGATAGTAATTTATATTATTAACATTTTACAATTATAATTTATTATATTTTAATATTCATAAAATGTATGATTTTTTCATAAATAATTTATTTAAATTCATTTTCAATATTTTTTATTTTAAATAAATAATATCAAATATTTATAAATTTTTTTTATTTTTATAAAAAACATTATTTGTATATTTAAATACTATTATTTTTATATGATTTATTAATAAATTAAATTGATGTTTTAAAACCATTGTTGTAATTTATTTGGTAATGTATTTAATTTTATCTTATCATTTGAAATATTAATTCATTTAATACTATTTATTTAATTTCATATTTTTTGAAGTTATTATTTATTAATATTTTTTAAATATTTATTTGCTATGTTTACATATTATTAATATGTTTGAAATTTATATTATTATTATTTATTCATTTTTACATATTAATATTTAATATTTTAATATGTTTTTAAAATGTTAAATTAATTTTTTTAAATTCATTATTATTATATTAATTTAAATATTTAAATTAATTAATTTTTAACTTATTTATTTATAATATTTTTATTCTTTATTTATTCATATTAATGTGTTTGGGATTTATATAATTAATATTATGAAATCAATTCTTTTAATATTTTTCTAATTTATTCAAATTCATTTATTCATTTTCAATGGTCATTCATTCAACAATATTTATTCAATTTAAAAATGTCAGAAATTATTTAATTTGTTTAATTTATTCATAAAATTTTAAAATTTATTTATTAATATTTTCATCAAGTTTTTTGTCTATATGATTATGTTTCAATTCAATATTATTTATTAAATTTTGGTATTTTTAATATATTTCTATGTTATATTTTTAATTTATTTAAACACATTTTTCAATAATTTTTTAATATAAAATAATTGTATAATTGAATTTTTATAAATTTTTTATTTTAATAATTACTATTATTTATTGAATAATTTTTATTCTTTTTAATATATTATTCTCAAAATATGATTAAGCGCAGATAATGGTTTACTTTATCACCATTAAAAAATAAGTGCTGATAAATACCCCTTCAATGAGTTATTTTTTAGGGTTGGTAAAGGTATTACGTTATCCGTTGCTAAAAAGTGTTGATAAATTTTGTATTTATTATGAATAATAATGTTAGGACTAATAAAAATAGATTTTATCAACGTCTTTCAAGTAACACTAATATGTCCCATCTTCGGTTTTAAAATAAACCATAGAAAATAACTTCTCCTCTCACCGCATTCAATTTCTCATTGATTTGAACCACAAAAACAGCCGAAGTGGTGGTTTAGCCATATTTAACATAAAAACGTTACATATGAACCTCCAAATTTTTTTAAGGATTATCAAAATATCATTCATATGATTTTATGTTTTTTATTTTTTCCCCAATTCTTTTGTAGAAAACGAAGTCATTTATTTTGGACTAATCAAACTTTTTAATGGAAGGTATGATATTTTGAAATAATTTTTTTGTATTCCCAGTTGACCATTCCTTTCGTTTTCTTGGTTTATTTTTTATAATTCCATTTTCATCCATAACATATCTTTTATTATGTCTTCATCTATAATTGGTTTATTTCAGTGTTATTCCTTTTTTTGGATAGTTGGGGACATTTAGGGTATCTTGTTTTTTTGTTCATCAATCATTCATGGTTTTCATGATTTTCATGTTTTTATTCAACAAAATATACATTTATATAAAAGAACATCAATATGTCATTAAATCATTTTATCCTTATTGAGAAACTTCATTCATGATTTTCCTAGTGTTTACTACTGTTTTTTAGATTTTTTATCCTTCTTCAAATTAGGAATCATCCTTTCATATTTTTAAATTTGTTATTGGCTTGGTTGAAGGTTTTTCTTCTAGATCATAGTTTTTCATATTTTAGGACCATAAAGGCCATTTTATTAGAATTAATGGATAAACAGCTCTATTAATTTAACTTTTGACTCACTATTATCATCCCCTTAGTGATTATACATGCATTTTCATTGGTTTTTCCTTACCTTGATCAAATTGGATTTAGATTTTGACAAGTTTGGTGAATTTGATATTCTTACCTCTCTATCTATGTGTGTGTCTTCATGTAATCTGAATAATCATTAGGGTTATTTTAATTGTAGGAAATTTTGTATTGTTATCATCTTTTTATAAATTGGATTACATGATTTTCAAAATTTCTTTTTTGTAACATCATTCTCAATGACATATTTGATATATCTCATATAGTTTATTAGATCTATTTTATATATCCATTTGGTTCATCAAGTTTTCCCCTTAATTAATAATAAAATTGAATACTTTCTTCACCATTCTTAATAAATATACTGTGATAGAGATATATTGTCCTTGGAAACACATATACAATTCAAATTGATCCCATATTACAACTCAAAATACCACCATGGTGTGATTTTCCTTTCCAAAACCAATCTGGAATGTAAGGAAAGGAATGAATTGTCTTTTAAAATGGGGTTTGAAGATATTTTTATTTCTATTTTAAAGATTATTTAGTTTTTATGGATTATTCCTTCTATATAAATATAATGTGTTTGTTAAAATTAAAAATTTCTCTCAAAATAATATTACAGCTTCCATTAGGAAATAAGGGACTCCACAATGGTTCATTTTGAGAATATATAGATTTCCTAATCAAGAAGAAAAATAAAATATTTGGTGTTACTACGTGTTTTTAGTTACATATTTTCACCCTTCTTTATATGTGGGAGTTTCGTTTAAATTATTCAATATAACTAATGGATGGGGGGTTTGGAAGTATCGAACAATGATTAGGTCTACATTGTAAATTAATTGTCTTGGTTTTGGTGTAATTAGATGTGTATAAGAATTGTAGAATGATAGAATATATTTTTTTGGGTCTTATTAACAGAATGATCATTTTCTATTTTTCTTGGTCTCCCATATCCCCAATCAATCATTAGACCATATTTATATTACTCTCGAAATGAATTGATTTAGGAGGAAGTTTTAAAATAGAATATTTTTATCATATTTGAAAGAATAAAGGCAATAAAGGAGGACTACGTATGTGTGGTTAGGTATGTGTGGATTTAATATAATGGAAAATGATGTTTTAATGTTTCAACAGTTGAAATCATACAAATTTGTAGGGAAATATAAATATTATAATTTTGATATCATGATTAAATATATTGAGAAGGATCTCAAGATATGTTATTCTATTATAACATAGACTCCTATGATATCAATGATTCTATTTCATGAGAATGATTTAGAAACAAAACTCATTAAGAAGGAGGTTTTATAGTTTATTCGGGTGTGTGAATCACACATTAATAAAGTATATAAGAATATTTTTCATTTCCACAATAGGGCCCATGAAACATGATGAAAGTCATTTATTTCAAAGGTGGGGAGTCCAGAATGGGGTGTTGTAGGTGGAGAGAGTGAAATAATAGATATTATTATCAGTTTCTTGCACGATATATTATATTTTGTGGAATATTTTATTTTATGTTAGGTTACATCATCTATATACTAGTCAGTGAATGGTTTTATAAATAATAATATGTCCATGGACATTAATAATGAGGTGTTCACTTTTTCTCTATACCAGTTCTATTACACGAAGGCCCCTAAGCACAAATAGGTTATATTTTATTTTATTAATGATTTTTTTGCATATTTTAGGGCCGAGTATCATATGGGGCATCAGATATTTACTGAAAGTAATGGATTTTTTCAAAAAAATTAATGAAACATTCATTACCCTGATTTGAGAAATAAAAAATCCAACTAGAGGTATTTAATTAAGGACCATAATTCTATTCAAAGGAAAATCTAATATATTCTAAAATATCATGGTCCAAAATCATAGATTATTGTTTCCATAATTTCTTTTTTAAATATTAAGTCCCTTTTCCCAAAATGATCGTCTAAAAAAATTAAGTAATTTTAAATAATGATTTTCATTCAAATATGAAACACACTCTCTCTAAAATTACTATGATGGATTTGAAATAAGGAATTACTAAATCATATGATAGTTTTTAATGGTCATTCCTGTACAATTTTACTTATAAGGAAAGGATTATCTATACCATGGGTGGATCTCATTATAATGTGTGTTTCCTCAACTTCAATTATGTTTAGGGTAAATGGAAATTATTCCTGAAAAAATATTCCTTCTCCTATACATATTTAGGGAGATCCTATATATTTGTATCAGCTTACCCATGATCCTTATACTTTTTATATCATATCACATTTTTTCCAAATAATAATTTGATAAATTGTGAAAACGTTTTTTAATCAAAGACTCTATATTTTATTTTTTGTGGATTTCATCTAATTATTTTCTCAATCCATGTTTTGGGAATTTTTTTCTCTTCTAAGTGATATCTCTATCTATGAATTATATTCTAGTTACTTAATGATCCTTTAAAAATTTGAGCTATTCATTAGCATAGTAGTGTGACCAATTTATAAATCATTACAATCAATGAATGTATGGTATAAATAAGCTGGATAAAATTAAATATACACTTTTCTTCCAAATTTTATTGGATAATTAATGTATCATGTGTTTTGAACTATTTTTGACAAGGTCAAAAATAAGATTTAGTTCTATTCTTACAAGTGAGTTTCAAACAATAATAAATAGATTTCATTTAAGGTGGTTTTGAATAAATACACAGAAAATTATGTCAATTTTTAATATCATGATGGTTATTTTGTGTCAATTACATTTCAATTTTTTTATTCATGGTTAGGATAACATAATCGAATAAATATTTCCATCGGGGTGGAATGAGATAAACTATATCGACCAATGTATTTGGTCTTTTGAGTTTTCTATATTGGAGTTATTTTAATGATTATATTTGTAATAAAGAGGGAATAAGACTTTTGTAACATATTTATTTCTTGATCAACCATGTAAGCCATTTATGTATTATTCTCACTCAGATTTTTTGAATGTATGCTTAGTTAAAAGGATTTTCGATTTCATGTAAAGATTATGGGGTTCACGTTATCTCTTGAATGAGGGACTTTATTGAAGAATCTATGATGACGATCAGGTTAATATATTTAGTAAAAATATGGTAATAGAACATACTTACTTAAGGGGATTGATCCTATACAATTTATTTTTTTGAATGGATTCCTTTTGTTCATACTTTTTTATGTCATTCTATAGGCTCTCTATTCACTATTCACACTCATGAATTTTCTATCTTTGGAAGTGCCTATAGATTTTTCAATTCTATTCAATGTTTGGTTTTTAAAAGTGTGAGATGTTTCTTAGGAACCTTACCATTAGAGATTTTCTTTTTAAAAATAACACCCCTAAGGACCCATTTTTCTCTATTGGTCTATAATAAATCAGGTCCCCTCAAATAAGATTTTGAATTTACCGAGAGCAAGGGGTGTCTGTTATGTTTTAGAGAAGAAATATGTAGATTTAATGGATTTTTCCATTGATTTACCATAAAATAAATCTCACTGGGTCTCATAAATTTTTAATGAAATATTTTCCATTCCTTTAATAGATTCATGGATGATTTGGGTATGGAAGGATATGTTTCTACTTAAATAATTCAGCTGATTGAACTACATTAGGTTGGGATGTGAAAATGAAGTGTCCATTTAATATCCCATAGAATTTATTTCTCAATAATGTAGATCTAATGATTGGATTATAGATCTCCCTAAATAATTGTTTTATTAATATCTATATTGATTCTATATTGGTAAGAATGACAAGGTGGATGTTAGTCAGGTTTCATAGGATCATTATTACTTGATTAAAACTTGTCACCAAAAATATCTTATCGCTAAATAGTTCCCTCTGATTACTAATACCCACTCTATTCTTATGGTAATTCTATTTTATTTAGAGAATAATTTGATGTAAAATTTTCTTTTATTTTATTTTATAGTTTTTATTGATTTTATTTGGCAATATGCTGATGTTTCCCAACCATTTGGACCGATTGTGAAGAAGAATAAATTATTGATGGAGAAATTTTCATTTTTTCATTTTTCCCATTTTCTATATATGAAGGGTACCATGTTATTATTCACTTTGAGGAACGAATCATAAATGTAATCACACATACATGTATTTATAGTTTTCATTTATGTCATTGTACTCTTTGAAAAATTTATTTTCAATCTATCTATTTTGTCTTTTACTTAAAAATTAGAAAATTGATAGCAATTTCCTATATAATTTTTTCAAAATATAAAATATGACATTAATTGAAAATTTAAATAGGTCTCAATGGAATGAAAATGTACATAATAATTAGGTAGATAATTACTATCTTTTGTATTTTCTATATAATATATAAATAATAAGATTTTTTTAAACAAGTATATGCATTTTAAATATTAATGGATACAAGATTATTCAATGGGTTATTTTTTGGGTTCATATTGTAACTATATTATAAATAAGAATGATCGATAATAATGAGTAATGTTTTTTATAGAAACATGACATGAGATATGATGATTTGATATAACAATATTTATATATGTGTGTGTGACTGTTTCATTTGATTATATATATATATGTGTGTATAAAACTATATGTATTCTTTTTTATGTATGTTTGATTATTTATATATCCATGTCTGTATATTTATGTATCTATGTGTGTGTATATATTTATTATTTTTTATGTCAATATTTGTTTATATAAAATTAAAATCCTTATACATTCAAGAAAAATCTATCACATTTTTAAAAGATCATTCCTATAACAATTCTCAAAGAATTTTTACAAGTTTATGTTTTTTTATTCAAAATAAATTAGTTCTAAATATTTGTATAATGATTTAAGCAATAAAAATAGATAAAATCTATAAAAGTTGGCCTAATCATGGGGAATAAATTAATGTATATAATAGTTATGATAAGATTGTTACTTATGGATCATATGATATCATTAAAAGTGTAAACAATTATGGAGAACATATTTAATAAATAATAATGGGAATTGAAGATTACCTTCATGATTTTCTAAAGTCATTAGAGTTGTTAAAGAGTTGTGAAATGTGACCATTATGTATCAACAGTAACTAATATTCCACATTTTTAAGCGTGCTAAAGATATATAATTTGAATACCTATAGTGGATGGATTGATTTTGGATTTATATAACTACAAGGTCACATTAATGTTATGATATATGAGGAAAATGATAATCTTCTTAAAAATTATGACTCTAAATGAATATATATTCAATGGTACAATCAATGAAAAAATAAATTATTTCTAACTGACTATTTTTAATTTTTTTATGCCCAAAAATAAATTAAAAAATACCATAACTGTGTCTTGGATCAGTAGTAGAAAATCAATAAATACCATCAAATGTTATATTGTGTTTTACAATATTTCTATGGTTTATAATAATCATTGCATGTTAGTGGACTACTAGAAAATTGACATGTCATGATGATATATAAATTCAATTTTGAAAACTACATTACTCAAAGAAATTTCTAATGATGACGAATATTAAGAATGAGTATCCTGAATTTAGAAATGTTTTGTAAAACTTATGTCTTATTCTCTATATTGATTGAGTGAAGGATTTTTGTACTGAATGTACTACTTAAAGTCAGGTCCAGTAAATTTTTTAAATTACAATATTCCATCGGGGCCATGAATATAATATAAATACATTATATTGTTTTTAATTATATATAGACTAAACCAATATAGGAATCATATATATGTTTCTTTTCCACCATTTATCGAAGATCTGTAATGGGTGTGGAATATATATGTTACTTTGTATGATTCTAATGGAATTGAACATTCCATATTGAGAACCATGTTGTTTAAGATGATAATTGACTTTACTACATATGTAAATTATTAAGGATATGGTACTAATGAAATATTTTGTTTTTTATTATGTGAAAAATGTGCACACTCAGTTTAGTTGAATAATATATCAATGAAAATATTTTTAGGAATGTATATTTTTTTACACAAGTGATATACATACCTATCCTGTATGATATCATTCGAAGGGAATATTGAACTATGTACCACACCATCACCATTAATAGTATCTAAATAGTTTGTTAAATTAAAGGATATTATCCATATTTTTGGTAACATTCTTCAAAAAAATATGAAATGATGTTGGAAAAAGTGATTGTTTTTTCGAATTTTGCTAATTATTTTTTTCTATGTCAAGAAAATTCTTGTTGTCATCTACATATAAAAAATGTATCTGATAGTATTATTCACACATTACTAAATGAAAATGGTAAAAAAAATCATGTAATTATGTTTAGGTTAGACATTATTGACATAGGGATGAGGGAAATAGTGGAGACATAGAAGGGTGATCAAGGAACAATCTTCCTCCAATATCTTTTAAACATTTGAGATAAGAGGGATATCAATATTGAATTTTTTTGAATAACATAATTTTTAGATAGGAGTATTTATAAAATATCAACTATATCATTTCAAAGAATGATATTAAGTCAACGATCCTAATATCACATGAATATGTTGTTTTGATATATGATTTTAGGTACATATATTTACATTAAATTTCACTAAAAAATGTTTTACTCACATTAAATAGTATTTGTTTCTTCTTTAATTTTATGTTTAGTAATCATAATGAATTAATTTTCAATCCAATTATGGAAGATATAATTATTTTCATATCAAGTAAATATGAAATTTACTTATCATTGTCATTATTTAATTGTATGGTTTCACTAATGGGATACTTGGTGATTGAAATCTATATATTTGTTACAATAAACTATCAATGAATGTACACAATTTAATGGAATTTGGATATTTTTAATGGGTACATAAAAAATGTATTACTATAGATTTTTTTATTATAGATTGAAATATTGTTGAAGAAGAAATTAAATTTTATACCGTCTACTTATTTGATGGGGATAACATTGGATCCTTAAAATATAATCATAGAATATGTATTGTGGGTAAAGGGAATATGAATGAGATTTTGTCACAATTACCATTATAGACCATAGAAACCTCATTTTTTCATATTAAATATGGTATAACGGATCCTCTATACATTGAAATCCACAAAGTAATTTTTAGGCATTAAAATTGACTATGGGTCGATAGATAGATATCAAATAAATATAATAAATAATTTTTAGGATGTTTTTGAGACAATATTTTCATGGAGTTATTTGAAAATATGACTTTAATTTATGAATTGATTCCATGGTATGTTAGAGACCAATTTCTTCATGTATTATCTTAAATGGATTATGTAGTTAATGGTTTGACGTTCTATACATTGGAACATGATAAAGAAAGCACATTAACAAATAGTGGATTTACTCTTATAGTGGAGGCAGTGCATATATATTTTACCAATGATGAGAATAAAATTAACAAAAATATGTCATACTTTGGAAATTTAACTCTGGATGACCCTTTCATTGGTACATAACAATCATTTCACAATGGACCTCATGTTGACATTGAATTCTGCATCATATGGGGCTACAAGAAATGGATTTGGATACTCCGTAGATGATCAAAATCCCTTCAAATTATAATGAAGAAATTTATATTTTAATGTGCATGTAATTTAATTAAAATATAATACTATTGTACTTATATTATTATGTGTTCAATTATTTATTTACATTATATTAATTATATTTTTAACTAATCATATATAAAATTTTTCCAACACATATTGTTGATACCAATATTGAAGAACTAGACATCATCAATGAAAAAAATGATAAATTTTTATATGTTAATCATTAGGGGGAAGGAAGAAACACAATTAATGCAACACCATCATGTTAAAGAAATTCATCATGGTAATTAGAAATGGTATAAATTTTTTGGTATGATGGAATCAATTCTGCCAACCTATTGACCGAAATGATTAAATTGTCAATGGTTAATTAGGTTGACAACTCAAATGCATGTAGTTATAGATATTTAATCATGGAACCATATTTGACTTTCACTAAAGAGATTTTTTTAGGAAAACATTAGGGTAATTTTATGGAATAACTTATATATTTAATGAAACAAAATATATTGAATTATTAATTTACTTATAATTATTACATGTAGAGTACATTAATTTTAGATTATTTTCATATAAAGATCATATTACTATTCTATCGAGAGGCTCATACAACCTTTCAGAAGCTTCTAATGATGAATCTTGATAGTGATGTGGAGGGGAAATTAAATCCCCACCCACTATCTATGTATACACACATGATAAATCAAAAATGTGTAATTCATTCTTTGGAATCCATTATGATGAATCATTTCATGTGAATTGTAATTTGTAATATCATTTCTTCTTTATTGTTATTATTCTTCACATTTATTCAAACAATTTAATTTTTGAAACAAAAATGATGTCATAAAAATAATGAAAATTCCTCAAAACAATCATACAAATACTATAAAATAATGTTAGTGTATGCTTCACCAAAATAAGTGGTTTGTAAATTGTTCTTATTTTAAAACATTTTTGAGGAATTAAATAAAAACAATAATATTTTCTTTTTATCATTATAATATTGAATATAATAATTAAAATCCACTTCAATCATATGTCATATGTTATGGAAGAATGAAATTGTAAATAAAAATGAAAAGACTAGTATATGAAAACACACAAAATGTATTATATTTATTTTTAACTAAGACCTAATAGTAATTTTTTATTATTTATAATAGAATTTTATAATAACATCTACTAATATTTTTAGGTTTTATATATATTTTACAAGAAAAAAACTCCATCTATATTACAAGAAGAAAGAACAATAACATTATCTTTTAAGTAGAAAGAACAATATGGTAACGTTAGAGGGTTATGTTTTATAGTTTCCTTGTGATTTTTTTTCTAACAATTCAATGTGATAAAGGGATAAAATGATAAATTAAAGGCAAGATTGTACTAATAAATTCTCAATAATAAGTTTTTATGAAGTTTAATTATATGGAACAATTTTTTCAAAGTGGTCAAATACAATAAATAATAAGACAATGGCCACTAAAGGAAATCCTAAACCCCACTATAATTGAAGATAGGCATTCCTGAAAACTAAGTTCTCTTCCCCAGGTAATTGAATTTTTTAAAACTATTTTTACTTCATTTGAATCAAAAAACTAATGATAAAATTTTTATGATAAAATTGAACATAGTTAGTGGGACTATGATTTATTTTTATCATCCCCAACCCATCACCTTATTGAGAGTGGTACACTAGATAAAATCAAAGGTGATATAAAAAAATAAAAAAAATCTAATAGATCATGTCAGAGTGGGGATTCAGGTAGTTTATGAGTCACTAATATAGATACCTATTCCATAATATGATATTTATGTTACAACATCTGATCATGCTACAAGAACATTCAAAGAATTATCATGTCATCATATAAAGATGCATATTGATCATCTGCTACACAATTACATTTCTATTCAAATGAAAAACAAATCCATTAAATTATTGAAAAATTTTGTGAAATGAGTTATGTTCTTACAAATAATGAAGGTTAATGGGAAATATATGTTTACATAAAAATAATCATTTTGATCAACTAATAAATCTAAAGGACCATATTATAGTACCATTAACCCCCCAAATTTGTCTGATTCAATTAATAACATTATTATTTCATGTGGATATATCATTCAAGGATGTTCATATGGAATATATTTAATAAGAAGAAAAACTTTATGGGCATGTAATTATAGAATCATTTTTTCTTGATTGCATAGAAGAAATTCTAAATCATTAATCGCTTGGATTCTCTATTTTCAATGTATAAATGAAATATATTTTTATAATTCCATTATAAAAAAATTTATCTACTATTTTAATTGTAATTAAAAACTATTCATATATTTTTATAAGAGTATACATAACAACTACATATAGTTGAAACCTTCACAATCAAAATTTGGAATCGTTAATCCTGTAATAATTTATAAAGAAAAAATAACATCATATCTAAAAGAAATAAAAAATATGTAAACTATGCATCACATTTAAACAAGGGATAATAGAAAATATTAAAATATTTATTCTTGAAATAGATAGGTGAAAATATTCAATCAAATCCTATATAATTTTTTTCATTACTTATTCATTTTTTATTTCCATGGTGCAGTTGATTGTTATTACAAATAATTTATATACTCCAAATGAAGAATTTATTGATCCAAATATAGAGACTCCACAAATTAAACATAACAAATGTACATTATTAATTTGTAATTCACATTAATACACATTTTATAGATAGACCTAAAATTATTTGTTATATATATATTTTTAATAGGGATTATTTTATGATTGGGAAATAATTAAATATTAAAAAAATCATTGTATAATATTTGTGATTAAGAACAAGTGTCCATTTGATTTCTACATGTGGATTAATATAATGTTTTTTATAATTATATTTCAATATCAAAACACATATGGAAACAAATTAATTATTTTTCATCTTTTTTACGCAGTTTTCAAAAAAAATCATTTATTGTGGATATTAAATTTGAAAATTTATGAATTTATCAAATTACATTAACTAAATACCATTACCCTAATGCTATTTCAAAAGGTTATTACAATATAATTTTAAATATATATTAACTTTATTTTTAAGATATTTTTCCAGTACTACAATTATTTATGACTATACCATTATTCAAAATAATTAGTAGATGTATTTGTAAATGATATGGAAAAGTAAATGACATTAAAATATTTTACAGAAACATAAAGAGATGATTTCTTATAGTGATTTTAATTGATTTTATATTTATTATTGATAATGATTAGTTTATAGACATGATGAAATGTGTAATCTCATATTCCCATTTTTTATAAATTATAAAATAACATTAATGTGTTAAAATTAGAGAAAATGAGTTCATATTGTCCTCTAATCTTTTGAGAATGATCACTAGGACACTTATTATTTTTCGTAATCGACTATTCATCAATCAGATGATCCAATTTATCAATGTGATCCAAAGTACCATTTAAAATTAGTATTTTTATTTAAAGAAAACATAAAAAATAAAGTGGTAGAAACCAAGAATGCAACATTATATTGAATTGATAACATAGGGAAATGATCCTTGGATATGTTATCATCTATATGGATTAATCGAGTATTAATATATTGAATGGATTTATAGGTGTGGTGGAAAATATTATTCGAAATTGTAAACAATTATTATGATATTAAAAACCAACAGTTTAGAAGATAAAATTTAAAAAATAGTTCCATAATGAAATAAAAAATTAGATAATGATCTTAAAGTCACTTTTGATCCACTGGAATCATATTCACATAAAACAATACTGGGATTTCTTGACATGATCAAAATTATCATTTTCCTTTATATTGTAATTGAAGTGTAAGGTCTCCTAAAGGGGATAAAAAACAATAAAATGATTTCATATAACCATGAAGTCAATGTAGTAAGATTCACAAATAAATTTTTATCAGTAAAAATTATCTGCATAAAAATCTGATTCATAAATGGGTCAATATGATCCAATGATCCATTTCACCATTATAATTTTTTAAAAGGACATATCACCCCTTATGAGGTGAAAATATAGAATAAATGTTCATATTGATTTGAACAATTAGAAAATGGTCCATGATTCATTTTAATTTGTAAGAATCATCCACACATAAATTTGATTCCTAGAATACACTATATGATAGAATTCATGGTCTCATATTGGAAACACACATTATTAGATGATATAGAACAAATATAGGGTTTTTAATCATGAAAAAGATTATTTTAATTTGAAAATGTCATATATATATTTTCATGTCATGTATTTTATATTTGATTAAACATCATGTTAATATGATACATGAATTTATCAACATTATTGATTTATTATATTAAAATTTACATTGTTATTATTGTAAAATAATCTCTTAAAATTGGTCAAAATGAGAAAATTTGTTCTCATTTTCATTTATACTATGTATAATGATCCATGTGAAGTTTTTTAATTGTATCAAATTACGGAAAATCAATGTAATTATCATATTTCATGATTTCATCCAATGATCCTTATAACATTTTTATTTATATATATTTGATATATCATCCATCAATCGAAAAAATGCAGTTGAAGGATTATTGTGTTCATGAAACATAGGAAACTTATTATTATATTATTTGTGATCAATATTTATCAATCTAGGATCAATCTGATACTCAGAATACTCAAAATGATCAAAGTACCATTTCAAATTTGTTTATTTAATGAAATTGAATACTAACTATCATGGGGTTAATTTCAGGAAAATTGCCTTTAATTTTCATGGAAACATAGTAAAATGATCCATGGGTTCTTTTTGACTAATATGAATCCATATAGAATCAATTCGATGCTAAAAATACAATTTTTTATCTAATGTAATATTTCAACATTGTATATTTATTAAAATAAAACATCAGAAATTGTGGCTTAAAAACAAAGTAGATGAGAATGAATTAGTATTGAAACATTAGATAATTATCATCAAATGATTTTTGATCATTATAAATCAATAGTGTATCAATTTAATGCATGGATTTCTTAGTTTGATGGAATGTATGATTTCATATTGTTAAAAATTTTTAATACATGAAAATTCATATTTATATGGGTCATAAAAAAACAAGATATAATTTGTAAAAAAATAAAACGTAATGATATTTATGTAATTTTTGAACTATTGGAATCATCTTAAAATCAATATGATACCCAATTTCTTCGTTATTATAAAAAGTTTTTTCTTGATAAAAAGAATCATTGGAAATTTACAATGGATTATATAACATTGAAAGAATTGTAATATAATGAAAAAAACTTTTTTTAATATAGGTAAATAATTTTCAATGAGATTAAGTTGTTTGTTAGGGAAATCTAGTCATGTGTGTTTTTCTTTTTTATTGGTTGTAATTATTTGTTATTTAACTATTGAAAAATGTAAATGTGTTGTTGTTTAATGTAATATTTGAAATGAAATCATGGTATCATAAATATTTAATGATTTTGAGAAATTAATTTTTTTATGTTTTATATGTTGAAAAATAATTTTTTCTGCATTAATAAGGTTTATTTTTTATATTTTAATTTTTTGTTCATAATATGTAATATGGGTTTACTATAATATTTTTATGGTAAGGGGTTTCTTTAATTTTTAAACATTAAATTTATTTTATGTTCTATGGTGTTGAAGAACTATTTAAAGAGGTCAATAGTTATATATTGTTTATAGAGACGATATATGTGTCTTTTATAATCACTTTTTATCTCCAATGGAATAATTTTACATTGGAGTCACTTGGCAGGTCAGTGTTGTTTTAATGCTAACAATTGTTATTTTAAGAATTCAATATATGAGTTTCTGTAGTAGTTCATGTTAAAATAATGTTAAGAACTATTATTTTTAGAATTAGTTATTTGATTCTATATCACATACATCCTCAAATAATTAATATCATATATTATGACTATGTATAGTGATAATAATTTAAAATGCAATTAAATCTTTTACAAATTATATTCTTTTAGCATATAAATCCATAAGAAATGCATTATGTGTTAACTAATTGTTGTTATTTGATCTATAAAAATTATTTTTTTATATTTATTTTTCTTCATTAATACCAAACCCTCACCCTTATTTTTTAGAAATAAGGGTTTCTCTCTCCAAACTATAATATAATAATAAGATAAAATATTCATTTCACAGAATATTTCCTACGACTAAAATGATTATTTAAACATTATGATGGTTCAATAAAATTACTTTGAATTATCTATATAATTCAAAATGATTACAAATATAAATGTAGTCTATTTGATTTACTCTTTTATTCATCTATAAAACTGTTGATCAGGTGCATTCTCCTTAGAAAAGTTGTATTTCACATGATCTGCATATTTATTGGATTGTAATTATTTTTGTGGATTTATAAATTAATAAAATAAAATTTATAACCATTGTACATTTTTTTATTTTCATTAGAAATACATGTATCATATATTTGACTCTAGAATCGTTCACTCATTTTTTTCATGGGTATGAAATAAATAAATATAACATTTTACTAAAAAATATATCCGAAGTGATATAATATGAATAGATGAAAATGATAAAATGAATATTAAGTAATGACATATTTTAAAATAACATTGATTTTCTTTTATATACACATGTAATGCATATAGTAATTAAATAAAATATACAATGTAATTTAATACTATAAAATTGATAATTTTTGTCTAATTAAACAGATTTAAGTGTATTTATAAATGATTAAAAGTATGAATATATATGGAAGTTCAAATATAGATTAATTTGAATATAGGATTAAACATATCCATATTAGTGTGTGAATATAATTATAGTAAATATGTTTTTATGCATACTATAAAAATGATTTAATGACATATTGATGTTTTTTATATAAATGTATATTTATTTGAATAACAACATGAAAATCAAGAAAACCATGAATGATTGATGAACAAAAAAACAAGATACCCTAAATGTCCCCAACTATCCAAAAAAGAGAATAACACTGAAATAAACCGATTATAGATGAACACATAATAAAAGATATGTTATGGATGAAAATGGAATTATAAAAAAATAAACCAAGAAAACGAAAGGAATGGTCAACTGGGAATACAAAAATATTATTTCAAAATATCATACCTTCCATTAAGAGGATTGATTAGTCCAAAATAAATGACTTCGTTTTCTACAAAAGAATTGGGGAAAAAATAAAAAACATAAAATCATATGAATGATATTTTGAGAATCCTTCAAAAATGTTTGGAGGTTCATATGTAACGTTTTTATGTTCAATTTGGCTAAACCACCACTTCGGCTGTTTTTGTGGTTCAAATCAATGAGAAATTGAATGCGGTGAGAGGAGAAGTTATTTTCTATGGTTTATTTTAAAACCGAAGATGGGACATATTAGTGTTACTTGAAAGACGTTGATAAAATCTATTTTTATTAGTCCTAACATTATTATTCATAATAAATACAAAATTTATCAACACTTTTTAGCAACAGATAACGTAATACCTTTACCAACCCTAAAAAATAACTCATTGAAGGGGTATTTATCAGCACTTATTTTTTAATGGTGATAAAGTAAACCATTATCTGCGCTTAATCATATTTTGAGAATAATATATTAAAAAGAATAAAAATTATTCAATAAATAATAGTAATTATTTAAATAACAAATTTATAAAAATTCAAGTATACAATTATTTTATATTAAAAGATTATTGAAAAATGTATTTAAATAAATTAAAAATATAACATAGAAATATATTAAAAATACCAAAATTTAATAAATAATATTGAATTGAAACATAATCATATAGGAAAAAAAACATGATGAAAATATTAATAAATAAATTTTAAAATTTTATGAATAAATTTAACAAATTAAATAATTTATGACATTTTTAAATTGAATAAATAATATTGAATGAATGACCATTGAAAATGAATAAATGAATTTGAATAAATTATAAAAATATTAAAAGAAGTTATTTCATAACATTAAATATATAAATCCCAAACACATTAATATGAATAAATAAATAATAAAAATATTATAAATAAATAAGTTAAAAAATTTATTATTTTAAATATTTAAATTAATATAATAATAATGAATTTAAAAAAATTAATTCTACATTTTAAAAACATATTAAAATATTAAGTATTAATATGTAAAAATGAATAAATATTAATAATATAAATTACAAACATATTAATAATATGTAAACATAGAAAATAAATATTTAAAAAATATTAATAAATAATAACTTAAAAAAATATGAAATTAAATAATTAGTATTAAATGAATTAATATTTTAAATGATAAGATACAATTAAATACATTACCAAAAAATTACAATAGTGGTTTTAAAACATCAATTAAATAAATTAATAAAACATATATAAATAATAGTATTTGAATATACAAATAATGTTTTTTATAAAAATAAAAATTGTTATAAAAATTTGATATTATTTATTTAAAATAAAAAATATTGAAAATGAATTTAAATAAATTATTTATGAAAACTTCACACATTTTATGAATATTAAAAAATAATAAATGATAATTGTAAAATGTTAATAATATAAATTACTATCTTATTAAAAAGATTAAAACATAGTAAATAAATATTCATAAATAAATATTAAATAATTAAAAAACTATTAAAAAATTATTAAAAATTACAAATGAATAAATAATATTAAATTAAAATATATTGAAAAGGAATAAATATAATTGAATAAATTATAAAAATATTTAAAAATTTGATTTTGTAACATTAATTAAAAAAATTACGAACACTAAAAACAACAAATAAATAAATAAATCAATTATAACTATTATATAAATAATAAAATCATTGATAATAAATTATATTAAAACTATAAATAACAAATATTTTAAAATTTTCATATGAATAAAATAAATATATATATTCAAAATATATAAAAAATATCACAATAGAAAAAATTCAAATGAGTAAATATTAATCATATAAATTTTGAATATATTGAAATCATTAGATATTTGGTAAATATATATATATAAATATTAAAAAAATTAAATTTAAAAAATAATGAATAAAATAAACATTAAAAATTATAAAATAATATTAAATGAATCAATTACTGAAATGAATAAATAATAATGAAAAAATTATAATTTTTTATAAAAGTTAATTCATATAATCAATTAATAGAATTATAAAAAAAATCAAAAAAAAAAATGAATAAATAAATATTTTTATTATTACTAATTAGTTAAGAATGTATTGTATTGATTGTATATAAAAAATATATTTAACTAGTACTCGCCCATGCGTATGCACGACCATATGGATTAATAGCTATTTTTTAATAAGAGGAACATTCGTAAAAGTTTGAAGAAAATTAAATATATTTTTAATCTCAAATAAGTTGTGCATAATATTGAAATAGAATTAAATATAATATGGATAAACCATTAAAATAGTTAGAAAAAGAGAGTGATACATAATTATAGAATGGAGGTTGAATAGTTTTTGGGACATCATAATGTATGAATAATTTAGTGAATTCACTAAGGTTGAAAAAATTATATTTGAAATAATAGAAGTACAAGAATGAAAAAAATATTAAAATGGTTGATTCAAATTATAGTGTTAATAATAATTTTAGTTGGCACAGAAAATAAATAATTCAAGGGGAGGGATATGAATAAACTTCATAAGAACATACAATAGTTACAGTAAGAATTATTTTTTTATTGTATATTGGGTCGAGAAGTTCACAGTGAAATTTCATTTTTTATTATGGCAAGAGGAAATACATTACCATAGTAATGATAATTTATATTACATTAAGGAACTATTTTGAAGTGGGAGGAAATGGTATATATACACTCATTAAACACTTGAAAATTGAGAAGTAAAACATATTTATAAAGAATGTCTTGTTTAAAGATTTGTTTGGAGGAAACTGGAAGGCCCAACACACTCTCATTTTGGAAGACAGAGATGATTTCTGATGCTGTGCAGTTTCCTCCATATTTAACTATACAACAGCCTTTAATTGCTAATTGTGGAAGAGAGATCTGATATCTTTTGAGGCATCTGAACTGTTAATGTTTGGAAATAGTCACATCTAACTGATATACAAGGAGGATGATAAAAAACTCACAAGGAAGCAAAGGCATGAAAAACCACATGGGACCATAGGGATTTAAAAAGCTTTCCAGGCATCATGCGTGGTGTTTGAATACAAATCTTCACCATTACTTTCTATAACAGTTCATTTCAAATAATTATTTGTAACAAACATGTCCAATATGAGAATACCATCCTCCCAGTCTAATATTAATGCAGAAATTTAAACCATAAAATAAACAAGCCAAAATTACTAGCATTCGATATATATAAGAGGCTATAGAAAGAGGCTATGGTCACATAATTTTTAAGAATGAAGACAACTTCATCAAATAAAAATTTTATCTGTATTTTTTGACTAGTTTCATTCTTCGTTGGGGTGGGTAATTTCAGTTCCAGTGCCGTAGTGCCTCCTAGAAAGACAAGTGTTGAGAGGGATGAAGTTTCAAATCATAGCTATAGAGGAAGAAATTAAAATGTATGATCTATCCTTATTCACACAGATTTAAAACTGCCTTAAAAGGCTCCTGCAATAATAGCATGAAAAAAACACAATTCTTTAGTATGAATATCAAGAATGGACAAATCCTTCCATGGCCATACTTTGTAAAGTTTTTTTTTTCAGAAACAAAATAAACACTTATTTTTTCAATCTTCTTATCATAGGTGTCAAGAGATATAAGAAGTTTTTAATTAGTGTGGCCAAACAGTTTCCTCTGTTAGACATCTTGTAATGAAATCTGCTTAGTCCCTATTTGAAGACACCTTTTTATGTTTTTTTAAATTGATTATCAGAAGTGATGATATAAATAAATTATCAGTAAGTGATGTCAAATGGATCCATTATTTGTCACCCATGAATAGTGATTATATAAAGAGCTTTGTATATTTCTTAAAGAAGTGATTGACTACCGCTTATTTAAGTGGTTTTCTTATAGAATATATTTTTTAGTGTTTTTTTAGAAATAGAACAAAGACAGTTAATTTTTAAAAATTGATTACCCAAAGTGTAATATATATACTGTTTTTTTTCATTTTTGAGCATTTACCTGGAGTCGCATGAATACTTGACACATGAGTGGCATCCAATGTGGATGATTTATGATGCTCCTCTGTAACATCAATATGATTTTCAAGTCTATGGTCAGGAGGAACTCCAATGTACATTTCATTGCTTTAACTACATGCTTGATGAATGTAATAATCATTATAAAGAATAATGATCATTATGAAGAATGTAGTTTCCCTGCCATCCCCAAACAATGTCTGCAATATAAGTCAAACATAGAACAAAAACAATTATGTGATGAATGTAATAATCATTATGAAGAATAATTTAGTTATTAGAAGAATGTGATAAATGAACTATGGGATAATAAACCTGAAAAACGTCATTCAAAATTACGGAAATATAAACATTTGTTTGAAGAACCTGCTTAATAAAATTAAGAGTTTATGAAAATATTCAATATGTAATATGCTTGAAAATCCTGCTTTAGAAACCTTGAATCTGAAATCTGTTCCATAAAAGTTCTAGTGTACATTGAAACCTATTGAGTGTCCAACCTAATAAAATCTATTTCAATATGAAATATACTTCAAAATAAAATCTTCTACAAATTGATTAAGTCGAAAATGATCCATTACTTAAAAAATATAATGCAAAGACTGTGAATTACAATGCATGAAAACAAAATTTCAGTTATGAAGGGAAACATGTCAACTACAAGATGAAATTCATCACCCCATTAGAGTTCAAGCAGTGCTGATAAACCACGTTGGCCACCTGTATTCAGATTCGACACAAATTTGATGTTGATAACAAATTTCCTGGATGATTAGTAACAAAAAAATCAGAACTGAAAGGATCATAACTGCATCCACCTATGTCAAACTCAAAACTGGTCCTCAAAAACACATTAGAGTATTAGTTGCTGACCACATTGAATAAGTATGAAAATCAGTATCTGTCTAATATATTATGCTTCATCTTATCCATCACTGCAATGAATAAAATGAAGACGCACACACACCGATTAAGGTCATAGAACTTTGAATAAGAAAAATACATTTTACACTGTAACCAAATTATGGAAAGTTTGGATCTATGCTATTTTTGAAAACACATTGAAAAAATGCATATCCTATGAAAATGATCTGTTAGAAGACATATAAATATGTATACACCTATTTAGTACAGACAATTAAATTTAACAATGAATATACTAAGAGAATTAAATATAGTGAAAGTGAATAGAGAAACAAATAAACTTTAAGCAATTTGGATCGAGTCTAACACAAAAAAAGGGAACAAAACATAAAATCATAGGACACAACTTAACAACAATGAAAAAATACTGAAAAGATGAAACCTACAAAAATACTGAAAAGGATTACATGTACGTTACCAAAAAGGTATTGGTCCCCTTTATCAAATTGGCATTATGTTTGACGACATATAGAAGAAACAAATGTATTGTAATCATCTAAAATATCTCCAGATCATATGGTTAAATGGGGCAATAAAATAGAAAATGTAAAGTAAGTATGCTAACTGGTGTCTTCAACAGTGTCTTGTTATAGCAACTCTTCTATAAAAAAGTCTTTATTTATATCATTCATAATCAAAGTGGCGCTATCATGCCATTATGAATGTCAAAATTAAATATATAATTTGAAAGAAATCATAACAAAAATATTTAAACATGAGGGTTTATGAAAAAAATTGTGAGTTGTATAACACCAACAACTCTTTATAACATTACCTAGTGTGTCCTGCTAAAGAAACCTGGAGATGATTTGATTATCTGAAGGTTAAACGTGAACCTGAAAATTAAGTCTATATCCACCTAAGAAACAACCAGGACACCCAACAGAACATGTATGTGAATGTGGGGAAACTAAAAAGTTAGTGAAACATACCTTAAGGAAAGCTATGATCTCTGGAATCTCATACCTGAAACCCAAATACAAATAACATTTTCATGAAGACAGAGTTACAGAGCCAAAAAAACAAAAATGAAAAATAAATAATTACTGTATAAATAAACCTGGAGATACTTTGATTATATGAAGGTCAAACATGAACTTGAAAATCAAATGAAGTCTATAGAACAAAACATTTATGTGAATATGGGAAAACAAATACATGGTGAAACAGAACTTCAGGCAAGAAAATTTCTCTGTTAGACCATACCCAAATAACCAAAATTCAAATAAAATTATTGAATCGTGAGACCAAACACATTCAAATATTCATTCATATATGAGCTTAAAACATTTCCATAAACATAGATCTACATATCCAAATACACCAAAATGAAAAATAAATTAACACTTTGTAAAAATCATTACCTGCTCTTGCCTCTAAATATTAGTTTTCAATCAAGAACGTGAAATAGAAAACTAATGTAAATATTATTTCGAAACTAGTGAAGAAAAGTGAACCTACCTTAGGTGTAGAAGTGCTCCTCTATAACTTGGAGACTTAGGTGTAATGAAGATATACCTCAAATAGACAAACAATGTACATATAATAATACCTTGTGGGGATGAAATTTGTCTATGGAGCCTTAGAAATGAAGTATATAACCTTACCCTTATGTTGATCATCAAAATGGAAAAAGTTCAACATGTCAATGGATTTCAATCCAAATATTTATTTATCCAATATGTAATTAATTTAGTTGTATATAATAAGAATGAAAAACGTAGTTCTAGTATTAAATGATTTCAAATATGTCAAGCAGATCCTTAAACACCTAATATATTACATTACCTTTATGTTCAAATTCAAAATTATATATATTAGATTATGAAAGGAAACCATTCCAAATATTTATTAATCTAAGAGGATACAGTTAATTTAACATTATAAAATCAAATTAATATAATTATTTACAATAGTTAATGATGTTAAAGAGGTCAACTGATGATTTATAAAAATTTGACTATTAATCATAAATAAAAATAGAATCTTTAGTTTAAAATCAACCAATGAAGATGTAAACAACATAATTAACAAATAAAGTTAACTACTAAATAATAATTAAAAGTAATTTTCATTTTGAAACAATAAGAATCAAAACATAATATATGTTTTGTATATGAACTTAATGAACTATAATAGAACACATGTTCTCTTGTCTATACAGAAGAATATCCAAAATACAAAAAAAAAGTATCATTGTAACTATTTATAAAAAATACAATGATATTTTCAATTGAAAAGAAAAACCAAATCAAAAACAATATTCTATTATAATTAATTCAACATAAACAATTAAAACACATGATTAATAATTCGAAAAATAACTATTTCGGGACAAATAGAGAAATGAAACATCCATGGTAGAATAACCAATGATGATCAACATCCAACGAATAGAAAAATTTAGTTCTTTTTTAATATTTGAATGTTCTATGCATAACAAAAATGCATGCATTATACAATAAATGCATATTAAAACAATCTTATAGTATACAATATATGCATATATAAAATTCATAGTGCATAAGTCTAAATAGTAATAGGTTGAATGGGATTATTAAATTGTTTTATTCATACCATATACTATATATGTACATGTTCATGTAATTTCAAACAATACATGCATATTGTATGCATACATGTGTATGAAATTTTAATCGTTGTATTTTTAATATATAAAGAATATTTTAATAATCATTTATATAGTATATAATAGTGCATATAACATGTATAATGTATCCATATTGTAATTTAAGATAAAATGGATCTATAATATACATTGAAGTATTAATTTATAAATTGACATGACCTAATCAATAATGATAGTTGAACACTTCTGAAATACATGTTTATTAATGGTCTCTAGAAATAATCATACATGCATTCAACCAATTCTAACAAAGAATAATATTAACGATGATGAATGTAAAGTAAACCTAAACCCCCCACATATGTATGTTGACATGATAATCCATGAAATGATTAATGAATTTATTACTTATCATGATGTGGTAACTTTTTAGGTACATTTTCATTTCAATTAAATTACATAAAAACACATGTAAAGATCACATTGATTAAGAATTTTTTATTTATGAAACAATGAATGTGTGAATAAAATATATAAATGCATATCAAAACCAACATACCCCAACCAAAAATCAATGATGTGTCACTCTCTACTTGAAAAATTGGTTTGTATTTTAAATATATAGTAATATGTTTATATGGAATGTAATTAAATCATAATTAACATCCATTTTTTATATATAGATTGACGATTCAAAATCTAAATCCTCTTATGTCCATGGTCGTGTGATATGGAATGAGGATCATGTAAATAAAGAAGGAATAGTATTAGATGAAAAAAAAATTCGGGAGGAATTTTAAAGTATGTCATAATTTAAAAAAATATACATTAAATATATATTTCATAATAAGGAATTATTATTTAAATATATTTTTTTATTGGTTATAAAAAAGAGTCATCATCAAAAATACCTTGATGAATGACTATGTTCAGTGGCCTTGAAGCATATAAAACAATATGGTCATGTCAAAGGTGTAGGTTTTCAAGAGTCTCTCACAAAATAATTTTAGAATATAAATGAATAATGGGATAAGGATAATAAATTGACTGAGATAAATAAATGAATAACTACTATATAAAAAAATATTGGAATTTTGATTAGTTAGAGAGTAATATGGGAATGAATCAAAGTGATTAAAAACATAACAATAACCACTATATGAAGATATCCCATATCATAGAGGATATCCATTCCTCTTAGAGGTCTGCCTTACCAGTGGTAATCAATTTTCAAATAACAATATCATTGAATTTTGAATCAACCTGACACTAATAACATTGCTGTATAAATATTATACATTTTCAAAATGGATTTTATTCACATCTATCTTTACCAATCTAATGAATTGTTTTGAGGGGTACAATGTAAAATACTGAAAGAAGATTTTATTCCAAACTAAAATAATCCAAATTATAATGTGATACCAAGAATTAACATATCTCAAGAGTTTAGGTATAAGATACATGTTCCCCTTCATTATCTAGACGACAACATAATCTAAATTACTATAGGAACATTCATTTCATGGCTATTTGATCTTGTAAAAATACATGTTAATGAGGAGGTATTTCTTTACAATTTACTTTTTTCACAACCTTTATATGTTAATTGCAAATAATTGATCTATGGAATAGTATTATAGATTTATAAAAGGAAGGTGAAATAGAAGGTTGAATTAAATAATCTAAATAATTAACTGGTGGATGTAAAATATGGTCAAAAAGAATCTTTACATAACCAGTTGAAAATCTTTATTTATTGATATTACATGTTCATGTGGATACAAAACATAATAACAATCAAATGACCATAAGATATTTTAAATGAAATTTCCTGAGAGTCCATTATAATCATTTAGTTTCTTGACAATGTATATTATGTTCTCATAAATGGATGTATATGTGTCAATATTATAAATTAATGAATAAGGTCTATTTTTTTGACCATTGTTTTATAATAGGTGATCTATTTCATTAATTTTACATGAATAATATTCAAATAAAAATCATGTTTATATATCGGTATTATTTTATGAGAAAACCCTATGAATTATTTTCCACACATTAGTCCTCATATAACTTTATCAAAATATAATTTCATTGAATATAGTGGAATATTTAGTAATAGTGGGAAAACTAGCTGTAATTTTTGAAAAAAAACATACAGATTAAAGACACTTGTTTCTACCAATGATGAATTGGTAAATATCTAAATATTAATCATATGAAATATATTTTAATTACATTTATTAGATATTCATTTTTTAATTGAACATTGGGTCCTCATTTCAATCAATTTGGATACCCCAAAAATTTATTTTTTGTATTCAACAAATGGATAACTAAAAACAAGGACACACATAATACTTTTATCAAATTTCAATGCACTAGATCACAAATTTTATGAATAAACATCATGTTATAAATTATATATTAATTATCAATTAATATTTCATAATGATAGGCCTATTTTTACATATAAAAACAATCATGGCATGATAATTTTCCATGAGCATAATAAGACAATCAAATTATAAAAGTGGTCATGAATTATGTTATATATAGTATTATTTCCAAAATAATACATATATCAAAATAAATTACTTATTTTTCTTAATTAATATATTGAGTATAAAATAAGAAAATTTCAATTATAGTGTCTAGTATATTTGAAAATTTATGAATTATATCATTTTCTGTCAAAACATTGAATCCACAATGTTGTATTTCCAATGATAATTATAGTTTAATTTATGGTTCCTTATAAGAGACTCTATAAGAGTTGTATAGAAATTTCAAAATATGTTACCTAAATAATTTTTCTATGATTTTTAATGTTTTATATGGGAAATATTATTATTTTAAAAATAGAGGTGATGATCATTTATTTTAATGGAATCATTATCCACTTTTTGGTAAAAATTGTATGTTTTTACAAAAATGTTCTCACGGATTCTCATGTTTTATAAAAAAGTCTCACAATTATGATTTTTCCAATATCATTTATCATAATGTGTTTTATAAAAAATCAATGGAAATAATTTTGATTAGATGTTCATTTATGTGATTATAAGAGAAAAAAAGGTTAATTATTTTAATGAAAAAACACTTTTATGATTATATGGTTTTGAAATGTATTAATCGTCATCACTGTTATTTTATAATAATCATACTGATCGTTTTGTTCTTAAATTTTTTTTAAAAATTCACAGTGTTAAAAGATGTCAAGAAATAGTGATGAAGACATTGTTTGGAAAATATAAAAATGATAGTTGTTGGAGTAATTATCGCTCAAATACACATGTGTTGTTGTGTAATTTTTTTTTCTAAATATATAAAAGTATAAATGTATATGGTCAATGGATATTTAGGTGATACATGTTTCCTTTTTATTATAAATGTTTTGGATTGCTGAAATTGGGTAATATTTTTTGGTATTGAAGACATAAATGTAAATTTTATATTTTTAGAACTAGATTCAGAAGTGCAGGTTCAAGACTATTATTTTAGATTAATGTAGTTGATTAATGATTAATTTATGTATCATTTTATGGTTTATTTTAGGGTTTTGTGATAAGAGTTTTGATCTATTGAATTATGTGTTTCTTGATTTATGTTTTGTGCTTTGGATTAAGAGGTCTGGGTTACGGGTTTTGGTTATCGAATGTATGATAAATTTAAGTAAAATAGGATTAGAATTTAAGATTTATTCCTAGATATTGGTTATGAATTTAACATGTTATTTAGGTTATAGTATTTATTTTAAAATTTATAATCGATTTTTGGTTTAGATTTAAGTATAGTGGTTGGGAGTTAAGGTCTTGGGGCCAATGAATATGTTTAGGTTTTTGTATATGTTCCAGATGTATATGATTAGGTGTCTTTGGGGTTCTAGATTAATGATATAGTATTTGTATATGGATTAGTGTTAAGGTTGGGGAAAAATATGTTATTAGGTTATGGGATTATGTTAAGTATTAATTTAGGATATGGTTATCAATTATGTTTTATAGTTAGGTTTTATGATTATGTTATAGTGGATTACGTGTTTGGGATTTCAGGTCTATATTAGGGATTATGATTATATTGGAGTTGTAATCTTATGTTTGTAATTTTATATGTATTTTGGGATATATAGGAATAGAATTAAAGATTCATTTTTAGTTACGGGTTTACAATTTATGTTGTAGTTTTAGTTATATGATAATAATTTACAATGTATTTTGGGTTATTAGATAGGTGTAATGTTTTATGGGGTTTTGTGTTTTAATACTTAGTATGCAGGACATTCACTAGGTTTATGGATTATTTTGTTTAGGTTTAAATTTTAGTTTGGGTTTTTTTATTATAATTATAGTCAAAGGTTCTATGTTATGTTATAGAGGAGTTTGTTTTTGGGGTATAATTTCTATGATTGGTATAAGGTGTAGGGGTACGCTGAGGATAAAATTTAGCTCTAGGTTACATATTTAATATTACTGTTAGGTGTTTATTGTTATTGTTTAGGTAGTTGTTTACGGATTTAATTTAGGATTAGGTTATCATATTATATTATGTTACTAAGGTATGAGTTAAGGTCTATAGGACTTTGTATCTAGGATTTTGGATGTATTTTGCATTTGAATGTAGGTTCTCAGGGTAAGGTGATATGTGTTAATGTATGTGGGGTTTCTTGTATAGGGTTTAAGATATATAATTGAGATTAGGTTAAGTAATCAGGCTGCGGATAATTTTTTTGGGTATATTATGGATTAAATTAGTTTTTTGTTATTAGTTTAATTTTATGTGTTTGGGTTAGGTTTTGTGATCTAAGAGCATAGGTGTAATGTATTTATGATTTAGGTTATGGATTATGAGGTTTCAAAACTATGATTTGGTTTTGTATTTATAATGTTGTTTGGGATATATATATATTTAAAATTTAATATGTATATTGAGTTATATTATTATAATATAAATTGTAGTTTGGGTCACAAGTTTACAATTTATGATGTAGTTTAGGTTATAGATTTATTTTTATGGTTATTGGTTACATGTTCAGGTCTCATAAATTTCGATTATGATTTGTTTTAATGATAGGGGTTAGGTTTTATGGTCTAGGGGGATTTGTAGTTTAGGATATAAGATATTAATATGGGATTTGTTTTAGGGTGAATGTTGAGGATTAAATTTATGTATCTGGTTTAGGGAGTATAATTACGATTACATTAGGTTTGTTTAATTATTATATTTTTATTATTAAAGTATGGGAGTTACAGTATAGGTTATTTTTTGTCTATGATTTTAGTTGTATGGTAGGGATTAGGTTTATGGTTTAGAAATAGGTTAAGGTTTTAGAATTTATGATGTATTTTGGGTTTTGTAGGATAATTATTTATGATTTAGTTTGAGTTATATGATTATAATTTAAGATTTTTTATATGTTATAGCTATAAAATTTAAAATGTAGTTTATGTTATTGTATAGGTGTTATGTTATTGGGGATTTAATGTTTTAATATTGAATATATAGGATTGGGATTATATTTAGAGAGTATGTTGATGTTTCAATATTGATTTGTGTAATAAGATTAGTATTTTTGTTTGGGGTTTGGAGTTAAGGTGTATAGGATTTGGTGTTTACGATTTTATTCATAGGTTTGGGATTAGATTTAGGGGGAATGTTTATGATTAATTTTATTTCTATATTATAGGTTTAGTATTAATGATATGGGTTTGGTGTTAATATCTAAGGGATTTAGTGGTTGGTATTTAAATTTGGGTGTTATGGATTAGAGATTTGGTTAAGGATTAAATTTAGGTTTGGGATATTGTCTTAGTATATGGTTATGGGGACATAGTTAATGTTTAATGGATTTGGTTATTAGGATTTAGTTTGTAATTGAAATTTTAAAATTTAGGTATTAATTTTATGGGAGAAGGTTATATGATTATAATTTAGGTTTGGGTTTTATGTTTTGTACCATGATAGGGGTAAGAACTCAATGAATAAAGGATTAGGTTTTTAGTTTTAATTATGAATGTCAGTGTATTGTTTTATGTTTTAGTTATAAAATATGATATATATTATATGTTATATGTTTAGAAAATTATATGCTGTTTTTATTGGTATTGTTTTCAGGGTAATCTTTATGTGTTAAGTTCTAGGGGATTTGTTATTTAAGAATTAATAGAATGGTTATATATTAGGTTTGGATATTATGTTGAGGATTAAATATAAAATTGATCTATAAGTTTAGTTTTCTGGTTATCAGTTAGGTGGTATGATCTAAGGGAATCAAGTTTTAGGATTTATGTTTTAGATTATAGATTATGATTCAAGAGTAGTATATGTATTAAAGATATATATAGATTATAGAATTAGTTTAAGGTATGGTATAAGGTGTTAACGTCTCGGGGAGATGGAGTTTAGGGTACTTGTTATAGGTTATTACCACTTATTTTTTAGGCCTAAAACGCTTTGAGATAATTTCTAGAATCTCTCCCTAAATTACATATTAATGTCTAAAATAAAACCTAAATCCAAAACCTAAACTGAATCCCCAACCTATAATCTAAATCATAAAAAATCCCTCAGACACTAACACATAACCCCTTATTATATATCTAATCGTATGCCCCAAAATTCTTATTAACATAGAAACGTATAAATTAAACTACATAGTATCTTTGATACCAAACCTATAACACCAAAACTAAAAAATGAATAAGATATAACATATAAATAAACAATTAATACTCCTAATATAATCCATATCCTACACATTGATCATGACCTATAACCTATGTCCAATATCTAAAAAACGAAATTCCCTAGACCATAACATCTATTCCCAAATAATAAAACTAATCATATAGCCCATACATCATACTAACATCTAAATCTATAACTAAAACAACATATTAAATTCTAACCCAAAACTTATAACCCAAAAAAAAAAAATTAATCCCATGTCCCATAAAAACACACATGATCATTAAAATTTATTTAAAAACCAACACACTAATATTGATCCCAAAGCTACACCATGTATCCTAAATACTAAATTTTATTTACCTTACCACCTTAATTGTAACCATAAAACATAACATATACCATAAAATATATATTTAATTCTATGAATAAATGTATCCAAAACCTATACATAATCCAAAAACTATAACCTAAATCCTAGATAAGTAAGGGCCTTGGTATTTTGGATTTATGATGTATTTTAGGGATTATGTTTTCGGTGTAGGTTAAGGTTTAAATGTAGGATTGAGAGTGGTTTAGAATTATGTTTATGTTTTCTGGTATATAAATTATATGGATTATTATTTCATTTATAGATTTATGATTTAGTTTATGTTTGCGTTATATTTAGGATTATAATTTAAAAATATATGTTGGGTTTCTGGAGTAGATTTAAGGTTTAGTATTTGGGATATGGTATTTGGTGTGTAGGATTTAGGTTAACATTTGTGCATTAGCTTTAGTTTTGGGATACATATAGGTTTAGAATTTATGATTTAGATTGAGTTATATGGTTATTTTATGGTTTGGTTTCTTTTCACTAATGTGTAAAGTATTTGACATTTGGGATTTATGATATTGTTTAGCAACATGGTTTAAGGAGTAGATTATGAAATAAATTAAGGAAATTACTTGTTTAATTTCAAGTTATAGGTCATATGTGTTTCTTTTTGGGATATATGATTAGCTTTTGAATTGAAGAAGTTATTATAGATATTGGTTTATAAGTATATATATATTCTTGGTTATAAGATTATTTTTAAGTCAGGGGTTAGGTGTTATGGTAATTGGGATTTGGTGTTTTGAATTTTTGATGTACGATAGGGATCCGATTTGGCATTAGTGTTATGATTGTTATAAGAACCTTTAAAATCCAAAAACATTTATCTTGCCTTCTATGAAATGATAAAATGTCACTTCATTAGTTTTAAAAAAATCATTGATAAAGGAGGTCCTTTATCGATGCTACATTACGAGTTACAAACGGGCATCTTTATCAATTATTTTATTAGTGTCGAAAAAGGGGATAATTTTTAATCAATATATACCACTAATAATGTATCTTTTTATCATAGTTAATCCTATCATTGATAAAATACATGTTTTAGAGGTGATCTATTAAAATTATAACCTAATACCCCTACAAATAAGTAACATTAATTGCAATTAAATTTACATAAAAATAGGGCAACCTAGTATAATAAATAAATTTCATGAATTAATCTATAAAATTTTATTGAAAAGTAATGTTTATCAAAAAGATAAAAAAATTCTGGAAAATTAATGTTTCAAAGTCAGTGGACACCGACCCGATCTCAAAAAATTCTGATCATGCTAGAGATTGTTAAAGAACCGACCACAACTTGAGAAAAATAGTTGAACTATATAAATGATAATTCTTATGTGAGTAATTGTATAGAAAAACAAATTAATCATAAATTTGGAATAATTAATTAATAAAATATCACCTAAAAAATAAAAACATTAAATTTAACTCATATTTTGTACACTACATGTCATTTTGATGTGTTGTTGATTAATACAAAAAATATTTATGATAATTTTCCAAAAGTAGTAGAAAAATATGATCATATTTTCATAGTTTTATGTATGTGATGTGTGTTTTACACTAAAATATAGGTTTAAAATAAAAACATGTATTCTGAGTCATACTAGTATCAGAGAAGTGCATATTGATGTTTAGAGAGTTCCTACACATCAAAAAATATTTTTTTTATGATTTTACAAAAACATCACGATAATATGACTGTTTTTTATAGATTATCAATGAGCGAGTTTTTTACTATAATTTCATTTTTAAAATGTAAACACACAATTTGAGTCATATCAGTCAAAAATTGTTTTGTATTTATGTGAGGTTGATTCATGCACACTAAAAAAAAATTGTGGATCATTTTGATAATGCATCAATTACATATTAGAACGTTTTCTATGTTTTTTGTGGGTGACACATGTTTTGACAAAGATTAAAATTTTAAATTTAAAACACAGATTTAAATTCATATCGGTCACAAAGTGTATCAAATTGATGTTCATATAATTAAAACAGATCTCCAATTAAATATGGATAATTGATTTATATTTTTTTAAGAAACTTAAATACGTTTAATTAATTTGAGGTATGAAATGTATCATTTGAACTAAAATGTAACTTTTAAATAAGAACATACACTTTAATTCATACCGGTTATATCAACTATCATGTTATTGTATGGTTGATTCCTTCTATCAGAAATTACTTTTGGATGATTATACTAGATTTAAGTGTCATTCCATGAGGGATTTCAATGTTTTGAGTATGTGATATGTGTTTTGAAATAAAATATCAAATTTAATTAAAAATTGTAGTTCTAGTCATTCTGGACACACCATGTATTGAATTTATGTATTGTTAATTCGAATGCATTGAAAATAAATTAAGTATTATTTTATGAAATTGAAAAGATAATAAAAGTGTTTTTTAATGTATTTCATTGAGTGACACATGGTTTTATTGATGATGTCATTTTTAAATTAAAAACACACACTCCAAGTCATAATGATAACACCACATGTTAGATTGACACAATACTAATTACTAAATGTCCCAAATGAAATAAGGATCAATTTTAAGAAGAATCAAGACAATCCCATCATGTTTTCACATTTTTCAACGAGTGAAATATGTTTTTATATAAAACTACATTTTAAAAAATATATATTCTGTGAGTTATATATGTTACTTACTGAAACTTAATTTTTTATTAAAATGGAAACACTTTTTGAGGAAAAAGTGAGAATCCACAAGTACCATACAATAATTCTCACACATAAAATATAACATATAAATTTTTTTCATAAAGTATCAAGGAGAGAATATTTTCTTCTTGGTTTTTAGTGAGTGACACTATTTTTTTAAAAAAAGTAATTTTTAAAATTAAATGAACCATCTCGAGACATACCAGTCACATCATGTATCATATTTGGCAATGGATAATTATTATATATCACAAATTATATATGGATCATTTTCCTAATCTAATCAGAAAATTTTAATTTATTTATCAGTTTTTAATATATCATTTTTCATTTGAATAAAAATGTGATTTTTAAATAATGCATAATTTGAGCCTTACATTCCACACCATTTATAATAATTTTTTTGTGCTTTATTCATAAACATCCCAACTGACCTATGGATCACATTCATAATTTATTAAGACAATATTAGTGAATTATATTATCTTTTAGCATGTAACATATGTTTTGAAATGAAATATCAATTATGAATAAAAACATAAAAATTGGGACATAATAGCCAAAATGTGTGTTATATTTATGTGTCGTTGATTATTACATATAAAATACAAGTTATTGATCTTTTTCAAAAAGTATTATGACTGATAGAAAGCGATTTCATGGTTTTTAGATAGTGAATCATTTATTTAAATAAATAGTCAATTTAAAAATTAAAATGTGTACATTAATTCTTACTGGTAAAACCATGTGTCAAATTGACATGTGAATAACTATTATACATGACAAATGACGTACCGATTATTCAGATAATCTATAATGAAATTATGATAATTTTAATTCATTTTTTTAATTAGAAGCACATATTTTTTACTAGAAATACATTTTCAACAGAACAAATATACATTCAGTCATACTGGTATGAATATTTCCCAATTTAATTTTGACTAATTCCTACAAATTATAAATGATTTATATATTTTTAACGAAAATATTGAAGATGATATGAGAAATTTTTCATGGTTTTTTCATGAGTGCTATATATATTTAAATAAAATTTCGTTTTTAAAATGAAAAACAATCATTGAGCCATTATGATAATATTCTATCATGAATTGACATTTGGATAATTCCTAAATAAAAAAAATTATCTCTTGATTTTTTTCTACATTAAAAATACTATATTAATGTGATTGAGATGTTTTGAGAATGTTATGTTTCTTTTGAAGTAAAGTGTGTTTTTTAAATTTAGAAAGAAATTTTTCTCAAACTGACCACTATGTGTGTTAGATTGACATGTAGTTCATTCTTACCCATCAAAATTGATTTATGTATCTTTATCCAAATGTATTAATTCAATCTGAGCTAATTTAAATACATATGAATGTGGAACATGAGTTTTGAACTAAAATGTATTTTTTAAATCAAAAAATGCACCTTGAGATATACAATCTACAACGTGTGTTACCTTGATGTTGGGTGATTCATATACATCATAAATGGCCAGTGTAGCATTTAAATAATGTATCAAGGAAATATGGATTATTTACTTGGTTCTCAATCAATGAAACACGTTTTTAACTAAAATTTCAATTTAAATGTAATAAATGAACTTCATATTATATTTAATGTAACCACATGTTGTTGGTTAATCGAAGAAGCGTCCATCTCTTTTTTATAATAGAACTCCTCATTAATGGTTTATAATAGAATCAAAATTTATATAAAACAATTCCTGATAACCATAAAATAATCAAAGAACATAAACTAATGAATAAAATATTCTTTATTCCCATAATAAAAACATTTCTAGATATTGAAGAATAAATTCCATTTCAATCACTTTTTTGAAAATACACAAAATAAATAGATAGAGGTTTTTCTTTGAAGAAATAATGAAATATTGTAAATGATTCCAAAAATAATATATTGGTCATGTAGGTAGGAAAAATTGTTGATTACATATGCATTAAATTAAACCATTCTATATGCCTTTTTTCATAACATTCCATAAAAAAAAGATAAAAATATTCCCTTAAAAAAATTATAATGAATGAAAAAAGTGACATGTAAAATAATTTTTTATTTATTTGTGCCAAAAAATAATCAATTATAATTTTTTTATGAATTTTTTGATTAAGGAAAATATTTTGAAAATAAATCATCAAGAGATTTCAAATGATTTTTTAAAAGTAATGTGTCTCTTACATCAACTAGGAATTGTTGCATATATTCTTTATGATCCTAAATAATTAAATTATATAAACTATTTAATTATAATAGAAAATTTTGAAATAGTATTATTCTTTTAATTTTAGATATTATTATATCATATAAAATTATGTAATATATTTATTTCAAGAAGGATGTTTTAATGATATTCATCTCAAATATTAAAAATTAATGGAGAATGTAGAAAAAAGTCAATCAGTTAATTATTCCCTAACATAAAAAATTATATTCCTGATATAATTTTCATCATTATAATGTAATAATATATCGACAACCAACTATTAATTATGTTTATGAAAAATGAATTAAGATACAATCAAAGAGATGATAGTTTGTAAAGGGACTTGTGTTATATTCCAATATTATAAAGATCACAATGGAAAGAAGGAAATTATATTTATCATTCCATAATTATGATTTTGTAATTATTTTAATATTAAATATTTAAATAATCATATATACATTGTATCCTTATAATATGGTGATGAATAATGAGTCAAATCATTTCATGGAGTTGTTAGTCCACACATGCACACAAAAAATGTTATTATTTTTCAATTGATGGAAGGGTAAAAAATATGATGACATTTAATCATTATAAAATGATTAAAATTCCATAAATATCATATATATAAATTATTTACATAATTATAACATACCATGGGAGATTATGATGTAAAAAATCACACCATTTCACTTGGAGGTTGTCTTCCATACTCATAAATGATGGTTGCATTTGGCATTTGATAGAGGACGAGATGAATATAGATATTTTCATTCACATAATATCAAATCAGTATATGTAATATAATTTTGATATAATTTTTTCATTCCCTAAGAAAATTTTAATGAGGTATAATGTGAAATAAAATGAAAATTCATGGTTAAGAACTATTCCTCTACCTCAGACAACGCCTTTAGGATTATAGGTAAGGCCTTCCAATGTATGTTTTATTAACAATCCAAGGCCTATAGGATGTGGGGAGTGTGTTTTTAGAGATATCTGGTTGGGTATTTTGTAATATATATTTTCCAAATGTTGTGAGGATGAAAGGATACTAGGTACCCATTTATAATTGAAGAGAGGGGAACTCTTTGAGTTTCATAATTTTTAAAATTAATATAATTTATTTTTCATGAATAAATATAGTTAAATTAATAATTTTTTATATAATTAGTATGGGTCTAAATATTATCATAAAATAAAATTTTAATATATTTAGATTATATTTTTACAATTATCTCATTGATTTAACCCCCAATTAATCGTTTTGAAAATTAGTATAATAGGGGGGTTTCTAACATTTTATGGGCCAAGAACAGTACTATAAATGTAAAATTTACCATAAATAGAACATGGTTGATATATTAAACCATTTAACATTCCATTGTAAAAATATATTATTTTTTAAAAGTTTTTAAAATATTAATAAAATATTATTTATTATAATATATCATTAAAGACATGTTGGTGAAATTAATTAAATTTCGAAATGAAAAAAAATGAAAAAATGAATTAGAATATACTAAATTAATTAGTTCCCAAAATGTTATATATATCTATAATGTTATTTTGATACTAAAACTAAAAAAAATATATTACTTTTAGAGTATTTAAATTAATTTACATGACTATTCTAATTCATGCAGAAGAAGGATAATGGCATTTTGTGAGAATTTAAGGTAATCACCTCATCACGAAAAAAAAACATCATAAAAATAAAAATAAAATAAAAAATAACCTTTATATTCAATTAATATGTATATTTACTCACATCTATGTCATGAAAACATATTTAGCATTTTATTTTGACATTTTTCACCTTGTACAAGAATTTGGATAATTCAAGAAATATATAACTCTAAAATTATAGAATATACACTAAAATAATAAATAATAATTAATATATATTAAAAATGTCTATCATAGACATATTTCATATCATATATTATCTTTTGGACACCAACTATGACTTTAATAATGTTGTCTAAGAACTATGTCAGTACTGTAAATGATTTTTATATTTACCATGAAATAAATGACAGTTTGTTTGTTATGAAATTTGTTTGTATTAAATTTTTAGTATATTATCATAAATTATTTTATCCATAATTTTAATATTGATTCATATCATATTTATATATTTTTGGTATCATAAATGATACCACATTACATAAAAACTATAGTTTTTAGTATTCAATACAAATCATCTTCTTTTAAAAAAATAAAAAACATAATCCTTTTATAAATTTTAGTTTTTGAAAAAACAAATTCCATTAAATATAATATATTTAATACATGGGACATATATAACATTTAAAATATATATTTAAAAAGTATCGATACAATGATTTAATGACACTAATTTTTTAGAACAAAAAATGAAAAATTACCTGAAATCATGTATTGAGATTATTTCTATGAAATTAATAAGATTTTTCCTATATAAATAATTTTAATGTTTCATTTATTAGTAATTTCAAATAAAAATGTGTTTTTTATTAAAATAAAATTTTACAATAACCTTAATTATTCACCATTTACAAAAAAATTTAAACCTTTTAGAAAATTCCATATTTTTCATGATAGGATAATTTTGATATGAAGATTTAAAAATGATATATTTTTATCAAATATTTTTTTAAAAATATAAAAAAATTACTAATTTTTCATAAAAAATGAATAAAAATCATTCATTCTAGAAAACATATTTTTTATGGATAAAATATCTTTTCTAAAAATTGAGATATTATTTCCAATGAATTAATAAAAAAATTGTTTTTAATATTAGGATTGTTTATAAATTATTATCTACTAGGAAATATTTATCATCCATGTTCATGTTTATTAAAATATTATTCCAAAATTTTTTTATTACAATTTTAAAATTCATTATAATATAATCCTAAGCCAATAATGATAACCTATACATCATACCTAATCAACTAGTTCTTAAAAATAAACCTATAACACAATGTAAATTTTAAATTCAAAACATATAACACAAAAAACAATTCAAATTAAATTAATCAAACCGAGACCATAACACATAAAACTTGCTAAACCAATAAACTAAACCTAAATTGTAAACCTATAACTAACTCCCCTAATTTTAACTCATGAATTTTATTCCCTCACCTATAACCTAAATCCCAAGAAACGATCCACTATAGACCTAATCACATAAACCATAAAAACAATATAATCCAATAACCAAAAATTAAATTTCATCCTTAACCAACCATTTAAATATCAACACCTAAATTTAAATCCTATAATCCAAATCCCTTAGACCTTAATAACTAACACTTGACCATAAAACTAATCAATTGAACATAAAATCTATTTAATCCTTAACCTAACCACTCACCCCGAATTTAAATCCTAAGCACCAATGCCTCTTCACCATGAAAAATACCCCTAATGATAAAGTAGAACAATAACCCAAACCTAAATCTAATCCTCATCCTACCCCCTAAACCTATTACCAATCCTGAAACATTGATAAAAAAACTAAGTAGTAGGATATGGTTTATCAAAAGTAATATTGAGTTTTAATGGTGAATTCTGTTTCCATACTATTTAAAATTATTGTATTTCATGATTATATGGAAGCTCTCAATTGAGTGTCCAAAACATTCAATTTTAATCTAATAAAATAATGAGAATAAAATAATTATTACCTAAAAAGTATATAAATAAAAAGATAACTATACAACACCTCCAAAAATATATATTAAAATTTCCATGTGTAGAATTAATTTATTATTTTTCAAACATAATGGATACTTCTACAGTTGAATAAAAATATCATAGTAGTTTCTTGTGAAAAAAATTAAGGCCTCTGATATGAATCTATAGTTTCATCACACAAATTTTCATTGAATCAGGTTGAAGTAAGGGATTATTGTATTGAATTCATAGTCTTGTAATTTTTAGTGAAACAAATTCATGTCCATAATATTTAATTTTATGCTCATTTTAATATTTTTTTTTCAAAAAACCCATCCATATCATTGTACTCATCCATCCAAATTATCCAGAATTATGGATTAACTTTTTTTATTATAAGGCCCCAGCCTTAAACCTTACTTAATCTTGAGTTATTACAAGATTACACATTGAGGATCTTTTCAGGTTTAGAGTTTTAGAGAATTAGATCATGAAACTTGCATTACATTCCCCATTTAAACAAAGTGGTTACATAAAAGACAGTATTTATTCTTCCCATCAACGGAAACATATTAAAAATATAACACAGATTCCTTCTTGACACATCCTTGACACTATCATCACATCATGTACCTTTCCCTTGACCTGTGAAAAACATTTCAAAAACTTGGGATGAGCATAAAAAGCTCAGTAAGGGATATAAAAATATGGAAAGGAAACATGAGTTCATATATACATTAGGATGAAATCACACTTACCCATAAAACATAGGCATATCAAATCATGAATAAATCATAGAAAACATAAGACATAAAGTTAACTTGAGGCATTCATAACATTCTTACATAGGGAGTAACCCTCTTGGTTATGTTTGGAATACCCATCATAGTATATTCCCTAAATCTCTTCGGTGAAACCTTAACATTTCACTCCTTCGCGTTACCCAATGCATTGGAGAGATATATCGGGCTCACCCGCCCATAGTTTATCACGGAACCACCCGTTTTCATAACAATTCCCAAGAACTATAACATAAATGTGTCACATAAAACATGCATAAAGGAAACATAACATTTCCACATTTCAATCACAATATAACATTTTAGTATATTGAAATAATGAATCCATTCAAAAAGAAACCATTTCCAAAACCATTTAAAATATTTAATAAAGAGATTTTTGAATCAAAGTGTCCCATAACACCTTGAAGCTTAAAATTTTAAACCATTAATATCCATATAAATAAATCCTTAAAACCATTTTGAAAACATGGATATTAATAAGAACAAATAAGTAAAACATTTAAAACGATATTTTGGTTAAAGGGGTTTTTACCAAAATTAGAGACACTTGAATACAATAATTGAGAAATAACATTTAGTCAGAACTTTATAATATCATGAGAATAAATGGATTCATGATATAATACTCCAAAGGACAGTATGTACACCATATAAGAGTGAATTGGTGTATAACAACAATGAACCCTCAATAGAAATGTCAAATGTGATGAAATCCCTTAGAAAGAAGGTATCCTTAAATTAAGGACAAATCAATCTCAAAAATATTTGTGACAAATATAAATACACCCAATATAAGTGGATATTAAGTGTAAAACAATAAAAGTTCATTCACACATATTCAATGGATGACATATTCAATGACTACATGTTGAACCCAAAGAAATTGAAATTGGGTTAAAAAGTTCCCTTGACTGCCTAACGACATCACATCAAAATGAGTTTATGAGAGATAAAAAGTGTATCTCATCACTTGGACATAAAATTTACATCAATAAGGATATATGAGAACATATCCCAACATAAAAATATGTAAATTAAAAGACCCAACAAAACAAGTCTTTTAAAAAAAGAGGAGGGTGAAAGGTTCCCTTACCGACTTGGGTATCTTTCAAAACATACACCCCATGAAAGAAGGACAATAGATCATTGATGTAAATACTCATAAACGAAATTATATTACACAAAGATTAGAATAATGGTCAGTACATACACCACTCAATGTAATTTGTGGCAAATGTAGCATAAATCTCACGGGAATAAAAGTGAGATGAAAAATCCCTTACGAAAACTCGGCAGCCTAACAACGCCAAATAAAACCTCTGAATATGGATTGATGAGATAAAAAAGGGTATCTAATCACATTACAATAAAATGTACATAAATAGGAATATAAAAGAACATCCCCCAACATTACAAAGAGGAGCTTAAAAGAAGTGACATAAAGGAGAGTACTTAAAAAGAAAGAGAGAGGTTAGATCTCTTACGAAAGTTCGGCAGCCTAACGGCGCCACTCAAAACGTCCAAAATGGATTGATGAGAGAGAATAGGGTCTCTCATCACATGAACATAAAAATTACAGTAAGTTTAATATAAAAGATCATCCCAATAACAAGAAAGATGATCTTCAAAAGGAATGCCATAAAAGTGTGTACTTAAAAAGTAAGAGAGGAGTAGGATCCCTTACCTCGGGTCCGACTTGACTCGATCGTTCTTTAATCTCCTGAATAATAAACTTGAGTTAATTTCTACTTGATTAATAACCTTTTCCAAGTTCATTATTCCTTTTATATCAGTTATTGAAATGTTATAAACATTATGTAATCATTTAAGTTAATAATGTTCATTTTGTCGGATTTGGTTCCTAAGTCGAAAGTGGACTTCTTACAATTACATGTTGTTCGTGTGGTCAAAGGATATTTATATCCAGAATTACATTCCTGATTTGGATATAATATATATTATATATATCCAGAATATACATGTATTTATAATATTACATAATCATTTAGAGGTAAGAAATGAAATGCACCGTTCATAGAGACGGTAAGCCGTACGTACACATGAACGCTACTTTCATTTCTTTGTCATATTAATGGAATTAAAACTAAATGAGAGGTATGTATATTTTAATTCCAGAATTATATTCATAATTTAGATATATCATTCATTATATATATCAATTATATACATGTAATTTTAATAGTACAATACATTTGGGGATAAGAAATGAAATGCACCGTTCATGGAGACGGTAAGCCGTACATACGCATGAACGCTACTTTCATTTCTATCTCATACTTTAATGGAAAGAAATAATAATGATATAGAGGTATATAATAATTCCAGTATAACATCATATATAAAAACATTAAATCCATCCTTTATACGTCCCACGTATGGCATTAACGAATCACATCACTTTAAGGGGGCGGTTGTCCGCACTTCCTAAAATGAAGATATCGTGTATACCCATAATGGAAGCCATAAAGGTAAGACACAAATGAAAAATACAGAAGCATAAGTAAAACATAAACATATAATATATCATATATGAATATAGTGACATCTTAATGGCCACCTTTGAAGGTGTTAAGAGAATGTTGAACAATCATCGTTTCAGGAGGTAGAAATTCGCCATCCACGGAAACCGTATGTTATTTAACCATTTGATTTAGTTGTGTGAGAGTGTAGCTCGAATAAATCTTATAACAACATCCTAGTATATTTAAGATACTTGTTTTGTTACAAATGAAATAAATAAAAAGAGTTTAGGGGGTTGGAGAAGAAAAATAAAACAAATGAACATGAGAGAATGAATTACCTTTAAAAGTGCAACTCCATTTGATTTGAGCCTAAAGGCTTTCTTTGAATGGATTATGACCAAAGGGAATCCTCTAGGATGAGGATAGGGATGTGGAGAGAGTAAATGTTCAGGGTTTTGAGGAGCAAAAGGCTTTGGGAGTGTGGGTAATGAGGTAGAGGTGGGGGCCTTTTATAAGAGGAGAGGAGTGTCACTTTTGAGAAGTAAAGAAATATTACTTTATTTGAAAATGTTTTTCGGTTTTATAAGGTCCCAAATTGATATAATTCGTGGATAAGGTGATAAGGGTTCGAAATCCACCCATACAATAAGTTTTGTACATGTTTAGTTCATAGATTTTACATTATCTTTCCATTTTATTTAATTCGTCAGATAATGATGTCATCGCTGCGTCATTATGATGTCATAAATAATTTAATTTATTTAATGTCAAAAAATTATAAAACAAATACTATGATGTAGGAAATCTCTTTAGATTTCTAATTACTATTTATAATTTAAAATATGACTTGTATAACCCCACTTAAAAATTGTTTTAGTAAAACATATCATGTTTGTGTCATTTTTACTTTTACATTAAATAAAAAGTTATTTATGTCATTTCCCAACCAAAGTGGCTCCATGGGGTCCCCAAGTTGACCCATGGATTTTCTTGGTCGTCCATTACATATACAATTAGGTTAGGACATGTGTCAAGTTCATTTCATATTATTAAAACATTATATTTACCTTAAACTGCACTAATTACCTCTAATCGCGATTAATGAAAAAAAGTTACTATTCACCAAAAAATTATTTTCATCCCATTGAACCAAATTTTACATACTAATGAAAACCATGTATGTCGGATTTTAAAAATTAAATACACATTAGTGGTAAACTTTCATTTAACTGAAAAATCAGTTTGCTTGATTACCACTTAGTGGTTTCACTATTCATCAAAAATTGGAGTTTTTCAGAAAAATACCAAAACTTCACCCTAAGCTATATTTGATATTACGAATTCAAAAATGAAGTCCGTTTTAAAAAATTCAAAAAATATTAGTCACATTAATTAATTTAATAATTAACTCCCGCTGTCAGCGCAAATAGCATGTTTTTATAAAACAATAAGTATCAAAAGATTGACACTAGTTTAAGACTCATTTCAAAGTGAAATTAATTCCAATGACCACTATTGGATTTAATGGTAAAAATATTTTCTAATTTCACTTTAAAACCAATTAAAAATATTATCTAATAATATAAATAAATTAGATTAAAAATAGGTTTTGAATTAAAACACAACATTTTACACTATTCATTAAAAAAATGAACTTTATCAGAAAGATACCAAAAATTTACACAAAGTAAATTTTGATGTCCCGATTCTTAATAAGAGTTTTATTTGGTCAAAAAGAATGTTTAAGAGTGAACAAAACTATATTTAATGATGGTTCAACATCAAAAGGTGATAAGTGAACCTTTAGTGAAAATTAGGGTATAAAAGACTAAAATTGAATTCTTTACGTATTTTAAGCCATTATCTTTTATTGGATAAATGTAAAAACATTTAAAAACATATATAATCATATTTTAGTTATTTCTATCCATTCCCTCCATTAAAACAGCTACATGTTAACTACCATTTAAAATAATATTATTTTATTATTAGAGTGCAACGTAAGATTCCCAAGAAACTCGTTGTTGCGTGTTGGGTACGCCATCGAGCATAGCGTCCCCTTTAAAGTCATATTAATATTTTATTCACAAATTTGGATAAATAAGAAAATTTCATATTCTTTATTTACCTGGGGTGTTACATCCTTCCCCCCTTTTGGGAATTGCGTCCTCACAATTTTTAAAATTGAGCTTGGAAACATCCTTGAAAGTCCCACATCAGAACAAGATTCGGTAAAACAATCACTTTAAAATAAAGAAAGATAAGCACAGAGGTCACCCGAGTTAACCCATACTTGGATTCCAAGTATGAAAATATGGACATGGAAGAAAAAGCAAAGGGTCATGTTCTTGAGGGAGAGTGATAGTAAACATGTCTAGGAGAAAGTTAACAATGAGAAAATCACAAACTTGTGATGGGTTAAACAGTATTCAATTCCCCAGTAGGAAAAGTTAATAGACAACATTTTTTCTTTAAGTTACTTTTTATTGAGGAATTTATTCATAAGGAAACATAATCACTTATCATGTTGACTTTCAACTTTTACTAGATTCCTTAATCAAACTCATATTTTTTTCCAAAAGACGAGTATTTAGGGAGACTTGTTCGAATTAAGAGTACTATAATCAACTTCTAGAGAATCACCTAATCAACAAAAGAGAACTATATACATCCCAAGTCTTTAGGCTTTAACCAAAACCAAAACCAAAAAGGTTAGTACAAGGTCAGGTAATCCAGAAAAGGATAACCCTTTATAAAAAGAAAATCTATTCTTAACCTCCAAAATTTGTCCAACAAAACCCAAAGTTCAACGAGGTCCATCCGATAAACAATTTGTCCATAAAATTCTTCAATGTAAACCAATATAATATTGAAACCCAAATATTTGAAGGATTTAGTCACATAGTCTTTCAAGTTAAATCGTTACATTTATCTCCAAACAACATCAGTTGCTCCTAAAGTCTTGTATTGAAAAGTAATTAACCTAATCACATATCCTCCATGATAGGTTAATCATTTTCATAAATAACCCAAAATCAACTTACTCTCAATTCATAAAATCATATAACTAAAAAGAATCAGTCAAACTAACTAGGGACTTCACGTAGTCCAGTGGTAGGCGATAAATACCAGTCGCACTTTGGTTGTGGGTTCGATTCCCACAGATTTGTCCGACGCGACAGGTAGTCACACGGTCTACGTGTTGTCCTTTTTCCAAAACTATATAATTATTAAATCATTCCCCAAAAAGAGATAAAATCATCAAAAATGATCATAACATATTTTAACCTCAAGTTTATCGGATGCCTTTCATTTTCCAGCATATCATATAATAACCCATAATTACCTCAAAAGTAAGGATCATATAAACTCTAATGGTTACCTTTATAATTATTACCTGAACTTCCACATGGATTGGTCTTCTCGTACATGATGCATTAAAGATCATACCAAGGTTCAAGTGGTTGATCATGACTCCTTGATATTTGGTTTATAACAACCACGAGTTTCCTCATTGAATCCTCCATTTTATCTAGTATCTTAATCAAAGAACCACCATAGTTTCCTTCAAACCTGTTGTCTCTTTGGTGCCTGCTAGATCCATCCATTCACTAAAAATAGAAATGTTAGTGTGAGTATATCAACAAAACCATCATGTACTAATGAGGAAGGTAAACACTAAGATACACTTACTCATTCACTTTATCTAAAACTAGGACTCTTTCTGAAATCCTAACCATTATGGTAATGTCACTTATGCTTAAAGAATACCCTAACCTCTAAAGTTATCTAAACTGACCTTTGATACCAACTATAAGGCCCCATCCTTAAACCTTACTTAATCTTGAGTTATTACAAGATTACACATTGAGGATCTTTTCAGGTTTAGAGTTATAGAGAATTAGATCATGAAACTTGCATTACATTCCCCATTTAAACAAAGTGGTTACATAAAAGATAGTATTCATTCTTCCCATCAACGGAAACATATTTAAAATATAACACGGATTTTTTCTTGACACATCCTTGACACTATCATCACATCATGTACCTTTCCCTTGACCTATGAAAAACATTTCAAAAACTTGGGATGAGCATAAAAAGCTCATTAAGGGATATAAAAATATGGAAAGGAAAAATGAGTTCATATATACATTAGGATGAAATCACACTTACCCATAAAACATAGGCATATCAAATCATGAATAAATCATAGAAAACATAAGACATAAAGTTAACTTGAGGCATTCATAACATTATTACGTAGGGAGTAACCCTCTTGGTTACGTTTGGAATACCCATCACAGTATATTCCCTAAATCTCTTCAGAGAAACCTTAACGTTTCACTCCTTCGCGTTACCCAATGCATTGGAGAGCTATATCGGGCTCACCCGCCCTTAGTTTATCAAGGAACCACCCGTTTTCATAACAATGCCCAAGAACCATAACATAAATGTGTCACATAAAACATGAATAAAGGAAACATAACATTTCCACATTTCAATCACAATATAACATTTTAGTATATTGAAATAATGAATCCATTAAAAAAGAAACCATTTCCAAAACCATTTAAAACATTTAATAAAGAGATTTTTGAATCAAAGTGTCCCATACCACCTTGAAGCTTAAAATTTTAAACCATTAATATCCATATAAACAAATCCTTAAAACCATTTTGAAAACATGGATATTAATAAGAACAAATAATTAAAACATTTAAAATGATATTTTGGTTAAAGGGGTTTTTACCAAAATTAGAGACACTTGAATACAATAATTGAGAAATAACATTTAGTTAGAACTTTATAATATCATGAGAATAAATGGATTCATGATATAATACTCCAAAGGACAGTATGTACACCATATAAGAGTGAATTGGTGCATAACAACAATGAACCCTCAATAGAAATGTCAAATGTGATGAAATCCCTTATAAAGAAGGTATCCTTAAACTAAGGACAAATCAATCTCAAAAATATGTGTGAAAAATATAAATACACCCAATATAAGTGGATATTAAGTGTAAAAAAATAAAAGGTCATTCACACATATTCAATGGATGACATATTCAATGACTACATGTTGAACCCAAAGAAATCGAAATTGGGTTAAAAAGTTTCCTTGACAGCCTAACGGCATCACATCAAAATGAGTTGATGAGAGATAAAAAGTGTATCTCATCACTTGGACAAAAAATTTACATCAATAAGGATATATTAGAACATATCCCAACATAACAATATGTAAATTAAAAGACCCAACAAAAGAAGTCTTTTAAAAAAAGAGGAGGGTGAAAGGTTCCCTTACCGACTTGGGTATCTTTCAAAACATACACCCCATGAAAGAAGGACAATATATCATTGATGTAAATACTCATAAATGAAATTATATTACACAAAGAGTAGAATAATGGGCAGTACATACACCACTCAATGGAATTTGAGGGAAATTTAGCATAAATCTCACGGGAATAAAAGTGAGATGAAAAATCCCTTACGAAAACTTGGCAGCCTAACGGCGCCACATAAAACCTCTGAATATGGATTGATGCGATCAAATAGGGCATCTCATCACATTAAAATAAAATGTACAGAAATATGAATATAAAAGAACTTCCCCCAAAATTACAAAGAGGAGCTTAAAAGAAGTGACATAAAGGAGAGTACTTAAAAAGAAAGAGAGAGGTTAGATCTCTTACGAAAGTTCGGCAGCCTAACGGCGCCACTCAAAACTTCCAAAATGGATTGATGAGAGAGAATAGGGTCTCTCATCAAATGAAAATAAAAATTACAGTAAGTTTAATATAAAATATAATCCCAATAACAAGAAATATGAGCTTTAAAAGGAATGACATAAAAGTGTGTACTTAAAAAGAAAGAGAGGAGTAGGATCCCTTACCTCGGGTCCGACTTGACTCGATCGTTCTTTAATCTCCTGAATAATAAACTTGAGTTAATTTCTACTTGCTTAAGAACCTTTTCCAAGTTCATTATTTCTTTTATATCAATTATTGACATGTTATAAACATTATGTAATCATTTAAGTTAATAATGTTCATTTTGTCGGTATTTGGTTCTTAAGTCGAAAGTGGACTTCTTACAATTACATGTTGTTCATGTGGTCAAAGGTTATTTATATCCAGAATGACATTCCTGATTTGGATATCATATATATTATATATATCCAGCATATACATGTATTTATAATATTATATAATCATTTAGAGGTAAGAAATGAAATGCACCGTTCATGGAGACGGTAAGCCGTACGTACGCATGAACGCTACTTTCATTTCATTGTCATATTAATGGAATTAAAACTAAATTAGAGGTATGTATATTTTAATTCCATAATTATATTCATCATTTATATATATCATTCATTATATATATCAATTATATACATGTAATTTTAATAGTACAATACATTTGGGGATAAGAAATGAAATGCACCGTTCATGGAGACAGTAAGCCGTACGTACGCATGAACGCTACTTTCATTTCTATCTCATACTTTAATGGAAAGAAATAATAATGATATAGAGGTATATAATACTTCCAGTATAACATCATATATAATAACATTAAATCCATCCTTTATACATCCCACGTATGGCATTAACGAATCACATCACTTTGAGGGGGCGGTAGTCCGCACTTCCTAAAATGAAGATATCGCGTATACCCATAATGGAATCCATAAAGGTAAGACACAAATGAAAAATACAGAAGCATAAGTAAAACATAAACATATAATATATCATATATTAATATAGTGAAATCTTAATGGACACCTTTGAAGGTGTTAAAAGAATGTTGAACAATCATCGTTTCGGGAGGCAGAAATTCGCCATCCACGGAAACCATATGTTCTTTAACCATTTGATGTAGTTGTGTGAGAGTGTAGCTCGAATAAATCTTATAAAAACATCCTAGTATATTGAAGATACTGGTTTTGTTACAAAAGAAATAAATAAAAAGAGTTTAGGTGGTTGGAGAAGCAAAATAAAACAAATGAACATGAGAGAATGAATTACCTTTAAAAGTGTAACTCCATTTGATTTGAGCCTAAAGGCTTCCTTTGAAAGGATTATACCCAAAGGGAATCCTCTAGGATGAGGATAGGGATGTAAAGAGAGTAAATGGTCAGGGTTTGGCCGAGAAAAAGGCTTTGGGAGTGTGGGTAATGAGGTAGAGGTGGGGGCCTTTTATAAGAGGAGAGGAGGGTCACTTTTGGGAAGTAAAGAAATATTACTTTATTTGAAAATGTGTTTCGGTTTTATAAGGTCCCACATTGATATAATTCGTGGATGAGGTGATAAGGGTTCTAAATCCACCCATACAATAAGTTTTGGACATGTGGAGTTCATAGATTTTACATTATCTTTCCATTTTATTTAATTCGTTAGATAATGATGTCATTGCTGCATCATTATGATGTCATAAATAATTTAATTTATTTAATGTCTAAAAATTATAAAACAAATACTATGATGTAGTAAATCTCTTTATCTTTCTAATGAATATTTATAATTAAAAATATGACTTGTATAACCCAACTTAAAAATTGTTTTAGTAAAACATATCATGTTTGTGTCATTTTTTACTTTTACATTAAATAAAAAGTTATTTATGTCATTTCCCAACCAAAGTGGCTCCATGGGGTCCCCAAGTTGACCCATGGCTTGTCTTGGTCGGCCATTACACATCCAATGAGGTTAGGAAATGTGTCAAGTTCATTTCATATTATTAAAACATTATATTTACCTTAAACTACACTAATTACCTCTAATCGCGATTAATGAAAAAAAGTTACTATTCACCAAAAAATTATTTTCATCCCATTGAACCACATTTTACATACTAATGACAACCATGTATGTCGGATTTTTAAAATTCCATACACATTAGTGGTAAACTTTCATTTAACTGAAAAATCAGTTTGCTTGATTATCACTTAGTGGTTTCACTATTCATCAAAAATTGGAGTTTTTCAGAAAAATACCAAAACTTCACCCTAAGCTATATTTGATATTCCGAATTCAAAAATAAAGTCCGTTTTACAAAATTCAAAACATATTAGTCACATTAATTAATTTAATTATTAACTCCTGCTGTCAGCGCAAATAGCGTGTTTTTATAAAACAATAAGTATCAAAAGATTGACACTAGTTTAAGACTGATTTCAATGTGAAATTAATTCCAACGACCACTATTGGATTTATTGGTAAAAATATTTTCTAATTTCACTTTAAAACCAATTAAAAATATTATCTAATCATATAAATAAATTAGATTAAAAATAGGTTTTGAATTAAAACACAACATTTTACACTATTCATTAAAAAATGAACTTTATCAGAAAGATACCAAAAATTTACACAATGTAAATTTTGATGTACGATTCTTAATAAGAGTTTTATTTGGTCCAAAACAATGTTTAAGAGTGAACAAAACTATATTTAATGATGGTTCAACATCAAAAGGTGATAAGTGAAACTTTAGTGAAAATTAGGGTATAAAAGCCTAAAATTGAATTCTTTCCGTATTTTAAGCCATTATCTTTTATTGGATAAATGTAAAAACATTTAAAAACATATATAATAATATTTTAGTTATTTCTATCCATTCCCGCCATTACAAAAGCTACATGTTAACTACCATTTAAAATAATATTATTTTATTATTAGAGTGCAACGTAAGATTCCCAAGAAACTCGTTGTTGCGTGTTGGGTACGCCATCGAGCATAGCGTCCCTTTTAAAGTCATATTAATATTTTATTCACAAATTTGGATAAATAAGAAAATGTCATATTCTTTATTTACCTTGGGTGTTACATTTATAGATCCCTAATCATCCACATATTATTCTCTATAGGAAAATATAATGAAGAATGTATTAATTTACATAATTATATTATATTTTTCCCAACAATTTTGTATTCCCCTTGAGAAATTATAGGGTTCATTTATTCATAATTCTTTTAATGTATAAAATAATAATCATCACAATTAGGGAAAACATTGTATATAAAGTCATCCTCAACCATTTTTATATAATAGATGTTTGAATCATTCATATTATTCAGCATATCTATATTTATCATTTCATGAATCATTGGAGACATTTCCTTAAAACCATCAGATGAAATCACACATGAATTCAAGATCGATGGGGCTAAAAAATAATTATCCAAAAAATTAGATGATTCGATAGTCATCTGGGTTTATAAAATACAACTTCTGGATCTAAAAAATTATTAATAATAACTGATAAATTCAAAACCCAAATTATCATAAGGATTTAGAGAGGGAATATGTTGAATCCTTACCATTTCCTTCAATATTTTATACCAATAACATAATTAATAGTTTAACTATATATCATATATTAGTATATTAATAATTTGTTTCAATGTAATGAATTATAAAAAATAATATAATCAATAATTATTTATAATGTAGTTATTTTTAAATTAATAATACATGGTTTAACAATGAGTTCAATAATTAAAATTCATCTAAATGGTCAGGGAATGAAAAATACATTGAAACCCACATACACACCAGGGGAATGTCAATTCAAATACATTAACCTCAACACCATAGCTGAATGCAATCTATAATAATTAATAAGGTAGTAAGTAATTTGTAATTAATTATAATATAAGAAAATTCTTGTAATAATACAATTTTAATAAATATAAACTAATAATATAATTTAATGTAGTTTAATGAAATTAAAGAAATATAATAATATTATTATGGTTTGATAATACTAATTAAATTTAACATGTTTAATAGTTTAATTTTAAATGATAATAATAATTAAAACATACTGAAAAAATAAAATTATTTAAATATTTAACACCTCTTTATAATAATAAAATTAATAATTAAATTAATTGTAAATAATCATTCATGAAAATCAATTTTTATAAATTTTTTTTAATAAGAGATGTTATATATTTAATGAAATTTTTTTCTCTTATTTAACTATTTATTAGTTTATTATTTTTATAAAAAAATAAAATTTCAATTATATATTGTATTTCCTGTTAATGTTTTTTATTTTCATTTATATTATATCTACAATTGAAATTTAATAAGAATTAAAAATAACCTAACTGAAATTCCGTGAGTATTAAGGAAACGGTTTGAAATAAAATTTGTTATCATCATTCTAATATTATTTAAATTTATTTTTTTTTGAAGATTTTTGTATTTTCAATTATTTTTTATATTCATAGTCAACAATAATTTTTTTTGTAAATTGTATTTATATTTTATATTTCATAATTATTCTTAGTCATTTACATGAAACAATATTAAATTTTATTTATGTTGCAATGAGTTTCTAGTAATTGTGTTTGAATTGTCATAAAATACAAAGTATAAATAGAATAAATAATCTATTTAAAACATCTAATGTACAAATAAAAATTAGTTGAAATCATATATAATAGAGTAATTATAATATACCTAATGTAATTAAAATGACAAAAAATAATTTTTTCTCAAAACCAAAAACTTATTAGTTACAATATTAAATTGATTTTTTTTATTTTAAAAAAATTAATAAATAATATTTATTGAAAGTTAATAAATATTTTTTTACATTATTAATAATTACTAACTACATAATTCACAAATATATAATTATAGAATAGGATGAAAATTTTTGGGGATGAGAACTATCCGTGTTTACCTAGTGGTGTGTGTTGTTTCATTTCTTATAACCTCTAAAAAATTAAATAAATAAATAAATATTATTATCAATTAATTATTAATTATAATATTAATTTATAATTATTTTATCAAGAATTATATTTTTTTTATTAAATAAAATATTTTACTTTCTACTGATCTTTCAGGCCAATTTAATTTCAAGTCATGCAATCAGTTCCCAATAAAAAATGTTAAAAATAAGTGTTTACATGGTTTAATAAAAAGGTTCTCAGCCCCATACCTCTCTAATTGTTTTTTTAATGGATTGAACCATGGATAGCAAAAACAAAAAAAAATTTCCAAAAATATTTAAAAAGAAACACGTAGAAAAATAATCTTTTAGGATTAAATTGATTAAAATACCACAGAATAAAGAAAACATACAATTCTAAAGAAAAAATTAAAATTATAAAAGGGGATACAATAAAAAATCTGTAAAAGAAGAATTTATGAAGAAATTTCAGCACCTATGGATCTTCACCATGCATTGTCCTTTTCATTTGATAGATTTATTGTGAAGACTAAAATAAGTGATTATATTGTTGAGACCCAAAAGTTCCCACCAATAGAATAAATCAATTTAGAAAAAGAAATATTTCATTAAAAAAAACTCTATATTTTCTAGAAAAGGATTCAATAAAACAAGGAACCCATTGATATTTCCATAGTGATTAATCTACAAACATTCTAGTGATGAGCCTTGAGACATCACAATATCATGGTCATGGATTCCATTTATTGTTATTCTACTTAGTTAAACATCTGCTCATGTTGTACCTTTCACACTAGCTCATGTGGTAAGTTTATATGTTAACCAAAAATAGTGTGGTAAAAGGTGATTCTTCCATAATTTTAGTAACATACACTCTTTCACCAACTTGCATCTCTTCTGGTAAAAAATTTAGTCCCATGAAACATCATGTGATTGAGTATCAAGAGGTAAACCATTCCACCTGTATTTCATTCCCTAATCAACTAAATAGTATTCCCATCAAATAATTCTAGAAAAACATAATAAATTGAATAAAAAGATTCCCAATTGTTTCATTTAAAAATTTCATTGTATATGCATCACTTGTTTATAGGATCTTTATAAACCAGTTTATAGTCAGTTAAATTTTATTGAAATCCACATTGATACCACCCTTTGATGAATAATAAGTTCCATTTATAATGTATATAACAACACAACCAATAGTGATTATAAGTACATAATAATCAATAAAATATCATCAATGTACAATATCTTGGTTTTCAGGGTCATAACCAAATTCCGTAACTCAACAAGAGATGCCAACAACTCCACAAAAGGAATTGGTAAAATTGAACACCAAAAGTCTTCATGTATTTATATTTTTATGACTCTCAAATTTCATTACATTCCATACACTCGACAGAAGAATCCCTCATTTTTTGTTCTGGTTCATATAATCATCTTTTAATGCCCCTAACCACAAGGGCATCATCATATCCTATAGGGCTTGACTTGTTTCCATTAATTTCCTTTTCCATCTGTCTTACTCAAAGGTAAAATCCTATTTATTAAATAAACTATCACAATTAATTAATGAATTTAATTTTAAAATTAATTAACTACGTTATTTAGAATGGATAAATATTTATAATTTATTTATTTGTTCATTATTCAATATTAATTATAATTAATTATATTATTAAATTAAAATTAATCTTGATATCAAAAAAATTTAATTATATTATAATAATCACTATTTATTATTATATATATTATTAAGGAATACTAATTTAATTTCGGATAAAAAATATTTATATAATTAAATTTTTATGATAATTATATTATCTTTATATTATAAAAAACTTTTAAGTAGAAATTATTTTTAAAATAATTCTTATTAGCATTAATATTTTTTTATTAATGATATTCATTTATATTAGTAATAATTATTTAATCTTATTACATTAATGATAGTCATTAAAAATAATTAGTTATTATAAATTTTTATTGTAGCTACAAGGGTAGAATTTCATATTCTTTCAATCCATCTCCTCAATAAGAATACTCTATTTTCTATTTATAAGCTTATTGGAACACATATTAAGATTTATTTCTCTACCTACATGCTATTAATACCCTCTATTACAATGATATTGACTGAGGCGGACATCCTAAATCTTTACCCTCATTTATTTGGATACAAAATAGGGATAAGGGTTTCTGTAAAATTATAGCCTAGGAAATTATTCCTTTTTAATAACATTACAGATTAAAATTTGGACCCATATTTTTGTTAAATTGAAACATATCCTATAGAGAATCTAATTCAATACAATGAGTTATGAAAATAGAAATCTGGGTTTAAAAATAGAAGCATGTGACACAGGGTGGTGGGTAGGATATGGATGCAGAAAGGTTCTTCCATGATCAGAACTGGGCTAGGGATCATGTTGGTCATTTAAAAATAAAGAAGGTTATGTCAAAAAGTTGTATATTCTTATGAATTTGTGAATTTTGATTACATTTCCCAACTCAAATCTAAGGAACTATGAAATTTCCTAATTACTCGAACATCTTATGAGTATACCAATCCAATATAGAGGAGGTACATGAGGGTAATAATGATTCTAATGAAGCGAATCATATTCTATTTAAAAAAACACATAAAATATAAGAACATTTAATAGACTTGACTATTATGTATGGTAATAATCAATGTTTTGATTCTGATGGATTTATCATCAAAACCTAAGGAAGACCTAAAATCAAAATGATTAATCTAAATTTGAAGGAAATATTTCTACTAGATCCTCTAGGATTTATAATAATGAAATTCCTCCTCAACCAACTATTAAGAGTCACTATTCACCCTCAAATTATGACAACAATACCTAATCATATGAAGAGGAATACATGAAATATATCACCAATCAAAATAATAAAAATACATTTATTAATGAGGGCATCATAGATGATATTCAATCTAGAACATGGATTTTTACAAAAGTAAATGATTTTTAATATAAGAAATACATCCACAAAATAAATGGAATTTAAAATTCCATCATCATGTCTTATCTGATATACAATTAATAATACCATCATGTAATAAAATTTTTATTCTTTAATTGGATATAAAATCTCCTAGAGATTCCATTGGAAGATGCTTCCTTTTCATTCCAAGTTTTTCATGGATTATTTTATCGTTCCTCCTTGTGAATTTTTCATAAATATATACACATCTATTCCTTTGGTTGATACACCAAGCACTAAAAATGCCATAAATTTATATTATTTGGTCAAAACCAGTAGCTTAATTTTTTCATTCCATTAATAAAAAATAAAATATCCGTAACATATATTATGTGGGATATCATACCAAATCCAAAATTATTTATGAAAGGCATTATACTACCATCCATTAGACCCCATGTTATATTTAATATGAGATAATAATAAAGCAATATACAAATTTTAGGGGATATTGGTTTTCTGTGTGTCACACCCTAAAAATATTTAAATAAACCAAATCAACTTCCCATATAGGAGATTGTGAGACACATGTAGGAATAACATCTGAATAATAGATTACAAAAAGTCATTAAATAGAAACATCATGATGGACCTAAACTAATGTTACATTAAATTTTTTCCAAATCTTTGTCCATATCATCTTACTCATCCCATTTGATAAAATGAAACATTTATTCATATCATGTACCAATTTATTTGAAATTCAAGTGTCCCATTTAATGATCCCCCTTTCACAAATCCATGTTATTCATCTGGCATATGTCCTGAGATAACACCACAAATTCTCATATTGATACAGTTGGAATGAATCATATAGAAAATTTATATAATAAGGGTAGTATATAATGATTCAAGGAAGTATGATCATTAAAATTTGGGATAAAAACCACCCTTGAAGCACATCCAACATTGATAATAACTCCTCCTAAAACGTATTTCTGAACATCCTCTTTATATATGTCCTAAAAAACACTATGCGGCCACATAGAATGAAGCATGAAATTGATCAGAGCCTAGTTAGTATAAATAAATTGATGATTTGTGAATGATTGTCCATGATTGTTTACTTGACTACCATGAAATAAATTTGGTTAAAATAAATTATAATACAGTGGAGGTTTCAAAAAACTACATTGAAATTTTTAATTTTTTTAAATTAGTTGATGATTCAATTAAACCAATACTAAACGACTTTGAAAACCCTAGACTATCCACATTAATTAATACCTTTATGATAACCTAACATATTCCACCTCAGCTCTAAGCCACCCTCATATACTTCCCCAGTAGTGTTGATGAGACCACGACCTCTTTTCCCCCACCCCTCCTTCTCTCCTATCTAGGGTGGAGTCCCCGAGCCCGCAACCTCGAGCCAATGAGTCATGTGAGGATGTCCAAAGACGCCCACAAACCCCACCTCCAACCCTGAACTTTGTTACCCCCTCTCTATGACATCCTATCTAGTAGGGTTGTCGGAAATTTCACCCCCATCTATCCTCCCTCACACCATCTTTGTTCCCCTTTTTGGTGGTGATCCCCCCCCACCCCCCCGATCTCCCTCATCAATTCTTAGATCCCCTCATCAGTAGTAATGCTGACGTCCCCCATAAAGGTTGAATCAAACCAACCTAAAATTTATTATTGAGTATCATTTTATGGAAGATCATGGGTGATAAAAATATTAAAAAATTTATTTTTATTCAGTGGAAAACAATTATATATGTAATTTGTTTTTTCATATTTTATAATTTGGATAGATAAATAATTTATGATATTTTCCAACTCATGCCAAATTATATTAGGGTTTGGGGTAACATATAGTTTCATCAACATTCCAAGAAAGGTCCTTGTATATAAAGGCCACGAGATTACGATATTATACCCCTTTTAGGTTTATAATAATGCTTCTTATTTTATGAAAACAAAAGTAATTATTTAAGTTGATAAATTCTATCGATTAATTATATAGTGGTTATGGAAATGTTATACATGCATGATAGTCAATTATTTATTATGGTAACTGGAATAACCAACATAGTTTCATTGATTTTATTTTAAATAACCTGATTTTTAATAGATCTATTTATATTGTGTAGTTTGTTTTTTTGTGTTAATGAAAAAAAATTATCATTTGATTTGAATTTAATAACATAAAATAATTTAATTATGCTAAAAACATGTTTTTATGTTTAGATCAAATTGAACGAACATCATATTTGATGTTTTCTGATCAGAGATGATTTAAATAATTCCTAGAATAATATGACTTCACACTAAACCAGCTCAGCAGAATATAGACATATAGAGTTGAATATTGTTGTTATGCAGGACATATCATCATATTTATATAAATTATACATGGATTTAATATTTTTAAATGGGTGCTCTTGGTTTTAGTTTGATAATAGGAGATGGTTCATATGTTGATCAATGTAGCTAATTTTCCGATTGAATGATCCATCATTAGTTACAATATTATGGTATAATACACAATTATATTATTTTCATTCATCCCATTTTCTATGTTTTTAAGAAAAAATATTTTTTTTTCATGTTTTTATATTATAATTTTAGTATGATAAATATCTTTATTTGATTCAATCCATATTACATTACATTTTTTCCGAAATAGTTAATGTAGAAGTATGGTGATAATCAATTTTTATTTTACTAGTTTTATTAAACATTTATTATTTAATATTTAATGTATTGGGTGAATAAAATCCTATAAATAAGTTCAATAAAATGATTAATTTAACTCATAACACCCCTCGATTGTCCAAGGGTATCAAATAATCATAAGATGATTCAATTGAAAACTTCTCAACAGATGGTAGAAGAAAATGTATATGTCAAATTTTAAATTCAATCGATAGTTTAATATATACAACGTATCTGAGAATTTGATATTGAAAAATATTCATGCTCAATTTGTATGTTTAATTAAGAATTTTGAACAAATGATATGGAATGTTAAATTAATGAGAATATTTTCAACAATGTACAAAGTGAATTTCTAGAGTAGAATGCTATTTGAAATTTGTTAAATTATGGATGTCGTATTCTAGAATACAATTTCAATGATTTCAATAGATCAATGGAATCATCAGTTGATCATATATAGGATTATATTTCTCATAACTTTAGTGACAAAAAAATTGATTTTTATAAATTAGATGAAGGGAGAAATTAAAAAGTGTATGATGGATGTTCCAAGTATTCCACATTTTCATTTCTACTTATGTGGAATCATATCCAGGGTCTCTATTGAATTATTGACAGAAATTTTTTTATGATTTTATAGTTTTTTATGATACATTTTCTGAATCCTGGATCCTTTCATCATTTTATGATATAAATAAGGTAATCAACATAGATGGATACAATTTTATAATCATACAACAATGCCCTAATGATTGCAGGATTTATTTGGGATAAGATGATAATAAAGAAGAATGTTCAAGAATTCATATAAGAATATAGAAGTCAATAAACAATAGTGAGAGTATAAATTTATGAAAATATAGGAAGTAAAAAAAGAAGAAAAATCAAGCAGTATTATTGAATTAATTTTCCTTAAAATCATGATTTCAATGATTATATATGTCATCTAAGACAATATATGACATGATGTGGCATTATAGAGATAATAATGATGGATTGGTGTGACATAAAAACATTCAACATCATGGATGAAGTTTGATTCACTATATCTAAATTTTTTATAGATCCAAATAATGTATGTTTGGGATTGAATTCTTATGGTTTTATCCCTCTTTTGTTCATTGCATACTAATTATAGCATTTGACCAGTTCTTTTGATTACCTATAATATATGTGTATGTAATTCTGTGGAGAATACACTATTCATTATTTCGATGTTTATTTCTTGAAAAAGATGTATCAAAATGACACTGATGTACACCTTCAACCACTAACCAATAAATTTGGAGAATTAGGGGTTGATGGAATGTAAACTAATGATTCTTCAATATGACAAATATTCAAAATGCATGATACTTTAATTTAGACCATTACTGACATTATTTTATAAGTGAATTTATCTGGTTGGAACACTCATATTTTTTTATTCTTTTCCAGTTTGTAAATTTTATTTTGAACCTCAACATTTTCCTCACAGGAAAATGGTTTTTATGTTTCATCATCGATTTCATGATTCTTCTCATAAAATCATGTGTAACAAGAAATTATTAAATAGTGATATTGAAATCATAATGTAACTACATGTCTCTTGTAGTTCATAAATCTTGAGACAATTAATTAATGACATCAAAGAATCTGGGAAATACCATGTTCTTAAAGAAGGGGGGTAGGGTACGATGTACTATATCTAAAGAAGATGGACTAAAAAATGGAATAAAAATAGAATATCTATCAATACTTATTGTTGTTAGTTTAATTTCATAACCCATAATCATGAAATAATCAATAGTTAGAATAATGTCTTTGACAACATATTTTTTATATTGCATAATGAATAGGGTAATAAATGACCACCTTAATTTTATAAGGATTTGAATCATTGAATATACAACATTTTATATTGGAAAAATAAATGGGATATATCCTTTGTCTATTTTTATAATGAAAAACATCAGGTAATATATATTCCATCGAACATTACTGAATTTTAAATTTAGATATGGATATTAAAGTAACATATAATTGTGAATTGACTTAAAAAATCAAAAGATACATATATTTAATAGTCATGACTATCATTTTTTTATAGAGTAGTTTTTTCCAATAGATTTTTTAATACATTACCTAAAAAAGTAAATTATGTTCTAGTTTAGTTTTCTATCATTTTTAGTGGTCTTCATTTAAAAGCTCTAAATCCATATGAGCATGATAAACATCAAGAAATAATTTTTCTAAATCTATGTCATTTTGAATTGTTATTTTCCCCATAATTCTTCATAGTCATGATTCATTTCACAGTTCAGTTTGTAAAAGAAGCTAGATATAGTGGACTGCACATTTTTCATTGATGAATCCAACTGATAGGTATGTTGATATTATTTTTCGATGAATTATTCATTATCAAACAACTATATGATCTATTTACTTAGTTTTTGAATTTTTAATAAGGTATGTAGTTTATATGAAATCATATGCGAGGAGTAAAGCTCATCCAGAAGTCCCTATTTATTATTGTTTCATATGTGGATAGTGCATGACCATCTATTATAAGTATTTGGATGTCATTTGGACAAGATTTTGTAATGATGGACGTGCTAATGTCATCTCCACAAAATGTAGTTCAGAATATTAGTTAGTAATATTTCAATCTATTGGATGTCCAATTGGAATGGGGTAAGATTTTAAACTGACTTAATTGGTGGTTCTAAAAAATCATAGACCTGGGATACTCAATAGTGTTATTTTAGATCCATTTAATAAATAATTGAAACTATAAACAATGCAGCGACTAAGGAGTCAATCTCGAAATGAGATGGAATTAACAAAATCTATTAATACAGAGAAGGAGAAACAATTCCCCTATCATGTAAAATATAATCATATTCATATTATTGATGTGTATTTATTTTTTAATTATTAAAAAAAATATAATATATAATTTTTTAGATAATTAATGTTGAAAATTTAGCTGAAATATCAATTGATTTGATGTTTTTGGCACGAGGTCTGCTAAGGGGGGCTAAAAGATTTGATGCCTATAATATTTATGCCATTAAGAATCATATAATTTATCATGAAAAATAAATGTTAACTAAATATAGTGTTGAATATACATTTGGAGAGGAAGGATACATTTGAAAACTGATTGATATAATTGAGTTAAACTATCATGGACTTTTTAAAATTTTATTATTCAATGTCATGTCAGTAAACAATAATAGGGCTATAATGAATTATTTGTTACATCTTACTTCAATCAACATCTACCACTTGATGGTTACTAGTAAGAGTGAAGTGAATAATATGTTTATATTGGATTCACACGTGAATATGGGGTTTTTTAGATGATTAAATACATGAAGGATAGAGCATTGTTTCAAAGATAATGAAAATATACTTATATTATATGGGCGATAAATATCAATTTTCTCTATGTGATATTGAACCTTATCAACAGCACAATATGTAAAACTTTATTTAGGGAAAATATTGAAATGTTACGATATACAGAAGAGGGTGAAAATTAATAACATGGCATAATGGAGTTTCTTAACAATGAAGATATTGAAGATGGATACAATTGAATGTATAAAATGGCAATGAAATAATATTGCAATTTTTCATTGATATTTTTTTACATATATTAATTATTCTTGCTTTGTTATTATTTTTTTATAATTTGTTTGTTTTTAATTTCATATATATTTAATATAACATAACCATTTGAAATGTAGTATTTTCGATAATATGTTACTAGATACATTGAAATCTTGCATAAGAGATAGTGAGAATTCACATTAATTATAACGATTTAAGGCATATTCCTATAGCTTAAAAAAATGAGGTATTTGATACTCTATTAAAGGTCATATTCATTTAATATGAAATGATATGTAATTTAAAAAAAATGAGTAATGTATTTTATTATACATATAAAGTGTTATGTTTTATTCTTTCAAGGTAATTCATTATTTTTTTGTACCTGAATCAATTTTAGGGCTATTAAAATGGAAAAGAACACATGAATCATCCATAAAAAATTAATATTAAACTTTTATATAGAAATCATTTATTTTAAGTTATACTAAAACCATCTTGTCCGGTATTGACTTGTGGTTGATTCCTACAAATGAAAAATAAATTATAGATTGTCATACATAAGGTTAAAAACAATTCGATCCTGTTTTCTTAATTTTTACATAGAAATCACTTATGAATGTTAAAAAAAGATTTACGAGAACAGTGTAGGGGGTAAAAACAATAAAATTGTTTTCATGATTTTATGAAATTAATGGGGAGTGAATTCAAATATATTTTTGAAATGTATGAATAGAAAAAAAAATTTATTGTGAATGAAAGTTTTCTGGTTATAGACAGAAACTTGTTTTTAGTCATTTAAAACACTAGAACAGGTGTGGAAGTGTCAAAAATATGATAAAAATGTCTGTATGTCATGAAATATGGGGAAACTAACTCAATATTTATATGTGAAATTTATGAACTGACGATAAGTCATTTTGAATGAAGGATTCCTGGTTCTAGAGGTAGATGAATGTTTTTGGTTTTTTAAACAATATAATATGTAAGTGATAAAAAAATAGTATAATGATATATTATTTCCATTAAATTTGTTGAAAATTCCAATATATCTAATTTTTTAATGTAGGATCCAATGTATGTTATTATGAATAATAGTTTCCCTGTTATGGAAGTAAAAGTGATTTTGTGTTTAAAAAAAATAAAACATGATTAGAATAGTTGAAATTAGAACAACAATGTCAGGTTATACATTAATCATGTGACAAGTATCAAGGATGTAATTGTGAAATGTATGAACTGAAATCATTTCATTATCAATGATGGTTTTCCTATTATAGACTTAAATTAATTTTTAGGGTTTTGAAAAACAAAAACATGCATGGAATGGTAAACACCTGGAAAAAAATCAGATTGTACTAAAATCAGGGGAAATTATCATTTATTTAATTTAAAAATATAGAAACTTACATGATGTCATTCTCACATACATTTTTCCTATTATGGTTGTAAAAATGTTTTTAGTGTCATAAAATACAAAAACATTCATAAAATTGTCAAAAATAAGAAAATGATATCAGATTTTCTGAAAATTTAGGCATGATAACAAAATATTAAATTATTAAATATAGGTACTTAAGATATATTATTCCTAATGACAGTATTCATGTTCTGATAATATATTTGTTTTTATTGATTGAAAACACTAAAACATGCATGGAATGGTAAAACATAGAAAAAAATGGGTATTCCTTTAATCTAGGGAAAATGACAATAGATTAAATTAGGGAATATAAGAACTTATAACATGTCATTCCAAGTGACAACTTTTCCATTATCTTTGTAAAAACATTTTTTTTAAAACACTAAAACATGTATGGAGTAGTAAATACCATAGGAAAAAGCCTAGTATTGATGCAAGATCATGGGAAACTGACTAATTATTAATTTTGAAATGTTTGAAATAATGAATTTCATTATGAATGAAATATTTCCCGTTATGGAATTCAATGTTTTATAGTGTTTTCAAACACTAAAACAAGCATGGAATAGTTAAACTCCAGAAAATGACATCAGATTATACTAAAATCACGGGAAAACAAGAATATATTTAATTATAAAATGTAGGAATTGATGAAGAATTATGAATTTCCATTTTTCTATTATATATAGAAAAATGTTTTTTGAGTTTCCAAACACTAAAACATTCATATAATAGTGAAAACCAGGAAAAAAATGCTAGATTATGGAAAAATCAATGGAAAATGACCATATATTTAATTCTGAAATATTGGAACCGACCACATTTTATTCCAGTTGATAAGTTTCCACTTGTGGTTGTAAAATAGTTTTTATTATTTTAAAACACTATAACATTCATGGAACGATCAAAAATAGAAATACCACATCATCTTGTCTTGAAGCAATGTATTGAAACCATCGATTTAATAGTGAAATTTATGAAATGAGGGAACATTATTTTAAATGGTGGTTTTCCTATTATTTCTATAAATTCATTTTTTGAGATTTAAAATAATAAAACATTTAGAAAATTGTTAATACTAAGAAAAAAGCACCATAATGACATATATTTTGGGGGAAACAACTGTAGATTTAATTTTGAAATATAGGAATTGATGGCACACAATTCTAAATAAAAATACTCCCATTATGGCGGTAAATGAATTTTAGTGTTTTATTACAGAAAACCATGTGTTGAATGGTCAAAACAAAGAAAAAAATGTTGTATTGTCCTAAAATTTGGAAAAAATGATTGTAGTTTTAATTATAAAATATAGATAGCAATTGTATATCATTCCTAGAGATGGTTTTCTTATTATGGAGATAAACATGTTTTTATCTTTTTAAACAATAAAACGTGCCTGGAAGGGATAAAACATGAAAAATAACATAGTATTGTTATGAAATTATGGAAAATCATTATAGATTTAATTGTAAAATGTTGGAACTGAAGAAATATCAGTCCTAATGGAATTTTTTTAATTATGGTCACAAATAATTTTTTATTGTTTTATGACACAAAAACGTATGTGGAATGGTCAAAACCATGAAATAATATCTCATATTTTGGAGAGATCATTGTTAAACCACATTATATTTAATATTAAAATATAATAACAAATATAACTTCATTCTAAATGACAATCTGTGTGTTATAATTCTAAACACGTTTTTAGTGTTTTAAAACAGCAAAAACTGTTTTAATGGTCAAGAAAAAGAAAACCACATTAGATTTTACAAAAATTAATGCAAAAATAGAATATTTTATTTTGAAATTTATTAACTAATGGGACAACATTCTGAATGACTATTTTTTAATTACAGTCATAAAAATGTTATTATTATTTTAAAACACTAAAAAATTCATGGAATGGTGAAACATAGAAAATGATGTTAGGTAGTCTTGAAATCAAGGGAAAAACTGTATATTTCATTTTTAAAAGAATGAACTGAAAAATCATCAATACAAATGATAGTTGTCCTGTCATGTCCATAAAAATGTTTTTAGTTTTTTCAAAACACTACAATATGAGTGGAATTTTAAAAACCATTGAGAACAAACTCATATTAAAGTGAAATTATAGGAAAAAACCACTAAGTTGTTTTTGAAATATAGTACTTCTTTTGGTATCTATATCTTTAACAGTTTTTTATAAAATAAATTTCAAGCACATTTCACATTGTATTAAAAATAAATTAGAAATTAAATTATTATTTCTCAGTTTCACATGTTGAATCATATCATAAATAGTTATGTTTTATTTTTACAAGTATTTTTCGTTATATAATATTTTATATAGGTTAAAATTTATTCTGTTTTATTAAAATGTAACAAATTTTATTTGAACAATTATGAATATTTTCATTGTGTTTTATCATTCTAATTGCATTTCTTAAATGTTCTGATTTTCATTGTATGTTTCATATGAAAGTAGAAGGCAGCATTTTGACCATTCAGATCCACAAAATTTCTCATAATCCAGTCGTGATAGATCATAGTATTTATTTTATGTCAGAATTTTAGAAATTATTCTATTGAAATTATAATTTATTGTGTATAGTTTTAATTTTGGTGCCATTTTTTGTTAAAACTATTGAGATGAAGTGGTTTGTTTCAGTTCACAAGATGATAAATAGTTTGAAAGATGCAGTGGGGGCCATTACATGGATATATATTTGTAATTGGAGGTTTTTGGATATATTATATATATGTATTGTTGAATGGGGAATTGTATTTTGTATGGGGTGACTGAGACTTATGTAATGATGGATGTGCTTATTTGTATATGATTGTGGATGTTTTATGTATTAATGACAAAGTTTTCATATATTTATGTAATTTTATATATCATGTAAAGGATTTTATACAATCATTGTTTTTACATAACATTTAAAAAAAATTGAAATAGATTTAATGGAATTTTGAAGTAAAATTCACTAATTATATTATATATAATTTATTTATCATTGGGTACATAAATCCACTTCTAAAACAAATAATCACTAAATTTATTATGGCATTTAATTTTATATTATTTTCATTTATAGTGGATAATTTTTTTGTTAAGAACCATTTCAAATAGAACAACAAAATGCATCTAAATTCAAAATAAAATGACACTTCAAAAAGATGTCATGAAATAAAATTAACTATTGTTAATTAACTATACACTATGAAATACATGGATGTTCTTAGAAACACCTCTAAACTATTAGGTGATCGATTAAACTACCCTGGGACCACTAAATAACCACAACTAATAAACATTTTTAATGTAGTGAGTTCACTCTCATTTTACATACTTATCTTAATATCTTTTATTATTTTTTCATTCAGTAGAGAAATAAACACATTATTCTATTTACATGATATCACCCTTGTAATGAAACTCATTAATTTAACCACTTAATGATACATAATTAGTCTTGGACTAATTACCCTATACAGTCCATCCAATTTAATCTCATTGTGTTTCGAGGATTTTTTCCCCATCCACTTCCTCATCTACGGTAAAGAAACATTCCTCTATTTTCATATTCATTTTATGATATTTTACCAACACAATACATACCTAAAATATGTTATTATTATTTTTACCCTCATTGAGCTATCAAGATCTTGGATTTTACCTATATTCTTACTCGAAATCTTTTTTTAAGTATGAAATTGTTTCTACTTCTTTAATGTAATAAAAAATTCCTCATCCCACCTGTCCTGAATCCTCTCCTCCACACTCTAAATATCATCTATAGGACCTTTCAAATTATTATTTTCCTCATTCATATTATTAAAACAAACTTGTATATAATATATCAAAAATTATATCTTCTTAACCAACCCATCCCATGAAAAACTCCTCTCCATTTTTTCATAGGATTTTATAACCATATACATAAATATTTTTTTTGATTCGAGCTCCCAGAGGACTAAAATTTATTCAACCACATTTTCTCCTACATTAAACATACCACCTGAGGGGAATGATATTATATAGACCTGATGATATAGTTTACTTAAGTCATTGAAACAGAATCCAACCTCTTTAGATTAGGGAGTCACATATACAGTCTATGAAAAATAACTCTATACCATTTTCAATTTTTCCACTATGTGTGTTTTTCTCTATAAAATCCTATATCCAAAAGACCCTTTTTGTATATGGACTTGGTGAATTCATTCATGGTTTTCTATAAAAATATTCATACTCATCATTCAAAGGAAGTAGAAATATTATTTATTTCACCCAAACTTAAAAACAGGGAGAAAACTAGTTGAAACAATGATACTTATTCCCATAGCTCCATTCTATCAGCTGCATTTCATCTCTTATACAAATAAATCATCAACAATTTAAATAATTATTTTTGTTAAAATTACATATACATCCATATTTTTATACAGGTTTATGATCGTCGAACCTCATGTTAAAACTCATTGCTAATTTTTCTTTTAATAAAATCTATAGAGCATGATTTGGTCTTCTTACTCACCCTCTATGAAATTTCTAATGAATTAAAAATTAGTTTCTAATTGAGTTGGAAATAATTATTAAATTTATGTTTTGATAAATTTATCATTAATTGGGCTGTTTATTTATTTATTAAATTATGAATTTGACTATTAATATATTTATTTATAATTAATTATTTACATCATTAAGTAGTAACTACTTTATAGTAATTATTTATAAATAATTAAATAGTTTTATGAATTAATTACTATTAATGTTTATTATTTTTATTTAAATCATTATGTCTTATAATTAATCCATTATCACTATTATTGTATTTTTATTTCAATGTGCTGAAAATAGGGAATGTGAGGTGGACATGGGAAATCTAGATGGAATGGCAAGGATGACTCTCCTATAAATGGACTAGTTTCATTGAATGGTAGAGAATGTTCCATGAGATAAAGTTGGAATAACTGATAGTGACCTTTATGATGAATGGTACCAATGTTGAAAAGATTTGGATGATCATAACCAAAACAAACATAATTGTATTACATGAATATGAAATTCAAAATAGTATTATAAGAACATGTGACATGGGTACTATCAAAATGTGGACATTTCTATCATTGAAATTATCACATATTGGGATAGTTTTATAGAATTTCAAACTGTACTATTGTATTTATATAAATAATGATGTTTCATTATGATATTATTTTGAGCTAGGGTATCTATAAGTATGATATTTTTCAATGTCACTTCCTCTCAGTAATAGTTAAATTTCATTATCTCTATGGATGTAGGATTTATTCATAAATAATTTTTTTTACTCATGTTCTAATTCATAATTTTTTTAAACCACTTACACTAGTATTATAAATTATTTTTTCATTGGATTTTCTGAATTTTATATAATAGGTCTTGTAGGGCATTTAAGTGATGTTATATTTTTGGAATAAGATAATGAAAGTAAAAATAATTAAATAATAATAATTTTTAAAAAAATTTGTGTCAACATATATATAAAAATTAAGAAACAAATTTAAAAACACTTGAAATCCCTCTTTGATAATGTTTCGAGGAAAGCAATATATTGGAAAATGACTTCTTTTAAAACATTTTATGGTATTAATTTCCCCAAACAAGTCCCAACCATAATCCAAAAAAAAACTATTTTCCATGTTTACTATTTTGAGAATTTCATTATGTTTTTATGAAAATATCTCTATAACATAACATATATAGACCCACAATCCATTCACCCTCTTGAGCACCATAGAAAAATGTAAGCTGATAATGATGTGTATTTATCCATTCCCAAAAAACCTATATTTGTAGATGACATAACACGCATCTTCTACCCTATATTCTTATGTCCAGATCACCATCACTATCATCCCTTGAATATCAATTAGCCAGATCTTATTTTTCACATATGATGTTATTGTACTTTCCCAAACCACATTCATTATGGTTGAAACACACCATTCCATAAATAAATCCCTACTGTATAGAACCATTTGGTGGTATTTCAATGATCTATCACTAGAAATTTTTCCTCACCTCCCCAAACACAAATCATTCACAATCACAAGGAATTCATATTAAATAGAATAGACCATATCCTATTCCCTATTCCATAGGAAAAACAATTGAACGATAGACCTCAGTCCATGTCAAATCCTAAGTAGTCATCCACAACACACCCTATGTGATGTGTGTGGTATTTTTAATTAATATGGTTCAAGTTAGTGATAGGTATATATGGTATCACATATAGTGATATAAATTTGGATTTAGTAGTTATTATAATTATGGTTTGTGGTTGGTGTTTTGTTCATGCTAGGTTGTAATTTGTGCATAATTGTGTCATGAATTTTTTGATCTTATTGGTCATATTTTTATTCAGATATTATTAATGTTTGACATAAGCATGAATGGTGGTTCGGCATGGAAATTTTATGAACCAATGAAGTTGAGAGTCTTTCACATAAGGAGTTTCCAAATTGAAACAACATTATTTTTAAAGAACCAATTTATTTTCTATTATTATTATTAAAGTTATCATATAAAAGATTGTATTACATTGTTTGGAAAATTTGTCTTATACCAATATTTTATCTCAGTTGGAGAATATACTATATAATAAAAATAATAATTCACAGTTGGGGTTAACATTCAAGTTAAAATATTTTCGAAATTTCATAAATTTCCTAATTAATGTTTATGATATAATTTTATTTTAAAATTTTAATATATATAGTTTGATTTTAAGGTTATTAATGGGTGCATAATTTTGTAAATTTTTTGATTTGATAATAACAAAAAAAAATTACATTATTTTTGAGAAAAGAAAATTTTGATATCACCATGTCATTTCAAAATTTATAATAGTCTGCTAAATTATTTATAAAACATTAGAATGTTAATTTAAAAAAATGAACGTATAAAAATTATTCATAAAAAAAGGATTATAATTGATAAAATTAAATTAGAAAAATAATTATTTAATTGCATAAAATGGAATGGGTAGTATCTTTCTTATGTTTTTTTACTCCAGATGTGTTTTGATGATAATTGGTAATTTTCATTATTTAATTCCATTATTTTTTATCATTAGTTTATTTTAAAATTACCTTAAAAAATATATATTTCACTATAAAAAACTAATATAAAATTGGTATATGTGAATTCCAAAATATGTCATAATTGTGGCTTCAAGGACAAGACAATAATGTTTGATGGGGTCACAAATACGTCTTTTACAAGAGCCAATGGGGGGTCCATATAAATAGATATCCACTTTTGGAGTATTCCAAGAAGCACAAAAAACAATTTCCCAAAACCTAATGGTGGATTAATATTTTATAGTATAATAAAAATATACAGTTTTGGAAGAATTTGATAGAGTCCAAAAATTTAAATTATTTTTCAATTTTTTTTAAAATAACTATCAGTGATGGTAATTTCAAATTACATAATTATTGGAAAAAAATATCATTAACATTCATTGTTGTTATATATTGACATTTAATTCACCAATAATCATATTTCTATATCTATGAATTTTTTAGTTATTTTTTATAATGCTTCACTCCCCTGTAGATATCTATGAAGTACATGGTTCTCTAACTAACATTCACCCATCCATTGTTGGATTTGACTAGTATACTAATATAAAAATATTTTTTCAGCCTGCATAGGAAAAATAAATGACTGAATTAGATGCAAGATAAATACTAATACAAACAATATATATTATAAAAACATTTTAGTGGTTAATGTGGTACCAATTACATAAAACATTTTATAGAAAACATCTAGACACTGTTATCACATGTCCATGTTGATAAAATAACACCACTTATAGTCATAATAAACTACATATATCTCCTTGTAAAACACTATACTAGTTGTTATCTAACACTAGTGAACCTTCATTTGGGGACTAAAATTTCATTCAAACTACAATAGAGAACTGTAGACCTGTTTAATATCTCAGCATGACCATCTATATTTCCTAACACAATCATGATCATTCTCAAGAAATAAATATATATCTAGTTCCAATATTTGAATTTTCAACTACCAATCACTATGTACAAGACTACAAGAAACAAAAACCCTTTTCTAATATGAAGCATTACTACAATAAACTAATGACAATACAATAAAAAATGTCTTTCAAAACATATTATATTCAGTTCGAGTAAATCATCAGATCCGATATGAATACCGTCTATCCTAAAAATCAATAATTAAGAACATAGTTTATATACATTTTTTAAATTATATTATAGTTAAAAAAACATGAAAATCCGTCACACATGTGTGATTAATTAAGGATGAATATGAAGCATTATAATCATGTTATTTTACAAATTTGCAATATGGATTGTAAACTCATATAAATCCAGGAAACCATTAACATGAACACAACTTGAAAATTCACACCAGTAGAGGTGGAACATATATTGTAGTTTTTATTATATGAGATAGATAAACCGAGTACTTTTTTAATCTATTGTGTGAAAAAGAATGAAAAAATACAAAATTAAATTGACTTAAGATAACCATGAACACTATAGAATAGTAACTTATGAAAATCTTTAATTTATTAAAATAAATATAGCAAAAATAAAAAAATATCATTAACATAAGAAGAAAAATATCCAACCAAATTCAAAAATGTTGTTGAAAACATTATAATGAAAAAATAACTAATGGTAAAATGGAATAAATAAATAATAATAATAAATAAAACATTAATCATACTAGTAATCATGGTTTTCATAAAGTTTGAACAGATTTTATAGGCCCCAAATTTATAATCTTTGTGAATGTAATTATTAAATTTATATTTTAGTTTTATCAAGGGTTATGTAAACAAATCTATTCAATTTATTAAATTAGAGGAAAAAAATAAAATCATACTATAATAATTAGAGAAAATTAGTCTCTAGTTTAAAAAACATCAAGGATATTATACATGACACTTTAAATTATGAGTATTAACAATTTAAAAATGATTTTATTTTACTGAAATAAAGTTGTTCTATTAAGGAACTTAACCATATAATGGTTTTTAGAGACAAAATAATTTCCAATTATTTTCTATGACTACATATAATAAGTGATAAGAGCTATACAGAATAATAAGTGCTATCAAAGAGAAAATTTATACATAAAAGTTATATTCAACTATATAATGTATTTATTAATCCACCTAAAGAATGTATTTTAAAAATATATATCATATGACCATTTATACTCAAAATGGATTTATTGATTTGATTATAAACCATTGTTATATGATAAAATATGGAAAAAACATTTGAAGACTGCATTTCAGGTTAATTTAAATGAGAATGTATTACCATTAATCTATTTCTTTTCAATAATATGTTGCTCAAACTCATGTACACATAAAATAGAAAATATAAAGTAGTCCATTGATTTTTTCATGGTTCTATCAAATTCCTTACACCATGGGGAACATCGAAAATATCACTAATTAGTAATTTCATTCTACATATGAAAATTCATTTTTCATGGATTAAAATTCATAATTATTGAATTGATGAGGAAAAATAGTAGAAATAAATTAAATTATTTTTTTATGTTATAATTCCCAATCCAGTATTATAAGAAATAGAGTCCTTTAAATTACGGAGTCAACCCCCATTGAGATTATTTTTTGAAAATATTCAAAAATCTATGACTTGAGAAAAACATGAACAAGTGATACATCATACATAGTTCTTCTTATCTCAATTCTTTTGGGCATATGTATCTCAAGTATGCTAGAAGATGATCATGTCCAAATGGTTAGTATACATAGCATGTTCCTTCATAGAAGGTGTTGTTAACCGACTGTATGGCTTATACCTTAATCAATTAGTTCATTTCCCTTTTTTATTTGTCGAAAATTTATTTTTATGCATTATTTTACTTTCGAATTTTTTGATATTTTAATTAATTGTAAAATTATTTAATATATTTTAATTAATTAATTTATTTTAAAAATAAATATATATAATAATGGCTATGTTATATAGTGTTGAATAAAAATTTCCATGAAAATTATATTGGATAAACTAATTTTGAGCTTTTTATTTTATTAGGTTTTAAATGTTTTCAAATTAATGAATTACAACAATTTTCAAATTGATTTTATAATTTCACCAATATGGTGTAGTTGAATTTATTATTACAATCACATTATAATTGGTTTTAATAAGTATAATATAGGAAATAAAGAGAAGCATTATTGTCATGGAATATGCACAAATTATTAATAAGTTATAATTTATTTCTGTATTTCTATTATTTCTATCAAGTAAAGATAGTTACGATTTTATGAAACTCCCTTATATTTATTATTGAAGATGACCATCATTAATTAGTTTATAAAGAGAGACCAAATGATATAGTGTGGAACACCTATAAATGAATTTATGAGTTCTTGATTACATGAAATATTTTCATGATACCCAATAAACATCTCAAAAAACTATCATTCTATTACGAGGACAAAAAAACTAAATCATTTTATTCTATATTTTTATGTGTTCAAATATTAACAAGAAACATTATCATTAACATCTTCTGATATTTACTAGTTTTGATTTTATTTATTTAATTTATGTTAATTTTCATTCATCTGATTGTAAATGTAGGAATTAGTTTATAATATTCCTAATAAAAAACGAGTTTGTATTGGTTGTTATACCTACCAAAAGTAAGGTTTATGGTTTGTGACTCTAGAACTAATGATAGGTCATATTCTGTTGTGACAAATAAATAATGTTTGGTGAAACATGGTGGTGACTCATATAAAAATTAAGTGTTTTTCTATGGGTACTATAAAAGGAAATGTCTATGAAGAGGTTACATATCATTAAAATTGAGTTTCCTTAGTGAGTACTGATCATCTCACCGATAATAGAATATTTAAGAGTAGACTTGGATTTTGTGAGTTGAACAACTATAAAAATATTGTGTTCATATTTTTATTTTATATTCATTATATTATGAACATTGAACATCACCATTAATATATATAATAATATTCATTTATTGATTAATTTTTATAATTTTTTTTAAAAAAAATTAATCTCCCTCTATTATATTAATTCCACTTTTCTCAATACTAAAATTGTAATTAGGAATATGAAATTTTTAAGGACATTTTTTCTCTATGGTTCAGATACAAACAATTGTTATCGTTGGTTATGAGCCCCTAAAAGATATTATAAAACTATTATTCTCTTTCGTAATACTAGATAAAAGTATAATTTCCAATTCCATTTTGATATAGGAAATATTTTTTATTATTAAGTATTGTGATGTATGGAAAATCGTAGACCTAATAGTCTAGATAAGAATGAAATTATCTTGAAGATGGAATGTATTAATGTGATTGATGGAGGGATACCACAAAGCCCCTATATTTTTTTTATGGAAGTGATTGTGTGTATTTGAAATACCGTATGGTCGCCAACATAAATCAGTTATGTGTGGATCATTGGATAGACAAGGTTAAATAAAATGAGCTACCCAATGATGATCCAGAGACACTTGTATGTAACGATATGGTAATTTATGTCTTGATTTATAAAGTAAATGGTATTTTGTACTATACTATATGAATTATTTTCATTATCTAAGTTTCATCTTGTAAGTAAACCATGATATTTTGAGAATTATATAAATTACATACCATGGGTGATATAAGATCAAAATAACCAAAATAAGAATAATAAAAATATAATACCTTGGTTTCAAGATACGAGAAGGAGAATCAATGAATTAGTTGTACCACTGGTTTAAAATTATTAGAAATGGTATGACAACACTTAGTGAAGTAATCAAAAATAATAATCATGATAAAATTGCGCCAAGAGCACTTCCAAAAATATCTAATTCATAGATTGTAGAAATATAAAAAAAGTATTATTTTTAAAATATACATTAGTTAATCTAATATATTAGTTTCTATAGAACAAAAATTATTAGAAACACAATACCAATGCAGATTCTATAAGGAATACATGTAAATTTTTATGTAAAATGATAATATATTATATAATAATTTCGAATTTTAGTCCCATGAGTGTAATAAGGATATAGATAAAATAGTATGAGTTTTTTTAAAATAAATGAAAAATATGTTTCAACATTCATTGTAAAAGAAAAAATGATACAAAATCCATAATATGTAATCCCAGTAAGAATAATTATGTTTCAGATCTATCATTTTATGAGTCCATGTATAACAGACACATTATGAATAACTATCCCAAACTGAAACATTCAAAAACATAAAAACACAACAAGATAAAAAATGATTACTTTGATTAGAGGAAGTTATTGCTCAGATATTTTAAATTAAATAAGTGACATTAGAAGCTAAAAGAAAATAGGAATCCTTTCTCTTATATGTGAATATTGTGAGAAACCTGACTTGTTATTTACATAACTAATAACTTTATAAGACCTTATTTAATTCAGTTTATATCATGATTTATTTTAAAATGGAACACATAAAGAATCGTACATGATTATGAAATCTTATGTTATTGTGATATTAGGTTCTCAGTATATCAATATGAATTTATAAAATAGTACTATTGAAGACATCCTCAACATGCTTCTACATTCCATTTCTTTTATACAAACATGGGATAACCTAGGGACATACATATGAAAACTTGTGAGGTATAAATCCGAGTGTGAGAATAAAAATAGAACATTGTTAAAGTATTATGTTTTTTTCTGTAGGTATTTTAATGGTTCATAAGAGGGTTTAGAATAAAAATATTGAACAATGAGTCACCATATAATATGAGAACATTAAGGGATCATGGGAATGTAGTAATAAGATAATAAATTGATTCAAAAACATAAGTTAAGGATAAAAACCAATAAAACACATCATAATGTTTTTATTATAACCACCCTTGAATCATACGAGGAATCAAATTTGATTAAATAATTACCTAATGAAATGGATATATAATTTTTGTCCCACTTGCCACTTTCATATCATGAACATGAATAGTTGAGGCATATATATTATCCATCATAGGATCAGGTTTCATCATATTTAATCACATAAATAATTATTATGGGACACATAAATTGAATTTAATAATCAATTATGGATATGTACATCTAGTTGAATATGTTTTAGTAGAAATGAGGATGAGTACATAGAAAACAAATTTAAAATGAAAAATCATAGAATAAATTTGGCATCCTAATGAGGGAATTACACATTCATGGGAGGTGTTAGTAATAATGATTGGGGCCTATAATCACTTGGAAATAATATGAATTGTAATATTGATATATAATATTTTAATCCAATATGAACAATTGGGAATGAAAATTAAAATTAAAAATAAGGTGCTTCAATAATGAGAAGAATGAGAGGATATATATCCTTAATATGGTGTTTCAAAAATCATGGGAAGTGATTCTTGGGAACATGAGGGAACCATTGGAGGTATATAGAGAGGTATGGGTAGATTATATTCCCTCCCCATGGTTTTTAAGTTATTATAATGTCATAATTCGAATAGTATATGTATATTGTATTTAATATTGACCAAAAAAATTATACTATCTCTGAAAATTATAATGGAATCACCATTGCATAATTTAAATAGTATTATATTGGAAATAAAATTTATTATATCAAAAAATATGTAATTATCGAAATTAACACTTCCAATTTAAAAATCCACTTTTAATGGAAAATAATTTTTTACAGTAACATTTTTTTTACCTTTATAAAAATTAATTTTGACAACATAAAATTATAAACTAATATTTATATTATGAAAACTATTTAAAAATAATATTTTATATAAATATCATTAATTTCTAAAATTCATTAATTTATAAAAAATGCATGACTTTATTGAAGTTATACATTTCTGAAAAGACATTACTATTTCATCGATTTTTTATTAGCATGGATTTTACTCAATAAAAAATAAATATAATCATAAAAGAAAAATATAATAATTATTTTATAATATATATATATACTCAGACTATTATGGTCATCAAACATATACCTTTATTACACATACAATCACTAGAAGGGTATGGTGTGTGATCATGAGATTTTCAAAGGGTGATTCGTTGTACATGATTTTCGATCATTATCTTGAGGAGATTTAAATTTTCTCATAAATAGTTTTTCACATGTAGTAGTTATTGAATCACGACTTGGGATTGATCATGGGAAAATAATAATGTTGTTATATCCCAATAAATATATGATAAATGGGCATCATATGGTACATCGATACTTGTCAACGCCTTCTATTATTTCTTATATATAAAATAGAAATTATAATAACCCATAACATAGTATTAATAATTATTACTACACAAAAACTATATTATCAATTATTCTGACCATTAATGGTATTTTAAACCCTATATGAAATAACTTATATTTTTCCAAAATAAACAATTAAGTGAATATTTATTATATTACCACATTTCATAATAGGTAATTTAATTAAATCACAATGAGTATTTTATTTATATATGTTAATATAATTACAATAATCCCTCTACAAAAATTTCAACCACATAATTTTTATTCCATACACAATAAAAATAAGTGGCCACATCTATTTTATCACCTCTTTTGTTTACCATGTACTTTCATAAAACATGTTTTTTCACTATAATTCATTCTCGAGGAGAGTTTTCTTATTCAATAAAACATTTTCACTACGATAAATGATCTTCAACAGTTTCTCTCCATATGAAAAATAATTCTCCCATGATACCATCTTTGGATTTAGTATAGGATAGGGTTTTGGTATGTATTTCCTTAAAAAGGTTATATGGAACACATCATGTAGTTGAGATAGGTAAGGTGGGAGTGCTACTCTATAGGCCCCAACTCTGATGTGATCAAGGTTATAAAACATAAATATATATCTAGGTATATGAATTATCTTCTTCCCAAACCCCTTGATTGTATTTCATTGTGATATAAAAGTAACACATCATCTACATCATTAAACTCCATGTCTCATCAATAATTGGTTTCACAACATTTATGTCTAAATTGATTGGATTTGATATGATGTTGAATGGTTCCAAAATTATATATAATCTATTATATAATATCATGTCCAATCATATTCTTATTCCAAATCATAAACCAATCTTGTTGGATTCTTACACATCCTCCCATACAGACCCTCATATGGTTCCATATGAATACTATAATGAAAATTGTTGTTATATGTTTACTCCATGAGGTGAAATTCATGGTCCCAAAATACTGGGAAACAAATTTAACATGATCTAAAATTATCCTCTAGAGTTTGAATGGTCCTTTCAGACTTACCACCCATTTGATGGTGATTAGCACAACCAAAGCTTAGTTCTATATCAGATGCTTGCGAAAGAGTTCTTGAAAAACTCAATCTAAACCATGGATCTCAATTACATAAAATATTTATTCAAAACCCTGAATTCCTAGCACATACCATATGTATATCATTGTGAGATAGGTATGATATAAATATTTATTAATATAAATGAAATGAACTGCATTATATGGAAATAAAGTACCACCAATAAGGAATTATTAACTCTAGACGCCTTATGGAGTCCTATGAAAACAATATGTGGTTATGTTTATTCATTTCCATATTTTAAAGGAAAATGGATTCATCTAACATTTATACTTCATTTATTCATCCTTGAATTTTTGGAATATCATGTATCAAGATAGAAACACTGTAATCGCTATGTTCAGGTTATCTTACCAGAAATCTTACTTCAAATTTTATCATCTTAGCACTTCCCAGATGAATAGAGAAGGGTGATTTATATACATTATCCAAATGTTACCACATTATTTATGGTTTTTATGTGATATATATTAAGGTTTTAAAACTCATCATAGATTCTTCAGTAAATTTAAACTTCATTTATTTTCTATATTATTCTACATCACCACATTACCCTTCTGATCCACTATAAACCTATCTAGAATGTATGTTTAATAAGTAATTTTTGAAAATTGAGATCAATAACCATTTATTATTACCATATTCAACCATTTCATGACCATTACAATTGGATCCCTTTCAGTCCTCATTATGGAAGAATATTCATGATAATTTCTACACATAGAGTCTACCAAATTGTTTTTATTCCCATGTTGGTAATGGGTTGAAAAATAATAATCCTTTATCCTATTTAATGACCATCATTAACCGAGATTAAGATCATTTTTTATGTATATATAAATGAGGATTATAATATATATATATATATATGTGTGTGTGTGTGTGTGTGTGACACTTCTCTAAGTGCATTTAATTCCACCAAATTTGTATTTAGAAAATCACTCTGGGAAATCCTAGGTCATGGTTTGGGTAATTCTTCTCACTCATACTTAAGTGGATAGAGGTATTGGCTATCTATTTCTAATATTCGAAGATTACACAACCCATGAACATTTTGATTCATCACATTATATCACTAATCCTTCCGCACTATGGGAAATCCTAGATCATGGTTTGGGTAATTCTTTTCACACATCCTTAAATGGATAGAGATATTGGCTATATATTTCTAATATTGGAAGATTACACAACCCAAGAACATTTTGAATCATCACATTGGATCACTAATCCTTCCGCATTGGTGGGTAATGTGATCATATGATTAATGATTAATCTCATCTTCATATCTTTAAAACATTCCTCATATTCGTGATTCAATAAAAAATTTACTCATTAGAATGATTTTTTGGTTATGGGGCCCGACATGAAGGTACTTGTGTATGGAGTGGATGCTAGTGGGGTAGATATTTAAAATTTTCCACCATATATTAACATAAAAACATTGTCATCGATGATGAACTACCCTAGTTAATGATCAAGAAACACAAATAATGATTTTTAGCACAAATTTAATCTTAAAATATCTGATTGATCTAATTCCATGTTTTCTTCATTAGTTATTTACCATTGATCACTTATAATTGAATCAAAATTATAATTTATCTAAATCAACCACATACTCATTAATACTATATGGTATCATCAGTCATTATATTCCATATTCTAGAGGGGAGTTGTGATGATTCCTTCAACATCCCAAATGATGCATGTGTCACCATTCATGTGAAGTGTGAGGGGCTTCTCAATGTGATTATATTTATAGAGAGATTCCCTCTCTTTAAAATGGTAGTTTATATAAAATATCACAAGAGTTCACATTGAACTTGAATCAAGTGATATGCTATATTCTCCTAAAAACTTTGTTTAATGCAATTACCTAGAAAAGGTTTCTAAGCCCCCAAAATTTATTACATAGTAAATTAACCATAAACAACATATTATGACTACTATAATGAGTCATAATATTCATTTATATTTTTATCACATTCCTTTAATATAATAAATATATTACATGATAAAACTGATGATTATTTCAACTTTCCATTCCTACAAATACTAAATGAACCTATATAATTAAAATAATATTTTCTCATATATTACTTTTTAGTTATTTATATTAATACTTATAAATAAATTTAATGAATAAATTCATAAATAATGATTATAAAATAAAATTATATTAATATACTTATTCATTGGTGATCATGTAACCTTGATAAAATCTCATTCCCTAAAGGTGCGTCCCACTATGTCACATATACATATTCACCAAAATATAGACGATACTTAAATATTCAATATTTTGTAACCCTATAGGCCCTTATATCAATAATAGTGAATTCAATTCATAGAGTACGAGAAGATTTCAGAAAAACATCAAGGCCCCAAAAGGGATAAAGAATATTCATAGAAATTATAACCAACTTATGAACACACACTGTGTTATATAATATCAATGTCTTCAGATATTTCATAATGTAAGATGAAAACATGTTTCATTTTTCATTTATTATTTATTATTGGTATTCCGTAGACAAATAATTCATTATCGAACTCCATGAACATGGATTTCTAATGGTACAACCATTTTGATCAACCAGAACCACATTATTAATTTATCAAGTAGAATGAAACAAATTATACCATAACCATTCAAGCAATTTCTTAACACCAATGATGTTCCCAAAACAAGATATCCCCTAATGATTTCATTTACATTTTAATTTCTATAAATCAGTGTATGTCATAAAATGGATCAAATTGTTAATGATATTATGTTAGGATAACAATAAACATGTTCATTGAAAGGAACATAAAATGGCACCAGATGTATGTGGTGTTTTTAAGGGAAATTCTGTACTTTTGAACTCACCTACAAGAGATCACCAAATGTGATCTCCATGAGAATAAGTCTCAATAATGATGATCCCCTATCACCTGGTAGTCTGATATCATCTATTTCTAGTCAATATGAACTATCTAGACCATAAAAAATATAGTTATCAATAATTTTATTATGCCTCGACGTTCACATTATTGCCTGGGATCTCTTATAACATTTTTATACCACAATTTATCTATGGAAATTCTTATTAAATAGTGGAAATAGAAATTTATAATTTATAATGGAATTCAAACAAGATGTGTATCCCATGTTATACATTAAATGGAAATCCAAAAGTGCTGTTTTAGTAGGGTATAGGGAGACTAATTTTACAGAACTCCCATGTTTACTAGATCCATCATTCCAACTATTCATGCTATATATCACATATTTAAGATCATATTTATAATGAGTAAATGTTTTAGTTATTGGGTCCTTTAAAACCCATAATGTGTGTGTATTCTGCCAGTGAGACCTCATATACATGGTTAAAACTAATCAAGAGATGTTAACCTTGAATTTATTTTATTTCTATCCATAATAAAAACTTCACATATTTTCTAGTAAAAGTATCTTAATTTAAATTACGATAATACATTACTTTCGTGGTGAGTTTCAGAGAATTCAAAAAAGTCAGTGTGTTTATTATAATGCTTATTAGATGTTTTAGAAGATACAATATACTTATTAGTTGTAGATATTCCCATTAATTTTTAGAATGAGAATTTTTTGCTCATTACCATAGCCTCATCATGATATTAGATGACATTGATATAAGGAAGACTAGTTTTTGTCAACTTGTATCTAGTATTTATTCCTCTCCAAATTCGAATTAGATACCTTTTGTACTCTATCAAGCGCAATCAAATAGTTCTTAATTTTTCCCATGATGTTCTCCTATATATAACTAATACTTCCATACTATTATGTGTATGATGGAAACAACCTATATTTAACATAACATGGATTATGTGATTGAACCATCAAAATAGAATATGGAACTCAACACACCACTTTGATAACCTTATATGCACATTGATTTATTCATGGAGAGATTTATACCATGTGACCAAGTTAAAAATTCCCCCTCAATATGTTCTAACATAAATTTTTCAAAACCATGTCATAATATGTATGATTAATTAGGCATATAAAACTGATGGATCTATCTTAATAGATCATTTTCTATAGAATATAGATTTGTACATGATGTGAATCTCCATGGTGATACATCTATTTTATTTTAAACATAATGTATGAAAAATATTTTTTTTATGTTACTAAAGATATATTACATTGAAAAAATATCTCCAATTATCCTCTAGTAAGAACAAGGAAATGATTCATTATAACTAAATGTACTACAATATTGTTTCATACTGTAATCCAAAGAGAAATCTCAGTATCTGAAATCCTTATTGATATTATTTTTTGTAACAATCCATTTATGGTTTCATTATATAATATCATTCAATTATTGGGGGTCAATAAATCTAATTCAAAATAAATTAATCTATGAAATTATATATTAAAAGTAAAAATATAATGGATTTATGCCTAATGACTTGGTATTATGAATCGAGCCTTATCGGTGCCATGATTTTACCATCCATGTATCTTCTCACTCGAATAACAATGTTAATATTCAAAATTATAATCACCCATTACATTGATAAATGGAATCCATTATTGAATTTTACCAATCCATCTAATTTTAGAAAACATCCATATTCAATACCCATCATATTATTCAAAATTATATGCTCCATGAACATTAAAACATGGAATCTTATATTGAATTATAATATTCATTTCAATTTTAGAAAATTTCCATATAAAACCTTCATATAGGAATTATTAATATTAAATAATAATTCATCACATTTCACATTGATTATAAAATCATCATGGTGACTTTATCAATCGTACATAGTGTGTGTCTTTCGAACATTCCTTATCCGTAGGGTCTTGTGGAATTCATTCCCAAGCCTACTACTTGTGCATATTCAGCATTGAATAAATCATATTCAATATTGTATCACTATCTCAAATAGCCATGTGTACATTATATGTTATCTATGATCTATTACTTAATATTTGATCGTATGGTATTTTTTTCATTAATAATGGTAAATAATATGATCATGATTTTAATGAAGAATATCCCCATGGTCTATAAACCCGGTTGTGAAGTAGAGCCCATTGTCATGCACAATTTGACAATCGAGTACAACTCAGTACACTTTTCCCTGCATTTTCACCCTAGGTACATATGTTCTAGTGAAACGTCCACATGTAGTATCTTGAACGGGATTTGTTATCATGGAATAGAAATACACTATATGATTCCAATATTCACTGATGTTTTCTTCTGTATTTTATCCCTAAGTAATTATCTAGTTTTTTCTAATCATTGACCCGACAATAAAGAGAATTTTATCTGATACTTTCTATGAAAATTAGTACTTCAAATCACTAAAGTTCATAATTAAATAACAAAAGGTACATAAAAACGATCCTAATATATTTTTATTACTTGTTTATTTAGGTGATTGGGTACATATCATATCAACATGATGCATGGATGCAACAAAATTATTTAAAACATTCCTAAAATTCATCTAAAATTCCATTCCTCTTTAAAACAGTAGAGATAACCAGATGACACAAAGATGAAATGGGTGAGTTATAAAACCTAGTTATACAATAAATATAGAACAACATGATAAAATTATTACCTATTATTCAATATATATTTCAATGGGATGTAAAAGGTGTAATAATCATAATATTGAAGAACTATAAATGATATACCAAGACAATACAATTAAGAAAATCGAATGTGGAGGAAACATAAAACATGGAATAATAGTCACAAGTAAGGGATAACCACCAAGAAAACATAAAAAGTTGTAAAAAGGATAATATACAACACACTATACATGAAATCCCATTATATTAAAACATTACCCAAATCATTGGAGGGCTATATAATTTCAGGCCCACCAACCACATTAATTTCATGTTCAAACATACGTTTTTCTCATAAATCATTAAACATAGGATCATATTTCATCAAATTGTATGAAAAAATAATAAAAAAAGGTTTGTTAGGTAAATAAAATGATTTCCCTAATAAACGAGGGATAGATACATCTATTTGAATACCCTTTAGTGGAAAAAGGTGTGAGAATTCACAAAAGAAATGTTTTTTACATAAAATCATATGATAATTTCAGCATCAAAACGAGTGTGCTCAATGTTTCATGGTAGGGATTAATGATAGTGAAAGGGTCCTATCATCAGTTTATCATTATAAGATGAGTAATACTGATATGTATGAATAAAACAAAACATGAACAATAAGTAATTAAAAATCATATGACAATGATGGTTCCAGAATAAATAAACGAATGAGGGGATACCGTACCCCGAGATGTTGTTTTCAATATATTGGGAGGATCTAATTGAAAGATGGAGGAAACATGGGAGAAAAATAAATAGGTATAAAAGGATTATGTTAATGATACCGTGGTTTTTATTATAGAATAATGGTATCTTGTTTGGAGTTATGTAGGACATGTGAGTGGAGTCCTTTATTATTTATCAAATGTTGGTTTTGAAATCTATAAAATAAGGTATTCAAAACAAAAATCCTTCATATTATTTTTTACAATGTTATCTATCAATGTGATGTGTTTTTCATTATTTTTCATGTTTATAATCTTATCTCCCAAAAATATTACCTTTATAGATGTTGTAGGGAGTCATATTCATAAAGAGTTTATTTCAAATCCTTAATATAAAATATTTGTTTTAGTGGATTCATAAATTATATCTAAAATTAATAAGATATTATCAAAAACACATTTTCGTAAATGGAAAACATATATTTGGTTTTAGATACGATTTATAGAATACATTATATATTTTTGGCTCATTATGATGTAATAATATAAACAATATTTTTATATTGCATTTCATTTCGACAAAAAATATGAATACCTATGAAATTTATGAAAAATAAAACCATTTTTTAATTCAGAAATTAAAATTTCAAAATGTTATTTTATTTATAAAAAAAAATATAAGTATGAGAATATTACCATTGAAATAAAAAATACTTATTTATTAAATATTATTGTCTTATTGACTATTACAGTCTTTCGACCCTTATAAAAATTAGTTTTGTCATCATCAAATTATATTATAAATTATATTTTATAATAATTATTTAATACAACAATTTTGTAAAAAAAATTTATTTAATAATTCCTGAATTCCTTAAAATAGTATATCTTGATTTAATCTTAAAATATCACGATTAATAAAATTTGTGCTTCATAATATTTTTATCAACAATTATTATCAAATCATTAAAAAAGAAATAAAATAAAATATATATGTAATCACTTTTTTATTAGAATTATTTATGTTTATACTATTCATGTCTTCCTACAAAGCCCATTGTTACACCAGAAATCAACCTAAGGTGATTTTTCATTCATGTGATATTTTCATGGGGTGGTTTCGTGAACATAGTTTGGGTTGTGATCATGATGATCTTGAACATCTATCATATATTAATGTTATCATGATTTAGTTGTTGAATCATAGTTTCAATTTGATCATGTGTAAGTCCTATTATTTTTATCTCCCTTAGATGCTTCAATGAATGGAATTCATATGGAATGATCCAACTAGATAAGGCCATCACATCATTCTTAAAATCAATTGGATTTTACCATAACCCATAAGAACTATTCATAATGGTTAATGTAAAATGACTATATTATCAATTATTGTGATGATTGAAAATATTATAATTCTAACATGATATGACTCATAATGTTCCAATATAACAAAATATGTTCATGTCTTTTCCATAACCACATTTTATAATAGAGAATTTCATTTATTCAGAAAGAAAATTATATTTATAAATGTTTTGATCGTTACATTATTCCCCCATTAAAAAAATATCTCCCTTAAAAATTTTATTTGATAAACTAAAACATATGAGGTTACTTTTGTTTCATTACTTATTCTAGATTCCAAGTCACTTCTCCAAACATGTGGTTTCACCACTGTACTATTACCTACTGAGTTTTAATTTTTCATATAAATTTGTTCCTATGATCTAATATCTTCAATGAACACTTATCTTTTGAAATTTCATTCTCCAATATAAGAAACACTTTACCACTGATCTCAATCATTAGGTATCATAGATGAATATCTTGATAAAATTTCAATATAATTTTTTCAGATTTAATATGGAACATAATGGTTTTATCATTTTATATTATCTCTTGGATATGATAAGTTTCATTTATATTTTACTGCCTGACTTCATTCCAAAATTTTAGTGTATGAATCCCCTTCCAATCAATATGTATGTAGTCAAATTCTATCGTCGTGTGATGGGTTATAGTATTGAAAATAACTCTAGTATACTTAGCCATCACACATTTCTTATTGAAACCATGTTTTCCAATATGGGTTCCTTTCAAAACACCATTCATAAAAAATATTTGAAATAATTCTCCCTAGTATGTCTCCATCTAATATTTCCCATTTGAGAAGTGTCTGGATTAATGTTCAATGATAAATATTTTCTATTTGGATTAGTATTAGAATAAAATTAAAATAAAAATATTTTATGAGTACATTTTTTTTACAAGTAATGAACAACATATAACCCTTATGACACCATATTTAATTGTTATTCTGTAACTAAGAATATGAATGATACATAAAGACACAAGGCCCAATATTTATGGTATTTATCTTAAATTTTTATAGTTTTGAATTCTACTATCATGAATCATCTACCACATTGAAGAAAACTCAAATGGTAGGAGTAGATAATTCACATTAAAATAACACCTTCATATGACTCTTGGACACTAGAAAACAATTCTCAGATCATTAACTAGTGAAATGAAGAGAATGAATCAATAACCAACATTCTTAATAGTTCACCATAAAGTGAACAAGTATTATTGAATCATCAACATCCAGAATTTTAAACACAATATTCATCTTTAATTTTAATATATATGTATAATTCTTCTTCAAATTACACATCTAAAGAAAATGGGAACACTTATTTTTTTAGTCACCTATAGATAGACTCATATATTTATTTATATTAGTTTTTTTATTTCTAATCATCTAGGCTTTTTTATAGAAGACATTCATCTTTTTAATGTTAATATAAGTCTATATTTAATCATTTCTATAGTTAGAGTGAGTATCACAACAAATTATTTTATATTGGAAATTATCCATTGTAATGTCACTTAATAATTTCAAGAAATCATATGCCACTAGAGAATACAGAATAGTAAAAAAAAATAAAATTTAGTTTTTTAAGATTATAATTAAATTAAAAATGATTTTGAAAAAAAATTACAAATTTTTTATATCTTATATTTCAATTTACACTTTTTTGTTAATTATAAATTTTTCACAGGAAAATGATCTCCTATTTTTATGTCATCTTGCCCCCACAAACAAGTAAAAATGACTAAAATATAAACCCTTTTATTCTTTGATGAAGCACTAATATATTTTATATATAGGGAATGGAGAGAAGCACAAATATATTTCTATGACTACTATGGAAACCCTAAGGGATATGCACTGTAGTGTCGTGTTCATATATAGTAGAGTAAAGGTTTGTGGATCCACTGATAGAAGTGGGTCTCCTCCTAGAGTGTGGTTCATTCAGAGTACATGGAAGACAAATATTTCAATCACCCTCAAGCTAATAGAATTATATTTGAAGCAATTTTTTTTTAAATCATCAATATTTAAAACTCATTCACATATATAAGGAGATAAGGAAAGAAGGGAGACTAATTTTATTTGGTTTTTGCAGATGTCCTAATCCATCTGAAGGAAGAAAATTTATCTTTTTATATAATGTGAAAATATAGACTATACTATATTTATAATTGATAAACATTCATATATAGATTGGGGTATGAGAATAAAAGGGTAGAATTAAATTTCAATGGTTTGTTTTAATTCTATAGGTAGTTAATAAATTAATTGTGGTGTTTCCATTTATGGTGGTAAACCCTCATGGTGATTATTTTGTGTCAATATTAAATAGATGAAACATATCATTGAATTGATTCTCTTGTTTTTTTACTAAAGTAATCATAACTAGGACTAAGACCTTATTTAAAATAATAAATTGAAAAATACTAAACAATCTAAATGAATAGTAATAGTGAAGGATAATTAAGAACAACTTTGAATATTCTATCTAACATTATGTTGACTAATTTAATCATACACAAGAATAATTCACAATTATGTGAACTTATATGGAGAATATGTTGTTTTATACCATAAAAAACAAAATAGAAAACATAAATTCATCATTAAGACCATAAACCACTAAAACCTAAACCTTGCATTAGAGTTAAGATTTTAGAACCACTCGACTTCAAAAACTAGCTTTCATGTCCTCCATCCCTTTCAATTTTCAAATAAAGAATCTTTAATAAATATTTTTTCTTTAATAAAGGGGCATGTTTATTGTGAAATGAAAGTTTGAACACATATGATACAAAAATAAATTTTTTCCAATATTCTATTTTCCAAAAAACTGGTATGTATTCTATGAGGGGATATACTTGGAATACTTCTTTACAAGGATAAAAATCCATAAATAAGAAACCATAAGATCACATATATTGTTTTAATTATCTTACCATCAGGAAAACTAAAACATTCATGTATACTAAATTTAAAATAAACATTCAAAATATATAGGGAAAGAAAAATTATAATTCATCTATAATCATGAAAATATATATCTTTTTAAATATTTGATTTAATAGCCACATCTATGTCAACTATTGATGGGGATACAACACTATGAAATGATTGGGATTCTTTAGATTTATGATTTTTATTATATTTTTATATTTTATTAATATATTTTATTTCATATTTTTTGAATTCCAGGATAATACGAAATATATTATTATGAACCATACACAACCTCAATAGACATGAGAAAAAATGGTTTGATGTTCACATCACCTCCTCAAAATGGGATAAATTTTATAGAGAGGTATTCCATTTAATTACTTTTAATTTTTTGTGCCTCTTATTATATGTTCCTATAAATATTGAGGAAAATTTATATAATGATGAGAAATGTATTATCTGATCCCTCAACTACATGAATAAATAAAATAAAAATAAATAAAATTTATAAAAAATTGAGGAGATGAAGAAAATATTACAAAATTGATTGAAAATATAATCATGTTAGTCAAATTGTTTTTCAAATAACCATATTTAGAATATTTACCGACAATGTCAAGATGATGAAGAAAAAATTTCATAAATTAATTACAGAAAACAATCCGAGAAAATGGGAAACCATGTGTAGTATGGAATTCGATCTCTTGATCATGCACCCCCTATTCAAAAAAAAAATCACAACCACTCAAAATAACTAATGAAGATATACTGTAAATCATGAAATATGGGAACACCAATATGATTTAATGATCAATACAATGCTAAAAAACTAAGGGGTCCACTAAGGTGAAAAAATAAGTTTAAAACATTGTTAAATGATATTATATATAATATAAATGAATTTAAAATGGATAATTTTTCTATTTTCTAAAATATGAATTCATATTATACTAACATAAATGTAAAAAATTATAACTAAAAATTTATTTTATGAGAAATTATTTTCTAATGAAAAAATTATAGTACCTTGAAATCATTTCTGTTTAGATGGATCTAAAGTAATATACTGTTGAAAATATAATTACATAAACTGTGAAAATTGAGTCAAGACTCAAAGATAACTAGAATCACAACAAATAGATATATTATTTTCTTAATAACAAGTCTTTATAAATTTTTTACAAAGAGTATTCATAAAAAATTAAATGTAATAGACTATTATAAAAAAAATTAATTTTCTCAAACAAAAAATTTCTATTCCAAAAATTAATATGAGAAAATTTTATGTTCATCGGTTTACAATTTAATCCATGGAATAAATGTAATTTGAACATAATAGGCAAAATTAACATAAAATATGATAGAGGAATTCCAAAATCATAAAATTTTGTATGAATTTATATTCCATTATGATGAATGATAAAAAATTAATCAATCATATTAAAATAAACAATTGTATTAGTATTTATCTTATAAATTTATCAATCATGAATAAAACATATGGTGTAAATAATTTTTATATGCACATAATTAGTTATATATATATATATATATATATATATATATCTTAGAAGATACATCGGTTCCATGAAACACAACAGTTATAGAAAAATTTTTGTGGGCTTTATTTAAATCCCCCACCATCAATTCGCCATTGGTTTCTTAGTATTTCCAACTTCTAGACTTGTTTATAATCTAATAAATAACTCTACATAAGATATTATCCCATATAATAATGTAATTAACAATTAAAATTAAAAAAATTGCATGTTATTCAGAAATTAATAATATATAAATAAAAATATAATAATTAAATAATCTAATTAAAAAATAGTATATTATTTAAAATAAAATACAATAAATATTTTATATTTAAAATCAAATAACTATTTAATTAATGGGAGATAATTATCATTCACTACGAATAATTACCTGTATTAATTCCATCTTTCAAATTGAATAATTTTAATAAAATAACTTATCTAAATTAATCACAATCAATGAGAGATCATCTGAACACTCCAAAAAAACTAATAATTAGAAATATAAATAAAAATCATAAAATTTAATAAAAAATAATATTATATTATGGTTTATTTGGACCACAAAAATATCTGGGTTATGAAAAAATTTTTGGAGTCAAATTGATCAAAATCAATTATTAAGATAAAGAGTAATAGACCAAAACACAAATTCATGTACAAAAATAAAAAAATTAGGAAACTTAACAGGAAAAATAAAATTTATAATGATTTACCATTAAATGATAGAATAATATTGGAATATCACTTTATATATCTATGTTACTTTATCATTGGTGGTGGGATAGTGAGGGTTTAGATAGGTGAGGGGAAGGTCGTGGGGCCATGTCTGCAACCCTATGTGTTTACTATCATTTCATTCCAATAATAAATGTTCAGTGGTGGGGAATATAATCAACATTATATATGTAAAGATGTGATTATGGTATTAAATTTATATCTATTTGAGATTTGAGGTGTCGACGACTAATAAGAAATGAGTGGGGTGGTAATGACACAAGGTTTGTAGTTGGAAGAAGTAGTTAATTTTTGGAAAAGAGGGATTCTGGTAGTTAATGGTTATGTTGGGATGAAGGAAAACATATACGAGGTGGATTGTGTTGGTTATAGGTTATGGAGTTTCAGAGGAGTGGTGGTGGATATGAAAATGGTGGGGGTGGTGGAGGTAGGTCAATTCATGTGGGGTAGATGCAATGTGGGATGTGGTATTTTGATTGACATGATGTTGGGGAGGGGAAGTAGAGATTATGGTGGAGGTGAGATAGTGGCTCAGTCATGGATGAGGGGTAGATGTATGGTGGGATTCATGATGGTGGATGGTGAGGGGATATTAGGATATTAGAATGGAGAAAGCGATGAGAGAGTTATGTGGGTCATTAGGGAATGAGATTCAATGTATTTCATATGTTTATTTTATTTCAATTATTTTAATTGGAATGTATTTTAGTTTAGTTTTTTCAAACATAAGTCTATCCTTGATTAATTGGATTTTTTTCTTGTTGGTTGTTATAAAATCTTTTTCAATACTATGTTTTTACAGTAACTAAATAAAACTAAATAGTAATGAAACTTTTATACAATTGATAATATTATGATACACTTATATTATAAAAAAATTATATTAGTATTTTTTAGTATCATGTTAAAATTCAAGAATTCTAGGATCTAAACACTTAAAAATCTTTATCGACTTCCAGGAATGATGATATTGAAATTATTTAGGAAAGGTGAATCATCGGCATATGCGAATGATGTGTTTTGTTCATTCACCATCATCTGCATTGGTCGGGTGGCATCATCATTTACTTTTACCCTTGGAACGGGTTATAGTAGCCCCATCGATCTGAAGTCACAAAATTAAATTTAACGGTTTAGAGAATAAGTGAATGAACAAGAATGTTATTGGATACCATAATAGCAGTGTTGATTTATAATGGATTTTGCCTTCATTATTATATTTCAATAGATGATCAACATGGTCCCATAAAAACATTCTAGCCTCATTGTTCATCCTCTTGATGTAAATTATAAATTTCATAAAAATAGCATACATTAATAAAACATAAAAATTTCATAAATAAAACAGAAATGAAACTATTATATTAAAAACACACCATTTGATCCATACTATTACATAATGTTCTGAATTCATGTGTGGTTCATTCATAACTATCAAAATTTAATTATATAGCATTATCCATATGTTATAAATAAATACTTTTAAAAGGAACCAAATCCTATAAAAATGTTTTTTACTGGATCAAAATAAGGAAAATGATTTCAGAATAACATGAAATCCATAAATAATGACTATGATTTTATATTTTAAATGTAGTATAGAACAGAACATCATTCAAAGATATATTTTTCTTTAAATTTCTATAATCATTTTTTGGTGTTTCAAAACACATAGAAAACAAATTGAAAAGGTATTAATTCCTTTAAAATGTGTGCTATGGAAAAAATTGAAGGAAAATTATATCAAATTTTTATGAAATTAAAAAAAATTATAATAAAATAATTTATAAAATGTAGGAACTTATGGAAGACAATTCGAAGTTACAGTTCTATTTGGATTCCCATGAAAACATTTTTAATGTTATGAAACACAAAAATGTGTGCATAGTGGTTTAAAACTTTTAAAAAAACATCACATTGATATAAAATAAATGGAAAATAATAATAGGGTAATTTATTACATGTACACAATGAAAACTTAAATCTGATGTACGGTCTGTTCAAAATGACTCAGTAAACATTTATATGGGAAAAAAGACATTAAAAACGTATGTTAGGAAATTAAAACCATGAAAATGTCAGAGGATTTTCTAGAAATTAGAGGATAATGACCATAGGTTTGTTTATGAATTGTTCGAATTGATGGAATATAATTCTATGTTACATTTTTTGGATTCCTGTGAACATGTTATTAGTGTTTTAAAACACCTGAACATTCATGTAAAGGTCAAAACTTCATAAAATAAACAAATTAACATGAAATTCTAGAAAACCCTTCATTGAGTTATTTTTGTGGTGTATGTGTAGAGATAACATCATTATGACATGTGGAGTAGTCGAAATGGCTTGTTAAATTGTTTTAACCGTCCCAAATCCTTTAAAAAGATTTTTTAGGGAGGGAGGCCAAAAACATGGGAACAGAATAATAGTTTCACATAATCCACATAAAATTAATGTAGATAGGTTTTTCTTAATATTACAACCAACATTACGTCATTCTTTGTAAAAAATTTTCTTACCTTCTTATAAATGTATTTTTTTGTTTTAAAACACTAAAACTTGTGTTCATCAGTTAAAACCATATAAAATGACGTCATAATGATTTAAAGTCATGGGATTACCACCATTGTGTTATTATTAAATAAAAGACATGATTTCACATAAAAGAATATAATTGTTTTTATTATGTATGTTTCAAGCACACTGTACTCCATTTTAGAAATTAACTAGGATGTTATATACATATCCCTATTTAGATTAATGTATTGAATAATATCATAAATACGTATGTTTATATATTAAAAGTGTTTTTCATGATATACTATTTGTCTAATGATAAATATATTCTATTTTATTAACAAAATAACAAATCTATTATGGAATATTCATAATATATTCAACCTTTTATCTTTTGCATCACTTTTCATAAATGTTCTGTGTTTTTACTGTAGGTGAATGATGCTATTATATGGAACAAGGTTTTATATTATGATCCATGAAATTAATAAGATGGAATTAATGGTGGTTCTACTATTTCATGGTATGTTTAAATTTTATCATTGAATCCACTATAACTGAGAATTATTAGGTTTAGTTTTAATTTCTGTACTTTTTTTACAATCGATGAGATGACTTGTTCAGTTTTAGTTTATGATATGATGTGGAGGTAGACAGATGTATTTGAGGTCATGTGGTGGTTGTATATTTGGCACAAGTTGTTTGTGGACATATTTTAAATGTGTATATTGATGACTTATGTACTGGTTGTTCAATGTTATGTTGATTCTAATCGTTCAGACTAAGCTTATGTTGACTGTGTATGTACGTATATATGAATTTAGGTGTAATATGTATATTGTGTACATGACTGATTTATTATGAATTTTTTAGTTGATTACAAGTTATAGTTTTTACACTTATATTATGTTATTAATTATTTTCATAAATAATAATGAGAAATATTTTTAGGATGATTTTCAAAAATGATAATAAATAAATAAATTAAAATAATTAATAGCATTTATTAATATTAACCACCACAAAACATATCCACTTATAAAAATATTATTTGGGGATATGTTCATATTATCTATTATATTTTTAGGATCATTATTTTTAAGTCATAGTTAAATAAAATCAAAGCCACAGTTAAATGTAATAAAAATTACACATAAACAAATATAGCTAAAGGAATAAAATTTCAATGAAATGACTGAAAACCATGAAATACAATGTATTTTTAGTCACCACATAATAAATATTAAGAGGAGAAATAATCCATTGAAATTATAAACATCACCTAATTCTAGATTGTTTATAGTATTCAGTGATCTACTTTAACTATGTGAAATACCATGCTCAATGCAGATCATATCTACATTGATTTAAAGAATGTATCATTATTTATTTACTACACAATGTATTCATGATCAGTTTCATCTTCTTCAAGATTCACTATTTTATGTCATGGATCAAATGACCCCATAGTGTGACATCCACATCTATCAACAGTAGTGTATAATGATATCATTCTCACATGAAAAATGTACACAACTATTCAGCCACACATATAATCCTTGATGATAGGTTCACCATGTACATACTACCTAATAATTTGATTCATTGATAAATGAAATATAATTTATCATATATGATGTTACCTCAAGTTTTGTGATGCTTCCATGAGGCCTATTTGACATTACAATGAAGGAAATATATGAACATATCATGAGTGTATCAATTGTGATTTTAAAGAAATTTCTGATACCATGAGAGAAAAAAATTTATCATGAGGAATGTTTTACCCTTTCATAAATGTATTTTTGAACATAGCATGGATCATACATGATCCTAACATGAAGTTATGTTTATAGTTACCACATAGGAATTCATAATGTTCTAATGAGTTAATTTAATGTTATTAAGAGTTTAATCTGTTAATTAACATAAATTATTATCTCAAATTGATAATAGGTAATTTTTTTAAATTGATTGTGATTAATTTTTTTTAATGTGGCCACAAGGTAGAATTTCATTCTACTGTTACTATTTTAATGTGACCTCATAAAGGAAATTTCCTCATTGTTATTATACCGTCCTTGTGTCCTGATGTCATGGTATGATAATTAACTAGACAGATTATGCTAGAGACAATAAATTCATTAAACTTATTGTTTTGAGAAACCATAAATTTTCAAGAAGGCTCCCATTAAATTATATATTTCTATTTTAATTTATTATTAAATTAATGAATTTTTTAAATTGTTTTGTTAACCTGCAAAATAAATATAAAATAGTACATTCATATTATAAATATTTGAATATAAAATATCATATAAATACTTATGGAATTAATAATATTTGTAGTATTTATTTTTTATTTTATTTTATAGTTTTTAAATTATTTAATTAATAAGTGTTTATGGGAGAAATTTTAATAAATTTATCAATTTTAAAAATTATAATTTATTAAAAAATCATATTTGATTTATTATTAAAGGGAATAATTTTGGAAATAAAGAGAAGCAATATAATTATTAAATACTAGTGAATTATTATAAGCTAACCACATGATTTTATATTTTAAATATTTATATCCAATAAATAATAGTGATTAGTTTAGGAAACTTTCACAATGCAGAATGAGGATGATCATTAAATATTACACTATAAATATATACCAAAGGATGGCAGAAATCAATATAGAATGAATTTTTGAATACATGATGAGAAGAAATATTTTATTGATAAATGATTAAGATTTTATACAACTACTATTACAATGGTTCAATCACAAAAACCACTACAATTATTATATTCAATACGACATATGTGATCAATGATCATCGAGCTACGTCATAATTAACTTGTTCTAATATTTGATTATTTTGATTATTTTATAGTTTTCATAATTTTATTTTTAATTTATATATTTGAATTTCTGTTAGTTAGTTTATATATTTCTCATTAAAAAGAAATTAAATAATGGATATTCTACTAAAAACATAATTTTCATTTTTTGTGCCTCTATAAAAAAATCATGTTATATTAGACTCTAATTACGGAATAATGTTAGGCCATACTAGGGTTTGACTCATGTTAGAAGATTTGATTTGAAAATTATGCATTGTAAAAGGAAGAGTCTTTAAAATTTTTATCAATCCATTAAAAATTAATTTTTTTACTGGATACTAGTCTTCTAACCCAATAGAGATGATTAAATATTGAAATAAGGTCATGGTGTTTTGAAAAACATTAAAAATATTATATTCATAATTTAATTTCCAATTCAATATATTTTTAACACTACACCAAACATTTGGATCATTCAATAATATGCATTTACTGATTTCAGGTAACAAAATTTATTAAAATAACTATTAATCTTTCATTATTCTATTATTTATATCTATTTCGAACGGACAATTAGTATCATTACATAGACCATATTAAGGATATTATAGCTCTCTTTTTCTGAAACATATAATAGGTATTAAAGGGTATTGAATTCATAATTATAGTATATAAATTTCAATATATTTCATGATAAAATAATTGGTATCAAATTCTGAAGATAATTTGTGACTTTTTATAATAATGTATTGTTTTTTGTTGAAAAATAGCCTTTTATAAATGATTTTTTATATATTAGGTGAATAATATGTTGCTAAAGGCATATGGATTATTTATTCAGCAGTTACAGAAAATATAGATAACTAGTTTTAGTTGAAATTTTATGATCACATTTTCAATTAGTTGATTTATCAGACAATGTCCATTGGATTTATATTTTGATATAAATTTAGTTGTTTCTGGGAAATTACATTCATAATGTAGAAGGGTTTTTGAGACTTATTGATTTAGGAAGATATAAAATCATCTATTATAAACCCTAATATTGGTTTCTTTTATTTCATGTTTCTAAAACATCAAGAACCAATCATGATAAAATAATAATTTTGTAGTCTAAAACTGAAGTGCGAGTTTCTAGATTTCCTAAATAAATGTTTTCTATAATCTGTTCATCAAACCATTAAGCACCCATTGAAGATGTTGTCAAACTAGATGTCTGAATTAACTAAATTATGATAAAATGAAATGATTTGGATCACATGTGATATATCAAATCTGATTCACCTTATCAAATGTGAAACATCATACATTTTTTTATTATTCTCTTAACTTTAAATTTCTGAGTATTGAGAGATTTTGGTGCCAAAAATGAAAAAATAAATATAAAATTGATTTTGAACAAGTGAAATGATTTATTTTTCTATATAATAGATATTATTGGACTAGAAATATTAGTTATTTTAATACAAATCTATCTGATGAGCTATAGGTACAAATCCATACTGTGATATTCAGAAACTAATCCTTTACAAAACCTTTTGAAACTAATCTATCAGATCAGTGGTTGACACCGATATGACATAAAATGTTGGTACCATTAGATTTATGATTGGATGAACGTATGGGGAGAGATTCAAATGAGTTGTGAAATAAGAGTTATAAGAGATAAAAATCATCATAAAATATAAAATTTTAATTGTATGAATTATTACTAGGAAATCAATGAAGGATACCAAAGTCCTTAGAAATTTAAAAAATGTGGTTAACTAATTTAAATATTTTTAAACCATAATAAGATGAAATTATATTAGTTTTAGTTATTATTTTTCTATTTAAATTTTTTCTAGTGCAACAGATTTATGAGCAGAATTCTGGACTCTGAGGTTCTATAAAATTATTTCTAGATTGATGTTTTGAAATACATGAAGAGTTATACAGATACAAGAAGTACCAAGAAGTCACTAGAGGAGTTGATAGGATTTGAAATGATAAAAATGATGATCAAATTATTATTTAATTTAGGGTTCTTGGAAATTGATATAAACATAAAAGAAATTTTTTTCCCATAGTAATCTCCGACTAGAGTAAATATAAAGAGTAGTACATAATACATCATATGTACCTAATATATAATGTAGGTAAAAAAGATGAATCACATAATATTTTTTCCATGTTTGAGTTTTCTAAAAAAAATCTATTGATAAAGTGTTTCCAAATACATGGTTTGAATATAAAGATAATTTCATATATTATTTAGATTACAAGATAATGGGTTAGCAATCTAAGAAATATTAGATATGAAAATTGACCAAATTTTAAAAATTTCATTGATTTTGTTAATCGAACCGATTAGAAATTATGATTCTATTCCAAATTAAAATAAATCAATATATCGAGGTTATCATGATAAGGCCATTGAATAAAGTTAGATCAAATAGATCATGATTGTACATTAATATCTAAATTGACATTTGTGGACTAGAATGTTTCAAAGGTATTCTATTATGATGAGTCTCAAAAAAATTTAGAAATGTTTTTAAAATGATGATACTATGTATAATAACTCATATAAACAAGTAGTATATTCTTATCATTTTTTGACACATGTTGTATCCACTACAGCATAATAGTTAATTGTTGTATTCAAATGCATGTATTTTTTTGAAAGGATGTAGGTTCTCGCACTAAGGATGAACCATGATAATATTGTGTGAATTATTTCCATTTCAAATTACAAATTTACATCAATTTATTAAATTTTCATAAGGATTAAATTAATTCATGTTTCTGGGGTTGTATTTCTTAATGATTAAATTTTTATAAATGAAACAAATGATTTCATCTCCCATCCCAGTTGTTCTATTTAACATCCCAAATATTTATTTAGCTTTTATACATGATTTGTTACATAAAATTAAACTTAATACAACACATAAGATCAATAGGTATAATGTTTCTTTGGAAATTATATACATTACATAAAAACATAAAACATGAAAATCAAAATCATTATTGAAAACTTATTTTACAAGACCACAACATTCATTCGTACATAACACTATTTGGGATAATATGGGGATATATATAAGAAATGGGTGATCTATAATGCCATGTATGGGAATCAAGATAGCATAACATGAGGAAGTAAATACTTTATAAAAAATAGAGATATCAAAGAATAATAAATGGAATATCAAGATAAATGAATTATTTAGATTGACAATAGTAACATAGGAAATGTGGCCACAACATACAACATGATACTGCCATGAGTAAAGGATCATTGTAAATGGAGGAGAATGATTTAAATCTATTTGGACATGATGGAGAATTAGTAAAAGTTATTTTCACATTATCGATCATGAGTCAGTGATAATTTCACATTATGTATAATGATTCCAAAAATTTACCAATGAATTAGAGCACTATCAAGGAACACCCTTCATAATCATTTCGTTTTCATGCTTAAGTGTGCCATATTAATCATTAAACATGGATTCATTAATCATCATAGTTTATTTCAAGATAAATGAAATTAGGAATATATACATATAGATCCATAATCAATAATTATTTGTTCATAAAGATGAATAACCTTGATATAGAAATTGGCATGTTATTCATGACATATTTATTTTAGTATGTAAAATTCAAATGCAATTTTAACATCATAACATCATCTTATAGAAATTATTAAAATGGGATGATGAGAGAAAAATGATTACCACATAATATAGTCAAAAAACGAAATTAAAATGTATATGTAAGGAGAATCCCTGACAAATATATTAGGAAAATGAAGGTGTAACATAATAAAGATTTGTGTAGTAAGAGGAGAATGAAAGAGAACCCTTGTGAAATTTTGGCATGATAACGGGTGTATATAAAGCATCATTGGGGGGATTAATGAGAGTAAAAGGATGATCTCAAATTTTATATATCAAATGTACAGTATGGAAATTATTTAAAATCATATCCCAACATTTGAAAAATGAATTTAAGAAAAAAATATAAAAGAAGTTCTTGAATGGAAATGAGAACAGAGAAACCCCTTACACAATTTGGAAATAGTAACGGCTTAGTTAATGTTCAAAATTATAGGGGATAAATGTACCCACATACAAATAATATCTATTGGATAATAAGGAAATGATTAAAAATCAATGGATATATATTCCACTATAATTAAAAGAACTATTCTCAATGAAGTTGCTAGAATTCAATGGTGAGGAGAGAAGTCAATTACTTGCATGGGTGACTAAAAAGGATTGGGGGAGGATTATTAGGAGCTTGGGTAACCTTGGGAGTAATATAGGGAGTATAGGTAATAGGGTTTATGTGTATAGTGTATTTTGAGTAAACAAATGGGAGCGTGGATGGTTTTATATTGGAAAGGATGGAGATTTCATTATTATTTTGGTTATTGACACATCATAATAAAATATGGAAAAAAAATCCACCCCTTGGTTTACATACCATGTATTATACCAATGGGGAGTTTTTTAGATTATTTTATATGGACATGGGAGTAACATAAGAAAATATTTCCTTTTCTTATGTTGAGGTGAGCAACACCATTCAAGAATTTATTTTAAATTCAGAAAATATATTATTAGTGATTGTGGATTCATAATGGATTTAAAATAAAAAAATAAAAACAAAACAATATTATTTAAATTATATAACATATATTTGAACTAATATACATTTTACTTTCCTTATTAAAGAATTATTTTGAAATTATGATGTCATAAACACACCGTATATTTATACGGTATTCCATTTTTACCCAAATATTCAAATTTGTCAGAAAAATATGAAAATTTCACTATTGGATAATTTTAAAAACATGATTCAAGAAATAATATTAATTATATATATATAATTTTGCAATGATATTATTTTTCACTTTTAAAATAAAAAAATCCATTTATTCAAAATGAAGGGTTTTTTATAATAATTGTTTTTAAACCCTAATAAAAATATCATATGAATTCATTAAAATTATTTGATAATTTATGTTTAATTAAAGTAATTTAATAATACTTTTTTAATAAAATATTATATATTTCAAAAATCAATTAATTCAACAAAATATATTTCTTAATTGAAATTGAATATTAACAAAAAATAATATTTATTCATTAAAATCCTTTTATAATGTAAAAATAATCGGATGAATAAATATTATTTATTATATAAAAATAATGTACATATCCCTATTGATAGGCACATGAAACATATCCCACTATTACACTAGCATAATCCCTAAGAGTAAGGTTCATGATGGCTGGGATTTCACGGGGTCGTTGGATGAACATTGCTTGGGTTGTGATCTGGATGAGCTTGAAAAAATCCCCTAAATAGTTTTTACAATGAATAAGTAATTGAAGATAATCTTGAGAATAGTACAGGTAAATGCCCATATATTCTATTTCCCTCGAATGCTCTAATAAATTTACTACCTATGGTAAAATAATTTTGGATGAGGCCATCAATTCCATTTTCTATGTCAAAAGGATTGACTAAAACCCTATATTTATACTGGTCATACGATCACTATTCAACGACAATATTATCAATAGTAATGGTACAAAATAGTCTATTAAATCCAATTGGATAAAATAAAACGTAAGATTTTCATGTCTTTTATATATCCATTAAATCAAAATAGTAGTTTTTTCATATCAGTTTTGGTTGTTAACCCCCCCTGATAATAAATTTCACAGTCAAAATTTACTTTTCCAACAGTAAAACATATGAGGGTAAATTCGATTCATCACCTAACCTAGTTGCCACATAGCTTCATCAGAATTATTTTTTCACCACACAACCTTGATGAGGGGAGTTTTATTTTTTCATATAACTCTTCCTCTACAATCTATGTTCTTCACCTGTTGTTTCTCAAAGGAAACAACCTTCTTCAATGATAACACATCTAGACTTGTTACTTGTGATTAGTATAGAATGTATTTCCTTAATAGAGATACATGGAATTAAACATGTACTTGAGTCAAGCTCAGTGGGAGTGCTAGTCGATAGGAAAATACTCTGATGTGATCAACGATCTAAAAAGAGATGATGTACCTTGGAAAAATCATCCCATTCATCCCAAATAAAATCAATCTCTTATATGGAGACTTGTAAAAAAAAATACAATGTCTCCAATATTTATCTCTAGATCACATCGATGATTATCATCATATCTCATTAAGTGACTTTGAGTATCAATTTATGTGCAACTGAAATGTCTTAACCTTCTCACCGATTTCTTTAACAATTTATGGAACTAATGTTTTCATTCCATAACTTCATCCCAACATGCTGGTGTTGTTAACCTCATCCCATAAATGGCCTCATTAGGAGTGATATGGATGCAGAAATGGGAATTGTTGATGTACGAGAACTCCATGAAAGGAAGTTGTTGGTCCTATCCTCTTATGAAGTCCATTAAGAAAGATCTCAACAAATCCTAATGTGTCTAAATAGTTTGATCATATTTTACATCAGTTTGAGGGTGAAAAGCCATACTTAAATTCAGCTAAGTTTTTACAGAATGCTGGAGACTTTTCAAAATCATAGAGATGAATTATGGATCTCAATCATACACAATAAATATTGGCACTCTAGGAATCCATATGACTTATCTGATGTAAATCTGCACTAGTTGATCCAGTGGGAAATCCTCTGAAATCACAATAAAGTGTATACTCTTTGCAATAAAATCCACAGAAAACTAGATAGTATTGTTTCCATTGGTTGTATTCAGATGTACGGTGTCAAATATCATGGTTATTCATCACATTTCCATGGTGATATGGATAAGGGACGAAACATCTTATTATACTTCATCTGTTTAGACTTTACCTACTAAAATACTAGGAACCTAGAAGTATATTCATAGATATCATTCTTCAGGTTATCCATCCAATAGCGATCTCTGAGATCAAGGCACATCTTTCTTTTTCCTACTTGAATACTGAAATTTGAACTTTGTGAATCATTGAAAAGTCCATTATTTAACTCATGATTTGATGGAACACATAGTATTGACCTCAATATAAAAATTCATTTTTCTTTGACATTGATAAAAAATGATCCCCATTTTTTGATCGTTTCAACATTTTTTCGAATTCACATATAATATTTTTTAGTATACTTTATCCTTTAAAAAATAGGCACTTGAGAAATAATTTGTGAAAATATTGATGATGTTCATTTTTTTATCATTCAAATGTCCATCTTCTTGAAGACTCAAAATATTGAATCCTTCTTGAGTATCGTCAATGATTCAATTTTTTTGTCCATTATACAGAGATAATATTTCACGTTTTTCACATTCTCAGGATTTTAGTGGATCGAGAATTCATTATTCATAATGAGCTCTTATGATCTTTGTTTTCCCATATTATGCTCTTTTTCGGTGAATATATATTTGAGACACCTATGATCTTTATATATTTTTCACATCTCCCCAAAGAGATAATGTTGGATGATTTTTAACACAAATATCAATGCATCTAACTCCACATCATGCGTGGGAAAGTTTTTCTCATGAATTTTAAACTTACATGTGGTATAGGTATTGAAACATTCACTTTCAATCAACACACATCCCAATAACTTTTTTGATTCATCACTGAAAATTACGAAAAGATATCCACTTCTTGATAGTTTGAGCACAAGGGAAGTAATAATCCTCCTTTTAAACTCCATGAATCTATCTTCACATTTATCATTCTATGAAAACCTAACTCCCAACAGATTTATATTCTTAAGGGTTGTTGATAATAATGAGAAATTTATCATAAATAGGTGATAATATGCATTTATCTGAGGGAATCGATGAATATATATCATATATATTGGCCTCAACCATCCCTCAATTGTTTTTTACTACAAAGGATCCACAAATATCCCATTTCATGTAATGATATTCCACAAGAATGATACTTCCATAATCCAAAACTCACAATTGCTATAATTTTCTGAGAACTTATAATTTTTCAAGTAATTCATCTTACTTATTAAATTCTCCTTATGATCATTCTTCATTTTAGAGTATATTAGAATAATTCCTATATATAATACCAAAAATTTGTCATGGTAGTGTCTAGAAAATTTATTCGATATGTCCCTAGAAATTACTGAAGCATTTGGGAGTCTTAATTACATCTCAATAAACTCAAAGTTCCCATAGGTTGTACGAAAAGTAATCTTGGGGATATCGTACTTCTTCATCCAAACATAGCAATATCCTGACAATAGATCAACCACAGAGATGTATTGTTCTCCACATAACTAACATAACATGTTATTAGTTTGTGGAAAGTATACATGTTCTCTATCATGATGTTGTTGATCTTAATATAATCAATGAAAAGGCTAATTTACCCATCCTTATTATTGATTAAGAGGACTTGTTCTTCCCATATAAAAGCACTTGGGCATATGAATTCTTATCTAGATTCTACTATATTTGTTTCTTCAGTTCTTCATATTCCACAATAGTCATCCTATATAGAGACATAGATATGGGAAACACCCAAGGGATAATATCAATTGAAAATTAAACCACATAGTGTTGGGAAGACCATCCAATTCCCCATGAAACACTTTAATATATTCCCTCATTATAGGAATGTCATTGAGGATGGTTCTTTCCTTAGACTCAATCATTTGAACTATATATTATTACTCATGGGGAAATAATATCCAATCATAAGAACATGGTGCTAAATAAGATTCATCATTATACTTCTACTAGTATATAATCTAGTGATCAATTTACCATATGGAGAGTGATTTCCCTCTTGCAACAATTTATGTTTCCACTATACAGGGCAAGCCAATCCATTTACATAATTTCATCAAAATACACCATGTGAATCATGAAAATTATCTCCAAAAACTTCAATCAAAAAAATTTTTGCTGGAGGAGTTTTATAAAATTAATGAAATAATTGACCCATTTTCCATATTGATATAAACTTCTACTTACATGAATTCTACTTCCATTTAACGTTTTCTACAAAACATTCAAGATATAATGGAATTCATATATATATGGATGATTAACCTAACATTCACTTTTTGATTCAAGATATATTTTATCCAATGTAGAAATATGAATATGTACTTTTATTTCATTGAACATTGAAATGGGAATCCAATGATATTAAAATGATAACTTATAAATTAATTTTATTTCCATAACTTATGGGTTTCTTCCATATATGTTATCCATGATCTACTTCCTAACTAATCTTATTATTGGATTGTTTTTGTTTTTTTTCCTTATTTATAGTTTATTAGGAGATTATGAATTTACCAAATAATATCCCTTTGTATTTTCAAACCATGTTCATAGTAAATCCCATTTTCATGTACCAAGTTACCCCTAGTCAATCCTGAAAGACCCTTTCAGATTTTTTACTCCTAGGTACATCTGTGAATGAACCACTTACAATTGTAGTATATATATATGGACATATTTTATTGATAAGACACATTATTTATACTAACCAAAATTTGGGGATGTTCTCTTCAACAATGTCTTATTCTTTATGTTTTCCACTAGGGTCTTCTAATCAAAATTCCAAAAATTACTATATCTATCCTCTTATACCAACTATAACAACCCTTCTCTTTATTTAGAATTTAAACATGATTCATTACAAAAATATTGACATAATAAAATCTAGATGGTTGATAGGTATAGTGTATTTAGGAATTTATATACATTTCATTATAGCATAAATTAAGAAAACCACCATATTTAATGAAAATAGCTTTTACATTACTAAAATATTCCTTCTTACTTAACATTAAAAGGGATAACCTGGGGACATATAAGAGAAATGACTGAGCTATGAAGCTAGATATGGTAATAAACATTTTATAACATGAAGACTATAATAAATTTAGGAAAATAGACATATCAAAGTATCATAAAAGAAACATTAATATAAAGAAATGATTTATAATGATAATGACAACATATGCAATGTGTTAAAACATATAACATGATATTATCAAGAGTAAAGCCTCATTGTAAATGGAGGAGCATGAGTCAAAGATCATTAAAAATTGAGGATAATTATTCAAAGCTTATTGAACATGAAGTACCATGAGTCAAATATCATTTCACATGATTTATCATGATACAAGATATTTCCGAATACAGTGGAGCGCTGTTAAGGCACACCCTTCATTATCAATTCATTTTTTGGTTATGTGTGCCACATAGATCACACAACATAGAATCATTAAAGATCGCTGTTTATTCCATGATAAAGAAAATTTTGGATAAATACATATATATCCACAATATATTATTATATTTTCATAAATAAAAATACATTTGGTAGGGAAATGGGTTTGGTATTAATTACAGAATGGTTTTGGCATAGAAAATCACAGTGCAATTTTAGTAGCAGTGTGACGTCCTATAGAAATTAATAAAATGGTTAAATGAGAGAGAGAGGTGTATATAATCGTTTAAAAATTTAATGGAATGTAATAGTGACATGGAAGGAGACTCCCCAACATATGTAATTGGAAATAGAATGTGTATCATAATAATGAGTCTTGAAGTAAGATGATAAAGAAAAATACCCCTTCTGATATTTTTCCATGGTAACATGGGTACATAAATGATCATAGTAGGGATTAACTAGAGTGAAATGATGAAATAATAATGTATATATAAAATTTTATGTAAGGGAATCATGTAAAATCATTTCCCAATAAATGGAAATGGAATTTAAGAATCATTATATAAAAGTAGTTCTTGAATGGAAATGAGAAGTGAGAAATCACTTACAGAAAATTAGCATAGTAACTGATTAGATAAGAGTCCAAATGTGGGGGGATAAATGATCCCTCATACAAATGCAATAAACCAGATTGTAAGGTAATAATTAAAAATGAATGTAAATACATGTAATTGATATTAAAATAACTAATAAAAAATAAGGATCTTGAATTTAAATTTTAGGACAGAAATCCCATACATGGATGTGTGACTCCAAAGGCCTTGGAGAGCATTCATGGGAGCTTGGGGAACCATGGGAGGAATCTAGGGAGTATAGTATAGAGTTTTGATAATCTTCATGGAGTTTTAGTGAAGAGAAATATGATCATGGGTGGGTTTATATAGGAAAGAGGTAGATTTGTTTCTTATTTCGATTTTGGACACATCATAATTTAATATTAAAAACCACAAACCATCACATGGTTATTCAAATGATTTATACAAAATGATATTGTATTATATTATTTTATATGTCCATGGTCTAAACATATTAATATATTTCCCTTGTATATGTGGAGGAGAGTCACACTCAAAAGGAAATGAATTTAAAATCATAAATTATATTATATGTATTAAAGGATTCCTAATAGATTTAATAAATAAATAAAACAATCTCAAAAAACCTTATTTCAATGAGGAAATATATATTTTGATTAAAATTTCTTTAATTTTACATATTATATCATTATTTTTCCATTTTTATGTCATAAATCCCACTATATATTTACACGGTAATTAATTTTTACCAATAATTCAACAATCTTAGAAAATTATGAAAAATTAACCTCTATATAATTTAGAGATACTAATTCCAAAAATAAAATTCATTTTTTGGAATTAATGTTCTAAATATGTGGATTTCTATTTTTAATATAAAAATTGATATTTATTAGTAATGGAATTTTTTTTATAATAACCTTTTATTAACCCCAATAAAAAATATATTTGAATTCATAAAGAAAATATTATAATTAAAAATTAATAAAAGTAATTTAATAATATTATTTTTTAATAATAATATTTATTTCATAAATCCTTTAATTCATCAAAATAAATTTCTAAATTGTATTCAAATATTAACCAAAAATACTATTTGTGATTTAAATCTCATTTAAAATATAACAATAATAGGATGAATATATATTCATTATTCTATAATAGAACATATAAATTACCATATTACTATGGTCTTGATACATATACCATTATTACACTAGCATAGCCCTAAGATGATGGTGCATGGTAGATGGGATTTCATGGGGTTATTCGGTGAACATGGTTTGGCAGTTATCTCTATGAGGTTAAACTAATATTTTTAAATATTTAGATCGTTCTTGTGTTGTTGGATCTCGTCATGGTATTGGTCTTCGGAAAATGCCAAAAATTTAATCTCCCTCAGAAGATCTGAGAAATGGGCTTCATAGTGTACAATCTTACGGGATGGGTCCATCATTTCCTTTGTCTGTGTGAAAATAATTTTTAAAGAAACTCTATTTAGACAACTCTATTGATCACTATGCAACGAATATATAATCAACTGTAATGATACTTAATGGTAATTTAGATTTAATTGGAAAAAATAAAACATAATAAGTGCATGCAATTTCTATATCCAATAAATGAAATTGGGAATATTATTAATAATAGATTGAGTTATTACACTTTTGAACATTGGGAACATCTATTAATATTATTGGGAAATTTAAACAATTATATTATTATCATATAAAATATAAATTCTATAATTATAATTAAAACCCTACATTTGAGTTGAAATTTTATCATTGTTTAAAAAAATTGGTGATTCCACACATCCGATCACATGACAAGGAAGTTGTTGTACCTAGTATAATTGTATTTCCAACCATTGAAAATGATTCCCTGGTGACTTTTTATTACATGATAAATAAAAAAGATAATGGGAAATATAGAAATTATAATTTTATGCCTCCATCAAAAAGAATTATATAATGGTGATGGATATAAAATAAAAAATAGATACAATATGAAGTTATCAAGAAAATCTTTCATAGTGATTACTAATGTTACAGAAGAATAGATACAAATTTGGAATATAAATTTCAAATAAATTAGAATGAGTGATGAAAATGAAATTGATGATTACTTCACCTAGATTAAATGATATTTTTTGAAAGTTGAAATACATTGGATATGCCCAAAAATAATCTAAATTTGTGAATAATCTCTTCAAAAACATTCCAGATAAGATTAATTATAAATTTACTACGTTTGAAGATAATGATGATTTATATAATAATTTTTTATTTCATATAAAATGAGAAAATATATAATTTTCTATAAAAATATGAAATATTAAACGGATTTTAAAGCAATGAGAATAATTAAAATCCATGATTACAAAGATGGTGATCCCTATGATTCTGACGACAACTAGAATGATGATATGAATGCGGAATCTATATCTCATATATCTAAGTATAATCGATGGGGATGTGTCATCTTCACCATATTCCATAAAGTGTTTGCCTATGATGGTTGGCCACCTGATCTCAAATTCACCTCTGCATAAGCTAGAGGATGTAATCTATAATTGGTGGCCTAGGGTATGTTTGTGGGGATACTACTCCCCCATGGATCAATGTGTTGATCACGAGTACATAATATTGGAATGTAGTTAAAGCATATATAAACCATAATAATCATAATAATAAATAAACATTCAATAAATAAGCATGTGGAAGTTAAATTATAAATATACAAAAAATAATTTTTATTATATCATGAATCTATAAAAAAAAGAGTAACAGAAGATTCATGTGAAGTAGGCATACAGAAAATGCTATATGATATTCAAAAAATACCAAAATATGAATCTTATAGAATTAGAAGCATATGTTTTTTAAAATTCTCTCATACTCTATCGTGGTACTCATAGTCTAAAATATAAAGTTAAAACCATCCCCTTGGCAACACTTATAGTCATTAAGAATACTCGGGTTCCAATTATGGACCAAGCATGGTGTTAAAAATACCCAGTAGGACACCACCAAAGGCATTTAGAACAATCCAATATGTTCATATAAAATGATTTTTGTGCCGATAAAAATTGATATTAATAAATTATTAATGAATTAGTTAGAACTAGGTTCCACGAGGACAATTGACTAACTCTTCCTACTTCATTCTAATTCAGATTCTCTGAACCCATGGTGAAACAATACAAATATTAATTACTGTATACATGGGACATCATAAATATGGTATCAATATTGGACTGGGACCAATATTTATTTTTTTTATTACAAAACACATCCTTTTATTTGATGAAATATACTCCATTAAATTATATATAAGGAATAACTATATATTAAATAACATTCCTCCTTGGCCCGTCCATGGAAACCCATACAAGGAACCCAAATATCTCACCAGGAGTGCAATAAAATCGTAGCCTTTTATAATCCAGTTAGAGGATATCCCTAAATGAGATCCAAAGTATCACTCCCAACATGGTGTAATTACAATAACCTCTAGTCCCATCCTTAATAAATCTTATATATATGTGAGTGTCACTTGTGCCATGGTATAAAATCAGTGAGACTTTATATAAAATAACTATAAAACATACCATATGTTCATATATAACCATTCATATATTTTTATCCTTTAATTCAATATTTAACGATATAAATGGAATAGCGTAAAAAAATTAATTATATGGAATATGGGTTCACACAAAAAAAGTGCATAATATTTGATGATAAATGATGGATGGAAGTTAGCATATTATAGTGATGAATATTTTTGAACCAACACATGAAATAATGAGTTAAACGGTTCTCAAATGGTTTATATCTGATGGAACATTAGTTATTCATCGACGGAGAGCTATTTCACACATACATGCACAATAATAAAATAACCCTATATTAAAATATGAGGCTCTTCCACTTTTTTTTAAAAAATAACACCTGAATTTACATGGTTTGAGAATGGATTTAACATCATGTAATGGATATGTTTTATATTTGATGGATAATATATTACTTGTTGTGAAATGTGTATATAAATCCATGTTAACATCATCTATTTAAATGTATTTCTTGTGTTTTGATTGTAGCCAGGATCAATCACTCATACTACAATCTTCCCAAAATAAAACGGACTAGCCTAATGGATCAATAATGTCTTTTTAAGACAATAGATAAACTTATAAAGGGGTTAAAAGAATGTAAAAAATTTTTCCTCACAAAAAATTCAACATTTCATGACCTCTACATCATAAAACAACTCATCATTAGTGTTTCCCTTCTGGTGGTAATGTGGAATCATCATAGAAATGTTCTAGACACTAAGAATTTATATCAACTTCTCTCTCCCAGGTCTCATCCTGCACATGGTCGTGCTGACATAACACATGGACCAGTGTGACTGAACTTCATTGAAGGTATTTTTCCCCAAATTAATGATATATATTAAATTATCCTTGATGGGTGTTTCATAATCCAAATTAGTTCACGTAGGACCAAATAAATGATACATGTCTTAGTGATTAGGGAAATGATGTAATACATGGAAGTTATGGTGTGTATAATGATATATCTGAGTTTACTACACCTAATTGTTTAATATGATGACTCAATCCATGATATCAAAATCCCACACATAACCATCACATATATTTCCCAATCTATGAATCTATATATGAGAAATTGTAGGATAATCATTAAGAATGAACTGATTCCTTTCCATGAACTTTTTAGGTTTACTATGATGATTGGTATAATATTTATTCATATATTGTGTTAAATCATTAAATATTGGAATTATAATTCCATGATCTGAAGTCCCCGAGAATATATTTAGACTCATTAGTGCTACCTCAATATGTAAGAAAACACATGGTTGATGGGAACAACCTATAAAAAGGGACTCATATTGATCCATATGAGTCATTTCCAATGAGATATTATTATAGGTAAACACAGAAAGAAGTATTTTTTCTACCATGAATCATTAAAATCAAGGATGTATTCCTAGATAATTTCCCATGAATGCGGTATTGTTTGCTAATATTTCCCATTAGTATAAGGGTGGTATGTTGTACACAAGAGAAACTATGAACCACATGCCTTCATAAATCCCATAGAGAATCATGATCTAAAAATAAAATATCAGCCCTATATGATAGAACAGTGAACACCATGATGGAAAACTAAACCCCGTATATAAATACTCCCATGACCAGAAAATGAAAATGTAACCTAGATAGATATTAAGTGTGTGAAAATGCTCAACCTATCATTGAACACTCAAGCATCATCACTTACTTGACAAGATATTATATAAATATTAAAAAAATAGTGATAAAATTCCATTTCCACTCATGAATGGACTGGGGTTGTAGAATTCTAACAGTTCATTAGTGCTCCTCCTTCATCGACAAAAAGGTGGAGAAACAAATGGTAAAATTCAAATCTGTCTCTTCATTCATGACCATAAATATTGATGATGTATGTCTTTGTACATATTAGTAATCCCTATGTGAAAATAACAAACAGACACATGAGACACCCACATGAAATCATATCTTATGTTAGTTGGATGCCTGATATGTCCTTAGAAGTATAAAATAACATCTTTGTTTGAAACCCAAATAGGTGGTTGAACCTCATTGAAGAAAAATTTCTTAATGACTATGCTCTAGGGACAAAACGTTTCAATATTATTACCCATATTACGAGGGATTGTGGCACAACCAAATCTGATAAAATAGGCTACCAAAAATACATCTGAACGTCCATGCACATCTTAGAAAATTGAGCAACAAATTGACACTCAACACTATATTTCTAGAAAAAATAGGTATGTGACTTCTAGCATCATGAATCATCCATACAAATTCTTTTTTGGGTGTATATTCAACTATAAGTCATAATACAATAGGTAAATGAACTCTGGTTTTCATTATATTACTATTTCATCATTTTATAGAAAAATAATTTCATAGTGTAACATAACAATAATCCAAAATCATTGTGTACTGGGAATATTAATACTAAACAAAAAATTTGATTAATAATATAAAGATTATTAAATTCATTCTTCTCAAGATTTGTAAAGGCCATTTTTCCCCTTAATCAAAGTAATAATCTAAGTATATAATTTAATACATGGGGAAACTAATATCCTAGTATGAGGATAAATAAATACTTGAATAAAGATAAAATAAGGTGATAATAATCTCATAATCATAAAAAAATAAAGGGATAATCATTATAATCATGAGATGAATCAGTAGATAAATTCATGGAATATGGAAATGCATAAAAAATGAAACATCATGTTTTAAGTATCAAATACCACACATTGTTGTCAAGAAAGATAATAGGATGTTCACAGATAATATTTGTGAGTAACTATAACATCATCATCATTATGCAAAAATATTGAATATTTATCATGCATATTATGAATTACCTCATTATATACATCATAATAACCATTACATTGGATTGATATATAATTCTAGGTTCACTCAACACATCATAATATTTACATAATAATGCATTACACTTAAAACATACATAAATATTTTACATGAAATAAAACATAGAATGGAATGGGTTTCATGTGTGAAAATTCATTAATAAACATTTTTGGTTTCCAAAATACAAATTTAATGACATACTTAGTATATGAATCATCAATATTGAGTGAAAAAAGAAACAATATCAAGATAAGTAGAATATGTCTTATTCGAAATAACATTTCTTTTGGAATAGATATTTTCATTTATCAAATAAATAGTTTGTAAACAGGAATATAAAATAATATTGAATCTATGAACAAAAAAATTATTATTTAAGAATATTAATGATCATCAACATTGAAAGTTTACCTGGGTGGAGAAAAACTGAGTGAAATTAAATTGGGATTAACAATCCCCTTAAATTGTGTCATAATGTTTTATACCCTTTAATATACAACATTATCAGATTATATTCATTAATTAAAAAATAAATTATGTACTACATATTTATCTTATTTAGTATAACTCTATTAAGTTCGTTTTATGGCCATTCTGATGAGTTATGGTGTTCAATTTCATCATATGGGAGTGTTCATTTTCATAGTCTTCATGATGGGTTCACAGGTATATGTGAATGCAGGAATGTGTAAACTGGGTGTAATTATCCAAAATATATATTCTATTAATGAAATTCCAGAATTTTAATTGGTGATAAATATTATTTTGTTCCTAGATATGTTGATGATTCATTTATTAATAAGTAAATGTTAATCATTTAGGTTAATTATGGTTGTTTTTTATCACAAAGAACTTATTTTGTTTTTTTAATTTGTATGATATATATATGTGATTCAAAAGCATAAAAAAATATATTACATAGTTATTGAAATCATTATCAACCACTATAATAGTTTTATGACAAACCTTTAAGGTGATGAAGGAAATTGAAAACATGTCACCCAGGAAGGCAATAAATAAACACCTCACAAATAACGTTCTCATTTTTATAATAAAAGGTAGATTAGAAGGGGATTGAGGAGGTATTATCACATTAGAATAATACGAGTTTAGTATATATATTTTACTGGAGATATCATGTCACTTGTATGAATGGAGTTGAGGAGATAATAAGAAAATAAAAGAAGATGAATAAAAATTTAATGAAAATGGAAAAGGGTTTTACCTCTTGAAATCTCCCCCTTGAGAATCTCCTTAGAAAAATTGTATTTGGTATATTGATGAGATCAAAGGATCCTGGATGGGTGGAGAGGATTGGAATATGAACTGGGAATAATTTTTTAAATTATAAAACCTTGGAAGGTGTGAGGGGAAGAGGTGTTGAGGGGTGGTTTTTACATGGGAGGAGAGGGGTGGCATATAATTATTTTAGTTATTAATTTATTTTGTTCCTCAAGAAAATAAATTTCATGATCCTTATAAATAAATATATTAAAATATTTATTTGTTGTTTCATATTATGTTCTTACATCATCCGTACACTATATATTACTCAATAATTTTTCTATTTCTTAAATACTGCGAATTATTATATTTAAATATTAACTAAAAATTTACCTATATAAAAAAATCACAAAAAATCATACTAATAATTAAACAATGTTTATAATTAATAAATAAACTCCATTTTCTAAATATATTTTTATATATATGTGAAAAAACTAAAATAATCCTTTATTAAAAAAGTAATATTTTTAAAATTAAAATTGATTTCATTAGAGTTGAATAAATTAATTAAGGTATCATAAGAAAAAATTATAATCATAAGGGAAAAAATATTTATTTTTTAATAAATTTTTATGAAAATAATTTTTACTTCAAATGATTATATTAATTATAAAATTTTAATTTAATATTTACTTCTTATAAAATTACTTAAACATAATTAATAATTTTTAAAACAATTATTTACTTATTCCATAAAATAATGTCATTATTGTTTCACTCAAAAGATACATATATTTTATTTACACATACATATGTGCGGTTATTATTCCATTGAAAGGATTAATATTTATAAGGGTTGTATTATTATTCCAAGGTAATGTTTTGATTTCATTGGAATATAATCATTATCTTCTAGAAATAAATATCATATTATTAAATCTTGATTTATAAGGTTTTTATTCTATTTTATATATGATTTTATATTATTTATATAATGTAACATATTTATAAGAAGGAAATTTACATTCATATAATTCATGGTTGTAACATTCTCTCCATTTATTAAATTTCCCCCATGAAAAATAATTTTTAAAAATATGGTGAAAATAAGTGTGCGTATATCTCCTTCATTTCATACTCTGATTTATATTTTTCTTCTTTGTACTAGTGGTTTTTCCATTGTACATTAACTAGTTGAGTAGTATTTTTTCATATAAATTTTTTTTATAGTCCATGTTCTTCATGAAATGATCCATGTAAGAGAGATCATTTTCCAATTATACCACTTCTAGATTAAGTACATGTTTGGGATATGTTATGTATATACTCACGTGGGATACATGAAATACATTGTGTACTTGAGAAATGGTAGGTGGAAGTGTTAGTCGGTAGGGAAAAAATCTAAAATGATCAAGATTCTTAAAGGGATCAATGTACCTAAAACATATATTTTCATCCTTCCCAAATCTATTGATCCTCATCCATGGATTTATGTTGAGTATTACCGTGTATATATTCTTAAAATCTAGATCTTGTTGATGATTTTTTTCATAGATATTATGTCGACTATGATCTAACATGATGTGTGGCTAAATTTTTATCACCTTCTACATCCTTTTTTCAACCATTTTATGTCATTGTGGCTTACGTTCACCGACTTCATTCCAACATGTTAGTATTATTCATTTTTTCCCATCAAGGTAATCATAATGAGATACTTTCATATTAATTGAAAACTATTTTTTTCAAGGATCTCTGCAAGAAGTAGATGTTGGTATCATCCATATTTTAACTCCATAGAACATGATCTCAACATGTCTCACAGTGTCTAAATAGTTCGCTCTGATTGGAAAACAATTTTTAGATGACAAGTCATAATGGTGTTCATCTATGTGTTTAGTGCATGTTGGGAATTTTCCAGAACATGGCGGTGGATAACAATTTTTGATCAGATACATTGGATAGTGGCACTCCATAGAGATTGGCCACTTCTCAAATGTATATTCATTTATGTTGATCTGGTGATACACCCTCTTGAATTGAAATAAATAGAGACGTCCTTGTATGATAGTCTACAATAACACATATAAAATTGTATCATCTAGTTGCCATTGGAATCCCATTGAAAATGCCCATGGTGATGTTTTTACATTTCAATGTTTGAATGGGTAATGTTTGAATCATCTTCTTAGGAATCATTTTTTCAGTCTTAACTTATTGACATACTAGGAACATTTATGTATATTCAACATTATTATTTGTCATATTTTCCCTCTAGTAGTTCTATAGAATATATCAATACCTATTTTTCCTCCCTCGGTGAATAGAGAAGGTTGATCTATGCGAATAACCCAAAAGATCAATATTTATCTCTAGATTAGATGGTACAATTATTCAAGATCTAAATCATACAACTCCTTCATTATCACATTTTATCACTGAGGATTTCATATTTGAGATATATTCCACCTTTTTCATAATTTCTACATCATTTCTTTCAGAATCATTTACTTTCTCCATAAGGTTTGGTTAAACAATAATTATAGAAATGATTAATGATTTTACTTAAATAGTGATTCTAATGTCCATCCTTTTCAAAATAATTATATAGGATCCATCTCAATTTTGATTATTGACAATGATACAAGATCCTTTCTATATAGATCATTTGCCAATTTATTTTCCTTACCAGGATTATAGTACAATTTCTAGTCATAATCCTTGACGATATAAAACTATCTTCACTAGCGCTTCTTATTGTCCTTCTATTTGAATATATATTTTAAGCTCCTATTATTAGTATATATATCACACTAATCTCAACAGTGATAATGCAACTAGATTTTCCGTGCAAAGATCATATCCGACAACTCAAAATCATACATGAGTCAGTTTTCTCATAAATTTTCAACTATCATGAAGTATAGCATATCAAATTATCATTTTCATTAGTAAAAACCTAATACTTCTTTTAATGGTCACTGTATACCATAAATATTTTCTTATGTTTTATAATTGCGAGTATTAGCACTATGAAAATTCTTTTTTTAACTCTATATATCATTCCTCACATTCAATGGTCCTAACATTATTTCCTCAATTTCGAGTATTCATGTTTAGTGGGATTGAATATTAGGAAATTTTCTTCACAAATACCTGCAAATAGATAGATAGACCATGGAATCTATAGATCTCTATTACAAATGTTGGAATGGGCCAGTATTGGATTTTGTATGTCTTCGAAGGGTCTATATATATTTCTTTACTAGTGGGGATAACATGACACAAGAATGTAACTTCTTTCATCTTGAACTCTCATTTATTGTACTTTTTATAATGTTTATCCCTCGTTAATGTCTGTAGTGAAGAATTTAAATTCTTCTCTTGACCCCTTTCTCTTGGAGTATATTATAATATCACCTATAGAGTCTTACTCAAATTTTTCAACATATTCTCTAGAGACTATATCCATCACATGTACGCATATTTTTGTAGAATTGATAATTCCAAGAAGAATAAATCTGAGCTCATATTTTAGATACCTCATTTGAAACGAAGTATTTGGAATATCTTCCATTCCCATAATTAATTTTTGAAATGCAGACCCAATGTAAACCATATGAAAATAATTTCTCGACATATTTGACCAATAATATCATCAATCTTGGGATGATAATACATGATCTTTATCATGAATTTTTTGTGTTCATGATAATCATTTAAGGAGCGCATCAATCCATCCTTCCTCTTAAAAATGAACCAGTGAACCCCCTGATGAGGTGCTTGGGAGTAGGAAACCCTTCTTCTGATTCCCCTATATCTGCTTATCTAGTTTCTCCAACTCAATGGTGGTAATTTTATATGTTTTCTTTGATATATTAAATTATTTTTGAATAAGTTCAATTAATAACTCAACCTATTGCGAAGAAGGAAGTCCAATCAATTATCCGAGGAACACAACATTGTAATCTCTCAAAATGGGCATGCCCTCGAGCATGATTCTATACATTTTATCAATAATTTATTCTAGATGTTCCTTCACATAATGAAATAATATCCATAACTAAGATAATTATTATTAAATAGATTTATCCTAATCCATATAATTTTATAGAATTTGAGGATTCCTTAGGATGTGATGAGTGATCTTAGTTTCCTGATTGTTGATGTTGGATTTTCTAAATATAGCCAATTCATGACCATGATAACATTGTAATCCAGCAAATGAAGTAACAAAATATATTCTAAGAGGTTTACCTCACAAAAAATAATATCAAGGGATTTATATATATTAGATGCATTAATTTCCACATTTTCACTTAACAAAAGATTGTCATCCGCTGTACTTTTATTTGGGGTTTGAATTGTTCTACTAAACATAATAGATATGAAGGAATGTGTAGAACGAGAATCAAATAATATATTTGATATTCATGAATAAATAAATTTTGTACATATCCGCAAAACTTATTTGGGCTCCACCATGGTAGTAGTGAATGAATAAATATTCCCTTCCTCCTTTGTCTTGGTAGTAGTGGATGCTGATTACCATCAAGAATTCATGGTTTAGTGCACTATTTTTCATTATACCCTTTCCCCCTATAGATGATCCTTGGACCATGAGTTCTTCTCTCTTATCTTCCATCATATTTTATGGATTCTTCATTTATCTCTGACACCCATGATCTTGGATTCCTTCTCTCCCACATTTTAATAATTTCCCCACCCCATTTTGTAAATTTCCATGATGATTCAACCCATATTTTAAACACATGATTACGTGATTTTTCATTCCAATATTTTTGTTAGATTAAAAAACATGAAACAACATCATTATTTTCTTATCCCATATCCATGGGAAAATTCTCTAGATTGTGTCTCCTCTTTTAAAAAACATCAAACAACATTTTCATAAATCCGAAACTGATGATTAACAAGTGCCTCATGATATTTTGGTTTTAAAACATTGAGAAATATGTCAACATTTTAGTCATTGTTGATAAAAAATGAGGTGTACCATTAATGACTTGTAAAATTTTATTTTTCTGTCATTTTGAATTCACCATTATTTTTTTTAGATTTATAAATTCCCTCCCCATCATTGTAAGAAGATTTTTAGGGAAATAATTGTGTATAAATATTTAATTAATTTATTCCTAATCCATATCATCACTTTAATCATTTGTATTGGTGGTTTTAATCATATTACACCATTTATTGGCCTCCAACTAGATGATAAATGACTAGAGTCTCCTAAATCATAGAATAGTGAAGAAAAATGGAGCCTCTCAATTGAATTAATAAATTATTTCATGACAATTCGATCATAATATCAAATAATTTTTTATGGTCATTAGAATATGAATGAGTAAATAGCTAGTTGGTCCTTCTTTATTGATGGAATACATTCAACATTATTTTGATTATTTTTCATTACATGAGGCAACTAGTTAAGCAGTTACCATGAAATTTTAAACTCCACCTCTGATGGTATTGGGGATGTCATCTGGGAATTCATACATTTACCCTCACCAAGTTTATTTGCTGGAATTCGCTTGGTTTATACTATTTTCTGAAATATGAAAGGTTCGAATAAAGCATATGTCAAGAATATTGGGACAAATAATTTATTCCTTTATGAAATTAACCCTAAAGTCTTATATTGTTGGATCCCAATGTCTAGAATTGTTATAATAAAATATTTTTATGTTATTATATATACTTATAATTATAATAAGGATATTCACTAATTTTCAATAATTATTTTTTCAAAATTAACAATACCATGATATGATACCAACTATAGTGACTATACCTTTTTCATACATGATTATTTCATCATTTTAATGTTAGATAATATAATAGTTTTACACAATAGATATCCAATGGTTTAGTTCCTTTGGAAAATTAGGTCAGTTCTAAATGTTTACATTAATAACCTATTCATAGATAAATTTCTTTTTTTAATCTTCATAAATTTTCTTCTATTCTCCTTAGTAAAATTAATCACCAAAGGATATACATCAAAGAAAACTATGAGTTAAAATCCTATTAAAAGGATAGATAAAGACATGAATCATTATAACATGGGGTGTTGATAATAATCATAATTATAATATCAAGATTTTATCATCATATCAATCATGAAAGGAAGCAATAGATAATGTCATGGAATGTTGGAATTCATAAAAATTAAACTTCATTTCATAGTGGTCATGTAAGTCAAATAATTTTCAATATACCTAGCTTAATGTTGACACATTACATGTTTGAATAATAATGAAATCTTCATTTTAAACATATATAAAATTATTTTCATTCATTATGAACATTATATCATGAGATACATCACATTACCAAATGAAAAGGAGCACTATATAATTCTAGGAACACCAATCACATCATAAAATTTACATAATCAAGAATTCCAATCGGGGAATATATCAATCATGGAATGAAAATAAACCATTTAATGGATTCAGTTTCATTAGAATACATTAATCAATATACGTTTGGGTTCCGATAAATAATAATATAATAACATACTTGGTATAATATTCAACAATATTTAGTGAAGAATAAACAATCTCAATAGAAGTAAAAGATTTGTTTTTTTGAAAGCAGAGTTATTTTTTGAAAAATCATTGAATTTTTCATAAAATCATATTGGAATCCAATATTTCATAAGAAATATATGTTAAAAATAAATAAATATAGTTTATGAATATTAATGTACATCCACACCGAAATTTTTAATGAATGAGGAATAAACCATAGAAGGGAAATTGTTTTTCTAAATCCTCTTACCATGTGTCTGAATGATTTATTCAAATTAATATAGTAGATAATCATACTAGATTCATTAATTAATAAATAAACAATATATTAAAAAAATTTATTCATTTTAATTTTTTTGTTCATTAATGTTCGTATAATGAGTTTTAGTGTTCAATTTCAACATTTGAGATTGTTGTTTTTTGGTCTTCAAGATCTGTTCTCTTGTATACATGTATGAGAGATCATGTAATGTGGGGGTAAATAAATAGAATTAATAAATTATTAATTAAATTAAATAATATTATTTAGTCTTATAAACTATTTTGTTAATAGAACCTATGATTATTCATTAGATAAAAAGTTAATGATAATCTCTTAGGTAAAATTGTGTGGTTTTCGATCACAAAAAGTCTTATTTGGTATTATCTTCTACGATTATGTATATATGTTATTTCCAGAAAATAAAAAATATATGGAATAATAATTAATATATGTTTCAACCATTATAGTGATTCTATGACCAAGCCTGATGTATGTGACAGAAAGTTAATATGTCACATCCTTGAAGGCGAGAAATCAACACCTCACGGACGATGTTGTAATTTTTAGCATAAAAGAGAGATAAGAGGAGGATTGAAGTTGGATTATTCCATTAGAGTAACAAAATTGAAGTATATATATGGTTATTGAGATATCATACCACAAATATTTATGGATATTAGGAGATAATAAGAACATAAATGAATGTGAAAAAAATATTAAAATAAAAAGAAGAGGGTTTTAACACTTGAATTATCCTCCTTGATAACCTACTTATAGAAATTAGATTTCGCCTTGTATTAGGACCAAAATCATCTATATATTCAGGAGAGGATATGTATTAGTATTGTGATGAATTTGGAGAAGGATCAATGATTGGAATTTCCAAGGAGAAGAGGTGGTGAGGGTGGTTTTTATAGGGGATGAGAGTAGTGGTTTCAGATTATTTTCTTTAGTAGCTTCTTATTTTTTCCCATGATAAGGAATATATTTATAATTATAAATAAATATAGAAAAATAATTAAGGATAGATAGAAATTTTTGTCTCACATTATCCTTACATCATATATAGGTCAATAATTAATGTATATATTAAATACCTTAAATTACCATATTTCACTATTCACAAAAATTCAACTATTTGAAAAAAATCATGAATATTCAGACTGACCATAATTCAAAAATAAGAGTAATGAAAGGAAAATAATTCTATGAACAACATTTTCTATATATGTGAAATAATATTTTTTATTTTAATGTTCATTTTTTCCGAAAATACAGGTTTTAAAATTATCACCCATTGGATGTCACTTTGAAAAATGAAATAAGCTCTCACATAACAATAGTATAATCATAAGAAAAGAAAAAATTAATGTATTAATACAATTAATTCAAATAAATTTATATTAATATATTAATTATAAATATTTATATGCATATTAATGACTTATAAAAATAACAAAACATAATTTAACATTTTTAAAACATTTATTTACTTATTCCATGAAATAAACCCATAAAAGTTTCAGTCATAATTAACCTAAATTTTATATAAACGTTTATTAGAAGGAGGATACTATTCTTTAGGTAGAATTACCATTCCGAAGGGTAATATTATAATTCCAAATGTCATGTTTCTATTTCATTTGTATTGATTCCTTACCATCTAAAATACAAATCATTTCATTTATTATTCATTTATAATGTCTACATTATGATATTTATGTAATTTTATGTGATTTACACTTTATAAAGTTCTTATATGAATAAAAATTACATTGATATAATTCTTGGTTGTTACAGTAGGTATTCAACCCACTTACACTACCTTCAATTCATGTCTAATTATATGGAGATATATTTGATACTTTTGTAGTGTGTGTAAGAAATAAATTAGTAATCCATGATATAATTCCTAAAACATTTTCATATATATACCATGACTGCTAGCTTATGTTCATGCATAGGGTAATTCTATTTTTCCAAGTCTCAGCTAACATGAATTTTATGCGACAACATTATCTCCCATTATTATAACTACTTCTAGACAAATTAGTGAATCATAATTACAAATTATTTATATTATAGTTTTATATGGATGAATCATTAATTTTGTGTAGTGAATTTTAACTTTCAACAACTAAAATTCTCTCTCACATGCATCTAGACAACATATCTCTACATCCTTTTTAGTCATGCTCGTGAGAGGTGCTTCTACACATTACATGACATGAATAAAATCCTTATAATAGTAAGATAGTGCTAAAAACAATTAATTTCATTGAAATTCAATGGATGATCATATGAATCCATGATGTTAAACTTATAGGTGTTAATTTATACCTTTTCAATTGATATGATATGTCATGGAATAGGAAAATATCTATAAAAAGTTGAATTTAGTAAGCTTGGTGTATAGCTGGTCCTCTCTTAGTGTATGCAACCTGATATCAAGATGTTTGACAGCATTTTATCGAGTATAAGAATAAAAATGTATATCATCCAGAAATACTACAAAAAAATAATCTAGATATAGTTGCAAAACTCAATTAATCATGGTTATAAGGACTAATGGCTTGTTCATATGGTCAAATATCATAACCATATATCCTATATGATTGTATATACATTCATATGTGGTATGTTTTATATCTGATGGTATCACATACACCTAGTGATGTCATATACTCAAATTGTTCTTATTTTAAATTGTCACTCCTATGAGCTGGTTGAATATTTTGTTCTTATGTTTCAATGTATATCTGTGCATAACCGTAACATGTTTCAATGGTTAGTAATCAATGAAAAACCTGAGGGTACCATCCACCATATTATAAAACAATTCATTTTACCCTCATAAGGTAGTATTGGATCATATAAAACCATTTTATTCCAATTATTTCGAATGATTCTAGATTTTCTAATGCTCTATTGGTTCCATCTTATAAGAAGGAATAGAAAATAGTTCTGCTACTAGTAAAATCAGAATATTGAGCTCTACATCTCTTATAGAAGAAAACCAGAAAATTTCCCAGGGAGGATGTCCCTAAAATGATCCACATTAGGATATACTTCCATAAGCATTATTACATAGTGTCACAAAAAGAGACAAGAATTTTGGGTTGTCCCTCAACCCATCCCACGATGTTTGGGTCTATCTCAAATCTCGAGGAAATCCCATTCTCGATTATAAATAAATAAACTCCCATGGTTTATGTAAATGAAAATATTCATTAATAGAAATCGACATGGGTGTTGTTTGGATCAAAAAAACCCATCCCAAGAATGAAGTCAAACCCCATCATTTTTATGAAAAAGATATTGCACAAGAAATGGTACCCACCTATCTCATAGGGAAATGATTGAAATAGTGTACACTCTTTGAATGAACCCCTAGTGGTGTATTGAGATTAATGATGTTGATGAAGTAATCCATATATAGGCCCAAAAAATCCATAATTAAAACATATTAAACAGAGTGTGATTAACATGTATCAAGTAAGTAATAAAATGATGTAAAGGATTATAGAATAGAATATCATAATGTAGGACTCCTGAGACATTACTATTTGCGTGTATTATTCCCAATAAATATATATACATACGACCTGATCTACTGCTCTAAGATGCAATCTAGTGACCCTGAGTAGGCCTGTGTTTGAGAACTGAACCACTAAAGTCTAAGTACCTCGTCCTTATCCACCTACTTGAAATGATCATTTGGATGTATAAAACCTTCCAAACATACATAGAGCTATTTATCCTGTACCTAGACATAGTGTATATGAATATCCCTCATTATTGTAAACCAAATGAAAATATAATAAAAAATGCCAAAGGGGGCCCATCCTGTAGTAAAAATGGCACTCAATTGGGTTCATTGAACATGGGGGGTTTCTTATGGCTAGTAATACTAAACAAGTTAAAAACCACATAGTTTATGGTTGTGTTTAATCTGGGTATCACAACCCCCATATGAACCCTTGAAACTATGGTTTCTACCTCTAGGAAAACAATGTCCCTCCCCAAATGCAAAACCACCCTAACAAACATTACCAGATTCCACCAGGTTACTCTCTTTAATTATTTCATGGTTTGTTATAACAAAAACAAGTACACTAGAATCCCTTTACATGATATTTGATAGAGTTTTCAATCCCATCCAAAAAGGTTTCACATAGTGGTATACTCATCATCATTCAGTATCAGTGGAATACACCAACACTTAGAAATGTGAATTAGATACCCCTCACATACATGGAAAACTTCTATAAGTTCATAATAAATTTTTGGTTGATTGATCTAATGTTATGTGGGAATAATTATCCACAAAATGATTTTTTAATGTCCACCAACACCATACCCTAATGAAGTCCAAACTAGGTCATGACATCTGACAAACATTTAGCTGAATCAAGAATCGTATTAGTAGTGAACATGGCCCTTCCCTCTGGTGGTTTCTCCATTTCTCAATGATTGATTATATGGAATCAAACCATGAATCAATAGACTAAGGACCTACATCCCCTAAAAATATGTGAGTATGTTTCTTCTAGAATTCCCATGTAATTTCCCTAATAGTTTGGGAAAGGCGAGGGGATCCCAAAACAAAATAAATAATGTGGATGATTTTTCCTATAACTAAGAATTAGTTCCATGTTTAAGATCAATATGATGTGCCCTAGGTGGAATTTCATGAGGTAATACTTATGGCTCAAGGACTACCACCATTGGAGCATGAACATCGCCACACTCTTGGCTTATGACTTGAGGATATCATGGAAACATGAATATAAAATTTTAAATATCATGCCTTAGTTATGAGTTAATAGTATATAAGAAGTAATGATAATAGAATTGTATAGGTACATATCCTTCCTATAAGGTAATACCTCTCTTCCTACCTCAAAATATTGGATATGTACATGTCAAATTCATTAAAATGAGTAAATTTTTGTATGTTCACACTCCCTAATGATTTTTTAAATATCATAGTCTAGTTTTATATTTCACCATTCCTAGTGTATATAATCCCATAAAGTTTATACATTTCATGTTTTATGTTATGTAATTGTGACCAGAACATTAAATCTGGTATGAGGATGTATCATATCATATATAATGATTTTATGGATTTAATTAAAATTTCCAATTTAGAGACATACATGTTTCATTAATTACAATTTTAAATCGTCGTTAAATGATAAAATGTTTTATTCATTAGAAGCAATGGTTCGTGGATCATACACGTAATAAATGGATAGATATGTTGTTATCATCAATCTATCATAGAAAACAACATTTAGATTAATACAAGCACATTAATTTATCCAATTAGGCTATCCCATAAAATTATCTTCACACATTACACATTTAATAATATATTCATGAACTATATATAGGATAAAATTATAGTAAAAAGTAATTATTTAACATAAAAATAATATATCACATGCCCTAAATTTCTTAGTATGATTCTTGAAATGATAACACCTTACCATTCTATGATATTGTAAAAAATGAAATCCAGAATAATAATACTAGTAATAAGAATGAAAAAAATGTGTGCATCACCCAAGTATGAAATTATTAAAACTATAGAATGAAAAAATATAGCATTAATATACTAGGTGATGTGATTTTTGTATCACCCGTATATGGGCATGCTACTCCCAGGTACTAGCTCGTTAAAAACTTTTCACATGTCCTTTGTGTCTAGTTTAATACCCAAACACTATGATAAACTGAAAATGGATTTGATAAAAAAATTTAGTGTCTTTCATAATATTTCATTGAGTAGTTACACAAGATGTTTAAACACATGACAGTCATTCCTTTACCCCTTGTATACACCTTCAGTCATAAAGTATTATTGGGTACCAATGGTTGTCTGAGTTGTTTTTGAAATAAATTCAGTAGGCCATCACCAATAGTGTCTTAAACAATATAGTCAATTCATATTAACTAGGTAGTGTGACAATATAATGAATGTTAATTAATAGATAAAAAATACATGATTTATATTGGGCTCATCGAGGATACCTAAATGATTCTATGTGCTTCGGCCGCAACAGAATGTATCTGAAACATGGTTAAAATGTAAAATTATTATATAATGTATACATGGGTCAACATAAAAAAGGAATAAAACTTATACCAACTCCAAAAATTCTATTTTTTGGAGAAAAATGAATTTAATTTAATGAATTATAATTCTTGAAATTGTAAAAAAGGAATATCTAGATTTTAAATAATATTCATCATATTACCATCCATGTTGAATGGTATATGGAACCCATGTATCCTACCATTTCTTAAAAAAACAACATCGTATGATTAAATCCATGGAGATCCATAAGTATCACTACCATCATCGTGTGAAGACAATATCCCACGTGATTATCCCTGGTATCTCAAATTAATCACTGAGTATCTCTCATGGAACTATATTACAATATTTCATTTGTTCTCATCTATTGTGACTCTCTAAGAAACTGGTATCACTCAAAAGAGGTACATAATTCACATTGTGATCCCATCCAATGCATTATGTGTAACACTATTGGAATATCACAGGTTAATTATCAATTTGATTTATTAATCTTGATGATCCTGTCCATGGAAATACATTAACCAAATCCCAAATATTGTTCTTAATAGGATAAGATGTTATGGTCTATCAATCATAATATAATTCCATTTCATGGATACATTATAACTATAATACGTCAATTATGTAAGGAAAATTATTCCACTTTTGAAAAATGGACTATTATATAAAGAAGAGGGGCCTAACTCATGTATTATCATTTTTATTAAATTCAATTTAAATTTCACATTTATAAAAAAACAATTTATTACATGTTAACACAAACCTCAAATGGTTATTATATAGTTTATGGAATTTTTTTTAGGCCATTAAGGATGTGCACAACCATGGGGTGACCCACATTATGGAAATCATCCACGTTATTGATTAAACCTTTTAGAGTACTATAATAGGAATGTAATTAAATTTAAAATAATTATTAATAACAATGGTAGATGCATCACTGTAGAATTCCAAAATGTGGAATGACATATGATAATTTATAATTAATGATATTTAGGGAAATTTACTAGATACCTACCATAGGTTCCTAGATTACAACTCATCCAATTATTGTTATTCATTCAAGCTAGAATGAGTGAAAATGGTTTAGTGAAAAAAACCCTAAAATATTTCATAATAGTTCTCTCCAAAATAGCACAAAATATTAGAATACGATTGATTAATGGAAGGAGGAGGAATATAGAGATTACAATTTTAGATCCAATTCACCATATAAATAAGAAAATAATGCTATAATGGAGGATATATGATGGATCCTAGGTGATGGGATGAGTCGAAACTATCACCTCCAAGTATATAAGAGAATAAAATGATCCTAAATCAAAATTAAAGCCTCTAGAGTCATTTAAAAAAAACTACAGTATGTATTTTCAAATAATGTAACTAAATTACTTGTTATATAATTCATGGTTTTTTAATACCATGGAAAATCTTATAAACATATTTCATTGAGTCTGTCCAGCTATGTTAATACAGTGTATTTAAATACAAGCCACATAATTTGTGTGAATATAGGTTTAGTTCCACAATCTTCATTCATCCTAGAAGAAACATGACCATCCTAATTTTATGGTCATAATATCATAATCCTAAAGATGAACCCAATAATGGATTAGTAGAAACTAAAAGAAAATATACCAACCTAAAATTTAAGGATGGTATATCAAATGTTATATGTGTTGTTGAACCATGAACATTTCTATGAGTTATTCAATTGATAAAAATGGGGAATATCAAAATGAATCTTATAAAAAACCTCATTGGATGAAGTGGAAGAAAAGGTATTAAAATAAAAATTCATCCAAAAAAATATTTTTTGACTATATGGAAAAAATTTTGATTATTAAGAAATCTAAATAGAACTACAATGACAAGAATTCATCATATAATGAATTTTAAAAATAGATTAGAAAATTCATTGATAAAGTAAAGAAGAAATGATTCCACAAATAGTGACGAAGGTAGAGGATGTTATTTATCATATAATGAAAATCAATGAAGGAAATAACTCATTTCATGCCCTGAAGAATAAATAACTCTCAATAAAGAAATTACAATTTTGAAGAAATAACGTGGAAATATTTTTTGAGGTGGAAAATTTTTTGTGTAGAATGAAAAAAAACATCCATCCAAACTTATGTTTCAAAAAGATAATTTATGAAGATGGAAAGATGATTGAATATATCTATAAGAGGTTGGTATCTCGAGATGATGAATTTAACAAGTCTTAATCAAAACAACTTGATACCAAATTTACATTAATAAAGATTAATGAAAACTTCATCATGTCCTTAAATGTAAATGTAGAATCATATAAGGCTGTATAAAAAAACATTCTCTGAATTAGGTGAATTATACATCTAATAAAATTAAATTTTTATGAGTTTTTTGACAAGTCGTGGGTAAAAAAAATTTATGAATTCATGGGTTGAGAAGATATGTGAAATACCTATCACATATAATGTCAAGACCCATCCCTAGGGGCCCATGCCATGACTACCCCAAGTCCACCTTCCATAGGCCAGGGGTTGGAAACTAGAAGCAAAAGGCGTATTCCCTAAAACCGGGAAGGCATTGCCTTTAAAACCGGAAAAATCACATAACCAAGCACACAACAAGATATAAACACAAGAAAACTGTATATCCAAAAGAGTGATTAAAGTAAAAGGGCTAGAATACAAGCCCAATAGTAAAGGTACAAGTACAACTGTAATATAATACAACTAAAGAATAATAAAAGACAACTAATGGATTGTCCTCCAATGTTCCTATCTGAAGGGGAGGAACAAATCACCTCCTCAGCACTCCACATCCACCCGTCTCCTCTACGTACCTACACGCTTTATGGTCCACCTCTAGGAACCATCCAGAAATGGTACTCCAATCCTTAGTATGCAATGTCCATTGTATGCATCAAACATAAAAAGGTGTGGGCATAGTCGGTGTAGGGGTGAGTATAAAAATACTCAGTAGGGACCCCGAAACCCTCAAGATCTCACAAAATCAAAAAAGGATAAAACACAAAGTATGAAATCAACAGATAACCATACATTGGTATATGCCCATACATATACCTAAGTTACTAAGCAATCCATCTCAATCATGAGGAATACACAGAGGTACTGACTCAGCTCACACCAAGATTTCTTCAATGGGTAGTAACAAGTAACATCCCCAGTCACATCATCGAACACCTCAGCTACTGGAAAACTCCTCCTATATAGAGTATAGTGGGCCTGCCACGTCACACAGAGGCGCTTCCTACTAACCTTGGACTGCTGAGGTACTTCTCCTGTCGAGTACTGTGGGTCTGTAGAAAAACATAGAGGTGCTCCCCATCGTGGGTCTGTCGTGTCACACAAAGGCGATCCCCACTCGTGACTTCTTAGGTACTCCTCATGTCGAGTACCGTGGGTCTACCACATCACACAGAGGCACTCCCCCTCATATCATGTTGAGGTACTCCTCCTGCCGAGTACCATGGGTTTGCCACGTCACATAGATTCCCTCCCCACAGGGCCCGTCAAGTCACCCTGATTCGAAAAGGTAAATAGTCATCAAGCCTCATCCAGCTACAGGGTTCCCACACTATGCTCACTCATCTTTGGGAGAATCCGCTCCACGAGCTACTGGTCGATACTCCAACATTATCAAAGTCCCACGAAGAAAAATCTGAAAGGTCTGACTTGTCATAGGGGTCACAATGCAATAGACGGTGCGTCAAATAGACGCCCAGCCTGAGAGTTATGAGCCTTTTAGTCCCAGGGGCCTGATTGGATTCACGCTCGATCCAAATTGACCATTCCCCATATTAATCCAAAACGTCATTGGGGTATACACAAAGGAACCGTCTCACTCCAACATTCCCAGCGCCACTAAAGGTTCGTTAAGTGGATGCCTGGTTCCAATGGTATGACATTAGTAAGGTATAGGTTCGTTGTGGGCCTGAGTGAGGTCCAACCCGGTTAGACCGACTCAGCCTTACCCAGCCTGGGCCGACCCGGTTCAGGTCGAACAGGCCTGACCTATTGGGTCTAGCCCATCCTGCTCAGCATCCCGGCCCGTTGGGTTCATCCTGGCCCGCTGGGTGGCCCGACCTCCTCGGTATGGCCTGGTAGGCCCCGAGGGGCCGTTTAGGGTCGTAGGTGGCTCGTCCATGTAGGATCTACGAGGAAGTCTTGTCCACGACGCGACGAGGGTATTCGACCCAGGGAGGTGTGGCGGCTCGGCACAACGACAACATGGAGGCTTGGCATAGCAGTGGTGCAGTGAGGGGGATTGACCCAGGGCGGGGCGACGACTTGTCATGGTGGCGGCATGACGGCTCGACATAGAGGTGGCACGTTGAGGGGGTTCGACCAGTGGTAGCGCGGTGGCTCAGCATGGTGGCGAAATGACGAATCGGCGTGATTGTGGTGCGGCGGCTCGGAGGGCGGGTAGGGTGCCGCGAACCGGGGTGGTTTGGAGGGCCACAATGAGGGCTGTTAGGACTGGGGCGCAGGGCCAGTTCGGCCGGAGCACCATTGGGTGGCTCGGCCGAGGTGCAGAGTCGGGGAACTTGAACGGTTAGGCTAGGAGGCCGGAGCTCTGCGTGGCGGCTCAGATGGGGCATGGAGCCGAGGCACACAGCCACTGCAGCCGAGAGGGAGAAGCACTACAAGGCAGGCACAGGCCGCGGAGGCCATGGGTAGCAGCGCTATTTTCATCATCACCTTCTTCAACTTCTTCACCTTCCTCCATTTCTAAGATCACACCAATGAAGAACGATGGAGGGGTCGGACCCTGTTTGATTGATCTTCACCCTCCACGTTTAGAATGGTAGCAAGCGGTTCACAAAGAACAAAGCATGAACTTGTATGGAAGGTAATTTTAAACATCATTTCCCAAAACCCTCATCAATCTTTATTCCCATTAACACAAAATATTCAGAAGGGGAGGAAATGGGAAGTGATAATAAAAAAGGAATAAACCCCTAACTCAGGTTGTTCATTGATGTTGAGATAAGTCAAAGTTGTCGACATTCGTCGCTCCCATCACACACCTTTGATCCCGAGTTCGTTCGTCAGATTAATGTTCTTTGATGGAGGTGATCCTTAGTTGTTGAAGATGTCCACTGATGGAGGATGTATTGAGGAAGAAGGTCGAAGTCAGGGTCTGTGTTCTCCATTCGGAGAAGAAGTTCTTCATTCGATGAAGAACTTCTTCGTTGGTGTTCTTTCTCCAAGAGCTCCTCCTCTCCCCAATTCCAACAAAAAGAAATGATAGCCCCCCCCAAAAAAATTAATAGATTATGAGATCTATTATGTTTGTTGGCATAAAATTCAAATTTGTATAATTAATTACAAATCACAATAATGTGGGGAAGGGTTGGAACAACTAATGAAGGAGGGTTGGGACATTTAATTTAGAGGAAGCTCAAGAGGCACCTCCAAATTATTGATGGAGGTGTAGAGGTTTATGACTCGGGTGGTCCTTACCACCATATCCTCTAATGGGAGGTTAGGCTCAGGGGGTCCCCACCAACATAACCTCTCATGGGAGGATAAGGTCTGGTGGTCCCCACATCTCAACTTCCACATAGAGGTTTTAACATGTAAATTAAAAATAAAATTTACACAACTTTATTTTTATATTATCCATTCATGAAAACCCCAAAAACCAACCTCCACCCTCGACCAACTGTGATCAAGGTGAAATTTTCATTAAGAAAATACCGGCACTGTGAGTTCAACGGTGCCCTCCGATTTAAATTCCGAGAACCTGTTCAAAGGATAGAAAAACCCACTCGCATGTTTAAAGAACGTACCTGAACAAAAGTTCATAAATTCATTTCAGGAACTTTAGGCCTCAGAATCACATGCCATCAATTTTCTAGGACTGTTAAAATTCATATATATTTTAAAAAAATTACATGGATATTCCGTGTCTTTACATTCTCCCCACCTCAGGGATCTACGTCCTCGATAGCCATAACTTAAACTAAGCGAAGAGGTGGTGTTAATGAGCACTCATCTAAGCCTCCCTCTCCCATGTGATATATTAGTGGTTCCGGTGCTTCCAGCGAACATGCACCAGAGGTGTCGATCATCCATGGAGGACTCGCTCCTGTCGATCCTCAATCCCTACTAGAACCTTTATAAAAGTCGCCCCATCATCGACGTCCAACTCTCCATGGTCGATAATTTGAGAATGGTCGTGCATGTATCTCCTCATCCAAATCTCTGCAAACCTCGTCGAGGTGAGACCCGTACAAAGACGTGGTCACCATCCTCGAACTCCACAGGACTCCGTCTCCTGTCGGTATATAACTTCAACCTACTTTGTGTTGTCTTCATCCTCTCTTGGATGATCTTCACCTTTTCTATGGTAGCCCGTACCATCTTTGGTTTCATAAGTGCTGACTCCCCTGTGTTAGTCCAGTACAAAGGTGGTTTGCAAGGTCATCCGTATAATTCCTCGAAAGGTTCCATCCCAATGGTGGAGTGATAACTGTTATTGTTTGAAAAATCCATCAAAGGAATGTGATACTCCCAACTGCGACTGATGTCGAGGAAGAATGCACGTAGCATATCCTCGAGGGTCTGAATTTTCCACTCAGTCCAATCATCCATCTAAGGATTGAAGGTGGTTCTCAAATGAAGCTGTGTCTTGAAAGCCTCCCACAACCCCTTCTCTATCTGGGAAGTAAAACGTGCATCACAATCAGATAAAATCATCCTTGGCACTCCATGTAATTGTATAATCTCTTGCACATAGAGGTGTCCAAAGCTTGCTACTTAACCCAACTCTTTGATCGGTACAAAGTGGGATGACACGGTTAGTCAGTAAATGATCACCCAAATCGAGTCATGTCACCTAGATGTATGTGGAAGACCCATCATGAAGTCCATGGATATCCCATCCCACTTCCAATCCATGAACTCTAAAGGATGAACAAATCCTACTGGTACCTGATGCTCCGCCTTCACTTATTGACAACTGAGGCACCGAGAGACAAACTCTGCAATTTATTTCTTCATTCCCGGACACCAATGCTATTTTCGAAGGTCGTGGTACATCTTCCCCACTCTTGGGTGTACCTCTAGAGAGGATGTATGTAAATCCATCATCACATCCTCCTAATGTGACACTAGTACCATGGTACGTCCCATAAAGAGAATGATGTGATCCCCACCTTCAGAAAATCATTTAGGTGGCAGCCCTGCGGATATCTGAGCAAGTCATGTCTCGTAGTTAGCATCCCCACACTGTGCCTCTTGGAATCGCTGAAGGAGTGGGGGTGTGACTGTAAGAGACTGAAGAGAAGTTGCTCCATCCTGATCCACAAAAGATATATACAAAGCGGCCAGCTACTCCATCGCCTCACCTAGCAACTATATATCAGAACTCTTGCTGAGTGCATCAGCTACAAAATTCCCCATACTAGGAGTATAGACTATCTCTAAGTCATAGTCCTGGAGGAACTCAAGACAACATCACTATCTCGGGTTTAGGTCCTTCTAAAAGAATAAATACCTTAGACTTTTGTGATCAGAGTATACTGTAAAGAGATTTCCCATCAAGTAATGTTGCCACATCTTCAGGAAGAATACCACTTCTTCTAAATCTAGGTCATGGGTAGTATAGTTCTGCTCATGATGTCTCAGTTATCAAGAGCCAAATGCGATCACAACTCACTCCTACATCATTACACATTCGAGTACGGTCCCTGATGTGTTGCAGTAGGCTATGTACTCCATGCCCTCCTCTGGAAGCCTTAAGATAGGGTCACTGGTCAGCCTCTGCCTTAGCTTCTGAATGCTCTTATGTCATCTCTCTGACCACAGGAAGGGTTTCCCTTTCTTCTTTAATGATGAAAGTGTTGCTGCAAATCTAGAGAAATCTGGCATGAACCTCAGATAGTATCTAGCCACACCCCAGAAACTCCGTACCTCCGTCACACTCCTGGGTGGCTACCAAGAAAGTATCACCTCAATCATCACTGGATCCACTACAACTCTAGCCTTCAATATGACGTGTCCCAGAAAGTGAACCTCTCGGATTATGAACTAGAACTTCGAGAGATTACCATAAATCTGGTGCTCTCAGAGTGTATCCATTACTACTCATAAATGATAGGCATTCTCCTCCCCAGTAGTCAAGTAGTTCTCAATGTCCTCGATTAAGACCATGACAATGAGATCATGATATGGATGAAAGATCATGATAATGAGTCCCGTGAACACAATTGTAGCATTGGTTACACCGAATGGCATAACCAAGAACTGGTAATGTCCTTATCGACATCTGAATGGAGTCTTCTACACATCCTTATCTCGCACTCTGAGTTGGTGATAACCTAATCTGAGGTCTATCATCATGAACCATTATTCTCCCTTCATCTGATCAAAGTGGTTTTCAATACCCAATAGTGGGTATTTGTTCCTCATGGTCACCTGGATCAGGCGCCGATAGTCATAACAAAGCCACAATCTTCCAACTGCCTTCATGGTGAAAAAATCCATCTTCCTAGGGAGAAACACTAGGCTGGATGAATCCCTTCCACTACAAGTCTTCCAGATGTACCTACGGCTCACGAAGCTCCATGGGAGCCATCTGATATGCTGGTGTATATATCGATGTCATACCAAGGTACAAGTAAATGTAATATTCCACCTCTCTAAGAGGAGGTAGGCCCAAAAATTCATCTGGGAAGACATCCGCGTACTGGTCCACCACTACAGGATAGCTCGGACTATCCACATCAGCCGCTCCAATAGTGAGGCTAGCCAATTGATGATTGATCGACTTCACCCTTCTCCAGGTAAGTCCATATTGTTCTATAAAGGCTCCATTTTCATCGGTGAATGTAAAACCGGTCCCATCCATGACGACACACCGCACTTTGCATCTCAAACATTCAATATGATCATGGAATGTAGATAACCAGTCCATACCCAAGATGATGTTGTATGTCCTCGTTGCTGCTACTAGGAGATCTCATCGGATTCTATCGCCTCCTAGAGTATGCTCTCACTGCCATAACTTGTGAATAATCATCGAATATTCTCTCGTATGAGTCTCTTTCCGTTTAATTCATGCTAACAGCTCCATCAGAATCTCCAAGATTTGAACGAGGGAAGTGGCATTAAAAGAATGACTGGCACCTATGTCTATAAGTATTGCTGCTAAAGTGGAATATATACATAGATTGTAACTCATATCATTTCTATAGTGCCATGGTCATAGGCCTAAACCACATGGAGCTGATCTCTCCCCTGACCACCTACCCCATGCGGTCGGGGTGGTCCTCCTGGTGGTGGGGGCGGTAACATCTCAAATCGTCGCCCACTGCCAGCTACATATCCAGCTTCTCTGCCATGTCTTCCTGCTCCCTATGGACTAACTCGATCAAACCTATGTCTCTACCTAGGATGTCCTTCGACCATCTGATATTCATCCATACGATGGGTCGAACAGTCATGAGCCTTGTGACCCTACCCACCACATTTGTAACACTACCTACCCTTGACATGTCTGGCACTGTTTCTTGTGACCCTCACAACTGACCCTGAGGAATATGGTTGTCCACCTATAGGTCTGGTCGTCTTGTACCACTATGACATATGTCTTCTGTCAGCTACAGAAGAATCCGATTCGTGACGACTGGTAGTGAGTCTCGCTGCTACTGACTGCTCAGCAAGGAAACTCTCCACCGAGATGGCTCTCTCTAAAACCCCCACCTACGTCAGGATGCTGAGTGAGATCATCAAAACCTTTACATCCCACCTAATCCCCTCCTCGAAGGTTTGGGCACTCAATAATGGTTCCCTCACCATATTGGAGGAGTAACATGAGAGGTTTGTGAACGTCACAGAGTATTGAGCCATAGTCATGTTGCTCTACTAAAAAAAGGATCTCTTGTATGCGCACTACGCAAAGCATTAGTGTGACAATATCTGCCCGAACCAGGCTCTTAAAGAATTCCCAGAGAAGCGTCTCCTCACTGTGGACTTGAAGCATCAAGCTTCACCATCTGCATGCTGCTTCCTAGAGAAGGTTGACAGCAAGGATCACCATAAGGTATGTTGGTGTCCTTACTAGTCGAAAGACTCTCAAAACAGCCTCCAGCAAATACTCATCTACATTTTGGTCTGTATCTCCCCTGAAACTGAGTGGCCTCTGGAGATAGAACTCCTACAACGCGCTCAAGTGGTGTGCACCCTCTACTGGTGGGGCTGGTGGCATCGGTGGCCCATCAGGTAATGGTACCATAGGTGCCTTTGCTAGAATATGGCCCAGCACAGAGGCATCGTCACTCGGTGGGATATCAGTGCATGCTACTCTCGTAACACTAGATGGCTTTCTTCATGGAGGCATCTAAAAAAAACAGGTGTGCCACGGTCAATAAGTTATACCTAGTGAGATGACTCAATAGATAATCATGAAAAAATCTTTGAAACACCCACGCAATAAGTGTTTTGGTGCGCTGATTCGGAAATCAGAAGTCAGGGTCCTGGTGTATTGATACGTCGGCCGCCGCACCGACACTAGATTCCCTAAACTGATAACCACACTCACTACACATAAAAATATTGCCCTTAAAAGAAAGATTATAGTCCTATTTTCTGCAGTTTAACTGACTCCTCTGATACGAATTTGTCACGAACCGTCCCCCGATCCCTGTTCTGTGACTACCCCAAGCCCATATTCCATAGGTCAGGGGATGACGACTAGAAATAGAAGGTGTATTCCCTAAAACTCGGAATCCATTTCCTTTAAAACCTATAAACTCACATAATAAATCACAAAAAAAGATACGAACACAAGTAAACTGCATACCCAAAAGAGTGCTGAAATTAAAAGGGCTGGAATACAAGACAAATAGAGAAGGTACAAGTATAACTAAAATAAAATACAACTAAAGAATAAAAAATATATCTACTGGATTGTACTACAGGGTTCCTATCTGAAGGGTAGGTATAGATCGCCTCCTCAGCACTCCACGTCCACCCATCTCTTCTATGTACCGACACGCCGTATGGTCCACCTCCTTGCACCATCCAGACCTTGTACTCTCAGCCCTGGTCAACATTGTGTGTCGTATGCATCCAACAAAACAAGGTGTAAGCATATCCCATGCATGGGTGAGTATAACGATACTCAGTAGCGACACTGAGACCCTCAAGGTCTCACAAAATCCGCCAAGGATAACCCAAAAAGTATGAAGTCAATAGAAAACCCTACATAGGTATATGCCCATACAAAGTATTATGTAACCATGTAATCCATCTCAATCATGAGGAAAACATAGAGGTACTGACTCAGCTCAGACTGGGATTTATTATTGGGGTAGTAACAAGTAACATCCCTAGTTACATTGTTAAACACCTCGACTGCTGGAGAACTCCTCCTCTATCGAGTATAGTGGGACTGTCACATCACATAGTGGTGCTTCCCACTATCCTCAGACTACTGATGTACTCCTCCTATCCAGTACAGTTGTTCTTCCACGTCACATAGAGGCACTCCCCACCATGGGTCTTCCGCGTCACACAGAGTTGCTCCACACTTGTGACTATCGAAGTACTCCTCTTATCGAGTATTGTGGGTCTGCCACATCACACAAAGGCACTCCTCCTTGTTGTCTACTAAGGTACACCTCCTGTCAAGTACCGTGGGTCTACTTAATCACAAAGAGGCGCTCTCCACTATGGGTCTGCCGCATCACACATAGAAGCTTCCCACAGGGCCCGTCAAGTCACTTCGAGTCGAAAAGGTCAGCAGTCGTCACGTCGCAGCGAGCTATTGGGTTCTCGCAATATGGTCGCTCATCTCTGAGAGAATATGCTCCATGAGCTACTTGTCTATACAACAACTATCATGAAGTCCCACGATGATGCATCTCAATGGTCTGCCGCATCATAGGGATCTCAATGCAATAGACGGCGTGCCAATCTGATGCCCGGTCTGTGAGTTATTAGCCTTTTATTCCCGAGGGCCCGGTTGGATTTGTGCTCGATCCAACTTGTCTGTTCCCCATGTTAATCCAAAACATTATTAGGGTATACTCAAAGGGACCTTCTAGCTCCATGATCCACAGTGTCGCTAATGGTTAGTCAAGCGGACATCCCAATCCATAGATCTAGCCTAAGTAAGGTATATGGTTATAGTGGGCTTGGGTCCTGTCCAAGCCGGTCGGACTGACTCGGCCCGACCTGGCCTGGGCCGACCTGGTTCGGGTCGACCTGGCCTGATCTTCTAGGTCCGGCCCAGCCTACTGGTTCCATCCTGGCAGGCCGTGAGGGGCCGCTGAGGGCCGCAGGTGGCTCAGCTGCGGAGGGTGCCGCGAGGGTGGCTCGGCCACGGAGCGGCTTGATACGGCGGTGGCACAGAGTGGTGGTTCAGACTAGGGAGGCATGGCAGTGCAACATGGAGACATCACGACAGCTCGGAGTGCCAGCGGGTGGTGTGAGTCGGGGCGTTTAGAGGGCCGCGAAAAGGGTGGCTCGACCTGGGGTGCGAGGCCAGTTTGGCTGGGAGGCCAGAGCGATGAGGGGTAGCTCGACTGGGGAGCATAGCCAGTGTGTGTGGATGGTTCATCCAGGAGGTCAGAGAACCATGGGGCGTCTCAGCTGGGGTGCAGATCCAGGGTGTCCTACCAGTTTGGTCGAGAGGGGGGAGGGAGCGTCATGGGGGTGACCTAGGTCATGGAGGTCATTGGTGGTGGTGCCGTTGTCTTCGTCACCTTCATCCCCTTCGTCGCCTTCCACCAATTGAAAGAGGACACCAAAGAATAAATGTGGAGGGGTCGGTCCATGTTTGTTTGGCCCACACCCACCATGCTTAGAGTGGTAGCTAGTGGTTCACAAAGAATAAAGCATGAACGTGCATGGATGATAATTTAAAACATCAATTCCAACAACCCTTGTCAATCTTTATTCCAAATCCCACAAAAGAATTAGAAGGGAAGAACATGGGGAGTGATAATCAAATATGAATAAACCTTTAACTCTGGTTGTTTATTGATGTTGAGAGAATTCGAAGTTGTCGACGTTCGTCACACCGGTCACAGGCCTCCAATACCAAGATTATTCGTCGGATTAAAGTTATTCAATGGAGGTGATCCTTCGTTGTTGAAGATGTCCACCGACGGAGGATGTCTCGAGGAAGAAGGTCAAAGTCGAGGGTGGCATTCTTCGTTCGGAGATGAAGTTCTTTGCTCGAAGAAGAATCCCTTCATTGGAATTATTTCTCTAAGAGCTCATGCTCTCCCTAATTCCACCAAAATGAAATGATATCCCCCACCAAAATAATAGATTTTGAGATCTATTATGTTTTTTGGCATAAAATTAAAATTGGGTTAATTAATTACTTAGAACTATTAAATGGTTAAGGGTTGGAATAATTAATTAAGGATGGTTGGCACATTTAATGTTGAAGAAGCCCAATAGGCTCCTCTACATTAGTGAGAGAGTTGAAGAGGTTTAGTCCTCAGGTGGTCCCCACCACCATATCCTCTCATGGGAGATTAGGCTCGGGTGGTCCCCACCACAATAACCTCTCATGGGAGGTTATGGTCTTCTGTTTGCCACTTCTCAACATTCACATGGAGGTTTTAATAAATAAAATAAAAATAAAAGCAACATAACATTATTTTTATTTTATTCATTCAAGAAATTCCCAAAAACTAACTTCCACCCTCGGCTAACTACCGTCGAGGTGAAAGTATCTTTAAGTGAATACTAGCGCTGTGAGTTAGGAAGTGCCCTCAAATTTCAATTCTGAGTAGTGGTTGAAAAGTTAGAAAAACCTTCTTCCACATTTATTGAACGAACCCGATCAAAAGTTCATATTTTCATTTCGAGCACTCCGGTCCTCGTAATCACGTGCCATCAATTTTCACGGACTTGTAAAAATCCCTTTAATTTTTTTTAAAAAAATTACATTGAAATTTCAAGTCATTACATATAAATTTAATGATAATTACTCCCAGCAGACCATTTTCAATCACAATGGTGTAACTCCAGTATAAAAATTCAATGAACCATGAAAATATGATTACATAGAACATAAAGTTATTCTATATTAAACTATTATTTGATACATTCGATTGGTGATGATGAATTTTTGTGGATATAGATTAAACAATTGGATTAAAATTTCCCTTAACTGAAATAGGTTAGGTCATAGTGAATGAAATAGTGGATGACGAATGAAAAACTTTCCAAACCCATAGGAAGTGAGAAAGATAAAATATCAATATTGTCGAAATGTTCCAAAAAATCAGTAAATATGATTTTTAGAGGAAATATGTGTTATATGTGATAAACCATGTAAATTTTCTGAAACATATATGACAATAATTTTGAATGAATTCAATTATATTTGAAAAAATGAAGATATAAATTAGGAAATTGAAGAAAGTATTTTTTTTGAAATAACATTGAATTATAGAGAATGGAACATTACATGGATATATGATAGTGGTTTATCATTATATAGGAAAGTTTGTTTTAAAATATTGAAAAATGTAATAAATATTGTTGGAGGAGCTATTACTTGTTGGATAGAAATTTACCAAAAAATAGTGGAAACAAAACTACTGAGACACAAAAAAGAATGTTGACATCTATGGAATTTCTATTTATTGATGGGATAAAACATGGCATACATAGTGTAGGTCTATATTGAGATAATGGAAAATAATGGATTATCAGAAAATATTCTTGTGTCACTATATGAATTGAATATTGTGTAGTTTTTTTAATTAGGGAGAAATAACTAGTAGAAATCACATTCATAAAAGAAAACATTAAATATCGTGCTACATGAGTATAAATGATTATGTATTTTGGTTTTTTTGTCTAATACTATGTACATGTGTGTGTTGATAATGACTATGGTCTTTAACATGGATGATTCAAAAACCATTATGGGTAAAAACTTGGAAACTACATTGTTTTTCATGAAAAAGTATTATCATTTTTAAATTGGGTATGTATGTATTATATTTTATATTCATGGAATATTAACATTGATTCATGTATCACTAAACTATTACATGACTATTTTACAGAACAAAAAACATTAATTCTGAAACTAAAATTGTAAATCCTTATGTCCAAAGGACATATATGATAACTTTTGTTGTCATAGTCAATAAAATATTCATTATAATAATTAAAAATGTAATTATGTTGATGTGTGATTCTCACTACATAATTAAGAACCACACCATCCCAGCCACTTCAATAATGCACTTTACTTCAAGTAATGTTTCTCAGATCACTTGTTTATTGTTTTTATGTACACATATGTGATAGGTATATATTTTTTAATACATAAAATTATAATAATAAAGTACTCAAAATTGATGAATATACATGAATAATAATATATTACATAAATCATAATTCAGTTCAATACATTTTAACATCCATATATATATTTCATTATATGTAATGAAAATAAGTTTTATATGATAACCAATTACATTCTTTGAAGTACATTTTGAAGGTTCCTTTGGAATCAATATTTCCATTGAACTTTTTTTTCTTCTCATAATATTATCTGATATGAGACAACATGTATTATTATCTATATAATCAATTAGTATCCATGAATCACATCAGATATTAATCATAAAATTACGAAATATCCATCATATAGAAAACACATGAATCCCATGTATTATTTTTTACTCCCACGATTTCTAATGTGTCATAATTTTTATAAGGGAGACTATCAGCTTGAATTTCTGATATCATAGTATTATGTGCAATCCCCTACCCTAATCATTTGAAACTGTTCGTGGATATGAAATTTACATTTGGTCTAATTTTTCGCATTAGGTTTATAGTACTTATTTTTATTTTTAAAAAAAATAAATATATCTGATTAGTATATTTAGCATGATTATCAATGAGAAACTACTATTTATTTTAATTATTAAATTTATTCTAATATTTTATCAAACTCTAGTATCCATCTATACTAGAATAAAAATACCATATCAATTAATATTCTAGTAAATGGATCCTTCAACTTCCCCTCTATTTTACTACATATTAATAATCAGCTACATTGAGAGATTAAGGTATGTGTTATACTAGAAAACTATATTTAATCATGGATCATTTATATTATTTGTGAAGTTTGAGATTCTAAAATAAGAAATATTATTTACACAATGGATGAATCTAATGATTTATCACTCTTGATTCAGATAATTATTTTATTTCAACATAAGTATTGTCAATTCATCACACTCATAAGAACTCCCCTGTAGTTGGAGATGCACTAATCATTCACTATCAAGAACCCCAAACACATGGTTTTTTCAAATTCAAACGATGGACGGATATTGTGAAAAAATATTTTTGTGAGGTTGTTTAAAATTAAAATATGAAATTGAATCACTTTATAAGTCATAAGAGTATACCAAGTTATCATACAAACAACTGAACATTCATCAAATAGAAACATATTCATCACTTCACATGATCATTTTACTCTTGTCATTAGAGCTTATTATTTTATGTGATCATGAATAAAATTACCAACACATAAAATAAGAAACCATATAAAAATAAATTATAAAAAGGTGATATTTATTTGATACTAATCATTGATCCATTTATTGGATAATATATAATTATATATACTAGGGTTAAATCATTGAGTCATGTATCTTGTGACTCGATTTGTAGCACTCACCTATTTAATGCATCAATCTCATGTTTGGTGTGTTTCCAAATATTATCATGGTGTACATCACGACTCATACACATAATTATAAAAAAATACATTCATTCAGGTAAGGGGGTCTTGGAAATGTGGAATATAGGTAAAAAAATTTGGAGATCAAGAACTCATAAAAATATTAATTCATAAAGGAAACAAAATTCATTATTTATTAAACTAAACATTATTAAAATGCATTGAACTAGTAAATAATTAATAGCAGACATGCATTGGACTATCTATGGATCACCAAAATTTAGTACATATTAACATCATAAATAATAATTAATAGAATAATAAAAAATTACACTTGAAATTAAATTTTCTAATTTTAATTTTTATTAAAAAAAATAGAATTTTTATTAATTCATATTTTTATTTCCTTAGTCCATTAATAATTTTTTTAATATAAAAAGAAAAATTAACTTTTGAAACATTAATTGCTTAATTAATCATTGGATAATATATATATATATATATATATATTCAAAAAACTTATCCTTTATTTGTAATATATATATGTAGATTAAAATATATAAGTGAAGCTCGTTTAAGATTGATCATAACCCACCCAGACCCATATTGGGTATTATGGTAACCAGAAATCCCATTTTGGGTCAAACAAGAGATGTCCACACTATTTTGGGATTGAAAAATCATTAAAATATAGAATGGTGGGATACTAGAAGTTTTAAGACCTTATGGAATAGGGAATCCAAGAACCCGATGCTCTGGAGCCTAGATTTTTCCAGAGGATCACCAAGAGGTGGCAACTAAGATTGGGTTATGTTATGTAGAAACTATGCCCTCCTTTAGTGGGATGCAATGCTCCCACATCACATCCAAGTGACAATGTTCTGTCCTATGATGATTAGGTATTCATGAACAACTGGTGCATTATTAGAAGTTATTCATGGAGGTGCTCCACCAAACAAGTTGCATCGGTCAATGTCTCTAGTGGTTTTTCTAGGGTTCAAACATTTCAGGTTCATCCTGAGAGAGATGATGTGGTGGATCTGATGAATTTATGATGAGGGAAACCTTGAGAGGCCTATATTAAGGTGTAGGGGGAGGCCACATTGTTCACGGAGGGGAACACAATTTGAATTAGAAACCTAATAAAGTGGATATGTAATGAAAGGAATAATCCATGTAGCAGAGTATGTGATTGGGGTCCCTCCACATTGATGTCTTTTATTTTTAAAATATTCCTACAAAACCAAGCCATGATGTGGATTTATTTAACACTTCTTGAAAATATTAACTGAAGTACTCCAAATTTTTTTTATATAATCAATAAATTATCATAATTTTATACCTGCCCAAACATTAAATTTTAATATTGTTATTATTATTAATAACACGAATTAAGAATTTTATTTAATAATAATAAGAAATTATATGTTTTATATATAACTTATTACAACTCTAAAGATATATTACATTGATTATTACAACATTATGATCCCGAAACGGAATACAAAAGTTCATTGTAGTTCTCCTTTGTATAATATTTTTAGTAAATATTTACAAATATTAAAATATATTTCCTATAAATTATACACATAATGTATGTATATTTCTATTCAAATAATTTTATGATGATAGACTAGTCACTCAAAGTTGGATTGAGATTTTTTTGGTGGCATTGTGACCATGACATCACCCATTTCTAAATTTAACTAAAATTTAATTTTTCTATCGCTTTAAATATTCAAGAATCACTCTAATATAAATTATTGGAATCAAGGTGTGGAATGTAAACTAGTGTGATAGGGATGGATTATTTTTCTCCGTTGATGGATTTACAAATGTCGTCATTAGTGAATAACTTACACGGTTGATATCGTAAAATCATGTGTGATGAAGATTAAGCATAAAATTAAACCAATAATACCTAGTCAAATGTGAAACAATTCCATTAGAATCATATCATAGCCAAAAATTATAGCACAAATAATTGGAAGATGAATTCTAAAATATCATTAGTAGATGATTGATAAATCTATTTTAGCATCATTAATGGAATTATGGATTCTATTATAGAGATCTGATGATTACTTCATCATAATGATGATCCCTCCATCATTATTATTATGATGCATGAGGGGGAGCATGGAACAATCACATGGATAGAAAACCTATAAATAAAAATTATGATAATAAAAAAGATATAAAGATATCGTAGTCAACCATTATAATACAATATCCTCAATGCTGCTATATACATTGAGTAAGGAAATTACTAAGAAATCGCTTCTCGGACTCCAAATATTTATTACCCTTTAACTAAATGATAATAGACATATTATGAATATTGTTCTATGTCAAAAACAAAAATTTCTATATTCTTTAAATTATTTTAATATTGTACATATATTATGTTAGAAAACTGATTCATTAACTCTACTCTTCATTCATAAAAATAGTAAATGATCCTTGATTTATAAAATAATCTAAATTTATTTATTCATTGGTGATCATTCGTACTCAATCAAATCCTGAAACTTAGTGGTGGGGAACAAACCATTTTTATATAAATATTTACCAGAATATGGAAGAATCAAAAATAGTTTATATTTATTTCTCATCTAGTTACTTATCTTGATTACAATGAATACTATTAATAGACTAAGTGAAGCGTGTCATAACTCATTAAGACCTCTAATGTGATAAGGAATAAACATAACCATGATAACTGACCTATGAACATTCACTATGAAATATAATATCTTTATTTGTTGATATATCATAAAGAAATATGTAAACATGTTTCATTTTCCATTCATACATTATTAATTTTTTACCTTCATATAAGTTTTTATGTTGAATTCCATGGACTTGGATATTTGGAGGTATTACCATCCTAGTCAACTATGCCCTGGATATTTCTTCATCAAGTTGGTTAGGGAGGAATTCTATATTGTCCATTCATCCAATGTCATACAACCAATGAATCCCCCAACACAATATACCATTCCATGATTTCACTATAAAGGGGTTTCCCTTAAATAAAATAACATTACCAAATGTCAAAAAATGGCAGTGATTTCAATTCCAGAGAGAAATACACATTTAAATATATAGAAATTCTAAATGGAACCTGAGTCATGAGGTGCCCTTATTGGATGGTTTATCCTCATTATCTCACCTAACAGAGATCACTAAGTGAAAACATATCATAAGAACCCTCAATTTGTTTGTTCCACCAGCACGAGATAGTCATACATCGCATTGTCTAGCCAATATGATATATATAGACAATGGAAAAAATATTTAAGATTAATATGATAATATCATGAGGTTCTAATTATTTCATGGGATCTACAATAACCATTTGATATGATAATTAATAAATGTACATCAGTATTATATATTATATGATTAAATGTCTGTAGTTTAATTATATGTGTACATAATGCATATCACACTATATATAAGAATTGAAAATTGAATTAAAAATTTTATTTTGATCTATAGAATGCTCTATTACAACTCAAAAATTATGATATTCTTATTATAAATCAATAACAATACCTAGAAAATCCATGTAAAGTGTGTATTTACACCAAAGATGATGTACTTGTTCATCATTAAAATGAATGGTTTTTGATGGGATCACATATATCTCATTACTATTGATGACATGCCAGATGAATTTAACATTATCCAATATTAATTTTCAGTGAATATACAATGAAAACATCTTTTAATTCAAATGGTATTAATTATAGTATTCAAATGATCGTCATGTTCCTCCATTAATTATTATTATGTGTGATTATCATTTATAATGACTACTAAATATTTGTAATAAAATTAGTAAAGAATCTATTCATAATGTCCATAAATATTTTTGGAGATTAGATATTCAAAATAAAATTCAAATGAACTTATATACATTGTACCATGTATGAAAAGAATTATTATGGATAAATTACTTCATTACCTTTACTTGATAGTATGTTGACCCAATATACACTATAGAGACATACTGGGATCCAACTTGATGATGATATTTGTCTTCTATCCATGAAATATGATACACGTTATTTATCGTATTCTTATTGAAAATATGGTAATCAATACATAGGTTCATTGACCATCCTTATGCATGGAAAAGAGGACAATTGAACCTAATAGGGAACTACATGATCCAATAAACCATTTACCAAAATAATCTTATCGTTGTTTTTTATATCCTTTAGTTCAGAAATATCCATTATCCATGGAGTCTTGTGTACTAGAATATATCTACGTATATGTTCAATCACAAAATCAACCTCTCATCTTGGAGAATGACTAGATAATTATTCAGAAAAAACAATATCATATTACCTCATAATGGGAATGTAGTTACTGATGATTGTTTCCTCTTTATGCCGGTATAGTTATAATATCCCTTCATAACAAAATGATAACAAATAAGATAAGCCCTTCTCATTGCACTATTATATAATTAGAGAGTGATTCTTGATAAGGATGGTAATTTATTTGAATCAATAATTTATTTGGTATCTATAGAAATAATGTCTATCCAAACCTAGAATATAATCAAATTAAGATAAATGTAGTAAAAAAATTTCATTGGGATGTTCAACACATAAAATCTTATAGGATATGAGTTATGTACATGAGATACAAAATTGTCCCATTTTTTATTTTATCTAACAGATCTACATCCATGATTTGTGGTGGTGTATGATTATTTATACAAAACATGTGAGAAATGAATGAATCTATATAACTAGAAAAAAATTGTGTTCCTTAAAATTCAATTGAAATATATTATATATGTCACTACTTCATTGTCAAGATCCACCACCAAATTTTATATGGTAAAAGATCACTCGTTATCTCTATGCCATGGCGGTTCGCGTCATTGTTTTTCATCAAAAACCTTGTTCTTAGGGCATTAAATCAAATTTGGTCCTTATTATATATAATTTAATCCACAGTAAATGGGTTGTTTTCTAAATAGGGAATTTTTTTCTTCTATCACATTGGTGGGTTTCTTCCACTGAAAAATAATGGGCTAGGGTCCTTCCTTCTAGAAAATAAATAATTTCCACATCTCCATTTGGAAATTTCTATGTTTCATATTCCAAATACATTGAAAAGGGGGATTTGAAATTTCATTCCACTATTACATTTTTGTATTACAGAGTAATAATTAAACTAAGCTTTCTATATCATATCTCAATGGGAACCATGATATTCAATAATCTATATTTTTATTTTGATGTCACTTTATTTAATTTCCCTAATGAACAAATAGTTAAGTCCTTCAATAAAATCATCTTAAGTCCAATAAATATGTGGAAAAAATTATATTATATAGTGAAAATAATGGAGGAGTTGTATCAATCATGTCATATTCTGTTTTTCCCAAGAACAATAACTGATTTTTCATCCTTTTTCTTAATTATAAGCAAATAACTTTCAATTTTAATTCATGGTGTGTGAATAAATTTTTTATCAAAACAAATTTTCTATAATTTCATCCACTCCATCTCCCCAATATCTTTCATATAATTCTTATATGTAGTCAATTTCCACCATTAATATTATTATCCTTACAAATGATAAATAATGATTGTGAAATTATATTATAAAGAGAATTGGGGGAAGGATAAATTTTTTTCTAAGGAGTTGATACATTGTTACACAAATAATCGATTACAAGATCCACTGAAATTAAGAGGGAATTGAACAATAAAGTGAAAAATTGCATTGTATATATCTTAAATATATTTTTATGTTCCTCCTAAATATCATTTTGATTACAACAATGATACAATTTATAATGTGAAGCCATAATGTTCATAATTCATGCTCCCATTGGGATATTAATATCATTTGAAAAATGATGACATTTCCCCAAAAAATGGTTGTTGACTCAGTTCCTTATATTTGAAGCCAATGATTATAATAAATAAGAAATTTGAATTTATTATTTATAAACAATTAAAAAATTACATCAGAAATTATAAACATTAAATGTACACGTCATTAATGAATTATATTTCTTAATAAATTAATTTCTAGGTATCATTCTATGTAATAAATTATCTATTTCCTAATATATAAACCTATGGGTTTTTTCATTAACAATTTTATATAATAAGCTCAAGAATTTACAAAATAATGTCCCTAAGGGATATAAACCTAGTTCTCCAGAAGGGCCCATTGTTATGAACAAATTCACAATCGAGTCTAACTTACTACACCTTTTTTGGGATTGTTATATCTAAGTACATCTGTTCTAGAGACACACCCACATGTAGTATCTTGAATTAGATTCATTATTTTGTAAATGACATACTCTATATGTTTCCAATATTCACTGATGTTTTCTTAGGTTTTTTCCCTGAATCATTATCTAGTTTTTTTAATCATTGACCCAAGAATAAATAGAATTTTTTATGATACTTGCTATGAAAATAAATACATTAATTAACTTTAGTTCGTGATTCATTAGGAAAGTTACATGTAAAAAATACTAATAGATTTTATTGCTCATGTATTTAGGTGATTAGATATATATAATATCACCATGATGCTTGGACGAAACAAAATTATTGAATACATTCTTAACATGCTTCAAAAATTCCAGTCCTCTTAAAAATGAAATTGATAAGATGATTTCACAAATAAGAAATGGGTGAGCTATAAATCCTTGTAATGGACTAAAAATAGAACAAAATTGTAACACCCCAAGATTTCATAGTGTGTTATTTCTTCAAAATAATTCAATAACTTGCACTACACGCAACACCGAGTTCAATTTCACCATGACTTACCAAAAAAAAAATCCATTAAAAGAGGTCATGAATAGCATTAACTACATTTTTAACTTTATATAATCCTTATAATTTTAGAATCCATATTATGAGTTTCTTAGTCATAATGCAAGAACAGATTCATTTTCAGTATTGCACTTTTATCAACTTTTGATAGTGAAACCTTTTTAAATACAATATTTTAAACTTTTTGACTAAATGGAGACATCAAAAAATTTAAAATGAAACATCCCAAGCTTCCACGGTACACTAGCGTGTGTTGTACGCAACACCGAGTTCTAACACACTGTAACCAATCAAACTAGCTGTTATGAATAGTAATACCTACTTTTTGAAGTTATATATATTTTATATTTTAAAATGGACTTCATTTTTGGATTCAGAATATCAAATTTAGCCTAAGGTGAAATTTTGGTACTTTTCGGATAACTTTCATATTTTGATGAATAGTGAAAATTACTAAATTTTAATTAAAAACAACTTTTTTAATCAAAATAATTAATAGTGATAAATTATGAATTTGAGTGGTTTTAAAGTATATTTAGAATATATTTTTACTATTTAATATAATGTTGGTCATTGGACATAATTTTACAATTAAACCGAACATAAACAAGTGTCAATCTTTTGATAGTTATTATCTCTTAAAAACACGCTTTTTGTTTTGACAGCGGGAATTAATTTTAAATTAATTTCTGCCACTTCTGTGTTTTGAATTTAGGAAAATGGATTCCATATTCGGAATCAGGATGTTCAAATTGTGTAAATAGGTAACTTTTATTTTTTGACATTTTGAATAATTACTGCGGTAAATATTTTATTTACCATGATTAAGGGTAAATCCGGTAAATAAGGGTTAAAAAATAATATTATAATAATACTAAATTACCCTAAAACGTGTCTTAACCCTATTGGTTGATACATGGTCGACCATGGGCATCTTAGTGTCAATTTTGGGACCCCATGGATCCACTTGTAAGTGATAATGACACATTATTTTAATTAAGTCAAAATGAATACAAAAATGACACAAGCATATATCTTTTAGAAAAACAATTGTTACATAGGGTTATATAAGTTGGATTTTAGATTATAAATATTCATTAGAAAGATAAAACGATTTCCTACATAATTATATTTTATTTATAATTTTTAGACATTAAATAATTTATTTTATTTATGACACAATGATGATGCAGTAATTACTATAATAGTGAAAAATTAAAATAATTGATATTATAAATACACAAATAAATATAATATGAAACTTTTAATGAATTAAACTAATTTTATAGGATAATATGATATATTAGGATTGATTTAATTTACTTTGTTCGAAGAAATCAATCTGTTATGAGTTTCACAAAAATCAACTATTGAATAGTGTCAAAATTGACATAAAAGAGTTTTTAAAACAAATATTATATTATTAATTGATATTAAATTTCTAAAAATCTAAGGTTCGGCCAAGAGACTTATATTAGGATAGGTTCATCATTAATGGACCACTTGGGGGTCTCTTGGATGTATATAGTATGTTTATTAACCATATTATATAAAAATACAAAGAGACATTGTAAAAGTGAAACTAATTAACTTAGAGTTAATACTTAAAGATAAGGTTAATATAAGTACCCAAACCTGTATAAATTCTATTGTTTGAGTGGTTTTCGACCTATCCCCACCTTAAAATTTTAATAATCAACTTTGGAGCCATTAGAAACCGAATATGAATTTATTATAAATTAATATTTCTAGCTTTTCCAAAGGTGCCCCTCACCCCTCTTATAAAAGGGCACTCCTCCTTCTCATTTCTTCACACCATCAAAGCCTTTTGGATCGGCCAAACTCTGCCCAAATACTCTCCTAACATACCTAAATACAACCTAGAGGCCTTAGTTTGATCAGAAAGCCAACCTAAGGAGCCCTTTTGATCAAATCAAAAGGAAGAACCCGAAGAAGAGGTAATGATTTCACCACCCTTCTCCAAGTTCATTTCTTCTTCCACTTCTTCTTCCTTTGTTCTTACCATTCTAAAATAATAACTCCAGTATCTCACATATACTGTGATGTTATTATAAATATGGTACAACCATATTCAGTATTCTATCCACCCTTTGAATAACATGTCACCATACGTGCGTACGTACGGCTTACCGTCTCCACGTCGTGGTGTAATTGTTATTCAATATAATATTATTTGGATGGGTATAATAATGATGTGTAACTCATGTAAATAATAAATATAACATGTTAATGATTCTGTATATATGATATACCATCCATTTATATATTATTTTAATATCAAAATAATGATATTGTCGCTCGTGCGTACGTACGGACTACCGTCTCCACGAACGCGATGAGATTCATTCTCCATCGTATCCATTCAAGTATAATTATCATTTGATGATTTAAAAATGATGTTTAAGGACTGGATATCATTCTGGATATGAATAAGATACAACAACCATGGCTTATGTAACAAAACATATAAAAGAAAATGAGTAAGTTAACTCCCGAAACGACGATAATTCTAAGATATTATTAACAAATCAATGTTAAAAGATCATATATGATATCATATTAATATATATGATTCTTGTATAATTTAATAACAACTATTTCACCATTATACAGGAGGTTAACCTACCCCAACCAAGGAAAAGTACAAGGTAAGGGTTATTTCACAATCTCTTCATTATCCGAGGTTGTTTATATGTAATAATCTACTGGGATCTCTTTATCATCCACATCCATGTTTCTTAAAAATGTATTTCAAAACATTTTTACTATTTACTAGAATATGAGTTAAAGTCATTTATACCCTTTTTGACTTTTATAAGTGGTTTATAAATGAATCTTTCCGTCGTTTTCAAAACAAGGTCCCTTTTAACCTTTTCAACAGAATTAAGGTAAGAATGTTTTTTTTAACTTATACGGCGGGTGCGGATATTTTCCGCCATTATAAAATATTCAAAGCTTCCCTTACAAGCTTATAAGATTATTTTCAAAGAAAATTTTTTATTTTATATTGATCTTAAATGATTTCAAAATAAAAGGAGATATTTCTTTAAAAAGAATTTTGATTTCATCTATGTCAACATCCTTTGATGGATTTTAAGATTATTTGAAGTTGATTTATTATGATACAAAACCTCTATATTGTATTGAAGGTTTTGTGATATGTTTGACTGTGAATGTGCTATTTTTATACCATTCATCATTTATGGTGAAAGTATTGACATTTCGTATGCTAGTTTTAATACAAATGTTTATGTTATATTTAAACCTTTTCATATGGGAATGCATTGGACTTAATATGTGATGGGTGGAGCCCGCTATAGCTCCTCGATGCATCGGTAGGTCTCATGAGACAAACTAGTGTCTTGGCACAAGGCCTTGACAAAATCTTATTTGTAGTCTTGGCACGAGGCCTTGGCTATGTGGTTATGATAGTCTGGCATTATGCATTCCAACATTATGAAAGTGGTTATTGATTTTTGCATGTGATTATTCGATTAGTAGAATATCCATGTGAATAAGTAAATGGCATTATTTCATTTTACTTTTGCCATACTATGTTGAAGTTAAAGTTTAAAAGGCTTTTGTTTTAGTAATGCATTGCCTTAAATGTTTATTTTTTTTATGAAAGTTTCCGCTATATTGTTATCCTTACTGGGCATTTGAGCTCACCCCTTTTCTATGTTTTATTTTTCCCAGGAAGTGAAGAAGTAAGTTATGAATGACCTGCAGGGATATTATGTGGGGATATGAGTGTGGATTATGGAGACAATATGTTGTTGTAGTAGTTTTTCGTTTAATGATGTAATGTAAAACTTATGAATATATCTAGTGTTTCCAAGGCTACTAAACCAATCGGTCTTTCGAGATTTGATCTTTCTTGTGATCATGCCAATGTTATGTAATAACGCACCGACTCTGGGTAACTGGGGTCGGGGCGTTACATTTGGTATCAGAGGGAGGTTTAGTACAAACCTTGGAAGCTAGATTTAGATAAACTCTGATTAGAGCATGTAGACCTAAGATGAACTTTGAGGATTAGTATAGAAGAACTTCCTAGAATTTTGGTATTGTAGAGATTTTTGTGAGTTTTCCGAGCAATACATCCCTGTCTGGATACGAGCAGGTAGAGGCGGCTCTGGCACAGATGTACCTAGGGGTAAAACCCGAAAACACCGCTTTGAGCTAGACTCGAACGGGAACATGTGCACGACAACGGGCCTTGCTGCACTCTTTGTTACGACACTCCTGGGGGATATGCTTAGGATAACTCTCATTTTCTTTACAAATCATTATGAAGGGTTTATGAGTATATACTTCCTCAAAGAAAACATTTTTATGATTATGGATTATATCCATAAATAGTTCAATTTATGTTAAGTGTTTTATAAGTATGGGATTATGTATTTTGATTCATAAACTAATCTAGTTTATGCCATTGTTTAGAAATGGCGCCTAGTAGAAGGAATGATAACTCCAGAAATGCACATGATTCAAAGAGAAGGAAGGATCATATCTCTCATGGTCTTAAGCTAGAATTTATAAGAGAAATAGTCTCCCATTTATTATCATCATATGAAGAAATAATATCATGTGTTGATAAGATAAGTAAAGAGTTTACTGAGTCCTATGGCTTTGAAGGGAAGCAAGAGAAGAAAAGGATGGAAGAGAGAAAGATGGATAAAGGGAAGAGGGAAAAGAAGAATTTTCCCATACGTGGTAACTGTGGAAAGAAACACCCTGGAACTTGCCTGAAAGGAATGGGATTTTGTTATAAGTGTGGAGGAAAAGGGCACAAAGTACGTGACTGCAAGGGTAAGAAAATGGTTTCAAATGTACAATGCTTCATTTGCAAGGAGTTTGGACACTACGCGAACCTATGTCCCAGCCATCATACTATTCCACAAATGATTTTATTGGATAATAATCATGTTATGATACTACCACAGATGAAGAGGAATGATTAGAGTTCTTATGTTGATTATGTCAATTGAGTGTTGTATCAACAATGTACTTGTTATAATAATTATGGAGTATATAAGGATTGTACTGCAGTACTATTTCATTAAGGACTTGAGATTGTGTGGAACAAAGAAAAGTGACTCAATAGAAGGTTAAATTTTTGGAAAATATATGGTTGATAGAATGATAAATCATAATATAGTTCTGATACTGAGGTAGTGATTTTGGAATAATATGTGATTGTTTTGGATAAATTATATTGGATATTCTTGACTACCTTGGAACTGATTAATGATTTGTATATTCCATCATTGTTGGGGTTTAAACCATTTTTGGATTAATGAAGTATATCCAGCATTCTATATGGAATAAGGGAGCATGAATGTAATCAATAAGGAATATGGTAATACATGATGAAGGTATTCATATGCTATTACGGGGTAAAAAGGTTCTACATTATGTTTACCTTACTTATAAATGTTGGACTGTGAGTTTGGATAGAAGTATTTTGGATAGTTCTAGTTTGGATTATTTTGGATTGCCATGAAAGGACAACCCGGAGGTCGGGCGGCAACCCGTCGCGTTCGGCAAGGCTGCGAGACTTGAACCCGCAACCGAAGGGCGACAAGGGTGTATCACCTACCACTGGCCCACGAGATGTCCTGGATTAAATAATGTAGTTTTTATTAAAAGATCTTGTAGATGAATTATAAATTCATTTATTTTGGAACCCTATACGAATAGTGTAAATAGAATTTTTTTTACATTCTATTATCTTTTAGAGTGAAAGACGAGTTTGTGGTAGAAATTTATTAATGGATAAAACTCTAATTATAAAGTAAGTATATCTCCTTATGATCTTATCCAATCTCATAAATAAATTCATCAATATTAAGAAAAGCAACTTAGAACAAAAATGTTTTCCTAGATGGTACCTTAAATCATCACTAATTTATGGCTTTGGGATTGTTGGACTTTTCATAGCCATGTTCTCTACCACTCTCCATCAGATAATTGATGGTTAGATTTTTCTTCCATATCCATATTTTCCTACATGGAACCCTAGTATGTGTTATTTTCGGTAATCTTCATACTTTCGACTCTTTATTTTAAATAGAGGCCTCGTTAATTCATTTTTCGATGTGGGATTTCAACTAAGATATTTTGAAACGTCAAAAATGTGTTATCCCAATACCCTATATTTTGTTGAACCGATGGTACTTCAAATCATCATAGATTGATGAGTTTAAGGACCTCAATTATGCACTTGTTTGTGATTGATGACCTCAATCACTACCTATAAATATTTACGTTTTTCCTCCGATTATATGTCTCTAATTTCCACCAATGTTCTCCTAATCAAGATCATAATTTGGTGGTGACCCTTTCATTTCTCTTTTCCTCATATTAAGACTAAATTTTATTAACCCAATTTCCGATGTGGGTTTTCCCACATATATATTATCTATTTTCAACATTTTATTTTCGAAGAACAATTTCAAATTGCGAGGACGCAATTTATTGAAGGAGGGGAGAATGTAACACCCCAAGATTTCATAGTGTGTTATTTCTTCAAAATAATTCAATAACTTGCACTACACGCAACACCGAGTTCAATTGCACCATGACTTACCAAAAAAAAAGCCATTAAAAGAGGTCATGAATAGCATTAACTACATTTTTAACTTTATATAATCCTTATAATTTTAGAATCCATATTATGAGTTTCTTAGTCATAATGCAAGAACAGATTCATTTTCAGTATTGCACTTTTATCAACTTTTGATAGTGAAACCTTTTTAAATACAATATTTTAAACTTTTTGACTAAATGGAGACATCAAAAAATTTAAAATGAAACATCCCAAGCTTCCACGGTACGCTAGCGTGTGTTGTACGCAACACCGAGTTCTAACACACCGTAACCAATCAAACTAGCTGTTATGAATAGTAATACCTACCTTTTGAAGTTATATATATTTTATATTTTAAAATGGACTTCATTTTTGGATTCAGAATATCAAATTTAGCCTAAGGTAAAATTTTGGTACTTTTCGGATAACTTTCATATTTTGATGAATAGTGAAAATTACTAAATTTTAATTAAAAACAACTTTTTTAATCAAAATAATTAATAGTGATAAATTATGAATTTGAGTGGTTTTAAAGTATATTTAGAATATATTTTTACTATTTAATATAATGTAGGTCATTGGACATAATTTTACAATTAAACCGAACATAAACAAGTGTCAATCTTTTGATAGTTATTATCTCTTAAAAACACGCTTTTTGTTTTGACAGCGGGAATTAATTTTAAATTAATTTCTGCGACTTCTGTGTTTTGAATTTAGGAAAATGGATTCCATATTCGGAATCAGGATGTTCAAATTGTGTAAATAGGTAACTTTTATTTTTAGACATTTTGAATAATTACTGCGGTAAATATTTTATTTACCATGATTAAGGGTAAATCCGGTAAATAAGGGTTAAAAAATAATATTATAATAATACTAAATTACCCTAAAACGTGTCTTAACCCTATTGGTTGATACATGGTCGACCATGGGAATCTTTGTGTCAATTTTGGGACCCCATGGATCCACTTGTAAGTGATAATGACACATTATTTTAATTAAGTCAAAATGAATACAAAAATGACACAAGCATATATCTTTTAGCAAAACAATTGTTACATAGGGTTATATAAGTTGGCTTTTAGATTATAAATATTCATTAGAAAGATAAAAAGATTTCCTACATAATTATATTTTATTTATAATTTTTAGACATTAAATAATTTATTTTATTTATGACACAATGATGATGCAGTAATTACTATAATAGTGAACAATTAAAATAATTGATATTATAAATACCCAAATAAATATAATATGAAACTTTTAATGAATTAAACTAATTTTCTAGGATAATAAGATATATTAGGATTGATTTAATTTACTTTGTTCGAAGAAATAAATCTGTTATGAGTTTCACAAAAATCAACTATTGAATAGTGTCAAAATTGACATAAAAGAGTTTTTAAAACAAATATTATATTATTAATTGATATTAAATTCCTAAAAATCTAAGGTTTGGCCAAGAGACTTATATAAGGATAGGTTCATCATTAATGGACCACTTGGGGGTCGCTTGGATGTATATAGTATGTTTATTAACCATATTATATAAAAATACAAAGAGACATTGTAAAAGTGAAACTAATTAACTTAGAGTTAATACTTAAAGATAAGGTTAATATAAGTACCCAAACCTGTCTAAATTCTATTGGTTGAGTGGTTTTCGACCTATCCCCACCTTAACCTTTGAATAATCAACTTTGGAGCCATTAGAAACCGAATATGAATTTATTATAAATTAATATTTCTAGCTTTTCCAAAGGTGCCCCTCACCCCTCTTATAAAAGGGCACTCCTCCTTCTCATTTCTTCACACCATAAAAGCCTTTTGGTTCGGCCAGACTCTGCCCAAATACTCTCCTAACATCCCTCAATACAACTTAGAGGCATTAGTTTGATCAGAAAGCCAACCTAAGGAGCCCTTTTGATCAAATCAAAAGGAAGAACCCGAAGAAGAGGTAATGATTTCACCACCCTTCTCCAAGTTCATTTCTTCTTCCACTTCTTCTTCCTTTGTTCTTACCATTCTAAAATAATAACTCCAGTATCTCACATATACTGTGATGTTATTATAAATATGGTACAACCATATTCAGTATTCTATCCACCCTTTGAATAACATGTCACCATACGTGCGTACGTACGGCTTACCGTCTCCACGTCGTGGTGTAATTGTTATTCAATATAATATTATTTGGATGGGTATAATAATGATGTGTAACTCATGTAAATAATAAATATAACATGTTAATGATTCTGTATATATGATATACCATCCATTTATATATTATTTTAATATCAAAAGAATGATATTGTCGCTCGTGCGTACGTACGGACTACCGTCTCCACGAACGCGATGAGATTCATTCTCCATCGTATCCATTCAAGTATAATTATCATTTGATGATTTAAAAATGATTTTTAAGGACTGGATATCATTCTGGATATGAAAAAGATACAACAACCATGGCTTATGTAACAAAACATATAAAAGAAAATGAGTAAGTTAACTCCCGAAACGACGATAATTCTAAGATATTATTAACAAATCAATGTTAAAAGATCATATATGATATCATATTAATATATATGATTCTTGTATAATTTAATAACAACTATTTCACCATTATACAGGAGGTTAACCTACCCCAACCAAGGAAAAGTACAAGTTAAGTGTTATTTCACAATCTCTTCATTATCCGAGGTTGTTTATATGTAATAATCTACTGGGATCTCTTTATCATCCACATCCATGTTTCTTAAAAATGTATTTCAAAACATTTTTACTATTTACTAGAATATGAGTTAAAGTCATTTATACCCTTTTTGACTTTTATAAGTGGTTTATAAAGGAATCTTTCCGTCATTTTCAAAATAAGGTCCCTTTTAACCTTTTCAACAGAATTAAGGTAAGAATGTTTTTTTTAACTTATATGGCGGGTGTGGATATTTTCCGCCGTTATAAAATCTTCAAAGCTTCCCTTACAAGCTTATAAGATTATTTTCAAAGAAAATGTTTTATTTTATATGGATCTTAAATGATTTCAAAATAAAAGGAGATATTTCTTTAAAAAGAATTTTGATTTCATCTATGTCAACATCCTTTGATGGATTTTAAGATTATTTGAAGTTGATTTATTATGATACAAAACCTCTATATTGTATTGAAGGTTTTGTGATATGTTTTACTGTGGATGTGCTATTTTTATACCATTCATAGTTTATGGTGAAAGTATTGACATTTCGTATGCTAGTTTTAATACGAATGTTTATGTTATATTTAAACCTTTTCATATGGGAATGCATTGGACTTAATATGTGACGGGTGGAGCCCGCTATAGCTCCTCGATGCATCGGTAGGTCTCATGAGACAAACTAGTGTCTTGGCACAAGGCCTTGACAAAATCTTATTTGTAGTCTTGGCACGAGGCCTTGGCTATGTGGTTATGATAGTCTGGCATTATGAATTCCAACATTATGAAAGTGGTTATTGATTTTTGCATGTGATTATTCGATTAGTAGAATATCCATGTGAATAAGTAAATGGCATTATTTCATTTTACTTTTGCCATACTATGTTGAAGTTAAATTTTAAAAGGCTTTTGTTTTAGTAATGCATTGCCTTAAATGTTTATTTTTTTTATGAAAGTTTCCGCTATATTGTTATCCTTACTGGGCATTTGAGCTCACCCCTTTTCTATGTTTTATTTTTCCCAGGAAGTGAAGAAGTAAGTTATGAATGACCTGCAGGGATATTATGTGGGGATATGAGTGTGGATTATGGAGACAATATGTTGTTGTAGTAGTTTTTCGTTTAATGATGTAATGTAAAACTTATGAATATATCTAGTGTTTCCAAGGCTACTAAACCAATCGGTCTTTCGAGATTTGATCTTTCTTGTGATCATGCCAATGTTATGTAATAATGCACCGACTCTGGGTAACTGGGGTCGGGGCGTTACAAAAATGTTTAAATTTTTACATGTTATTCAATAGAAATTTAAATGTGACATAAAAGGGGTGATAATCATAATCTTGAAGAAATATACATTATATTTCATGATAATATAATTCAAAAAATGAAATGTAGAGGAAACATAAAACACGGAATCATAGTCACAAATCGTGGATAATAACTAGGAAAAAATTCAACATTATATAAAAGATAAAATCCAACACACTATAAATGATTTATCATTATATTAAAACATTACCCAAAGCATTGGATGGATAAATAATTTTAGCCCCACTAACCGCCTTAATATCCTGTACATACATTAGATTGTCTCATAAATTAAAAAACATATGATCATATTTCATCGAATTTTATGAAACAATTAATGTGGTTTGGGTAAATAAATTGATGTCAGAAATAAATTAGGGACATATACCACTATGTGAATAACCATGAGTGGAAAAGTGATTGAGGATTCACAAAAAATATGTATGTCATGAAAAATCATAAGATAATTTTAGCAGCAAAATGAGTGTGCTCAAAGATTCATTGTTTGGAATAATGATAGTGAAAGGGTCCTATCATCAATTTATCAACATAAGGTAACTAATAATGATATATAAGAATATAATCAAACATGAATAATAAGTAATTAAAATTAAAATGACAATGATGGTTCTATAATAAATAAAAGAATAAGGGGATATCGTACCCCATGAGGGTTTTTTCCAATGATTGGTAGGATCTAATTGAAAGATAGGGGAAACATGGAAGAAAACTATAAGTTACAAGAGGATTATGACAATTATAATATGGTTTTTATTATTGTATAATGGGATCTTTTTTGGGGTTATATAGGACATGTGATTGGAGTTTTTTATTATTTTTCAAATGTAGGTTTTGATCTGTATAAAATAATGTATTCAAAACCAAAATCAGTCACATTGTTTTTTACCATGTTATCTATCAATGTGATGTGTTTTTCCTAATTTTTCATATTTAAAAACTTATCTATATAAAATATTACATTCACGGATGTGATAGTGATTCATGTTTGTAAATAATTGATTTCAAATCCTGAATATAAAATATATGTTTCGATGGATTCATAAATTGTATATAAAATTAATAAGATATTCTCAAAAACTCATTCATTTAAAGGGTAAAAATATATTTGGTTTTGGATAACATTTATAGAATAAATTATATATTTTTTGTCTCATTATGATGTAACAATACACACTATATATTTATATTGTTTTTAATTTTGACAAAATTTTTTTGAATGTAAACAAAATTTAGGAAAAATCTAACCATTGGATAATTATGAAATAAAATTTCAAATTGATATTTTATATATCAAAAAATATACATATAATTATGATAATTTAATCTTTGAAATAAAATATCTTCATTTTTTAAAAATTCTCATTTTATTGACAATAATAGTTCTACAACCCTTATTAATATTATTTTCGTCATCATAAGATTATATTATAATTTATATTATATAATAATATTTTAATAATAATATTTTTTTAATTGAAATATTTTTTGAATAATTCATGAATTCTTAAAAATAGTATTTCTTGACAAAATATTCATATATCACAATAACTAAAACTTATTTCCCGTCTTATTTTTACCAACTCTTTATCAAATAATTACAAAAGGATATAAAAAATATAAAAGATAAATATAATCATTATATAATAAAATTAGTGAAATTTATACTATTAATGTCTTCTTACATATCCCATTGTTATACTAGAAATCACCCTAATGTGATTGTTCATGCAAGTGATATTTTCATGGGGTGGTTTCATAAACATGGTTGGGTTCATGATTATGATGATCTGGAACATCTCTCATAATCTAATTTTTTCATGCTTCAGTTGTTGAATCTTAGTTTCAATTTTATCAAGTGTAATTCCAATTTATTATACCTCATTAAGAATCTCTAATGAATATCGTTCATATGAAATGATCATACTGGCTAAGGTTGTCACATCATTCTTAATATCAATTGAAATTTATCCTAACCCATTTCTACTATTCATAATGGTTATTATAAAATAACTATAGTATCAATTATGGAAATGAATAAAAATATTTTAAATCCAACATGATATGACTCATAATGATCTAATATAACAAAATATGTTCCTGTGATTTCTATAACCACCTTACATAATAAAGAATTTCATTTATTCAAAAAGATAATTATATTTATAAATTATCATTTCGTTACATTATTCCCCCATTCAAAAAAATATCCCTTAATATTTTTTTGATACACTAAAATAGATTTGGTTACTTTTATTTCGTTACTTATTCTAGATTCCATGTCAATACCCCAAACATGTGGTTTCACCATAGCACTATTACCTTGGAGTATTTATGTTTCATAGAAATTTGTGTCTATGATATAATATATTTAATGACAATTTCCCTTTCATTCTCTAATATAAGAGCCTTGGGATTCTGTACATGTTAGGGGTGTGGTATGTGCTTCCTTAAGTGAGAATGATGGCACAAATCACGAACCTGAGATAGTTTAGGTGGGTTTCATCGTTAATAATCCATCACTCTAATAATATTAAGGATATCAACGGGGATGATCCATCAAGGACTACGATTTTCCTACAAAACCCCAGGAAATTTATAATTTTGAAATTTAAAGAAACCCTTTATCACTAACCTCAATAATTAGGTCTCATCAATGATTGTCTTGATAACGTTTTTGTATAATTTTTGAATATTTAATATGGAACATGACGGTTTGAACATTATATATTATCTCTTGGATATGCATAGTTATCATTATATTTTAATCCCTAACTTAATCCCAATATGTTTTTGTGTGATTCCCCTTCCAATTGATATGTATGTAGTCACGTTATATCATCATGTGATGGGTTATAGTGATCAAAATATATATAAGGCCCCTGCCTTAAACCTTACTTAATCTTGAGTTATTACAAGATTACACATTGAGGATCTTTTCAGGTTTAGAGTTTTAGAGAATTAGATCATGAAACTTGCATTACATTACACATTTAAACAAAGTGGTTACATAAAAGACAGTATTCATTCTTCCCATCAACGGAAACATATTTAAAATATAACACGGATTCTTTCTTGACACATCCTTGACACTATCATCACATCATGTACCTTTCCCTTGACCTGTGAAAACATTTCAAAAACTTGGGATGAGCATAAAAAGCTCAGTAAGGGTTATAAAAATATGGAAAGGAAACATGAGTTCATATATACATAAGAATGAAATCATACTTTACCCATAAAACATAGGAACTTTAACATACCTCATAAAACCATGAATAAATCATAGAAAACATGAGACATAAAGGTAACTTGAGGAATTCATAACATTCATACGTAGGGAGTAACCCTCTTGGTTACGTTTGGAATACCCATCACAGTATATTCCCTAAATCTCTTCGGAGAAACCTTAACGTTTCACTCCTTCGCATTACCCAATGCATTGAAGAGCTATATCGGGCTCACCCGCCCTTAGTTTATCACGGAACCACCCATTTTAATAACAATGCCCAAGAACCATAACCTAAATGTATCACATAAAACATGCATAAAGGAAACATAACATTTCCACATTTCAATCACAATATAACATTTTAGTATATTGAAATAATGAATCCATTCAAAAAGAAACCATTTCCAAAACCATTTAAAACATTTAATAAAGAGATTTTTGAATCAAAGTGTCCCATAACACCTTGAATCTTAAAATTTTAAACTGTTAATATCCATATAAATAAATCCTTAAAACCATTTTGAAAACATGGACATTAATAAGAACAAATAATTAAAACATTTAAAGCGATATATTGGTTAAAGGGGTTTTACCAAAATTAGAGACACTTGAATACAATAATTGAGGAATAACATTTAGTCAGAACTTTATAATATCATGAGAATAAATGGATTCATGATATAATACTCCAAAGGACAGTATATACACCATATAAGAGTGAATTGGTGCATAACAACAATGAACTCTCAATAGAAATGTCAAATGTGATGAAATCCCTTATAAAGAAGGTATCGTTAGATTAAGGACAAATCAATCTCAGAAATATGTGTGAAAAATATAAATACACCCAATATAAGTGGATATTAAGTTTAAAACAATAAAAGTTCATTCACACATATTCAAAATATGACATATTCAATAACTACATGTTGAACCCAAAGAAATCGAAATTGGGTTAAGAATTTCCCTTGACAGCCTAACGATGTCACATCAAAATGAGTTGATGAGAGATAAAAAGCGTATCTCATCACTTGGACATAAAATTTACATCAATAATGATATATGAGAACATATCCCAACATAAAAATATGTAAATTAAAAGACCCAACAAAACGAAGACTTTTTAAAAAGAGGAGGGTGAAAGGTTCCCTTACCGACTTGGGTATATTTCAAAACATAAACCCCATGAAAGAAGGACAATAAATAATTGATGTAAATACTCATAAACGAAAGTATATTACACAAAGAGTATAATAATGGTCAGTACATACACCACTAAAAAGAAATTTTGGAAAATGTAGCATAAATCTCACGGGAATAAAAGTGAGATGAAAAATCCCTTGCGAAAACTCGGCAGCCTAACGGCGCCACTTAAAACTTCCAAAAATGATTGATGAGAGAGAATAGGGTCTCTCATCACATGAACACAAAAATTACAGTAAGATTAATATAAAAAAATATCCCAATAACAAGAAAGATGAGATTTAAAAGGAAAGGCATAAAAGAGTGTACTTAAAAAGAAAGAGTGGAGTAGGATCCCTTACCTCGGGTCTGACTTGACTCGATCGTTCTTTAATCTCCTGAATAATAAACTTGAGTTAATTTATACTTCCTTAAGAACCTTTTTCAAGTTCATTATTCCTTTTATATCACTTATTACCATGTCATAAACATTATGTAATCATTTAAGTTAATAATGTTTTTTTGCCGATATTTGGTTCTTAAGTCGAAAGTGGACGTCTTACAATTACATGTTGTCTGTGTGGCCAAATGTTTATTATATCCAGAATTGTATTCATTATGTAGATATCATATATTTCATATATATCCAGTAAATTCATGCATATATAACAGTACATAATCATTTAGAGGTAAGAAATGAAATGCACCGTTCATGGAGACGGTAAGCCGTACGTACGCATGAACGCTACTTTCATTTCTATTTGGTTTTTTATAGAATGTAATCATAATTATATAAAGGTATATTATACTTCCAGTATAATATCATATATAATATCATAGTTACATCATTTATACGTCCCATATATGGTATTTAACAAATCAAATCACTTTGAGGGGGCGGTAGTCCGCACTTCCTTAAATGAAGATATCGCGTTTACCCATAATGGAAACCATAAAGGTATGCCCAAAATGAAAAAAATAAGAAGCTTAAGGAAAATATAAAAATATTATATATCATATATAAAAATAGTGACATCATAATGTCCACCTTTGAAGGTGTTAAATGAGTATTGAACAATCATCGTTTCGGGAGGCAGAATTTCGCCATCCACGGAAACCGTATGTTCTTTAACCATTTGATGTAGTTTTGTGAGATTGTAGCTCGAATAAATCTTATAAAAACATCCTAGTATATTGAAGATACTGGTGTCTTTACAAAAGAAGTAAATAAAAAGAGTTTAGGGGGTTGGAGAAGAAAAATAAAACAAATGAACATGAGAGAATGAATTACCTTTAAAAGTGTAACTCCTTTTGATTTGAGCCTAAAGGCTTCATTTGAAAGGATTCTGCCCAAAGGTAATCCTATAGGATGAGGAGAGGGATGTGGAGAGAGTCAATGGGCAGGGGTTGGCCGAGACAAAGGCTTGAGGAGTGTGTGAAATGAGGTAGAGGTGGGGACCTTTTATAAGAGGAGAGGAGGGGCACTTTTGGAAAGTAAGAAATATTACTTTATTTGAAAATGTGTTTCGGTTTTAAGAGGTCTCACATTGATATAATTCGTGGATAAGGTGATAAGGGTTCGAAATCCACCCATCCAATAAGTTTTGGACATGTGTAGGTCATAGAGTTTACATTATCATCTCATTTTATTTAAATCGTCAGATAATGATGTCATCACTGCATCATTATGATGTCATAAATAATTTAAATTATTTAATGTCTAAAAATTATATAAAAATTACTATGATGTAGGAAATATTTTTATCTTTCCAATGAATATTTATAATAAAACATCTGACTTGTATAACCCCACTTAACAATTGTTTTAGTAAAACATATCATGTTTGTGTCATTTTTACTTTTACATTAAATAAAAAGTTATTTATGTCATTTCCCAACCAAAGTGGCTCCATGGGGTCCCCAACTTGACCCATGTATTGTCTTGGTCGGCCATTACACATCCAATGAGGTTAGGACATGTGTAAAATTCATTTCATATTATTAAAAAATTATTTTTTCCTTAAACTACACTAATTACCTCTAATCGCGATTAAAAACTTAATAAGTTACTATTCACCAAAAAATTATTTTTATCCCATTGAACCACATTTTACTTCTTAATGAAAACCATTTATGTCGGATTTTTGAAATTCAAAACACAAATATGGCAAAATCTCATTTAAACGGAAAAATCAGTTTTTATAAGTACCACTTAGTGGTGTCACTATTCATCAAAAATTGATGTTTTTTAGAAAAATCCCAAAAATTCACCCTAAGCTATATTTGATATTCCGAATTCAAAAATGATGTCTATTTTAAAAAATTAAAAACATATAAGTCACATTAATTAATTTAATAATTAATTCCCGCTGTCAGAGCAAATAGCGTGTTTTTCTGAAACAATAAGTACCAAAAGATTGACACTGGTTTAAGTCTGATTTCAATGTGAAATTAATTCCAACGACCACTATTGGATTCAATGGTAAAACTATATTCTAATTTAACTTTAAAACCAATTCAAAATATAATCTAATCATATAAATAAATTGGATTAAAAAGAGGTTTTGAATTAAAATACAACATTTTACACTATTCATTAAAAAAATGAACTTTATCGGAAAGATACCAAAAATTTACACAAAGTAAATTTTGATGTCCCTATTCTTAATAAGAGTTTTATTTGGTCCAAAAGAATGTTTAATAGTGAACAAAACTCTATTTAATGATGGTTCAACATCAAAAGGTGATAAGTGAACCTTTAGTGAAAACTAGGGCATATACGCCTAAAATTGATTTCTTTCCGTATTTTAAGCCTCTATCCTCTATTGGATAAATGTAAAAACATTTAAAAACATATATAATCATATTTTAGTTATTTCTATCCATTCCCGCCAATACAACAGCTACATGTTAACTACCATTTAAAATAATATTATTTTATTATTAGAGTGCAACGTAAGATTCCCAAGAAACTCGTTGTTGCGTGTTGGGTACGCCATCAAGCATAGCGTACCCTTTAAAGTCATATCAATATTTTATTCACAAATATGGATAAATATGAAAATGTCATATTCTTTATTTACCTGGGGTGTTACAATATATCTATTCGACATACCCATCACAAAATTCTTATGGAAACTAGGTTTTATTTTTTGTGATCCTTTCAAAAGGACATTCATCAAAAACATTTGAAAATATATATCTCGAGTAGATCATAATATAATATTACCCATTTTAGAAGTGTCTAGATAAATTTCCAAAGATATGGATTTTCCCCTTGTAGTAGTCGTAGAATTCATATAAAATAAAAATATTTTACTAGTAATTTTTTTTACAAGGAATGAATATCATATAAACCTTATGAATTCATATTTAGTTTTCATTCTGTAACCAAGAATACCAAAGAATAATAAAGATATAACGCCCAAAATCTTTGTTATATATCTCCTATTTTTATAGTTTTGAATTTTACCATCACGAATCATTATCCACATTGATGAAATACCTCTTAAGTGTTTGGGATAAATAAATCACATGAAAATAACACCATCATACGACTCGTGGATACTTGAAAACCAACCATGAATCATTAACATGTGTAATGAATAACATGAATCAATTATCCAACATTATGAATGGTTGACCATAAAAGGAACAACGATGGTTGAATCATCAACATCATCAGTTTTAAACACAATATTCATCATTAATTTTAAAATATTTTTTTAATACTTCTTCAAATTACCCATCTAATTAAAATGGGAAAACATATTTTTTCCTTGTCACCTCTAGATGGACTCACCTATTGATTTATATTAGTGTTTTCCTATTTTGAAAACTTTAGGGTTTTTATAAATGAATATACTCTGTTTCATTTTATTCCAGGTCTATTTTAAATCATTTCCAAGGTTGGACAGAGTATGACCAAAATAACTTAAAATTATACATTATCCATATACAAGTCACTTTACAATTTCAAAAAATAAGACGTAACTAGTGAATTCAGAATAGTAAAATATGATAAAATTATCTAGTTTAGTAATATAATTTGATTAAAAATTAATTTGGAACATAATTCACTATTTTTTATACCTTATATTCCAACTTACTCATTTCCATTAATCATTAATTTTTTTACAAGAAATGTATCTCCAGTTTTTATGCCATCTTTCCCCTATAGAAAAATAATGACTAAAATATAAACCCTTATAATATTTGATGAAGCATTAATATATTTCAGATAAATAGAGTGGAGATAATAATTGAGATATTTCCATGCCACTTATGGAAACCCTATCGGAGTTTCACCAAAGTGCTGAGTATATAGATAGTAGTGTCAAAATTTGAAGAACTATTGATAGAAACGGGTATCCACCTAGAGTCTGGGTCGATCAGAGTAGATGGAAAACAAATATTTCAATCCTTCTTGAGGTAATTGAACTAGATTTTAAACTATTTTTTTTGTGAAAATAATCAATATCTTAAACTCATTAACTCAAATTAGGAGACAAAAAAAATATAGAGCTTGATTTTATATGGTTTTTGTAGATGGCCTAATCAATATGAAAGGAAGAAAGTTTATCTATTTTTCTAAAAATTTATAGACTACAACATATTTATAATTGATAATAATTCATATATATAATGGGGGATGATAATAAAAGGGGATAATTAAATTGAAAGTGTATGTTTTAATTATATAGGTAGTTAATACAATAATGGCGATCTTTCCATTTATGGTGGTCAAACCTCATGGTGATTATTATGTGTCAATATTAAACTAATGAAACATATAATTAAACTGAATCTCTTGTTTTGAACTAAATAAAACCTAATAGAAACTAATCCTTTATTTAAAATAATAAATTGAAAATAAACTAAATATACTAAATTAATGGAATGGGTGAAGAAAAATTATGAAACACTTGTAATATTTTATCTATCATTATGTTGATTAATCTAACCATTTACATGAAAAGTGCACAATTATATTAACATTCATGGATAATATGTTATTTTATACCATAAAGAAAAAAAATGGATAACATAAAATCATAATTAAGTCCATAAACCACCACAACCTAACCCTTGTATCAGAGTTATGATTTAAGAACTACTCATCTTCAAAAACTATCTTCCATGTCCTCTATCCCTTTTAATTTTCACCTCATTAATCATTAATATATTTTTTATTCAATAAATTATTAAATAGATTGTGAAATGAAATATTGAACACATGTGTTACAAAAAAGAAATTTTTCTAAGATTCTATTTTCCCAAAACTAATCTGCATTCGATGTGGGGATATAGACTGAAACTTTTGTTCCGTGGATATTAATCCAAAATAAGACACCACATGATCACATAAACTGTTTTAAGTGGCCTACCCTATGGAAAACTAAAACATTCTTGTATACTGAAATTAAAATACACTTTAAACATATATATTAAAAGAAAAAAAGAAAAAATATTCTATGATGATGAAAATATATTTCTTTCAAAGAATCCATTCAATAGCCACATCCATGTCAACTGCTACTAGGGATACGACACTAAAATAAGACATTGTTTCTATAGATTTAATATTTTTGTATATTTAAATATTTTATTAATATATTTTATTTCATCATTTTTGAATGCCCAGATTATAATAAATATATTAATATGAACCATACACAAAAAATATAAACACAAGAAACATAAATGGTTAGTCGTACACATTACATCCTCAAAATGGGATAAATTTATTAGAGATACATTAAATTTACTTACTGGCAATATTTTGTTCTTTTTATATATGTTCCTATCATGATTAAGTAAAATATATATAATGTTGACAAATATATTAATTGATAACTCAACTACCTGAATAATTAAAATCAAAATAATTTAAATTTTTTAAAAAAATTTGAAGATGAAGAAAATATCACAAAAATTATTTAAAATATTATCCTGTCAGTCAAAATGTTTTTAAAATAACCATATTTTGAAAATTTACCATCAAAGTTGAAATGATGAAGAAAAAGATTCTTTTATTAATTATAGAAAATTAACAAGGAAAATGGAAAACCATGTGTATTATGGAATTAGATCACTTGATCTTCCACCCCCCGTTCAGTAGAAAAAACTACCACTCAAAATAAATAATGAACCTATACCATAAATCTTGAAATGTGAGAATATCAAAATTATTAAATGGTGAATACAATGTTAGAAAAAAACATGAGGATCATTAAGGTGAAAAAATATTATTAAAACTATACCAAATGATACTAATTATAATGGAAAACAATTTAAAAAGGGAAATTTTTCCATTTTTTAAATTTGAATTCATTTTAAAATAACATTAAAGAGAAAAAGTATATGTAACAACCCAATAATCCATGTTATGCTTCTCTTTGAACAATACAGTAGCGTGTGTTGTACGCAAATTCGAGTTGTAACACACCACAACCAATCAAACTACCTGTTATCAATAGTAATACACACCATTTTAAATTATATAAATTTTATCATTTTAAATGGACCTCATTTTTGAAATCGGGATATCAAAATTATCCTAGGGTGAAATTTTTGTATTTTTCTAAAAACATTCAATTTTTTATGAATAGTGAAAACACTAAGTTGTACTTTAAAACTGATTTTTTTTAAAAAATTATTTATTTTATTTAAATATATTTTAGATCAAAATAGAAACATAATATCTATGTATGTTCAATGTAATTCATTGTAGTAAGTTTATATTAATTTTAGATATATTAAAATTTTATTGAAATTTTCACCGCCTTTTACCCATCTCCTAGGAGAATTTGTAAATTCACATAAAACATAATTTTATTGCTTCTGTCAGTAGAATTTAGAAAATATGAGAGTCATCGTTAATATCAAAGAGTAAAACGTGGTTCAATGAGATAAAAATAATTTTGGGTGAATAGTAACTTTTTACTATTATTTACCACTGTTAAAATTAAATCGAGTAATTAAGGGTAAAAATTATATTATTATTACCCTAACACATGTACTAATTCTATTGGCTAAGTATAATTCGACCAAAAACAACCTTATAAAAAAAATATGAAACTATTTGATCTATATGGATTATATTAGGACATTTATTATTATTTAATTCAACGAAGAGTTAAAAGAGATAAAATCAATGTTAAGTAACTAAAACATTTTTAATATAGGGTTATACATTAGATAAATTAAATTATAAATATTACTTAGAAATCGAAAAATATTTCCTGAATAATGGTATTTTATTTGTAATTTTTAGACTTTAAATAATTTAATTTATTTAGGATACAATGATGATGCAGAAATTACCTAATTAATGAAATATTAAAATAATTAATATTATAAATATCAAAATAAATGTAATTTGAGACTTTTAATTAATTCCACTAATTTTATAGGTTAATCTAACATAATAGGGTTTCTTATATGAATTTTTATTGAAGTAATGATGTTGTTGTGAATTTAACAAAAACAAAATACAAAATAGTGTAAAAATTGACGTAAAAGAGTTCTTTAAACAAACCTTATATTATTAATTTATATTCTTTTCATAAAAATTTAATGTTCATCCAAAAGAAATTTATAATAATATTTTTATCATTAATTAACCACTTCAGGTTTGCTTGGAAGTATATAGTAACTTAATTAACCATATAATATAAAAATACAATGAGATGTGGTAAATGCCAAACTATTTAACTAAGCATTAAATATAAATGATCAGGTTAATATAGTGATAAAAACCTGTCTAAAATCTATTGGTTGAAATGATTTCTACCCATAACCACCTTATTCTTGAATTAAGTCACCATGGAGACATTATAAACTGAATATGAATTTGTTATAAAATAATATTTTATGTTTTTCCTAAGGACCCCTCACCCCTCTTATAAAAGGGAACTCCACCTTCTCTCAAATTAATACCTTCAAAGCCTTTCAGATCGGCCAAAATCTACCCAAATATTTATTCAACTTACCTCACTTCAACCTAGAGGCCTTAGTTTGATCAGAAATCCATCCTACGGAGCCCTTTTGATCAAATCAAAAGGAAGAACCCAAACAAGAGGTAATGTTTTCACCACCCTCTTTCAACTTCCTTTCTTCTTCCACTTCTTATTTATGTGCTATTTCCATTCTAAAATAATAACTCCAGTATATTCAAAATACTGTGATGTTATTATAAATATTTCACAACTATATTCATTATTCTATCCATCTTATGAATGATAATGTCACCATATTTTCATACGTACGACTTACCGTCTCCACGCTATGGTGTAATTTGTTTTTCCACACTATGTTATTTAGATGGATATAACGATGAGTAATATGTATATAAATAATGAAAATAACATGATAATGTCTCTGTAAAATTAATATACCATCCAATTCCACACCTTTAAGGAAATAATATTATCGCTCGTGCGTATGTAAGGATTACCATCTCCAAGATGCGAAAAGATTCATTTCCACATTCACCATTCATCGAAGAATATAAAAATATATATTACCAATATGTTTGTAATATATGAAATAATAATGTTAATGGATATATATATATATATATATATGTATGTACTTATATATGTTCTATTCAATTAGTTCCATTTAATACCTTATGAAAACAGAAAGAGCGTTTATGCGTACGTACAGACTACCATCTCCATAAACGAAGTTTTCCATTTCATATATATATATATATATATTATAAATAATTATATTCTAAATATATATGATATATAAATCATGTTTTATATTATGGAAGTATTTAAATCATGATCTTAGTGATACAATCAAAAGTAACAAGTTAAAACACGTACGATAAACAAAGTGATTATTACCCGAAATGTTAATTTAACATGGAAATTTTTATTAAATGGGTAGTAAAAAGTCATAAATGAATAATGTATGATATCATAAATATTAATATGGTTCTGGAATAATTTAATAACATACTACGGTCTTCATATAGAAGGTTAAATATATCCTCGACTAAAGGAAAGTGCAAGGTAAGGGGTTATCATGTCACTCCTTATTCGCATGAGATTTGTACCATATTGCCACTATTACCATTTCTGTGGTATTTTTACAGCCCATTATTGTATTATTTGTGTAATACACTTTAATTTATTTGTATTTACATATTCAGTGTATGATAACTCTTTCATGGGGTGTATGTTTCGTAAGTTACCAAATTGGTAAGGGTTAATTTCCCAATCTATTTATTATCTGAGGTTGTTTTTACATAAGTATCTACTGGGACATATTTATTATCCATGTCCATGTTTTGTAAAATAGTTTTCAAAGGGATTATATTAAGGTAATTTTTACTAAAACATCATTTTAATTTTTTTTAAGATTTATTATTCTAAACCTCTCCCATTAATGTCAATGTTTTCAAAATGGTTTTATGGATTTATTTAAATGGATATGAATATTTTAAAAATGTTAATTACATTCAAAATATTCAAAGTCGTATGGGACACTTTGATTCAAAAATGTATTTAAATGTCTTCCTTTCTAGATTGTGTGAATTTTTAATGTTTTCATGAAAATGGGATATTTCTTTCTAATAGTTTTACAAACCAATTCCATCTATATCAAAATCCTTTAATGGATTTTAAATTTGTATGAAACTGATTTATTATGATACAAGTCATCCATATTGTATTGAATGTTTTGGGATATGTTTGACTATGGATGCGTTATTTGAAAACCATTCATGGTTTATGGGTATAGTATTGACATTTCGTATGAAAATTTTAATTCGAATGTTTATGTTATGTTTAAACCTTTTCATATGAGTGATGCATTGGACTTAGTAAATGACAGGTGGAGCCTGCTATAGCTCATTGATGCATCGGTAGGTCTCAATATAAAATATAGTGTCTTGTCACAAGGCCTTGACAAAATATTATTTATAGTCTTGGCACAAGGCCTTGACTATGTGGTTATGATAGTTTGGTATTATGAATTCCATCATTATGAATGTGGTTAGTGATATTGAATTTGATTATTCGACTAGTAGAATATCCATATCAATAAGTAAATGTCATTACTTCATTTTTTCCATATTAAGACAAAGTTCAAGTTTAAAAGTATTTTGTTTATTTATACATTGCCTTAAATGTTTATGCTTATTTATGAAAGTTTCCACTGTATTGTTATCCTTACTGAGCTTCTGAGCTCACCCATTTCTATGTTTTATTTTTCCCAGGATTCCAAGAAATGTATTTTGATTGATATGCAGGGTTAATACAAAGGAATAATGGCATTCATAAAGGATTATTTATGTTGTTTTATATGTTATGAAGTGTAAGATAACATTCATGTATGTAATATATTTTCCAAGACTGCTAAACCGATCAGTACTTCGGGATTTGATTCCTTGTAATCATGCCAATTTATTAAAATAATGCACCAACTCTGGGTAACTGGGTCGGGGAAATACATTTGGAATCAGAGGATTTATAGAAATAACCATTGAAGCTTGATTTAGAAAAACTCTAATTAGTGCACATAAACCTAAGATCGACATTGAGGATTAGTATAGAAAAAATTCCTATAATTTTGTTAATATAGAGATTTTGTGAGTTTTCCATGAAAATACATCCTTATCTGGATACGAGCAGGTAGAGGTGGCTCTGGCATATATATTACTAGAGGTAAAACCCGAAAAAACTACTTTGAGATAGACTCGAATGGGAACTAGTTCACGAAAACGGGCCTTGCTGCACTCTTGGTTAGGACACTTCCGAGGGATATGCTTAGGATAATTCAAATTTTCTTTACAAATCATAATGAAGGGTTTATGAGTATATACTTCCTCAATGAAAAAGTCTTTGGGATTATGGATTATATCCACAAACCGTTCAATTTACGTAAGGCATTTTACAAGTTTTGAATTATTCATTGCAATTCATAAACTGACATAGTTTATGCCATTTTATAGAAATGGTGCCTCGTAGAAGGAATGTGAACTCCAGCAATACGTATAATCCAATGAGTAAGAAGGATCATATATTTCATGGTATTAAGCCAACATTTATAAGAGAAATAGTCTCCCATTTATTATCAACATATGAAGAAATAGTATCATGTGTTTATAAGATAAGTAAATAATTTTCCGAGTCCTATGGATTCTAAGGGAAATAAGAGAAGAAAAGGATGGAAGAGAGAAAGATGAATAAAGGGAAGAGGTAAAAGAAGAATTTTCCCATATGTAATAATTGTGGGAAGAAACACCCTGGAACTTGCCTGAAGGGAATGGGAGTTTTTTATAAGTGTGGAGAAAAATTACACCATGTACGTGACTGCAAGTTTGAGAAAATGGTTTCAAATGTTTAATGCTTCATTTGCAAGGAGTCGGTACACTACGTGAACCAATGTCCAAATCATCAGAGTATGACTCAAATGATGCTGTTGGATAGAAATAAAGTTATGATACTACCACATATGAGGAGGAATGATTAGAGTTATTATGTTTTTATTAGAGAATTATTTCATTTGAGTGTTGTATCGATTATGTATTGGTTATAATAATTATGAAGTATATAAGGATTGTACTACAATACTCTTTCATTAAGGACTTGAGATTATGTAGACCCAATAAAAGTGACTCAATAGCATGTTAATGTTTTGTAAAATATATGGTTGAGATAAATATAAACTATAATATGGTTCTGATACCGAGGTAGTGATTTTGGAATAATACATGATTGATTTGGATAAATTATATTGGATATTAATGACTACCTTTAAAATGATTAATGATTTTTATATTTCATCATTTTTGGAGTTTAAAACATTTTTGGATAGAAGGAGTGTATCTAGTATTTTATAACGAATAAGGGATCATGAATGCAATCAATAATTTTTTTTGGTAATTTAGGAGGTTGTAGTGTTTTAAATGAATACATGATGAGGGTGTTCACATGTTTTTAAGCAGAAAAAACTATCTTCATTGTGTTTAACTTCCGTATAAATTTTGGAATTTGAGTTTGGATAGAAGTATTTTGGATAATTCATGTTTGAGATTATTTTTGGATTTCCATAAAAGAACAACCCAGAGGTCGGGCAGCAACCTGTTGCGTCTGGCAAGGCCACGAGACTTGAACCCGCAACTATGGGGCGAAAAGGGTGTATCACCTACCACTAGCCCACGTGAAGTCCTAGATTGAATAATGTAGTCTTTTTAAAAATATTCTGGTATATATATTATAATTTTTTTAACCCTATACGAATAAGATCAATAGAATATTATTTATATTTTTTATTATATTTTAGATTGAAAGATGAGTTTGTGGTAGAAATTAGTTAATGGGCGGGACACTAATTGTCAAGTATATATTTTTCTTATTCTCTTATACTATGAAGAAATTAATTCTTATACTTTACTGAAGGGATCTTAAAACAAAAAATGTGTTATCCTAATACAATATTTTTTGTTGAACTAATGGTATTTTAAATCATCATAGATTAATGAATTTAAGGCCTTCAATTTTACACTTGTATGTGATTGATGTCGTCAATCACTACCTATAAATATTTACGTTTTTACTCTAATTATATGTCTCTAATTTCAACCAATGTTCTCCTAATTGAGATCATAATTTGGTGGTGACCCTTTCATTTCCCTTTTCCTCTTATTAAGACTAAATTTTATTAACCTAATTTCCGATGTGGGTTTTCCCAAAGGTATTTTATATTTTCAACCTTTTATTTTTGAAAAATAATTTCAAATTGCGAGGGTGAAATTTATTGAAGGTGGGTAGAATGTAACACCCCAAAGTTCCACGGTACACTTCTCTTTGAATAATACAATAGCGTGTGTTGTACGAAACATTGAGTTCTAACACACCACAACCAATACAAATATCCATTATCAATAGTAATACCCACTTTTTGAAATTATATAAATTTTATCTTTTAAAATGGAATTCATTTTCCATTTCGTAATATCGAAATTAGCTTAGGGTAAAATTTTGGTATTTTTCTGAAAAATTTCAAATTTTGATGAATAGTGAAAAACAGTAAGTTATAGTTTAAAACCGGTTTTTGTAATAATTATTTATTTTATTTAAAGTTATTTTAGGTCAAAATAGATACATAATACCTATATAGGTTCAATGTAATTCATTAGAGTCAATTTATAATAATTTTAGATATATAAATATTTAATTGAACTTTTCACTGTCTTTTACCTATCTCCTTGGAAAATTTGAAAATTCAAATAAAACATAATTTTACCACTTCTATGAGTGAAATTTCTAAAATCCAAGGGACACATTTAATATCAAAGAGTAAAACATGGTTCAATAAGATAAAAATAACTTTTGGTGAATAGTAACTTTTTACATTTATTTACCACGGTTAAAAAAAATAGTGTAATTAAGGGTAAACATGATATTATTATTACACTAAAATGTCCAAATTCTATTGGATAAGTATAATTAGACCAAAAAACCTTAGGAATTTATATAAACCTCTTTGGTTCACATGGATTAGATTAGGACATTTATTATTTTTTAATTCAAAGAAGAGTTAAAAGAGATAAAATCAAAGTTAAATAGTAAAACATTTTTAATATAGGTTTATACATAAGATAAATTTGATTATAAATATTCATTAGAAAGATAAGAATATTTAAAACATAATTATATTTTATTTTAAATTTTTAGACATTAAATAATTTAATTTATTTAGGACACAATGGTGATGCAGTAATTATATAATTAACGAAATATTAAAATGATTGATATTATAAATATCAAAATTAATGTAATTTGAGATTTTTTATGAATTATAATAATTTACTAGGTTACGAAAACATATTAGGCTTGGTTAGATGAATATTTTTCAAATTAATGATGCTGTTGTGAATTTAGAAAAAATAAAATACCAAATAGTGTCAAAATTGATATAAGAGAGTTTTTAAAACAAATTTTATATTATTAATTCATATTCTATTCCTCAAAATATAAGGATCAGAAAAAAGACATATATAATGATAGGTGTGTCATTAATGAACCACTTGGGGTTCACATGGAAGTATATAGTAACTTAATTAACAATATAATAATAAAATACAAAGAGACATGGTAAATGTCAAACTATTTATCTAAGCGTAAAATATAAATGATAAGGTTAATATAGTGACCCCATCCTATCTAAAATATATTTGTTGAAAGGATTTTGAAACATAACCACCTTATCCACAAAATAAGTCACTTATGAGCCATTATAACCTTATATGAATTTATTATAAAATAATATTTTATGTTTTTTCTAAGTTTCCCCTCACCCCTCTTATAAAAGGGAACTCCACCTTCTCTCCAATTAATAACATCAAATCCTTCTGGCTCAGCCAAAACCTGCCCAAATATTCTTTCCACATACCTCACTTCAACCTAGAGTCCTTAGTTTGATCAGAAAGACAACCTAAGAATCCCTTTTGTTCAAATTAAAAGGAAGAACCCGAAGAAGAGGTAATGTTTTCACCACCCTCTTTCAAGTTACATTCTACTTACACTTATTCTTTATTTATTATTTCAATTATAAAATAATCAATCTAGTATCTTCAATATACTGTTATGTTATTATAAATATTTCACAACAATATTCATTATTCTATCAATCATATGAATGATAATGGCACCATGCGTGCCTACGTACAACTTACTGTCTCCAAGCTGTGGTGTAATTTGTTATTCAACACTATGTTATTTGAATGGATATAATGATGTGTAATATGTATATAAATAATGGAAATAACATGATAATGTCTCTATAAAATTAATATACTATCTAATTCCTCACATTTAAGGAAATGATATTGTCTCTTGTGTGTATGTAAGGATTACTCTCTCCACAACGCGATGAGATTCATTTCCACATTCACCATTCATCGATGATTATAAAAATATATATTACTAATATGTTTGTAATATATGACATAATAATGATACTGGAGATATATATATATATATTTATATATATATGTACTTATATTTTATTCACTTAGATCTGTTCAATAAGTTATGAAAACGGAAAGAGTGTTTATGCATACGTACGGACTACCATCTCCATAAATGGTGTTTTCCATTTCATATATATATCTGTTATAAATAATTATATTTTAAATATATATGATATATAAATCATTTTTTTTATTCTGGAAGTATTTAAATCATGATCTAAGTGATGCAATCATGAGTAACAATTTAAAACACGTAGGATAAAGAAAGTGTTTATTATCTGAAATGTTAATTTAACATGGAAATTATTATTAAATGGGAAGTAAAAAGTAATAAATAAAAATGTATGATATCATAAATATTAATATGGTTCTGGTATAATATAATAACATACTAAAGTCTTCATACAAGACGTTAAACGTACTCTCGACTAAAGGAAAGTGCAATGTAAGAGCTTTTCATCTCACTCCTTATTAATGTGAGATTCACACCATATTGCCACTATTACCTTTTGTGTGGTGTATGTAATGACCATAATTGTATTCTTTGTGTAATAAACTTTAATTTATGTGTATTTATATATTCATTGTATGTTAACTCTTTCATGGGGTGTATGTTTTGTATGTTACCAAATTGGTAAGGGTTAATTTCCCAATCTCTTTATTATCCGAGGTTGTTTTTACATAAGTATCTACTGGGACATATTTATTATCCATGTCCATATTTTATAAAATAGTTTTCAAAGGGATTATATTAAGGGACATTTTACTAAAACATCATTTTAAATGTTTTGAAGATTTATTCTTCTAAACCATTCTCATTAATGTCCATGTTTTCAAAATGGTTTTATGGATTTATTTAAATGGACATGAATGTTTTAAAATTGTTAATTACTTTAAAATGTTTCAAAGGGGCATGTGAAACTTTGATTCAAAAATGTATTTAAATGTTATCCTTTCTAAATTATTTTATTATTAAATGTTTTCATGAAAATGAGAAATTTCATTCAATTAGTTTTAAAAATCATTTCCATTTATGTCAAAATCCATTAATGGATTTTAAACTTGTTTGAAGTTGATTTTTTATGATACCAGTCTTCCATATTGTATTGAAGGTTTTGGATATGTTTTAATAGGGATGTATTATTTTTATACCATTCATGGTTTATGGGTATAGTATTGAAATTTCATATGCTAGTTTTAATAGTAATGTCTATGTTATGTTTAAACCTTTTCATATGATGAATGCATTAGACTTAGTATGTGATCGTTGGAGCCCACTATAGCTCCTCGATTCATCGGTAGGTTTCATGAGACAAACTAGTGTCTTGGCACAAGGACATGACAAAATCTTATTGGCAGTCTTGGAAAAAGGCCTTGAATATGTGGTTATGATAGTTTGTCATTATGCATTCCATCATTACGAAAGTGGTTAGTGATATTGCATGTGATCATTCGACTAGTGGAATGTCCATGTGAATAAGTAAATGAACTAATTCATTTTTCTCCATATTATGCTGAAGTTCAAGTTTAAAAGGCTTTTGTTTTAGTTAAAAATTGCCGTAAATGTTTATGCTTATTTATGAAATTTTTTACTGTCTTGTTATCCTTACTGATCATCTAAGATCACCCCTTTCTATGTTTTATTTTTACCAGGATTCAAAGAAGTGTATTTTAATTTATATGAAGGGTTATTCCAAGGGAATAATGGCATTCATAAAGAATTATTTAGGTTGTTTTGTATGTTATGAAGTGTAATATAACATTCATGTATGCAATCTATTTTCCAAGACTGCTAAACCGATCGGTCCTTCATGACTTGATTCCTTGTAATCATGCCAATGTATTAAAATAATGCACCGACTCTGGGAAATTGGGGTCAGGGTGTTACAGTATAACTAAAAATTAATATTATGAAAAATTACATTCTAAAGAAAAAATCATAGTATCTTGAAATCAATTAAGTTTAGATGGATCTAAGGTAATATAGTGAACAAAATAAAATTACCTAAACTATGAAAATAGAGTAAATACTCGAAGAGAACAAATAAAAAATAGTGATATTATCTTCTTAAAAACTTGTATATATAAATTTTTTATAGTGTATTCATACAAAAATAAATGTAATATAATATTTTAAAACAAATTTTTTATTTTCTCAAACACCAAATTTCTATTCCAAAAATTAATATGTGAAAATTTTATGTTTGTCAGTTTGCAATTTAAACCATTTCTTAAATTCAATTTGAACATAATATATAATGTAAACAAAAAATATGATAAATAAATTCAAAAATATTAAAATTTTTGTCGTAATTTATATTTAATTATGATTAATGCTAAAAGTAATTAATTAATAATAATAAAATAAACATGAGTATTAGTATTTATTGAATAAATTTTTCTATCATTAATAAAAAATATGGTGTTAATAATTCCCATAAAAAGGAATTTTGTATATATATATATATATATATTAGAAGACACATGGTTTCCATGAAACCCAACAATAACAAATAAATTTTTTTGGGCATTATTTAAATCCCCCATCATCAAATAAACATAGGTTCCATAGTATTTCCAAACTCTTGCCTTTTTTATTAACTAATAAATAACTCAAAACTATATATTATCACATATAATAATCTAATTGAAAATTACAATTAATAACAAAACAACATGTTATTCAGAAATTAGTAAAAAAAATAAAAATATCATAATTAAATAATCTAATTAAAAAATAATATATTTAATAAAATAAAATAAACTATAATATTAATACTAAAAATCATATAATTATTTCAATAATGGGAGAAAATTTTCATTCACTTTGATTCATTACCTATATTAGATTCATATTTTAGAATTAAATAATTTTAATAAAAACAACATATCTAAATCAATCACAATTCATGACAGATCATCCAAACACTGCAAAAAAATTAACTAATAGAAATATAAATAAAAAAATAAAATATAACAAATAATAAAATTCTGTTGTGACTTTTTGAAAGAGAAATAATATCATGTTTAATAAAGATTTTGTGGAGTCAAATTGAACAAAATCAATTATTAAAATAAACAGTAATGGACTAAACATAAACTTCTTATAAAAAAGTAATTAAATATGGAACTTAATATGAAAAAAAATTATACTAATTCACCATTAAATGATAGTAAAATATAGAAATATAAATTTATATATCTATGATACCCAATAATTGGTGGTGTGGTGGTAAGGGTTTGGATATGTGAGCTGAAGGTCATGGGCCCATGTCCTCGTCCCTATGTGTTTACTATCATTTCATTCAATTATTCAATGTTTAGTGGTGGGGAATATTAACATCATTGTACAGTTAAATATGTGATTTGGGATATATTTCTAGCTATTAGATAATTGGGGTGTCGACAACTGATGAGAGATGAGTGGGGCGGTAATGACACTAGGTTTGTGGTTGGGGGAAGAAATTATGTTTAAAGAAATAATGGATTCAAGTAGATAATGGTTAGGAAGTTGATGAAGGGAAAAATATATGAGGAGGAGTGTGGGGGATATGGGTTAGGGTATTTCAGAGGAAGGGTAGTGTATATGAAAATAGTGGGGGTGGTGAAGGTAGTTCAATTCATAAGGTGTAGATGCATTATGGGATGGGCTATTTTGATTGACATGGTGTGGGGGAGGGAAAATAGAGATGGTGGTGGTGGTGAATGGTGGATGGGTCATGGATGAGGGGTGCATGTATGGTATGATACAATTTATTTGATGCTGATTGGATATTAGGATATCATGATGGGGAATGCGATGTGACAGTGGTTGGGGTCAATGGAGAATGAGGATTAATGTATTTCAAATGTTTATTTTATTTTAATGTTTTTAATGGGAATGAGTTTTAGTTTAGTTTTTTGATACATAAGTCCATCGCCAATTAATTTCATTTTAGTCTTGTTTATGGTCCTAAAACATTTTTCAATATTATGTTTTTATAGTAACTAAATAAAAACATATAGTAATTAATATTTTATATATTTGAAATTATTATGATGTGCATATATTTTAAAAACCCTCTATTATTTTTTTGTAGTAGGTTAAAATCAATGAATTATAGGATCTCAATCCTTCATAACAATTATCGATTTACAAGAATGTTGATGTTAAAATTATTTTTAGGAATGTGCAACATATGCATATACAAATGATTGGTTTTTGTTATTCTCCATAAACATTAATTAATCAGGTGGCATCATCATTTAATACAACACCTGGTGGGGGTTTTAGTAGAACCATCGATTGGGAATCACAACATGAAATTATATGGTTTAAATTATTAGTGAAAGAACATGAATCATATAGGAAACCAAAAGAGTAGTGTTAATTGATAATGGATGTGGATTTAGTTTTTGTATTTTACAAGATGACCGATATGGTCCCAATAAACATTCCATCCTCATAGGTCATCATCTTGATGTAAATAATAAATTTGATATATCATTTATACATTAGAAAATAAAACATAAAAAATTATAAATAAACCTAAAATGAAACTATTATATTGAAAACACACAATTTGAAACATACTAATACGTCAAGTGATGGATTCATGTGTGGATCATTCCTACTTTAAAATTTTAATTATATATAATTATCCTTATGTTTTAATATATATCAACTTTGTTTTATTTCTAATGACTCAAAATATATTTTTTTAAAGTTACCAAATACTATTAAAATGTTTTTTTGTGGATCAAATCAAGGAAAACGATTTTAAAATGCAATGAAATACAAGGAAAATGAATATGGATTGATTTTTGAAATTTAGTATCCCACTGAACATTATTTTAAGAGATATTTTTCTTGTGATTTCTTTAATAATTTTTTGGTGTTTTAAAGCACTAAAACATTTTTGTAACTTTTTTAACCATATTTATTGATCTATGATTGTTGATATATTATGGTAAATCCTTTGTTTAATCATTTTTGACATGTAGGTTATGAAAAAATGTCAATCTATCATGAATTATGGTTCAAACACCTCGGTAAAAAAAAATTAAAGGTACAAAAGCCTTTAAAAATATGTGTCAGAGCGGTAAAACCAAGTAAACAAAATCATATTTATATTATATTAGAGTAAAAATATAGTGTATTTATTTTTAAATTGTAAAAATAAATCCCATTTAATTTAAGGTTACAATATGCTTGAGATTCCTAACATAGTACTTTTAGATATTTAAAACCCAAAAACATGAATGAAATGGTCCAAAACTTAGAAAACAACATTTTATTAACATGAAATAATGGGAAACCCATCATTGAATTATTTTTTATATTTACATATAGATTACACATAAATAAAACATGTGTGGATGTAATGACTCAATTAATTTTTTAAAAAGTATTAATGCCTTTAAAAATGTGTTTTGAGTGGTCAAAACTAGTAAAATGTTGTTGGATATCCCTGAAATAAAATGAATATGACTGTAAATTTATTTTTGAAATGTACAAACAGATGGTCGATAATTTCAAAGTACAATATTAAAAATATTCCTAGGACATTTTTTAGTCATTCAATGCACTGAATTTGTGTGAAAGGGTCCAAACCATATAATATGAACTCATACTGATGATAAATAATTGGACAACCACCATTGAATACTTTTTGACGTGTGGGAAGAAAATACATCAATCTGATGTACTGTGTTTTTCTAATTTCTATGTAACCAATTTTTTATGGTACCAAAGCCTTAAAAATGGATGACATGGTTTAAAAAAATAAAAAATGTTATTTTGACATGAAAACTGGGAATATTAGAATTGATTGGTTTCTGAAATGTAGGAACTAATAGGGCTTCATTCTGTGTCACAATTTTCACAGGATTCATTTAAATGAATTTTTATTGTTTTAAAACACTAAAACATGCGTGTAATAGTCCAAACTACTCTAAATATACATATAATGTTGAAAAATAATGGTGAAAACATCATAAAGTTACTTTTCAATAGAACACATAGAAAACATGGCATTTTGAAATGCAATGATTATATAATGACTCGGTAAATAATTTATAATGTTACCAAAGACATAAAAAAATGAGGTGGCTAAAAAATGCCAAAACATAATTGTAAGGACATGAAACATGAGGAAAAGAAACTATACATTTATTTTTGAAATTTTGGTAATGATGGGACATCATTCTGAGGAATAGATTAACCGAGAACAGCATAACTGCCTTTTCAATATTTTAAAATTCTAAAACATTGTTTTATTATTAAGAACATAATAAAATTACTTAGATTTATGTGAAATCACTAAAATACCACCATTGAGTTATTTTGATGTGTATAATCAAACAACACATCAATCCTTTGTGCGGTGTGGGAATAATGACTTGGTAAATAGTATTTTGAAGGTGCTGAAGACTTTAAAAATATGTGTTATTGGTTTGAAACTAAGAAATTATCATCATATTTAAACAAAATTTTAGGATAATGAATTTACATTCATTTAAAGAATTTATAAATTAAAAGATCATAATGATGAGTTCCTGATGTCCTAATATTCCTATATATGTGTATTTGTTGTCTTAAAATAATTAAATGTTCAAGAAATGGAAAAAACATAGAGAATTACTTTTTTATTATGTTAAATCAATGGGAAACCATGATGGTGTTTTTTAGATTGGATATCAAATAAAACATGTCAATCTGTTGTGTTTTGTAGTTGGAATCACTTAGTAAAAAATTATTAAGGTATTAGTGCCATTAAAAAGTCTTTTATGGGGTAAATTATATGAAAAATATGTAAAATTTCCATTAATTTATGACAAATTATTCTAAATTGATTTTTAAATGTACGAACTGATGGAACATCATTCCATGTTATAGTTTTACATGGATTCGCATAAAAACATTTTTTATGATAAAAAACACACAAAAAATGTGTCTAGATGTTATAATTATTGAATAAGACATCACATTGATGTGAAATTATTGGAAAAAATTAATAAACCTATTTATTACTTGTAAACTCTAAAAACATATCAATATTATTTGCATTCTGGTCAAAATGCCTGGGTAAAATTATTAAATGGGTAACTTAGATGTGAAAAACATATTTCATGGAATCAAAATCAAGAAAACTTCATAGGATTGACATGAAATTAGATGATAATGACCATAGGTTTTTTTATGAATTGTTGGAAGTGATGGAATATAATTCAGTGTTAAAATTTATTGAGGATGCTCGTAAAAAGGTTATTAGTATTTTAAAACACATGACCATTAATGTAAGGGTAAAAACATTGGAAAAATCTTCATATTAACCTGAAATCCTGTAAAACCCATCATTGAGTTATTTTTTGTGGTTTATGTGCAGAGAAAACATCACTACGACATGTACTGTAGTCAGAATGGCTTGTTAAATTGGTTTTAATAGAACTAATTCCATTAAAATGGTTTGTTGAAGAGGGGGATCAAAAATAGTTAAAGACATCATATATTCATAAAATCCACATAAAACCAATGTATATATTTTTTTAAAATTAGATCCACCATTACATCATTCCGTGTAATGATTTTTCTGACCTTCCTGTAAATGTATTTTTTGTGTTTTAAAACACTAAAAATTGTGTGCATCAATAAAAAACCTATAAAACGACCTTATAATGTTATTATATCTTGGTAATACCACCATTGTGTTATCTTTGAAATATAGGAAATGATTTAACATAAAATACTATACTTTATTTACCTGTATGTTTCAAGAACACTGCACATCATTATAAAATTTAACTAGAATGTTATATACATTTCCCTTTTCTGCTTCATGTATTGAATCATATCATAAATATGTAAGTTTATATATTCAAATAGTTTTTCAGGATATATTATTAGTCTATTTTTTAAATATTTTTTATTTTATTAACAAAATAACATATTTTATATGGAATATTCTGAATTTATTCATTATTTTCTCTTTCGCGTCACTTTTATTAAATGTTTTTCTTTTTTACTGTAGGTGAAAAATACAAACAATTAGTAAGAGGTTGCCCAATCTCATCTATGAAATTCTTAATATGGAAGTAATGGTGGTTCTCATATTTTTTGGTATGTTTAAATTTTATCAGTGATTCTACTATAATTCAGATTTATTATGTTTAGTTTTAATTTATTCCCTTTTTTAAATTGATTAGAGTTTTTGTTTAGTTTTAGTTTATTATATGATGTGGAGGTAGATAGATGCATTGGAGTTCATGTTGTGGATGTATATTTGGTAGGGTTTTTTGGAAATTTTTTATATGTATATATTAATGACTTATGTGCATGTTGTTCATGGTTGTGTTGATTCTGGTTGTGCGGGCTAATCTTATGATGATCGTGGATATAGGTAAATATGAATGTAGGAGTAAGATGTATGTTGTCTACATGATTGATTTATTATTCATTTTTTAGTTAATTAACTGTTATATTTTCTAAAGTTATATTTTTTTATTAAATATTTTCATAAATAATTTTGAAAAATAATTTTAGATGTTTTTCAAAACATGAAATATATAAATTAATTTAAACTATAAATTACATTGATTAATATTAACAGCCACAAAACATAACCACCTATAAAAATATTATTTGCAGACAGCTTCATATTATTTAATATATTTTAAGGTTCTTTATCTTAAATCCATAGTTAAATAAAATGAAAACCACAGCTAAAAGATATAAAAATTAAACATAAACAAACTGTAGAAAATAAAAGAAAACTGTAATGAAATGACTGCAAAAATTGCAATACAAGGTATTTTTAGTTACCAAATATAAAATATTAGTTGGAGAATTAAACCACTAAAATTATAAAGAGCCCCTAATTCAATCTTGTTTATAGTATTTAACGATCTAGTTCACCTATGTGAAATACCATGATCAATGCAGATCATCTCCACATTAATTTCTTTAATGTATCTCAATTTATTAACTACACAGAGCATGAGACACAAGTTTTGTCTTCCACATGATTAACTAGTTTATGTCATGTATCAAATGAAACTTTAGTGTGATATAAAAATCTATCAATGAAAGTTGAAAATGATCTCATTCTCTCACGAAAAATATACACAACTATTAGACCACACTTATCATTATACAAGATAGGTTGACCATATGCATAATACCAAATCATTAGAATTATTGATAATCCAACTATAATTTATTATATATGATTTATAACGAGTACTATGATGTTTCCATGTGGCCTATTTTATGTTACTATGAAGGATATTTATGAAGATATCATGAGTGTGTCCAAAGTAATCGTAAGGAAATTTATGTTTCCATGAGAGATAAAAAAGTTATCATTAGGAATTTTTTACACTATCATGAAAGAATTTTTGACCATACCAGGGATCATAAATGATCCAAACATGATGTTATGTTAATATTTACCACAAAGTAATTCATAATGTACCGAGGAGTTAATTAAATTTTATTAATAGTTTTATTTTTTCATTTCACATAAATTATTATATCAAATTGACTATATGTTTTTTTTAAATTGATCATGATATTTTTTAATGTGACCACAAGGTAGAATATCATCCTACCAAGAATATATTTTGTGACCTCATAATGGAAATTTCTACCCATTAATTATACCAACCTTGGGTCCTGATGTCATGTTATATTAATTAACCACAAGTATTGTGTCTCACAAGATAATTTCATTACACTACTTGTTTTGCAAAAACTGAAATTTTCCTGAAGAATCCCATTTAATAATATTTTTATATTTTAAATAACTAAAAAAATAATGAATTTGTAAAATTTTATTGTTATCCTGAAAAATAAATACAAAATAATACATCCATATTTTAAAAAATTGAATAAAAAATATATTATAAATACTTATGGAAGTGATATTTTTTATTATTTATTTATTAATTTATTTTATAGTTTTTAAATTATTTAATTACCAAATGTTTATGGGATCAATTTTAAAAAATTTATCAATTTTAACTATGATAATTTATTAAAAAAATCATATTAGAATTTTTATTAAAGGGAATAATTTTGGAAATAAAGAGTGTAAATATAAAAATAAAATATGTGTAATGAATTATAATGTAACAACATTATTTGATATTTTAAAACCTTATATCCATTTAATGAGAGTGATGACTTTAGGAAAATCGCACAAAATGAGGAATGAAGATGATCATTATAGATTTCATGACAAATGCATACCAAAGGATGGGGAAATAAATAGAGAATAAATTTTTTAACACATGATGAGAAGAACTATTTTATGGATAAATGATCAAGACATTATACAACTAATGTTACATTTGTTCAATCATGTAAACCACATGAATTGTTCTATTCAATACTACGTATGCGATCAAAAAATATCAAGATATGTCATTATCAACATGTTTTTATCTGTGATGATTTTGATTATTTTCTAGTTTTCTACATGTTATTTTTTATTCATCTATTATTTCTTCTAATAATTAGTTTATATTTTTATCATTACAAAGAATGATGATATTGGATTTTCTACTAAAGAAACATAATTTTCATTGGTTGTGCCTCCATAATAAAAATCATGTCATATTGGCCTCTGACTACTGAACAATATTACACTAGACGAGGTTGTGACCCCTGTAAAAAGATTAGATTACACCTTCATGTATTATAAATTAATGTTTCTATAAAAATGTTTTCAATGATTTAAAATTGAATTTCTTTACTGTATAGATGTCTTCTAACCGAGTAGAGATGATAAAATATTGGAATAGTATCATGTTGCTTTGAAGAACATTAAAAATATTGTATTCATAATTTAATTTCCAGTTCAATATATTTTGAACACAAAACCAAACTATTTAATCAGTCAATAATATACATTTATTGATTAAATGTTACCTATTTTATTATGAGGACTATTAATCCACCTCGAGTCTATTATTTCCATCTATTTCGATCAAACAATTTGTATCATTACTTTTTCCATCTTATGAATACCGTAGTTCTATTTTTCTAACACATATAATTTCTATCTAATGGTATGGAATTATTAATTATATTATATAAATTTTGTTTTATTTTGTGATAAAATAATTATTATCACATCTTTATGATAATATTTGACTTTTTATGAAAATATTTAGTCTTTTTTTTAAAAACTAGCCTTTTATAAATAATTTTTATATATTAAGTGAATAATATGTTTCTAAGGAATTATAGATTATTTGATTATAAGTTACTGAAAATTTAGAAAATGAATTTTTTTGATAAGATTATGATTAAATTATCTACAATTCGATCCATCAGACACAATCCATTGGATTTATATTTTGAATGAAATTAAAAGGTTTCTGGGAAATTACATTCAAAACATAGAAGGGTTTTTGAGACTCATAGATTTAGGAATACATGGTATCATCCATAATAAACCCTAATATTGGTTTCTATTGTTTAATTTTCCTAAAACATCATGGATGAGTCATGATAAAATATGGAGTTTCTAGGATGTAATAGAAGTGGGAGTTTCAAGAGTTACCAATAGAGAGGTTTTATATAAGTCGTTCATTGAACCAAGAAGTAGCAGTTGAAGATGTTGTCATAAAAGATGGTTTAATTAACTAAATTATGATGAAATTAAATAATTTTGATCATATGTGGTATATCATATCTGATTCGCCTAATCAGACGTGAATCATTGTAGATTAATTTTTATAGATTTTCATAATTTAAAATTTATGAGTATTGAGTATTTTGGGTACTAAAAAGTAAAAATGAAATAAAATGTTTATTTTGATCATGTTTAGTGATTATGTTTTCTATTTAATAGTTATAATTGAACTAGAAATATTATATTATTTAATTCAAATATATGTTTCGATACAAATCCATCTGATGAACTGTAGGTACAAATTCGTCATGTGATATGTAGAAACGGATCCCATATCAATGGATCATAACATGATGAATAAAAAATATGTTCTAAAATAGATATATCAAAGGATCATGATAGTATTATGAATAAAAAATGAATTATTTATCATGGTAATCAAAACATAGAAATGTGGCCACAATATAAAACATGATATTAGCATGGGTCAAGGATAATTGTAAATAGAGGAGCATGATTCAATGATATTTGAAAATGAAGGATAATTATTAAATGGTCATTTCACCTTAACTATCATGATTCAAAGATAATTTCACATGACGTATAATGATTTTAAATATTACCCAATGAATTTGAGCATTATCAGTGCAAACCCTTCATAATCATTTTGTTTTAATGCTTTAGTGTGCCACATAAATCATAAAACATGGATTCATTAATCATCACAGTTTATTTCAATATCAATGAAATTTTGAATATATAAATATAGATCCATAATAAATAATTATATGTCCATAAAGATGAATTACATTGATAGATAAATCTTCATGTTATTCAGAACACAATTATTTTGGAATGGAAAATTGCAATGCAATTTTGACAACATAACAGTGTCATAATGAATTTAATAAAATTGGTTGATGGGAGATAAATTAGTCATAATATAGACATAAAATAAAAATTAAGATGTATATAGTAGGAGAATCCTCAAAAAATGTAATTGGAAAAAGAAGGTGTAACATAATAAATTTCTTAAAGTAACAGAAGAATGAAAAAGAACCCTTACAAAATTTTGGCATGATTCATTTGTACCTAAAAATCATAGGGGCTATTAATGAGAGTTAAAGGAAGATATCATAATTTATATATAAAATTTCTAGTAAGGGAATCTGTAACACCCCAGGTAAATAAAGAATATGACATTTTCATATTTATCCATATTTGTGAATAAAATATTAATATGACTTTAAAGGGGACGCTCTGCTCGATGGCGTACCATACACGCAACAGCGAGTTTCTTGGGAATCTTACGTTGCACTCTAATAATAAAATAATATTATTTCAAATGGTAGTTAACATGTAGCCGTTGTATTGGCGGGAATGGATATAAATAACTAAAATATTATTATATATGTTTTTAAATGTTTTTACATTTATCCAATAAAAGCTAAGGACTTAAAATACGGAAAGAATTCAATTTTAGGCGTCTATGCCCTAGTTTTCACTAAAGGTTCACTTATCACCTTTTGATGGTGAACCGTCATTAAATAGAGTTTTGTTCACTCTTATACATTCTATTGGACCAAATAAAACTCTTCTTAAGAATAGAGACATCAAAATTTACTTTTTGTAAAATTTTGGTACCTTTCCGATAAAGTTCATTTTTTTGAATAATGTAAAATGTTGTATTTTAATTCAAAACCTCTTTTTAATCTAATTTATTTATATGATTAGATTATCTTTTGAATTGGTTTTAAAGTGAATTTAGAATATATTTTTACCATTAAATCCAATAGTGGTTGTTGTAATTAATTTCACTTTGAAATCAGACTTAAACTAGTGTCAATCTTTTGATACTTATTGTTTCACAAAAACACGCTATTTATCATGACAGCGGGAATTAATTATTCAATTAATTAATTTTACTTATATGTTTTGAATTTTGTAAAATAGGATTCATTTTTTAATTCGGAATATCAAATATATCTTAGGGTAAATTTTTGGTATTTTTCTGAAAAACTTCAATTTTTGATGAATAGTGAAATCACTAAGTGGTACTTATAAAAACTGATTTTCCATTTAAATGAAATTTTGCCACCTTTGTGTATTTAATTTCAAAAATCTGACATACATGGTTTTCATTAAGAATTAAAATGTGGTTCAATGAGATTAAAATAATTTTTTGGTGAATAGTAACTTATTAAGTTTTAATCACGATTAGTGGTAATTAGTGTAGTTTAAGGTAAAAATAATGCTTTAATAATATGATATGACCTAGAAACATGTCCTAAACTCATTGGATATGTCATGGCCGACCAAGAAAAGCCATGGGTCAACTTGGTGACCCCATGGATCCACTTTGGTTGGAAAATGACATAAATAACTTTTATTTAATGTTAATGTAAAAAATGGCACAAACATGATATGTTTTACTAAAAATTTTTTTAAATGGGGTTATACAAGTCCTATTTTTGATTATAAATAGTCATTGGAAAGATAAATAGATTTCCTAAATCATCATATTTTTATTTATAATTTTTAGACATTAAAAAAATTAAATTTTTTATGACATCATAATGATGCAGCGATGACATCATTATTTGACGATTTAACTAAAATGGAAAGATAATGTAAAATATATGAACTACACATGTCCAAAACTTATTGGATGGGTGGATTTAGAACCCTTATCACCTTATCCACGAATTATTTCAATGTGGGACCTTTTAAAACCGAAACACATTTTCAAATAAAGTAATATTTCTTTAATTTCCAAAAGTGCCCCTCCTCTCCTCTTATAAAAGGCCCCCACCTCTACCACCTTACCCACACTCCCAAAGCCTTTGCCTCGGAAAAACTCTTCCCATTTTCTCTCTCCACTTCCCTCTCTTACTCATTTAAGCTTCACTTTGGGCATAATTCTTCCCAAGGAAGCCTTTGAGCTCAAACCAAAGGGAGTTACCCGATTTTTAAGGTAATGTCTTCACTTGGGTCATTTTGTTTCATTTTGCTTCTCCAACCCCCTAAACTCTTTTTATTAATTTCTTTTATAAGAAATCCAGTATCTGCAATATACTAGGATATTGTTATAATAAATATTCGAGCTACACTTACACACACCTACATCTAATGGTTAAAGAATATACTGTTTCTGTGGATGGCGAATTTCTGCCTCACGAAACGATGATTGTTCAACATTCTTATAACACCTTCAAAGGTGGCCATTAAGATGACACTATATTTATATATGATATATGATATGTTTATGTTTTACTTAAGCTTCTGTATTTTTCATTTATTTCATACCTTTATGGTTTCCATTATGGGTAAATGCGATATCTTCATTTAAGGAAGTGCGGACTACCGCCCCCTCAAAGTGATTTGATTCGTTATTACCATATGTGGTATGTATAAAGGGTATATTTAATGATATTATATATGATAACATACTGGAATTAAAATACTATTATGAATCATTATGTTTTAATTCTATTAAGTATGAAATAGAAATGGAAGTAGCGTTCATGCGTACGTACGACTTACCATCTCCATGAACGGTACATTTCATTTCTTATCTCAAAATGTTATGTACTATTATAAGTACATATATATAATGGATATATATGTAATATATTATATCTAAATTATGGATATCATTATGGAATTATAACATATATATATATATATATATCTCATTTTGTTTTAATTCCATTAATATGACAAAAAAAGAAAGTAGCGTTCATGCGTATGTACAGCCTACCGTCTCCATGAACGGTGCTTTTCGTTTTTTATCTTCAAATGATATGGAATAGTATAAAATGAATATTTACTGGATATATATGATATTTTAATCATTAATACTATACTGGAAATTATTTACTTATAACTACATGGGCAATCTTTTTTCAAACAAGTTCATTTTTGACTCAAGAACCAAACATCGGCAAAAACGTCTGATATGAACTAACATTATTAAACAATTATTATAACATTATAATATGTGATATGAACTGAATAATAATCTCTAAATTAGGTACTTTGTAAATTATTAGTTTACCAAAGTTTATTATTCAAAAATATAATGAAACGAACAAGACAAGTTGGACTTGAGGTAAGGGATCCTACTCCACTCTTTCTTCTTAAGTACACTCTTTTATGTCATTCCTTTTAAATCTCATCTTTCTTGTTATTGGGATGTTCTTTTATATTAATATTATTGTAATTTTTATGTTCATGTGATGAGAGACCCTATTCACTCTCATCAAGCCATTTTGGAAGTTTTGAGTGGCGCCGTTAGGCTGCCAAATTTTCGTAAGAGATCTAACCTCTCTCTTTCTTTTTAAGTACTCTCCTTTGTGTCTCTTCTTTTAAGATCCTATTTGTTATGTTGGGGGATTTTCTTTTATATTAATATTGCTTTAAATTCTATTGTAATATGATGGGATACTCTATTTCATCTCATCAATCCATTTTGGAAGTTTTAAGTGGCGCTGTTAGGCTGCCGAGTTTTCATAAGGGATTTTTCATCTCACTTTTATTCCCGTGAGATTTATGCTACATTTGCCACAATTTCCTTTGAGTGGTGTATGTACTGAAATTATTCTACTATTTGTGTAATATACTTTTGTTTATGAGTATTTACGTCAATGACGTATTGTCCTTCTTTCATGGGGTGTATGTTTTGAAAGATACCCAAGTCGGTAATGGACCCTTTCACCCTCGTCTTTTTAAAAGACTTCGTTTTGTTGGGTATTTTAATCTACATATTTTTATGTTGGTATATGTTCTCATATATCCTTATTGATGTAAATTTTATGTCCAAGTGATGAGATACGCTTTTTATCTCTCATTAACTCATTTTGATGTGACGTCATTAAGCTGTCAAGGGATCTTCTTAACCCAATTTCGTTTTATTTGGGTTCAACATGTAGTTATTGAATATGTCATTATATGATTATGTGTGAATTTACTCTGATTGTTTTTCACTTAATACCCACTTTTATTGGGTTTATTTATATTTTCCACACATAATTTTGAGATTGAATTATCCTTAATTTATGGATACCTTCTTTATAAGGGAATTCATCACATTTGACATTTCTATTGAGACTTCATTTTTGTTATGCACCAATTCACTCTTATAAGGTGTATATACTGTCCTTTGGAATATTATATCATGAATCCATTTATTCTCATGATATTATAACGTTTTGAATAAATGTTATTCCCCAATTATTCTATTCAAGTGTCTCTAATTTTGGTAGAACCCCCTTTAACCAAAATGTCGCTTTAAATGTTTTAATTATTTGTTATTATTAATATCCATATTTTTGAAATGTTTTTAAGGATTTATCTATATGGATATTAATGGTTTAAAATTTTAAAAGCTTCAAGGTGGTATGGGACACTTTGATTCAAAAATCTTTTTATTAAATGTTTTAAATGGTTTTGGAAATGGTTTCTTTTTGTATGGATTCATTATTTCAAAATACTAAAATGTTATATTGTGGTTGAAATGTGGAAATGTTTTTTTTCCTTTAAGCATGTTTTATGTGATACATTTATGTTATGGTTCTTGGGAATTGTTATGAAAACGGGTGGTTCTGTGATAAACTAAGGGCGGGTGAGCCCGATATAGCTCTCCAATGCATTGGGTAACACGAAGGAGTGAAACGTTAAGGTTTCTCCAAAGAGATTTTAGGGAATATACTGTGATGGGTATTCCAAACGTAACCAAGAGGGTTACTACCTACGTAAGAATGTTATGAATGCCTCAAGTTACCTTTTATGTCATATGATTTCTATGATTTATTCATGATTTGATGAGGTATGTTAAAGTGCCTATGTTTTATGGGTAAAGTATGATTTCATTCTTATGTATATATGAACTCATGTTTCCTTTCCATATTTTTATAACCCTTACTGAGATTTTTATGCTCATACCAAGTTTTTGAAATGTTTTTCACAAGTCAAGGTAAAGGTACATGATGTGACTATAATGTCAAGGATGTGTCAAGAAAGAATCCATGTTTTATTTTAAATATGTTTCCGTTGATGGGAAGAATGAATATTGTCTTTTGTGTAACCACTTTGTTTAAATATGGAATGTAATGAAAGTTTCATGATCTAATTCTCTAAAACTCTAAACCTGAAAAGATCCTCAATGTGTAATCTTGTAATAACTCAAGATTAAGTAAGGTTTAAGGCTGGGGCCTTATAGTTGGTATCAAAGGTCTGTTTAGATAACTTTAAGGGTTAGGGTATTCTTTAAGCATAAGTGGAATTACCATAATGGTTAGGATGTCAGAAAGAGTCCTAGTTTTAGATAAAGTGAATGAGTAAGTATATCTTAGTCTTTATCTTCCTCATTAGTACATGATGGTTTTTTTTGATATACTCACACTGACATTTCTGTTTTAGTGAATGGATGGATCTAGCAGGCACCAAAGAGACAACAGGTTTGAAGGAAACTGTGGTGGTTCTATGATTAAGATACTAGATAAAATGGGGGATTCAATGAAGAAACTCGTGGTTGTTCTAAACCAACTATCAAGGAGTCATGATCAACCACTTGAACCTTGGTATGATGCTTAATGCATCATGTACGAGATGGCCAATTGATGTGGAAGTTCAGGTAATAATTATAAAGGTAACCATTATAGTTTATATGATCCTCACTTTTGAGGTAATTATGGGTTACTATATGTTATGATGGATGTGAAAGGCATGAGATAAAATTGAGGTTAAATTATGTTATGGTTATTTTGATGATTTTATCTCTTTTTGGGGAATGATTTTGAGAATTATATAGTTTTGGAAAAAGGACAACACGCAGACCGTGTGACTACCCGTCGCGTCGGACAAAGCTGTGGGAATCGAACCCACAACCAAAGTGTGACTGGTATTTATCGCGTACCACTGGACTACGTGAAGTCCCTTGTTAGTTTGACTGATTCTTTCTATTTATATGATTTTCTGAATTAAGAGTAAGTTGATTTTGGGTTATTTATGAAAATGAATAACCTATCATGGAGGATATGAGATTAGGTTAATTACTTTTCAATACAAGACTTTAGGAGCAACTGATGTTGTTTGGAGATAAATGTTACGATTTAACTTGGAAGACTATGTGACTAAATCCTTCAAATATTTGGGTTTCAATCTTAGATTGTTTTACTTTGAATAATTTTATGGACAAATTGGTTATCAAATGGTCCTCGTTGAACTTTGGGTTTTGTTGGACAAATTTTGAGACTAAGAATAGATTTTATTTTTATAAAGGGTTATCCTTTTATGGATTATCTGATCTTACAGTAACATTTTTTGTTTTAGTTTTGGTTATGGTTTGAAGACATGGGAAATGTATAGTTCTTTTTTTTGTGTGGATTAGGTGCTCCTCTAGAAGTTGTTTATAGTACTCTTAATTCGAACAAGTCTCCCTAAATACTCGTCTTTTGGAAAAAATATGAGTTTGTGTAAGGAATCTAACAAAAGTTTAATGTCAACATGATAAGTGATTATGTTTACTTATGAATAAATTCCTCAATAAAAAGTAACTTAAAACAAAAATGTTGTCTATTAACTTTTCCTACTGGGGAACCCAACACCGTTTAACCCATCACAAGTTTGTGATTTTTTTATGGTTAACTTTCTCCTAGACATGTTTACTATCACTCTCCCTCAAGAACATGACCCTTTGCTTTTTCTTCCATGTCCATGTTTTTCTACATATGGGTTTACTCGGGTGACCTCTGTACTTATCTTTCTTTATTTTAAAGTGATTTTTTACCGACTCTTATTCCGATGTGGGACTTTCCAGGATGTTTCCAAGCACAATTTTAAAATTGCGAGGACGCAATTACCAAAAGGGGGGAAGGATGTAACACCCCAGGTAAATAAAGAATATGACATTTTCATATTTATCCATATTTGTGAATAAAATATTAATATGAATTTAAAGTGGACACTATGCTCGATGGCGTACCCAACACGCAACAATGAGTTTCTTGGGAATCTTACGTTGCACTCTAATAATAAAATAATATTATTTAAAATGGTAGTTAACATGTAGCCGTTGTATTGGCGGGAATGGATATAAATAACTAAAATATGATTATATATGTTTTAAATGTTTTTACATTTATCCAATAAAAGCTAAAGGCTTAAAATACGGAAAGAATTCAATTTTAGGCGTATATGCCGTAGTTTTCACTAAAGGTTCACTTATCATCTTTTGATGGCGAAAAGTCATTAAATATAGTTTTGTTCACTCTTATAAATTATATTGGACCAAATAAAACTCTTCTTAAGAATAGAGACATCAAAATTTACTTTCTGTAAAATTTTGGTACCTTTCCGATAAAGTTCATTTTTTTGAATAGTGTAAAATGTAGTATTTTAATTCAAAACCTCTTTTTAATCTAATTTATTTATATGATTAGATTATCTTTTGAATTTGTTTTAATGTGAAATTATAATATATTTTTACCATTAAATCCAATAGTGTTCGTTGGAATTAATTTTACTTTGAAATCAGACTTAAACTACTGTCAATCTTTTGATACTTATTGTTTCACAAAAACACGCTATTTGTCATGACAGTGGGAATTAATTATTAAACTAATTAATTTGACATATATGTTTTGAATTTTTTAAAATAGACTTCATTTTTTAATTCGGAATATCAAATATAGCTTAGGGTGATTTTTTTGGTATTTTTCTGAAAAAACTTCAATTTTCGATGAATAGTGAAATCACTAAGTGGTACTTATAACAACTGATTTTCCATTTAAATGAAATTTTTCCACCTTTGTGTATTGAATTTCAAAAATCCGACATACATGGTTGTCATTAAGAAGTAAAATGTGGTTCAATGAGATTAAAATATTTTTTTGGTGAATAGTAACTTATTAAGTTTTAATCGCGATTAGTGGTAATTAGTGTAGTTTAAGGTAAAAATAATGCTTTAATAATATGATATGACCTAGACACATGTCCTACCCTCATTGGATACGTCATTTCCGACCAAGAAAAGCCATGGGTCAACTTGGGGACCCCATAGAGCCACTTTGGTTGGAAAATGACATAAATACCTTTTATTTAATGTTAATGTAAAAAATGGCACAACATGATATGATTTACTAAAACAATTTTTAAATGGGGTTATACAAGTCAGATTTTTTATTATAAATAGTAATTGGAAAGATAAATAGATTTCCTACATCATAGTGTTTTTTTATAATTTTTAGACATTAAATAAATTAAATTATTTATGACATTATAATGATGCAGCGATGACATCATTATTTGACGATTTAACTAAAATGGAAGGATAATGTATAATCTATAAACTACACATGTACAAAACTTATTGTATGGGTGGATTTAGAACCCTTATCACCTTATCCACGAATTATATCAATGTGGGATCTTTTAAAACTGAAAAACATTTTCAAATAAAGTAATATTTCGTTACTTTCCAAAAGTGCCCCTCCTCTCCTCTTATAAAAGGCCCCCACCTCTACCACCTTACCCACACTCCCAAAGCCTTTGGCTCGGCCAACCTCTGCCCATTTTGTCTCTCCACTTCCCTCTCTTACTCCTTGAAGCTTCACTTTGGGAAGAAGTCTTCCCAAGGAAGCCTTTGAGCTCAAACCAACGGGAGTTACCCGATTTTTAAGGTAATGTCTTCACTTGGGTCATTTTGTTTCATTTTGCTTCTCCAAGCCCCTAAACTCTTTTTATTAATTTCTTTTATAACAAATCCAGTATCTTAAATATACTAGTATGTTGTTATAAGAAGTATTAGAGCTACACTTACACACACCTACATCTAATGGTTAAAGAACATACTGTTTCTGTGGATGACGAATTTCTCCCTCACGAAACTATGATTGTTCAACATTCTTCTAACACCGTCAAAGGTGGCCATTAAGATGACACTATATTTATATATGATATATAATATGTTTATGTTTTAATTAAGCTTCTGTATTTTTCATTTATTTCATACCTTTATGGTTTCCATTATGGGTAAATGCAATATCTTCATTTAAGGAAGCGAGGACTACCGCCCCCTCAAAGTGATTTGATTCGTTATTACCATATGTGGTACGTATAAAGAGTATATTTAATGATATTATATATGATACCATACTGGAATTAAAATACTATTATGAATCATTATGTTTTAATTCTATTAAATATGAAATAGAAATGGAAGTAGCGTTCATGCGTACGTACGGCTTACCATCTCCATGAACGGTACATTTCATTTCTTATCTCAAAATGTTATGTACTGTTATAAGTACATATATATAATGGATATATATGTAATATATTATATCTAAATTATGGATATCATTATGGAATTATAACATATATATATATATATCATTTTGTTTTAATTCCATTAATATGACAAAAAAAGAAAGTAGCGTTCATGCGTACGTACGACCTACCGTCTCCATGAACGGTGCTTTTCATTTTTTATCTCCAAATGATATGGAAAAGTATAAAATGAATATTTACTGGATATATATGATATTTTAATCATTAATACTATTCTGGAAATTATTTACTTATAACTACATGGGCAATCGTTTTTCAAACAAGTTCATTTTTGACTCAAGTACCAAACATCGGCAAAAACGTCTGATATGAACTAACATTATTAAACAATTATTATAACATTATAATATGTTATAAGAACTGAATAATAATCTCTAAAGGAGGTAATTAGGCAATTATTAATTGACCAAAGTTTATTATTCAGGAATATAAAGAAACGAACAAGACAAGTTGGACTTGAGGTAAGGGATCCTACTCCACTCTTTCTTCTTAAGTACACTCTTTTATGTCATTCCTTTTAAAGATCATATTTCTTGTTATTGGGATGTTATTTTATATTAATATTACTTTAATTTTTATGTTCATGTGATGAGAGACCCTATTCTCTCTCATCAAGCCATTTTGGAAGTTTTGAGTGGCGCCGTTAGGCTGCCAAATTTTTGTAAGAGATCTAACCTCTCTCTTTCTTTTTAAGTACTCTACTTTGTGTCACTTATTTTAAGATCATCTTTGTTATGTTGGGGGATTTTCTTTTGTATTAATATTGCTATAAATTCTATTGTAATATGATGGGATACTCTATTTGATCTCATCAATCCATTTTGGAAGTTTTAAGTGGCGCTGTTAGGCTGCCGAGTTTTCGTAAGGGATTTTTTTATCTCACTTTTATTCCCATGAGATTTATGCTACATTTTCCACAATTTCCATTGAGTGGTGTATGTACTGAAATTATTCTAATCTTTGTGTAATATACTTTCGTTTATGTGTATTTACGTCAATGATGTATTGTCCTTCTTTCATGGGGTGTATGTTTTGAAAGATACCCAAGTCGGTAAGGGATCCTTTCACCCTCCTCTTTTTAAAAGACTTCGTTTTGTTGGGTATTTTAATTTACATACTGTTATGTTGGGATATGTTCTCATATATCCTTATTGATGTAAATTTTATGTCCAAGTGATTAGATACGCTTTTTATCTCTCATCAACTCATTTTGATGTCACGCCGTTAGGCTGTCAAGGGAACTTCTTAACCCAATTTCGTTTTCTTGGGGTTCAACATGTAGTTATTGAATATGTCATTCTATGATTATGTGTGAATGTCCTCTGATTGTTTTTCACTTAATACCCACTTTTATTGGGTGTATTTATATTTTCCACAAATAAATTTGAGATTGAATTATCCTTAATTTAATGATACCTTCTTTATAAGGGAATTCATCACATTTGACATTTCTATTGAGACTTCATTGTTGTTATGAACCAATTCACTCTTATATGGTGTACATACTGTCCTTTGGAATATTATATCATGAATCCATTTATTCTCATGATATTATAATGTTCTGACTAAATGTTATTCCCTAATTATTCTATTCAAGTGTCTCTAATTTTCATAGAACCCCCTTTAACCAAAATATCACTTTAAATGTTTTAATTATTTGTTCTTATTAATATACATGTTTTCCAAATGTTTTTAAGGATTTATCTATATGGATATTAATGGTTTAAAATTTTAAAAGCTTCAAGGTGGTATGGGACACTTTGATTCATAAATCGTTTTATTAAATGTTTTAAATGGTTTTGGAAATGGTTTCTTTTTGTATGGATTCATTATTTCAAAATACTAAAATGTTATATTGTGGTTGAAATGTGGAAATGTTTTGTTTCCTTTAAGCATGTTTTATGTGATACGTTTATGTTATGGTTCTTGGGCATTGTTATGAAAACGGGTGGTTCCGTGATAAACTAAGGGCGGGTGAGCCCGATATAGCTCTCCAATGCATTGGGTAACGCGAAGGAGTGAAACGTTAAGGTTTCTCCGAAGAGATTTTAGGGAATATACTGTGATGGGTATTCCAAACGTAACCAAGAGGGTTACTCCCTACGTAAGAATGTTATGAATGCCTCAAGTTACCTTTTATGTCATATGATTTCTATGATTTATTCATGATTTGATGAGGTATGTTAAAGTGCCTATGTTTTATGGGTAAAGTATGATTTCATTCTTATGTATATATGAACTCATGTTTCCTTTCCATATTTTTATAACCCTTACTGAGATTTTTATGCTCATCCCAAGTCTTTGAAATGTTTTTCACAGGTCAAGGGAAAGGCACATGATGTGATGATAGTGTCAAGGATGTGTTAAGAAAGAATCCATGTTTTATTTTAAATATGTTTCCATTGATGGGAAGAATGAATACTTTCTTTTGTGTAACCACTTTGTTTAAATGTGGAATGTAATGCAAGTTTCATGATCTAATTCTCTAAAACTCTAAACCTGAAAAGATCCTCAATGTGTAATCTTGTAATAACTCAAGATTAAGTAAGGTTTAAGGCTGGGGCCTTATATAATCGCTTAAAATTGTGTCCAATATTTTAAAAATTTTGTTTCAAAAAAATAATATAAAAGAAGTGCTTGAATGGAAATGAGTAAATCGAAATCTATAAAATATTTGGACATAGAAAAGTCTTAGTTCAGGATCCAAATGAGATTATAAAAATTACCCCCAATATAAAGAACATAATTTGGATAGTAATTTAACATTTAAAAATGAATGGTAATACATTCCACCATAATTAAAAGACCGAATCTCAAAAAATGTTGTTGAATTCAATGGTGAGAAGAGAAATCTGTTACTTGCATGTGTGACTAAAAAGGATTAAGGGCAGCTTCTTGGGATATCGGGGGTACCTTGGGAGGAATATAGGGAGTATATGGAAGAGGTTTGATGTGTATAGAGAATATTGAGTGAAGTAAAATGGGAGTGTGGGTGGTTTTATATTGGAAATGAAGTTGATTTCATTATTATTTTTGTTATGGTCAATTTATAATAAAATATTGGAAACCACAATCCATCCCATGGTTTACATCCAATGTTTTATTCCAATGAGGTGTATTTTACATTATTTTATATTGGAAAGGTGCTAACATATCAAAATATTTCCCTTCCCTTTGTATTGGTGAGTAACATTGTTGAAGATGTTAAATTAAATTCATAAAATATATTATATGTATTGGGGGATTCATAATGGATTTAAAATAAATAAATTAAACCTTAAAATAAAAAATAATGGAAAAACACATATTGTGTCTAAGATAAATTTTATATTACTTATTACATCAATATTATTGAATTATGATGTCATAAAACACATCGTATTATTATACTATATTTAATTTTGAACCAAATATTCGGCTGTTTCAGAAAAATATGAAAAGTACATTGTTGGATAATTTCAACAACATTATTCAATAAATAGTATTCATTGTTTCTATATAATTATCTAAATATTTTAATTGTCTATATTAAAATAAAAATATGCATTAATTGAAAATGAAGGGAATTTGACAATGAATATTTATGATCCGAAATAAAAATATCATTTTAATGCATTAAAATTATTCGATAATTTATATTTAATAATTGTAATTTAATAATATATTTTAACAGAATAAAAAATATTTCAAAAATCCATTAATTCAACAAAATAGATTTCTTAATTGAATTTGAATATTATCGAAATATAGTATTATTTCTTTAAAAATCATTTACAATGTAACAATAATATGATTAATATATATTCATTATTATATAAAAAATAATTTACATATCCCTATTTCTAGGGACTTGACACATATACCTTTATTACACTAGAATAATTCCTATGATTATGGTGAATGATTCTGGGGATTTCATGGGGTCATCATATGAAAATTCATTGGGTTGGGATCTGGATGAGCTTGAACATATCCCATAAATAACTTTTATTATTCTTTTGTTATTGGATATAATTCTAATAATAGTATATGTAAAAGCCCCTAAATTCTATTTCCCTCAGAAGCTCTGATAAATGGCCTTCATATGGAATAATCATTCTAGATGAAGCCATCAGTTAATTGGTCTGTGTAAAAAGGATTTATTAAAACCATATATTTATACTTGTCATATGATCAATGTTCAATGAATATATAATCAATAGTAATGATACTTTATAGTAATTTATATCTAATTCGATAAAATAACATCTAAGAAGTTCATATACTTTATATATTCATTAAATAAGAATGGCAATTTAGTTTATAATAGTTTGGGGTGCTAAAACCTCCCACCCTGATAAAAAATTTCTCCATCGAAATTTACTTTTTCCAAACTAAAACATACGAGGGTAAATACACATCATCACATATCCTAGTTCCCACATATCTTTTTCATAATTTTGGTTTCCCCACATCACCTTGATGAGGGGAGTTTTCTTATTTTGTAGAAAATTTCCTCTACCATCTATGATCTTCACCTACTTCTTCTCAAAGTAAAGGAACCTCTACAATGGTAGCACCTATAAACCAAGTACATTTAATGAGTCTAGGATTTAATTCCAAAATAGGGATATGTGGAATGAAACCTGTACATTAGACGTGTTCGTTGGGAGTTTTAGTCGATAATCAACTGCTCTGATGTGATCAAAAAATGTCAAAATAGATGATGTTCGTTGGAAAAATCATTGCCTTATTCCAAAATATAATCACTCTATTATATGGATATATATTAAGGAATACCAGTTCTCCAAAATTAATTTCTAGGTCACATCAATGATTTTCATCATTGATATTTTATAGACTTCGAGGAACCTTGATGTGTTACTGGATTGTCTTAACTATCTCATTAATTTCTCTAACAATATATGGTACTAGATGTTTTAATTAAAAATATTCATCCCAACATGCTGGTTTTGTGAACCTCATTCCATAAATGGACTCATATGGAGTCACATGGATGCCCGAATAGAAACTGTTGATGTGTGAGAACTCCCTAAAAGGAAGTCGTGGGTCCCATAATCCGTTTATGTTCTTTGAGAAAACTCCCAACATGTCCTCAACTATCCAGATTGTCTGCTTAGATTTTCCATCAGTTTGAGGGTGACAAGACATACTGAAATTGATCTCAGTGTTTAGATAATGCTAGAGACTTTTACAAACCATATAGGTGAATCATGGGTCTCGATCAAACACAATTGATATTGGTGCTCCAAGTAGCCATATGACCTCTCTGATTTAAATATGAGGTAGTTGATCCCGTGATAAATATTCTTGAATCACAATGATGTATATAGTCTATGTATGAAAAATAACACAAAAACGAGGCACCATTGTTTCATTTGGATGTCTTCAGATGTCCAGTGACAAATTCCATGGTGGTTTTTTCACATTACCATTTTGGTGTGGGTAATGGAAGAAACATCCCCTTAGAATTATTTCATTTATACATAATGTAATGAATTACCAGGAACCTCAATGTATATTCAGATATATACTTCTTCATTTTATCCATCCAATAGTGCTTTCAGAGATGAAGGTACATCTTATTGTTTCCTAGGTTAATAGAGAAACTGAAACTATTTGCATCATCCAAAAGTTCATTCTTTATCTCTTGATTTTATAGAACTCATAATCTTGAACAAAATATCAAAATTCCATCTCCATTAACATTTATTGACAATGATTTATCTTTTTTGATAGTTTCCACATTATTTTGACTTCACAAATAATTTTTTTGATCATAAATTATCCATTAAAAAAGAGATGGATGAGAAATAAATTATGAAAATATTGATGTTGTTCATTTCTTTATGATTCCCATGTACATATTCTTGAAGTCTCAGAATATCAGATCCTTCTATATTATCTTCAATGATTGAATTTATGGATCCTTTATACTTATAGAATCATCCACCTTGTTTACATTACCGGGAAGGTAGTGGATTGGGAATTCATAATTCTTAATGAGATCTTACCATCTTTGTTGGCCCGTATTAATCTCTTTTTAAGGGAATATATATTTGAGACTTTTGTGATCTGTATATATTTTTAACATCTCCCCATAGAGATAATACCAAATATTTTTAACACAAATATCATATATTCTATCTCCACATCATCTGTGGGATAGTTTTTCTCCTTAATTTTCAACTGCTTTGAGATATAGGTAATGAAATTTTGAATTTTCATCCACACACATCCCAACACATTCTTTGAATCATCACTGAAGATTATGAAATGATCCCCACATTTGGATAGTTTGAGAACAAGGGAAGTTATAAGCCTACATTTAAACTCCATGAAGCTTTCTTCACATTAATCATTCAATGAAAACCTTACTCCCTTAAGATTTAGATACTTAAGGGGTGTTGACAATCATGATAAATTTCTCACAAATCGGCAATAATATCCATCTAACACAAGGAAATTATGAATATATATCGTTGATATTGGCCTAAAACATCCCTCAATTATTTTGGACTATAAAGGATCCTCATATACTGAATTTTTTTATGATATTCAACAATAATGATACTTCATTCATCCAAAACTCACACTTGTTGTACATTTCATAGAGCTTCCATTTTTGTAAGGTGTTTTGAATAGTTCCTACATTCTCCTCATTCCCGTTATTGGTAATGAATTATTTTTGAATAGTTCTTATATATACTACAAAAAAAATCAATGTAGTCTCTAACAACTTTATTCAACAAGTACATGGAGATTACTGAAGAATTAGGGAGTCTAAATTCCATCATTATAAACTCACTGTTCCCATAGGTTGTACGAAAAATAGCCTTGTCAATATAGTACTTCTTTATCCTAACATAGAAATATCCCGACCACAGATCAAACTTGGAGAATTATGTTTCTCCACATAGCTAATAGAAAAAATCATTTGTTCATGGTAATGTATAATTGTTCTCTACTTTGATGTTATTGATCTCATGATAATCAATGTAAAGGCTCATTTACCCCTACTTCTTCTTGATGAAGAGGACTGGTGCACCCCATGATGAAACACATGGGCATATGAATTGTTTATCTATATTCTATTAAATTTTTTTCTTCATTTCCTCATGTTCCACAATATCAATCTTATACTGATACTTCAATATTGGAAACTCCCTAGGGATAAGATCAATTAAAAATTCAACCTCTCAGTTAGGGGAAGATGAAACCATTCATTGGGAAACACCTCAATATATTCCCTAACAATAGGCATTTCTTCAAGGATGGTTCCTTACATAGACTCAATAATTTGAGCTATATATTCTTGCTCATGGGGATATAATATCCATTCATGAGATCGTGGTGAAAAATAATATTCATCATTATCTGTGTACTTGTATAGAATTTAGGGATATTTTTCCCATATGGTGAGTGATTTCCCTCTTGAATCAATTTATGTTGTTTCTATATAGGGAATTGCAATCCATTCCCATCATTGCATCAAAATACACCAACAGAATCATGAAAATATTATTTGAGAAGTTCAATCAAAAAAATTTGATAGGGGAGGAGTTATTTACATGGGATGAAATAATTGACCCATTTTCAATATACACATACATTTCTACATGCATTCTTCTTGGTGGTCTTCAAAACATTTTACAAAACATTCATGATATAATGGAATGCATAGAAATATGGATGATGACCCTAACATTCACTTTTTGATTCAGGATCTAATTTACCCATTGTAGACATAGTAATCCGTACTTTTGTGTCACTAAACTTATAAATGGGAATCCAATTACATTAAAATGGCAACTTTTAAATTACTTTTATATCCCTATCTTATGATTTTCTTCCATAAATGTTTTCCATGATCTACTTTCTAACATATCTCATTATTTTATTTCTTTTCATTGATCCCATAATAAAGGTTTATAAGGAGCATATCAATTTACCATTGTATATACCTTGGGATTTTCAAACCATGTGCATTGTAAAGCCCATTTTTTGTGTACCAATTTATCCCAACTCAAGCCCTAAAGACCCTATCATATTTGTTACTCCTAGGTACATCTATTCTAGAACGACTTCCAATTGTAAGATCTACACATGGATGTATTTTATTGATAAGAAACCTTATCTTTATTCAAAAAAATCCAGGGATGTTCTCTTAAAAAATGTCTTATTCCTAATTATTTATACTAGGGTCATATAATAATAATTCCAAAAATAACAACAGATATCCTCTTTTACCAAATATAAAAACCCTTATCTTTATATAGAATTTAAACATGAATAATTACAAAAAATTTCACATAATAAAACCTAGAATATTCAGAGCTATTGTGTATCTGTGAATTTATATACATTACATTAAAACATAAAATAAGAAAATCACCATATTTAATGAAAATAGATTTCAATTTACCAAAATATTCCTCCTTACATAACACTACATGGGTTAACCAGAGGGAATGAATGAGAAATTGGTGAGCTATAAATCCTGATAAGGTAACAAACATGGGGTAACATGAAGAAGATACTATATGTTAGAAATTAGACATATCAAAGGATCATAAAGGAAACATTAATATAACGACATTATTTATAATGTTAATGAAAACATATGAAATGTGTTAAAACATAAAACATGATATTAGCATTAGTCAAGCCTCATTGTAAATGGAGGATCATGAGTAAAAGCTCAATACCCATGGAGGATTATGATTGAGAGATCATTGAAAATGAAGGACCATGAGTCAAATCACATTTCATGTGACATATCTTGATATGAGACATTACCCAATACATTGGATTGCTATCATGGTGCACCCTTCATGATCAATTCGTTATCATGCTTACGTGTTCAACATAGATCAAAGAACATATTTCATTAGCCATCATAACTTATTCCATGATCAAGAAATTTTTTCATACATACATATATATAAACAATAAATAAGTATCTGTTCATAAATGAAATTACCCTTGATAGGGAAATGGGTATGGTATTCATTAAAGAATGATTTTAGCCCCGAAAATCATAGTGTAATTTTGGATGAAAAACCACGTCCTATAGAAGTTCATAAAATGGGTTAATGACAGAGAAAGGGGTATATAATCATTTAGAAATAAAATGGAATAGAATAGTCACAAGGAAGTAGAATCCCCAACATATTTAATTGTAAATATAAGGTGTAACATAATAATGAGTCTTAAAGTAAGATGATAATAAGAAAGACCCATTATGATTTTTTGGCATGATAACTGGTGTACATACAGGAATATAGGGTGGATTAATGAGATTGAAAGGACGTACTAATAATTTATATATCAAATTAAAAGTTATAGAATCATGGAAAATCATATCCCAAAATATGAAAATGGAATTTAATAATCATCATAAAAAATTAGTGCTTGAATGGAAATGAGAAGAGAGAAACCACTTACGGAATATCAGTATAAGAACTAATTAGGTAAAGCTCCAAATGAGGGGGGATAAATGATCCCTCCTGTAAATGAAAAAAACTTGATAGTAAGGTAATGATAAAAAATGATTGTAAATATATAAAATTATTATTTAAATAACTAATCTCACATAAGGTTCTTAAATTTAAATGTGATGAGAGAAATCCCATACATGGATGTGTGACTCCAAAGGCCTAGAAGACGATTCTTGGAAGCTTTTTTGCAAATTGGGAGGAATCATGGGAGTAGATCATAGAGGTTTGATAAGCTTCATGGAGTTTTTGTGAAGATAAATGTGAGATTTTGTGGGTTTTTTAGGAAATGAGGGGGATTTATTTATTATTTTGGTCTTTGACACTTCATAATAATTTTTTTTTAAAAATCATCCCATGTTTTTTACCCTGGTTTATAAAATAGAAGATTGTCTTACATTATTTTTTATGGCCATGGTATGAACTTATTAAAGAATATCCCTTGTATTTGTGGATGTCAATGACACTCATAATGAAATTAAATTGATATCATAAAATATATTATATGTCTCAAAGGATTCTTATTGTATTTAATAAATTAATAAAATAACCTCAAAACAAAATTATTTCAAATAATAAAAATATATTTGGACGATGATACCTTTTATTTACCTTATTAAAACATTATTTTTCCACCATTATGTCATAAATCACACTGTATAATTATATGTTAATTAAACTTTACCAAAAATTCAAATATCTCAGAAAATTATGAAAAATTCCCTAGTATATAATTTCAACATACTAATTCCAGAAATAAAATACCTTTTCTATAATTATTTTTCTAAATATGTGAATTTTTACTTTTAGTATAAAATCTATATTTATTGAGAATGGCATGTTTTTTATACTAAATTTTTTTGAACCCTAATAAAATTTATATTTGACATCATAAAAATAATATGATAATATAATTTTAATAAAATTAATTTAATAATATAATTTATTCAAATAATTTTTATTTTATAAATTCCTTAATTCATAAAAATTGATTTCTTAATTGTATTGGAATAACAACCAAAAATATTATTTGTTCTTTAAAATTCATTTAAAATGTAACAATAATAGGATTAAAATATACTAATTATTCTATAAAGAATAATATACATAAAACTATTTCTTGGGACTTGATACATATCCCATTATTAAACTAACATAAGCCCTAAGGGGATGGTGAATGATAATGGGGATTTCATGGGGTTATTCAGTGAACATGGTTTGAGCTGTGATCTCAATGAGGTTAAAATAATATTTTAAAATAAATATATAATGCTTAATTTATTGGATATCATCTTGGTTACGGTATTGGGAAAATCCCATAAATTTTATCTACATCAAAAGCTCGGATAAATATGTTTTATAGGGTACAATCTTACTAGATGGGGCCATCATTTCTTCTGTCTGTGTAAAAAGGATTTTTTTAAGATCCATTGTTTATACTATTCTTGTGATCACTGTTCAATGACTATATTATCCATAGTAATGATACTTAACGTTAATTTAGATCTAAATGGATAAAATAAAACATATTAAGTGCATTCCTTTTTTGTATCCATTAAATAAAAATGTGAATTTATTTATGATATATTGGGTTGTTACATTTTTTATCATTGGGAACATTAATTAATATTAGTGTGAATGTTCAAAATTATACTCTTATCATATAAAATAAAAATTCTGTAATTATAATGTCCATTCCTTGATTTTATTGAAAATTTATCATTGTTTAAAAAATTTGGTCATTCTATACATCCTATCTCATGATAGGGATATTGTGTTTTCTAGTAAAATTGGGTTATCGACCATTGAAAATGATTCCCCAGTGACTTTTTCTGACATGATAAATATACCAGATAATGGAAAATATATAATATCTAAAATAATTTCTTTATCAATAAAATTTATTTAAAGGTTATAGATCTAAAAACAAAAACATATAATATGTGGAATTATCTAGAATCTATTTTCTAATAGATCACTAATGTTATATAACTAAAGGTAAAATATTGGAATAGAAATTTCAATGAAATTAGAATAAGTGATAAAATATAATTTTTGTGTTCATCACCTCAATTAAATGATGTTTTTTGAATTCTCAAATACTTTGGATATTTCTAGGAACATGTTAAAATTTTGTATAATATTTTGAAAAACATTCAAGAACAGATTAATTTTAGATTTACTACTTTATAAGATAATTATGATTTATATCTTGATGAACAACATATCTTTTTTACTCCTTATAAAATGAGAAAGGATATAATTTTCTTAAAGAAGATAAAATATTAATTGGATTTTAAAGCTATTCAAATAATGAAAATTCATGATAGTGGAGACGGTGATCCCTATGATTATGAGATAACTAGAATGATGAGATAAATGTGGAAATTATATCTCATATACGTATGTATTATTGAGGAGGATGTATCATGTTTCCCATATTAAACTAAGTGATTACCTGAGATTGTCGGAAACAAATCTCAATTTCACCTCCCCAAAAGCTAGAGGATGTAATATAGATGTGAGGGAATAGGGTGTGCTTGTGGGGATATTATTCCCTCACAGATCAATGTGTGGAACATTAGTACATAATATTGGAATGTAGTAGAAATAAAATAAACAAGAAGTATCGTATTAATAAAAAACATCCAATAAATGAAACTATAGAAGTTGAATTATAAATAGATACAATATAATTCTGATTATATCATGAAACTATAGAAAAAAAGAGTTATTGGAGATTCAGGTAGAGTATAAATACACAAAATGCTATATAATATTAAAAAAATACAAAAATAAACTACTTATAAGATCACACGCATAAGTTTTTTCAACTTCTCTAATACACTATCATGGTTCTCATTGTTTATAATATAAAGATAAAATCTAATTCCTTGTTTACACCTATAGTAATGAATTATACTCGGGTTCCAAGGATGGGCTAGACATGGTTCAAAAAATACCAAGTAGGCCACCACCAAAGGCATTTAAAAAAATATAGTATGTTCATATAAAATTACATATGTGCTGATAAAAATTTTGAATAGTAAATTAGTAATTAATCAGTTAGAACTAGGTTTCTTAAGGACACTTCACCGATTCTTTCTGCTTCATCCTATGTCATATTCCCTGAACAAATGGGGAAACAATACAAATATTATTCACCATATAAATGGGTTATCATAAATAAGGTATCAATATTGGACTGGGCTCAATCATCTTATTTTTCATGGAAAACACATCCCTTTGATTTGATGAAATATAATTCACTAAATTATGCATAAGGAATAAATAGAATTTAAATAATTATCCTCTTTGGCCCATCCAAGGAATCACATATAAGGAACCCAAATATCACACTAGGAGTGCAATAAAAACAAAACACTATATTACCCATTTATTGGATATCCTTAAATGGGATCCAATATATCCCTCCTAACATGGTGTGAGGACAATAACCCCTGGTATCATTTATAATAAATCTTATATAGATACAAGTTCCACCTTTCTAATGGTATAGAGTCAATGAGACATTATGGAAAATAACAATAAAATCTACCACATGTTCATAGATGACCACTCACCTATTTTATCCATTGATTCAATCTAGAACGAGAGGAATGGTATAGCATAAAAAATTAATAATACGAAAAAGTAATCACACCAAAATAGTGCATAATATCAAATTATAAATGATGTAATGTAGTAAACGGGTTAGAGTTCTTACTATTTTAGATCCAACAGATGAACTAACGAATTAAATGATGATCAGATGGAAGAGATCCGATGGAACATTAGTTATGCAAGGAGGGGGAGCTCTTTTACACATATATACACGAGAATAAAATGATACTATATTAAAATATGAGGCTCTATTAACTTTTTTTAATTACATTACTAGAATTTACAGGGTGTAAAAATGAATTTAACATCCTGTAATGGTCTTGTTTTTTATTATAGGGAGAATAGATTATGAATCACAAAATGGGTATATAAATCCATGCTCACATCATCTATTTATATGAATTTCAAATGTCAGGATTAGAAACAGGATCCATCACTCCTACTACAATCTTCCCAAAATAAAACAGACTTGCCTAAATGGTCAATAATTAGTTTGTAAGACAATATATCAACTTAGGATGGGTTTAAATGAATCTAAATAATACATTCCTATCAAAAAAGTCATTGTGTCACAACCTCCACATCAATGATCAATACTTCATCAGTGTTTCCCTTATGAGGGGAATGAGGAATCATCATAGAAAATTTGTCGACACTGAGCATGTATATCAGATTATCTCTCTCTCTCGGGTCTCATCTTGCACATAGTCATGCTGACATATCATGTGGACAAGTGTAACTGACCCTTTTTAAAGGTATTTTCCCCTAATCAATGATATATATTACATTATCCCTAATGGATGTATCATACACTATATCAATATCTTTAGGATCAAATAAATGATACATGTCTTAGTGATTAGGTAAATGATGTGTTACATGGATGATGTTGTGCATGGAATGATACATATAAATTTAATACAACTAATAGTTCAATATAATAAATCTCTACATGATCTCAAAAGGGAACACATATCCATGAAATATATTTCACTATCAATGAATCTATCTATGAATAATTGTATGATAATCATTGAGAATGAATCGATTCCCCGTCATGAACTCTAGAGGCCGACAGTGATGATTGGTATAATATTTATTCATGGATTGTGTTAAATCATTGAATATTTGAATCAGATTTCTACAAAATAAAGGCAATAGGTATATATTATGACTCAGTAGTGGTAACTCAATACCTCAAACAAACACATGGGTAATAGGAACAACCTATAAAAAAGGCCTCATATGGATCCATATTAGTCATATCCTTGGAGATATTATTACAGGAAAACTCGGATATAGGTACATGTTTCCTCCATGAAACTCTAAAATAATGGATGCCTTCCTAGACCATGTCCTCTTAAAGAGGGATTGTATGTTAGGATTTCCCATCATTATGAGGGTGATATGATGTGCTCAAGAGAAACTATGAAACCAATGCCTTCTTCAAGCCCTTCCAGAACCATGATCTAAACATAAAATCTCAACCCTATATGATAGAATAGGGAACAACATGAAGGTATACTATACCCCTAATATAAATCCCCCCATGATCAGAAAATGAAAATGTATCCTGTATCGATATAAAGTGTTTGATTTTGGTCAACCTATCAATGAACATCCATGTGTCATCACTTACATGATAGGATATCATTGAAACATTCAAAAAACTAGTGACAAAATTTCATTTCCACTCATGAATGAATTTATTTTTTAAAAGTCTCATAGGTCATCAGTGATCCTCCTTCACAAATAGAAAGATGGAGAAAAAAGTGTTAAACTAGAAATTTGTCTCTTCATACATGACTAACAATATTGATGATGTATGTCTTTGTACATCTTAATAAACCCTGGGTGAACATACCAAACTTACACATGAGACACCCACCTGAAATCATATCAAATTCTAGTTGAAACCAAGATATGTCACTACATGTGTAAAATAAAATCCCTATTAGAAAACCAAATAGGTGGTGGGTCCTTGCTGAAGAAACATTCCCTCATGACTATGCCCTCAGGATAAAGAAGATTCAATATTCTTACCCATTCCATTGGGGAGTATGGCACTACCAAAGCTAATAAAATAGGCTACCGATAATATTTCTAATCCTCCATGCACATCTAAGAAAATAGGGCCATCCGTTCCACTAAATACTTTCTTTCTAGAAAAATTAGATCAGAGTCTTCTAGAATTTAGAATCATCCATATAACTCCTTGTTTTGGGGTATATGCAACTCAAAGTCATAAGAATATAGGTAAAACATATTTGTTTTTACCTATATTAATATTTCACCATTTTAATGAAAAAAATATAATTGTGTAACATAACAAGGATTCAGATGCATTTTGTCTTTAGAAAATTAAGACTAAACATAAAATTTACTTAAAAACATAAACATTATTTAATTCCATCTTCTCTGGATTCATAGAGGACCTTTTTATGCTTAGTAAGAGTAACCATATATGTATATAATTCAATGAATGGGTGAACTAAAATCTTAGTAATAGGATAAAGAAGGACATGAATCAAGATAAAATAGACTAAGAATAATGTCATAGTCATAAAATAATAAAGGGATCGTTATAGTAATCATGATATGAGTTAGTATATAATGTCATGGAATGTGTAAATTCAAAAAAAATGAAACATAATGTTTTATATGTCAAATACCACACATTGTTTGTAACGAAGATAAAAGGATGTTCACATATAACATTTTTGTATAATCATTACATCATCATCATTAAGAAAAAATTTATAATGTTTACCATGAATATTATGAATTGACTGATTATATACATCACAATACATATTTCATTTGAGTGTTATATAATTCTAGTTTCACTAGTGAGATCATAACATTTACATAATCAGGCATTCCACATAAATTGTATATCAATATTTTATATAAAATAAAACATGGAATGGAATGGGTTTATTAATTATAAATTCATTAATAAACATTTAATGTGGCCAAAATAATAATGGAATGACATACTTGGTATACGAATAATCAATAATGAGTGAGAAGAAAAAATATCATGTGAAGTAAATTATGTTATCTTTGAAATAACAATTCTTTTGGAAAAAATATTTTCATTTATCATAAAATAGATTGTAAACACGAATATCAATTAAATGAGAATGTAAGAAAAAAATTAATAGTTAGTAATATTAATGAACATCAACATTGAAATTTTTATTGAAAGAGGAAAAATGGAGATTAAAGAAACTATGATTAAGAATCCTCTTAAATTGCGTCTTAAGGTTTTCTAAACTTTAATATCCTAGATAATCACATTATATTGAATAATTAAAAATAATAATGTAATATAGGTTTATTTTTTTGTATAAACCTATTAAGTTTATTTGAATGCCATATTAATGTGTTATGGTGTTAAATTTCATCATTTTGGTGTTCTCATTCTCTTAGTCTTCATGATGGGTTCACAAGTATACATGAATGCATGATATTGTAAACATGGGATAATTATCCAAAATTTATAATCTATTAATGAAATTGTATAATTTTAATTGGTTATGAATATTATTTCGTTCCAAGATATGTGGATGATTCATTAGATAAATAGTAAATGATAATCATTTAGGTTAATTTTGGAGGTTTTTGATCGCAAATAACTCATTTTGTTTAAATAATTTGAATTATGTATATATTTTTGTTCAAAATAAAAAAAGAATCTATAACGTATTTCTTAAATTTTTTTTCAACAATTATAATTGTTTTATGACCAACCATCAAGGTTCTAAATTAAAATTAAAATGTTTCATCCATGAAGGCGATAAATAAACACCTCACAGATGATGTTCTCATTTTTATAATATATGAAAGACGAGAAGAGGATTTATGATGTATTATTACATTATCCAAATATGACTTTATTATATATAATCTACTGAAGATAACATGTCACTTTTATGAATGGAGGTGATGAGATAATATGAAAATAATTTAACATGAATAGAAATAAAAAGATAATGGAAAAAGGTTTTACCTCTTGAAAACTCCACCTTGATAATCTCCTTTGGAAAACTTGATATGGTATCTTGATGAGGTCAAAGGTTCATGGATGCGTGGAGAGGATTGAAATATGTATTGATAAGAATTTTTAAAATTCAAAATCCTTGGATGGAGTGAGGGGAATAGGTGGTGAGGGGTGGTTTTTACATGGGAGGAGAGGGGGTTATCTAATTATTTTATTCATTAGTTCATTATTTTTCCTCAAGATAATGAATTTTTTTATAATTATCACTAAATATATTAAAAATATTGAATGTTTTTTAAATATTATGTTCTCAAATCATCCATGCATCATATATGACTCAATAATTAGTTAATTTTTGAAATATTGTAAATTAACATATTTAACTATTCACTGAAAATTCACATATTTTAGAAAAATACCAAAAATTCACTCTAACAATTACTTAATGTGTATAGTTAGTAAATGATATCAATTTTATTAATATATATTTATATATATGAAAAAAATCTGTTATTCAAAAAATAATGTTATTTAAATTATAATTGATTTAATGTTGAAAAAATTAATTAAGGACTCATAAGAAAATATTTTAATTATAAGTAAAAACATATTAATTTAATAATAACTTTTATGAATATAAGTTGTATTTCAAATTATTAAATTAATTATTAAATTTTAATTAAATATTTAGAAGTTACAAAGATACCTAAACTAAATTTATCATTTTTTAAAAATTTATTTACTTATTCCATTAAATAATGTCATCATATCGTCACCCATAAGATACATAAATTATATTTAAACATACATAGTTGAGGTTATTATTACATTGGAAGGACTAATATTTGTAAGGGTCATATTATTATTCAATAGGTAATGTTTCTATTTTTTTAGAATAGAATCATTAACTTCTAGAAGTACCTCCCATTTTATTCTTTCTTGAATTATATGGTCTGAATTTTGTTTTCTATGTGATTTTATGTGAATTTTACAGTGTAACAAATTTATAATATTGTAATTTTTAATCATATAATTCATGGTTATCACATTCTACCCCCTGATTAAATTCCCCCTTGAATATTCATTATAAAAATAATGGTGAAAAAAAGTGAGGGTACTTCTTATTCATTGCTTACTCTAGTTGGCATGTTTCTCCTTCATACATGAGGTTTTTCCAGGGTACATTGACTAGATGAGTTGTATTTTTTCATAGAACATTATCTATAGTGGTCCACGTTAATCATGAAATCCTCCATGTAAGAGAGATCATTTTCCAAATGCTCCACCTCAGGATTAAGTACATGTGAAGGATCTATTATGTACATACTCAAGAGGGATACATGGAATACATCATGTACTTGAGAAATGGTAGGTGGAAGTGCTAGTCGAAAGGCTGAAAATCTTAAATGATCTAAAATCTCAAAGGGATCGATGTACCTAGAACATAGATTTCCCTCCCCCCAAATCTCTTGATCCTCATCCATGGATTTATGTGGAGGAATACCTCATATATAACATTAATCTCGAGATCTCGTTGATGTTTTTTAGATATTTTGTAATCATTGAGCTACCTTGATGTGCAGATAAACATTTTTCACCTTCCACATCCTTTTTTCGACCATTTTACGTCATAGTGGCACACATTTACTGACTTCATCACAACATGTTAGTGTTCTGAAATTTTTACCATTATGGGAATCATATTGATCTATTTGGATGTTGAAAGAAAAATATTTTTTCAAGGGATGTCTGTAATTGTTAGATGTTGGTCCCATCCATTTTTTAAGACCGTAGAACATGATCTGATCATGTCTCCTAGTGTTTTAATAGTCCACATGGATTGGAAAACATTTTTTAATGACTAGTAGTAATGGTGTTCATCTCCATGTTTAGGGAATTTTGGGAATTTTCTATAACATGGAGACCACCATGCTGCTCTTCCTCAAAGATAAAGGTGGAATCCTAGAACGAGATAAGTGAACCAAGAAAAATAGAGATAGGATGAATCACTGAAAAAACCTCATCTTGTCACCGTTGTGTCACCTTTTCCATCAACACCTCAAATAGAAACCTAAAGACACTATGTTATATAGATTTTTCAACATAAAACTGAAAATACGCAGCACAAAGGACATCCAAACTATATCAACCCCATCGACCACGATTTTGAAATCGCTTGATCGACACACACCACCTTCTTATTTATGGAAGAAACAAAAATAAAAAAATAAAAAAACTAGAACCCTCTTGACCATGAAACATTATAAGACTGAACCCACAAGTAAATAGAAAACCAGATCCAAAAAAACATCGCATTAGTGGAAAACAGATAAGAGAAAACATACTAGATCCAAAGAAAAAATTAAACCGAACCAAATCAACATCAAAGAGGGGACTGACCAACACTGACGCCATTAACTACACTGCCATTGTAAACATCGCCACCATGGAAACCAACGTCACCACTAACCCATCTATCATAACCCCACCTCCATGTGTTCGACCGAGATCTGCGGATAATTCCCAGTAGGGTTTCTAGGAATCAAGAAGCTATAAAATCATCGTCAGCTTCATATTGCCACCGACCCCTACCACCTCTATATGCCAGATCCATGAATACAAGTAGTGCCGAGAAAAAACTGTCGTGTTAGATACCCATTGAATAAATTCTCCACCATTGAGCTATCTATGCCAGCACCTAAAGAAAATTCCTCCACATAAGAGACTCCTGGAAAAATCTCGCCGCCCAGAGACATACATTCCATATTACCTAGCACTAGAACCCTAGGGAGGTCCTGAGAGGGGAGCTCGTGAGAGTGTCCATATACTCAATATTCAGCATATAGAAATCCCATAAGACAATTTTGGGTTCCTAATGATTTTATAACTAATGTTTGTGGACCCAGACAAATATGGGTACAAAAATTGTTTATTGGATAAACTGTTTTGTAGGTAAACTACCTAAAGATCTCTAATAAAAAAAGTATATAGAAAATGGATGTTCAAGACACAAGAAAGGGGAATACTCAATATTGAAAAGTCTTATCAAAATTAATGTAGGACATGTCAAATTTTGTGATAATGGTCAGGGAAAAATCATCAGCCTAGTTCAGATTGTTAACCCTAACTCTATTTCAATTTTCAAAGTAGTTTATGTTGATAGAATAAAGTATAACTTTCTCAGTATATCTCAATTTTGTGATGATGAATTTAATGTAAAATTTAAAAATAAATAATTTCATGTTTTTATGCCAAGAATATCATAATATTTTCTTCTCTTAGGAATGATAATTTATATGCTATAAATTTAGACACACTAGCCTCACAGAATGTTTCGTGTCTAAGTGCCTTTCCTAAAGATTCTTGGATTTGATACAGAAAACTAGGAAATTGGAATAAACAATATCTTAAGAAGTTAATTATAAAAGTATTAGTTAAATATCTACCTAAATTAGAGTTTCCAGTCAATAAGATATGCAATTCTTATCAAAAATGAAAGAAACATAAAATCACCATGAAACCAATTAAATAAGTAACTACGTCTCAACCTCTCGAGATGGTTTAAATTGATTTGTTAGGATAATTTAGAGTTTCACATCTAAATGTGATGAAATATGTTTTTTCTAATAGATTACTTATCTAGATATAGTTGGACCTTTTTCTTATATCACAAAAGTGAATCATTCTCACACTTAACCAAGTTTTCCAGGACATTAGAAAATCTCAGAGACTTAATATGAAATCATTAATAAACAGAGTCTTAATCAGACCCATCCTTAAGAATACTTTTTATGAGTTATGGAACAATATTAAACCCAATGTATGATATTTTAATGTGTTTTCATGTAATGTTTATATCCAGAACACTGAAGACAATTTAGATAAATTTTCCTCAAAAAGTGTCGAAGGAACATTCCTAGGATATTCTACATCACGTAAATCATATAGAGTATTTAACAAGAAAACCATATGTGTTGAAGAATCATTAAATTTCAAGTTTGATGAAGCATATCCACATGAGACTAATAACTCACTTGAAAATATTGAATAGGATATGTCCAATTTGGAAATTAATGCTAAAACCCCAAATAATCCTGTAAAGGAATTTATGAAATCGTTAGATTCCATAAATTGTCTAAAATCTATCCATAATAAAGCAGATCAAAATGATTAACCTGAAATAAATAGTCCCACCTTTTCTATAAAAACCAGGACCCTTAAAAATCCTTTGTTAGATGATTTTGTTTGAGATTTATATTGAAGAACAAAAACTATATATTCACTAAAAAATCAGGTTGAACATCAAGTGTTCTTGTCACAACCTGAACCTAAAAATATCAATGATGCAACCAATGATGTATTTTGGGTAATGGATATGTAGGAAGATCATATCCTATTTGAATGAAATAATGATTAGAACCATTTAGATTGAGAAAAAGTGAAATTGACCATAGGTACCAATTGGGTGTTTTGGAAATAAAGTGGATAAAGATGGATGTATTGTTAGAAACAAAGAGAGTATGGTTTCACAATGATATAATCAAGAAAAAGGAATTGATAATGATGATAAATTTTCACCAGTATCAAGGCTTGAATCCATTATAATCTTACATGTGTGTAAAACACACTTTAATTTTAAACATTATCAAATGGATGTTAAAAGTGCATTGTTAAATGTTTATATAATTGAGGATTTTTTTGTTGTACAACCCCCAGGATTCAAAAATACACATTTCCAAATCAATTTTTGAACTTATCTGGAGCATTATATGGTTTGAAACAAGCTCCAATAACTCGGTATGAAATATTACGTAATTTCCTTACATCTTAAGGTTTTACATAAAGATTTTCTGATCCTACTTTGTTTATAATAATAATAATTTCAAAATAAGTTCTAATAGATATAATATATTTGGATGATTTTATTTTTGAATATTATAGAAATTAATTATGTAATGTTTTTTAAGAAATGATGCAATGTGAATATGGAATGAGTTTGATGGCTGAACAAAAATATTTTCATGGATTTCTAATATTTCAAAATAGAGAGGTTATTATAATAAATATATTTAAGTACAGAAAATATATATTGAAAGGATATGTTTTTGATAGAATTAAAATTAGTGAAAACCCGATGAGTTCTACATGTAAGTTAGACCTTGATTAAAATGGAAAATCTGTTGATTAAACTGCTTATAGAGGAATGACAGGGAGCTTTCTCTACATGACATCAAGTAGGCCAAATATTATGTTTAATGTGTGCATGTGTGTAATATTTCATGAAAAATCAAAATAATCACATATAAATGATGTTAATAGTGTTTTCAAGTACCTCAAATATTCAACTAATTTATGATTGTTCTACCCTAGAAGAAAACCTTATGATTTGGTTAGTTATTTAGATGATGTCTTTGGTGTATGTATGTTAGATAGAAAGAGTACCTCTGGAACACATCACATTCTGGGAAAGTCTATAATATCATGGAATAGAAGAAAGTAAAATTCATTTGCATTTTCTATTATTAGAAGAGAGTATGTTTCTGATGGTAGTTGTTGTCCAAAAATTTTATGGATGAAAAACATTTTATTAGACTATGGATTTAAATTTACAAATATCCCCATAAACTGTGCCAATACAACTGCTATTAAAATTTCTAAAAATCCAATTTCTCATTATATAACAAAACATATTGATATAAGGTATCAATTTTTGAGATATTATTATCAAAAATGTGATGTAACTCTTGATTTTAACTGGACTGAGCATCAACTTGATGACATTTTTACCAAACCCTTAATCTCTGAGAGAATAAACTACATGAGACATGAACTAAGAAGGATAAATTGATAAAGTCATTTCAAACTCTTACCCTTATAAAAACATATGTCTATTTGTGTTATTGGTATAGGTAAAACTGATCCAAAGAAACCAATAAGGTAATAATGATTAGGTGAAACTGATCAGGTGAAACCGATCATTTGAAACCAATTAGGTGAAATAGATCAGGTAAAAATGATCAAGTGAAACCGATCTGGTGAAACATATTAGGGGAAACTTTTTAGGTGAAACAGATTAGTGAAACCTATCAGTTGAAACCAATTTGGTGACACCGATCATTGAAATCGATTGTGTAAAAGAGATCCTATAAAACTGATCACTTGAAAACAATTTTGTAATACCGATTGTGTGAAATTTATGCCTTCAAGGACCCTTTTGTAATTGTATATATTTTAAATAAAACAAAACTATTTTTTATAGTTTCATTTTTTTAATTTTATTTTCTACCATTGACAATCACGAAATGATAAAATGAATTCAATCCACTTAGACCTTTCACCTCCCTCAATACCATAGAATCTTTTACTCTTCGACACTCTACCTCTCTAAAAATGAACATTCTAATCCCTTTAGGTTATAATATTTATAAATCTATTGGATGAAGCACATGATGGTAGAGCTGAGTGAATCTACATCAGCTAAACATCAGAAAGGTGAGTCTTGTTGTACTACAAAGCTGGGTTTCAGAAGCTGGGTTATTACAGCTGAGAAGGATATGTCAGGAAATTTTCTTCTGTCAATAAAGTCAATTTTTTTAGAGTACTAGAATCTATAGGATGGCTATGTTGGATCTTGAACAATGTGTGGCCTTTTTCTCCCAAGATTTTGCATGAATATTTTTTTTCAACTTGAAGATATACATGGATGGGGTTGAGGAGGAAAGGATGAAGTCAACAGTGAAAGGAAAAAATATTTCTTTCTCATCAAGAGAATGTTTTGACTTCGTGGAAATGCCTCATGAAGGTATCTATGATGATTATCAGGGTAACATTCCTCCATCCTCAAATTTTGTTTTTCATATGAGGATGCTCTAAAAGAGTTAACTAGAAGTGATGAATTGAGGATAGCTGCTTATTTTGAGTTAGATGGAGAGGCAAGAAATATCTTTATGTTCATTCAACATCATATCAGCCCAAGGAAGGTAGAGTTCTCAATTTTTAATTATCAAAATATATTCATGATTTACCTATTGAAGAATTGGATAAAGGTGAATCTGTGTAGGAACCTAATGGTATATATTTATGATATGATAGAACTGTCCAAGAATTCAACTTGCTTGTACTATCCTTGGATGATCTTTTCAATGAAATAGATGTTGGGATGTGTGGAATATGCAGATAAAATTAAAAGTTCTTGTATTTGTTTATGCATTCATAATGATATTTAAATGATAGTGAAGATTTTAAGGAACCTGTAGATGAAATTTTGGGTAGGATATGCAAAATGACTCTATGATGATTACAATCAGATTGACCATCCTACCGTAACAAATGATCATGTTGTTCCAGGTAAAAAACCAAGAAGTAAAATTTTATATTTATTTGAGGAATATAAGGATGATATTCTAAGAGAAGAAGGATTTACTATTGAATCAGGAGTGATACTAATAATGATGAGATCCCAAAGTACATGTCTTATGGACCATCCAGTCCACCTATGGATCTACCCTCTAGGGAACCTTTATTAGGTGATGAGGAAGGGGAAGATACTAAATTCAACATTGTGGAAGGTTATGTAAGTAATTCAGATAAGGATTCTGAGGATAATGATGATGATGATCATGATGATGATGGGGAATGTAATGATGATCCTATCAGTGATTCATTAAATGTGGGTCAACAAGTGGTTGATAGATCTTGTAAGGAATTTGTACATGGAGATGCTGATAGAAATGATGGAAAGGGTGTTATCGATCCTATTGAATAGGAGACTTATGATCATTGATGTACTGTTGAGTGGAATAGTAATCTAGGTCTCATACTTTTTTTCTTGGATTAGGACTCATATGAGGAGATGTTGTCTCATCCTCTTTCTTGGCAAGCTCAAGCGGTAGTGGAAAAAATCGCACATGCATCGCTGATTGCACCAACTAGAGTTGATCTAGTATCACAACCAGTGTCTAGTGACCATGTCACTAAGCCTAAATTTGAGCAATTCCAAGATGATATATGTGAGTCAGTGAGATCCTTCCTTAGAGCTAGAAGTGAAGCCTCTACTTCCATGTGTAATTCAGATGCTGATGCAGCTAAAATTTCATGAATAGTGATCCATGAGATTCAACCTTATCTTATTTCTATAGTCGAGACTATCATCAGAAACATTAATCTGCTGATAGAGGAAGTGAAGAGTATTAGAAATGAGTTGAACTCTTTTAAAACTGATTTCAAGACTTCTTTTATTGGTGTGGTGGAAGTTCTTAGGAACCTACTGACACATATACGGAGTATAAATTTGATTAAATTGAAGGAGGAAATTAGTAGAATGATCTTTGGTCCTTCTAGTTTTAGAGAAATAAAGGATGTTGGGGTGGATATGGAGTATCTCAGTGATATAATTATGGAATAACTGAAGAATATAAATAGTGATTTAGACAAAGAAACTCTTTCCAAGGTGCGTTGAAATGCTGATCTTGTTCACAATATGGTAGGGTAGTGTGTAAATGAATCCTCTACTGCTTAGAAGGATATTTGAGATAATGTGGATAAGTATATTTACCAGATGTATACAATGTATTATCTCATCATGAACTTCATGTTTTTTTCCAAATATCTCAAGATTCCCCCAATTACAGAAGCCATTAAGATTCAAGTGGAATAATTTAAGGAGTTTACACCTCGTCTAGATATGTTCAAGGAGAATAAGGATGATTTAGAGAAGGCTGTGTAGTACATATGTTAAATCATTAATGGCTTAATCAAACATCTGAAGTCATACATTCATGTTGAAGATGAAGCCCTAGTTGTTCCACGTACTACATCCATTAGAACTACCTCTCAAACTTGTTCTCAAATGACAATATTCAAGGCTCTCTCTCTAATTCGACTTGTAATTCCAGTGCAACATCAGAGCCAGGTGTTGTCGGAATGGAGACTTAGCCTTATAGCCAATGTCCCTACAAGTGTTTCCTTTCCTGGTTTTTTCATAAGACCACATTTTCCTACAGCCAAAAAACCACATATTACACCTCCATTTGATCCTTACAACAATGGAAAAGAACCTTAGAATCCAAAACCTTAGTGTAGGATTGTTTATTTGATAGGGATTTGTACCGTTTCTTTTTTTAATTGTACACTCTTTAACCTTAACTAAAATCTTTTTGTCTTCACTGTGTTTCTCATTTTATATATGTTCTTTAAATTTCAAAATTATCTATATTTTAACCATTTTTACTAATCCCAAAAGGGGAAGAAAGGTAATAGAAATATATTCTTAATCATAGGGGGATCGACTCCTGCACATGACGCATGAAATGTACTCAACATAATGTATATATATATAATTTCTGATACAAACATCCCTCTGATATACAATCTATAATTTATTTTTCTTCTATTACATCATGTTTTTTTCCCATAATTTGTGATTATCAAAAAGTGGGTGATTTTTGGACGCTCTGAGAAATTTTGGTTTTCATTTTCAAAAATCATGTCAATCCTAAGATCCTATTAATTCAGATATTAAGTAATAAATAAACTTGATCATGTAATTTATATATCAATGTAAATAAATTATGTCATACTGTAAAATACATTTCAATAAATTAATAAAAATTGAGTATTTTTTGCTTACATATGTTTACAAGTGCATATTTACATGTATTTAATAATTTCACTTGATCTGGTAGTGATTTTTTGTAATAAAAACATTTTATATGTTTTTCAAAATCTTTGGAACCAGTAGTTCATAAAGAATTATCAATGATCAACTCACTTATGTTTGACTCACTGATGGATGACTCACTACTGATCATCTCACAAATGATCGACTCACTGATGGACGACTCACCAATGGATGAATCACCAATGGGGGACACACCGATAGACATGTCACTTATAGAAAATTCTCTAAGGATCGGCTCACCGATGGACAACACAACCAAAGTACAAAACGAGTCACCGATGATGACCCATAGATGCCCTAGCAAACTGATAGTACATATGACTCACTAATACACCGAGTCACCAATACCAATGGAAAGGACTCACCGATACTCAAAGTCACTGATACTGAGTCATTGCTGCTGACAAACCAATGATGACCTACTGATGCGAATGAGTCACCGATGCTTATGACTCCCCTATAGTAATAAACCTGTCATTAAATTTATTTATTAAATTTATATCCAACCGTCATATTCAGAAAAAAATGATTTTTTTACATTATTTAATTTTTTATGTAGGAATATCAATAGATAGTACGAGGTATATGCATGTGGGGAGAACATCATTCCTACTAGACCTCAAAGTATAAAATAATTACGATGTGGATCATAAAAGATGAGATGGATAGATGAGGAAAGTGATGAAATGTATAGAGATTATAATAACTGAAACTCCTACAACTCTCAATGTTTTATTCAAAATTCCAATAGCATAATGCTAGATCATAAAGAGAGATAAAAAACCTTCTGGACATCACTGAACATCCTAACATTAATGAGAAGAACTTTTCACACTTGAAATCTAGAGAACAAAGGCTACGATAATCTATTTTGAACCCAACATCCTGAAGAGGAATCAAATATCACTTCCCCTACATCGATTGAGTCCAAATTATAACATCCAAGTTCTGGAAGACACCTTGAGGTGCCCCGTACCTGATTGGTCACGTGGCCTCAAGCACATTTCCCCAAATGCTAGAGGCTTCTGACTAGCAGTGAGGGCCTTGGGTGTGATAATGGGGAAACGATGCCCTCAGTGGCAAAGTAACATATCAGAAGTAGAAAAAATGAATACAATAACGGAATCGGTTATAATCCATTCGACAATGAACAATGGAATACTGATAAAGAAACATCTGGCGCACATATATAAATGATGCATGATACATATGTCTAGGAAATCAACCAAACAAAGCACAATGCTATAATACAATCAATACAATGAAAATTACAAAAGAAATGAGTAAACTCCACAGCATCGCAAGCCTCAGATTGGTCCGATTCTCTCTATCTCCACAGCATCAAGTACCTGATGTAGAAGAGAGATTTCCCTTATCTATACCTACAGTAACATAATCTGTTTGGGCCAAAAAGTAAGACCCAAATAGGGTGTGAGACTAAATCCTAGTAGGCAACCACCCAAAGATCTATGCCTAACAGTCAGTGAATATATATTGCAGGAAAGAAGTAAACAACAAAAATAAACAAGGATGTACTCAATAGTAACCATTCCTACAGTTCAGAGCTATCAATATCACATAGAAAGTAAACAGCTTAATCAAATCTGGTAAGCCTCTGGGCGGTACTCACAACCTAACCCATCTAGTTCAACCCTACAAGTGAAGCATATAGCTAACACAACGGTAACCCTCTGGGACGTACACACAAACTATCCCCTCTTTTTTAGTCATAAGGATGTAAAAGAGACTCTCTGAGAAAGCACGCTTAGTCGATTCCCTGTATAATCAAACGTGACAAAATGCTCTCTAAGGAATCTCACATGTTCAATTCCCCTTATAGTCTATGGCGATTTAAGACTCTCCGAGGAAGCTCACTCAGTCAATTCCCCATATGTTATACAGTTATTGATGACTCTTTTAGGAAGCTCACTCAGTCAATTCCCCTTATAGTCCACTGCACCAGGTTCTCACAGCCCTTTGTAAGTCAATCAAGCATAGAAATTCAATATGGCCAATGTAAACCTCAAGAACTACTTGGATTACATTCTTCATCATATCAACATTTCATAAATATAATCACTCCATCTTATAAGCACTAGGAATGGAAGCAGGAATGCAGCCTAACAGGCTATGCAGACCAAACGGCCATAAACAGAACATGCATGGGAAAAAATTACAAAGCAAATAAATTAACCATATTCACAATAAAATATCCTATACTCTAGCCTACAAGAATAGTAGGTAAAAATCAGGGCTAAAACAGTAATTACGCAATACCCCGTTCAAGGGTATTCGGCACAATTTCACATATAACTCAAAGACATCCAACAAAAAGGACCAAACCACCTACCTCAATGACGTGATATCGATATACATGAATCTCAGGCCTTGAATCTCCTTATAAATATATAGATCTAGAAAAATTTCTAAAACGTTCAACCAAAAATAACTCATGAAAGAGGAGAAATCAAGGGATAGTGTTCTATGAGAAGAGAGAACTCACTGATGTGATTCCAATGCAACCAACGGTGTTTAATTCGGAGGACGGATGCTCATTCGGGGGCTCAACAAAGATTCAAGGCATATAGATGCTCTCATTCGAGTCTAGTGGAGAAGAATCCCTTTCTTCCAATTAGACGTGACCCCGATCCTTTTAATGAAAAAAAACAAAATACACAGTGTTTACTTGCCTTTTCCGTACTCTGCTTTATACGGCCTCTAAGTCACTCTACACGCCTGCGTGCAAGGCAACTACACGGCCAGCACACGACTACCCACGGAAACCAAATACATGGTGTGTACACATAATGCACATATATTGTACTTTGGAAATTTCTAGAAACTCCTTTTTTCCTTAAAAATCACCAGAAAAGAAAATCATGCCTAACAAGAAGGTCTGGGTTCTTAAAAACATCCCCCCGTATAGATATTCATCCAAGAATTTCCCTAGCAAGGTAGTACATAAGAAGAACCCTAAACATCTCTAGCCACTGAAAACGTACAGTGGCCTCCCTCTCCAATGTCTCATCATGTACTCTCCCTTGCTGACATAACACCTGTACTAGTGGAACAAACCGAACACAAAAAACCTTCGTACTTCGGTGAAAATTAGAATAGGATGCTCCTCGAACAATGAATACACCTCCAACTCAACTTCCTTGGGTTGGAAATCATGAGACTGGTATGAGAAGTAATGTTGAAGCTGAAAGACATGAAGAACTTCGTACATAGCCTGCTACCTCTGAGGTAACTGCAACTGATAGGCAACCAACCCACTATCTCCAACACATCAAATGTCCTGATGCACCTCGACAAAAACTTTCCCTGTCTCCTAATCTTTATGTGTCCCAACCTCGGTGTGACACGCATGAAAAACTGATCCCTGACCTCGAACTCCAGATGTAGTCTCTATCGATCAACATAAGACTTCTATCGAGACTGTGCAGTAGCCATCCTCTTCTGAATCAACTCTATCTGCTCGATGGTCTCCTGGACAAGATGTGGTCCACACATAGCTACCTCTTCTGCCTCCAGCCAACATAAGGGTGATCAACATGGTCTACTATACAAAGCCTCATTAGGTTCCATATGAATAGTTGATTAAAAACTATTATTGTAGACAAACTCTACAAGAGGTAAATGTCTCTCCCATGAACCGGAAAAATATAGAATACATGCTCGAAGCATGTCCTCAAGCACCTGAATCGTACGCTCAAATTTGCCGTCTATCTGAGGGTGGTATGATGTACTCAAAATTACATGTGTACCCAAAGCCTTCTAAAGCCCCTGCCATGTAACACCCCACAAAATTTAAATAGCAACTTACTAAAAATTATTTAATTATATAATGATTATATATATATATAAGTATCTAAATATTATTTATGATACTAATAATATTCTAACCATTATTTCAAAATAAATATTTTTTTAATAATAATAATAATAATAATAATAATAGTAATAATAATATCTTGTGAAACATTTTTTTAATAAAATTATTATTGATATTTTTTATTTTAAATATATCAAAATATATTGTGTTTTTTTGTAGATATATATTATTATACTATTACTAAAAAACGAAATATATATATATATATATTAAAACATTTGAAGAAACAATGTATATATATATAATTTTTTTTAAAACATGATATTTATTAAAGGAACGAATTAATACATATATAAAAAATGGGCACATTTTGTTTAAAAACATGCTTTGAATTACTTAAGAAAAATGAATTTCATTTTCTTCTTTTTCTAAAAGCAAAACTGCATTCCTTTTTAAACATGTTAAACAAAAAAACTGCCCATTGACCACAAAAATGAGATATTAAAAATTAAAAACAAAATGATAAAAAACAAACGATGATTGCATGTTGGTGTGTCCAACACAATACAATCAATGATTGCATGTTTGTGTGTCCAACACAATACGTGAAATGATAGAAAAAAATAGAAAAGATAAGATAAATTTTCAAATAAAAAAAATGTACAAACGAGATGATTGAACAACATGACAAAAAAGTGGAAAAGAATGAGATGAATGAAAAATGAAAAATTAATAATAATAATATAAAAATAGGTTTACCGTTATTGTATATTTTTTTCAATTAAATATGGAATAAAAAAATGCACCTTTGATATGTGTTTCAAATATATATATATATATATATATCATTTATATCAATATATGTTATTTAAAATGTTTTTTTGATTGTATTTGTTTCAAAACAAAATAATGTTGATGTGTTTAATGATTAAATCTAAATATAACGTGTTGGTTGGAACAATGGTGAATTGATTGGAGAGAGAAATTGGTTGGAATAAATAAAAAAAATATTGGTTAATATATAATATATTGAATGTGATGTGAAACAAATCAAAGTACAAAAAAAAAAATACTATTCACCCATGATTGAGTCATTGATTAGCTTTTTATTTATTTATTTAATTTTTTTGTTAGCTTCTCCTATAATCTTTTAAGGGTTATCTTCCCTAAATCTCCAGCAATCCCTCTCTAGTCCGAGCCTCTCATCTAAGACAAGTAAGGGGTATTTTTTTTAAATTGTTTTTATTATACATTTTTGTTTATAATCGGATATATATATATTGATATATTTATTTGTATTTCAAATCCAAGCCATTTCATGATTTCAAATGCTGGATGTTTGCGTTCAAGAGTTTATAATGTTGTAAGGATTTCTTTTCAAATGTATTTTTATCTGCTAACCCGATTGTACACGTTGTATATAATCATATATATGTATATGTATATATAGATATAAACGAATTATGTGACTCGACCAAATCCGTTTTATGAATTTTAGAAGATGGTTTCCAATCCTTAAATAATGTTTTCAATACGAATTATATTTTGGGTTCAATTAGAGTTGTGCTTCTTATAAAAAAGCCCAATATATACTTATCTGTATATTCGGGTATATACATATATATTTATACGTATTTCAAATCCAAACTAATCCATGTTTTTAAAGTTGGGTATTTATGTTACTTGCGGTTCATGTTTTTTTTTCAGAATCCTATAATGGATTTCATTATTTGCAATTGGTTTTGTGTACTGATACATATATATGTATATAATATATATATATATATATATATATATATATATATATATACACGTATGATTATAAATTTGGAATTCAATTTGCATATGTGATATTTTCTTCTTGATTCAAAGAGATTATTCTTAAAAAACCCTCTTCATTTGTAAGAGTCTATTTATATGATAATTTAAAAATATATTTTACATATATGTGTATATACATGTGTATATAAACAAATATTGGTTATATTATATATATATATATATAGGGGTTATCATGCCTTAAACCGTATTTCTAATTTTATGTTGGAAAATAAGTCTTTTTGTTGAATTCAAACTTAGTTGGTAGGGTTTTAGAATAAATTACTCAACCCATGATATATATATATATTTATATATGGATGAAATCATTATTATTATGTTTATAATTTTATCGTCGATTTTTCAACATATTTCTAAAAATGTGCATAACATATTGACATGTTATTTCAAACTTCGCACCTGCAAATAGTCATGGCCATGTGATTGTGCACATCATCGACACTCGTTGCATTATAATAAACTCATTGTTTCAACTTTATGATTTAATTCCAAAATAACAAGTACATGAATATTATTGAAAGTATATTATTCCATATGTTCCCTTTTCCAATTTGTAATATTAAAAAATGTTTGATAGTCCATGCAAAGCCTATGTGGTAGAGGATTTGGTTGTAACCAAACATGCAAGTGATGCAATGGATGTTCATGCATTTTATGTGTATATATCTATATATATGTATAGAAATTTATATATATATCATTATGAAGGTGAATTTTAAAGCAACGACATGTTTTCTAAATAGAAAACTCCAGTGAAAATATATATATATGTAAGTAAAGCAAGCTTAAAATGTTTTGGAAAACTCGGCGCTTGACCGTTGTAAACAGGAAGGAATTGGGGAGTGAAATCATCCTTTTCTAAGTGGGTAGGCTCAGACAGCCTTCAACGATTCAAGCGACCTCAGCATGATGTTTTGTTTTTAGAAGCTTGCGTATTGCTTTCACAAAAACATTGGATTATTTTCATGAAATTTTGAACATAATTATTTTATAAAATGATATTGTAAGTAATTTAAAACTATGTTTTAAATATGATATTTCTTGATGGTATTTTCAAAAATAATGTTTTAGAAAGGATTTATCAAAGTTTTTAAAACCCCTTACGGAGCATATTTTGTTCTCACCCCTCATTTTAAATATTTTTACAGGTCTACGTAGAGTTTTCTGAAGGAATTCTCTTCACTTTCGATGTTAGCGCACGTCGTGTTTTTGTTTGTTTTATTTTATTTTTGATGCAAATCTGATAATTTGTATGTTTTTATCTATTATCCAGAACCTAGACAGGAATAAGGTCCTCTTGTATGTCATGTTTAAGGCTGGGTCCTTACACTTGGTATCAGAGGAACGGTCTAGACAATTTTGGAAATAGATGTTGTTATTTAACGTTAGTGTCTAGGAATATAGTGGTCCTAGTTTTCTAAATTCTGAATACGAAAATTCAGAATTGTTTTTAGTCCAACAATCGAATTGCGAGGACGCAATTCTTTTTAAGGGGGGGGGGGATAATGTAACACCCCACGAAATTTAAATAGTAACTTACTAAAAATTATTTAATTATATAATGATTATATATATATAAGTATCTAAATATTATTTATGATACTAATAATATTCTAACCATTATTTCAAAATAAATATATATTTTTTTTAATTTTAATAATAATAATAATATTAGTAATAATAATATATTGTGAAACATTTTTTTAATAAAATTATTATTGATATATTTTATTTTAAATATATCAAAATATATTGTGTTTTTTTGTAGATATATATTATTATACTATTACTAAAAAACGATATATATATATATATATTAAAACATTTTAAGAAACAATGTATATATATATAATTTTTTTCAAAACATGATATTTATTAAAAGAACGAATTAATACATATATAGAAAATGGGCATGTTTTGTTTAAAAACATTCTTTGAATTAATTAAGAAAAATGAATTTCATTTTCTTCTTTTTCTAAAAGAAAAAATGCGTTCCTTTTTAAACATGTTAAACAAAAAAACTGCCGCATTGACCACAAAAATGAGATATTAGAAATTAAAAACAAAATGATAAAAAACAAACGATGATTGCATGTTGGTGTGTGCAGCACAATACAATCAATGATTGCATGTTTGTGTGTCCAACACAATACGTGAAATGATAGAAAAAATAGAAAAGATAAGATAAATTTTCGAATTAAAAAAAAATGTACAAACGAGATGATTGAATAACCTAACAAAAAAGTGGAAAAGAATGAGATGAATGCAAAATAAAAAAGTAATAATAATAATATAAAAATAGGTTTACCGTTATTGTATTTTTTTTCAATTAAATATGGAATAAAAAAATGCACCTTTGATATGTGTTTCAAATATATATATATATATATATCGTTTATATCAATATATGTTATTTAAAATGTTTTTTTGATTGTATTTGTTTTAAAACAAAATAATGTTGATGTGTTTAATGATTAAATCTAAATATAACGTGTTGGTTGGAACAATGGTGAATTCATTGGAGAGGGAAATTGGTTGGAACAAATAAAAGAAATATTGGTTAATATATAATATATTGAATGTGACGTGAAACAAACCAAAGTATTAAAAAAATACTATTCACCCATGATTGAGTCATTGATTAGATTTTTGTTTATTTATTTAATTTTTTTGTTAGCTTCTCCTATAAGCTTGCACATCCTTCCTTTCTTTTATAAATTTTGACGAAGTATAATCTAAACCCACACCCGGCAAGAAAACCTTAAGGGTTATCTTCCCCAAATCTCCAGCAATCCCTCTCCAGTCCGAGCCTCTCATCTAAGACAAGTAAGGGGTATTTTTTTTAAATTGTTTTTATTATACATTTTTGTTTATAATCCGATATATATATTGATATATTTATTTGTATTTCAAATCCAATCCATTTCATGATTTCAAATGCCGAATGTTTCCGTTCAAGAGTTTATAATGTTGTAAGGATTTCTTTTCAAATGTTTTTTTTATCTGCTAACCCGATTGTACACGTTGTATATAATCATATATATATATGTATATATAGATATAAACAAATTATGTGACTCGACCACATCCATTTTATGAATTTTAGAAGATGGTTTCCAATACTTAAATAATGTTTTCAATACGAATTATATTTTGGGTTCAATTAGAGTTGTAATTCTTATAAAAAAGCCCAATATATACATATCTGTATATTCAGGTATATACATATATATTTATACATATTTCAAATCCAAACTAATCCATGTTTTTAAAGCTGGGTATTTATGTTACTCGCAGTTCATGTTTTTTTTCAGAATCCTATAATGGATTTCATTATTTGCAATTGGTTTTATGAACTTATACTTATATATGTATAATATATATATATATATGTATACATGTATGATTATAAATTTGGAATTCAATTTGCATATGTGATATTTTCTTCTTAATTCAAAGAGATTATTCATAAAAAAACCCTCTTCATTTGTAAGAGTCTATTTCTATGATAATTTCACAATATATTTTACATATATATGTATATAAATGTGTATATAAACATATATTGGTTATATTATATATATATATATATAGGTTTTATCATGCCTTAAACCGTATTTCGAATTTTATGTTGGAAAATAAGTCTCCTTGTTGAATTCAAACTTAGTTGGTAGGGTTTTAGAATAAATTACTCAACCCATGATATATATATTTATATATGGATGAAATCGTTATTATTATGTTTATAATTTTATCATTGATTTTTCATTATATTTCTAAAAATGTGCATAACATATTGACGTGTTATTTCAAACTTCGCACCTGCAAATAGTCATGGCCATGTGATTGTGCACATCATCGACACTCGTTGCATTATAATAAACTCATTGTTTCAACTTTATGATTTAATTCCAAAATAACAAGTACATGAATATTATTGAAAGTATATTATTCCATATGTTTCCTTTTATAATTTTTAATATTAAAAAATGATTGATAGTCCATGCAAAGCCTATGTGGTAGAGGATTTGGTTGTAACCAAACATGCAAGTGATGCAATGGATGTTCATGCATTTTATGTGTATATATCTATATATATGTATATAAATATATATATAAATCATTATGAAAGTGAATTTTAAAGCAACAACATGTTTTCAAAATAGAAAACTCCAGTGAATATATATATATATATATATATATATATGTAAGTAAAGCAAGCTTAAAATGTTTTGGAAAACTCAGCGCTTGACCGTTGTAAACAGGAAGGAATTGGGGAGTGAACTCATCCTTTTCTAAGTGGGTAGGCCTAGACAGCCTTCAACGATTCAAGCGACCTCAGCATGATGTTTTTTTTAGAAGCTTTCGTATTGCTTTCACAAAAACACTGGATTATTATCATGAAATTTTGAACGTAATTAATTTATAAAATGATATTGTAAGTAATTTAAAACTATGTTTTAAAAATTATATTTCTTGAAGGTATTTTAAAAAATAATGTTTTAGAAAGGATTTGTCAAAGGTTTTAAAAACCCTTACGGAGCATATTTTGTTCTCACACCTAGTTTTAAATATTTTTATAGGTCTACATAGAGTTTTCTGAAGGAATTCGCTTCACTTTAGATGTTAGCGCACGTCGTGTTTTTGTTTGTTTTATTTTATTTTTGATGCAACTCCGATAATTTGTATGTTTTTATCTATTCTCCAGAACCTAGACCAGAATAAGGTCCTCTTGTATGTCATTTTAAGGCTGGGTCCTTACATGCCAGACCCGAGACGTAAAACACGCATCCCTGTCAGAAACAATGGAGTGCGAGACCCCATGTAGATGTACAATCTCACGGATATACAACCTTCCCATATCATCAACACTAAAGGTCTCCTTGATTGTAAACAATTGAGAAACTTTTGTGATCCTGTCTATGATAACCCAAAATACATCATTCCCTCGAGGCGATCTCGATAAACCTATCAAAAAATCCATTACGACATCATTCCACTTACACTTGGGAATGGGTTACTGCTACAAAGGCCTTGTTGGTCACTGATGATCTGCCTTCACCTCCAGAATAAACTGCCCAAACTGAGGAATGAAAGTCCCACATCAGCACCTCGCGTATGTATGTTGGTACCCATACATGCCCTTGGAAACGAAAGATCTCATCCTCACCTATGGCCCATCCAGGAATAGGGTCCTCTCCTGACATGCTTTCCCGTAGGACTAGGCCTTCAGAATATGAAAAATGCCTCATCCGTACTTGATCAAAAAGGGTAAAGGTAACAAATCTAGATGATAGAAACATCTGACACTATCTGTCTTGCACCTCCAAATGAATCTTAGCGAACAGACCAATAAGATTCCACTCACTACTGGCCTCTTGAACTGCCTGAATCTGAGTCCTCATTCTCAATGCATCAGCCACATCGTTTCCTTTTCCAGACGTGTAGGAAAGCTCAATGTCAATAGACTGATAATAATCAACCCACCTTCATTGTCTCAAATTCAGATCATGCTGAGTGAAGATGTACTTGCAGATTTTGTGGTCGGTGAAAACTCCAAAATGCTCTCCTAGAGGATAATGTCTCCAACAGTGTAAGGCATGAACAACTGCTGCCATGTTAAGATCGTGCTTCGTGTAATTCTCCTCATGTGGCCTCAACTGATGAGACTCATATGCAATGACTCATTCTCCCTGCATAAGCACTGCTCCTAGACTGATACCTAAAGCATCATAGTAAATTTTATATCTCTTTCCCGGTTCTAGAAATACTTGTATCTATGCTGAATTCAACTTCCCTTTTAGCTCATGAAAGGGTGACTCACAAGAATTTGACCACATGAACTTTTCACCCCTCTTAGGCAGGGCTGTTAGTGGCAGTACTAAGCATGGAAAGCCTTGTATGAAGCATCTGTAGTATCCAGCCTACCTAGAAAACTCTCCACCTCAAAGACGTTCTTCGGCTTCTCCCAAGAAACTATTAACCTCACATTCACTGGGTCTACTGATACTACAGTGTCTGAGATAACATGAAACAAGAAGTGATTCTGATCCATCCAAAAGTGTCATTTTGAGAGCTTAACATATAACTGATGCTCTCTAAGTGTACTAAAAATGATCTCAATATAGGTATCATGGCCGTGTTGAGAGTGAGAGTAAAACAAGATATCTTCCATGAAGACAACGACGAAGGAATCCATGTATGGATGGAACTCTCGGTTCATCTATGACATGATGATTAGAGGCGCATTCGTGAGACCAAACGACATAACCACAAACTCGTATAGACCATACCTACTATGGAAGGCTGTAAGAGGTATATCAGATGGTCTAACACACAACTGATAGTAACCGAACCTCATGTTAATCTTCTAGAACACCTGGGATTCTCAAAGCTAATCAAAGAGATCATCAATCCTAGGCAAGGGATATTGGTTCTTGACCATCAACTAATTCAACTGCCAATAATCCATGCAAAGTCTAAGAGTACCATCTTCCTTCTTCACAAACAGAACAAACGATCCCCATAGAGAAGTACTAGGTCAGATGAAACCATTTGCCTCCAACTCCTCCAACTACTTCTTGAGATCTTCTAACTCTAGTATAGCCATCCTATAAGGAGGAATGGACACTGGTGCCGCTCCTGGCACAAGCTAAATCAAAACGTCTACCTCTCACTCCCGAGGTAAACCTAAAATGTCCTCTAGAAAGACATCTCTGAAACGATCCACCATTGGAGGAAAGTCTAACTATGAAGCCCTTAGATCATCGGGATACAAAGTAGAAATATGGGTTGTAACTCCCCCTAACCCATGATGCTCTGGACCCGCTCTACTCTCCTGGATATACCATTCACCTTTATGAAGAAACTATCCTCCCTATGTTGATATAAATCTCACCTTGTGGCTATAGAAATTGAAAACAGCTAGTAAGGGGACTAACCGGTCCATTCCGAGAATGAAATCACAGCCTGTCATCTCTAGGACATAGAGGTCCCAAAAGAAGTGACACCCACCAATATCAAGTGGGAACTCCTTGCACTATCATACACTATATGTTATTGTCCAAAATGGAGTGTCTAGTTTCAATATATAAGCAGAAGAAATGAATCAGAGCCCAAGGCTCTCCACAAAAGTAACAGATATAAAGCTATGGGAAGCCCCTATGTTGAAAAGGGATGAAGATAAAACTGTGGAAACTAGGATCATACCTCAAACTGTAGAGGGATCGGGATCCTGCTCCTACTAGTTTTGCTCCACTGCAGATGTCTGGCCTACTCCACAGCCCTGTGACCCTACCTGAACACTCTGAGCTGATCCACCCTGTTGTCACAAGTGGCCTGGTGACTGACCACTGTGGTCGTGACCACCAGCTCGGCCTGAACGGCCAGAAGAACTCCAGTTCCCAGACTACTGAGAAATTGGTGGAGCTTCTCATGTACGAGGAGTCATAGATAAACCCATGTAACCATATTCTTGTGAGAAAACTTAATAGAAACACTTAAGGTGGCCCATCTTGTCGCAAGATCGGCACACCACAGAGTCTCTCTAGCACTGCTGCCTCATATTCCTGCTTCTCCCACACTAGTAGCACACCACTTGACTACCAGAAGATGCATCCCGCTTACTCAGATCTCCTTGTGTATCCTCCCAGTGGCGATTCCTACTATTAGCCGGCGATGCACTAATAGTGGATGTTGAACCGCCCTAGCTCATATCTCCAGAATCCCTCAAATTGCGCTATGTAATCTGAACCTGATTGACTACAGAGGATATCGAAGTCAACCAGAAGATGTTCAACTGTGATCATATATATTTCCTGAGACAATCGTCAAACATCCATGAATGTAACAACTCATATACCCCTAGGACGGGTGTAAAGCGATGCAGCTCGGTAAAGTGAGAATAATACTTCATAACATAAAGAGTAACCTGCTCCAGACTCATGAACTCTTAGGCTTGATCGTCCCTCAAGGTCTCTGGATAGAAGTAATTGTAGAAGGTTCACTGGAACTCCTCCCAAGCCATATTTTTCTAGCATCCTGCCTATGAGATCACATCCCACAACCTCTTGGCAGAGTTTCTAAGCAAGTAGGTAGCGAGTTGTACCGTCCTCTATGGAGGAGTATCTAGATGCTTGAAGATCATTAATATGGATTCTATCCATGACTCTGCTTCCTGGAGTCCCCCATCTACTAAAAAAGTGGGAGGATTCTGCTGCTGAAAGACCCACATTAGTTTTTCCATCGACGGGGCAGAAACCAGTACCCCCTGAATGGTTTGCATCATCCTCATAAAACCATCACTAATCTGGGCATCGACACCTATGTCATGTATAACTTCTGGTGCCAAGACTGGAACAACTGGATGATATATAGGAAGTCCCTGATCATAGATATATGGTGTCTGATCACTACCCTGTCACTGTCGGACAACCGGAGGACGTCTCAATGGCATGATTTGCAAGGTCAAGCACACACCTCAGTACAAGATTCTAGAAGACTGAATACCAGAAGTATAATAAGGGAATACAAGAAATAGAGCATTCATGTTTTCTAAAACATGACTACACGACATGTATGTCCCGTACATGACGTGTTCCCCTAAGAGATTCACATGGGAGTGTACTCCTTCCACAACTGGTCGTGTAACACCCCAAACACATGGCGTGTTTTCCTAACACACTGTGTGTACCTGAATCCTCCTTCCCTTCCAAATCCACCTTACACGACTAACCCACACGATCCTTCTAGGAAAAGACTACACGGTGTGTTTTTGACAGACATAGCATGTACTTGATGAGATTCACTGAACTGTGCTGTTAGTGACATGACTGGATACATGGCTCACACCACACTGCATGTTTCAGGTGGACACAATGTGTATTTTAAAAATTCCACCGACCCGTGTTGTTGGATACACAACCAGATTCCAGAATTACTCTACACGGCGTGTTCAAACTGGACACAGTGAGAATAACATAAGATTCATTCATCCGTTTTGTTAGTCACACGGGCAGACACATGGTCAAAACCACATGGCATGTACAACAGATAAATGGTGTGTTCCCACAAGAATTTCCCTATCATGTGTATCTTCCCACATAGCCTATGACATGATTAGAGACTACACGACGTGTACATATGGTACACGATTTGTACATAAGAGAAACAATTTCCTCCCAAACATAAGAACACATGGCATGTATTTAACGTTACACACCATGTATTCAGGGTTTTTCCATATATTAAGCCTTAGAAATTACTCTGGAATGCAGAACAACATTTGAACGAATATTTAATGTTCCAAATTCCAATTTGTGAGGCCCATACTCCCCACGAATCAATGATTGGAAACTTTTACATGTTATAACAAGTTAAACAACTCAATGATCCACCAAATTCTGGTCTATGAGGGCCCATAACACCTCAAGAACCAATGTTTGGCGTTCATTCAAACAATACCTCACACAAACAAAACCCTACCAAACAATATGTATTTTATCAAGGCATCTATCACAACAACATGCATATTCTACACAAAATATAACACAACATCATGCAATTGCTAATGCAACCTAAGTGTCATGGAAAAAATTTATTACATGTGATTTCTAGAAAGTGCCTATATGATGCTTGAGATGTCATACCCTTATCTCATCAGCTTGGGACAGAAATAGAACCTCAATAACTTCGATGGTAACAGAACAAAACATGTGAATCACCCAACGATGATATCAAATCAACTATAAAATTTCAAAACTTAAAAATTGCAATAATGAGGTAGATTGTCTTTTCCCTGTACATAGGTTAGCTACTCCCAGACATTGCTTATTGAAAAGTACCAATTCTATCCTATCCCTGGCAATGGGCTACAAAAACTAGGTCAATAAGAAAAGAATGCCTATAATACCACCTTTTAACCTCCCAATTCCGAAAGTCATCAAGAGGGAATTTCACCGAACACCAGAGGCTTCTAACTAGCAGTGAGGGCCTTGGGTGTGATAGTGGAGAAACTATTCCCTCATTAGTAGAGTAACACAATAGAAGTAGAAAACATGTATACAATAGCATAAGAATAAATAATCAATATGACAGTGAACAATGAAAGACTGATAAAGAAACTACTATAGAACATATATAAATGATGCACGATACATATGTCTAGGAAAGAATCCAAACAAATCACAATGCTGGAATACAAACAGTACAATGACAAGTAGAAAAGAAACAAGTAAACTCTACATAATCTCAATCCTCATCTTGGTCCCATGCTCTAATGCTGCACAACATCTAGTACCTGATGTAGAATGGTACTTTCTCTTATTTATACCTGCATCAATATAATCTGTTTTGGACCAAAAGATGACCCCAATAGGGTGTGAGACTAAATCCTAGAAGGCAAACCCAAAAGATCAGTGCCTAAAAATCAGTGAATATATATTGTAGGAAAGAAGTACACATTAGAAATTCACATTGAAGTACTCAGCTCTAACCATTCCTATTGTTTAGAGTAATCAATATCACAAAGAAAGTAAACAACATAGTGAAAGCAGGTAACCCTCTGGGAAGTACCAAAGCCTAACCCCTCGTGCTAAACCCTACAAGTCAAGCATAAAACTAATATAATGGTAACCCTTTGGGATGTACACACAGATTATCCCCTATGGTTCAGTCATAAGCATGTAACAGAGACTCTCTGAGGAAGAACGCCCAGTCAATTCCTTTTATAGTAAAACATGATAGAAGACTCTCTGAGGAAGATCACACTATAAATTACCCTTATTTTCTGAGGTGGTTTAAGACTCTCTGAGGAATCTCACACGATCAATTATTCTTATAGTCTGTAGTGATTAAGAACTCTCTGAGGAAGATCACATGGTCAATTCCCCTTATAGTCTACTACACCAGGTTCTCATGACCCTGTGTAAATCAATCATGCATTATAATTCAATATGGCCAATGTAAACCTCATGAACTACTTGGCTAACAGTCGACAACATATCAGCATGTTAGAAATACAATCACTCCATCCTGTAAGCACTAGGCATGGAAACAAGAAAAGCATACTAACAGGTTATGTAGAATAAACATCCATAAATAGAACATGCAGCAGCAACACTTCCAAAGAATATCAATTAACCCTATTCATAATCAAATATCATATACTCATGCCTACAAGCATAGTAGAAAAAAATTAGGGATAAAACGGTAATTATGCAATACCCCGCTCAAGGGAATTAGGAACAATTGCACATAAAACTCAATGAATTCTAACAGAAAGGCACAAACCACCTACCTCGACATTGTGATATCGATATACATGAATATCAGGCCTTGAATCACCTTAGAACAATGAAGATCCACGAAAATGCTAAAAAGTTCAACCAACGATATCCCACAAGAGAGGAGAAATCAAGGGATGGTGTTGTAGGAGAAGAGAGAACTGATCAATGCAATTCCAATGCAACCAGTGGTTTTGATTCAGGGTATGGAAACTCGTTCGGGGGATCATCAAAGATTCGTAGGGTACGGATGCTCTCCGTCGAGTCCTACAGAGAAGAATCCCTTTCTGCCAATTAGATGAGACCCCAGTCCATTTAATAAAAAACAAAATACCCGGCATGTACATTTTAAGTACACGATGTGTACTTTCCTTTTCCATACTACACTTTATGTGGCCTCCATGTCACCCCACACTGCCGTGTGCAAGTCCGTTGCACAGACAACACATAGCTGCTTGCGGTAACTGAGTACACGTCATTTACTCATAATGTACACGGTGTGTACATTGGAAATTTTTAGAAAGTCCTCTTTTTCCTCAAAAAATCCAAAACAGAAAGAAATTCGTAAAAATAAGGGTCATGTTCTTACAAAAATCTTGGATGAATAACACACAATGATTTCTACATCTTTTCATTCTTCTCTGACTCTATTGTGTTCTTTTGTTTACATTTTTAGCAGTGTTTGTATTTGTCTATTACACTCACTATTTCCTATTCATAACTGAAGGATACTCGATATCCTAATACTCACTCTTTATTTTACTCTTTTATCCTACATAGAATAGTAGAAGAGGTCAAGTGTGATAGGTTTGTTATTTTTTTCATGAATAATTGTGGTAGAGTTTAGGTGTGACCTCGACAGCCTCATGTGCTAATGTGAACCCTGATCCAGGGTATGGAATCGACTATTTATTAAATAATACTATTTGGTGGGATGTGATCACCGAGTGGAGAGGAGTAAGTGTCAATTTAAAACTGAACCTCTTGTTTATATCTAATGTGCCTTTTCCTTTTAGTTTCAATCTGATATTTGTTTATTACATTTTACATAAAACTGAATTGAACTTTGATAGTTAGTTTAGCACGTGTTTATATATGTTTTGAACTAGTAGATTAGTTTTAAATGTCCTACTATTATTCAGATATATATAGATTGAAACTAATAATTCTTTAGAGAAATGAATTGAACATTCAGTATGTTTTTTAATTCACTAAAAACTGACATTGATTATATTTTTATTTTTGGGAAACATTTAAAGAACCTATTTTAACAAAAAAAATCATAGATACTCAATTCACCCCCTATTGAGTAATCTAATTTGACAAACAATATATGTGAGATTATATATAATACTACGAAACAATATCCATTTATTGAAAAACAAAATGGGGTAATTTTTAAAATTTTGAGTCAAATTCATGTCGGTTTTCCCTACATTCTTTATTCATTTACGATTCACCACGTGACTCATCAATTTCCATTTTTACAAACAGACAGCAAAGAATATGTTTTTTATACATTCATCTACATATTTTTCTCATGACTTGCCTTTCCATCAAATAAATTATAGAGGATCAAATAACATAAATTATTTTAATTATTTAAAAAATTAGAATAAGGAAGTTGATCTTCATGAAAAATATAGATACACATACCAATTCCAGTAGTTGGTCTTTACTATAAATATCAAAAAAATACAATAAATTAAATATAAAACTTATAGAAATAATATACTTAATAATATAGGTATTTAAATCAATCTTCACTAGCTCTGAGAAATTCATCATGAATCACGTTCAACATTACATGTTGAACTGTTCAAAAAGATTTTCATAGCTGTATGTGATGAGGAATAATTATCAAAATTAATACACACCCTAATCCAAATGATAACATGAAACCCATCCATGAACCAAACCCTACCCCCATCCATTTACCCAAATAGTATTCCTAATCACCACCAAAACCCAACCTCGACCCAAACCCTTACCAACACACCTAACCCCCAACACAAACCCTAATCCTAACCCCTAACTCAAATTCCCAACAATATCCTAAAGCCTAATGTCTGCCCCCCAACACTAACCATAACCCGCTGAACCCTAACCCTAATGTACCCCCTGACCCCCACCTCTAAATGTAACCTTAATAGTAACAAAACAACCCCCATCCAACCTAGACGCCCCTTTGGACCCACCCCCACCAAACCCCATGACCTAGAACAATAATTTAACCACCTTACCACATTAAAAATCATAAAATAGCATATATATTTTAATAAAAAATCTAAAAATAAAAAATAAAAAAGATATATATACATTTCCATGTCCATTAGGGTGGGGGATGCCCATTTATTGAGAATCAAAATGGGGTTAATTTTATTATTTGAGACAAATTTGTGTGAGCCTACCATATCTTATTTATTCTTTTTTGATTTTTATCTTCATATATCACCTTAATTTTTTTAATATACCCCTCGGTCATAGGATATTATTTTCATAATATATTTTTTACATTGATCTCATCATATCTCTCACTATATTATAAATCATGGAGGTTCCAATAACTAATAAAATATTAATTATTTTTAAAAATGGATGAAAGAATCTAATCATTATAAAAAAATATTGACACATACCTCTACAATGTTATTTCTACTACTATGCTTGTATTCAATAGATAAGAAAGTACATCATCTCCTTATAAAAGAATTTTATTGAATATGACTGTTATTCCAATCCATTTTCACCATCTATCTAAAAGGTAGAATGGAGTGTGTTGAACATGAATGTTTGTACTTTATACATATATTTATGTGTCTATGTGATATAACAGAATATTATCAAAATCAATACTAACACTAAAACTAACCACCACCGTACCCATGACCATAACCCTAACCCCCACATAAACCTTAACCGTACCCCCTCGACACTAACCCTAAACATGAGCCGAACCCAAAACCCCTAACCTCCATGAATGTAATTGTAATCAAAACAAAACACTAAACCTTTCCCCTGAACATAACCATAACCCCAAACAATACACATTCCTCCAGACACAAACCCTACAGACTATAAGCAACCTATCCCTACTCCCCCCCACTTTATCTTAACTCTCACCCCTTTGACCCTTACCCAAACCCCCAGTGACCATAACCCTGACCCTGACCCTAACCCTATTCACCACGACCCTATAATTCAGCCTAACTGTGCATCCCTTGGTTTCTTTATTTTAACCCTTCACTTATGTATTTATTATATATAATATTATTGGATTTTGATTTCGTATGTTTATAGTAGTTTTGTAATGTATTTAGAATTTTCATGAGGTTCAAAATTTGATAATGGTTAACAGAAGTTGTTAAAAACCTCCCAATAAACTGTGAAGAAAAAAACAATGGGCACTGATTAGGTGCACAGTTTCACACACAATTTGGTCAAACCATGAGGTCACCCATTTTAAACATATTGAGGATTGATAATGTGGTTATAATTGTTTTCACATAGTATTTTTTAACCATGGGATATAATTTTTTTAGGGTTGTTTGATGACTATTTCTAGTGTGTGTTTAGAACATGGGTTCCCTTACAATGAACCATAACCATTCACCATTAAATAAAATATCTAAAAAATACGAATCTAAAAAATTTTACCCCATAATGGATTATTTTTCCCCAATGTCACCTTAACAATAATTACACTCCTTCCAAATACATTAGACACCCATCTTACCGATCCAGGAGGATCTGTAAGAAAATCATGGTGCATTATAGGCCAGATTCCTTATTTATTTCTCATTCATGGTTTTTTTCCTGATATTTATACTTTTTCCCTCTCCTATATTCATGAATCTAATACTCTAGGGTAATATTCATGATTTTTATTCAAATAAATATGGTAAATTTTTATTCTATATAAGATGAAAAAGATATTTGGACTTTACATCTGGTTTGTTGATGAATTAGTGTCGTTCTTCTTTCTCAAAAGTGTTTGACAGGTAGGTTTCTTAACTATCAAATACTCTTATTAGAGAATGAATGAATTATTTTGAATTTATTTTAATTCATGATTTGAATTATTAATTTTATGTTAAATGATAGAATTAAAATGTTGTTATGGTTTATTATAAATTTTGAAATTGGTTGGGTTTGTGTAGAGTACATTTTTATCATGATTTTAAATTTTTTATTTTGAAATACTTTTTTCTTTTGATTCGTGGAAACGGGTTGTTGATGTGTTTCTAATAAAATAACTATTTATTGAAGGGTATTGTAATGTGTTTTCCCATATATGGATGTAATGTGTTAATTTGCATTTGGGACATGTAAGGGAGTGAATATTTCCTCATCAAAAGAATGTAATATATATATATATATATGTTGTTTCCCGAATCAAAAACTTTCACCATCTGATGACATGGTGAGAGAAGGAGTCACCAAAAATGAGTATATGGAGTTCCATGGATGAATTCAGGTGTGGATGTGTGAATTTTTTGAAATGGAATGGGTATAATAAAATATAACTTTTAAAAAGTTCTAAAGGTTATTTTGGTTTCCTTTATTTGTATATTGGTTGGATTGTAAAATAGTTTTTATTTTTTTATAAATTTATTTAAATTTTTAAAAAATATTTTATATAATTTTACTAACATGTTCTACACTAATGGAATTAGTAGGGATTTCATTGGGGGAATCCTAATGAGTTTTTTCTCACCTGCTTCTTTAGAACATTGGTGTACTTTTAGATATTGAATATCAAGACGAAGTTAAATGAAAGTTATCACAATTATTTAGTGATTAATCATTATAATAAATCGATTGATCATGGAGTTAGTGAATAGATAAATTTGGGATAATTGAATTTTTTTATTTGTTCCCTTTCATTTTTTTGGTTTCTGGTTTCCTCTTTTCACTCTGATATACATTGGGTTGAATTTTCATCTCTTGGAGTTTTCATAAATTTTCATTATAATTATTTCAAAGGTTTTTTGGTTATGGTTATATTAAAATGGTTGTTTAATTTTGAATGTGAAAATCATCCACCATATTTTATTAATCCCTTTTTTCTATTTATAGCCATTAGTTTTAAAGGGAAGTCACCTAAGGCATAGTTTCACCTTCACTTCTTCCTAAGACAATGAGGATGGGAGGGATGTGACACATGGTATCTTCTTTATCCATATTTGTTTTTATTTAAAATAATTATTATTTTGACCGTGACGTGGTTGGTTGTAAGGGATATATTATTTTTTTGAACATTAAATGTAGATAATTAAGATGTATTGTTATCTTATATAAGATGAACATAGAGTTACTAGGGAGTTTTGGTACATGAGTGTTTAAGAGACTGCTATAAGTTTAAATAACATTATCATATGTGTATCCAATGATATGATAATCACATGTATTGATAGAAATGATTACCCAGTTGGAGTGAAATAATATGTTTTAGTAATGATTTATAATTTTTCAAAAAAAAATTATTTTTTTTGAAAACAAGTTTAAAATGGTTTATTTTAATAAGTATGGTTGAATTATAAATAGTGGGTTGGAAATTGAAATTTTTAAATTTTTGAAAGTGTTATTCTGATATCTGTGATGATATATATTTTTAATTGCATAGAATTTAGTTATAGGGAGTGAGAATAAATGGAATTTTCATTTTTTTTGAAAATGTCAGCAGCTAGGCATAGATGAAACCAATCAGAAGCTGCTCATTATAATGTGGTTTCACATGAGAAACTGGTAAATAAACAACTGGTATAGAGTATTTTCAATGATTTCATAGCATTAATAGAGGGATTATGAGGGATGATCCAAGGAAGGTGGATCATTCTATTCAATTTAAGAAGTAGTATCCACCAATCATTTAGGTTGATTCATAACCATAAAAATTAAAGGTGAGGTTGAATAGGAGAATAATATTGTAAATATCCTAGGCCACCTAGTTGAGATAGATTCTATTTTGATAATTTTAATGAAGGATGATATAGCATACAAGAGGATTGATTTAGCATTTCCAGAAAAATTCGATGAAGGCTTTACATGGGAGGATTTTAAAGAGTTCTTCAATAAATAATTCAATCCTCACATTTTCATGATTAATACAATAATTTTCATTTTCATATTGATGAAAAGGAATATTTCATGGATATTTTATGAATCAATATTGATAAATTTAATATATTCATTACCCAATGATTCTACATGATCATCCTTTAAGACATGCATGTTTGAATCGAGGTTATGAACATAACATAACTCAATGATTTACATAAACATGTATAATTGATTATAATATGATGGTCAAGAGAATGATAGAGGTTGAAAGTAACATTTCATGTAATGCAGGTAGTGGAAGCAAGGTGATACATATATGAAATTGTGGGAACTATAATGTTATGAATAAGGGGAAGCGGGAAACCTGTTTTTAATGTATTTCTTTTACTCAGAATAGGTGATTGGTTTTATGAAAATTACTCTTAAAATAATGAGTAACTAGAGATGTTTTCAATGTGGTTTATTTGATTGCATGAATAGAGATTAAATGGAAACATTTAGATCATTCCACAATTAATACAATATCTTTATTCAACAATACTATTGTTTCAGTTCTCTAATGTCTTATTCCATCGTAATATATCATGTTTCAAACATGTCATATTCATTGATGGGATTAAGGTATTAGAATAATTCTCATCAGAAGAATCGAGTGAGACATGGTGATTAAAGGAGTAAAATAACCTATAAACCTTTTTTTTTCAATAATGAGACAAATAAAAAAGATCGACAAGAAAGATATTTTTTGGGGATGAGTAGATGATTGTAGATTATTAATGAGTACTATACATGGTTACTAGTTTAATTCTTCTGAATTATTACATTATAAATGATTTTCTTGATATGATTAATATGCATTGATTTGTTGCTTCTAATGATATAGATCAATTTATTTTTCATGTGGACATGATTCTATCTGTTTTGAGTATTCAAACTCCCATATTCTAAGGATATTGTTCAAAATTTATGTGAAATGAATATTCTATAACTATCGATGTGGATGAATTGAAATGGGATATATCTATGATTTATATGGACATAAATGAAATAATAATGAGTATAGATTGGTTGAAAATATGATATGGTCACATTGAATTTTATACTAGAAGGGTTTCTTTTAAAATTACTGATGCCATATACATCTATTTAATGGAGACTAAAATTTAAAGGGAGTTCTGACATGAGTCCTGGAAGTTTCATTTGGAACATTCTCATAGCATTTTGAAACACAGATAATGGAATAAATGGACGACATTCTGAAAATATGTTTTTTTAATAATTATTGATATTTTTTGGATATTTTTCTCGATAATTTCGCATGGTTTCCACCCAAAAGTGTAGTCGATTTTATGATTGATCTACTAATAGGGACTGGTCCTTTATCACTTATGTCATATCAGATGGGACAAATAGAATTAAGTTAATTTAACAACCACTTAGAGGATTTTTAATGAAAAGTGTTCATTTACACTATTATGTCTATGTGGGAAGCACTGTATTAGTATATGAAGAGGTGGATGAAACTATTTCATAGTGTATGTATTATCATAAGCTTAACCATGTTTTGATAAATTTTCAATATCATCTAATGCACACTGATCATATGTTTTATCAAATTATAGGATCCCAGTTGTTATCTAATATTTATTTTCACTCATCATATCACCAATTGAGTGTTCAAAATGAGTTTATTCCAATGAAAATTTTCAGTAGTATAAATGGACACTATGATTATGTTGTTTTGCCTATTGGACTTACAATTGAACACAGAAAAATTATGTAATTGATGAATTAGATATTTAAAAGCAATATGGATTCCATTTTGGTGGGGTTTGTGGATTAAATATTGGTGTATTCAAAGAAAAACAATGATCATATGAAACACTTGGTGACAATGTTTGGAAATTTGTAGGAAGAAGATTTTTATAAAAAAATTATAATGACTATTTTTTTGATATAGTAGGTATATTTCATTTTACATGTAATATATGAACAATTTGTCTCTATTGATCAAGAAAATATAGTATGTATAGCCTCTTGGAAATTACAAATTTTATTTAGATATGTTGTTTCTATGTTTTGGATAATTATAATTGATTATTTTCCCTACTTTTCATGGATATATTCAAAAATTTCATCTTTGATATGGTATGCTGATCAATTTAAATGGAATAATGAATGTAAATCGACATTCCTTATCCCCACTACTCTTCTATTTGATTCATAGGGACCTGAGTTGGGATTTTTATCATAATAAAAACCGAATTGATGTAGTATCTTCATATTTTGAACCAAAAAATAATGTATTCACCTTGTATATGAAATAAGATTGTAGATGAAATAATTATGAATAGATATAGTTATTTGTAAGAAGACTAATCATATCAGTATAAATTGATGTTATTGATAGCAGACATGCACTTGGATTGGGAATACATATGTTGTGTTATTATTTCAATTCAAGTTAATTTATTGTTGATTTGGTTGATAATGTTTAAAAGGTGTAAAAATATGATGCACAATTTGTTTCTTAGTTGTAAAAAGTCGATGTTGTGGAGATCATTAAGGGATATAAGTTTGTTTGGAGTTTTTTATTTTGATTTTGAGATCAGATGGTCTTACATATGGCTTTTCTGAATAAAATCTTCCTTTTTACCACCACTAGATATGGGTATATCATCCTAGAATAAAAAATGTGTGTAATAAATTAAAATCACAATCTTGGTGTGTTGAAATGAAAAGAAATTTGGTTGTCTTTATTATGAGATGTGACACCTTCCAGAAGGTTATGATAGTGATCCAATGATATTTAGGTTTATTGTCTTCTTTAACTAATCCTTTTTTGAAATTCGATCAGATTGCCATGTATTTTTTGATAGTACACCCTTGTATGGTTCGAAAACATTATTCCATATGGGTGATAGGGGATCATCTCACAACTTCAACCAATTTAAAACTTATTTTTGAAACACATATGGTTATGGAAATGTCTAAAATCAATATCTGACATGTCAAATATATGCCTGGAATACCAATTTCAATATTATTTAACATAGATATGAGGTAAATATGTATTTTTTTAAAATCCTTTTATAAATCCCCATACACGTAGCTGAATATGAGTTTGGAGTATCATAATCATATGTATAATCAATATTAAATGTTGATACAAACATTGGATGATATTCTTTAGGATTGTGAAATATATGTTGGTTTCTCATGGGAGGAGAAAATATCGTTAATGGTGATATCATATAACAACAATTATCAATATATGATATACATGTATCCTTTTGGATCATGGAATGTCTTTCTTTATTGTTATCTTGATTTTTGGGTGGAAATTGGTATGACATAAATGGTTGGACCAAAAAGTGTGCTAGAGACAATAGAGAATATACTGTTTATTAGAAAGATAATGGATGGAACTCAACGTTTCCATAAATCAGATGCATGTTATTTTCAACAGAAATTGTCAAAGTATGTGACTGACCATGATTCCATTATAATACCTTGTTGTCTTTGGAATATTCATATTTTGGTGTTTGTTAAGTTATCTACCTGGTAAATATTCCATTTTATGAAACATGAAGGGGTTGGTGATGTCAAATTTCAGTTAATTTTTTTACCAGAATTCAGTTCAGTGTATAATGTGTTACATCTTACGTAGTTAAAGAAGAATCAACCTGATCATGATAAAATGATTTGATGGGATCACAATAACCAAGATCTGTATGTGACATTGTATTATGTGGTAGTGAATATTTTGTGCTTGTATGAGAATATATAGAGTGGAAAAAACATTGATTTAGTTCAATTTTTTGAAAACATGGTTGGATTTAGAAACAAAACTAAGATCACGATATGTAAATGGGGGAGATATTTATTGAGCCTTTTCATGCTAATGGTGTTTTTACTTCCTAGGGAAGTAAATTCGAATGGAAGTGAGAATTTATAACCATTAGATTTTGGTAATTTACCCTTTATTTGTTTACATTCTATACATAATGTTATTAAGTTATGTTTTCATAGGATCATATAATTTTTTGGAATTTTTTGAGGGAATTTATAGATGAGAAAATTTTGATAATGGTTAGTAGAAACCATATAACATGTTTTAGGTAACCATAAATTTGATATAGCATCTACAAGGTAGGAACCCATGGTGTTTGGAGGTTGCCTAAAGTGTACAATAACCACATGATTTTCCTAAAAATTCTCCCTGACTAGGAAACGATAAAAAGAAGATAAATTTTTTTTATATCAGTCTTGGTTTACCACCTTAATGTCTATTTTCAATAATACTACACAAAAAGAAATTACACTCATCCAAATTAGTTATAGAACATTCCTCTTGATCTAGGAGAAATTATTATGAAAATCTTCATCTATTTGAGGCTGTATTCCTTGGTAATTATTTTCATGTTTCTTTTGTAATGTTTCAATCTTCTAAACTGTCTTAGATTCCTAAATCTTGCCTTTTGGTGATATATTCATGTTATATGATGTCAATAATTATGAGATATTGTTTTCTTAAGTAGAAAAATATATAAGGAATCATCATGGAGTAACAATCATGTTTGATTAATATTTATTCCATTTTTTGTTTTACACATGTTTAAAAAGTATGTGGATTCACTATCGACTCATCTTATTAGAAAATGAAGTGTTTTTTCCAAATTGATTGATTTTAATGATATGAATTTGTAAAATTGATGTGTAATTAATGATGGTAAAAACATTTAATAATAATATTTTGAAATTTTAATTTTTTTTGGGTTTGTAGAAAATTATTTATTATCGTGATTTTGAAATTGTTATTTTAATGTATGGTTTTCTTTTGATCAATGGAAAATGGGTAAGAAATTTTTTTCGAATAAATAAAATTTTATTGAAAAAGTTTGGATTTTGTTTTTCAATGTATGTTTTTTTTGTGTTCATGATATTATGGTATAGATAATGATGTGAAGTTTCACCTTTAAATAGAATGGGACATATAAGGGTGTGATTTTCCCCCATTACAATGCATCACCAATTGATTGATTGGAAAATTGATGTGTCAAAACCTATGACTATATGGATTTCTATGGTTTCATGTATGTGTGGTTGTGAGTAATTATAATTTTTATATCAAAATAGTATTCATGAAATGGTTCTAAGAGCATTTTTTGGTTTCATTATTTATAAAACTGTTTTTTTTGGAAACTGATTTTGATTTGAAGTAAATTACATTGATTTTTTTAAAATATTTCATATAAATTTTAAAACATGTTATATCCTAGTGGTTTGAGAAGGGATGTGATTATGAAAATCATACTAGGTTTTATACTAACCCCTTTATTTTTCACATTAATGGATTAATAGATATTTTATATTGAGACATACGTAAATACAAGGTATCATAGTTCCTTAGTGATACATCATTATACAATGGTCATGGATCATGGACTTGAAGATTGGGTTATTTTGGGTGGGATGGATTTTATTTATTTGGTTTCATTGGGTTTGGATGATTTTTATATTCTTCTATATACTCTAATATTGTTTGGTTTGGTTTGTTTCTCTTTGATTTGAATGATATTGTCCTCATGCATCATTTTTTGGTTGTCTATTTATGGTTATCTTGGCATGATGGTTCTATTTTCAGAGGTTATATTTTACCCATATTTTCATGAATCCCATAGAATTTATTGGCAGCCTTTGTCATCTTGAGGATGTCACCTATTTCCTAATAACACTTCTTCCCCTACAAAAACCAATGAGGAGGAGTATTTTGTTAAACTACACCCCCCACACACACCGACACTACCATAGACCCTATCCCTAACCCTAAAACCCCGTTCCTTTACACAAACCCTACCCCTAACAACTCCTTAACCCTGAACAAATCTCTAATCCCCCAAATATCCCTAACCCTAACCCTAACCCTATATCTAAACACTAACACTAACCATAACCCCCGAACTTAACCCTAACCCACCCCCACTGCCCCTAATCCTAACCCGTCCCCCTCCACCCCTCGATCATAAACCAAACAACCTACCACTCTACCATATCCCAACCGTAATCCATCGTCCTAACCCTAGCGCTACCCAATCCACTATGACTCCCCTACCTCTATACTTAATCCCCAGTCCTTAACCCTAACCCCAATTCCCACTAAACCTTGACTAAACCCCCTCCCCCAACTGTGACCCCATCCTCAAGCCTAAAGCATGATCACTGAAACCTAACCATCACCCAATCCATTACCTAACCCGCACCCCACCCTACCCCACCCCTAACCCCCTACCTATCTCTGACTACCTCCCCCACCCACCCAACCATATCCCTTAATGAACCCTAACCCTATCCCCACAATCCAACATACCCTAACACCACCATAACCTATACCATCCCGATCATACCCTTGAACCAAACCCCCATACCCTGATTCCCTACTATAACCATTTGTTCCCCTAAACCCCGACCATAACTTTAAACTTCTAACTGCATCCTCCATAATAACCCTGATCCATCGCCAACCCAACCCCTAACCCCTAACCCTTCCCTACACTAACCCCAACCATACCAATGCCCTAACTCACAAAACACTGGCCACTACTCTACCCTCAACCAAAAACCATCACTAACCTAAACACCGACCCCTTACCTTACCCCCAAAATTACCCCCCAACACTAACCCCAAACCCAACACCTAACCCTATGCCTGAACCTACATCGACCTTAACCTAACCCTCCCACAATCCCAACCCATCTGGAACCCCAACCATAACCCCTCCCCCTAAAACAATTCTCTAAAACATAATCCCCAGACCCTATCTCTGACCCCCAAACCTAACACACCCTTCCACATAGACTCTACCTCTATAACCTACCCCAACCATAACCCTAACTATAATCTTATCCCTAACAATTAACCTTACCAAAACCCTAACATATTCCCCCATGAATGTTACCCAACAACCCATGACAGTAATAATAACCCCCACCCCGACCGTAACCATGACTATAACCCTAACCCCCCCACTGCCAACCATAACCCAAACCCCACAAAATATAATTGTACCCCTCCCCATTACCCTAACCATAAACCTAATACCAATTTAACCCCATATAGACCCTACCCATTGCACTAAACCCCCCACCTCCCCAACCACGACGATTCATAGATAATTTCTTTTTTCAAATGATCAATTTGTAGATTGATTCAATATAGATGGATTATACTAAATGTGAAAATAAAAAATATTCTTTTTCCCTTCATATTTGTTCAAAATTCAATAAATATGAATAAACTTTAATCAATATATGATAACATCAATATATCAATTTTCATTCTCATTTTTAAAGTTCCCCATATCACATTAAAATATTACATGTAATGATTTAATGTTTTTATAAGATGTTATATATTAATATTTAAGTGGTATAATAACTTCTATATTTTTAAATCTATTTTATAAAATTTATAAACATATTATGAAATCAAGACTAATTAATAAAAATTTATTTCAAATCTTTTTTCCATTATTTTCTCTTAGTGTTTATAGTTTGTCATAGTGTGTAAAAACTGATAATTAGTGTTAAATTTCATTAAGTTTTATTTTTTTACTTCATAAAATTAAGAAAAGTAATAAATTAATCAATGAATTTATGCTATGAATCATTACGATATTTTTTTAGAGTCAAACTCCAATTTTCTGTAATCCTTGAAAAATTATCTCGAGTATTGCATTCAAATAGTAATGAATGCTATATTTTTTATTTTAACCTGGCATGAGTACATCTTCACTAGGAAATTAACATTCATGAATATTTTTGGAATTTTAAAATAATATAATTGATTCGTACGAATTTGTAATCTCATTGAAAATAAGATACATTATATTAAACAATCATGATATTTTTTATTGTCGATTATTTTTTTTATATTGTGTGGAAATAATGTCTTGATCAACTTCTTATATGGGACTATTAAAATAAATGGAAGCGTCACAAGTTTTATTGAGATTACATCATAATAAAATTTCATTCAAATTCATTATTATTTTATATGTGGGTTATTTATAATGTATTCACAAGAAAATATATGTTCATTTTAGAAAAAACATGAGTTTGATTAAAATTTAATGGTTGGAAAAGTATTTACCTTTTGAAAAGAAGAAAAAATCAATTCTTTTTTAGTTCAATGTGTTGAAAATTTGTAATGTGAAGTAACATTTCCATGGGAATGATCTTTTTAAACACCCTCAAAATGGAATAAATTTCAAACAAATATTCCATGGTTTCTTAAATTACAATGTTATAAATATCTATTTTTTGATATTTTTAGTTCTTTTTTCAGATCTCTTTTCGACACTGATTTGTAGTAAAAAACCTTTTTATACATATTATGATATGTTTTATGTATCATATATATCATGGGTATTGACTATTTAGAAAAATATTTATTCTAAAATAAAATATTATTAGTGATATTTCAAGTCATTATTACATAATATTATATCCAATGAAATAGTTCATCGAAAGAATTAGATGTCATTATAGATCAACTAAATATTTTGGAGCTGCTTTATTCGATAATTATCCACCTTTTTTTATGTTTGTCTCATTTGTAAACATCATCCCTATGATTCTTAAGCCTCTAAGTTTTATAATGTGTTTTAAAGTGTCAAATATTATTTCTAATTCCATAATGGATGGTGTCGTTTAGGAAAATTGGGGATAAGTATTGAACATATTAACAAAATTATTTTAGGTTCAAAAAAATGGTTATACTTGTTCTAAAAAAATAATGAGGTTATTATAAAGAAACTATACAAGGATATTATTTTGGAACCATCATTGGGGGTCCCATTTATGCAGTCATGTTATCTAAGAAATATTGGAATATACATCTCTTAAATATTATCAATCTCATCACATGTATCATTATACAAAATGCCTCCCATAAAATCATATTTTAAATATATATGAGATATGTATGTCATATGAGTAATGATCTCTATTTGTTGTGATGGATAAAAACAAGAACGGTGATTGGATGGATGAAAAATAAACACCAGGTACATGAATTGTGATTCTATATATATTGAAGATAGAAAATCACTACATCAATTCTGTATCATAACATTACAAAAATGGATTGACCAAATTATAGGGATTCAGATTCATCAAGATCATTTATTGATGTATGAATCTTGTTATCAAATCATGTAACAACTGGGTAAAATTTAATTATCATACATAGATGACATTTATAATAATTATATGCAGAATTATGAGTTTTATATATCATGTTTAGCAAGAATATTAATGTTTCGTACTAATTATCAAACAATCTCTTATTCAAAAGCCTCATGTGGGGATAAACATTTTCATTTACTATATAATGGAAACCCATTCTTACTCCACATTTTAGCCCTATCTCCCCCACTTCATGTATATTATTAGTGGGTTGTTTTGGTGCTGGATGATCTTGAGATGGATCTAGACCTACTATTATAATTAATGCTCTAACAAGGGATATGTTACCAAAAATAGACCAATTTTAAATAACCATTCAATTTTAATTAGAAAAAAAAATGAATCCTTGAATAACATTGAAAACCTAAATTCATGATATGTAAGTGAATTAGTATAATTACATAACCCTGAATCTATTAGTGAACTTTATCTCCCAAGATTTTCAATGAATTTTTAATAAAAAAAATTCATTATTACATCGGAAAATAAACCCAAAAATATTATCCTTATATAATGACTCTAAATAATTAAAAAACAATCCTTAAGAAAATAATTATTATAATTAAATAATAACCCATTATGTGATTAACTCTAACATATACTAAGGGGTATAAATTTTAGAATAAAATTATCTAAAAACATTGATATTTATCCATCCCCATGGGTTCTAATACAATAGATCATATTTAAAGTACTAATGAGTGCATTCGTCTTTTTATATCATAGAATAACTCAATAATATAATATAATATAATGATACATGATCTTCATAGACAATCATGTAATTTTTTATCCCAAGTCTGATTAGTTCTATACAATGGAATATTATTCTATTATATAAGAAATATTTTTTGGAAATAATGTAATTCAACGTAGTTTACCATTAAAATATATTTTATTTATTTTTATAGGATGAAATCATACAATTAAGTGGTGGATTACTGGTAAAAATTATAATTCCAACATTGAATATCATGAAGAAACTTGTGATACTTATTTATCTTTTTAGTTGAAATGTTTGATGGGTCAATAAAGGCCTTTGTTCTCTACCGTTACCTGATGAAATAAATGGAATCAATTTAATATAGACTCAAATAGAATGATTCCATTTTATAAAATGCCTTATTTTTATAAATATATGTCACTCATACATGGTTATCATGAACATAAAATGAATGCATTCCATTTGATAATGATTATGGAGTGATATTTATTTGGAACAAACTAATGAATCCCTCAAATATAAAAAATAGGTCTTGTTTTATCATTGATCATAGTTTTCTATATTAAAAATATGAATCAAGGAATGAATAAGGGGATGGATCCCTCAACCCAGAACAGAATAGAATAGGATTCATACATGTAAATTTTTTGGGTTCCATGAATTTTTCACTATGTGGGATTTCAATTGGATTTAGTCGAACCAAATTAAATGGGATTGAACAATTATAATTATTATGTGTTGTATTTGATCATGAGTAAATATGGATAATTTAATGTTCCATTGTGGTATTTTTTATGGCTTCTTTGAATATTTATTTTTTAGGTTACTTTGGATGATTTTGGTTTTATGCCAACCCATCTATGTTCCTCTAATTGAATTATTGATCCCAATGTTTCAAAAAAGATATCCAATAGTGAACGATTTTAAATTCTTTACATCATAAGGACGAGAAATATGATACTTTTCCTAGCTAGTTGGGTGGAATCAATATTCGAGGTGACATGTTTCTTAAAAATCTATATTTAAAGGGAATCCCATGTGTGATTGAATAATTCCTTATAACAAAGTTCTTAGGATTCCAATGGGTCTATGTATCAAAATACACATAATATATATGGGGAAAAACCAATTTTAAATAACAAATACATAACATAACATTGTGTTTTTAACTCTATTTTTTCGATGAAATTTTTATGGACTAAAAAATATTTTTTTACAGAATGTAAGGTTATTAATTATAACCATATTTTGTAATATATGGATTCTATAATTTCTCATCTAACAAAAAAATATTAATGATGAATAATTTATTTTATCTTAATAAAAGGATCTTATAATTTTGGGGTATCAATTATCAGTGAATGGCACCATTATAAAAGGGAATTGTCTATATTTTTTCCATCTTCCACATTGAAATATATGGATTAAGGTTTTTCTTATGATTATATAAATCATGTAATCCATAAAATAAAGGGATGGATCTCAATTTCTAATCCCATATGTGTGAAAAGAAATCACTTAAACAAATATGAATTCACATTTGAGTCCATAGTTGTTTAGGATTTATGTTGCATGTTAAGAAATTTCCCATAGTATTTTTGGACTCCAAAATACAACTTAAATCCCAACTTAAGACCTAATATTATCCCCAACCAAATTTAATACCTATCATACCCCTCAATCCTAATTACTAACCTACTACATATGTCTAAAATACCAAATCCCCAAAAACATTACACCAAACCCCTAACTTTAATACTATAACACAAAGAACATTATAAATATAAAAACTATTAGCCAGACTACATCATAAATTATAAAACTAAAATTATAAACCAAATTTAAAATTTAAACCCCAACTCCATAAAACTAAACACATAATCCCCTAAATTAAATCAATAACCAACACAATAAATATGATCCCTGTCCTATATCTGAAATTATAACCAATAAATCATGAACTGAATTCGAAACCCCAAATCTTAAATATATTACAAAAACCAAAATGATATCCCAAATTATGAAAAAAAATCTATATCCCCAAACTAAACATGTAATCCCATAGAATCCAAAAAAAAAACAATCCACATATAATCGCTAACCTATATACTAAATCCTAAACCACAAATCTCCTTTCCCTTAACACCAAGAACACTATGCTTAAAACAAAACAACTCCCAAACATATATAATAATTATCCTTGTCCCTCAAGAGATAACATAAATTTTAATTCCTAACCAAAAAAGTAAACCTATATACCAAAATCAATTTCAAATTCAAAACCTATAACCCAAACTTTGTTTTTAATTCCAAACCTAAAAATCTAACCCAATAAAAATCCCTAACCAACAACCTAAATAATAAATAATAAACTACATCTTATATTCAATACCTATGTAACTGAAAAAATACCTTAAACACTAAACCTATATATTCCATTCCACGTCATAAAATATATATCTTATATTTGAATCCTAAAATCAGTGTTACATATTAACATCCAAACCATGTCCTATATAATTGGAACCTAACCTAGAATCTAAATGCTAAGAACCTAACCCCATTTTCCACATATCAAACTTAAAACAAATCCTATAACAGTAAACTAAATTTTTACCCTCCACCACTCCTTAAACACCTAACCCATCCTAAATCAGGAACGCTTATCCAACACCATAAATTCTCCTTAAATTTAATCCACTAAAAATAATCTATAGCCTATATTATTAATAATAAACACACCTAATCATTACATCCCCAAACCCTACACCCCAAACATGTATTCAAAATGCTATATCATAAATATCGAAAACCAATTCCCCAAAGACCATAACTCCAAAAATTATAACTAAACCTATAACCCAATCTAAATTTTAAATTCATTATATTATTTACTAAAACTATTAATTAAGAAACATCATATATTCTAAACCAAAAACAATAAACCAATCCTAAACACAATATTTATTCTACAATATAAATTATAAACACCTAAATTATAAGAACTCCTATGAATCCATAAAATTAAATCTATAACAAAATCCTAGATTTGATCCCAAACATACTCCATAAACCTAACGCTTAACCAATTTTTAATCCATAATACATATCCTAAACCATATTTCCTTATCAAATAACATCCCCTAAACATATATTCTAACCTTCATTCTAAATAAAAATCAATCATAAACCCAAAAAACCTAGTAGAAAAATTCAATTTGCATATTTTAGTAATATGAAATTAATGAATATCCATAATTAACATTAATATCCAAATTTATAAAATAATTATAAGGCCACAGCCTTAATCCTAACTTAATCTTGAGTTATTACAAGATTATTCATTGAGGATCTTTTTGGGTTTAGAGTTTTAGAGAATTAGATCATAAAACTTGCATTACATTCCACATATAAACAAAGTGGTTACATAAAGATAGTATTCTTCATTCCCATTAATGGAAACAGATTTAAGATAAAAAATGGATTCTTTCTTGACACTTCCTTGACACTATCATCATATCATGTACCTTTCCCTTGACCTATGGAAATCATTTCAAAAAAACGTGGGATGAGCATAAAAAGCTCAGTATGGGTTATAAAAACATGGAAAGGAAACATGGGTACATATATACATAAGAATGAAATGATACTTTACCCATAAAACATAAGAACTTTAACATACCTCATCAAATCAGGAGTAAATCATAGAAATCATAAGACATAAAGGTAACTTGAGGGATTCATAACATTCTTACGTAGGGAGTAACCCTCTTGGTTACGTTTGGAATACCCATCACAGTATATTCCCTAAATCTCTTCGGAGAAACCTTAACGTTTCACTCCTTCGCGTTACCCAATGCATTGGAGAGCTATATCGGGCTCACCCACCCTTAGTTTATCACAGAACCACCCGTCTTCATAATAATTCCCAAGAACCTCAACATAATCGTACCACAAAAAACATGCATAAAGGAAACATAACATTTCCACCTTTCAATCACAAGATATCAATACAACACATTGATATAAAAACACTATAAAAACCATTTTCAATACCCAAATAAAAGAAGAGTAAAACATGGTATTTATTTTTCTTTTAAAAAGAAGGTATGGCTTGTAGAGAAAGCCAAAACTCAAATAATGGTCACGGCGGCGGGGAAGTCATTGTCGCCGCATACGTACGACAAAAACATTTCCTTTTTTAGTTTTGTAAATCGCTTCGTATAAAAAATATTCATTTTGGATAAACGTAAACGTCAAAGGGTTTTATACACCGTATAAAAGAAAGTTGTGTATAAAATAAAATATGCCTCAATGAAAGGAGATTGAGACGAAGTCCCATACCTCGTATCTGACATGACCTGACCGTTCTTTAATATCGTGAATAATAAACTTGAGTTAATCTATACTTTCTTAAGAACCTTTTTCAAGTTCATTATTCCTTTTATACCATGTTATGAACATCATGTAATAATTTAAGTTAATAATGTTCATTTTGTCGGTATTTAGTTCTTAAGTCAAAAATAGACTTCTTACACTTACATGTTGTTAATTTGGTCAAAGTTTCGTTATATACAGAATGATATTAATGATTTGGATAACATATATATCATATATATTCATCATATACATGTATTTGTAATATTACATCACATTCAGAGGTAAGAAATGAAATGCACCGTTCATGGAGACGGTAAGCCGTACGTACGCATGAACGCTACTTCCATTTCTATTTCGTACTTTCTGAAATGGAATCATAATGATATAAGAGTATATTATAATTCCAGTATAATAACATATATAATATCATTAAATTTATCCTTTACACATCCCACATATGGTATTAACGAATCAAATCACTTTCAGGGGGCGGTAGTCCGCACTTCCTAAAATGAAGATATCATGTTTTCTCATATTGGAAACAATAATGGTATGCCATAAATGAAAAATACAGAATATTAAGGAAAGAATAAAAATATAATATATCATATATAAAAATAGTGACATCATAATGGCCACCTTTGAAGGTGTTAAAAGAGTATTGAACAATCATCGTTTCGGGAGGCAGAATTTCGCCATCCACGGAATCCGTATGTTCTTTAACCATTTGATGTAGTTGTGTAAGATTATAGATCGAATAAATCTTATAACAACATCCTAGTATATTGAAGATACTGGTGTTGTTACAAAAGAAGTAAATAAAAAGAGTTTAGGGGGTTGGAGAATCAAAATAAAACAAATGAACTTGAGAGAATGAATTACCTTTAAAAGTGTAACTCCTTTTGATTTGAGCCTAAAGGCTTCCTTTGAAAGGAATATGCCCAAAGGGAATCCTCTAGGATTAGGAGAGGGATGTGGAGAGAGTAAATGGGATGGTTTTGGTCGAGCCAAAGGATTGAGGAGTGCGTGAAATGAGGTAGAGGTGGGGGCCTTTTATAAGAGGAGAGGAGGGGAACTTTTGGAAACCATGAAACTATTATTTTATTTGAAAATGTGTTTCGGTTTTAAAAGGTCCCACATTGATATAATTCGTGGATAAGGTGATAAGGGTTCTAAATCCACCCATCCAATAAGTTTTGTACATGTGTAGTTCATAGATTTTACATTATCTTTCTATTTTATTTAAATCGTCAAATAATGATGTCATCGCTGCATCATTATTATGTCATTTATAATTTAATTTTTTTAATGTCTAAAAATTATAAAAAACTACTATGATGTATTAAATCTTTATATCTTTCCAATGACTATTTATAATAAAAAATCTGACTTGTATAACCCCATTTAAAAATTGTTTTAGTAAAACATGTCATGTTTGTGCCATTTTTACATTAACATTAAATAAAAGGTATTTATGTAATTTTCCAACCAAAGTGGATCCATGGGGTCCCCAAGTTGACCCATGGCTTTTCTTGGTCGGCCATGACATATCCAATGAGGGTAGGACATGTGTCTAGGTTATCTCATATTATTAAAACATTATTTTTACCTTAAACTACACTAATTACCACTAATCGCGATTAAAAACTTAATAAGTTACTGTTCACCAAACAATTATTTTAATCTCATTGAACCACATTTTACTTCTTAATGACAACCATGTATGTAGGATTTTTGAAAATCAAATCACAGAGGTGGTAAAATTTCATTTAAATGAAAAATCAGTTTTCATAAGTACCACTTAGTGATTTCACTATTCATCAAAAATTGAAGTTTTTTAGAAAAATACCAAAAATTCACCCTAAGCTATATTTGATATTCCAAATTCAAAAATGAAGTCCATTTTACAAAATTCAAAATGTATAAGTCAAATTAATTAATTTAATAATTAATTCCCGCTGTCATGACAAATAGCGTATTTTTGTGAAACAATAAGTATCAAAAGATTCACACTAGTTTATGTCCGATTTCAAAGTGAAATTAATTCCAACAACCAATATTGGATTTAATGGTAAAAATATTTTCTAATTTAACTTAAAAAAAATTAAAAAGATAATCTAATCATTTTAAAAATTAGATTAAAAAGTGGTTTTGAATTAAAATACAACAATTTTCACTATTCATTTAAAAAAATGAACTTTATCGAAAAGATACCAAAAATTTACACAAAGTAAATTTTGATGTCCCTATTCTAAAGATGAGTTATATTTGGTCCAAAATAAAGTATAAGAGTGATCAAAACTATATTTAATGACGGTTCTCCATCAAAAGTTGATAAGTGAACCTTTAGTGAAAATTAGAGTAAATATGCCTAAAATTGAATTCTTTTCGTATTTTAAGCCTTTATCCTTTATTGGATAAATGTAAAAACTTTTAAAAACTTATATAATCATATTTAAGTTATTTCTATCCATTCCAACTAGTACAACAGCTACGTGTAAACTAACATTTAAAATAATATTATTTTATTACTAGTGTGCAACGTAAGTTTTCAAAGAAACTCATCGTTGCGTATCGAGTACGCTATCGAATGTAGAAACCCCTTTTAATTAAAATTAATATTTAATTCATAAATATTAATTAATATGAAAATTCTTTATTCTTTATTTACCTGGGATGTTACATCCTTCCCCCCTTTTGGGAATTGCATCCTCGCAATTTTATTCACTTATCAAAATAAGTGGGGGTATTTATCCCTCATAGCATTTTCAGATTCCCACGTTGCCTCTTCAATCACATGGTTTTTCCACAAAACCTTTACCAGATGAATCACCTTATTCCATAACACCTGCTCCCTGTGGTCAAGAATCTGGACTGGTTGTTCTTCATAAGATATGTTCTCTTCCAGTTGAACTACCTCTGGACTCAAAACATGAGATGGATCTGGCATATACTTCCTCAACATTGAAACATGAAAAACATTGTGTACCTGAGATAAAATCGGAGGTAAAGCCACTCGGTAAGCAACTGATCCAACTTTCTCCAGAATTTCATATGGTCCAATGAACCTTGGACTCAGCTTTCCTTTCTTACCAAATCTCATCACACTTTTCCATGGAGAAACCTTGAGAAAAACATGATCACCCACCTCGAAAGATAGATCCTTCATCCGGTTATCCGCATAACTCTTCTGCCTGCTCTGAGCTATTCTCATGTGTTTCTGAATCAACTGAGCCTTTTCTGCCATCTCTTCTACCAATTCTGGTCCCATCAGCTTCCTTTCACCCACTTCATCCTATAAAGCTGGAGTTCGACACCGCTTCCGATATAATGCCTGAAATGGTTCCATCTGTATACTGGAATGAAAACTTTTATTATAAGAAAACTCAACCAAAGAAAGATGTTGGTCCCAAATTACCTGATAATCCATCGAAAAAGCTCGTAGCATATCCTAAAAGGTCTGAATTGTTCGTTCTGACTGCCCATCTGATTGAAGATGAAAAGTTATACTATAATTTAATTCAGTACCCAACGACTTCTGAAGGCCTTTCCAAAAGTTAGAAGTGAACCTGAGATCACGGTCAGATACAATGGAGAGAGGAAATCCATGTAACCTGACTATCTCTTTAAGATACAAACGGGAAAGTTGATCAAGAGAGAAAGTATCTCGTATAGAAAGGAAATGAGCAAACTTGGTCAAGCGATCAACAATAACCCAGATTGAATTATTACCTCGAGATGTCTTCGGTAATACCACAACAAAGTCCATGGATATATTCTTCCATTTCCACTTTGGCATTGGTAAAGGCTGAAGCATCCCTTTCGGGAACTTCCGCTCTGCTTTAACCTGTTGACATGTCAAACACTTCATAGTAAAATTAGCAATATCTTTTTTCATTCCATCCCACCAGTAATACTCCCGCAGATCTCTATACATCTTAGTACTGCCAGGATGAACTGAAAACGGAGAACTATGAGCTTCACATAACAACTCTCTTCAACTGTGAATCACAAGGCACACACAATCTCTTCCCAAATCTCAAAACGCAATCATTATCAATGTTTAATTCAGGCAACATACCTTTCTGAACCAGATCTACCTTTTTCTGCAACTCGCTGTCTTGCTTCTGTGCTTGCTTGATTCTGTCTGATAGAGAAGATTTCACTGATACCTGAAACAAAACAGAAGAACTTCTTGCACCAACAACTTCTATTCCAAAGTTCATCAAATCCTTATCCAAAGTATTACGTTCCAAACACAACATTGCTAATGAAGCATTACTTTCTCGACTCAAAGCATCAGCCACTTTATTTGCTTTTCCCGAATGGTAGTGGATTGTACAATCATAATCCTTGATTAATTCCAGCCATCTCCTCTCTCTCATGTTCAATTCTTTTTGAGTGAATACATACTTTAAACTCTTGTGATCAATATATATTTCACATTTTACTCCATACAAATGATGCCTCCAAATTTTTGAAGAAAAGACAACAGCACCTAATTCCAAATCATGTGTAGGGTAATTTACCTCATGAGTTTTCAACTGACGTGAAGCATAAGTAATTAACTGATCATTCTACATTAGGACATAGCCATGTCCCTTCAATGAAGCATCACTGTATATAACAAACTCACCATTCCTGGAAGGAAGTGCCAAAACTGGAGCATTCACCAATCTTCTTTTCAATTCCTGAAAACAATCTTCACATTCTTTTGTCCAGATAAACTTAACACCCTTCCAAGTTAGCTTAGTCATTGGACTAGATAACTGTGAAAAATTTCTAACAAACCTTCGGTAATAATCTGCCAAACCAATAAAACTACGGATCTCAGTTACATTTGTGGGTCTCGGCCATTCTTCAACAACTTTTGTTTTAGTAGGATCAACAGTTATGCCATCTTTTGAAATAATGTGACCAAGGAAAGAAATTTGTTGCAACCAAAACTCACACTTGCTGAATTTCCCATACAATTTCTTTTCTTTTAAGGTTTTCAAGATAACCCTTAAATGTCTTTCATGCTTCTCTTTACTTTTATAAAACACCAAAATATCATCAATGAAAACCACCACAAACTTAACCAAAAACTCATGGAAAATTCTATTCATTAAGTCCATGAATACAGAAGGTGAATTGGTTAGCCCAAAAGGCATTACTACAAATTCATAATGTCCATATCTCGTACGGAACGCGGTCTTCAGAATATCTGCCTCCTTTACCTTCAGCTGATGGTACCCCAATCTCAAGTCAATCTTTGAAAAAAACTGAGCTCCCTGGAGCTGATACAACTTCATTTGATGGCCCGACGTCTGCCGAAGTAGTTACAAAAGATTTCACCACCCCTTTCTACTTGTAGTCTAACTGCTTCCCATCACTCAAGCTCTTTTTCGGACACTCGTTTTCATAGTGACCCATCTCATTGCACTTATAACATTTCACTAACTGTAAATCAAATTTGGTCTTACCTTCACCTTGATCATTTTCAGTGCAATCACGAGACTTATGTCCCATCTTACCACATCGGTAGCACTTTCTAGAATTCAGAAGACATTCCATAGCATGCCTTTTTCCATATTTATCACAAACTGGAAACTTAGTTTTCTTACCATCAGACTTTTTTGAAGAATTCTTACCTTTCTCCTGCCACCTTGGTCTCTTCTTTTGTTGGTTGTTATAGAACACTTGGTCATTGAAAAACTCCATTTCCACCTTCTCAGCACATCGAACAAGCTTTTCATAACTTTTAAACTCACGAGAAGCTAATGCCCTTAGATATTTTGGCTTTAATCCTGAGTAAAAAAGATTGATTTTACTGTCAAGGTCTCGAATAAAATTTGGAGCATACCTTGCCGATCGAGTGAACCTTTCTCCATAGGTAGCCACTGAGTCTTCCTCTTTCCTCAATTCCAAGAATTGCTTTTCCATCCTAAGTCGAACAACCTTAGGAAAATACTTCTCAAGAAACATACCTTTGAATTCATCCCAGTCGAGAGCATCAATCTCATCAGCGTCCCAGATATTTTTAACCATCGACCACCACTGATCTACCTCACCCTCCAAACGGTAAATCGCAAGACTAACCTTTTGATTTTCTGAACACCCCATGACATCAAAAATCTTCTCCAGTGCTTTAATCCACCCTTCAGCTAACACAGGGTCAGATGATCCTCTGAATGATGGGGGATGTTGCCTCATGAAATGTTCCACCACTGACATATTCCTCTGCGGTTGATCTGGCTGATCTCGTGCATGGAAACCACCACCATTTATAGCCCGAGTCAACTGTGCCCTCACTGCAACAAACTATTCAGTTCCAATTCTGACCATCTCGGGATGCTGATTCGGAAGGTTATTTCCTTCTGTGTGCCTTCCAAGCACTGCTTCCCTGTTTCCTCTGCGGAAAACCAATCTTAACAAACATGTCTTAGATGAAGCAACATGGTAATCTTCAAATGCTATATCATTTCAATTTGACCATAAAAAAAATAATTTTGGATAATCATTTAATAGAATTCTAACTCCTAAAGTTATCTAAACCGACCTCTGATACCAGCTATAAGGCCCCAGCCTTAAACCTTACTTAATCTTGAGTTATTACAAGATTACGCATTGAGGATCTTTTCGGGTTTAGAGTTTTAGAGAATTAGATCATAAAACTTGCATTACATTCCACATATAAAAAAAGTGGTTACATAAAGATAGTATTCTTAATTACCATTAATGGAAACACATTTAAGATAAAACATGGATTCTTTCTTGACACTTCCTTGACACTATCATCATATCATGTACCTTTCCCTTGACCTGTGAAAATCATTTCAAAAAAACTTGGGATGAGCATAAAAAGCTCAGTATGGGTTATAAAAACATGGAAAGGAAACATGGGTACATATATACATAAGAATATAATCATACATTACCCATAAAACATAAGAACTTTAGCATAACTCATCAAATCATGAGTAAATCATAGAAATCATAAGACATAAAGGTAACTTGAGGCATTCATAACATTCTTACGTAGGGAGTAACCCTCTTGGTTACGTTTGGAATACCCATCACAGTATATTCCCTAAATCTCTTCAGAGAAACCTTAACGTTTCACTCCTTCGCGTTACCCAATGCATTGGAGAGCTATATCGGTCTCACCCGCCCTTAGTTTACCACGGAAACACCCGTCTTCATAATAATGCCCAAGAACCTCAACATAATCGTATCACATAAAACATGTATAAAGGAAACATAACATTTCCACCTTTCAATCACAAGATATCAATACAAAACATTGATATAAACACACTATAAAAACCATTTTCAATACCCAAATAAAAGAAGAGTAAAACATGGTATTTATTTTTCTTTTAAAAAGAAGGTATGGCTTGTAGAGAAAGCCGAAACTCAAATAATGGTCACGGCGGCGGGGAAGTCGTTGTCGCCGCATACGTACGACAAAAACATTCCCTTTTTTCATTTTGTAAAATGCATCATATAAGAAATATTCCTTTTGGATAGGTGTAAAAGTCAAAGGGTTTTATACACCATATAAAAGAATGTTGTGTATAAAATAAAATATGCCTCAATGAAAAGAGATTGAGACAAAGTCCCATACCTCGTATCTGACTTCACCCGACCGTTCTTTAATCTCCTGAATAATAAACTTGAGTTAATCTCTACTTGCTTAAGAACCTTTTTCAAGTTCATTATTCCTTTTATACCATGTTATGAACATCATGTAATCATTTAAGTTAATAATGTTCATTTTGTCTGTATTTGGTTCTTAAGTCAAAAATAGACTTCTTACACTTACATGTTGTTAATTTGGTCAAAGGTTCGTTATATCCAGAATGATATTAATGATTTGGATAACATATATATCATATATATTCATCATATACATGTATTTATAATATTACATCACATTCAGAGGTAAGAAATGAAATGCACAGTTCATAGAGACGGTAAGCCGTACGTACGCATGAACGCTACTTCCATTTCTATTTCATACTTTCTGGAATTGAATCATAATGATATAAGAGTATATTATAATTCCAGTATAATAACATATATAATATCATTAACTTTATCCTTTACACATCCCACATATGGTATTAACGAATCAAATCACTTTCAGGGGGCGGTAGTCCGCACTTCCTAAAATGAAGATATCGTGTTTACCCATAATGGAAACAATAATGGTATGCCATAAATGAAAAATACAGAAGATTAAGGAAAGAATAAACATATTATATATCATATATAAAAATTGTGACATCATAATGGCCACCTTTGAAGGTGTTAAATGAGTATTGAACAATCATCGTTTCGGGAGGCAGAATTTCGCCATCCACGGAAACCGTATGTTCTTTAACCATTTGATGTAGTTGTGTGAGAGTGTAGCTCGAATAAATCTTATAAAAACATCATAGTATATTGAATATAGTGTTGTTGTTACAAAAGAAGTATATAAAAAGAGTTTAGGGGGTTGGAGAAGCAAAATAAAACAAATGAACATGAGAGAATGAATTACCTTTAAAAGTGTAACTCTTTTTGATTTGAGCCTAAAGGCTTCCTTTGAAAGGATTCTGCCCAAATGGAATCCTCTAGGATGAGGACAGGGATGTGGAGAGAGTAAATGATCAGGTTTTGGCCGAGCCAAAGGCTTGAGGAGTGTGTGAAATGAGGTAGAGGTGGGGGCCTTTTATAAGAGGAGAGGAGGGGCACTTTTGGAAACCATGAAACTATTATTTTATTTGAAAATGTGTTTCGGTTTTAAAAGGTCCCACATTGATATAATTCGTGGATAAGGTGATAAGGGTTCGAAATACACCCATCCAATAAGTTTTGGACATGTGTAGTTCATAGATTTAACATTATCTTTCTATTTTATTTAAATCGTCAAATAATGATTTCATCGCTGCATCATTATTATGTCATAAATAATTTAATTTATTTAATGTCTAAAAATTATAAAAAAATACTATGATGTATTAAATCTTTTTAACATTCCAATTACTATTTATAATAAAAAATCCGACTTGTATAACCCCATTTAAAAATTGTTTTAGTAAAACATGTCATGTTTGTGCCATTTTTACATTAACATTAAATAAAAGGTATTTATGTCATTTTCCAACCAAAGTGGCTCCATGGGGTCCCCAAGTTGACCCATGGCTTTTCTTGGTCGGCCATGACATATCCAATGAGGGTAGGACATGTGTCTAGGTCATCTCATATTATTAAAACATTATTTTTACCTTAAACTACACTAATTACCACTAATTGCGATTAAAAACTTAATAAGTTACTATTCACCAAAAAATTATTTTAATCTCATTGAACCACATTTTACTTTTTAATGACAACCATGTATGTCTGATTTTTTGAAAATAAAATCACAGAGGTGGTAAAATTTCATTTAAATGAAAAATCTGTTTTCATAAGTACCACTTAGTGATTTCACTATTCATCAAAAATTGAAGCTTTTCAGAAAAATACCAAAAATTCACCCCAAGATAAATTTGATATTATGAATTCAAAAATGAAATCTATTTTACAAAATTCAAAACATATAAGTCAAATTAATTAATTTAATAATTAATTCCCGCTGTCATGACAAATAGCGTGTTTTTGTGAAACAATAAGTATCAAAAGATTGACACTAGTTTATGTCTGATTTCAAAGTGAAATTAATTCCAACGACCACTATTGGATTTAATGATAAAAATATTTTCTAATTTCACTTTAAAACCAATTCAAAAGATAATCTAATCATATTAAAAATTATATTAAAAAGAGGTTTTCAATTAAAATTCAACAATTTTCACTATTCATTTAAAAAAATGAACTTTATCTGAAAGATACCATAAATTTACACAAAGTAAATTTTGATGTCCCGATTCTAAAGAAGAGTTATATTTGGTCCAAAATAAAGTATAAGAGTGATCAAAACTATATTTAATGATGGTTCGCCATCAAAAGGTGATAAGTGAACCTTTAGTGAAAATTAGAGTATATATGCCTAAAATTGAATTCTTTTCGTATTTTAAGCCTTTATCCTTTATTGGATAAATGTAAAAACATTTAAAAACATATATAATAATATTTCAGTTATTTATATCCATTCCCGCCAGTACAACGGCTACGTGTAAACTATCATTTAAAATAATATTATTTTATTACTAGTGTGCAACGTAAGTTTTCAAAGAAACTCATCGTTGCGTATCGAGTACGCTATCGAATGTAGAAACCAATTTTAATTAAAATTAATATTTAATTCTTAAATATTAATTAATATGAAAATTATTTATTCTTTATTTACCTGGGATGTTACAATAATTGTATAATCAAAACATGAAAACCAATATAATAGTATATCAAAAGTTTTATATTCTATTTTAAACAAAAAAAATTATCCAAAACCTTAACAAAATCACTATCCTATAATTGAAATTATAAAGACATGACCCCCTAGAAAACATAAACATCCTAAAAAATATATACATGAAACAGATATAAATTTTTCCCTCAACCTACTCACTTAACTGAATCCATATCATATCATATAACTAGTAAACATTAAAAACACCCTAAATCTTTGTTATATCCCATCCCATAAACATAATCTCTAACATACACTCTAAATCATAAACACACAAAAACCCTATACCCCCAAGTACTACAAGATTGATAAATCATATAGTTCATAAAATAAATTAATTTACAAAATGAGAATAACTATTAAAAATGGATAAAATAATAATATAATCACTAAAATAAAACATCTCAACTAGATGGTACAAATTTTAACATTATAAGAAATAATACCATAAATGAAATGAATATCCATAATGAGCATAACTACATGAAGTTATTTAATAATATTATAATTCACCATAATAAAAATAATATTCCAAACATATGTGGTGTATTATATAACCAATAACCACTAATATTTTGTAAAAATTTAAACCCAAAGCTCCCTAATCTACAATTTATTTCCTAAATACCTATCCCACAAGACTGTAACATATAACAGAACTTAAAAAGAATCATGGATCCCCAAACTAAATTTTACCCTCAACATACTACCTAAAACTAATCTTTAAGTAATATTAAATCCAAATGTTTACCTATTCCATAAATCCTACATGAATACTCCTTAACTATAATGTTTATACACCCTAGATACACTACACTAGAGTACAAAGTCAAAATTATTATACAGGATCCTTCCAAATTTATTTGATGATATATATTTATTAATATTAATTTAAAAATAATTATCAAAATGGAATCTTTATTCCATCAGATACCCAATATATCACCCATATCTAAAATATGATCAAAAAATACACATAAACATACCAAAAACATAAAAATGTATAAATAATGTATGAATATGAATGAATTATTTTTATATCACGTTTACCAATTATATCCAACCTATAATTTCATCACAATCATAATCTACAAAGTTAAATAAATATTGCAAAAGAGATCCAAAACCTACATCCTATATGTATTCATTAACCTAAGCCGAAATCATAATCCCCTAGACCAACCAAAAAACATAATTAACCGCCATACTGTTATACTACAACTTAAAGTATCTTAGATATTTAACTTATCCTTTAATCTAAACCAAAATCTTCATAATATATAGGATAAAAATATAGGTGTCCATTATTTGGGATAAAAAATAATTTTCCCTTAATAATTTTGATAATTACGAGATAAAAATAATTTGAAAAAATATAGATATAAAAATAATCACAATATGTATCATGAACCCCCCAAAAGGAATGGGATAAAAAACCAAGGAAAAATAGAAGGATCTCAATCTGGTAAAATTTCAAAAAATATACATCTATCTCTCCTTAACTAAAAATATAAAACACTTATAAAATAACATCTTGAGAAAATGGAGACACAACTCAAAAAATACAACAAATAATGGTGATTCCCAATGATGATGTGTTTCTTGAGAAAATATTAAAGAAATTCTATTGGAGATATCTCCTTATATAAGATTCCATTACACTCCTTTTTCCTACCCTCAAATAAATACCTTTTTCCAAATTAAATGAGTAAAATTAAGGTAGAGAGTCACTCAATATGAATGAATTAAATGAGGATTCCATTATTTTTTTCTCAGTAAAAAATTATATGACTTTCCTCCAATTGTAAAATTATTGAAAAAAATAACCTCTCAACACATCAATTATATCTTCCAAACATGATTATCTTATAACTGTATGGTTTCTCAATAATATACTCCATATGAACATAATATAGATAATTTAATTCATTGGTAAATCTATTAGATTTTATTTAGTGTTGATTTTATCTGCATCCAAACTTCCTTTCCCAGTCACATCCCAAAAAAAACTGTAATGTACACCAATATTCTTTGTTTAGAAATTAAAATATGGATTCCTTGTAATGTGAATATCATTATAAATATCACAAAATAATGGAATCTTGTCCTATTTTATATCTATTACCTCTTAAAACATTTTCATCCTAATAACCTATCTTTAATATTGTATAAATAAAATGTACTCCAAATCGGATATAGATAAGTCTCCAACCAAATATAATTTAGAAATATAAGTCATAGCTCATCCTATAAGAGTAAACAAATAATCATAATTTTATTTCATACTGTGTACGTCACTTAAAAATATGAATCAACATAGTCTATTATAGTAAAATTTGATCCTCCATAATATAATATATAATTATATTTCTCCATGATCAATGTTAGGGTCCTCTTCACCATATTCCAATTCTCATTTGCTAGATTCTCTATCTACCTACTAACTATAACCACTACATGTTCAATGTCAGGTCTAGTATAAATCCTAATAAACATCAAACACCCCACATTAGATCCGTACTCAAATTGATAACTTCTCATCCTCCTTTCATCAGTTATAGGAATAATAATAGAGGGTAATATAAAATTGATTGGGATAGAGGAAGATATTGGATTAAAAATTTTCTTGTTGAAGCATTTCAAGACATTATTCACGTAATTATTCGGTTATTTCCAAATGATCAAATTATTTCTATCACAGTGGATTTAAATACTAAGAATATTTTTCTTGCGCCCCATGTTCATTATATCACACTTCCTGGCCAATCGTTTATTTTTCCATATCTGAATTTTATGGGGCATGCAACAAAAATGCAATCCACATACAATATTATAATGATAGAATCATTACCATTTAGACTCCTAAAATATAATTATGGATTTGAATATATTATTTCATATCAATGAATTATGATATATGAATAATATATCTTTTACGAACTCCTAGGAGATTTTTTGAGACTAAATAGTGATTTGTTCAACCTGTAAACCATGTTATCTTTATATTCTTTATTGAATCATTTAGGTTGTATCATATAGATTGATTCATCAAGTTCTCCATGGAGGAAAGCTATAATCACAACAAGATACTATATGTGTAAATTTTTTGTACCACAAATCACCAAAAATACTCAAATAGTAATTAGTCTTATAATAGATGAAATATTTCATTGAAATGAATACCTTCAATCTCATAATTCCCTTTTACTACCTTTATCAGATGATATTATTTTACTTTTTCCTTTTCATCATCATTGAACATGTAAAAAATTTATTCCCAATGGTTGTATTTCTATGAAGTAATGGAGGATGATTCAAATAACTTTTCTTGTGTAGGAATTCATGTTCATTTCGCAACACAGCCCGCCATGAATATATGATTGATCCCTTGGAAATATCCACAAAAGTAGATGGATATTCATCCTCTATCAATATGCAATTCCAAAATTTTTCTTATTTACAAAATCAAAGTTCCATTTTGGTTCTCTTATAATTTGATTTGATTATCACTATCTAGGATCATTTGTTACTTTATCATCATTCTCTGTTAATGTGTAAGAGGAAACGATTTCTTTGATTCTTCCACCACCTCAAAAGATGAAGATTATGTACTATATTTTGTCAAGTATATTCAAAATCATCATTTTCACATTATCTACTAAAAAATGAAATATTTACTGATGATATGTTTGTGTGTAACATGATCCCACAAATGATACCTCATTAAAATATCATCGTATCCCATGAAGATACATTCCCTAAATATCAAGTAAAAATTCTATATTAACTGGTCATTAAATAGTGAATGTAAATGACCTATGATATATTACAATAGAGAACAATCAGTGGGTTTTATAGAAACATCACAATTACTGTTTTCAAATATATTTTCATATAATTTGATTTATTTACCACATAACTTGTGGTATTTGACGCTTATTCCTATAACGTCATGTAAACTCACATAGTATTTAACATCATCCATATTGTATCCAAGAAGGTTCTATTAATTCTCTCTTCACCTCTATTATTTTATGGACTTTATCACCCCCTTTAATAGTCTAGTGATTCCATTCTATTTAAAAATTATCAAAATCATCTCTGGTATATTCCTAACCATTTACAATCCTCAAACACTGGATCTTTTTTATTATATCTCCTTCCACATAAAGAATGTTTTGATGAATTCAATGAAATTTGAATTCTTATTGAGTTGAAAACAAATCATCTCATATCATAGTCATCAATGATTGATAAATTGTCTAATTATCCTCCAAATGATTCAACCGGTTCTTCTCAAAACCTCATAGTGGACAAACAATGTGTTATCCTTTATTCTTTTCACTAATGTTTAAAATACCAATCAATGATTCCTACTCAAAAAACAATTCTTATAAAATAATAATGATACCTACATAAGCACAAATTGAAAATTATGATCATAAAAAATATTAGGGCGTCGTTCAGACATATAGTGATTATTCAAATTCAATAACATCATCAATGATTATATTGAGGTAGTTGTTGAGACAACTATCTAAGCATCCTTATTTTTATCCCATAGTCATATAAAAGTGTTTAGATATTTTATGCATTCATCACCATAATAAATACTGTCAAATTCCTCACTATCCGTTTATGAGTTAATTCTTACATCTGATATCTTCAAAGTATCTCACAGACAAAATGTTCTTATTAAATTCATTCACATGGAGTAAAACAAAAAGGGTTTGAATTATTTTATCATACAAATTTAGTTTGAGGGTATAAATCTAATTATATTAAAGCTATGATCATTACCCATATAAAAAGTTCCTACCATTATAGTTTTATATTAATGAAATAATTCCAATAAATACATCATGTTCCATGTTTGTCTTATGTTAAAAATACATTTTTCATCTAGATGATGTCATAAATTAGTACTCATCACCACATTACTGACTAATGCATATCGATTTTTTAGATATACTCTCCACATTTACATTATGATTATTTCCACCAACCTTCTAATTCTAACATTCTTTTGTAAAATATCCCCTCTTACTATAATTATATACCCTGATGTTTTTTCTAACTCAATGATTTAGGATTTCTAGGATTCAAGATCCCACTACAACCACATACAATATTTTCCACATTCCATTTAAATAGCTTGTCCATGTTGTGACATTTTCTATCTTTTTTCATTTTCCTACTCCTAAATTAATCTCCATGAAACTCAACTACAACATCATTGATGATAAAAAGATCCATTATTATATTTTTGGTTATGATGATGACTAGTTAATCATTTGAATCTTGATAGATATAGAAAATAATTTCACATGTTTAGTATCTAAATGTTTTAATACAAAAATAATTAGTGGAGAAAATTTGTTATTTGGGTTGTTGATATGGTTATTCTATGATAATGAATCCACTATTCGATGGGGGTAGAATTTTCTCTTTAAGAAACATTAATTATAGAGATAATTGGCCTACTATATCACAAATATAGAATAAAAAATTTGATTTTTAGTATTTTCTCCTGAATTATTTATAGAATCCCATCATTTAAATTCAAATTAATGTTAGAAATATCATTGCCATCAATGTAATTCAATTTATCCTCCATAATAATTACACTTTTTTTGTTATTCAACAGATCTCACTGTAGTAAAATCAGAGTAAAAACTCTATATTTAAATTACGATGAGAAATCACTGAAAATATTCTTTCTTTAATGAATATAGAAAATCCCTAATAAAATACCACACTCAATGATAAAACTATGAGATAATATGTTTCTTTAGAATTCAACGATGAAATCTATTGGAGAATATTTCCTTTTATAGGCTTCCCCCAACCATGTATTCCCCTTGAAAATAAATTGTTCTTATTAATTTAATTTAAGTTAATATTGGTAGGGTGTCTCACACATTGAATGAAATAAATGGGAAAGACATTATGATTAGTTTTCCGACCTCAAAAGTCTCCAAAATAAGATTCGAGTGGGCATAATTCCATTTTATGAAAACAAATTGGGTTAATTATCATTTTTATTATATATGCATGTATTCATTTTTTGATTATACCCTTCAATTTTTCATCATTTTTATTCAAATAATTACTCATCGACTTCCTTTTTTGATGATTCCACTAGAATACACAATAATTTTTCTTAGATTCCATTTAATTTTTTTCACTTCTTATATCTATACAAATTATAAATCAAGGAGGATCAAAGAACCTATTAATTTGTTTTCACAAAGGGATGATATAATTTAATTGATATAAACTAATTTGATATGTGATCCAATTTATGTCTTATAATGTGCATGTAATACATTTATTATAATGTAAGTCTTCTCTTTGCAAAATTATGTTATTGAATATGAAATTTATTATGATTCATCTTCCCTAGATTTCAAAAAGGAAGAAAAATCATGTTGACCATAAATAAGTTACATTTTTCAAAAAGTATTTACAATAGTTTTAGATATGGGATAATCAAAAAAATAACTACTCACAATTTCATATTAGATGATGTAGATAAATAAGTAAAATGAATTTCTATTTTTTTATCCTAAAAAAATAAGACCCCAAATTTTATATTATTTTGATTATTGAGTCCCACTATTATAATAATATTTTTTATCATGGAAATATCAATGATATAGGATTAAAAATTTTGTAAGAAAAAATATCTACTGAAAAAATATTATGTATCAAGGAAACATGAATAATCCAATATTATGTAAATAAAATATTTTTATCAATAAATTATTCATACATAGAGGAATATTCATTAAATAAACCACATATTGTTGAAAAAAGTGATGGATCATGATATAAAAAACCAAAATCATTAATCAATAGCTCATATCAAAACTTCATAAATGAAGAAGGTTTTATTAGATATGATAACATTATCGGTGGTCTATAACCAAATGTAATTAAAATTTGGGTAGAGGAATCATAACGTGTTTGTTCTATTTCATCTTTAGTTTTAAGGGGAATTCCATAATGGGTAGGTTCTTATCTTGGGATTAGAGGTCATCTAATGTTTTTCCACTATACCATCTTTAAAAGGTAGGGTGATTCAAGAGTATGAGGGAAATGATATTTGGGGAAATGAAAAATGAGTGCATGTATCCAATAGTATAACTAGGATTGTGGTGGAACATAAATAGTGAAATATTATAATTGAAGGTGATTTTATCAAATTGAAGCCCAATGGATAGTTCTGGAGGGGGTTTATTTAAATAATGATTATAAATTATTGTTATTTTAAATAATGGAATGCTAATGGATTATCATTGAATGTGATATTGTCATTAAGAATTATGAAGATGAAGTACTGTTGTGATTTTATGACAGTGTAGGATAAAAAATAGTTTGGGTTATTTGGAATTTTATTAGTTAATTTAAAAGCACGATCATCCATAATTAAAAATCTAAAAAAATATTCTAAAATTGGGGACAAGTAGAAACTTTTTGTGTACAATTGAGAAGAATGTGATGGGTTTTTTATAATACATAAAAAGATATCAATATTTTATTTTAAAAAATTTAAAATTAATTATTTTGTATATATTTTTTAATATATTGTAAATTAAGTGTACTATGTTAATAATGTTGGAAATATGTTTTCTATTTGAAAAGTAGAAAATATAAAAGAGTTCCTAACATAGGTAATAATGTCATGAGACACTAACTAGATAATTTGTGTTAAAAAAAGACCAATATATATGAATTAGTTAGATTAATTTCTTCAAAAAACATATTCCCATAATTATCATTTATAAAAGGTTTTATGAATTTTTTTACCAAAGAAAATTTCATTTCATTCTCTATTCATAAATTTATTTCTAAAACATAACAATGTTTTTTCAATATAATATTTTGATAGATAGCTGTGAAAATGAATTGTAAATGCAATTAGATCAAATATTAAATATTACACCCTTGGGGTTGTTGTTTCTCATAGTTTATGGTTAATTCAAAATAAGATTCATGTTTATATTAAAATTATATCACTATGTTATTCAGCAACCTTGATATTACAAGTAAGCCTCTTGAGAAGTTTTTTTACCCAGTCAACATCATTTAAGGAATTTAAACCCCAAGGCACGGTTCACCCATAGTATACACTAATTAAAATCACATGATTTCAGTGTCAAAGATTATCAATTCTAGAGAAACTAATGAATGTGATAATTTTATCAATGATATCTAAAAGATAAAAAAATGGCACATTTTATCAGTGTCTTTTTGTGACAATAAAATTTCCCCTTTATTAGTGCATTTCCTTGAGAAATTAATTATCCCAATAAATTATTTATTTTCAAAATTTTTAGATAATATTTATATTAGTATATGTATATATATGTAAATATAGTTTCTAAATTTTATTTTTGTAAGTACAATATATTAAAAACTATTATCTATATTATTTTAATAATTTTATGTAAAACATTATCGATTTTTTTAATCAAAAAAAATATTTAATTGTATATATATAAATGTTCACTATATCCAAATGTATATATAAATATAAATATTATATATTTGTATTTTAAATAATTAAATAATTATATAAATTTAGATTTTCATTTGAATATGATATTCAATTTTTAATTTATATATTTATATTCATATTTAAAAAATTAAATATGATTCTAGTATTAGAATGTTTGTGTATGTATGTTGATGTATGTGTACATCTTTTTGTGTGTGTGTGAATGTGTTTTATGTGTATATATATGTTTTTTTTGTTTTGTGTATGTATATGTGTATATGTATGTATGTGTGTGTGTATATATGTGGATATATTTATTTATATATGTGCACATGTAAATGTATGTATTTCAATTTTTGTGTATATGTATTCATGTTCTTATACCTTTTTTTATGTATTATGTGTATGTGTACATGTGTTTGTGTGTGTGTGTGTGTATATATATATGCCTATGTCTGTACATATGTGTATGTATATGAAATTTTATATTCATGTGTATGTGTATATGTATGTGTATGTTTATGCATATGTTTGTAACTGTATTCAGGTGTAGGTGTATACATACGTGTGTGGGTACATATATTCTTGCTTGTTTATATGTATATTTATTTATTTGTGTATGTGTGTCCATGTGTATGGGAATGTTTTTGTGTATGTGTATATGTGTGTGTATATGATTGTGTGTATATATTTATATTTTATGTGTATTTGTATGTGTATGAGTATATGTGTATGTGTATGTGTATGTCCGTGTACATATATGTCTATGTGTACGTATGTTAATGGAGTACGTTTATGTTTTCACATGCATGTGTATGTAATTGAATGTATTTTTTTCTCTATACATACAGGTATGTGTATGTAGATGCATGTATGTGTATGTCTATTTGTGTGTGTGGGTGCTTGAATACACGTATGTGTATGTGTATGAGCATGTATATGTGTATTTTTATGTGTATATCTATATGTACATGTATATATGTGTACATATATGTCTGTATGTATGTATGTGTGTGTGTGTGTCTATTAATTCATTCAATATTAATTATTCATTTTTATAGTTGTTGAGACATTTTTTCATATTTATATGTTTAATTAAAAAACAATATTTTTTAATAACATAAATAAAATATAATGGTTAATAATACTTGTTTTCAATAATTATAATATGTGGAAAAATAATTAGAAATAATATTATAATATGTTTTTTTATTTTTATTAATATTATTACATCTTTTTAATTCATGTAACTAATGAAAAAAATTCTCCATTTAAAATTCTTTATGTAATTTATTCATAAATTTTTAATCATTTTTAGTATTCCTTCATTTATTATTTTTTTTGTTTTTTCATATTTATTAATAGTTAATATTTTATGAAATTATCCATTTTGTAAAATTTATAAATATTTATTTACGATTCATTTTTATTTCCAATATGTTTTTATAATATATATGATTAATATATATTCTTTTTTATTTGTAAATTTTCAATTTTATAACTATCTTTAAATATTTAGAAGTTCATTTCTATAAATATATTATAATTTTAATTTTTTCAATAGCCCTTAAAAAATATTTTGAAAATTTTTATTTATATAATTCGTATTTTAAATTTATTAATTTTTACTTATTTTATTATATGTTTTTATTCATATATTAAATGATACAAATTAAAAATTAAAAAACATTTTTTTTGAATTTACATATTTATTTATTCATTTTTAATATTATTCCATTGAATATTATTTATTCATTTTTGATAATAATAATAGTTCAATAAATTTTGGATTATGTTAGTTTTTTAGTTTCTCTATATACAAATTTATTTATTAGTTAAAATATTTTCAATCCATCCTTTTCTCTACCGACAACATTTTTTCTTAGGGTTCCCTTGTAATCCACTACACATTTTTTTCGAGACATAAGGATGATTTCCACCATTAGAGGTAGTAGATCGATATTTGTTGTTAGCGAGACAAGCAGGGTGGTGATCTTGAAAGATAATGGTATATCCTTATAGTTCTGCTTCAGATTTGGGGGTGGTTCATCATCTTGGTCGTCTCTTATAGTTCGTAGCATCAATTTATCTCATTGAGATGTGTTGTCATCTAGTAGTACATACGTGTTGAAAAGACATGCATGTGGTTCTGTTGTGCATCACAAGTGACACATAGACTAATTGTTCCATTGATAACTATCTGTGTGTGGATGCATGAGGCATGCCTGGGGTGGCAGTCTTTTAGATTGGTGATCGTGGCTCGCAGCATGAGCTGATAGTGTGGACGTCTAGAACATGTGGACTAATGTCGATGATGTTATCTGTGGCATAGTGACGTTGTTGGGTATGAGGCATTAGGTGATGACATATGTGGATACAATTTCAATTTTTTGGTTTGTCTTCTTGTAATGGAAGTTGTACCAATGGGCCTTTGGGAAATTCAATGTTTTAATTCAATGTTCCTCTTATCCTTTGGGCCAAGTTGTATTTGGTCATTTTTGTTCTTCTTACCCTCCAAACTATGGATTTTTTCTCTCTTTATATTTAATGGGTACCTTTACCCAATAAAAAAGTATTTTCATTATTACTTTTCGATAAAAGTGTATGATCCCATATCATTTTGTTTAAGATTTTCATTATTTTAATAGTTTAAATGATTGATATATATTCAATATAATTTAATAAGTTAATTTTTTTTCCAAATGTCAAATATTAAAGAAAAATATTTATTAAAATGAATTTTATGTTTTTTAAATTTAATATGGTGACATAATTAATTTTAATAATTTCTCATAATATAAATTAATTATTAATCCCTTTCTCTTAATTTTTTCCATGTGTTTACAATTTTTTTGTAATTAATCATACTAATTCAATTTTAAACATAGTTTTGTAATCTATTAACTATTATTTGGCCAAATTTTTTACATTCTTTCGGTTAATATTATTTATTTTTTTTCATATTTATTTGTGTATAAATTTTCTATATTTTATTATTTTTAATTTATTTATACAATTTTATATACAATTTTTTAATAACTTCAATATGTTTGAAATTTTTGTGAATAATATATATCATTTTTTGTTTATTATATTTTAATATATTTAATATGTTTGAAATTTATGTAATTATTTCAATTAAAATCATTTTGAAATATTTTTGTAATTTAAATGATTAATAATATTTATTTTTAGTAATTTCGTACATATAAAATTATTTTTTGTTTATGTATTCATTTTTAGTTATTTTATATTTTCTTGTAATATATAATGTGAATGATATGAATTAAATTCATAAATTTGTTTTATTTTATTTAAATTTATTTATTCTGTTTTATTATTCATTTATTCAATATAAATTTTTAATTTCTAATAATTATTACTATTTAATATTGTTATTATTTTTTAAATATTAATAATTAATTTATTAAAATAAATTTTTTAATATTTTTTGAAATTTAACTTGTTCATGTTATTCATGTTCCATAATTTTTTTATTTATATAGCTAATATTATTTATTTGTTCATTTTCAATATTTTTTTATTTTTCCTTAATTTATATCATAAATGTTATGAATTTATGTTAATAATTATGTAATTTATTCATATATATGTATTCAATTTTTTTATTAATTTTCTTCAATATTCATTTGTTATTTAGAATACTAATTATTTTTTAATAAGATTGTAATGTATATAATTATTGAATTTAAATAGTTTTTTAATTACTTTTTAAATTTTAATAGTATGTATAGTTCAATTTTAGTAATTTAATTATTTATATAATTAATATTATATCTTTGTTCATTTTTATTCATTTAAATATTTTCAACTCTACGTAATGTGCTTATAGATGATTATTTTAACATCTCTAAAAAAATTAGCACCGATAACTACAAATTTTTTCATCACTTTTCTAGTGATGATAAGAGTGATAATTTATCAGTACTTAATAAATGATGATAAATTTTTTATATTTTGGGACTTATGTTTTTAAGGTATATAAAACACACTTTTATCTATGATATTTAATAATCACAAAAAGCTATTTTCCCTATTTAGAAATTAACCCTGGTAGATTACTTCATTCATGTACCACATTGATGTTCTCATAGAAATGAATCTCTACTTCCATCAAATTTGATTGCTTTGGGAAAATTGATCCTAAAAACTAATGGTATGAAATTTAAAACTTTTTTAAGGATCCATAATGGATAATTAATCAATTTTTCTTGTTTTTTTATTTTATCTTCCCTTTGTGGACTACATCTAGCATTCAAAATTGTTTTTATAATACCACGTGATACTAAAATGGAGATCATCACATTCGTATTTAATATCTTTTTCTCATCTTCATGATTCAAAATACACATTTATGTTATGTTTTTGATATTCATGTATTATTTTTTTAAATCCATGAAGCAACTATGTATTTTTAGACCACATTTACATCACTAGAATTGAAAAATAAAAACAAGGTTCTTTTTTTTTTCTTGTTTTTTAAAATATTATATATATTTTTAATATTTTTTAAATCTCATTTTTATAATAGAATTTTAATAATAATAATATATTTTATTTTCATTTTCTATTGATTGATTTGTTTAATAATAAATGGTTAATTTTTATGTATACAATTTGATGATGTTTTTTAGTAAATCCATTAAAAAATGAAAGGATGTTTGTTGCTTTGTAGTGATAGTAGTTTATAATATATAATTTTAAGGCATCCCTAAACTATTGGTGATGAAAAAATAGTATAATAAACAATTAAAAACTATTTCTCTTATAGAAATTATAATTTACTAAATAAATATCTAAAAAATTTAATATTTATAAATAATGAGGTATTCATAATATTGTACAATTTAATGAAATTAAAATAATAACTTATATATTATTTGAGATGATTAAAATGATCAAAGTGATTATTTTCTAAAATAATACACCACCCTTGTTCGGAGAAATGGATGTATCATTTTCTAGATAAGTGCCAATATTATATACATTTTTCAACAACTTATCCAAATATTTATTAGAGGTTTTTTTAATGTTGTAATACAATAACATTATTGTAGAAATATAAAAAAAATAACAATCATGATATTTGGTTTATTGATTTAAGTATGCTAATTAATTTTTGAATCTATAATCGATATATTACTCAATCCCGATTAAAATATGAATAATAAAAATTAAATTTATATCAAGTGTTTTTATTAGTTATTTAAATTATAAACATTTAAAAGAATTTATTTTTATTCATTGAATATTAAATCTAAACTTTTAAAATAACCCAATAAAATTGTTCTCAAATAATGATTGTTTAGAATAAAAAAATATAATGATTCAACCTTTATTAAATATTATTAAAACACAACATTATATTAGATTTTTTATTATATTATATCCAACTATAGAATTAAAATATTGAATGTCATATAAATTTAAAAATATAACATCCATAATAGATGTGGAAGATTTTTTCCAAACACTATGATACAAGTGTGGAAAATATAATTTTTTTATATATGTTTAGAGAGTAAAATCTCATTAAAACAACAAAAATACATTTCGAGTTGTTGAAATCCATTAGTTTCTTGTGAATATTGTTAGAGATAGGGAGAAAGTCACCCCTAGATGAACCCATTTAAAAAGATTAATGATATATAACATCTTATAATAAGGAAAAAAGTGTTATAATTTATTAAATTCAAATAATTTAGAGTCTTTATATTTTCTAACATGTTTTTAATGAAATTAAAATTCATATAAAATGTAATCCCTTTATGTGTATTTATATAAATAATACTAGTGTCAGATTCTAAGCTCCTAAATTTTAAATGATTATTTATTTTGTTAATTATGAATTTTATTGAATCAGATATGAAAGATATGAATATAAATTTCATAGATGTTAATCAAATGAAAAAATACAATGAGGCTGGGGCGAAATTTTCTATCATGTTAAGGGATCATTCATGTGAAACTTCTCAAATCCTTTATCCTTGTTTATGTTGTTGTTATTCAACAAAAATTAGGTTAGAAGAGTTGGAAGAAGACATTATCAGTCACTGAATAGATTGAAGTTATATATCTGGGACTATAAATGGGGAATAACAAAATGTGGCTTTTGATTGGGATAACAATGTATTATATAGATCCCCATATATGGTTATAGGTTTGACCAATGATGAAAAATCTATCAAGTATATGATGATAGGTGTGAATGATGATGATGATCATATTGAGGAAATTACAATTAATGCTAAAACATTACTTAATAATTTTTCAAAACTTTTTTATATGTTAAATAGTAGTAAAAATATGATATTTTATTATAGTTTCATTAAATATAAAACATTTTTAGTCATACTTAAGCTATATAATTTAAAATCTATCAACAGTTGAAGTAACACCAGAAACAAGATTTCACATTGAGAGAAATGTTATATGATATGAATAATGAAATGTCTACATATTTATATTCATTCAGATATAACAAAAAAGGAACTAAAATTTTTTCTTATTGTTGGCTAGATATGCAAATTTTGGTTGAATTTTTTTTCAAAGGCCATGTTAACAATACTTCATAGTATTGTACACCGAGGGTGTAAATACTGATCTTAGACTATGTCATTAGATAAAACATCAAAATATTTTAATACAACATCATGACTAAGAGGTGATCAGATGTTTTATAAAGTATGATAAATGTCTATCACATGGGGTTCACCATTATAAATAAACATAATGAAAACTACTCATTAAATTATATCGTCTTTCTTAAATAACATAACAGATATAGTTGTCTTCCAGACATTTTCATAATGTTGTGCATTTAGGAAATAATGTATTTCATAGTTTCATTGTAACATTAATATATTCACTAGGAAATGAAATCCTAGAATTAGGGATAGGTTATGTATGATTGATATGAGGATAGAGGAATGGTTGCTTCTAGTGTATGGTAAGAGATGTAATTTTATTCTCCAAACTTTATTCACACTTTCCATGAAATAGAGATATCGGTTTTGAAAAATTAGGAACAATGTAGTTTTTCTATATGAAAAAAATTTATATTCATGAATTAATTTCCAAACATCAAAAAATTATTTTTTATAATGTTCAGTGTTTTTGAGATTTTTCCCACCGTCATTCATTAATATGATGGTTCACTTGATGTTTCACTTAGTTAGAGATATTCGGTAATGTGGTTCCGTACATTATAGATGGATGTACCCCAAAGAATGCTATAAGAATATTTTGATATGGTGTGATATTTTTATTTTTTTTCAAGATGTTTCTATTGTTGACAAATATATTATTGTAGGTGTTATTGGATTATATAATAATTAGATATCTAATGTGTAAATAATTAGTCTACCAAAATCTCATCACTACTTGTGAATCATGGGTGATGGAAAATCTGGAATATTTATTATCTCTAATAATATTAGTGAGAAAAAGTATGCTCAATTTTTAATTTATGAAAACATATTAGGGTTTGTGAAATATATATAAAACCCCAAACTGATTACTAGACATTTCAATCAATCATGTGATGAAATATGGAAATCAATTAAATATTATTGATGGTTTACTATATGGTTGGGTCAAAATATTTCATAGGAATGAACAGAAAATCAAAATAATATTTAAGAACAACATTAAAGGTTAGCCATTGGACTATTTGCTAATATATTATTTTATAATGGTTATCTAATTATTGGTTATGTGATCTAGAGAAAGAAACCTAATAGATGAATTTCTATGAAAAATAGGTGAGAAACACTGGTGGCTGAATCATTTGAAGTACTTTTTACTAAGGACTTATATCTAAATTTTCTCAATATATCAGCCTTTGGCATCATTGGAAAAATATGTGTGTAAGATTATAAAAAATTCCATGATATTCGTATTCAATTATTGTTTATTTATATTATGATTTTAATTAAAATTTAGGAATTTTGATTTGTGAACATTGACTTAAGTAAGGAACTATACAATTATGGACCATTCATAATGGTATCACAGGCAGTATGGTATGTTACATGGTCAATCTTACAAAAAATCTGGTGAATTGCTTTTATTATCAACCAAAACGAGTAAAGGGCCAGTTTTAAACACAAATGTGAATTTAACATTCATTAGGATGTACCAATCATATCCAAGTGGTCTCAATTTATATGGGGTCTTGTATGTTAGAGGATAACAAAATGACTTTATTTGGATACATGTTAGATAGGTAAAATCCATATAACCAAAAAAGAATAATAAAATAGTTCAATAACTCAGATATATTATTTGTAATATAAATTGTGTTTCCTAATATTATTATCTTTTCAATGCAACATTTATCTAATATAAATTAATTTTTCAAAATAATCGATAGATAATGTAATCTACACACTAATTCTCTCATTCCAATTGAATAATAGGTTTATCAATATTCTAGTACTCCCAATGCATAGGAAATATAAGTTATTTCACATGTCAATGCTACCAATCTATATAGAAAACACATTGGAACTATTGATGTTGGGTAAATGGTTGATGGTGTACTTATAATGTCCTATTAAAAATCACAGAGTTATAGAACGACAATGTTAAAAAAATTATTATGTTGGGATGTAGGGAAATAAAATTCAAGGATGGTTCAAATGAACAAGGCCATCTTATAAGTCCTAATTAATCCATTCTCATTAGTTATATTGGGCTCCCAACTCAAATGTAAGTGTTGATTGATGATGATATGTTATAGAATATTTTTCTTGATTTTAGAGCACTATTTTTGGAAGATATTAGTGTAATGTTATGTTATATTTTCCTTATATTAATAAAAAATAAAATAATGAAATGTTTATTACTTATCAATATAGCTTGAGAAATAAATTATGACAAGAAATATCTTGAATTTAATTTGTAAAAATGATATATGGAATGTCTCAAATAGGATATTCATCAATTTATTTGAAGAAACATCATAGTAATTCAAAAGGAAAAGTAATCTTACACCCACCATTGGTATATGAACACATGATAAACACAAAAAAGATTACTGCATTTGTTACTCCCCATGAGGAGGCATATTTTCAGGGCAATTGGGATTGGTAATATACTACATTAAACACGTTTAATAATCACATTTATTAATTATTTCAAATTTATAAAACAATTTTTTCATGTTTCTAATATATTAATGTGCATAAAAACCAATATACCCCTCCCATAATGTAAATATGATATGTGGTTCACTTGAATCAAATGATATGTATTTACAATATATAGTAACAATTTTATATGGAATAAAATTAAATCTTCATTATGTCCCCTTTTTTATATAAATTTTTTTGAATCAATATCTAGATACACTTTTATACTATATCATTTTAAAATGAATGTGTCTTCATTAAATAGAGATATAATACTACAAGTGGAAAAAAACGTATTGGAAACTTGTGCATGAATGAAATTATAAAAAAATTTATTCTTAAAATAGTAATTACAAAAAAATAATGACTTTTCTTCCCATATATTATAGCTTGTTTATATATAAAAATCATCTTCAGTATTATGTGGGGAATGACTACTTCCAAAGACCTTTAAATAGCCAGAGCAATATGGTCACTTTGGAGTCACTAGTTTTTGACTATCTCCATGAACACATCATTATAAAATAAATGCAAAAGGGGATAAAGATGAGAAAATTAATGATATATATACATGAATAAATTATGTATATATAAAAAATAATTGGTTGTCTGAGTTATTAGATACTATTATCTAAAGGCAAAACAGAGAACAAACAACACAAAAATAACCACTACATGAATTACCACCACTATTGAGTAGATCCATTCTCCTTAATGGTCTACCTTACTAGAGGGAATCTATTTTTCCATAACTATTTCCACAAAATGTTAATCAACAAGACAATAATACCCTTCCAATACTAATATTATACATGTTGAAAATGATTTTGATTTATATCTATCTGGAACTATCCATTATATTATCATGATTGGTGCAGTTTACAATATAAAATGAGATATTATATACCAAAAAAATCTAAAAAAGGACACTTGTGTGTGGGGATTCCTGAAGCTCTTAATCTGAATGCATAAATATTTGGGCTGGTTGATCATCTGGATGTTCACACAGTCGAACATTCTATTGGGAAATTCATAGAATGACTATTTTTATTGTAAAAAATATAATGATAAGGGGGTATTCAATTTCAATTAAATTTTCATTAATACCCTTATCAATTAATGATATAGTTTTTGAACAATTTTTTTTATTCATATAGAGAATAAGAAGGCGAAATAAAAGGTCAAATCAAAATAATCTAATTAATCAATCAATAGAATTGTAGTACCTTCTGAAAGTATAGTTATCCCCCAGTTCAACATCTCCATTTACTAATATTACAAGATCATGTAGATACAATGATTTGAAATTGTTTTCTAACCCTTAGATATTTTATATCAATAATATATTAAGAGGCCATTATATATTTTCTTGGTATATAGAATGTATATGGAATCCGCATGCATGGAGGACAAGATGTCTCAATTGAAAATGTATACATGAGGTGTGTTTTCAAAAAATAATTACAATAATTATTCCATTATTATTATTACTATTGAAATATAATATTCATATTTGTTGAAGGGTTTATATCATTACTATTTGAAGGTAAACTCCATTTGAAAAAATGGGTATAATTAGTCTCCAAATCACTTCTACAAAAAAAATGTCATTGGAATAGGAGGAATATTGAGTAACAATGTATAAAATATCTGTAATCATTGAAAATAAATACATATAAGTGAATCTTATCAATACCCATGATTTAATGGTAAAACTCTACAATTTAATCGTATCAAATATATTTTCATTCCTTATTTTAAATATTTGTTTTTAGTGAGTATATGATCCTCATTGCAGTCAATTTGGATCCTCAATATATATATATTTCATTAAATTAATGGATAACCAAAAAATTGACCACAAAGTATTATTTATATCCATTTTTAGTACAATACAAGAAATATTTTACCAAAAAAGATAAATTATACATTTTATATTATGTTCTGATGAACCGGTTTTGATTAAAATACATTTCAGATACTCAAAATTGAAAATAGAAAATTATATTGTACAGATACAGTAGAAGATTTATCATCAAATCTGTTGTGTCATATAATAATTAGTGACACCTCAATAAAATACATAATTCGACTCATATGACTCTAAATATATTCTTTATTCATATTGAAAATTACATTATTGTTAAAATAGAGTGTTAGTCACTAAAGAACATGAAATAAAACACTTACAATCATGATGCCTTAAAAATCATTATTATGTCATTTTTGATGCATATAACACATCTAAATTTGAATGTGATAGACGTTGACACCATTAAAAATATTAGATATTATTTTCATTTAATGAATGAAATATTTCTTAAAAAAATGTTTCACTTACAACAAATTAAGAAATCATGCATGAATTTATTTGATACATTATGAAAATGGTTCGTAAGTCATAATATGTGTCACGACCCGTCCCCCGAGGCCCGTATCGTGACTACCCCAAGCCCACCTTCCATAGGCCAGGGGCTAGAGACTAGCACCAAAGGCGTAACTCACTAAAACCTGGGAATGCATTGCCTTAATAAAATGTAAACACCCACAACCAGAGAACAAGTGGAAGCAAACACTAAGTAAAGTAGTAACAAGTGCACTGGAAGTACAAGGGGGACAGAAATACAAGCCCAACAGAATCGTACAGCTACAACTGAAAGAAAGTACAACTGAAAAGACAAACAACAGAATGGTGAAGCAGCTCCTGGATCGTCCTCCGGGATCCTACCTGAAGGGTAGGTACATATGACCTCCTCAGCACTCCACATCTATCAGTCCGCTCCATGTGCCGTCACGCTAGGTGTCCACCTCTGAGTACCATCCAGTCCTCGCACACTCTTCCTCGATCTGCGTTGTACATCTTTTGTATCCAACACAATGAGGTGCGGGCATAGCCCATGCAGGGGTTTGTATAACGATACTCAATAGGGACACCAAGACCCTCAAGGTATCATTAAATCCAAAAAGGATAAACCACAAAGAAAGATCTCAACAGAAAACCTTTACATAGGTATATTACCATACATATACCTATGTTATCATGTAAACCATCTCAATCATGAGTTAAAAAGGTCATTGACTCAGCTCAAACCTGGATTTTTATTCACGATGTCGAAACCACGGATGCTGGAGAACTCCTCCTCTGTCGAGTACAGTGGTCCTGTCGCTACAACCAAGCAATTCCCAATAACCTTGGATTGTTGAAGTACTCCATCTGTCGAGTATCGTGGGCCTATTGCTACAACCAAGCGCTTCGCACCATGGGTCTACCACTACAACCAAGAGAACCCCCTCATAGCCTACAGAGTTACTCCTTCTGTCGAGTACCGCGGGTCTGCAGATACAACCAGGCACCTCTCCTCCGTGGGTCTACAGCTACAACCATTGCACCCCACTGGAACTTCTGAATCACTCCGAGTCGATCGATCAGTAGTCGTAAAGTCTCATCCAGGTACTAGTTCTTTGTACTTCATATGCTTGTCTCCGGGAGGGTCCGCTCCATGAGCTACTGTTCGACACTCCATGTTTCACGAATTCCTAGGAAGAAATATCTGAAAGATCTGTTGTGAAATAGGGTTCTCAATGCAACAGACGGTGCGTCAATCGGACGCCCGATCTGTGAGTTATTATCCTTTTTGTCCCGGGGGCCCGGTTTGTTTCCAGTACGATCCAAACCGATCATATCTCAAATGTTCCCCAAACTACCATGGGGTATAATAAAAGGAACCATTTCTCAACGAGACCACCAACGCCATCAACGGCTCGTCAAACAGACGTCTGGTCTAAGAGTTATTGGCTTTTCTGTTCTAGGGGCCCTGTTGGTTTTTAAGATAAAACAAACCTAGCCATACTCGAATTGCGTCCAAACCATAATTGGAGTATTTCAAAATAATCCTCTCTTAAAGAGGAATACATTGTAGTTGACGGAACGTCAATCGGACGTCCAGTCCATAAGTTATAAGCATTTCTGCTCCAAGGGCCCGGTTGGTTTCAGGTTCGATCCAACTCAGTCGTACCCAAACTTCACCGAAACATTGCGTGTAAGATACCAAAATGACCTTCTCAATCAAAGGAATTATATTTAACTCATGGTGCATCAATCAGAGTTATGTGTCTCATGTTATGGGCATTTAAACGTATCTGGTCTAAAATAGGGGGGGTCTGGGCCTGGTCCGACCTGTCCCAACCTACCTTGGGGTGGCCCGAACCGGGTTGACCCGTCCCGGTTCTGGGTCCAGCCAGGCCGGCGCGGACCGGCCCGTGGCCAGTCGTAGTTCGGCCTACCTGGCTGAGCGGTGGGCATGGCCTCCCCAGCTGGTGCGACATTATGCCGCGCGCCCACAAATCCAGAATGGCTTTTCCCTTCCAGTTCACCCACTGTCGCGGCTCAGCCGCGGCGGTCTTCTCCGGTAGCGCACCGCCGCCGCCTTATGAGGACCGTAAGATGCAATCCGGTGGATTGTTTTTTTCACTGACTACACCAATGGCTCTTTCGAGACCTGCTATTCACTATAACGACTTCAAATTGTCGTTGCAGCCCCGTTGCGTCGTCGCCCGTCAATCCTCACACAGAAAAACAACCTGTAGAGGGTCGTAGAGTCGTGTTTGTTGAGCCCGTGCCGTCCACATTAGGCATTATGAATTGGCCAAAGATAATCATGGTTTCACGTAGAACGAATAACAATTTTATTCAAAAAAATTGAAGCAATCCACCCTACCAAGAAAAGGATTCGTGGTAGTTCAGCATCGCGGAATACGACGTTGTGGGGAGATGACGTCAACTTGTTGACGTCGGGGAAAAAGGGACGAGGATGGCACATCGTTGGTGTTCCTCACAGGTGGATCCTTCTCCTTTGGTTTGAATGAAGATCGAAGGTGATAAAGAAGCTCGTCGACAGTTCTTAATTGGAAGGGATGGTGTTCTTTCTTTGAGAGAAAACACCCTTCTCTACTTTTCCAGTGCTCCCACAAAGTTCAAACAAAACAAGTGCCAAAACAAATATAATAGCTAAGCTGTTATTTTAATCACACACGTAATTGAAAATTCAAACAACTCAATTAATTAATTTAAGAGGATGAACCCATTAATTTAAATGTGTTGTCACATATTTAAGAGAGAGAGAGAGGGAGGTAAAGAGATCTCTTAATTAAGGGGGTTGTCAAAGAATTTAATAAAGGTGAGTTAAATGGGGTTTTAAGGAAGCTTATGGGGAGACAAAAGGTTGGTGACCCTATGGGCCCCACCTCTCAAATATCCACACATGGGAAGTTATGTGGTTGTGGCCCCCCAAATAACTTCCCATGGGAGGAAATAACTTCCCTAGATATATAAAATTTTTCTAAACAATTTTATTTAACATTTTAATTAAACCCCAATTTTTATTTTTCAACTCGCATAAAACACAACTGAGGTAATGATCCCCTTAATCAATTACACGCGATGTGAGTTCATCGGTGCCCTCAGATTTCAATTCCAAGCACCGGTTCAAAAGATAGAAAATCCCACACATACATTTACTAAACATACCTGAAAAATACTTTGGATATTGATTCTGGATGCACCGGGCCTTGGAATTAGGCGCCGCAGAAACCACAGACTCATAAAATTCCAAAGAATCAAGAAGAGATTTTCCTTGAAAATCATGGGTCATTACAATAAGACTAATGAATTATAAAATCTGATTTTTAGTAGTCTATATATAATAATATTACACTGTATAAATAAAGGTCAAAATTAATTACTTATTTTTATAAATTTTTATCTAGTGTAAGAAATAAATAATTGGAAAATAAAGTGGTTAATATATGTTCAAATCTATGAATAATATCATATTTCATTAACAAACTAGATCTCAAAAGATTCATTCCCAATGATAATTACAACATAAATTAAAATATTTAATAAAAAATGTTTTTATATTTTTATACAAAAATTAGGGCATACAACCATATTCAAATGAAAAATAAGAAATATATTTATTTATATGTGAATGGGTAGAATACATAGTTTCAACATGTATAAAGACATCATTAATATTTGAATTACTAATACGTAGTTAGTTAATTTATCATTATTTAACCTATTTTTTTTATAATCCATTTCATCTAATTATTATTTTGTTATTTATCTCTAAAATCTTTATGATTTTACATCGTCTTGAATCATCCATACATCATCAATTTTTTCCTCTAGTAAGAGTTAATTTTTTTAGAAAATGAAATTCTTTATTAATTCTTCAACAAGGATGATTCACTATTTTAATATTTATTCTATATATATGGATATTAATTCTTTAATTGTTATTTTTATGTTTATTTTTAAGTGTTTTTATTTTACAAACAACTTAATGTTTGTGTCTTTAGTTAAGAATCATATTTTAGTAAAGAATTCATTTGAAACACCTAAATCTAACTAAATATAGCCATGTTTTATTATTACACATGGAAAATGATCCAAAATTAATTTTTGATGTGTAGGAATATCCCTCGCATCAATATAACAAACGGTGTGTATAGTATGACTCATTGTGAATGTTTTTATTTAAAATCATCAGTTTAGTAAAAAACATAGTTCATATTCCCAAAATTGGTAAAAAACACATAGTTTGTATTGAAACTTTTTGATAATGATACATAGATCATTTATTATATATAATAATAAACTTCAATCCAATCTAACGTTGGTTGTTACACGTATGACTCAATGTGTGTTTTTTTAAAATTGACATTTTAGTTCAAAAGACACATGACATACTCAAAAATACTCAAACATATTAATATTTTCTTGATACATTAGGAAATTTTTTTAAAATTTATTTCTGATGTCTTGGAATTATCCACACATCAAGATAACCCACAGTATGACTAGTATAGCTCAAAATACATGTTTTCATTCTAAAATGAAAATTTTGATGTAAACATAAAATACCAACAAAACCCCATGAAAACGTTGTCGGATTATATTGATACAATTTTATAATGATATATAAATAAATTATAATGTCTATGAATTACCCTCTCATTATTTTAGTACATTGTCTAACAAATAGACTCAAGGTGCTTGTTTTATATTTAAAATATGTTTTTAGTTGAAAAGTTGTGTCATTCCCTAAAAATTGAGAAAGTATGCTTATAAATTCATTATAATTTATAAAAATTAACTAAAAATCATTTTTTATAGGAATTATCTGTAGGTCAATTCCCCACACAATGTGATCAATGTTTCTCAGAGTGTATTTTTTTAGTATACAAACAATATTTTTTTAAACGTGTTTCACACTCTAAAAATAAGAAAACACAGTATTTTTATCTTAATAAATTAGAGAAAATATACATAAGGCCCTGAAAATGTGTATGAATCATCTACACATAAATCTGAAACACCTTGTTCATAGTATGACTCAAAGTGTATGATTATATTTAAAATTTATATTTTAGTTAAAAACGCATGTACCATTTCAAAAAATAAATAAATGAACACATATTTTCATGATTCAATAGGGATATGATCGATAAGTGATTTTTGATGTTTATAAAACAAAAATTAATCAATATGGAACATGGAGTGGTCTATATGAATCAATGTATATTTTAATTTAAAATTGAAATTTTTGTTCAAAATACATTAGACATACTAAAAACTGAGAATATAAAATCATATTGTACGTATACATTAGAAAATTTATCCTCAAATCAGTTGTGATAAATAATAATTAGCGACACCTCAATCTAGTATATAATGTGACACGTATGACTCAAAATATGTCTTTTAATTTTTAAAATTACATTTTTGTTAAAATAGTGTCACTCACTAAAAAACATGAAATAAAACTCCTACAATCATGATGCTTTTTAAAAATCATCAATATGTAATTTCTATTGTTTATAACTCATCTAAAGTTTCTTGTGACACACATTTTCACCATTATAACTAAATTATATTATTTTCATTTAATGAATGACATATTTCTTAAAAACATGTTTTACTTATATAAAATTAAGATAACATGCATGAATTTATTTGATAGATTTGGAAATGGTCCATAAGTAATTTGGGACATGTAAGAGTTAGCATCATAATAATCTAACTCATGATGCTAAAGTAATGACTCAATGTATGTGGTTTCATTTTAAAAAGGAAATTTTTGTTAAAAATATTTTTAAACCCCCCAAAACCAAAAAAAGACATGTATTACATTAAAACTATTTTAAATAAAACCCCAATGTTATTTTTGACATGTAAGCTTTTAACACACATCAATTTGAAACATGGTTTGGATGAAATGACTCAAATGGGATGTTTTTATTTAAAATTGCTAGTTTAGTTCACAATATGCATCATATACTAAAAACTATGAAAAATCAATCAAATTGGATTCTTAAATTAGTAAAATTATCTATATGTAATTTGTGACAAAATGGAATCAACCATACAATAATATGACACATGGTGTGACCAGTATGACTCAATGAGTGTGTTTTTATTTAAAATGGACATCTTTTTCCAAAATACATGTTTCGTACAAAAAAATGTGTGTTTTTATTTAAAATTGATATATTAGAACAAAAAACATGTTGCGTACTAAAAATTACTAAAACACATTTAGTTTTTTTGAAACATTATAAAAATGACCGACATGTTATTTCTGACCTTTATTAATCATCTACACTTTCATTTGATACATGGTATAACAGAAATAACTTGAAATGTGAGTTTTAAATTTTTAAAATTAACTTTTATTTGAAAAGATGTTTCAATCAATTAAAACTTTTAAAATAATCTTGGATTTCCATGATACTTTATAAAAATCATCCATAGGATATTTTTTATGTGTGGTAATGGAACACAAATCAATATGACACACATTTTTTTCTAACATGTATAAAATTGTGTTTTCATAGTTTAAAATTTACATTTTTGTTAAAAACATCCATTAGTCACTAGAATCTGGACAAACACGCTTATGTTTTGTGATAATTTAGGAAAATTATCCATACATATGTTTTGATGTGTAGGAACCATCATATCATTAATATGACACATAACGCTGATTATATGACTCAAAGTTATCGTCTATATTTAAATTTTAAATTTTTTAATGTTTTCATACCAATATTATAATAGCGATAATGAGTTAAAAAATTCATAATACTGTAGTGAAAAATCAAAAATATCATATATGATGTGTAGAAATAATAGAAAATTAATTCAATATAGAGTGTGTCATTTTTGACATGAAATCTATGTGTTCAACTTAAATGTGAAATTTTCTTTATTCATTACCAAATAATTATGATTAATTTATTTCATTATAGTACTATTAACATAAAAAAATATATTGTTACAAAGTATTTCTTACCATGGTGTTGTTTTTTGGGAAACTGATAGAATGATCTGACTCTTTTGAGAGTGGATCAAGGTCCAAAAATAATTAAACATTATTGTTTTTTAAAATTTTATTGTTTGTTATAAATGGTACATACCAATATATTTTTACTAAATTTTTTTATGTGATTTTAATATAGTTTTTAATGTATTTTTATGTAAATTTATTAAAAATTATAACTTTTATATATTATTTCAATGTATTGAAATATTTGTACCTCACTAAGAAAACATAGATTTTATCCATTTGAGGAATAACTCTACTACAGGTTTACATTATCCTTTCTAAAAATATATGATAATTTATCCATTATTCTTATTCAAAAAAATTGAATTAATAATGGGCCGCCTTAATAGAGATAACAAAGTATCGATAAAGAAGATGCTTTATTACTGTTCTTTTAAAGATGCTGAAGGGACATTTTTTAGGGTCTTTTTAGGAAAAATAAATGTTTTTAAAATTTAGAGGTGTTTATAACATCCTTATCGTGCACAATAAATATGATCTCTATACAAAATCCAAAATCCCAAATTGAAAATCCCCAATATATTATCACATAACATCAAACATCAAAACTAAATATATATCCCAATCTATATATTAAATTCTATAATGATACAAAAAAGTACATATTAAATTCCAAACAAAAACCCATAACACAAATACAAAACACTTAATCACCAACACTACTTAACTAAACACATAATCCCTTATATTTAATTATTAACCTACACACTAAAACACACCCTAATGAAAATCCTAAATTATAAAAACCAAACCCCACTAGTCCTTATGTATTTAATTCATACCATAAGATCAAAACTATAACTTAAAATAATTATCAAATCATAACCCAAGATATAACCCAAAACTAATTATAATCCCAAAACTATAACCTATATCATAAAAAAGGACCATTGACCCTCAACCCATATCCTTAAAACTAAACCAATAACCCAAAAAATATTATTAAATTCTAAAAACAAATATATAGCATAAAATAATTCTAATCATTAATATATTACATAAATTATTAAAATTAAATCTCATGGACCATAAACCATAACCGTAATAGAAATATTATCCAAAATATTAATTTAATCCTTAACATACTACTTTGACAAAATCGATAACAAACATAATTAATCATATAAACTGAATCCCCTAGATTTTTAGAAGTGTAGGTATATTTTGGTGTTTGATATTAGGTTATCATCATATTTAGTCTTAAAATTTAATATTTAGTTTGGATTATAGGTTTTATTTTGATATAAGTGGTCATGTTTTATGGTAAAGGTGATTTGGTGTTTAGATTTTATGTTGTAGGTGAGGGATCCGTTTTATCTTGTAAGCTAAGGATTAAATTTAAGGGCATATGTGACTAATTTAAATGTAGAATAGCATAAGAATTTTATATTGGGGTTATATAATATGTTTTATAATTTAAAATTTATTTTTATAGGTTTAAAATTTATAATGTGGTTTTTGTAAAAGGTTTAGTATTATTTTTAGGGGTTAGATGTTAGGGTCTGGAGGATTTTGGGGTTATGATTTAGGATGTAGTTTGGGGATCAGGTTTATTATGTAGGTTAAATATTAAATTTAGGCCCCTAATTATTTAGTTTTATGGAATAAGGGATTATGTGTTTGGTTTTAGGATTATATTTTATTCTTTATAATTTAATATCTATTTTTCATTATAGGATTAAAATTTAACATGTATTTTGGGTTTTATATATAGTTTCTTGGTTAATGGATATGAGTTATTATTTTGGGGATTGTTTGTTTCAAATTTTGGTTATTGGTTAGGGATTTAGTACATGATTAGGTAAAATGTTTTCGTTTATAATTCAAAATGTAGTTTTGGAGGAGGTGGTTGAAATGATCTAGTATACCTTTAGGAATACAAACATCGAAGTCCAAACCTATAACCAGAATCCAAAATTCTCAATCCCTGATAAAATAATACCTAACCCCTACCCATGAAATTAAAAAAACAAAAAACTAAATTTAATCCTTAACATACTTCTAAAACATAATACCTAACCAACAACCTAAATCCTAATCACCAAATATCGTAGATCAATACACCTATTTGATAAACTTAAAACTAAACATATGGCCCAAATATAAATTTAGTCTTCAAATTACTCCAAAAATCCAATCTATAACCTATATAATAAGTCAGATATACCAAATCCCCATGAACTGAACACCTAACCACTACCATAAATTTCATCATACAATATAAACTATATATTTAATTCTAAAATTATAACTGAAAATATGTCATATATTTTATGAAAAAAAATCAAAAACAGGTTTTTAAATAACAATCTATATCATAAAAACCTATTACCCAAGAAAAAAAATATCACACTTATCCTTTTATTATCCAAAATCAGTAAAATAAATTCTAAACCTATACCCTAATCACCAATCCTTAACAAATAATATTTATTCTAAAAGCCAAATCATAAATACTAAACCGCAAAGCCCATATACGTTATCACATAACCCAATAACATACACTAAACCAATAACCAAAAAAACAAAATTTAATCATCAACCTAGTCCCCATACATTAAAAAAAATTCAATTCCCAAACACCATGGGACCTAAAACATAATACCTACCACCTACCCGGATTATAATCCTATATCTAAGAATTCAATATAATTCTTAACATACTGCCTAATGAAAATCCCAAACATTGGACATAAATCTGAAACACCAAACTCCATAAACCATAACACTCAACCCCTATGATTAAAAACAATCAAATAACCCACACATAAATTTACTCATAATCCTAATCTATATACCCAATCCAAATGCATCATAATAAATCCTAAAACACCAACTCCCCAATACCGTGACACCTAACCTATAACCCTTACTACATCATGAATTATATAACTATAAAATTAACTACATCATAATTTTTAAACCTATATTTCAAACTACATGTTAAATTATAATCCTATATGAGCATGCTACATCTAAAATTATAATCCTAAACCTAATCCACTAACCAAAACAAATAACTAAACTGTAACATTCTATAGAAATCTAGAACACATAATCTACTAGACTATAGCACCCAACACATAAACAAACAACATAACTGACAACTAAAACCCAAATTAATACTTAATCCTCTATATGAACCTAATCCCTTTATTTAATCCTATACCTACACCCAAAACCTAAACTCAATGCTATATCTTAAATCATAAACACCAAACCCCTACACCCCATAACACATAACACCTATCTGTAAAACTAAACCAATAACAAATACCCAATACCTTAACACCTAAAATTTAATCTTATAACTAGACTAAATATCCCAAACTAAATTATAAAATCTAAAAAAATAAACAAACACCTATACAAATTCGAGACATATTACTCAAACTACTTCATAAATTCCACATCTTAAAACCGAAACTACATATTGAATACTAATCCTAGACCTATATTTAGATCCTAATAATCCAGTTTCTACAATATAAAACCTTAAATAAAACCCCACATGCATTAATAAAGGACCCAAATCCATAAAGGTCTACTTAACCTCCAAACCTAAATTAATCATTAATCTATAATGAGTATTTAATCATCAACATGCACCCCGAACCTCCCCTCAATTCTATATATTAAATCATAACACCAAATCCCACAATACCATGACACTAACTCTAACAATAAAAACCATAAATTTTAATCCATATACTACAACCTAAAACATAAACACCTAATCCTCTAAGCATTAACACCTATCATATAACCATAAACTAAAAAAACAAACTAGTACTGAATTGAAACCTTTACCAACTACCTAAATTGTAACATCTAACCCCTAACAATTTCAGTGAATTGATATCATTGAAACTAATTTATTCATCAACCTACTACCTAAACCTAATCCCTAATCCAAAAATTAAATCCTACACAAAAAATACCATGTACCGTAACAACAATACCGTAGAAATAATTTAATACAAAACCCTATAATAAATATAAAAATCTTCCTCGAATTCCCTAAAACTAATACCATTCAAGGATCTTAAATCCTAATACACAAAAAACCATGTTCCTTAACACCTAACCTAAAACCCAAACTATATCATAGATTATAAACATATCACACATAGAAAATTTTAAATTCCAAAACCCTACCACAAAATAAATCAAAAATTAAAATATATTATAAACCAAACTACTTGATAAATTAAAAAAATAATAATATAACACACATCTAAATTTAATACCAAAACTACAACTAAAACCTTAAAAACATAATACCCAATACCATATTATCAATCCTATATCATTAAAACAAAATTGATATCAGAATACAAGATTAATCCTCAATATACTCCATAATATAAACCCTAAATTTAATCCCCAACCTTCCCCCTAATCAAAATATCAAAGAACATAACACCTAACCACAATCCATCAATCTAATACTATAACCCAAAATAAAAAATATATTATAAATAGTTAAAATAAATCTATCATAAATTAAAATGAATTAACTCAAACTAAATTATAAATTATAAACCTATAAAACCCAAACATCATCATAAACTATAAAATTAAACCTATAACACAAACATACTAATTACTAATGTATACCATAAATCATAGATACCTAATCCCATGGACTGTAATTCCTAACTTCTGACCATAGATTAATACTAAAAAAATAAACATGAATTAATATTTTTTATATTATGTGAAACTAAAATAATGTACTTGAACCAATGTTCCCAAATCCGGTGATGAAAACATAAAATTTTTATTTCTCACTTCGACATAAATAAATGTGATCTAATTTAAATGATCTGAAACATAACACATAAAAAAGAAAACTAATTTGAAATTAATATCCAAATAATATTTATGTTTATAATTTTTTAGAATTAGAATAAACTCATATATAACAACACCCATTACATTTACTTATAAATATTTCCTCTAAACCCAGATTTTCCATTATCCATACCATGTCTTTATCATTATCCAAAACCATCCTTCAATCTGATAAAAAAAATTTAAAAAGTTGTTATGAGAAAAATATTCCAATTTGGGATGTATCAAATGATATGTAAAACCATTAAACCTTTTCGAAACCATATAATCGAAAGAGATTGTTTATAATTAATATAATATTTTTTGATCTATAACAATGACATTCTGACACATGAAATCAATATTATTTCAAAATTATTTTCATGAAATAATTTATAAGAAATCATAGTGATCAAATAATAGTAATTATCGTTTCATTATAATTGATGTGAATCCTTGAAATCATTTTCCTTAAAACATATCATTTTACCTAAAAGGGAATAATTATTCCTTGAAAACAAATGATCATCATATTAGCCATTAAATAATATTATTTCCCTCAAAGTAATTATAAGTCATTTAAAAATCAGATACATGATATATCACATCATTTACATACCACTTTTTCAATGGAAATTAAAAATATACCAAAGCATTGGAGACCTATATCGAGTTCACCAATTCTTATTTTATAATAGAACCATGCATTATTGGTTTATAGAAAAGCCACCCTTCCATTTTTATTAACCAAACTAACCATAAATAGTTTATAATGGAGTCACTCTAAATCAAAATTAATTCCCAATAATGATTACATAATTGTAACACATGAATTCTAGTATAAAATATTATTTATAACATGAAAAAAACATTTTCAGATTTTTAAATATCAATTTCATTTTAAACACTTTTTGAAAATACACATATTAATGTAAAATTTGATTATTCCATGTAGAAACAATGAAATCATGTATCTAAATCCAAACATAAAATAATTGTTATGGAAATGATAAATCATATTGATTCACTATGCATCAAAATAGAATATTATTTTTTCAACTTTTAATAAACATTAATAAGAAAATTTATAAATAATTACATTGTAATACATTATAATAAAAGTTAAATGTGACATAACATGTAACTTATTATTAATTTATTTCCTTATAAATACATAAATGAAATAATTTTAATAATATGTTCATTGATGAAAAATATTTTGAAAATAAAGCTTCATAACATTGAAAATTAGATTTTAATAGTAATGTGTCATTTACATCATGTTTGAATCATCGTGTACAATATCTATTTTATAGAATTATGAACATATTTTTACTATTAAATTACATGATAAAAATTTTAATTTTAATTATTCCTCTAATTTTATTTATTGCCTTTTAATATACAATTACTTAATCATTTAAGTTCATATTGTATGTTTTAATGATATTTGGCTCATATAAACAAAATGAATTTAATATAATGACTATTGTCGAAGGGATAATTATTCTATTATATAAATAAATATAATTTTAAACATATTATATAAATCAATGTATTTAACTTTTTATAACCAACAATGAATGATGGTAATCAAAAATTAATTAGGTTACCATCATTGAGACAGTTGGTCATAATTATGCATGAGTAATGTTCCTATTTTCCAATGATCATGAAGAAAATAAGGTACATATTATTTTATCATTAAATAATGATGAATGTATAACAAATATAATTTTAAATCACTAAATAAACTTTTATATATTGTTCTCGTTATGTGGTGATGAAAAATGAATGACATATTTTTGAAGCGGTGGAAGTCTACACATGTGCATGAACAACATTGTTTTTTTTCAATGGAAGGAAGTCTATGCTTGTAAAATATATATTATATTTAATGAATAAAAATTATTTAAATAATATCATATATATAAGAAAAACATCATTACAAATTTTCATGAGAGACAATGATAGAAAACGAATTACATTAGTTTGTGGGTTCAGTGTCCTCCATAAACACAGATAATGGTTTCAATTCCCATTTTATGGAAGAAGTGATGAATATAGACTATTCCATTAACACAATTTCATATACTTACATTTAAGGTAACTAAGTTTTTTTAATAATTCCATAAAATTATTTTCCAGAGTTATAAAAATAAATATAACAAAAATGATTGGTTAAGAACTATACATCTTCTTCAGAAAGCCTCTTTGGGTTTATACCTAAAGCCTTCCTATGACGAGTTTATAACAAATCCAAGGAATATTGAACATGGGTAGTTAAATTTGTAAGGGATTTGAGTAGGTAATTTATAAAATAAATTTCAAAACACTTGGGAGGAAGATATAAGAATACATATCATTTTTTAAGTTAGGGGTGGGGGACTCTTAGAATTTCACAAAGTATTAATTTAATATAATTTTTTAATGGAAAATGGATAAAATTTCAAATGTATATATGAAATAATGATTATGGGTCTAAATAATTTCATAAAAAATTATACTATTTATATTATGTTTCTACTAGTATCAATTTATTTTAACACCCTCCCACCCCGCCCACATTAAACCATTTTAAAATTACTATGATATCAATGTTTTTACACTCTAGGGGTCAAGAAATGTAATATAAAGTAAAAAATGGTGTATAAATGGAAAATATTTTATATTTTAAACCATATTAAATTAATATCAATTAATATTTTATTTTTATGAATATTAAATCAATTTAAAATTTATTTGTTATTATAATATTTTACTAATATCATTTTTCAAACTATTCATTTATTGTTACATTGAAAAAAACATAGAAATAATGTAATTTTAATATAACATAATAAAAAATTCTTAATATTTTTCATTTATCTATATAATTTTATTTACAATATTACTCGACCAAAACATTTACTATTACAGTTATTAAAATCATTAACATGATATTTCTATTTCTTTCACAAGCAATCTATTGACGTTGCATGTTAATTTTAGATAATATTTCATCATTATAAATAAACAAATAAATTACCATTATAAAAAAATATATTAATTTAGTTCAATATTAAACTTTATATTCATTAAATATGTTAATTTAATCACATCTATATCATTAAATCCAATTTAATATGTTTCCTTTATTTTTTATCCATGCACATGTATTAAACATGTATTCGGATAACAAACTTATTATATAACTAAAAAATTATATTATATACATAATTATCATAACAAATAATCCATATTTATTAAAAAACGATCATATACCCATCCTATCCCTAATATTATTTTTAGGGAAACAAATTTTACATTTTCTATGTTGTATAAGAACTACAAGAGCATTGAAAATGATTTTCACTTTTATCATGAAATAAATTACAATTTACATCTATTGAATTTTTTTAATTGTATTTGTAATATAATATCATCCATTATTGTTTCAATAATTTTAATAATTTTATTTATCATATTTATGTCTTTGTAATATCATAAAAGATACCATATTTCAAAATAATTGTATTTTTTTACTATTTACTAAAAATAATTCATCTTTAAAAAAATTCAAAAAATTATTCCTATGAGAAATTTTGCCTTTTGAAAAATTAATTTCATTTCATATAACTAAATTTATATAATTAAATTAAATTAACATTAATTAAAATACGTAAAATGAAATGATAAACATTGTTTAGAAATTTGTTTTTTAAGCCCAAAATTGATCATAAAACGAAAATCAAGTATAAATATTATGAATATAAATTAAAAAATAATAATTATAACTAAAGATTTAATATAATAAATTAATATTACATGAAAATAAAAATTTGTTTTTTCATCAATGGAAATGGGAGTTTTAAATAAATTTTTATTTTTCACAATTCACTGAAAAAACAATATTTTTATAAAAATCCACAAATTTCACCATATGATAATTTTCATACAATTACAAAAGAATTGATATTATATTTTACCAAAAGAAATATATAAAATTTCATAAAATAAAATATTTTATTCTCTCATAAAAAAGAATAAAAATAAATTTTTCTGAAAATGTATTTTTGAAACCAAAAATTACTATAAAAAATTAAGTGATTATTTACGATGAATTAATAAAAAATATGTATTGATCATTAAAATTATATATATATCATTATTTAATTATTTATATTCATACAGAAAAATTAAATTTCACGGTTTTTGGTAAAAATAATATTGCATGTTTCGTTTCAGATTTTTTTTACAATATATATATGTTATGGACCACAGTCTTATTTTTCAATAATACGGGATTTAAAACCAAATACATAAATGTAATCCTAATCCTTATCGCTAAACATGATTACAATTCTAAATCATAATAACTAAAAACTAGATTCCTTATACAATAATACCTACCCATTATCTTTAAATGAATTCATGTAACTAAAGAAACATCTTATATTATAATCCTATAACCCAATCCAGATAATAAACTCTAAAACTATAACCCAATTTACATATAGAATTTAAAATATATGACTATAAACCAAACCATAGCCTAGTTCCTAACTCCCCTAACAATTTAAAATAGATATATAATTTAGACTAAATCATAAATTATATAATAAAACCTATATCCTAATCCGAGAACTAATCCCTAACCAACTAGACATGAAAAATAAACCTATAACCAAAAATAAATATTAATTTTTAAACTTATAACGCAAAATAAAACATAAAATATATAAATAAAACACACAACTTAATAGTTAACCCCTACTAAACCACTAACAAAAAACATAAATTTTAAATCAATATGTAACTCCTCTAACCTTACCACCTAAATTTTAATCCATATCGTGTATCCCAAGTCCCAAAATCCTAAGCCAAGCTAAAATGTAATTCTACACCATGTCATCAAAATATACTAATAACCCAAAGATAAATTTGGTCATTAACATAATCCTTAATCCTTAACACATAAATTTAAATCCTAGACACCAAATCCTCTATACCTAAAAAACAAACCCCTGGCTATATTACTAAAAATTTAACCTGAACCAATCATTAATATTGACCATTATTTGAAACCAAAAATTTCAATCCTAAACATTGAGTCCCCTATAAATACAAATAACACCTATCATTAAAACTAAAAATGTAACCCAAAACAATATATAATCCTAAAACAAATCCCTAAACATAATATTAATCCAAAATATTACATCACAAACACCAAATATAATGGGTTTGTTTATCCAAAATCTTATTTCATTGATAATGGCCAATCCTATTCTTTGAATTTTTAAAATTCATGAAATTCAGGTTTTTCTGGTACCTCACAATTTAGTGGCCTTACCGGTTGAATTTATCATAGAAATTAGAAAATCATTCATAAATATCTAAAATCTCATGTTTAAATTCATTAGCAACCATATATATAGTCTCAATGAGGGAATTACTACAATAAAACTCCACCAAAAGTCTAGAAAAAATTGCCATGTCTAGAAATAATTGTTTCTTTATCAATATTAATGGGTATTAGAAAAGTTGAAGAAACATCTTATATGATTTATAGTTTCCAGAAAAATTTAGGGATGTAATATGAATCCATATTTAGGAAACCAAAATATTCATTGACTCTAAAGGATCTTAGTATAGAATTCATAGGGTTCTCATTTTATTTAAGAAAATCCATGCCCCTATAATTTCAATTTATGCTCATTTGATGGAATAAAATGTACTAAAGACCCTTACCTATCAAAGTAATCTTATATGCACTGAGTCTTTAATTGTGGATGAGATGATTTTTAGATCCTCTGAATTATACAGATTATCCTTCATATGTGTCATAAATAAAGAAATTATTGATTTTTATGACTCTTTGATTTAATCATCATGAATTTGGGGTCCACATTCATGAATTATTCTATTTTATTTATCATAATTACTTTATGTTATGAAGATTCATCATGATAATATGAGAAAAACATGGATATTAAGTCATTCTCAACCCTTTTTACTTTATAGATATTTCAATCATTTAGGTTCTATAGAGTATCAGATGTTATCTCTTCATGTGTCACTGGATAATATTTTACCACATGATTTGAAGCAATGACACATTGATTCATGTTTACTATCCCTCAATTAGTATTATCCAATCTTTTTGAGTCTTACGAACCCTCTAGAGTTTGAAAAAATACCTACCATGGATAACTATAACCATATGGATTAAGGACCCTCTAATAAAAACCTAAATTTACATATCGATATAGAGAGTGATTCTCCCGAGCCATTTCCATTTCAAGAAATATTTAATAATAATAATATAATTAATTGAGTAATTATTAATCAATTATTATTATGTTAATAATAGTATATAATGTAATGAATTATAATTAAAATTATTATAATAAATTAATTTAACAACATAATTTATTATTAATTAATAATATATATATTAACAATGGAATTATTGAGTATTACTGTTGTAACTAATTAGGGACACGGGAAAATACAACGAAACCCACATAGAATTAGGGTGTCTCAAACCCAATACATCAACCACACCACCACTACAGAATGTACCCAATAATTATTAATAATGTAATTAATAATTAGTAATGATTTATATTATAATTTAAAATACTGTAATTAATAAAAAAATCAATGGAAAAAAATTTATTATATAATTAATAATAATGTAATGTAATTATCAAAATATTATATACTAATTATGTATTAATAATAATAATTCATAGTTACATACTTAATTTTTATATGTTAATTTTTTATTTTTAATGATAATTTTTAAATAAATAAATAATAAATAATCATTCCAGCACAAATCATGTTATGTGTAGAATTTTTCTTAAAAGTATAGATGTTTAGTTTTTAAGAAACATTGATTAGTGTTATTTAAACTATTTTTTGTTTGTTATTTATATTAAAAAATGATAATTTTTTTTGTCTAATAATGGTTTTATTTTTATTTTATATTATATCTATACATTAAATTTCATAACATTTCAAAAGGACATACTTGAAATTTTTTATTTATTATGCACACCTTCAGTGTTTGAAATTTTATATATATTGTATTCATATTATATACATCATTAGATATCAAAATCATGTACTTGAAACATTATAATGTATTAATTAGGTGAATTATAATTTCATCTGTTTAACTTTGACTGGTTATAAAACATAAAATATAAATACAATCGATATATAGTTTAACACATAATATTTACACATAAAAATAGTTTAATAAAAAATAATATTGGAAGAATAATATACATTTAGTAATTAAAATGATACACGATATTATTTTCATAAAAAATAATATTTATTAATAATAGCACTCTTAATTACAATTTTTAAATTATTACGTAAAATATTAATAATTATATATTACATAAATAAAAAATTTTATAAGTAAATAAATATTTATTAAATTATAAAATAAACAATTATTTAATTATTATTAATTATTTAATTATGTAATGGTTAACCATTCGTGGGGGAGTGAACTATCCTTTTTTCCCGAGGGGTGTGTGGTTTCCTTATTTCTTATAACCTCTCAAACATTAAAAAAATAAAAAACTATTATATCAATAAATAAAATATTTTAATATTAATGACTTATTACGTTATTATAAGTTATATTATCATATTTTATTAAATACATCAAAATCCCACATGCCTTGTATTTTTATTTATTTTTGGATAATTCCTCATTTTAAGGGTGAGGGGGATTTTCGAAATGAACCATATGACCAGAGGCATAAGCTTCATACATGACCTAAACGCCTGAAGGAATAAAGTACTGTTTATTAACCATGATGGCCCATGAGCTGACTACAATTTTATATAACCCTCCCCAAAATATTTATTTTTTAAGGAGATGATCTCCCCACATCTCCTGGATGAAGGTCTAGTATTTCCCCATTGAATGATGCATAGTTCCTAGTACCAATGACAATTTCCATGCACCCTCATTATTATAAATTGATATATCATCTTCGGTGGATGCTACATTCTTGAAATACTCTTCTGGGGATTGATCGAATTACTAGAGGTGTTCTATTTGTTTAATAAAAAGTTGAATTACCATATATCATTTCAAATGATAATTTTTATTAACAGATTCATCCATGATTCATGAAATCCAAATCCATTGTCCCAATAATGTGATTAGAGCGCACACAAAAAATCAAGTTTGAGGATTATAAGGAATATAATAACAAAAAATAAATAAATCATATAACACCCAATAAAAATGTTCAAAACATTAAGTGGTAGGAATCACAATGTTGTAAATGTGGTGTATATCCAACAACATCGTCACTAACAAATCCTCACCCCACATTTTTTGTTTCATTAAATACATTCATAGGTAACAAGGAAATTAAATATTTTGAACTTTCAACCTAAATGTTCACATAAATCCCACCACATCTTTTTTTCAAATAATGTTTACATTTCTCAAAATTTTAGCATGTCCAGACATGTTTTCAATAACATAGAGCACCATAGTGATGTGATGTGAGGGAAATAGTAGATCATTATTATGATGATCCGTGAAACATCACATTAACTTGATCAGTGTTTATATTTTTTGATTATCCACAGAGAAACCTCTAATAAAATAGTATGGTGCTCCCCACTTCATGTGGTCATTTTATATGCCAACTAGAAACAATGTGGTCACAATTGCAGCTTTCACACTTCCAGCAACATTTATCACTTCTAGTGTAAGAATCTAACCCATAAAACATTAAGGAATATAGTATCAAGATCTAAATAATACCACCACCAATGCATTTCATTTTCAATTAATTTTTGGAATCCCATGGTAGTATGATATCAGTCCATAACAAACTCAAAAATTCCATCCCCAATTAATCATCCTCAAATTTCATTATATGTCTAAATAGACGTGTGAATAATCATTATGAATAATATTACATACTATAAATTTTTATGAAATCCACATAGATTCCAGCCTTTAAAAAGAATAAATACTTTTTAAAAACTCAAGAACGACACAAATAGTAATGATTTTTTGTTCTTAGTAACGAATCGATCAGTTACAATGTCAAATAATTGGGTTTGGAGGCATATGACCAAGGTCAGTAACATTGTATGAAATTCCATAAAATCCACAATATGATTAAGAATAACTACAAACTAAAGAACATCTAGAATTTATATTTTCATGACTCTGAAATATCAGTAAATTCCTTACACACCACTTGTGAAACCCTTGGGTTCGTTCTAGGGCCAAAGTGTCATGTTGACATAACCCCCCCTAATTACCATGATGGAATCATCCTCTCAACCAGATCATGACTGGTTGCCACCAATTTCTTTTGTCATCTATGTCTTCTATAAAATGAACACACTCAATACTAATATCATTAATAAAATTATTTGGTAATTTGAAATTAAATATTATATAATTTTGTTATATAAAATTATCAATTATTATTATTTTTTCACTGTTCAGTATAAAATATTATCAATTATATTAAAAACTTATAATTAATTACAATATTAATATATTTTTATTATGTTTTTATTATTATATATTAGTATATATAAATAATATAAATTATTTACGTTATTTATAATTATTACATTGTATTTATTTAATAAATAATTCTTCATTATTAATTTTTTTAATCAAATTATTAATTAAAGTATTAATTTTTTAATTTTTTTAATTCAATTAGAATATTAATAAAAATTAATTGTATTGTAGTTTTGAATATTGTAACAAATTATTTGTTATTTCAAACTTATATTTCTCTTGTCTTGGTGGACTTTCATGGTCTCCCATCCATCTCTTCAATAGGGATTCTATCTTTTCATTCCCAAACCTTTTTATAACACCAATTAATCTTGATTATGCCACCTACACATTATTAGTACCCTATATTTCATAGATTTATGTTGATGTGGATATATCTAAACCTTTACCCTTAGTCATTTGGACAAAAAATAGGGATATGTGTTTTTAACAAAAGGTATCCTATTAAATTATTCCATATTATGTTCATTCCTGTTTAAATTATGGCCACACATTTTCATCCTATGGAAACATATCATCAAAATAACCCAATTAAATACAATCAGTTAGTCCTAATCTATTTTTTTTTCAAAATAGAAACGTGCAACTCATGGTGGTGGGTGTGGTATGGACTAAAATTACCTCCAACTTATAAGAATGGGGCTATAGAACTTATTGGCCCTTCAAAATAAAATCAATTTATATCACCCATGTTTTGGGATCTGTGTAAATTTGTGAATTATTATTATCAATCCCAACCAGATTTAAAGGAGTTGGAAAAATGATATTAATACTCCGACATATTTGAAACAGACTACTCCACTATAGAGAAAGTTCATGGGGGTAATAGTGATTCAATTGAATCAAATATTGATCTGGTTGAACAACCATGTAAAAATGATTTGGAAATCTTTTATAAATGTTTCAGGAAGGTTGAGAAACTGGTTTTGGACTCTGATAGATTTATCACCCCACACCCTTGGAAGACGGAGAAGTATAAGTATTACTCTAAATTGAATAGAACTATTTTCACTAGATCCTATATGATTTTAATTAAGGGAATTTATAATAAATTATATTATTATTTTCCCTCTTCACCCTCATATGATGAGAAATCCACCTCCTCCTCTGAATTGTACTAGATCAGAGTTAACATCAAGCATAAGAATATAACTATTTTTTTAATGAGGGCCTGATGGATGACATTTACTCCAAGTGTGATGAAAAAATGTTCTAAATTTATATAAATATTGAAAATGAATAAATATTTATTGATAATTAAATTGATATAAGTGTGTGACATTTTCTTAGTATTGAATACCAATTTGAAAAAAAAAACACAAATTTTGGTTACATAAAACTTCACTTGTACTATTGTTGTATTTTATTGTTGATTTAATAAAAGATTACTAATCATGGTTGACTAAGAGGACCCCTTAAATATATGTAATATAATTTCCATAATTTATATATATAAAATATTAATTGATAGTCAAATTAATAATTTTTAAAATTTAAATTTAAATTAAATTCACTATTTAGGCCTTCTTAGATATTTTATTCATCATTATATTAAATTAAAATTATAATATATTTTTTGTTATGCATTATTTTTTCTATTGGTATTAAGTATTGAGAATTTAGTGGAATCTATTACACTATCTTTCTAGTGAAACGAGTTTCTATATATATGAGAATTTAGATTTTGAGCTATTTTCTAAATGAGGATTTATTCAATTCTGTGATTTGAATGATTATATATGTTTAGGTGGTGGAACTAGGGTTAAAAATGTGCAGGATTAAAACCACATCCAATATGGGAACTTCTATTCTTATATTAACCTATTGGAAAACAGTATATGGGTTCACCATATATAATGTTTATATAGAATAATTATAATGAACCAGATGAAATCATAATAATGACAATTCTATTACACCTCATTCTATTTGAAGACACATTTATTACTAAATGACTAAATCATTATGATAACAGAGGATATTCTCTTGTGAATTTTATTATGAGATATTATTGATCTAAATTTATTAATAGTTTTAATCATATTAAATATTAGTAGTCATGAAAGAGGAATACATTTAGATAGATATGTTGTAGTGTAATGAAAATAGCAGGTTATTGAAAATTTCAATGGGGATTCTTAAAAATCTATTTTATTATTTTGGATGAAGAAAAATGAATTTATGTTTAGGATGTGAGTACACACTATGGGGATTAACTATTTTAAGATTCTTATAAAAAATTATTAGAGATCATGAAAATGTGATATTTTTTCTTGGCTTTATAAAATTAGGAGTGGTAATATTATAATGAAAATATGTTGAGGTTATCCTTCTCTTTATATAAGTAAGGAACATTAATTATGTGAACCCTTATTAAAAATCTCATTGGATACTAATATTAACTACGATAACTTATTAATGGTTGATGAAACTGGATATATTTTTGTTGATATTTTCTTATGAGTATATAGCATTTAAGAAGAATGAATGACAATGTGATTTAGTTTTCTATTAAAATAATATAGTGTAGTTTTTCCAGATGGATAACATGGAAACATCCTAGAGATAATTTCATATATGAAATTTAGTTAAACATCCTTTTTCTAATATTGGATATATTTTTACACATTATGTATGAATTGTGTGGCCTTTATTCTTTTAATTTTCAATTTATTGTAATTTTTATTATATTATTTGTTTTATATATAAATTATATTATTAATGTAGTTTTTAATTTGTTTGTTCATAATTTATAATTAAATTTTAAATTATTTAGTAATTTAATTGTTATAATTATTATTAATAAATTAAAAATAATTACAAATTTTCTACTAATAATTATTAATATTTTTATATTATATCATTAGGTTTTATTATTTTCAATTTATTACTAAAAATGTATTTTTATTTGATTTTTTATGAAAGGGGGACTGTGAGAGACACATGGAAACCATTGTAGGGTTGATATGGAGGACTCCACTATAAATTGGTGGGATTTTTGGAATGTTGGAGCCCAAACCATCAGATGAAGTTAGATAACATACAAGTTTCCTTATTTAGGAATTTTAAAAATGTTGGTAAATTTGGAAATAGACGATCATGGACAACAAAAATGATATTATATAAATGTGAACATCAACATAGTATTGTAGGATCAGATTAAATTGGTATTATTGTAGTGTAGAAACCAAATTCATTTCCGCTGTAGCATATCTTTATTGAAGTTTAGAATTTGGAACTGTACTAATCTAGGTTTATATAGAACTGTGTTTATGATCTTATTTTGAGCTAGGGTTTTGTTAATAATGAGAATGTGAAACCTGATATGTTCCCATATACATTGAAAATTATGCATCAACATATATGTATGGATTTTTCATGAACCACATAAATCATATTGTTCCCCTCTTATTACTAATGTTCTAATCCTTTATTTCTTCCAAATTACTCTGATTTATGGATTTTTTTATCATTGGAGTTCATGGTGTTTTAATAATTGGTCTATGTTTGAATTTATGTGGTGTAATATTTTTTTAATACATTAATGAAATTTATTCTAAATAGAAAAAATCAATACTATTTTGAATTTTTATCAATTTATATAAATATATATAATCATAACAAAAAAATATATAAAAAAATAAAATTACCATTCCAAATTTGAAAATGATTCAATGAAGGCACTATCAGGGACAATTCTATCTTTACAAATATTTCACGAAATACACTATCGAAAAAATTCCCATCATTAATCGAAAAAATATAGTATCTAGGTTCTTAATATCATGAATTTATTTATTTCTTGTTTGAATATATTACCATCATCTCCCATATAAGGTTCCATTTACCTCAAATATTTTATCATAGTAGAAGTATAACCTTACATGAATCAATACAAAATTCATTAAAATATTCGACATAAATTCATTTATCCATCACCCTAAAAATATGGCGTGTCCCAAACACCCACACAACATCCATAGACTATGGTGATTCACATGAACCAGTCATGATCATGGGATCCTCCCTACATCATAGGATGAACTAGTCACCCATGATCCATGTTATATTTTAAATTATACATCATTCTGCACAAAACACACAAGGAAACATGTGTGGTGTTTGTGTTGAATATTGTTTGATATGTTGATATGTGTATACAGTATCACATATAGTGATTTACAGAGATAAATAGTAGTATTTCCTTTTAGTTCACATGTTTTTGGATGTGCTAATGAAAAATTGAATTATGTGAGTCTTAATTAAATTCATTGGTTGTGGTTCATGTCTAATTATAGTTTCAAGATTGTTAATTAGTGAAATAAGCATGAATGATTCTCTTACATGTTGTTCCAAGAAACTAATAAAGGTCAGTTTTTTCACAAAATGAGAAATCAAATTGACACATCATTATTTTAACATGAATGAAAAAATGCCTCATAAAATTTTAATTCCAAAAATGTTCATAGGATTAAATATTATTTTCATTTATTAATATTAATTTGTATTATCATGAATTCAATTTATTTTTCACTAAATATATGAAGATATCAATATAAAAAACCAATAGTGAATCTTCTAAATTTTAATTCCAAATAAAATCACAAAATATTATTCCAAAAAACAATAGTCATGTTTGATGAAGTCAAAAATAATTGAATTTTATGGTTCTATATTTGAAACACAGAGAATATAAGGTTAAATACAAAATTGGGGGAGTCAAAAGAAACAAAATCCATGAAAAAACTGAATAGAAATGGACTGAATCCTTGTATCCATGTATAATAAAGTAAATATGGATTTTAATAGATAAAATAACATATATACTAATTCACCATAAAAATATCAATGAAATGTAGCACACTCAAAGTATAAATCCTAGACCATGGACTTTTATTTCATACCACTAGAGATTAAATGAGGTAATGAGCGATGGACAACATGCAATGATAAAAGTGTGTCTAATGTAATTTAAGATAGTAATTACACTTCATTTATAGTTGAGAGAATAAATGAAGGTTTTGGATTGGAATTATGTGGGGATAAGATGGAAGTGCATTAGAGACCACAATGGCTGGTGCAGTGGGCATTAAAATAGATTGGTCGATGGAGGTAAATCTATATATGGGGGGTTGATGTAATGTGGGAACTAGTGGATATTGATTGAAATGGTGTGTATGATTGGAGGTAGATATGATGGTGGAGAGATGGAATAATAAAGGTCGTGAATGAGGGTTGAATGCAAGTCATGGTATAGTATGATGTATGGTGAATGCAGATTAGTGTTTCACAATAGGGTAAGGGATTAGCGGGAGGCAGGGATCACGGGGGAATAAGGATTTGTATTTTTGAAGGATTTTAATAATTGTATTTGCTAATGCATAGACACAACTAATAGTGTTAAATTAAATTATATGGATAGAAAATAGGAACTGCCTATTTTCCCACTACCAAAATTTAAGGTTTTAGTAGTTAAAAATCATAATGGATTTTTGGTATGTGCATTTTTTCAAAATAGGTAATTAATTTACCTACATATTTTTCCTCAATGAATAGACCTTATGTGTCATTATTACATTATTTACAACATTAAAGTTTTCTATATTTGTTTCAATGTGATTATCTTGACCATATTTTTTTTTGTGTATTTTTACTATTATTATTTTATATTATTATTATTTTATAATATTGGGGAATAGAAGTGTTAGTCCCATCTGTGTTGGGTAATAATGTGATCATGGGTTCTCGTATTAGTGAATTATTTAATGTTTGTAGTGTAGTATTTTCTTCACATTTTTTATATATATTTCACTTCCTTGACAAATGAGTAATCATAATTAGTCTATTATTATTATTGTTTTATTATTATTATTACCTTATTATTATTATTATCTTATTATTATTATTACTCTTACTAATAATATTATAATATTATTATTGTTGTTTTCATATGAAAAATTGTAATTTTATGATTCACCTAATGTTATTTAACTTATAAATTTTGAGTTTTAACAATAATTTAACTCATTAAGTGTTATTATATTTAGTTATTTATAAAAACCGTTAATATTTTCAAGTGATCATCTGATGAACATGCTCACATAGTCTGTATATCGATCGTGCATCTTAATGGTGCATTAACTAAACCGAACCCAATGATTATGCATCATAGATTCTATTATTTACTTTGTTTATTTTTTGAAAAAATTATTTTTTAATGTTTTATGATTTTGTGATATTTTAACAGTTTAATTAACTGTAAAATTATTTAATTTTTTTAAATATTCTTGTTCAATTAAAAACTAATTATCTTTTATATGGACTATGTTATAAAATGTTGTATAAAAATACCATGGAAGTAAATATTGAAATTATAATTTTCATATTATTTTTCTCATACTATTTTTATATTTTTTGTGTCATTGAAGTATTGGATGATAATGATTTTTTTTTACCATTTTATCTATTTGAAATAGTATTATTTATTCTAATGATATTATGAAAGTCTCTATTAATTATTTATATATATCAAATAATGTGAGTTAATATTATTATTTAAGACACATGAAGTATTAATTGTTAATGATTTATTCCAATAATTTAAATATTTCTAAACATTGAATGATAATGATGAGTTTAAGAAACTCTAATGTTAATTTCTTGTAATTTATTGATAAATGGAGTCCAAAAGATGCAGTGCGAAACAATATTGATTTTATTTTTTAATACATTATAACAAGAATGATTTTAATGATAGACAATAACAGTCTTCTACAACTACAATTCTAATGTAGGGATTGTGAGAAAAAATCAATCATTTAATTCATTTCTACTGATGTGATTATATATTATCGAGATACATCATCATCAACATAATAAAATCATTTTTTGTTTTGAGTATATTTTGGTTTTCTCCATGATATTTTTATTTCAACATTTTTTAGGTTTAATCATCACTATATACCATTCTCAATCAAAAGAATGTTAGTAATGGTTATAATAAAAACAAATAAAATTGTTCTTAGGTTGTGAATCTAGAAAAAAATCGGTGAAATATTGTGTTGTGAGTCCTAATAATTGTTATGTTAGACAAGGTTGTGAATCAGGTAAAATCCAAGGATTTGACCTCAGGTTTTTCTAAATGGAAAACAATATATACATGTTTTTACTCCCATAAAAGTGAGTTTACTTAGTGGGTACTGATATTCTTACTAACTAGAGAAGATTGAAGAGTGGACTATGATCTTTGAGGTCTAAAACCAAAAAAAAATCTATTCAAAATTTAATTTCCACTCCATTATGTTATAAACACTAAATTTCATTATTGGTTCATTATATAATATAATCTGATTGATTATCTCATAAATCATTATCTGAAAAGACTATTCATACCCCTCAATTCTATTATTTCCTTCTATAGGCATCCAATAATTAGTCCCTGGTCTAGGATCCATTTAAGGATATTTTAGCTCTATTGTTCTGATACAAATAATTTGTATCAATAGTGAAGGAAATTCTAAATGATAATATAGTTCAATTCTTCTCTTTACTAATACAAATAATTGGTTTTATATTCCCAGTCTCATTGGATAAAGTTTATGTTATTTTTATTTTTAACTATTATGATATGATGAATATCCTAGAACTATGGTTCTAAAAAAATTATATGTTTTTTAATATGGAATGTATTAATGTTAATAATGGTTGGATACTAAATAGCCACATTTTTTGATATAGTTTGTTATATGTAATCAAATTTATGTATATAAGCCAACCTGAACTAGTTAAGTGTGGATTATTAGATAATCATGTTGAAATCATAACACCTACCAAAAGATGATATGAACACATTATATATAATGATTTGGTAAAGTATGTTTTCAATTATAAAGAAATGAATATTATGTATTGTTCAATAAGTATAAATGTGAAAATATATGTTTTACCTTATAATTCAACTACCCATATTTATATAATTCTACATCTTACTCACTATGGGACAAAAAATCTCAAAATTTACAAGAAGGGCATCCTATGACAAGAATATGTAGATTTCAAAATGTGAGAAAAATGATCAATGAATTAGATTATTTAATGGTTTAAAAGTATTGAAATTATATGTGTGCACTTAGTAATGTACTATAAAATAATACTCTTATTGAAAGGGTACCGAGAGTACTCAAAAAATATATCATGCAAAGATAGTGGAAATTGAATAAATTGAAAATTTTAATGAATACACATTAGTTGTAATATTATGTTCATTCATAGAGTAGAAACATGAATTAAAAAAATATTAAATATGAAGAGCATACAAGGAAGAATGTTATTGCTTTAATGTGTAATGTTAATGTATTATCTAGATATTGTACATTTGAGTCCAAAAATGCTATATTTATATGGTTCAAATAAAAATAATGATTTTTAGTTATATGAAATATATATCTCATGAATAATTTAAGAATAATGAAAAGAAGTTATTCCTAGTAAGAATAATGTTGTTTTAGATTATGTATATTATGAATGCATGAATAAAAGTCCCAGGTGGACTAAATGCACCAAAGTCAATCATTCATATAATTATTATGATATAAGAATCACAGAAAAGATTGATATTTTTGTTTGGGGGTGTAATTGTTCAGATAATTAAAAATATGTTTTTCACTGAGAAAGTGAAAAAGAAATATGAAATATTTCTAAAATTGCTGTATTGTGTGAGAAACAATACTCTTTATTTAATCAATTAATTACATTAAAATCCCATATTTTACTTTATTTTATTTCATGATTTATTACATAATGGTATACATCAAAATAATAAAATTTTTGGAATCCTACGTCATTTTGTATATTATTAACATTGAATTTGAACTTGATATATTGAAACCATAATATGATTCCAAATATCCTAAACATTCTTTTAATTTCCATCTCTAAAAAATATCAGATGACCTATGGACATATATAAGGCACTATTGAGTATTAAAACCTATTAAATAATTTTTAAGAAATATTTTTCATGTTAGTCAATAAAAAATTTAATGGGATATATATTTGGTGATAATCATAATCATTAAAAATGAGTCATGATGTAACATCATAACATAATGAAAAAATGAGAATGTTGAAACAATATTAAATAATGAATCATAATTATAATTATTTATAAAATAAAAAGAAAAATAACACAACATTATTATGATGAGAATCTACTCACCATACATGGTATCCCATGAGTTCAAAACCATACCCAATTCATTGGAGATCAATATAGTTTCAGGGCTACTGGTCACATTCATATCATGTACATGCATAAGTGTGCAACATAGACTATCCATGAAAGGATCATATTTGATAATATTTAATACCATCATTAAGGAACACTGAATGTTTACATGGATTTCCCCAATAAATGAATTATTTTTACATTTACATGAATACCCTTTAGTGGAAATTTTGATGTGTATTAAAAAAATGTTTGTGAATGAAATTTCATGACAATTTTAACCACATAACTTGAGAACTCAAGTATTCATTGGAGGGAATTTCAAGAGTGAAATGGGTCTCTCAAAAGAATAAAAAATAATGGTAGTAATAGTGAAATGTAAGAACATAATCTAATAATATTAATTGAGAATTAATAAGAATGATATAATGATGATGCTTGAATAAATAGGAGAACAATCGGTCACCTAAACTTGAGATGGTGTTTCCAACAGCTTGGGAGGGGATTTATGAGAGCTTTGGGGAACAATAGAAGAACCCTAATGAGTTATGGGAAGATTATAGTCATTGCTAAATTGTTTTTAGTGAAATAGAATGGGGTCATTATTGTGTTTATATAGGAATAGTAGGGGATTTATTTCTTATTTTTCAATCATAGGTTTTGGAATCTATAACAAAATATTTAATACCAAAATCAATAACATTGTTTTTTCCAGTGTTTTTTTGAAAAATTGTATTGGTTTTCATTATTTCAAGAATTTTTTACTTTATCTCATTGTAATATTTCCCCTTATGATGTGAAAGTAAGTTGTTTTTATAAATTATTATATGTTAAAACATTAATATATAACATTGGATTTAAAATATCTATATATGGTTTATAAAATTAACCAAATAACATAAAAAACACATTTTCAACAAAAATATTATTTTTAGTTCATATATATCCATTATAGGGAATATTACATCACAAGGGTCACTATAATGTCATAATAAACAATATATATTTATATCATATATAATCTTTTCTGAAAAATTACATTGCCTCCCAAAATAGTGAAAAAACACAATTTGATAATTTCAATGTTCTTATTTAAAAGTAATGTTTATTTTATAAAAAAATTGAATGTATGAGAATATTAAATATCAAATAAAAATAACTACATTTTTTTAAAAATAATTTTTTTAACAATAGTTGTTTTTTAACCCATATAAATATTATTTATGACTTCCTAAAATTATATTATGAATTATATTTAATAAATTGTATTTCATGATAATAATTTATTAAAATATATTTTCTTTTAGAAATTGTTGAATTTATTAAAATAGTACATTTTGATATAAATTATATGTTTCCTGAAAAATAAAATACTTGTTTCATATAATATATATCAACTCCATATCTATACATTAAAAAAATAAATATTAATCTTATGAGATAAAAATATTCAGTATTTAATAAAAAATATGCAAAATCGTACTATTAGGGTTTTGATACAATGTACTTTTTACATCAGATATCACCATAAGGGTATGGTTCAAATTCATGTGATTTTCACCCTGTGGTTTGAAAAAACGTTTTGGGTCATGACATATGGGAACATGAAATTTTATGATAAACTGTATCAATCATCCATTAGTCATTGAATCTTATATTGCAATTGATCAATAGTCGATCCCATTGATGTTGTCCCCCTCATAATACATGATAAATGGGCTTCATAAGGTATAACCATATGGGTCTAGGATAGAACTTATTTCATCTATTTTAATTGGATTTTATCATAACTATTAACATATTTTCCTTAATGGATACATTATAGCTTTTAAATAATAAATTATTATGATTCTAAATGGTGTTTAAGCCTAAAAATATATATCATAAAATTGTATAAAGTATAAAATGTAGTTCATGTTTTATATTTAACCACATTAAATAATAGCGAATTTAATTTAATCGCAATGGGAATTTTATCTATAAATGTTTGGGTCCATACATTATTCCACCGAAAGGAATTACTCCTGGTCAATTTTCATTTCATACACTAAAATTGATTATTTTACTATGGTTTCTTCACCTCTTAAAGTTATCATGTCTCATCTGTAATCTTGTGGGCTTGGGGTAGTTGCCTCTCGAGCCCCATTGGGTTGTGTCGGGACAGAATGGTATCAATGAAGTAATCCTAAAAATGTAAAATGAATCATATTGGGTATAGGATTAGATTTCAGAGTTTCATTTTTTTTTCAGGATATCTCTATTAGTTTGGGAACTAGGTAAACATTTTTAATAAGTGTTGCGATTGGATATAAGTCTAGCATGTCTAGGTATTGTACGGTGGATCATATTTCCATTCCCTAAGACCTTCATAAACTGCGTGTTGACTATGTATATATAGACATTTAATTTAGGGAATTTATTTAAATTAATAATATAGGATTGGGTTGTTGTTTCAATTTTATTGGGTCATCTAATCAGATATATATACTGACCTTGGTATATCTTGATAATCATTAGTAACTCTATTAAATGATAGCTCGTTCGGATTCCCAAAACGTGTCACAAATGACCATATTACTGATGATTCTCATCTTCTAGTACCCAATCATGATGTTTTGTTCTCTAGATTAGTACTAATTAGTTCTAGCCCATATTGTGTAGCAGAAGGATCCCTTAATGGATTATGGAGATGATTTATCATATGTTGAGTAGTCGATGGATCCAGTAGGACCTGACGATGGTATGAATGGGATTGGTGTTTTATGCAAGGATTAGTTACGAGGATCATTGAGGATAAACAATTTGATAAACCCTGTGGTGGTATTGGTTTTACTTTTGGTAGTGGTTTGGGATTCTAGCATGTCCGGACCCTGACCGATTGAATGGTTGTTCTTGCATTCTATTTTCTCTATGGAGAAGCATCTATCTCCAAAAGTACTAGAAAGAGACAAAACTTTTCAATGTGTGAATACTAGGTTTCAATGATTAATATTTCCTAGGTTACATGGTGGAATTATTAGCATATCGGATAGTGGAGGAATGGAGTTTACCTATGATGTGTATGTTCCTCAAGGATGAGGCCACTCTCTTATAGTTGTTCAACTGATGGGACTTAACTTGGGTGACTCAAGGTGTCACTGGATCACTATGTTAGTTATCATTGATGTAAATTTGGAAATAATAATAATTGGGATAATCCCCCCATTAAGATATTTATTTAAGAAACTATGAAAACTATTCTAGAGAGTCAGTTCCTCCCAATGAATATAGTTCATAGGCACGATGAATTAGTTTCATGGAATTGTTAATTTGAGGTTCTTGGTTATGCTTTGGTGTTTGGGAAATCCCATTTTTGGTTAATATGTGGTATTGGGAATGAATGAGATCCTTTGAGTATATGATCACGAGACTTCTAAGCTAGATCCTTTCCTTTATTGGATCATTTTGGGATAGTCATAAATCATGGAACCCTTATGTCCATGGCATCATTGTTGGAGCTCATGAGACACAAGAGGATGCTTCTAGACATTATTTAAGAGATCATCTCGTATATAAACTCTATTGGAGTAAGTTCTCATGATATTATTTCTAATGTATGGGATTTAAAATCGACCCTGTAGAGTTTTAGGTGTCATTGGATTGATGGTCACCGAGGGCATGTCCATTACAGGATATGTATACATCATGGGTTTTCATCTGTTATTCGAATTTGAGGTGTAGAATTTGTTAACCACTTTACATTTTACCCTTTTTGGGGTGAGGGGGTTTAGAGTTACTTTATTCCATGGTTGATAACCATCATCTTATTCAACAAGTTAAGGAGTCACATATTAAAAATGTCAACTATGATATCATGCTTGAGCAGGTATCTATTAGATACATTTTGATGGAAATTAACAGAATGAGGGAATCAAATCATCATTATTACTATTATGTATGGTGATTCATTTTACGATGTGATAAGTGGATCAAATGAAGTTATTTTCCAAAGAATTACATCATATGGATGTGGGTATGTGTCGGCATCTCATGGCATGGGTTGGGAAGCCAATGATGTAACAACAATTTTCTAAGCTAAAATCTTTTATATGTTGTCTATAATTGATGATAGAATATTATATTTGGAGGGGTCATGACACATTTTAATCCAGTTGGATGTATGGATCTATATAATTCATTTTAAAATCATTACAGATTGTGATGATTAATTCACCACATGATTAGGGAGATGATGTAAGAAGCCATTGGGGTCTCATTCGTAGTTGGGAATGGTGTTCCAACCCAGCAAACTATCAAGGTATAAGTAAACTATTTAGGTTCTCATGAACATGATTTGGGTTTTAATATTCATTTTTATACATGTATAATCATCTCCAACAATGGGGTTGTTTTGTATCCTAAGGGTTGGCACTCAAACACCATATAAGCACCTATTATAATCTATGTATGAGGGAACGTACAAGACACTATTATACAAGTATTATCCAATATTTAGTAACAGTTGGGTTCTAGTTTTGGTGCAACTATTGAAGTAAAATTGGTCATGCTCATCCAAAGGGGGAGTTGGACTTCCTGATAAATGTTAGGAGTCTCCTGTGGGATGGTGATGAAGGACTTCAAAGTGTGATAGTTATGGATTATTATCTATATAGGTTGTCAATGTCTGGGATACTTATGACCTTTTTTGCTTTTTTTGTGTCGAGTTAGTGAGGTGTTATACAATTTATCTTCATTCCCACAATATATTTGGCTGTATTTTATTCTCAACATGACACACTTAGGGATGTATGTGGATGATTTTTTATATAGTACCAACCTACGTGACAATGACCTTGAGTGATTCCTTTTTAGGATGCTAGTAACTTTTAGAACTAACTGGAGAAATACAAATAGTGAGTCATCATTTTCAATGGGTGTGTGCATGTTCACAACATTGGAAATCATGCAGAGAGCTCATGGGAGTGAGATACATAACTAAGTCCTCATTATCATTACCTTTTTCATAGTTGTGATTTTTGGGCACATAAATAATTGAAGGAGGGAATAATGTATTGTCTAGATTTTTTCTGTTTATGAATTTTAATATTTATTTCTGTATTTTTTATGTGAGAAACTAAGATGACATGAGATTTTGGAAACTAGTTAGTGAAGAAATAATTTTAGAAATGTATTAAATATATTAGATTCCATGTGTGTGGAGATTTCCTGAAAAACTAGAATAATAATAAAATGGAAGGATAGATAAGGAACATGAGTTAATAATTGAGTAGATAATGTGGGTTTTACCATAGGTGTTGTCAACACTAGGTGTTTGTGAAAAGTCTGAATTTGTATAACTAATAAATTAATTGAAATAAATAATTATTTTTTTACATTGATTAAATGACCTAGTTGTCCATATATAGATATTATGTTATAACCAATTTGCAGGGTCAGTCTCATAATCTGGAATATTTAGTGGAAATCGTGGATGAATATTGACAAATATCATAATCATGTATTTAGGATCAGTTTAACACAAGTAATGCTAATAACAAAACTACATGGGTATCTCACCAATGATAATAATGTGTGATTTTCTTTTAGCAGCGATTGATCCAAATATAGGTAGGTTGTTTTTCTTAGATTTACCCCTTTTTCTTTACCCATGATGAACATGAATTAATCAGCTAAAAAATTATATTTTTTATTGATCATTTGATTTTGGTAAATTATTTATCATTTAGTTGTACTGGAATTTTTATTATCTTTTTTTATTTAATTCTATTAATTTTTTTGTTCTAAAGATAATGAATTGAATCCAAAATGAACAATGACTAAGGCTTGTTCTTCATTTTTGTTTTATACATTTTTCTACTACCATTCTAAACTTTTCAATGATGGTATTTATTTTTTCTAATGGTATAATAAATATACAAGAATAAATAATTTCTCAACCAACCATTAGTGAAATAGTTTGACTCTAGATATTTAATATTGATATCACAATGTGTTAGTGATGATAAACAATAGTAATGGTTCAAAAATGGATTGGTTTATTTTTCAGTGTGCCGAAATGGAATAGAGTGACGTGAGTCATGATTCCAATCGATCAGAGTCCTTAAATATAGACACTATTGTTAACGAGGTCCAGTTGGAGGGTGATCTATAGTTTTCAATAGGATCTATGGTCATCGATCACTGAAGGATAGGGAAGCGGTTCGGATGGTATAGTTGATGATCATGAATAGAGGGGGAAACACCGTATTTTCTTCCACATACATGATTTCAGGAGGCTGTATATGCTATATTATTATGGTTCATACTGAATGTGGTGTTTCATGTTTTTGTAGCCACTACGTGCATGGAAACAATGTGGTAATAAGGTTTTTCATTTTAAATTCAAGGGAAGAAGAATACCCTCATAACCCATTAAATAATGATAATAATTTTCATTATTGGAAGATAGAGGGAGAGAGGGAACATATATGCATGGAGACTATACCATGCATAAAGTTTATCCAGAATTCCATATTGATATTTATTTATATTAATATTAATTTTTGAAATAATAATAATATTAATTTTTTGTTGTCCACCCATATTATAGTTAGAACATTTCACCAAGATGATATATTTAAAACCCATTTCTAGTATGAAGATGTAGACATTGAGAAAACAATTTGAAGAACATTTTTGTATACTTTTTTTGGGCGTGTGGATTTGGTCCACAAAGCTACCAATAATATTAACAATAATATTGGTATTTTTACTGTTGTGGAATTTACTATAAGAGAAATCATCATAAAAAATGTTGAATTGACAAACCATATACGTCATTATATCTATGATATGGGGGGAAATTCTTTTATACCAATATCGACTATTAATTTAAGTCATGTTGGTTGGGGACATGAATTATTATTTGTGAGTTATTTGGTGAAATGTGAATTTTTCAATGTGTGTCCATTTTGGGTAATTAAATAGAATAACCTTAAATTTTAAAAAATAGGATCATAATGGAATTAATCATTTTTCATTATTGGTATTTTGTGCCAAAATATTGACTGATTAATGTTTTTAATCAAAATGATACTCAACCCAAAGTATTTGTTAGTTTTTTTTCCATACTCATATATGGGTAGAACCAGATTTGACGAGACATGTTATGTAACCAATGTACACATCATGTAATCATTTTATGGAATATTGGTGTCCTCTTTCTTCTCATATTAGTTTTTTTGGTAGCGTGTGTGAGAAACCTGAGACCATTATCATTTATGTATACTTGATTTCACTTTTCCAATGAGGGTTACTTGTGGAATCACATAATCATAATAGAGTGTGATCCCTATGAATCTTACTATTATTAGTGCATTATTGGTGGGTTCCCTAATTCAGGGTCAATTTCACTGTGATCTCTTTTACATCTGATTCAACGGGTTGGAGCATGTATCTCTCTAAGAGGCCTGGAGTGATTTTCCTTTCCCTTCATGTTATCTTATATGGAGTCATTGAAATTTAAATTACTGATATTTATGTGTCCATCATTTCCTTATTTAGGGGTACGTTTCATGTTGGTTCTGGTGTCCCCCCAGTGAGCCACGAGCATTAACCCCTATCATTTTATTAATATCAGATCATTCTAGTGAGGTGTAGTCTCATCGAGTGTATATCTTGGAGGAACCCTCTCAGTTTTACTTTTATTAATTCATGAATTGTGTGGCCTCTATTATGATTTTATTTAGTGGAGGTATATCTCTTAGTTCATTATCAATAAGAAAATAATTTTATAGAGACATCATTTAGAATCGTATGATTGATTTAGGGTGGTGAAATTAACTTGAGACAATGATTCACTATTCAGTATAAATAGATTTTATTATTATATATTTTTGTAGAAATATACATGTGTTGAGATTACTATTACCCATTATTCTTTGAGTTTTTTTTAGGTTTCCTAATGTCTACTATTATACTCACCCATTCATATAATTTTCCCACATTTTTCATGAATTATGTAGACAATGATAAATTTTTTACAATCCTTAGTGGATGAAGCAGTGGTGGAGAAATAGTGGGCTAGAAAAACAAATTTGTATACCAATGATGTATTTTATAGAAGACACATCCTTATGATTAGATCAAACATTAATTTCTATTTTTTGAGAGGCTTATATTTTTTTATTTTGATAAATTCAATTACTTTTTTTTGTACTATGATTATTGGATTATAGATCTCTACATGAAATATTTTTGTTATTTTATATTTCAACATATTATGTAATTGGATATGTGTGTATGCATACATGTACAAAAGGAAAATTACTCTCATGTGTGTGATATACCTTTATAGCGCTAGCTTCAATCTCGTGTCCTACTTGATGAGGGATTGGGATAGTTGTGTTTCGATCCCAATTGGATCATGCCATGACAGGTACCACATCTACATTGATTACATGTGTGGGGTCTTGTATGTACTTCCTCACGTTTGATACAAGGAACACATAATGTACTTATGATAGGTTAGGTGGATTTTCTAGTCAATCGGTGACCACTATGATGGGATTATGGATGTCATTGGGTCCAATTTATCTGGGAATTAGATTTCCATTCCTCCCAAAACCTAGGAATTTATTACATGGTGATCTATAAAGAAACAATTCATCACTATCCTAAATATCTTAGTATCCTCAATTATTGTCTAAAAATATTAATATATGATTTTTAAATTATTAATATGATTCGAAATGGATTAATCCTTCGATATCATCTATTAGATAAGATTATGTATCATAAACTTCCACTCAAAAACATCATGCAATCATGTTGGAGTCTGAAACCTCATTCCATACAAAGAGTCCCATGGTTCAATTGGAATACTATAATGGAGACTACTATTATATGTGAACTCCACTTGGGGAATGTTTTGTTCCCATAATCGTTTGAAATACATTGAAAATGGTCATAACATATCCTTTAGAGATTAATTTTCCTATTCAAACTAAAAAACAACATAAGGGAGATATAATGTGTAGAAGCATGGTTCTGTATCCAACACTTTATGAAGGATTCTTCCAAAACCTTAAGGTATACATCATTTATCATTCTTCTAATATATTGTGAAACTCCTTGTATTCATACCACAACCCTTATGTGTGTGCAAACATGTACATAGGGAAAATAACAATCATTTTTTTGATACACCTTCATGGATCTAGTTTCTATATCATGTCATACTGGATGAGGGCTTGGGGTAATTGTGTTTCGATCCCAATTGAGTCATGTAGTGAAAGGTACCACATTTACATTCATTACATGTGTGGGGTTTGGTATGTAACTCATCAAGTGAGATACAAGGAACATATAATTTATTTGAGATAGGTCGGGTGGATTTTCTAGTTAATAGGTGGCCACTATGATGGGATCATGGATGTCATTAGGTCCAATGTAACATGTAATTAGATTTCCATTCCACCCAAAACCCAGGAATTTATTACATTGCGATCTATGAAGGAACAATTCATCACTGACCTAAATATCTTAGTATCTTTAATTATTGTCTCAAAAGATTTATCTCTGATTTTTTAATTTTTAATATGATTTGAAATGAATTAATCCTTCGATTTCATCTATTAGATAAGATTATGTATCATCAACTTATTCTCCCAAAAATCATCAAATCATGTTGGGGCATGAAACCTCATACCATACAAATACTCCCATGGTTCAATAGGAATACTAGAATGGAAACTATTAAAATACGTGAAATCCAATTGGGGAAGGTTTTGTTCCCATAATCCATTAAAATATATTTAACATGGTCACAACATATCCTATAGTGATTTAATTTACTATTCAGACTAAAAAACAAAATGAGGGTGATATAATTTGTTGAAACATGGTTCTATATCCAACACTTTATAAATTCTTATCTCAAACCATGAAGTATACATCATTTATCAGTCAGGAAAAATAGTGTGGAACTCTTTTTATTCAAACCACAACCCTTATTTATACAATTATGAGTTGGTCAAGAGATAAATCTTCCTTGAGAATAATGATAACTACTAAATTTGTAAAGTGATTCACTCCCACCAAGATGAAATTATTTCCTTGAGATATCATGGGGATTCCTAGAAAAAATACCATTGTTATGTTTTCCCATTTCCATATTGGTATAATAAATAGACAGATCATACCTTTAGAAATATTTTGATCATCCTTAACATGTTCAAATATCAACTATCATGATAAACATTTAGTAATATCCCTCTTCATGCTATCCAACAACATGTTTTACTAAAAATCTATATACATATTACTGATTGCCAGAGTAATAGGGAATGGTGAACAATACACATCATCCATAAATTAACTTATTATTTCTAGTTTTTACGTGACACATATATGGGTACCATACCATATAACTCTGACGTAAGAAAATTTAAACTCCACAACATTCACTACATTAATATTTAGCACCTCCTCATCATTCAAAGCCTCCATGAATCTATCAAAAATGGATGGTCGAGATATTATTTGACTATATGAGGATGAATATACTTTTATTATTACCATTTACATCCTCTACATTTCCTAGAATATTGTATCCAATGAAATGATCATCATTGATTATGTTGCAGGAAATTTCTAAATAGAACATCTTCCACATTGTTTGTTTTCTCAAGATGGTAGTATATCATCAAATCATAATCGATGATCAAATTTTATTATCACCATTTGAACATATTAATCCTCTTTAGTGTGAATATATTCATTATGATTATATGATCTTGTATTTAGGTTACACATCCCTATATAGTGGTAATGCATACAAATAATTAATGTGAAAATCGTCATGACCAATAATAGATCATTATTTGGGTTGTTCAGCTAATGGATATTTAGTTAGAATGAGTAAAATACTATCACACTATCATCTTGAATGTGTACATAAATTAATACCTTTTTTGGATTCTTTATTGAAGAATAAAAAACTACCCCACTAGAAGGTAATGTGATCATAGAACAATTGATTAGCATATTAATTTTCTATTTGAACATTAATATAATTAATTATTCTAGAAAAAGATAACTCCATTTAGATTTTCTTTATTTTGAAGCCTTGAAAATCTTGATAATTTTCAATAAAATCATTGATATTAACCAGTTAGTCCATGAAAAATACAAATTTCAATCATAAAGGTTGGACTTGGTCATCCTTAAATTGCCTCTACTATTAAGGGTATACATGAATCAATTTATAGTGCATACAATTCTTGAGTATTGTAACATCTTCCACGAAAAAATATCATTTAATCTACATATCACAAATCATTTTATTCTATAAGGTCTTTAATACAATATAAAAAATACCCTCATGTTTCTCCTTTATTTTTTAGTAAATAAAAGTTTAATCGATAACAAATACCACAAATGTTTCAATGTAATCCGTAATTAATCTTTTCATTAAGTATATTAATATTTATAGAACCTTAGTGTGTCCAAATGGAATCACTATAAACTGATTGAACACATACCTAGTGTAAAATGAAGTCTTGAAGATATCCTACTTCCCCTTTACAAGATAGATTCCCAAAAAAATGTTCCAATTTATATAAATAATATTCACCATGTAGCTGATAAGATAATTAATCAAGCCTTGTTAGTGGATACTTCTTATTTATAATTATCTTACTGAGATCAGAATAATCATGGCAGAGGATAATTGAACCATTCCTATATTTGATGAAAAATACCATTGTACCACATGTTGATGCACATGTTCATATAAACACATAATCAATATTCAAATGCAGTTGTATCTTTAGATCCTACTATTAAAAAATCATTAAATATTTATTCTCTCATACTTGTATAATATCTAGGTATAATAACGATAGAATATTAGACCTATTAGATATGAGGGAGAGTAATTTTTTTTACTAAAACACATTAGTGTATTCCATCACTATGAATATGCTATATAGGATTATATTTTCTATAGTCTGAATCATTTTATGTTGATATTTTTTATCATTAAGTAATAATACACATTCAATTTAAAATGATACTAAATATTATTCATCTTCCCCATTGAAATTTTATATAATATGTAGGAAATTGATGATATGATTCTAATTTCCATATCTCTATAATTTATGTTTGATATATATAATGAAATAAAATTCATAACTAGAAAAAACATCAAAGAATGATAAATAGAGAATCACCAGTATCATTGGTAAATTTAAACACAAAATTTTGATAGCGGAGTGTGATATACTTGAGATTCAATAATTTCCCCAATTTTTGTTTACAACTATATCTGTGCTACTATGATTTTTGGTGGTGTTAAAATAGTTATAATCATGATGTTAGATACGAAATAATTCACAAAACTAGAATAAAAAATTTTGTTTTTATTCTCGAATAAATAACATGTGTACATGTCACCACTTCTTTTACAGGATCCAACTCTACAGTTGTGATAACATTAGGTCACCCTTGTTCAGTGGTCATTGTTGGTTTCATTCGTCAGAATTTACCGGGATCATTTGTTTTAGTGAATTGATTCATATAGTTTCCATGACCATTATATATGAAACCATAGAAAATGGGATTGTGGTTGACTAGATACATCCTTTCATCAATCACATTGGGGTGTTTCACCCCCTAAAAATTACTATCTAGGTTCCATTTTGTCGCTCACTAAAATCATTTCCTCTCCCACTTTATGAAATTTCATGGTTCTTATTTCCATGATATGGGATGCTGAAATTTCATTCCAATACTATCATTCTATTTCAACACACTAGAATAAAAATCATCCATCAAATTGTTATCCCCATGTGATCTTTAATATTCTTTGATATCCACTTGGAATTTGATAGAACATCGAAAAACTTCCTTACAGTTATCAATGAAAAAAATTAAAATCGCATTTCATAAACTCAATTTTGTCCCACCAAAGAAGTGGGAAAAAAAATTCAAAGGTAATGAAAAATATAATGTTGTATCCAAAATGTATTCTTAATTGTGTCTGATACGAACTGAAAGATATTAATCTCTTTTGGGTAAGGGTAATGAAATACCATTTTAGTTTTAGTAAAATATTGAGAGGAAAATATATATCATTATAAATATTCTAGAATTCCTTCAAGTCCATTAAACTAATATCTTTTCGAACCTTCACATTTTTTACCAATATCCAGCACTATTTAGATTTACCTTCCCTGTGTTATAAAGACATTAAAAACTTATTGATCTATGAGAATTGAAGGATTTAGAATTCAATTTTAATCAAATTGATCCATTATTCCATTATTAAATGAATAGAATATAAAATGAATGTAAGTGGGATTTTTCACATTAAGATATAAATTGATGAATTATATTTCTTAAGGTGATTTGGATATTTTTTAAAAATATACGGTTTAGTTTATAACATGTGTTAGTTGAGAATGTAATGTTTTGAGTTCTTGGTTCATCCTCCCATTGGTTTTGGTATCTCATTTGTACAGTCATATGATTAAACCTGACAGTAGTTACTGTTTTGGTTATTCATATTTAAATCAATTTACAACAATAATTCTATGAGTAAGGAAATTTATTTTTGTATATAATAATCATAAATGGGAACTCTTGAAAATTAAAGGGAGAAATAATAAATTACATATATTCTATAACAGTTGAAATTTTAGGCTTCAACATATGTTATCCATGATATTTTTCATAGTATTAATTCTTTTGGGATTTTTCCATTCAAAATGGTTCATAATTTTCCTTTTAAATTAAAATATAATATTTTCTTGTAGATTCAAATTATGTGTGAGGAGTGTCCTATTGTTGTGCACCAATTCAAAATGGAGTATAGCTCAATACACGATTTTGGGGGTAATTACCCCAAGTCACTATTGTGTTAGATCCAAATATACTTTATGTATTTATCATAGGATTTATTTTAATTACAACCACATAAAATATACATTAATGAAATTTAGTTATGTTTTAATATCATTAGTATTATAAGTATTTATTTCACTATTTTTTCACATCCCAATCTAAAAAAACTAGACTTTGCTCTGATGTTGATAATGTTACACCGGACATTAATTCACTTCATTTCATGGTCTATTACCTAAAGATAAATGTAAAAAATCCCAATATATAATAAATACTATTTTTTTAAAATATTAGGGACATAGAATGACAACTTGATGCATGGATAAAACATCATTAGTGAAAACATTCTTAACATTCTTATAACATTCATTTTCCCATAAAAATGCAAATGATAACTCAGATACATATATAAAAAATGGGTGAGATATAAATCCCAATAAGGGAATAAAAAATAATAAAAAAATTATTTTTTTAATTATTAGGAATATTCATTTCAATGGTACCTAAAATGGGTGTGAATTATATTTTTTAAAAACGATACATGATATAACATGATAGTAAAAAGTTATGAAGTTAATGTGAAAAAAACCTAAAACATAATGTGATAAACAAAAGTTAAGGATAAATACCATTATATGATAACATGTTTTTTCAAGATAATCATAAACTCACCATACTTTTCATCTCTTAAGAATAAAACATTATCTAAAGCATTGGATGACAAAAAATGTTCAAGACCACTCGTCACATTTATATCATGTACATACATAAGTCAGTCACACAGATCATTCAACATATGATCATATTTTCTCAATTTAAATACAACTATTACGGATTGTGTGGTACATAAATTTATATAAAAAATCAATGAAGATCATTTACATAATTTTGAATAACCTTGATTTGAAATGGTGATGAGTATTCCCAAAAAAAAATTTGGCACTAAAAATTGTAGGATAATTTCATTAACATATTAAGGGTATAAAAATATTCATTGGAAGAAGTAAGGAGCATAAATTTTTGTATAATAAATTAAAATTAATAATGGTTGTAATATGTATTTGTAACAATATAATTAGACATGAAAAATTTGGTTTTAAAAGGAAAAAGAAAAAGAATGATCTTCAATGTATTGGTAAAATAGAGGATCACTTACTTTGATAAGGTGTTCCCAAATACTTGGGATGGTCTTTTTGATAGCATAGGGGAACCATCAGAGGACAATAGGTAGTAAGGGGAACATTAAATTCATGATATAATTATTTTTATTGAAGAAATAATTAGAAAATATTTGAGTTTATATTTAGTGGTTTCTTTATTATTATTCAAGAATAGGTTTTGTAATGAATACAATAAATTATTCAAAACCACAAGAATTGACATTATGTTAATAAATGAACATAGAAAAATTACATAGATTTTGATTATAAATAGAATAATATTCATTGCATAACAAAAAAACCATTCAATGTCAGATTAGGTTTATTTTCATTAGAAACTGTGAAACATAAACAACTAGTTCATTAAACATATGCATCATCTCATGTTTATTACTTCATTCTAAGAACCCTTTTTAAAATATCATATTTAATAATAATTTCCATATCATAGGGTAATAAAACTGAAGAAACGGGGAGATCAGATACTCAATAAGGGTATACATTATTAATATCAATCTTATCTTAATAATAATATATAAGAACATAAATATAACATTTTTAAATTAAATCATTCATATTAATGATCTTGATACCATGTGATAAGATAAATCCTAGATTTTTATCAGAGAACTTATTCTGAGAGAGAATAACAGAATACATTGAATTTTTCAAAAATAGATAATTATAAAAAATTATTTACATATTAGTCAAGGCTCATTTCCAAGACCCCCATTGTAAACAAAGTCAATTACTGATCTGAGTTCTCTCCTCATTCCATCCATATATTTCTAAACAGAGTTTACTACCCATTAAATTCCATCATATCTCATGAGATGTAAATCATTACCCAATGCATTAGGATAAGATATACTTCCCACACAACAAATATTGATAACAATACATATGTGTGTAAGATGAACATAAACCATTCAAAATATAATAAACCATTGAATTAAATGGGTCTCCTAAACATCAATCAGTCATAAAAAACAAATTAAAATGAAATTGGTTACATAAATATCATACCATAATAAGAATAAAAACCCATATAGATGATAGGGATAATATATTGGAATAATAACCCCATTAATTAATAAATAATGTTAAATAATTTTATCGTAAATGGAAAATAATATTGAGATATCAGCAGAAAATAATTCTTTAGGAAAATAATCTTTGTTCTTTGACTTTTTTTCCATTTCTTAACATTTTTTCAATATTAAAAGAAAATATTTTATTTGAAAATATATTTATTATATTGTGAGGGGAGATTATTATAATTATTTCATTGTGAATGTGTGAATATCTGTTCATACTATATAAGTAAGAAAATTATCCTCATATATTCCCCAAAAAATTCACAATGTAACTCATTAATAACGCCACAAAACGAACCCTTCAATAACATTTAGTAAAAAAATTACATGTGTAAAAAATAATTTAAAAAAATGTAGAAAACTAATCAAAATATTTGTGATATTTTATTGAAGAAATGTCTACATGGATGATAAATGTTCCCTCATAAATACATACATATAAAAAATACCAACTAACTGTGAGATTCTAAAATTAACCCATTACCTTTGGTTCTATTTCCATTGTACATGTCTGAAACATCATTATAATGGTTTAATGAATGTTAATAATTTATTCTATTACAATGTTTATATATATTTTCATGATATATGAATGTCTTAATACAATTTATTTAATAATATTTCATTATTAACCTTATTTTTGGGTGTTAATAACATTATTTTTCTATGCATGTTTTTTCTTGTAAGTACTAGTTCATTGTCATAGGACATAGATCAATAATTTCAATATTTATATTACTATAATATATATCACATTTATTCATTATATACTTTTTTATAATAATTATTAAATTTTTATATTGTAGAATGAATTGTATTCCGTCATGGAAATGATAAATTGAATGTTTGCACGGGCGATTCTATCATTCCATTAATGGTGAAATTATATGGAAGTGGATAGTATATATTTTATTCCCCAATAAAAATCATGTTATTATTTTAATATATACTTTTTATTTGAATCGTTACACCCATCTGAGTAAAGTGGTGATTAAAAACCAAATACAACATAACATAGAGATAATATGTCGTACGTAAACTAGTGTTGTACTTTTATTTTTTATATAAGTGATAAATGATGATTTTTTTTCCAAAATAAAACTAAAATATCATAATTTCTATGATACTACAATTATTACATTATAAAGTGAGAAAAACATGATGAGGATGTAGAGGAATAAATATTATTCAATGATTCTGCAAAGGACTTTACATCTTCTTTGGCATTCTCTCCCAATATCTCCATATATAGAAACTATAGTATGTCATTGGATAAGGCAAACCCCACTTTAATGTTTTTAGGAAATTGTATAAGAGAAATTTTTAGGGTATTATTGATCTTTATAGATTTATGGGATTTTAGTATGTGAGTTAGGATGTGCCCTTTTGATAATTGGAGCGAGGGGCGCTTTTTGAAATATAAAAAATAAAATTTTGTAATAATATCAATATCAATACTAATACCTTTGAATGGAAAATGAGTAGAAAACATATGACATATTTTTGCAATATCATCACACTAAAAATTTCTTAACATGTTTTGTTATTGTTTTTAACATTATCAAATTCATTAACCCTTAGTTTACATATTTTAATTTTAATTGTTGTAAAAACAATTCTATAAATACAAATCGTATATTTTAATTATATAATGCTAATTATACCATTAATTAACAATTTATATCATTTTATAACATATTATAATTATTTTTTATTTATAATGTTGTTTTATGGTGTTTATATAATTTAATAAAACATTACATTGATAAAATATTATTAGTGTCATTTCTAAAACTATTCAATTCATAGATATTAAAAAATATCATGAAAACAAGTTAATAGTGAAAAAATATATGTTTTAAAATTCATATATGGTCATGTTCATCTATAAAAATATTTTATCAAATACTTTATCTCAAATTAAATTTATTTTTTAATTTTTAAAAACATTATTTTGACATTTCTATTAATAAAAAAATACTACATAGGCTTTATATAATTATTTAATAAACTTATTTCATTACAAAAAATTAATAATTAATTACATTGATAGATATAAATATACTATATTGATGAATAATATATATAGACAAATTTATCAACATTATATCACTATATTAAAAAAGTTATATTTATTAAAAACATAAATGAGACATATTGTAATTATTTTTACAGAAAATATTTTAAATTATATAATTTCCACCACATGGCCCAAAACATCAAAAATAAATATATAGAATAAAAATGTGTTTATTTTGTCAATAATTTACATTGTTATTCTTTCATACTATACACATCCCCCTATGTGGACAAATAATATCTATTAAATAAATATAAACTGACTTCTATTAATTAAAAAATATATAATTAATTTTCAAGTTCAAGTGAAAATTAATAAACATAATCTTTAAACATAGGTGTTGAGGGTCTAATTATATTCATCCGATAATTTTTCTAATGTCTAAGGGTCATTTTATAGTCCTTATAATTTTATTTTCAACCTAAATTACCCTTTTTATCTTTTACCGTGATAACAAAATCTACAAAGGAAACTATTAATATAGGAAAAAAGTAACAGGTAAATGTTACTAAATTATTTTCTTCTAAATCTAATTTTTTAATGCAGTTTAAAAAAATACAAACAAAAATGTTTTAGAATTAAATTTAAAATGAAACATGTAAATTCACATAAAAAATAATCTTTTCAAAAAATTCCCTTTTAAAACCTAAAATGTTTTTATCATAAATTAGTGCATAAATACCTTTTGGAAATCCATATATGGATTATTTTATGTAAATTTGTCTAATTATAATTTAAAACTAATTAAAAAATATAAATTTAACTTTTATGTTTTTTAAACGAAAATAATTTTTTCAATTACTATTTTTACTATTTCATAATTAAAAATTAATATTAATACAATAGGAACATGATGAATTAAAAATTTAAATTATTTTTTCCAAACCATTTTATATTTTTTTAAAAAAATACTATTTACTCATAATAATAATATAAACATATTCTTTTAAGAATAATGTTATATTAATAAAAATGATTAATAATTTTCTAAGAACATACTAATATATTTATATTGGGTTTTAAATTAATGTTTATTTAATGAATTAGTTATTCATATTTATTCCTACCAATTTAATGGTTAGGTTATAATGTTCATTTTATATTAATAGTTCCTCACAACTCACTTAAAATCAGGATTTCATGCAATTAAAAGTAACGATGAATTATAATTATTTAATAATAAGTATTTTTCAAAATATAGGGGTGTAATAGTCAACCCCTAGAAATTAATTTCACCCTCAAAATTATTCACATCGATAAAAATATATTCGGATACATATGCATCATAACATCCTATGTTTCCCTCGTAACTTCCTTAAGTTGGTGGTTCCTCTATAAAATGATAACCAAGAAAATGATATTTTTTATATAAAATTTTCAATATGATACATAATATCTATTAGTAGTCCTTTATATGAATTATCATTCTCAAATAATAACACATCTTAGTTTAGTACATGTGATGGATTATGTATATACATTCATAGGAGAGATATAGGGAAGACATCACAAACATTATGATGTATAAGATATCGCCATTTTATTTTTCATGGGAACATATCCTATCTCCTTCATGGATGAATCACTATAGATCACAACCCACTCTACAGTACAAGGTAGTGTGATCACATGTTTACTAACTGACATAATTTTAACACATTCAAATTCCTTTCAAATTATTCTATACATATGATTTTATCTCCATTATAAGACAATATGTTGAGTGAATTATATAATAATGATAAATATTTCAAAAAATATAATTAATATCCAAAAAAAGAATGAAATCATCAGATCCCAATCACTATTGTCTGTATAAGATAATTTTCAATAAATTATGTCTTTTTTGGATGCATATATATCCCTTATCATGACATTATTCGACCAAAAAATGAAAATTTCAAAATCCAAAATTCACACATGTTGAATTTTACACAATGATTACACATTCTCTGGGTGTTTATTATATTCCACAAGTGATCTTCACATTCTCCCATGATCATTGAATATACAATACTATGATCAGTAAATAATTCCACATACATATCATGATAGTAAATAAAGACTATATTACTTAAAACTATTATGTTAGTTGAGGAATGAGTAAGATAAATAGACATCACTAAAAATTCATTATTTACATTCCATGTATGGAATGTCTTCATGGGTTTATCCTCTATCATGTCCCATAATTGATGATATATACAATGAATATCAATAATGTAAAAGTATTGAGATCCAAATAGTTTTTCAAAAATGTCATCAATATGGGGTCGATGATATTTTCTCTTGAAAATGATCATGTTATGTTCTCGATATTCAATGTAGATTCTCATTGATTTATCATTCTTCTTAAAAAAAGTCGGTCCACCCTAATATGACTCACTATAACTCATCAATCACTTAATAATATTATAATTTATTTTCTTCTCCAATTCAATCAAATCAATTGGAGACATTCTATATGGATTTTTGAAATAGGAACTACGCCCTGTATTAGTTATATTGTAAACAAAACATAACAATTTTGAGGAAGAACTGGATATTCTTTTATAAATAAATCACCAAACAGTAGTACATTTGTTTTATACTTAATATTGAGTTTATATCCAACAATATGAGATAGATAACCATTATTTAAGGGAATGAGGATCCCTAAGTTGGATATAATGTCAATTAAAAGATTATCTTCCACCTTACATCAGTATATGAGAATAAATTCCTTTAAATTATAAATTGTAACTTCCACTAATTTTAAATTTATATTACATCCACATATAAATATTCATTCCTTTCAATTATTTATATAGAATTCATATATAGGATGGATCACAAGATTTTTCGGAAGAATATTCAAACAAACATCATGTTGAGAGTAATTAAAATATATATATGTGACCATAGTAACATTATGTGTGTTCTCATCTAACTCAATAACTAATTTTTTATGTAATATTAAAATAATATTTTAAAATTCTTTAGAAATAAATGATTAGGTTGATGTAGAAAAAAATTTAAAATTATTTATATTAGCGTGGATGATATGTATACATTTCAGTACATCATTGCCATACTCTATATTGTCAATAATGATCAAAAGTTATTTTCTTCCTCATTTTTCCTCAAGAGATTTTTGATGTTGATCATAATCAATAAACCATAAATTTATGAATATTTAGCATAATTAACATTTTTCGTTCACTTATAGCATTAAATTGTGGTAGAAGAATTCTGTGTTTCTTTTTCACTACTCACTTCATTAGATATATTTTTCTTATCACATGAGTAGTCAACTACCTAATGATCTTATTTCCCATACATAAAACAGTTACTAGTCCCTCTTTGATAGTTTCAACAATTTTTATTTCTGCATACAGTTTATATTGTTAATATCCTCTTCTTTTCACTATGTTTTTATAAATTACCCTTAAATGAAATTTTCCACTACTTATTGTACCCATGAGATTGATAGTTAAATAAAATCTCCATCTCATCCTTGAGGGAACATAAAATGATTTCCTCCTAGATACAAAGGTCCCATATATAACATGCCCTTTAGATTCTTGGTTTTAAAAAACAAATGAATTTATCATTTCGAATATAATATTGAATGATAAATCCAGTAGTGTACATTGTAAGTAATATATAGTTTTATTCATTGGTACCAACTGATTAATCAACTTTTATTATTCTTATGAAACTCATTGTCCATCTTCAATCGAAGAATACATGGAATGTACTTATTAAAAAATTATGTACTTAAACTCGTCCCATTCCATGGAATAATTTTCATTTAGTTTCTTCATATTCTTGATAAGGTTCCACCATTGACTCACTTTACCATCCATAAGATACAATGCTGAGATGAATTTCCCATGTTATGAATATTAGAGAACATAAAATATATTTTCCAGTTGTACTGATCCATTTTTCAGACACTAGTAGATATGAAGACCTACGGATAGAAGGTGGACACTACATCACAAATGACTCATCATAATGTTGTTCCCTCCACAGCTCATGTGTAAGTCATACACAATTCATTACAGGATAAATTTTTCTAAGCATAGATACATGTTTTTTCATTCCTTCTAACATAACATTTATTTAGTCACGAGGAAACATCACTACATTTCCTATCACAATAATCTGTAACTTGGTTCCATTATGTACCATCCGTTGAATAAAACCATGATTCATAGTGTGAGAAACACTAAACATAATGGTAAAACAATATAACTATTAGAAATTACCTAGAAAAATTATATTTATGAAACCATAGGTTTTATCCTATATTTTTTTTATGGTAAATGTAACATTATGATTGAAACCTATATTTAGAATTATCCTTAGGGTCCTTACTAAGGTTTTCTCATCCTAGTTTTGGATGTTTAACTAAGAATTTTCTCTAATACTGACAGAAGTGTAAAATATTTTCACAAATAGAGAATACATATAATAAGAAGAATATTAATCAATGAATATCTAAAAAACACTCAAGGACAATGTTTGTTTATTTCTATAGAACCAAGTGATCATAGAAAAGTGGTTCATAAAACATTTATGTCCTCTCCCAATTACTTAGTCATTTCTAGAACCCTTTTTGAGACATATTGAATAATACCCGTATTCATTCCTTGCAGAAAATAATACTATTAAAGGAAGATATCAGATACATAGTAATGGTAAACAAGTAATATTTACACCATATCATAATAATAAGACATAACAACATAAATAAGTCATTTTAACATTAATTATATTTATTAATGATTATCATATCATGTCGGTAGATAAATCAAAAACGTTCTTCTATGAACATACTTCCAGAGAGAAACGAATATGAAATGGAATTTTTCTAAAACACATAAGCATCAAAAATTACTTCATTATTAATCAAGGAATACTAAAAATACCTTTTTATTGGTTATATTCTTTTACTGAACTGAGTTCAATCCTCATTATAACCCTGTATTACAGAAACACATTTGCAACCCACTATAGTTCCCCCTATCATAAGAGATATAAATCATTACCAAAATCATTTGTGGTATATATATAATGGTTCCATCACATAATTAAAACCATATATATATATATATATGATCCAGAGGAACCAAACTCCTTAATCCAATATTAACCCATGAAATGAAATGGGTTTGATAAACATTAATCATTCATAAAAAAACCCATGGATGAGAAATTTGTTTGATAAATATCATTCAATAAAAAATATAAACTATATAGTGTAAATATATTTATATTATCCTTGAAAAAATCAATATTAAAGAATATTTAACATTAAATAATATTATCATAGATAAAAAATAATTATAAGAGATCATATGGAAATAATTCTTGAGTAAAATATATTTTCTTCTTTGAAAACAATTTCTTTTATTAATTTTTTTTTAAAATGTTAAAAGAAAAAAATTACATTGAAAATAATATTGTAAATAATTTGGGAAGCATATAGGCATTAAAACCTCATTAATGAAAAAAATCATTCATACCATATATGATAAAATAAACGATTCTCCTCATTATTTTTCTAAAAATGTCACAATGTACCTCGTTAGTAATATGAGGAAAAGATTTATTTCATACATTTTACTCAAAATTTATACATTTGTAAACATGAAATTAAAAAATTTATGATAATGATAATAACATTATATATTTTTTTAATGTAAAATATACATAGATGATAAATACTTCCAATTAAATACTTAAATATTAACAATCTTAAAAAATAATGAGATTTGGAATTTAACCCTTACCATATGTCTGATTTCAATTGTACATATGTAAAACTCATATATAATGGTTTAATGTATGTTAATAATTTATTTCGGAATCATAATTATATTTATGATGTCATAAAGGATTATCTAATTACCCTTTTTCTGATAATATTTCACTAATACCCTGATTTTGTGTGTTAACTGCTTCATATTCCTATGCATGTTTTGTTGTATTGGTCCGGATTCATTTGTATATGATATAGTTACGTTATTTCTAGAATGATACCAAGATAATATATATCATATTTATTCATTATATATATATTTATATAATCCTTATTTAAGGTTGATTTTGGAGAATTAATCGCATCACATTGTTGAGACGTAGGTCGTATGTATGTATGAGAAGTGATATAATTTACTTAATGCTGAAATGATATGGAATTTAATGGTATTATTTTTGTTCAATAATAAATATAATATTATAATTAATATAAATAAATATAATATTTCCATTATTATTAACATCCATGTAATGAGGTGATGAAAAACATGTCACACCACATCATGGAAATGGTAAGTAGTATGTGTGCACATGTTGTACATTGATATATCATATGATTTATAAAAGGTATAATTTGGTTGTTAAAAATTCATAATAAAAAATCAGAATGTCGGTGATGCATGATTTTTTATTTATTATGGAAACATCACTTGATGGTTATGTAGAAGAACAAATAAACATGAAAGAATCTATAAATGTGATTGCATCTTCTTCAGCGAGCCCCCTCTAGATATTCTCTATGGCGTAATAGAGTTTTTTCTTTAAGAAGACCAAAAACTCTAGAATGATAGTATAAAATTTAAGAAGTGAAATTATAAGGCAAAGATCAATATTCAAGGCGCTATTGGTTTTGAAGATATGACATAGGAGGTTCCCTTTTATAATTAATGTGAGGATGACTTTTTTAATTTATGTTAATATAAATTTATAATAATTTAAATATCAAAAAAAATTCCACCAAAAGGAACATTATTTGAAACTAAGATGGTATAATGTTGTAATTTTATAAATGAATATTTTTTTACATTTTATGATTTATTTAAACCTTATCATCTTTATTAACCATTAGTTATAATATATTTTTTAAATTGAGGTAATGAATGTTTCAATATTAAATAATTTCATCATTAACTTATTTGATGTTGAATAGACCGTAAAAGAAATATTTTGAAAATTTTAGACCATATTTTTTTTATTTTTTTATATTGTTTTTTTATTTTTTAAATAATTTAATAACTCATTATATTAATGAAATATCAATATTTTCAATTATGACACTATTCATTTGATGGATTTTTAAACACTTCAATATAACAATACAACATAAAAAATAATTTTTTTTGTTTCCCTAAAAGGTCATGTTAGTCTAGAAAATTTGTTTATCACCTTAATTTTATAAAATTAAATTAATTTCAAAGATTTTAATAACATATATTTGATATTTTAGCTAATAGAATAATCACCTCATCAGTGTTCTGTAATTATTTAATATACATGTTTATTTAATGATACTTAAAAAAATACATTGATGAAGAAAAATGATATATATTATTTAATAATATTTATAGTATAATCTATCTAATATATAACTCTATATTAGAAATGTTATATTTATTAGAAACAAGAATGTGACATCTCTAAATTCTTATTAAATAAAAATTTAAAAATTTATAAGTTATCCCATGTGGCCCAAAACATCAATGTTAAATTTTTATGTTGATAATATATTTATTGTTTTAATAATTTTCATTGATAATTAATCAAAACATAATTAATCATATATATGTACACATATGTGATATTAAATAAAATGAATGCGACATTTTGGAAATTTCATTAATTTAAATATTGTATAAGTCTTTTTCATGGACATGATTCCATTAGAAAACATAATTTCTTCCTATATTTGTTAATTGTAAAATTATCTTTATAAAATAAAATTAATTTAATTTGTTAGGGTAATTTTCTATCCTTTGTTATTATATTTTTAACCTAAATTACACATTTCACCCATTACATCGGTAACAAAATTTACAAAGGTTAATATTCATATAGAACAAAAAAATGATCCTATTTAAAAAATTTGGTTCATATAAATCTATTTTGGGAATCCATTTCTCAAAAACAAAAACACAGATGTTGTAGAATTTATATTCTTGTTAAAAGGAAGATACCAAGAAAATAGTTTTTTAGAAAAAAATGACTTTTTAAAAGATTTTTTTTATTATGAATTTATGGATAAAGGATTTTTTAAAACTTATAGTTGGATATATTTATATAAAAAATAGCTAATTAAAATTTGAATCAAATCCAAAAAATAATTTTACACAGTAGATTCATTAAAAGAAAATATAGTTGTGAATATGTATTTTTAGTATTCATTAAAAAAAATGTAATATAATTTTGACATGTTGAATTCAAAAATGAAATTCATTTTTTCATATCCTTTTTTAGGAATTTATAAAAATTAATATTAACCCATAAAAATTGTTAAACTTTTTTTATGAATAAATTTAATTTACATAAAATTGGGTGTTCATATTCAATCAAATTACCAATTTACATATATTGAGTTGGTCTTTTATGTATATTAGATAAATTTGTTATTCATATTTACTCCTATAAATTTAATGTCTATGTTATACTTGTAGTTTTATTCTAATAGTGTCTCACAATTGACTTCAACTCATGATGGTGTGAAATTCAAGATATTAAAGAAGTGATATTATTTAATGATATGTATTTATTAGAATATTTGGGTGTTATTGTTCCTAAAAACATATTATTACAATGTGAAGTGGTTCTCAGTATTTTTGATGTTTAGGAACTGATATGATTAAAATATTACCATTCATGATGTCAACATGTGTCATAATCCTAATAAAATATTTTGAAGACATAAATATACCATATAGTTATATGTAAATTCATCAAGGGTTTATAAAATAAATCATATAAACTAAAAATAAATTATATTAAAAGTGAAATATATATTTTATCATGGATATCATATATATCATATGTTATATCACATTTACATCAATATGATTTCATAATACACAACATATACATATGCCATATTTAGTACTAACATAAAAATGTGTCTATATTTGATCATTTAAAAAAAATCTCCATTCTCTAATTTCAAAATACATATTCCAAAAATAGTATTTAATTTTTTCAACAAACATGTATGTTTGAGAATTTAACGATTTAATGAAAAATACTAGGGTTTTTATAAAATTTTTTTCCCTTATGAAAAATATTTCAGAATTAATAAAATAAAATTATCATTTATATTTCAAATAATTTTATTTACTAATAAAATTATTTTTAAATATAATTTCTTGCGAACAGATATTTAATTCACTAAAATATATTATATTGTTGGAAAGTATACCTTTTATAAAATTTAAATTTATTTCATTTATGTTTTATCAAATCAATATATAATTTCTAGAATATGTAATAATACAAAAATATAAATATAATCATTATTTTATAATAAATATTTAGAATTATCCTATTAGGGTCCTGATTCATAACCCTTTTTATAATAGTTATTTCACTAAGGTTAAGGTTCATGATCATATATTTTAATGGAGTGGTTTAACGAACATGGTTTCAGTCATGATGTCGATGAGCTCACACATATCTAGTAATTTATTTTTATCTAGGTTTGGTTGGTGAATCATGGTTTTGGGTTGATTAAGGGAATATCCCCTTAATGTTATTCCCTTATAAGCTGTAAAAATTTGACATCATGGGGTAGGATCCTACTCATTGAGGCTATTCCATCATTCATCTATGTCAATTAGATTTAATCATAATTCTTAATATACTATTCATAATAGTAATTGTACATAAATAATATTAATAATTATTTTGATTCTTAATGATCATTTTAATATGAATAAATATAACATATAATGATACAAATTAAACAAATAAGTGGATTTTTTATATAAAAACATTATATAATAAGGAATTTAATTTTGTCATAATGGGAATTTTATTTATAAATTTTTTATCATTTAATTATTCTAGATTACATAAATTTATAACTCAAAATATTCATTTCATACTGTAAAATGGATTTTGTTCTTTTTTTTCATTGCCACTTTTGGTCCACATGTTACATCCTCAAACTATTGGTTCCCCCCATTACATTGGAAAGATGAGTTGGATTTTTTCTTAAATTGTTGAATATATGATATAAAATCTTTATCAACTTATCCATGTATGGATGTCCATTATCCAATGGAAGCACCTCTAGAATCAGTACATTTGATTGGTCTAGAATGTACATCCCTATGCGTGATACATGAAATTAGTAGGAACCTCTGATTGGTTATGTGGGGTGATAGTTGATAAGACAACTCTCTAAGGTGAATAAGGATCTATAACAGTCTCGACTATATAGGAGTAAAATTTCCATTCTTCCCAAACCCCATAACATTCTTTAATGGAGATATATGAAGTAAAACATTATCATCGAATTCATTGTTAATTTCTCATTTTCCTTTGGTTCCATAACTTTTCGATATTATTTGTGAAGATTTCATATGACATTGAGTGGAAACATCTTCCCTATATGTTGGATTCTGATAACTCATCTAATAGAGAACTACATAAGGTGGATTTTGAATTATAGAATTGGTTCTTTTATTATATGAAAAATCAAATAAGGGGAGGTATCAATATAATAACCTTGGAAACCCCTGAATATGATATCAAAATATCCTCCATAGTTTCAATGTTCTGTTCAAATAAGAAATCTATATGAGAATTATATGCAGTGCTAATGCTCAGTTTTGTATCCAATGATTACTAAATACTTCTCCAAAACCATGATGTAATACTCAGATCTTAGTTTATTATGATAGTGATTGAATGTCATTGCAGTCTTACCACTGCCATTTGGAATATAATATAGATTTCATCAAGAGAGAAGTATTTATTGATACCAATTAGAAGTTGTAATAACCTAGAAATTCTAAACATAGTTTTTTTATATAAAAAATATATTAAATTGATTAATTTAAAATTAATAAATTTATAATATTTTGAAGATTATTTTCTATAAAAATAATAATTGATATTACATATTTTTGATTATATGATAATTAGAATACTTATGATTATTTATAATGATTCTTTATATTTTTCATGTTTACCTTATAAAAATAAAATTTTACTTTGCTAAAAATAATACTTTAAAATAACTATTGTTTTCTAAAATATATAAATTTTTAATGTATATAATAATTTTAAGACAAACAAACTTATATATATGTGATTAATAGAATAGGAATTTAATTTTTTATTAGAAAAAATTAATATATATATATATATATTTCTTAAAAAATGCTAAAATAATATATATATGTATATATGTAAACGAATTTAATTATATATATATAATGGATGTTTTATTTTAAAAATATATAACTATAATATTATAATAAATATATAAACATATTATATATATAACATTTTTGTTAAAAAAATGAAAATGTGTTAAAACATAACATAAAAAAATTACAAATATAGAATAATCTAATATAAATATAAAAATGAAATAATAAAAATAGAAAAAAAGGTAATATTTAAGAAGATAATGTTTTTGACTAAAAAATGTGGATTAATTATTTTTTAAAAATGTGAAATAAATGATATTGATCTTTAATAATATAATAATAGTTAGTGTAACATGACACCCAAAAATACTAAATGTGAAAGGAATAAAAGTTACAATATCGAAACATTAATTGAATAAAAAAATGAAAATAATACAATAAAAAAATAAAAAAAACATGTTTAGGGTTGTGGGGGTAAATGGAGAGGTGTCGATCGGGAGTCAAGGTTGGGGCCACAGTGGAGGATTCTCCCTCAAGTATTGTTTCAGCTGATGGAGGATGAAGGTTGAGCTGTAGTGGTCATGTGATCTGAGCTACTGTGAGCGGTTCAGACCGGTTCGAGCCGTGACATAGTGACATAATTGAGAAGGATTGGTTGCATTTCAGGTCAATGGTAGGCACAAAAAAGAGATATTTTTTATCATTTCTTCTTTTGAATGATAAGGAGATCATGATACAAATGTGTATGATCTTCTTCAACCTAACAGGTAGGTGTGTAATTATCCTCTGTAGGTTCATATTTTTCATGCACATTTATCATATCATTCTTGGTTGATGTTGATATTCGGTCACTATATACTATTTATAAATAGTATGATTCCTCTCATATCTACATAAATACTTTTCATTATCCCTAATATTATTTTTTACTGGATCCATAAAATGTTTTGTGTTTTTTTCTTTCATTGGATGAATGGATTCCACTGAATGTTTTTTATATATGATGTTTTTCAATTTCTGTGTGCAAGTGGATGATGTTTTCCCTTTATCCATTCATGCTATGGAAACATGGATTTCATATAAAATTGATGAAAATATACCATTGGATAATTATCATTCCATATGAAATTATATCTCTATAGTGAATTTAAACTATTAAATGGGGGGTTCGAGTTCAATGATGCCTCATTATTTTTTGTTTTTTTGTCTTGTAACTTATGGATTTCTATATACTAGTTGCTGAGGGCATTTCATACCATGCTTCTATTCCCTTTTATGGTGTATCCAATAACTAATATAGACCAAGGTAAGTGAAAAATATTTACATATCTATTTTGAAATCATATTTAATGTAAGGGATTTATTCTTAATTTACAAATTCATTTTTTTCAGGGTGAAAATAATTCTATAAATTATAGTTCTAGATTTACAATTTTAAAATGAATTATATTTAGTGTTGTTATGTTTTTCATTTAAGAGAAAATTATTTATTTTAATATATGTTTTATGAATATTGTGCTTCATTATATAATTTTATGTCCACGTCATTATATAATATTAAGTCTCTATGGTTGAAATATATATATATAAATATATAAATATATAAATATATATCTATGTGTGTGTTTATGTTTATATATTTGAAACATGAGTTCATATGCGTTCTTATGAAAATGCTTATATTTTTGTGTATCATGGCCATGATTTAACTCTTGTTAAATATTGATATTTTTATTTATCAATGTCTTCATTAAAAAAAAATTTATTTCACAATTTAGAGAAACATATACTCCATTTCATATATACATATACATATATATATGTATATACATGTAAATATTTTTATTTATTTATTTTTATATTGGAAACATTAAGTTCTCTGATTTATAATTTATATTCATTGTTTATATATATAAAAGATTAAATTCTTAATGACATGATATAATTTTTTCATCCATTTATCAAAAAAATGAGCACGATATGTCATAATTGAATATTGAAAATATGGTCATCACATCTTTATACATTAAAGGAAATGTGTTATGCATATCGTCTACATATGTTGCATTTATAATAAATACATGGTTTCAATTTAATTTTTATGGTTTCATTATTAAATTACAATCTAAATGGATTTTGTTGGAAGTTTTTAATGTTTGATTTACAATTATATGTGTGTAAAATAATTAATTATTATAAAGATTTAATATTTAAAAGAACGGTAAATTAATTACATGAAGTAATGTATGAATTCATGGGTAGTAAATCCAAGGGCTCACACTAGTTTTTTTCTTCTAACCAAACTTTCAAGGGATATTAAATAAAAGTAATATATTTATGGATATACATAATTATGTATATAAATAATAATTTTAATGGATTGAGATGTTTTAAAAATTTAAAACTCCAGTGAGGGTATATATATGAGTATAGAAATATTAGAATTTTTTTAGAAAACTAGGATCTTGATCATTGTAATTATGGAATGGAATTGGGGAGTGAAACCCATAATCACTAAGTCATAAGGCCCAAGAAAAACTCCAACATTTCACGTGAATTCAGAATAGTATTTTTCTTTCAGAAGCATGCATATTATTTTCAACAAAATAAACTACATTATTTTTAAGAAAATTTTGTGTATACGTATTTTCTAAAATGATCCTGTATTTTTAATATTTATGTATTTTCAAATATTAATTAAAAAAACTGTATTTCTAAATGTAATTGAAAAATTATTTTCAATAGAATATTTTTTAAGGATTTATATATTGTTTAAAAATACATCAAGGGGAAATTTTACACCGATCCATTCATTTAAAATTATTTTCATAGGTCACTTGGAATTCTAATGTTGTACATCATCGTTTTTGTGTGTGAGGAAATCAAGTTGGCATTTGGTTTGTTTAATTTTATTGAAACTATGATAAATTGTATGCTTGTATATAACTCTCTAGAACTTAGACCAGTAAAAGGTCATTTTCTTTGTAATGTTTACGACAATGTCACTATGATTGGTATTAGAGGAAATTTCTAGACAACTTTGGAGATAAGATGTGGACGAGTGTAGATATTTTTCTGTCTCAATGTTTCTAAATTCTGAGGTAGAAAATTATGAATTCTATTTTTGTCCATTTAAATGAATTACAATGACACTATTATTTTGAGTGGGGTATAATGTAACAACACATAAATTATAAGCTATGTTTTATTTTATAAATTTTATTTTAAATGGATTAATTTATAATTTAAATAAAATGATAATATTTTAAAGATGATTTTCAATAAAAAATAATAAATGAAATTACATGATTTTGATTATAATTAAATTATAATACTTTTAATTAATTTTAATTATTATTTATATTTTTCAAATTTATCCTAAAAATAAATATTGTTTTTCTTTGTTTAAAATAATAATTTAAATTAAATTTTTTTTATAATATTTCTAAATTATAAATGTTTAAAATATTTTTACTACAGAAAATAACATATATATATGTGTGTGTTTTAATATAAAATTTATTTGTAATTTTTATTAAAAAAATGATTTTATAGATAATTTATATTTCAAAAATAATATATATATATATATATATTATTAAAAAAAATTATACATATATATATAACAAGCATTTTATTGTGAAAATATATATTAATTTTATTATTATTTTATAAACATCTTATATGAATATAATTTTCTTTAAAATAATATGATGTTTTAAAATGATAGATAAAAAACAAATAAATTGTGTATATATTATAATTTAATATAAATATTATAATGACATCATAAAAAACAACAGTAAGATATATCAGGATAGTGTGTTTGACTAATAAAAGGAAATTAATTACAAACAAAATGATATTGATATTTAATAATATAATAATAGGTTGAGAAACATGACATAAAAAAAGATGAAAAGTGAAAGGAAACCACGAGATAATCTTGAAAAATTAAATCAAAAAAATGAAAATAAAAAAATACAAAATTAAACAAAACAATAGTTAGGGTTAAGTGAATAAATAGAGACATGACATTCGAGCATCAAGGGAGGGGTAGTGATGGGGGGGGGGAGGTTCCCTCAAGTGTCATTTAGGATAAGGTAGGGCTGACATTCAGCGGTCATCATTGAGTGAGCCGAGGTGCTACGAGAGGTTCACACCTAGAAGAGTCATGTTGGAGTGGATTCTACAAGAGCGATCTGATGCAATCTGGGTTTAGGGTAGGTGCAAAAGAGGGATATTAATTCCTCATCAGGATTTCTGAATTACATGGAGATCTACATTCAATCGTGTTAGATCATTATCAACCTAGTATGTATGTGTGTGTTATAGCCTAAGGGTTTGAATTTTCTAACCAGTTTTTTTGTTTCATTCTTGGTGGATGTTGTACTCTGGTTGCTATAAATGTTTATAAATAGTTGGAATCCTCCCTGATCTGCATATGTCCTTTCATTGTCCCAGTTATAGTTATTTGTATTCTGGATCCAATAAACATTTTGTGTTTTTTTCTTTCATTGGATTAATGTATTACAATGAAAGAATGATTATTACGAGATTTTTTTGTTAATTTTTTTGCAGAAGTAGATGATGTGATCCCTTTAAACTGGGTTTCTCAGGAAACATTGATTGTTTTTCAAATTGATGGAAAAAAGTCATTTGATAATAATCATTTCATGTAAAATTTTATCCCTATAGTGAATTGAAGACTTTAAATAAGGGTTTTGGGTTCTTTTTTGTCTACTAGTTTACTGTTTTTTATTTTTTTCATCTTTGAGATTTTTAAATAGATGTTGTTGCAGGCATTTCATGCCCCACTTTTGTGCCTTTCTAGTATATCGAATCATCAAAATCCATATCTTAAAATCTTATTTTTATAAGAGATTTATTATAAATTTAAAAATTCATTTTTTTAGAAGGAAATGAAATATGCATATTATAGTTTTTTTGATTTCGAATTAAGAAATTAATGGTATTTATCAATGTTATTATTGTCCTATAAGGGTAAATTTTTTATTTAAATATATGTTTTTTAAATATTATGTTGCAACAAATAATTTTATCTACAAATCATTATATATTATTATGTATTTATTGTTGATATATATATATATTTTAAAATATGTTTTCATATATGTTCTTATGAAAATGATTATATTTCTGTGTATCCGGGCCATATGTTAACTCTTATTAAATATGGATATTTTTATATATCAATATTTTCATTAGACATAAATATATTCCACAATTTAGAGTATTATAAATTTATTTTCATATATCCTTATATATATATACATGTATATATATATGGGAAACATTAAGTTCATTTATTTTGAATTTAAATTGATGGTATATATATACAGGATAAAATTGTGTATTTACTTGTTATAATTTTTATCGTTATGTTTCAAAAAATGTTCATAACATGTTATAATTTTATAATAAAATTATGTTTGTCACATATACATACATTCATGGACATGCCTTATGGATAACATCAAAATTCGTTTTATTTATAATAGATTCAAGGTTTTAATTTTATTTTAAAGTTTTAATTATAAAATTTATATTTACATGGATTTCATTATAAGAGTTTAATGTTTCTATTAAAATTATTTGCTGGGTACATAATTAATTATTATGAAGTTGAAATATTTATAATAATAGAAAATGAATTACATGAAAGAAATTATGAATGCATATGTAGTACATCAAAAGGATTATTGAATGAGTTTTGGTTTTAATCAAACTGACAAGGAATATAAAATAAAATTCATATTTTTATGCATATATATACATATGTATAAAAATATAAATTTTAATTCATTGACATGTTTTCAAAATTTTAAACTCTATTCAATGTATATAAATATATATATGTAAAACAAGATTAAAATTATTTAAAAAATCCTAGCACATGATTGTTGTATATATGGAAGGTAATTGTGTAGTGAACCAAACCTTCCCTAAGTGGGTACACCCAAGACAACCCTAAATGATTCATGTGACCTTATAATAGTGTTTTGTTTTTATAACCTTGTATATTGTTTTCATAAAAACAGTTGATTAGGTTTATGAATATTTCCAACATTAATAGTTTAAAAATGATGTAGTTTTTTTAGGCAGAAAGTCAATTAAATCAATATTTTAAAAAATGTATTTATAAAAGTATTTACAATTTTATTTTCAAAAAAAAATTTCATAATGATTTATTGAATGTTTTTAAACCCCTTACTAAGAAATGTAACACCCATTCCTTATTTTAATGTTATTTTTACATGTCACTTTGAAATCAAATGTTGGAAGTCATTTTTTTGCATGTGTGGAAGCAGTGTTGGCCTTTTTTTGTTTAATTATATTACATATCTGATCAATTGTAAAATTGTAACTGACTCTCTATAACTTAGATTGGTAAAATATCCTCTGTTGTGTAATGGTTATAGATGGGTCATTATATAAGTAAATGTTTTATATGGTGATCGACTACTAATCGGATTGCATCATTTTATCGACATGTCTTGGGGGTCTTATAAAGAAATCCATGGTTATGTTTTTCCATTACCATACTTATATAATTCGTCGTTTCGTCATAACCTTAGACTTATGTGATCAATGTGTGAATTTTTGTCATACCTTGCATTGTGAATCAAATTTTGTAATTTATCCCTTCATGATAACTGACTAGAAATTTTATTTAAAATATCTATATGACTTATTGCTTGTTGGATGAATAATGAAGGATCATATTTTAACCACATCCTAATGATCTATCTTTAGTTCAGTTTTTGATGGGGAATATATTATGTTACAAACCTTATGTCTCTATCATTATTAACGTTAAACTCTAGAATCTTCATTTCCTTCATTTGTAGAAATGTGTCATCTTTCTGAGACACCTTGATCCACTCATTAGTGGACGATTGAGTAGTTTTTTAAGAAAGATTGGATGTCAATCCATTATTATTCCCATATCAACCATTTTCATGTCATTGAAAATTGGAACCCTTGCAATATTAATTGTGGGTAGAGATGTCAGATCCATTCTACACAGAAAAACTAGTACATTGTTTTAATTGTCAATAAAGTAATGGATTGAAAAATCATAACCCTTGATCACCTCTAAACACCACCATTATTTCATATTAATCTCCTTTTATGTGAATATATACTTTTTCCTATTATGATCGATATATATATGTCATACATCTCTATGTAAGGATAATTACATGAAAACATTTATTCGAAGATCATTGAGACAAATTCAATATCCTGAATTGGAGAGTTCTTAACAATTAACATTAGTTGGTGGGAGGAATAGGATATCAAATTACAATCTTGAATGAGTACACATCCCAAGAGATTTTTTGATGAATTGTTGTAGATAATAAATCCATCTCGAGTGGTGGGTAATATCAGAATAGGTGTGGTGATTATCATTATCTACATCTATTTAAAACTATATATATATTTATCATTTGTGGTATAATTGACTATATGATAATTTTATTCCATGAATACATGTTATACTACTTAATATGTTTATTTATATATTTAAATGATTTTTGATTCCACATTTTGATTGATTTAACTCATATATTTTTTTATGGAAGGACTCAACATATAATTGAAATTGTATAAAAATAGAACATTGTGCCTATTTTCTTTACTAATGATGTGACAATAGTTATTCCTTGATTTTTATATATACCTTCCAATGAGTGATACTAAATAAGTAATAAAAACATGTATCCATTGCTAAAAACTTAATTTACAAGTCATTTATTAATTACAAGATGTGAACTAGTGCATTTCATGAATTAAATACCAGTCCGGATGTGATGAAAATGGGTCGTGAAATTACATGTCCTGTAATCACACAACACGTCAGGTAAAGCATCAGACAAACGATGTTAAGAGTCATTCATTATAGTTACACAACACAGACAACAATTTATGGTCTGAGACCAACCTTGTTGATTTATTACACATCCTAAATACTATTTATTTCTACATAATCTCAATGTAATCCTATATATAATGTTCCAAGATTCTTCTATCAATATTCATTTAGTGATCTGGCACCACTAGGATTACAGATCACTGCTTTTGTGATAAGTATAGTAGGATTTTTTTCCTACCGCCTAATGACATGCCTGAGGGATTAGATTTTGTGATATGTAGTTTTATTGAATGATGATTTATGGAATTAAGGTAATTTATTTTTTAATGAAAATAATTTTTTTTTCATTTTTTATAACATAAATTTTATAAATCACTTCTCTCTTTTAATTCATGATTATTTCCTCATTAGTGAAAGAGTGTCTTTTTAAATGCATATGACTAGAAAAATATTATCACCATACCAATTGGATGGATTTTCCTCTAAATTAATGTTTTTCTAAGCTACCATGAAGTAAAATAAACATTGTAACATGATCATATTTAAAAGGAAATATTATAAATTTTTTGGGGGTGTCTACCAAACTAATTGATCTCACCATATATCTATTATGACACCTATGATAAATATTTAAAAATATCTTTCCCTAATTCACCACAAACCCATATTTGAAATTTCTGTGATCTTTATTCTATTTTAGTTAACATCCACATCAACCGACATCACTTATTTTGAAAAAAATAATAGTTGTTTCCTTCAAAATATGGTCTTGGATTAATTTATTTTATTGATATTTTTTCCAAAACATTAAATATGTGTTCTTCATAATATGTTAAATTTTTATTTTATTATATAATTTAGTTGTTTAATTGATTAATTTCCTATACATTTATATATTTATAAATATGTTAAATTCAAAATTCTATGGGATATAACGATGCCATGCGGGAAATCAAATTTAGGTTGTTGATACCTGGGATATGATTGGGAAATTAATCAGTTAAATAATTTTGAGATATTAATTTCTTATTAAATATGTTTTTGTATTTTATTAAGGATTTTTTATCATTTAAATTTTATTACTTTTTACATCATTGGTTATTTTAGGTTTTTATGGAATAGTTTTAGAAAATTGACAACCAAGGATAGCTCCACATTTCTAATGGATTATATTTCAGAACAACTTAATGATTTTTGAATGATAAAAAATCAATAGAAAGAGTTCTTGAGACTGTAACAAAGCTTTGAATACAGAATGCAACATATACAGGAGCCATAATTTGAAAAGGTGCATAAGAAAATCATGGAAAATATGAAAGAGGTAAGTTCAATGTCTAATGTAGACATTGATATCAACCAATATTCCTTGATGATGAATAATAAGAAAAATATTGATGGAATCTAAAATACTAAATAAATACCTTTATAAAATAGAACCATATTTTAATGAAGAATAAGAGAAAGAAAAATGGATGATTGAATAATTTATAAAACAATTATAATATATTGGAGCTCTATAAGAAGAAAAACAAAAAGAACCCATTTCACCATACCTTGATTACACGGAAAAAAATAAGAAACAATAAATGAAGAAACTCGAGAGTTTCTTAAGGAACCCCAAGGAAATCAATAATATAACTCAACATATGTAGCCAACAATTAGTGGCGATTAATATAACATTTTAGAAAAAATATTGAGATCATGTTAGTGTTATTCATAATATCTAATATCTTGTAACCACATCAATGTTCCACACAATATACAATGTGGAGATGTTTGGCAGAGATGGTCAGATTTCATAGTAATAATGTTGTGAATATAATAGATTGAGATCTGTTTCACACTCAAATTAGCTAACCAAGGTAAGGTCAAGCTTAATGAAAATTAAAAAGTTAACATATTCTTGGAAGAAACCCAATTTTTAATTTATTCTTGTTATTTTGATTTATTTGTTAACTAAAATTGAAATTTATAAAAGAATTTGATTTCAATTCAAATTTCATTTTTTACCATTATGGAAATGGACTATACCATAAAATGTTTATACGTATTTTTTACAGTCAATCAAATGGACTGACAAAAAAAGTGGGTATAAGGAAGAGAAGTTGTTGGAATATTATACATCCTTAAATACATTTACATTTTCAATACCACAAAGTGCACACTGTGTAAAAAATATACTCCAGGAATCATATACAAGAATATACTTTGAGACCCATTTTTTAAAGTGCTAATGTCAAGGGGAGTAAGTATTTAAATTTGGAATTTATCTATTTTATTCCCTACATTAGTTATTTTTATATATTAACATTCAAATTGAAGGCCACACATGATTCTTACATTACTCAAATGAACTAGGATGCATAATAATCCTTGGGTAATTATCCTTCCAAGAATTTTAAAATCTTTTTCAATAAATATCAATAAGTGAAATGAGAGAAATAATTACTTGTGATAAAAATGAGGATTATGATTTTAAAAATAACTAAACAATGAAGAATGATAATATTTTGTAATTATTTTTTTTCGAGATGTGCACTTCAATGAATTTTAGATATTTTCATAAAATGATTTTATTAATAATAATAATTTTCATGCATTGTTTTCAAAATCATTCATATTATTCAGAATATATCCTATGAGACTGATTTTTTCAAACAAATTATTTAGTATATTTCATGAGAATATTGTTCATATTCCCTTATTGAAAATATCTTGAATCAAACTAATGTAAATGCTACACCAAATCACTTTTAAAATGATTTTGGAATAATTTTTCTAACCGTTATCTGGAGACCCACCTCACATTTAATTTTTTTTAAACCTATTGAATCCATAAACAACCTTCTTAAGGAATAACCATGTTACAATCCTATATTACACCTTCCATACTTTCTGTAAATATTTTTCATTATTTTCAAAATTAATTTTGTGGGGTATTTTCATACGATTTTTTGAATTAGCTTTTATTGTATTCATTGAACCCATTATAATTATTTTTAAAACTAATTTATGTTGGGAAATTAAAGAATCACTAATAAATTAATGGGGACCTTGTTATAACTACTACAAATAGTATTGTGAGGTGAACTTTTTGGGTTGGGTGGTGGATGTGAGATTTTTCCCTAGCAGTACTTTTAAAATAACAAAAGAAATATACAATAGGTAGTATCATTTATTTAATTTAATATATATATTATAATTATCTGAGGTAATTGGGTGAGAGGAGAAATTCATTGAGCTATTTTCAATAATCATACATTTTACATCATATAAAAACTTTATTTTAATATCATTATCATATCATATAGGGTTACTGAATTAAAATTTAATAACATGAAGAAACAGACCATTAAGCTACAGTTTATTATAGGAATATTATGTCTGTGGTCAAACCAATAGAGTCATGGTTAGAGAAAATATAGATTAAATAAAATAATCCTAATATATATTATGAAAGAAAAATAACGAAATTTATTGAATGAAGAGATGAATATTGATGTTCTTGTGAAAAGAAATAGAGAGATGTGATAGAAAATTTAAAATATGTGTTCATGATTGATTAGAGAATGAAATAATTAAAAACTATCTTATGAGTCAGAACTAAGTTATGATGAATCCAATGGAAATGATTGACACCCCCCAATCCCTAATGATCATTGGTCATAATGATCATTTTATGTTGGGTATTAAATGACATGGTAACTAGAAACCATTTTCAAGCCTAAAATAAAAAAACACTCCCATTTTTTTAGTGACAATCATTCTCTATTCAAATGTGTTGAAAATATGACTCCCTAACTTATCAAACATTGGTAATGATTGAAATGGAGAAGAAAATATTTATTATATACTAGTTAAATAAAAATACTAAAAATGAATTTCATTCCAAAAAAAATTTAATACAATCATTAACCATTCATTTCATCTTTTTATCCCATGGTCTACCCTCATTCAAGTGCCTAAAAATTAGAAAAAAAAATTTCTATTCTACTCATAACGGGAGTAGTGATCCTTAATCCTAGCTATGGGATCTCTTGAATGAATCTGGACAACATGACTCTAGTCCTATTTTTATTATATTTCATGGGGCATGATTACAATTTAATTGTTTTTAGTTTTAGTCAGAAGTCACCCAGGTAGGACCTAGGCCATAAAACATGGTCTACATTGAGTACATCACTTAAATATTCCATAACAAGGTCTTTCTGAAACATTACATTATGTGTAATGTCCCTTACACATCATGTAATTTCCCAAAAAACATTCTTTACATCTTGACATATATTACTTTAATGAATTTCCCTATTTCGAAACATGTAATTATTACATGTTTTGTAAAAAATATTAGCTTTTTAATCCTCATTTTTCCGTTGATATTTCGTTATGTGTCTTTCATGTGCTCCATGATCATCCTCAAAAATCATATATCGGACCACATCTCTACACACAAAGGTAAATGGTTCCTTTTTTACTTCGTTTTCAATTATCTATTATGCCCTTATATAAAACTCAAATTGTGTTAATACATTTAAATATTTACAAGATTAATCATTTAAATACATAACTCAATCTATTAAAATTCCATAAAATCTTTTCATGAATTATAGTTATACTTCCATTATGATTTATTGGTTAGTGGATTAGATAATCATGAGAAGTTACTCAAAAATTGACAATTGTACCCATGTAATATAGGAAAAATATGGATTTCAATCATAATGGCCAGTCATGGCCATTCTTCAATTTCCCCCCAATTGAAGTGTTCATAGATATACCATAAATAGAGATAACATGACACATGAATGTCACATTCACCAACAAATTTTTTCACTTTTTGTACATCACATAAAAAAATTTCTTTCAAAATTATCCTTAGCTCATTATTCAATGCTCCTCATGATCATCCATGATTTTTAGTAAATGAAATTTTAAAATATAAATACAACCACAAATTTTCCTTGATAAACCCTGAAGACTCTATTAATCATGTCCATGAAGAATATTAGAGTATTAATAAGTCCAAATGGAATTACTATGATATCATAATTCCCATACCCTGTATGAAATGATTTATTTAAGATATCCTCATTCACATTTAGTTTTTCAAGCTTAAATGATATAGTTTTATGAATAAAACTAGTTTTTAGAACCCATATATGAATTTTCAATTACATAAATCCATGCATAATCCTATGTGGAACAACATCCCTATCATATTATGACTTTTTACAACTGTCATCAATGCTCTATCAAGAGAATTGAATATATTGTAAACCATATAATAGGTTTTATGGTTAGTGCATCACATCCTAGAATCCTAACATCCAATGATGAAATACATGATGAATGACATGTTTTATAACACAATATCAACCCATTAAAAACACATATAAACCATCCCACGTATATGATAGATTAATGAAAAAATTGTAGCATCAAAATCATGGTATTTTCATCATTAATATCATGGACAATGAAATAATTTAAATACATCAAATAACGACGCATATAATGATGAAACCCAACACCACATTAGTTCATGATTAAAATTATCAATGTTTTACAAATGAATTAGTGGAAATTTCCTCTGAAATCTAGATATTATTTGAAATGCTTCTAAAATATTGGTACACCCATTTTAAAACATGCATCGACAATATAATGATGAAAATCATTGAATATTGCATGAAACAATAAAAACATCATTAATATGAACACCACATGAAGGTTGACATCAACATAGGTCATAGAAATATAATATTAGTTATCACTTATTAGATTATGTATTAGTATTTTTGAATTAGTTTTGGTATACAAACCACAAAAAAATTTATACAATTAAATTTATTTGAGATACTCTTAAATAATAGATACTACAAGTTTATTAAAATATAAAACATATCAAAATTAATATAGTTCATGTAACCAATGATATTTACTAGAAAATGATTACTAACCTTCCAAGTTAAAAATGTGTCTTCAAAAAAATTTTAACCAAATAAAATTGAAATCAATATAATGAAATAAAAAAGTAAAAAAATAACACATTCTCCATATGAATAAAAATATTTTTCATCGATATATAACTTTTTTTTATAGGAACCCTATTTTTAATCTATGTGATATTAATTGTAAAACTTATATTTCAATATTATGACTAGTTATGTCAAAAAAAAATTAAAAATTAAAAATTATAAAAATCAATATCATACTATGATCATAAGAGAAAATAAGTATTTGTTTTAAAACCCTTACAAGAATCTACACAAAACACATTCACCAGTTAAAGGTGATTCTAAAAAAATTATTTTTTACTGAATATAAGTTATTTTCTTAAATAATTTTAACAAAATAATTATTTCATAAACATAATAAATAACAATAATATTTTCAAAATTCTTATCATAATTTATATGTTATATAAGTAAATATAGGTTATTTTGAAAAATATCATAATATGTAAACATATAATAAATATGAATATGCATTTATAAAACCAAACAAGGGAAAAATACTAAAAAAGTAGTCAGACCACCCAATATGTTCATAACAGATTTGTCTAATTTGTTATAATCCATTTTATAAAAAAAGAAATAGAATTATAATCCATAATATTATGTTTTTTAAATTAATAATGAATTTCCACCATTATTTTGATAATAAATCCCCACATTCATGAACTCATTCACACATTCAAGGAGAAAAAGAAAATTAGTGTTTTTAATTTTATATGGATTGGATAGATTCCCTATTCCATGGGTAAGGAATTAAATATTACTTATTTGAAATGGGATAATAAATATGACATACTAACATTCCATAAAAAATTAACTTATATTTTTACCATTGGGGAAAATTAAAAGGGGAATAATTCTATGGTTATTGTAGGTTTTAATTATTCATTTTGTCTAGAAATTAATGGTGGATTTTAATCTATGGAGGTCAACCCCCATAGTAATTAATTGTTTTTTAATATTTTAAAATTTCTATACTGATAAAAAATATCCCCATGTAATACTTGTAAAATGTTTAATCCATAATTCCTTTTATAGGACCATATACATTCCACGTGTTAGAGTTATTGATCATGTCCATACAATGTTGGAACATGATCTCTATAACCACATTTGTAAAAAAATTTATAGGTTTCTCAATCATCATGATCTATTGATGTTAGATATAAACCATAAATTGATTATTCCATAAATTAAATATAAATTAACATCATTATGCATGGAATGACTATAATGAACATAATCCTTCAAATGAAAAATAGTACATTGGCTATAAAAAATATTGACATTATCATATATGATTCACATGTCTCAAATGAACTGATATAACTAGATAGATTATTTAAAATATTCTTTCCAATCACATATTATGTAATTGTAGTAAACAAATTCTTTGATGATTATCTAGTGTAACATCAACTCATCGGTCCTTCTAACATAGTTAAAACATAACTAGTAGTGTATCATAACTTTTCCCAGTCTCATACATAATATAAATCACATATCCAATAATAATTTTCCCAACATTTATATCACACATTAAAATCAATCCAATATTTATAGTACCTATAAATTTTTTTATTACAATCCAATTACATTTACCAGGGTCCTGCATATATCACCATACCATGGTCACTGCATGGTAAATATCTTTTATCATACACACCATCGAATAAATAAGGATTCCCTAAAAAACTCGTATTTGGAACATAATACATCTATTTTATATCTTCATTCATATTTAGAGATATTAATGATATTAGTTTTAAATGAGATTACAAAGGGGTGTTTAATGGCTTAGAATTATGATCTATTTCATTTATTCTAGAAATTTCATCAAATATTCTATATAGTATGTGTAAAAACAAACATAGATCAATATCATATTAACTCCTCCCTAAGAATATTTTGCGAGTCTCAAATATCCTTATTATGAAACTCTGAATGATGTTGATATATCATCAGGTACATATAAAACTTATATTTACATGAAATCAAAATATAATCAACATATAAAAATGGGTAGATAAATGTTCCATCATGATGTATATTGAAGTCAACTAATTGATTATACTATCCACCTGATTTTTTATGTTTAATTGTAACTAAGACCCATTTAAACAACTATATGGATTATTTACATAGGCAATATAATGATTTTATTAATTGAATATCCAAATACTCAGGTCCTGTAAAATGATACCCATTATGTTTTGAATTATATCACTCCTCCTCTAATGATCTATGAATTACTGTAATCCTAAAATCATTTTATGTTTCCAATGATCAAACTATGAAACCAATTACGAAAAATAAAAATATAAAAATGAATAAAAATATGTTAAAATACCCCATTAAAATTTGTCACTTTCTTCTATTAGAAATCCAAGAAAATAATTATATCATTAACATGATACTATTCATTTAAGTGTAATATTTCTTATACAAAATCAATTATTTTCACTAAAATGCCACTATGTTAATTATAGAAGGAACACGATCCCATGTTTGATTTAGATTTGGAGAACATGTTTTTGTAGATAACATTTAATAGTCCTTATATTTATTATCCAAACAATATCAAATAATAATTTTCTATTACGTAATGATCATACAAACCCACAGCATCATACATGGAAGTTTTGTGTATGTTTCTTCCTGATCAACTGATGATGATACTATTTAGAAGTTAATTTTATAATTATAGTTTAAATTCATTAGTGGGGATATCATTATATTCACTGGACACTATAATAAGGCTCTTGATCAGTTGGTGGTGGAATGTTTTTTAGCATCTATTGATACATTATCAGGTCCAAATATCTCAGTTTCATAATCATTACTTTTCCCCCTCAGAGATTCGCCACATTATATCTACGGGCTCCAAACCAATTTTTTATATTCTGTATCTCATTGTAAAAAATCATATATATATTAGCAATAGAATTAAAATATAGTTTTATTTTCTGTAATATCAATCATTTATTCTTTGAAATGAATGAAATCAATTCCAACAAAAATAGTAAGTCATTATATGTATCATTGTCACTAGACTGATCCTCTACCTGATATAGAACATTATTTATAGAAGTGTGAAATCAATCGAAAATGTGTGTTATGTACATAAAGGCCTCTTCCCAATATTATTTTTTCAAAAAACATCAGAGAGGATACACTAATCCTTTTCCAGGAGTCTAAAAATTATCGACTCCATTACATTATTTCATTCCATGAATTTTTATGTGAAGCAAAATAACTTATTCTTTGGAAACATTATTGATTGGATATAATGTATAATGTACAAATTTATATGATCTCAGTTTTTTTTCTTACATTAAATTTTAAATCATATTTTTCAATTTATAAAATAAATCTAAATATCCATGTTTTTTCTTCATTTCATACACCCATTAATATAATGACTAATTGTCAATAAATTCAAAAAATAATGATTAACTATAATTGAATCATACTTCAATTCTCCATAGACATCGATTTGGATATGCTAATGATTCCATTCTTAAGAATGTTTATTATGCAGAAAATTACTGCAGTCCACTTAACCATCGGACAATTCTTACAAAAGTCAATTTTGTGTGTCTTGGAACCTTTCAAAACACATTTCTTCATTAATAATTACAATACATTCTATATAGTATGTACATGTATCATATGAAAAGATTTAGAAAAGTTTAGATCAATAACTTCAGATATAGCTAATCCAACTATAACCATATCATCATTCAAATAAAATAGAACACATTTAAAATTACCTTTCATTTCATGTAATTCAACAAAAATATCCCTCATGACTCAATAATTAATGGTTATTCATGATCACATCATATCCATGACTCCAAAGGAGATTATATAACACCTCATGGTTTTAAAAAATAAAATTAAAAATATTCAAGATACATTTATACTCTATGAAAGAAATCTTTGTTTAAGAGATAATTATCAATTAGCTTTTAAGCATAATATTTCCACATTTATGATTTGAATTTTGAAAAACCGACATCTACAGTTGTGATCAGTGTGTTTTTTAGAGTCTAATAAAACCAACATCTTTTTTTGGTGAATAGTAATATAACCTTATGAATAGTTATATGAATAGTTATATGACCCTTACTAATAGTAAAACATCTTATTATTTTATTATATAATGGTTATAAGATAATGATATCTTTATTAATTTTTCTAGGCATTTTCAAAAGAGTTATCGTATTTAATTTTTTTCAGTAAATTATAATCTCATTTAAAAATTTAATAAATCATATTTAGAAATTCATTTTAAAATTGTAGTCAATTTTTGGATAATAATTGTCCAAAAATGTATGGGGTGGATTTTTGGGATGTTTCTGAGAATCATGACTTTTTGATGAATAGTAAAATAATGTAATTTACTATATATAACATTTAATGTTAAATAATATATTCCTAACATCATGAATGATTTAAGAAACCTTTTTATGAATTATCATTCTCCCATTATAGTTTATGGTCACACGAATCAAGAATATTCATAGTCTTGATAAAAAATATTAAACAAATGATTAAAATAATTGAACACCCCTCCTCTCCTCTACTATAAATAACACCCTAACTCTCATATTCCTTTCAAACCACTCAAGCATTTAGAATTTTAAAAATTCTACCTAATACCATTCCTAGGGATCATCATCACATATTAGAACTCATGCTCTCATAAAATTTCAAAAACCAAAGGCCTTAAAAAGAATCTCAAGGAGAATTGATAAATAGGTAAAAATCTTCTTTCATTTTCATCTTTTTCTTTCAATTCATTCCTTATTCTTCTAATATTTTCAAATGACCTTATAAAATAGGTATGAAATCTCAATTATTAAATATATTAATTTTTTAGCCTGTTTAGGGAAAATTCACTATTATTATTCTTCTCTACTTCGTACTATTATAAATATAAAAACATCATTCGTGATGTGTCGCTATACCAAAATCATCAGTGACATGTACTAAATTTACTTTAATTATATAAAATAAGGTCTTAAATCTATTTTAATGGTCTAATAATGATTTAATGTGTATAATATTTACTCACATATGTTCTGGAATTTTCTTTTATGCATAATATTAATGTTATATAATGAAACAAGTTCATTATTATCGAAGAACCACCATAGTGATCTAAACAAATATCACTATTGATATATCTAATTAATCATCCTCATAACATATAACCAAATTGACTTATGGAATCATTTAATATTATAGAAACATATTAAAACCATTTCATTCGACTTACGTAGTTTTTATTCCATTCAACAAGAAAATCCTTTATGATCTGACCCTGGAAATTATGTAAAGAACTCACCTGAAATAATTGAATTAACAAAATAATATTAATTAATAAATATAATAATGTTACCAAATGATAATATAAGAGTTTATAAACATTAATATGTTCCATTAAAATATTAATAACACTCTTTTAACCCATATAAATGAGAATTAATCAAGATTGATGTATTACAATAACAAGGAATGGTAATTCATAACCCAATTTACATTAACTTGGTTAACCGTATACTTCATTAATTATGTTCTACTAAGATTATTTGTGTAATTAATTTCTTTTATATTAGGATTTATGGTTTTTAGTCATAGTTTACACATGTAATCCATTCATTCGACTGATTATGACTTCAAATATATAATTTTTGTAGGATTTGTTCTTTTAAAAAACCCATTTTAAATGTAAATTTTATGAAATTGAAAATAAATGAATTTAATGAAATTATTCAGGTATTATTTTCATTTTATGGTTCTTGGGAATTTGTTATAATGAAAGGTGGTACCTATATCTCCCTGAAATGCATTGGGTATGTTTATTTTGGAGGTTGGATTTATGGTTACACTAAGTGTAATTGTGATTTTTACCCCATATGGTACCCATGGGGGTTACATTGTAATGTAATTGTAAGGGTTACAAATCATGAGGTAGCTATGCGAGTGACAATAATATTTAACTAATTCCCCATGAAACCCTTATTCTCTATATATGTTTTATATAATTTATGCAAATGTCATTCTTGGAAAAGTATATGACTCTCTATGGGTGGGAAGTATGTCATTGTAAAAATGATTTCATATTTTTATAACTAGTCATGGACTAATGATTTTTATCCTTCTTTTTATATCCCTCACTATAATTTTTTTCTCATCCCATATTTTAAAATAAATTCTCATGATGTAATAATGGGTAAGAGAAAATTAGAATCCAAGATTAATTTTATGAAGACTATCAATGAAAAGATTTTCTTGTTATTATTTAATAATATTCATATATAAAATAAATGGTTGTTGATTAAAATTATACCCACTTTTTATGCTTATGGGTTGATTAGTTTAATTTATGTAATAAAATTATCTGACACTAAATTACATAATCTTTTGTAATATAATGAAGTAAAATATACATGAAATAGATATATTATACAACATTTAGGTCATGTCCTTATAGTTGGTATCAGAGCATGGTTTAGAAAACATTAGGATTTAGTATAATGTTAACAGTATTGAATAAAAAATATTTCATTGATGTTTTTTTGTAAAAAAATAATGATTACCACATTGTTTCATCTATGCTATGTCTTTCCAAAATGGTTTTCCATAGAAGAAACAGGGAAGCTGATTTTGGATAGAACTCAGAGGATGATATCTATTTAAATCCACAACAATATTGTTGTTAATTGGAACTAAGCATTTGGTGACAGTAATGGCTTAGCTAACATAGGAAATAAATTGAAGTGAAATCCATGCAAGAGAACCACCCGAGATACACCAATGGAACATGATGATGGTGGAACACTATATATGGAAGAAACCTCCTAATTTCAATGGATCATCTCACCCAGTAGTGACTAAAGGAAAGATTAATGGTCTTTAAAATAAATTTTATGTTTTGGGATCTTCAGATAATTAAAAGTTTAGACTTTCCATTTACTATTTTGAAGGTGAATCTCATCATTGGTGGTCAATGGTCATGAATATCAGGGATAGAGAAGGGATTTAATCCTTAGAGTGGGATGAATTTAAAAGTATTTTACAAGGAAATTTTTTTCCTAGGGTGGTTCAAAATAGTATGTTTTGGAAATTCTATAAATTGAGTAAAAGGAGGAAGATTCGATGGCTATGTGTAGAGAAAAATTCACCTAACTTGAAAGGTAGAATCCAAATATTATTTGATATCTTGATTTCAAAATAAATCACTTTTAATGAGGATTTTTGTCATGATACTAAATGGCATTTCATTCATAATAATTCAAAAGTTATGAGAATATTATATAATGTTTTGATAAGGTAGAAATGGAGTTTTTTAATGATCATTTGACCTTTGAAAACAAACCGAAGAAGAGGTCTAGATGATTAATGATGGTTAACAATCAATCAAAGATAACTGATGTTATGGATGTCTTGTTTCCAGTTTTTTAAAATGGTGGTAAAAAAACCCTGGGAATGTACGAAAAATACTATAAAGTGTTTAATATGTGGTAAATTTAGAAATTTGGCCATCGATTGTAATGGAAATGATCTAAATATCAATTATGATAATAAAACTATAATTTTTTTCAGGTGTTGTGGGATAAGTCATTATGAAAATTCATATCCAACAAAAGATCTAAATGACTGAAAGCATCCAGAATATAATCTAAATGGTGTTGTGAGATCCTTTTTGAATATGTCATATGATTTCAGGACATCCAATTAAGTGGTAGCAGGTACATTGTTGTCTTAATCGTATTTTTATAATGATGATTCTAATACGGTGTCTAAACATTGACTTATTTCTATGAAATTCTATTGTAAATTAGAAATATCACTTCACCATATGAGACAAGAACATATTGCTAAAAACATCATGGGAATGTTACATCAACAATGAGTTGTATGATTCTTTATATTGTTATCTATGGAAATATATTACCTTCAATCCTTTATGTTCCTACATTACAAGAGTTTTATTTCATTCTGTGTATGGATTGGATTTATGTTTATCATGCTATGATTTATTATAGATCTAAATAAGTTGTTTTTTCTGTAATGGCCCAGACCTCTCCGGACCATTCCTTTGTCAAAAAAAGGCCATGAAGTGTTCTGGAGGGTAAAATGGACTTTTCCCAAACTTTCCAGAATTTTGAAACTACATGCCGTGTAGTTTGAGTACACGCTGTGTACCCCCTTGCCGGGTACACCCCGTGTTGAAGGCCGTGTCCATGCTGCGTAATGTAAATGGGTATAGGTCGTGTATCCAATACTCTACACCGTGTAGTCTCTCCCCACGTACGCGTTACCATGTGTTGACTAGTCAACGGCCGTGTGCCGTGTTGGAGCTGTGTCCTCGCCGTGTGCAATAAATGGGTACAATCCATGTGTCCAATACTACACGCCGTGTAGTCCCTCCCCGCATGTGAGTTACCTTCAAACCGTGTGTTGACCAGTCAACGACTGCGAAGCCGTGTTGGAAGCCACTTGGAGACCGTGTGAAATAACCGAGTAAATGCTGTGTACCAAAAAGTACACATCGTGTACTTTTGCTTTTCTCACCTATAAAAGGAGGGGTCCCCTCCTCCTTTTCAACACACACCTCTCCTCCCATCTCCTCTGAGCAGAGCTCTCCCAAGAGACTTGAATGGTCTTTCTTCTGTAACTTCTTCGTCTGAGCTCTGATTTATGATCCGTCAGTGGCCACGGGATCATAACGATGAGGCAGAACTTTTGAGCATGGATCCTTTCTATTTCTTTCGGCCTTTCCTTTACTACATCCATCCGAAGAGGTCTTGCAGGGACCCGACAGAAGTGACAGACGCCGATGGATGACTTCTAAAGATGATCTGTGGTGTAGTGTTGTTATTAGAACCTATTGAGGTAGGGATCTTACATTTGTCTCTATAATTTGTGCAACATGCAGGGTGGGTATCCTTTTTGTTTTCATGAGAAATAGTTGAACCATTAAATAAAGATAATAACTGGCTAAAGAAAGGGGATGGGAAAGTTGTTATGTTTATCTTATATCCTGTGATTTTATGTTGTGAAATTAATAGGCTTATACCTACTGAAAATAACGGTCATTGGGGGCCTTTACTTGCGTAATTAAATGTTGCACTATCACCAAGACTTTTTTTGTGAATGGGAACTTCATGGAAGGTGGAAATTGGTTAATCACGTAAAGTTGGGTGATTAAATGAAAATATGGAACCCTTGTGTGATCACCCCAGTTGAAATAATTTTGGAATAATGAATATGTGGGTGTTGGCTTGGATACATGGCATGTGTTGGGGGTGTTTTGTGGGTTGTTGTAGATCGAGTGAGCAGCGGGGCTGCGGTTGACTTGGTTGTGGGTTGGTGTGAATGTGATGTTAGTAATGGGCAGCGGGGCTGCAATGAATGGTATCAAGGGATGATGATGAATGGTGTGGTAGTGGTTATGGTGGTCTGCAGCGGGGCTGCAGGGTTGGGCTTGAATGTGAACAAACAATGGGTTGTGATTAATAAAAAAAATTAAAAGAGTTAATGAATGGTTAGTCATGGTAATTGAACAGAAATAATAATTAATGGGTTTTTTGGTTGATAAGAAGGACTCATTTGTTGTGATTTTGTTTCCCTAACTTGATTTATGGATGGAAGGGATATGCTTTACTAATGATCGTTGTGGTTGGTTGTGGATAGTTGCCCAGTTGTTAAGGAACTAATAAGTTAATTCTGCTGAAACGTGAAAACCTAAATGGGGTTGGGGTTGTTTGTTGTATGCATGCTTTGTGGTATTAGTGCCGAGGAACGTGCTCAGTTTCTTTGTTTAGAAGCTGTAGGTTGGGATGAGTGTTTGCTATATATATATATATATATATATATCTGTATCTTTTTGTTTTGACGCACCCCACCCATGTTGAGCACTTAGTGCCGAACACTCCAATTTCTTGGGAGAGGGTGTTTTCTCATAGCTACTAATCCTTTCCTTCTCCTTCTCCCCTAGGATGTTATGGCTTGAGGCGACCTTACACTTAAGACTCTTCGGGTAGGTTTTTATTGGAGTGGTTTTTTTCCAAGACTCTTCGGCAGGCTTATAGGCTATGATGGCTTGAGGCGACCTTACACCCAAGACTCTTCGAGTAGGTTTCGATTCAGGCCCAGGTCTCTTTGGGTGAGAGTTATGTTACTATTAATTTTCCCACGAATATTCAGGATGAGGCCCAGGTGTGTGCAGGAGGGATACGTGGTTGTGAGGCCCAGGTGTGTGCGGGCGGGATACGTGGTTGTGAGGCCCAGGTGTGTGCGGGCAGGGAGAGTGTGGCAGCGTCAGGACGTTCGTCGTTAGGAAGAAAAGCTAACTAGTGGGAAATGGTGTGGGGTACCCAATACTCTTGTTTTTATACTACTACTACCTGTTGTGATTGTGTTTTGGTGAGTGTGGCTGGTGAGGTTGGGTGGATATATTTCCTTGTTAGGTTTCTTCTGCTGTTCTCACGGGACATTAGGATGTCTCCCCACTTGTGCATGATAGATTTAGGTTTCCCTACTGAGTATACTTGTATGATCACCCTACGTTTACTTTTAGGTTACCAGGAGGACTACCAGGGCTGTGCGGGACCCTACTAGTTGGACAGTTGGAGTGGTTGCATTTGGAATACTCTTGTTTTCTTTTGGTATTGTACTTTTGATCTTTCTTGTACTTGTACCATGTTATAAAATTGTTTAAAAATGCATGTTGGCTTGGTTTGGGTTTATTTATATACACTTGTTCCTTTCCCTTTTTGGTGGTTTACTTGTCATATTTTCCAATCCTAAATTAATAAAAGGGTAATTCCTCCCATATTTGTGAAAACTTATACCCTTGGTGCTAGTCTCCAACCCGGGGCCTACTGGAGGCGGGACTCGGGGGTCATTATCTCCCTTTCACCATTTCCATCTCATGAGGGGCATCTTTGGTGGGAGGGGGTCATGACAGAATGGTATCACAGGCTGACAGTTAAGAGATAGGATGGTGTCTGGAGTTAGGAACAGTGAGGATTGCATGGGATGGTAGGGGAACAATGTTATTTAATCTTGGTGTGTGACATAGGATAGAGAAGAATTGCTAGGACACGAGATTTTAGGCCCCCCTGTGATCCGATGCAAGGACTCTGAGCCTACCGAATGACGAAGTGAGACTACATTGATTGCAGGGTAGAGACCGTAGGGAAGGTACACGAATCATCATTATTGTGTTTTTACTTGATTTGGTTGTTCTGGGAAAGAAATTAAAATAATGTGATAAAATAAAACCTTGAGAAATTTCCTTACTACTTGGGATTATGCGATCCTTCTTTACCGTAATGCTTTGGCACGTAGACGTCGTCCCCGAGTGGCTCAGACGGTCGAGGCCCAGCAGATCCAGGCGGTCGATCGGTTGAGGATTGATAGAGAGGAGGAATATAGCCAGTGGTAGAAGACTCTCTGTTCTTTCCAATGGTAGAACCTCAAGAAGTACGAGGGTAGTACTTCAGATACGGAGAGGGAGGGGTGGCTTGAAGAGCTAGGGATCTCTTTTACCTTGATCCGTGATCCGAGGGAGTACTGGGTTCCCCTAGTAGTTAGTTAGCTGAGAGGTGCGACGCGACAGTGGTGGATGCTCTACCTCGGAGAGAGGATTGAGGCAGAGGTTCCGTGGGCTGACTTTGAGAAGGAGTTCCTAGAGGAATTCCTTTCTTCCACGATCAAGGTGGAGATGTGGTAGGAATTACTCTCCCTTCAATAGAGGAGTATGTTAGTATGAGAGTTGGGGATCAAGTTCAAGGATCTCCGGCACTTTGATCCAGATCTCTTTCCGGATGAGGTGTCTCGGGAGAGAAGTTTGGAGGAGGAACTTCGTCCCTCGCTTCAGTATGCTTTCACCCCCTTCACCCTTTTGACGTTCTTGGCGGTACAGAAGAAGGCATAGGTTGTAGAGAGGATGCACTCACTGGGAGGTGCACCACTTGAGGGTTTTCATCCAGGTTCGTCGAAGGGGAAGGCAGTCAGAAGCAGGTCTCCTGCGACGGGACCTTCCAGGTTCATGCTAGTGGGGAGCAGGCCCCAGTAGTTCCAGTTCGGATCTTCAGGTCCTCGTCCCTTTTTCATGAGACCAGGACCGATGTGTTTTTCTTGTGGAGGTTTCAGGCACGTTCAGAGTCGGTGCCTGACCCGAGCTCAGTACGGTGGAGGTGGGCAGATTCAGTGCCCACCTCAGTAGCACCAGTTGCCGGCAAGGCCATTCCAGTAGCAGCCGGACCATGCTCCTCTGAGGGCAGACCTTGCGGGAGGAGGCCGACCTCAGGGTTCCCCTTAGGGACCTCGACCAGGGTATGGTCGGGGAGGTGGATGACATCAGAGAGGCAGAGGAGCTGGGAGTGGACAGTTGCATGCAGCGGAGTTGACAGCTCTAGCAGGAACAGAGGTGGTACAAGGTATGATTTGTTTGTTCAGCACTCTTGTTTCTGCTTTGTTCGATTCAGGAGCTTCGCACTCCTTTTTTCCACCTAGTCTATCCCATGCTTTGGGACTAGATGTAGAGAGACATTCCATACCACTGGTGCTGAGTAAAGCAGGTGGAGGCCAGACCAGTGTATCTTGTGTTTTCCGGGGATGTGGGCTGACGTTGGGACCACATCTATCTAGTGGGGAACTTTTTCCATTACAGATGCAACCATATGATGTCATACTAGGCATCGATTGGTTGTTTTCTATTGGTGCCGTTATCGACTGCTTCTGGAGGAGAGTCGTGTTCTCCGACGTGGATGGGAAGCGTGTAGCTTTTGTTGGTGAGAGGAGCTATGAGGTGGGAAGTCGGCGTGTAGAGCCTCTCCTATCTTTGTTAGGTGGGTTATCAATGGTTTCAGCTGATACAAAGATTATGGATGTCCCATAGTTTTTTGGGGAGTTCCTTGATGTTTTTCCCAAGGAGGTTGTGACTCTACCCCCCCTGACGTGATGTTGAGTTCGTGATATACTTACAGCCTGGTGCCTGTCCGATTTTGATGGACCCTTATTTAATGGCACCTTAGGAGTTGAGGGAGTTGTAGATTCAGGTTGGAAATCTGATGGAGAAGGGTTTTGTTCGACCCAGCGTGTCGCCATGGGGTGATCTTGTTTTGTTTGTGAAGAAGGCAGATGGTGGTCTCAGGCTATGCATAGACTACCGAAGGTTTAACCAGGTAATGGTCAAGAACCATTACCCCCTTCCAAGGATAGATGATCTCTTCGACCAACTGCGGGGAGGAGGTTGGTTTTCTAAGATTGATCTACGATCGAGATATCATCATCTGAGGGTGAAGGATAGTGACATCTCGAAGACGGCTTTCAGGGGCAGTTATGGGCACCTAGAGTTTGTAGTGATGCCGTTTGGGGTTAAGAATTCACCTGCTGTGTTCATGGGACTTATGAACTTTGTCTTTCGAGAGTTTTTGGACCGATTCATCGTTGTGTTTATCGATGACATCCTGATCTACTCAAGATCATAGGAGGGCACGTTGAGCATCTCAGGGCAGTCTTGGAAGTTTTTCGACACCACCATCATTATGGGAAATTTTCGAAGTGAAAGTTCATGAAGCCAGAAGTACACTTCCTTGGGCACGTAGTGTCTCATCATGGAGTGTTTGTGGACCCGTCGAAGGTGGAGGCAGTTGTTTCTTGGGCAGCACCCAAGAGCGTGGTAGATGTTCTTAGTTTCATGGGGTTATCAGTTTACTATCGGAGGTTCATTTTAGACTTCTCTCGAGTTGCTGCTCCATTGACAGATTTGACTAGGAAGAACCAGGTCTTCTTGTGGAGTGAGCAATGATATAAGGCTTTCGACTACCTGAAGGAGAAGTTGGTCAGTGCTCTCGTACTCAGGTTTCCAGAGGAAGGGTTGTTGTATGAGGTGTTTTGTGATGCTTTTGGCCTTGGTCTGGGGTGCGTGCTGATACAGAAGAAAGGTGTGATCTGTTATGGGTCTAGGCAGTTTCACCCTCATGAGCGTAACTATGCCACACATGACTTGGATCTTGCAGCAGTAGTGTTTTCATTGAAGTTGTGGTTACATTACCTCATTGGGGAGTTCATTGTGGTCTTCTTAGATCACAAGAGCCCGCATTATATCTTCTCCCAGCGTGACTTGAAATTGCAGCAGTGAAGATGGGTCAAGTATATCTAAGACTATGTCCTCGAGATCTCTTACATTGAAGGTAACAGCAATGTTGTGGCTGATTCCCTGAGTAGGAAGTCGCATAAGGAAGTGGTTTTGGAATCTGCTGATGCTTGGAAAGCGATGGGAGAGTTGGCTACCTTGCACTTAGATGTAATGGAAGAAGGTGTAAGAGGCTATTTGTTTCAGATGATGGTGCGATACTCCTTCTTGTAGCAGGTGGAAGAGTCTCAGTGGGGGGACTCCGAGGCGGAGGTGATGCGGGATCGTGTCGATCAGGGAAACGCTCCAGAAGGATGGTCAAAGGACAGCCAACATCGGATTCTTTTTCATGGAAGGTTTTTTGTCCCGGAGGCGATGCGTGAGGGAGTTCTCCGTGAGTTCCATCGCTCTGCCTTAGCGGTATATCTAGGAGTTTCAAAAATTCACATAGGACTGAGGGAACAATTTTGGTGGCCTGGGGTGAAATGAGCAGTGGCGGAGTTTGTGACTAAATTCCATGTGTGACAGCAAGACAAGCCTGAACACCGTGTTCCCAGTGGTTTGTTACATCCTTTAGATGTCCCCGGGTAGAAGTGGGATGACATATCGATGGACTTCGTCACATGACTACCTAGAGATCAGGGCGGTTATGACGCTATCTGGGTAGTGGTGGATCGTCTAACGAAATCAGCTCACTTCTTAGAAAATAAGGAGTCAGGCCAGGTGAGTAACTTAGCACAGAGGTACGTAGATGAGGTGGTGCGGTTGCATGGATTTCCAAAGACTATCGTCTCAGACTGGGATACTCGGTTTTCCTCATGAGTCTGGAGGGGGTTAAAACAAGCTATTGGCACCCAGCTACGCCTTAGCACTACTTTCCACCCCAGACTGATAAGTAGATGGAGCGGAGTATCCAGATGCTGGAGGACATGGTACGAGCATGCATTCTGGATTTCATGGGATCATGGGTACGAAACTTTACTTTAGTAGTGTTTTCCTACAACAACAGCTTCCACTCTACTATTGGCATGACACTGTTTGAGGATTTGTATGGAAGACCATGTCGTTCACCCATTTGTTGGGCAGAGGTTGGTGAGGCAGGTGCTCTTGGGCCAGAGGTACTACAGAGCACCACAGAGAAAGTCCAGCATGTGCGTGAGAGGATGAAGGCGGATCAGGACCGACAAAAGTCGTATGCTGATCGTCGGAGGAGGCCCTTAGAGTTCGAGATGGAAGATCATGTGTTATTGAAGGTTTCCCCTCGACGGGGGCAGCGGTGGTTTGGGAAGGGGTGGAAACTCTCCCCTAGGTTCATCAGACCTTTTGAGGTGCTTAGGCATGTCGGAGAGGTGGCATTTCAGTTGGCCCTGCCACCTCAGTTGGAGAAAGTTCATGACGTCTTCCACGTCTCCCATCTTCGTCGGTACTTACACGACAACTCTCATGTTATCGACTAAGGAGAGTTAGATATGGGAGACGACACGACCTTTGAGTAACGACCAGTTAGAATCGAGGATCGAAAAGAGAAGGTGCTCTGTGGACGGACCATTCCCTTGTATCACGTGTTGTGGAGGCATAGTGGGCTCGAGGAGAGCACTTCGGAGCGAGAGACCTAGATGCACGCTCAGTACCCGGGGTTGTTTTGACATTTTTTTCCCTTGTTCTTCTAAGCTTGTTTTTGTACTCTGTACCATTGATGTATGAAATGCTTGGCTGTTCGGTTATGAGACCTTTTGTTTCATTGATCTCTGGGGGTTTGTAACATGTCCGGGCTTGTGGGGAAGGGAAAAACCTGATCGATAATCAAGATGCATTAATGCGGATGCAATCGAACCCGTGCAGGCAAGTCAGTTCCACCTAAAGCGGATAATATCTCATCATAGGAAAAGGAAAATTTCCCCAACCCACCAGTTCAGTGTGTGGGTTGCGCGGTGTTGGGGGTAGTGTGAGTTGAAAAATCCTAAGGTAGGGAAGTGGGAAGACCCGATTCTTAATCGAGACGCATTAATGAGGATGCGATTAAACCCATGTAGGCAAGTCAGTGCCGCCTAAAGTGAAGTGTATCTCAACATAAGAGAAGGAAATCATAACACCTATGATTAGGGTTGTTGGTTGGGTTCCTGTTATAACAAGGACCCTAAGAGGTATCTTTTTGGTTTCCCCTGGGTTGTTTTTTTTGAATTCTTGAGGACGAGAATGTTTTAAGAGGTATCTTATGTAATGGCCCAGACCTCTCCGGCCCATTCCTTTGTAAAAAAGAAGGCTACGAAGTGTTCTAGAGGTTAAAATGGAATTTTCCGACACATTCCAGAATTTTGAAAATACAGTCCGTGTAGTTTGAGTACACACCGTGTACCCCCTTGCCAGGTACACCCTGTGTTGAAGGCCGTGTCCTTACCATGTGAAGTAAATGGGTACACGCCGTGTATCCAATACTACACGCCGTGTAGTCTGTCCCCGCATACACTTTACCGTGTGTTGACCAGTCAACATATGTGTGCCGTGTTGGAGCCATGTCCTCACAGTGTGCAATAAATGGGTACACTCCATGTGTCCAGTACCACACGCCGTGTAGTCCCTCCCCACGTATGCGTTACCTTCAAACCGAGTGTTGACCAATCAACGACTGCAGAGCCGTGTTGGAAGCCACATGGATACCGTGTGAAATAACCGAGTACACACCGTGTACTTTTGCTTTTCTCGCCTATAAAAGGAGGGGTCCCCTCTTCCTTTTCAACACACACCTCTCCTCCCCTCTCCTCTGAGCAGATCTCTCCCAAAAGACTCAAAGGCTCTTTCCTCCGTAACTTCTTCGTCCGAGCTCCGATTTATGATCCGTCAGCTGCCACGAGATCATAACGACGAGGCAGAACTTCTGATCATGGATCCGTTGTATTTTATTTTTTCCTTTCCTTTCATAATTCCACCCGAGGAGGTTTTTCCGGGACCAGACAAAAGTGACGGACGCTGATGGATGTCTTCTAAAGTTGATCCAGGGAGGAGTTTTGTTATCAGAACCTATTGAGGTAGGGATTTTACCTTTTTCTCTCTAATTTTTGCAACATGCGGGGTGTGTATCCTTTTTTGTTTTCATGAGAAATAGTTGAACCATTAAATAAAGATAATAAATGGCTAAAGAACAAAGATGGGAATGTTGTTATGTTTATCTTATATCCTATGATTTTATGTTGTGAAATGAATAGGCTTATGCCTACTGAAAATAGTGGTTGTTGGGGGACTTTTCTTGCGCAATTAAATGTTACCCTATCTTTTAGACTGTTTTTGTGAATGGGAACTTCATGGAAGGAGGAAATTGGTTAATCACGTAATGTTTGCTGAGTAAATGAAAATCTCGAACAATTGTGTGATCACCCCAATTAAACTAATTTTGGAATAATGAACATGTGGTTGTTGGCTTGGATACGTGGCATGGTTTGGGGGTGTTTTGTGGGTTGCTGTGGATCGGGTGAGCAGTCGGGCTGCGGTTGACTTGGTTGTGGGTTGGTGTGAATGTGATATTAGTAATGCGCCGCGTGGATGCAATGAATGATATCAGGGGATGATGATGAACGATGTGGTTGTGGTTATGGTGGTCGGCAGCGGGGCTGTAGTGATGGGCTTGAATGTGAACAAACAATGGGTTGTGATTAATAAATAAAAAGTGGAAGAGTTAATGAATGGTGGGTCATGGTAATGGAACGGAAAAAATAATTAATGGGTGGGTTGGTTGATAAGAAGGACTCATTTTTTGTGCTTGTGTTTCCCTAACATGATTTGTGGATGGCACGAATATGTTTTACGAATGATCATTGTGGTTGGTTGTGGATAGTTGCCCAATAGTTAAGGAACTAATAAGCTAATTCTGCTGAAACATGAAAACCTAAATGGGATTGGGGTTGTTTATTGTATGCATGCTTCGTGGTAGAAATGTCGAGGTACGTGCTCAGTTTCTCTATTTAGAAGTCGTCAGTTGGGCTGAGTGGTTGCTATATATATATATATATATATTTATTTCTCTATCTTTGTGTTATGATTCACCCCACCCATGTTGAGCAATCAGTGCCGAACACTCCCATTTCATGGGAGAGGGTGTTTTCCCATAGTTGCTAGCTCTTTCCTTCTCCTTCTCCCCTAGGCTGTGATGGCTTGAGGCGACCTTACACCTAAGAATATTCAGGTAGGTTTCGATTGGGGTGGTTTTAGCCCAAGACTCTTCAGGAAGGCTTATAGGCTATGATGGCTTGAGGCGACCTTACACCCAACACTCTTCAGGTAGGTTTTGATTGAGGCCCAGGTGTCTTCGGGCGAGAGTTATGTTACTATTACTGTTCCCAAGAATCATTGGGATGATGCCCAAGTGTGTGCGGGCGGGATACGTGGTTGTGAGGCCCAGGTGTGTGCGGGCGGGATACGTGTTTGTGAGCCCCAGGTGTATGCGGGTGGGATACATGGTTGTGAGTCCCAGGTGTGTGGGGGCGGGGAGAGTGTGGCAACGTCAGGATGTTCCCCGTTAGGAAGAGCAACTGACTAGTGGGAAATGATGTGTGGTACCCAATACTCTTGTTTTAATACTACTATTACCTGTTGTGATTGTGTTTTGGTGAGTGTGTCCGGTGAGGTTGGGTGGATAGATTTCCTTGTTAGGTTTCTCCGGTTGTTCTCACGAGACATTAGGATGTCTCCCCACTTGTGCACGAGAGCTTTAGGTTTCCCTACTGAGTATACTTGTATGCTTACCCTACCTTTACTTTCAGGTTTCCAGGAGGACTACCAGGTCTGTACGGGACCCTACTAGGTGGACGGTTGGAGTGGTTAGAGTTGGTGTACTCTTGTTTTATTTTGGTATTTTACTTTTGAGCTTTCTTGTACTTGTACCCTGTTATAAAATTGTTTAAACATGCATGTGGGCTTGGTTTGGGTTTATTTATATACACTTGTTCTTTTCCCTTTTTTGTGGTTGACTTGTCCTATTTCCTGATCCTAAATTAATAAAAGGGTAATGCCTCCCATATTTGTGGAAACTCATACCCTTGGTGCTAGTCACCAACCCGAGGCCTACTGGAGGTGGGACATAGGGGTCATTATCTCCCTTTCACCATTGCCATCTCAGGAGGGGCATCTTTGGTAGGAGGGGGTCGAAAAATTTTCAGAAAGATCTTTTGTTTTATTAGAAGATCTAACCCATACAATTGATAAAATATGATGAATCTCGGAAACTATATAAAGACTATATTTATGGTTATCTTAATCATATTGTTAAAAACAATCGAATTGTTCATATTAATTATGTTCAAGTGGTAAATGAACACCTTAATGTTTTTTCTAATGAGTTACTCAGTGTTATACATGATTGGGATGTTGAATTCACTATTAACATAGTCCCTAATTGTAATCCATTTTCAAATCCCCGTTATCTAATGGAAAAAATTGATCTTCTTGAATTGTAAAACCAATTGTAGGAGTTTATTGATAAAGGCTTCATTCATCCTAACACATCACCATGGGGAGTCACATTTTGGTTCATTAAAACATTGATGGTTCCATAAGACATTGCATTGATTATAGATCATTGAATTACATTTATTTTATTGGATAAGTGTCATATTCCCCACCTCGATGACTTTTTTGATCACCTCTACGGAGTGTATTATTTTCCAAGATTGACTTGAGTTTTATGTTCCATCAGCTGATAGTCAAGTTGAAAGACATTCTAAAAACGTTTTTCGAACTATATATGGTAATTATGAACATGTTGTTATTACATTAGGGTTAAAGAACTCAATAGTCATATTCATGGATCTTATGAATAGAATATTTCATTATTTCATTAACAAGAGTGTGGTTGTGTTTATAAATGACAATCTAGCATATTCCAGAAGTAAATAAGAGCATTAATAACATATAATGGTTGTTTTGAATACCATAAAAGAAAAAAAAATGTTAGGGAAATTTATAAACTATGATTTGTTTGCAAAAAAATATCTTTCCATGGTCACATTGTTTCTAAAGATGGAATATCTACTGATCCTGCTAAAATGAAGGTTATTGAAGAATGTTGAAAAAAATGTAAAAATTATTCATAGTTTTTTTTTGGTTTTTCAGGTTATTACAAGTGTTTATTTGAAAGACTTTCACGATTATCTATTAAACTAACTATGCTGACTTGATATGGAGTTAAATTCATCTTGAAAGAAGAATGTGATGATTGTTTTCAACAATTAAATAAAAAATTGGTGAATGGTCTAGTTCTGATGCAACATTCCATAAATGGTGAGTTTGTTATCTACAATGATTCATTATTAATAGGACATGGTTGCATTATGATACCAAATAATTAGGTAAATTAGTATGCTTTAAGGAAACTAAACCCTTATGAGTTAAATTATCACACACATAATTTAGATTTAGAACATGTGGTATTTACTTTAAAAATAAGGAGGAGTCATTTATATGAATCCCAAGGTGAAAAATATACTAAACACAAATGTATTAAGTATATATTAACCCCACATTAATGAAAAATGAGGAAAATAAGATGGTATGAATTGATAATGTATTATGATTGCATTATCAATTACCATCCTTGAAATGAAAAAAGTGGGGGATACCTTGATATGAAAACACAATGCATCATTAACTATGTAAGGGCTAGAACAAGACCCACTGATCAATTATTGAATTAATTTTGTCTTGGATATTGTTGGTTTAGGAAATTTCACTTTTGGGTTTTAGGTTTTAGTGGAGTTATAATTTTCAAATATAATTATGAATTTGTAGGTGCAATATGAGGAGTTATAGAAAAATCTATAATAGGTTAAAATGGGTATGTTTCTACAATTTAAAATTAATAAACATTATATTCTATTATTAGGAAAGAGATTATATGTGCCTTGTGGTTCTCAGCTGAAGAATTATTTTTTTGTGAAGGTCAGAGTTCTCTATATTCATTTCTTATCGGTAGAACAAATATTTGAAGAGAACATCTGGAGTATTACATATGGTATGGAATTAAAAGATATAATTCAAATTTAGTGTGAAAATTTGAACATGTCAACGGGTTAATGTAGAGAGGTAGTTACCAAAGGGGTTAATCAACATTTACCACAACCAGAGTGGAAATGTGAAAATATTTTCATGGACATAATTATTGGTATACCAATGAAATTTCGAGGTAACAAATCAATATGGGTTATAGTTGATCGACTGACTATATATACTCATTTAAATCCTATGTGAGATACTTTTAATTTGGATTACCTTTCATAAATGTATCTAAAATAAAATTTTAGGATACAAGGAGATATTTCCATTATATCTCACCATGAACCCATGGTCACATCTAACATTGGGAATATCCTTTAGAAGCAGTTGGGAATAAAATGAAATTTTAGGATAGCTTTTCATACTCAATAAAATGGGTAGTTAGAGCATATGATTTAGACTTTGGAGGATATGATTTGATATTGTTCAATTGAAAACTGTCACAAATCGAATCTGGTCTCCACAAATACCAACACCAAACATGGCCCATGACAAGGCCCAAAGGGAATTACTGATCCCCATGGGCTAGCACAAGTGCCCGAGTATCATAAAAAGATAAATGGGATGGATTAACCCATGTTTATAAACATTAACCAAAAAATGACTCCAATAAAACGAATATTGATTTTTCAAACAAAACAATCTCTTAAAAAAATTCAAAACTAAATTACATAGTTCAAAATAACTCAACTTGAATATAACAGAGGTAAAAAACCAAAAGGAAACATCCCCTGAACCCTCATTTAAAGGGGAACCCCCCTCAAACCATATCCACAAGACTTCACCAACAACGATCTTTTAGAAACCCGAACCAGTGGCACTAACAAATATACACAACCTATGACAAAAATATATATAACCAAGTATACATAAACCCCATGGTGTAATTAGGGTGTGATCCAATGCCCATTAGGAAACTACCACTATTAGATTCCATGTGATAAACATTCAAGGATGAAAACCTTTTAAGATTTCATAAACATGAAATGCTAATTACAATTTCTAAATGATGCAACTTAAAAATTAAAACAGTTTTCAAGTGATCCATCACTAAGAATTAAAACTTTTAAAAATAATGTCAACACTACATAATTTTACAGTCAACCATATTGTATGTTGATGGTATGCACAAATTAACTATGGAGCACAAGAAATAGGAAATAACCCCTATGAAATAGCTTATTCTGGGTCTCAGGTACCTCGTATCTCGGTGAGAGTAAACATCAAAAATATTTGTTCTCATGAACAAGCCACTATTAGGGAACAAACCCATAACATAGTGGTCCCAAATCATCATCATCATAGTTTAGTTAGAGTTGTAAGCATCAATCTTGCTAAGTGAAATTGAGGCCAAACCCCACAAATTCACTAGCATACCAGTACACGTCCACTCACTTAGATAACTGGGTTTTCATTTTGTCCTCAAACAAGTTCAATAGGTCATGGAATATAATTTGCACATGATAATATCATTTAATCTTTAAAAATTCACCAAACAGCCCACAAGTATACCACAGAAGTCAAAAAATTCCACTTTTCATTCAAATTGATTTTGAAATCTAACTCACACCAAAATAGCTCACAACACATTTCCCATTTCTTTAACACTTCCAAAAATACATTCAAAAATTATATAAAAACATTCCAATATATTAAAACTCACATAAAATCCCACTCAAATGTTACATAATACCCTTTTCATAACAAAAATCCATTTTACACATCACACTCACACAAAACATCCCACATCACTTTCACATCACTTACACACTTAAGTAAATCCTTCAAACATTTTTGTAAAACATTTCCAAGATGGAACACATCAAAAAACATCCCCTTTCACATTTAAAATGTACCATTTCAGAATATACACATTCCAAAACAATTTTCCAATATGGTTTCTCTACTTAAATGAATCATTAAATCATTCAAATCTTTCATAAAACAATTCCAGAGAGTATACCCAATATTTTCTCATAAAACCATCTTCAAATCCATATTTCAAGGACAAAAACATACCAAACACTACCAAAGTAGAATTTTAAACCCTAGAGACATATATAAAACCACTTTCAAGTGTTATAAAATCACCTTGAATAATACAATGAAAGATACAATTGAAAACACCCATTTTCATAAAATGATCTCAAGAAGTATAAAAAAGTTTTACACACCAAACTTATTTCAAAAACCCCCTTCCAAGTTACATATGGCACTATGGCGTTTTCAAAACAGAATTCTCATCCCCTTTAAACAACTAATAAATCAATTTCATATTTTATAAAATTACCACAAAAGATACCACATGTGCTACATTTGAAAAGATCACAACTTCAACAAAAATAAAATTATAAAATTAAATGCTTATCCAAATCCATTAAAAATGGTTTTCAACCCACAAAAAGAATATTGGGAACATGAAAAACCATTAAAAAAAGAATTCTAACTCATCAACTAATGGTTAAACATGAAATCAACTACCGAAAGTGTTGAATCCCTTAAAAAATTGGGCGAAACATCAACTGCACCACCGTAGCACCACAAAGAAGATAAATCCAGCCCTATACCACAATATTTGACCAAAAAGACACCAAATCAATCCCTAGCTTCGAACCGTAACTTTTGGAAATTTTAGAACATAATGAAAGGGGGAGGAAACACTAAAGGAAAAGGAAGAAACCAAGAAGGAATAATGTACCATGAAAGATATTGAAGAAATCACCCAAAATACACAATTATCTGATTTTAAAAATATTTAAATATTCAAGAGAGGTTAGAAGAAGGATTAAGAGAACATGTCAGATGTGGAATGACGGAAAAATAGTGAGAAATTTAGGAGTTATGAAATAATCAATTTACCACTTCATATTTGGGAGATTTTAGAAATATATAGATGTTTCATCCAAATTCACAATGAAACTAAGCTCCAAAGAGGTGGAGGAGAGAACGAGGGCTCTCCTTGGGTAATTGGGCTCGGGTTATAGTTGTAATCACCGAAAACGTATAAATAATGTATATATTAAAGAAAATAATAATTTTAATGTAGGAAATGGGCTTTTGGTCAAGCCCAATCCATTTAATAAAAAGACAAATCAGCTTGGATTATGGATTCCTAAAAAGTCAAAATTAATAGGGTGGTGTTAATAGGTCAGGGGTTTCCAAGTTGGAATTGGAATGGTTGAAAAAATATGAATAATGAAGGAGTTTTAAAGGAATAAAAATTTAGTTTTAAATCTATAATTGGGATCACGGTTTGGCCTAATTCACGATTACTCACCCATTCCTCTATAAAATCATGGGAAACCCCCAGAACTAAGAATGAATGGAAATTAAATGAAATTTACCGATAAAATAAGTCATGTATGTGAAAATTCTCGCTACCATGAAAAATTTCTATCCCAAAAAAGCCACAGTAAGGGAAAATACAAAAACCAAACCCAACTGATAAACCAAGATGTACTTATTGGTGACACTTCGCCCCCAAAGGCCAAAACACCTTCAATGATCAATTAAGGTAGGATTACGCTCACAAAAATAACATACATCACATTCCGTAAATGATCAATCACATTAATAATTTATCTCAAAAGACAAATCCTCAAACACTATCTGAATAAGACTCAAGCAATTCACCCAAACGAACAAACAACATCGAACAAGGTTACACTTACCTTACTTTAACCAAACCATTGGGTGCTCTCATATCCCAACGTCAACTCAAGGAAGATTTTTGGAGGTAGATAGTTCCGAATGAGACCACCAACACCAATCCAAATCCATGGATAAATCTGAGTTATCGGTATGGGGAGACACAAATAGGCTCCCCACCATAAGAGACAACTTATATTTTTCCGAGATAGAATCAACACACTAACAGGGGGAGGCCTGAATGGAATCCCTAGTACAAAGGGTAGACATCCATTCAAAATTAATGAAGGAACGTATGTAACGCCCCGACCCTAGTTACCTAGAGTTGGTGCATTATTACATTACATTGGCATGATCACAAGAAAGACCAAATCTCGAAAGACCGATTGGTTTAGTAGCCTTGGAAACACTAGATATATTCATAAAGTTTTACATTACATCATACAGTGAAAAACTACTACAACAACATAGTCTCCATATTACACACTCATATCCCCACATAAAATCCCTGCAGTTCATTCATAACTTACTTTTTCACATCCTAGGAAAAATAAAACATAGAAAAGGGGTGATCTCAAATGCCCAGTAAGGATAACAATATAGCAGAAACTTTCAAAAATAAGCATAAACATTTAAGGCAATGTATAACTAAAACAAAAGCCTTTTAAACTTGAACTTCAACATAGTATGGAAAAATTAAAATGAAATAATGCCATTTGCTGATTCACATGGATATTCTACAAATAGAATGATCACATGCAATATCAATAACCACTTTCATAATGATGGAATTAATAATGCCAGACTATCATAACCACATAGCCAAGGCCTCATGCCAAGACTACAAATAAGAATTTTCCAAGGCCTTGTGCCAAGACACTACTTTGTCTCATGAGACCTACCAATGCATCGAGGAGCTATAGCGGGCTCCACCCGTCACATATTAAGTCCAATTCATTACCATATGAAAAGGTTTAAACATGACATAAACATTCGTATTAAAACTAGCATATGAAATGTCAATAATTTCATCATAAACTATGAATGGTATAAAAATAGCACATCCATAGTCAAACATATCACAAAACCTTCAATACAATATAGAAGTTTTGTATCATAATAAATCAATTACAAATAAGCATAAAATTTATCAAAGGATGTTGACATAGATGAAATCAAAACTCTTTTTAGAGAAATATCTCTTTCTATTTTTGAAATAATTTAAGAGTCATATATTTATAAAATAAAACATTTCTTTGAAAATTTTCTTATAAGCTTGTAAGGGAAGCTTTGACGATTTTATAATGGTGGAAAATAGCCGCACCCGCCATATAAGTTAAAAAAACATTCTTACCTTAATTTTATCGAAAATGTTAAAAAGCACCTTGTTTGGAAAAAGACGGAAAGATTCCTTTATAAACCTCTTATAAAAAAGTCAAAAAAGGGTATAAATGACCTAAAAACATATTCTTTTAAAAAGTATATATGTTTTGAAATACATTTTTAAGAAACATGGATGTGGATGATAAAGAGATCCTAGTAGATTATTATGTATAATCAACCTCGGATAATGAAGAGATTGTGAAATAACCCTTACCTTGTACTTTTCCTTGGTTGGGGTAGGTTAACCTCCTGTATAATGGTGAAATAATTGTTATTAAATTATACAAGAATCATATACATTAATATGACATCATATATGATCTTTTAACATTGCTTTGTTAATAAAATCTTAGTTTTATCGTTGTTTCGGGTGTTAACTTACTTGTTTTCTTTTACATGTTTTGTTACGTAAGACATGTTTGTAATGGATAGGTTGTTTATTATTAAAATGAAGAATTATATCAAGTCCTTAAACATCATTTTTCAATAATCAAATGATAATTATACTTGAATGGATATGATGGAGAATGAATCTCATCGCGTTCATGGAGATGGTAGTCCGTACGTACGCACGAGAGACAATATCATTCTTTTGATATTAAAATAATATATAAGTTGATAGTATATTATATATAAATAATCATTATCATGTTATATTTATTATTTAAACGAGTTACACATCATTATTATACCCATACAAATAATAATATATTGAATAACAATTACACCACGACGTGTAGACGGTAAGCCGTACGTACGCACGTATGATGAAATGTTATTAAAAGGGTGGATAGAATACTGAATATGGTTGTACCATATTTATAATAACATCACAGTATATATAAGATACTGGAGGTATTATTTTAGAATGGTAACAACAAAGAAAAAATAAGTGGAAGAAGAAAGGAACTTGGAAAAGGGTGGTGAAATCATTACCTCTTCTTCGGGTTCTTCCTGTTGATTTGATCAAAAGAGCTCCTTAAGATGGCTTTCTGATCAAAATAAGGCCTCTAGGTTGTAGTGAGGGAAGTTGGGAGAGTATTTTGGCAGAGTTTGGCCGAACCAAAAGGCTTTGAAGGTGTGAAGAAATGAGAAGGAGGAGTGCCCTTTTATAAGAGGGGTGAGAGGCACCTTTGGAAAAGATAGAAATATTAATTTATAATAAATTCATATTCGGTTTCTAATGGCTACAAAGTTGATTATTCAACGGTTAAGGTTGGGATAGGTCGCAAAAAATTCAAAAAATATAATTTAGATAGGTTTGAGTCACTATATTAGCCTTATCTTTAAGTATTTACTCTAAGTTAATTAGTTTCACTTTTACAATGTCTCTTTGTATTTTTATATTATATGGTTAATAAACTTACCATATACATCCAAGAGACCCCCAAGTGGTCCATTAATGATACAACTATCATTATATAAGTCTCTTGGCAGAGCATTATATTTTTAGGAATTTAATATCAATTAATAATATAATATTTGTTTTAAAAACTCTTTTATGTCAATTTTGACACTATTCAATAGTTGATTTTTGTGAAACTCATAACAGAATGATTACTTCGAAAAAAGTTAATTAAATCAATACTATTATGTCATATTATCCTATAAAATTATTTTAATTCATTAAAAGTCTAAAATTATATTTATTTGGGTATTTATAATATCAATTATTTTAAATTTTCAATATTATGGTAATTACTACATCATCATTGTGTCATAAATAAATTAAATTATTTAATGTCTAAAAATTATAAATAAAATATCATTATGTATTAAATCTCTTTATATTTCTAATCAATATTTATAGTAGAAAATACAACATACATAACCCTATGTAAAAATTGTTTTTCTAAAAGGTATATGCTTGTGTCATTTTTGTACCCATTTTAACTTAATTAAAAATAAAGTGTCCCTATCACCTACAAGTGGCTCCATGGGGTCCCAAAATCGACCCAAAGATTACTATGGTCGAACATGTATCATCCAATAAGAATAAGACACGTTTTAGGGTAATTTATTATTATTATAATATTATTTTTTAACCCTTATTTATCGGATTTACCCTTCACCATGGTAAATAAAATATTTACCGAAGTAATTATTCAAAATGTCTATAAATAAAAGTTACCTATTTAAAAAATTTGAACATCCTGATTCCAAATATGGAATACATTTTTCCAAATTCAAAACATAGAAGTGGCATAAATTAATTTAAAATTAATTCCCATTGTTAAAACAAAAAGCGTGTTTTTAAGAGATAATAACTATCAAAAGATTGACACTTGTTTATGTCCGGTTTAATTTTAAAATTATGTACAATGACCAAAATTATATTAAATGGTAAAAATATATTCTAAATATAGTTTAATTCCACTCAAATTTATAATTTATCACTATTAATTATTTTGATTAAAAAAGTTGTTTTTAATTAACATTTAGTAATTTTCACTATTCATCAAAATATTTAAGTTATCCGAAAAGTACCAAAATTTTACCTTAGGCTAAATTCGATATTCCTAATCCAAAAATGAAGTCCATTTTGAAATATAAAATATATATAATTTCAAAAAGTAAGTATTACTATTCATAACGGCTAGTTTGATTGGTTGTGGTGTGTTAGAACTCGATGTTGCGTACAACACACACTATCACATTATCCAAAGAGAAGCATACCGTAGAAGCTTGGGGTGTTACATTATCCACTCCTTCAAATAATTTCGTCCTAGAAATTTCTAGAATACTTATCACATGAAAAGAATCTGGTGGTTCTTCATCATAAGTTCCTCGGGTTCCCACATTGCCTCTTCGATCTTATGGTTTCTCCACAAAACCTTTACCAGACGTGTCATCCAGTATCTTAGTACTTGTTCTCTCGTATCAAGAATCCTGACGGGCTCTTCATAATAGGATAGATCGGGTTCCAGTTCTAATTCTTCATTGGTGAGTACATGCATTGGTTCAGGCATGTATTTCCTCAACAGAGATACGTGGAACACATCGTGAACTTTGGAGAGACTTGGCGGCATTGCCAATCGGTAAGCTACAACCCCAATTCGTTCTAGAATTTCAAAAGGTCCGATGTACATGGGATCCAATTTCCCTTTCTTACCAAAACGTATGACTCCCTTCCATGGATATACCTTCAGGAAAACATGATCACCGAATTGAAATTCCAAATCCTTCCTTTGATTATCAACATAGCTCTTCTGCCTACTTTCAGCTGCTTTGATGTGATTTTGGATTACCTTTACCTTTTCCATCATTTCCTCCACCAGTTCTGGGCCTACAAGATTTCTTTCACCAATGTCATCCCAACAGGTTGGTGTACGACATCTCTTTCCGTATAACGCTTCATATGGTACCATCTGAATACTTGAATGGAAGCTATTGTTATAGGAATATTCTATTAGAGGTAAATATTGATCCCACATACCCTGAATGTCAAGTGAGCAGGATTGCAATATGTCTTCTAAGGTTTGAATAGTTCATTCTGATTGTCCATCCATTTGAGGGTGGTAGGGAGTGCTCAAATGAAGTTCAGTATCCAGGGATTTCTGAAGACTCTTCCAGAATAATGCAGTAAAATGGGGATCACGATCAGAAACAATCGATAGGGGTACACCATGAAGTCTCACAACATCATTAATATATAGTCTTGCTAGACGTTCCAGTGGTATATCTTCTCTTATAGCAAGAAAATGTGCTGACTTGGTAAGACGATCAACAATAACCCATATTGCATCATTCCTTCTAGGAGTCTTTGGTAGTCCCATAACAAAGTGCATTGTAATATTGTCCCATTTCCACTCCGGTATGGGAAGAGGTTGCATGACTCCTCTAGGCTGTTGCCTTCTAGCTTTCACTTGTTGACAAACAATACATCTTGACACAAAATCAGCAATCTCCCTCTTCATGTTGTCCCACCAAAAATGGTCCTTCAAATATGTATACATTTTGGTGCTCCCAGGGTGTATAGATAAATTGGAACTATGAGCATCATCCAACAATTCCCTTTTTAGATCAGGTAAATCGGGAACACAAAGTGTCTTCCCGAATTTCAAAATTCCATCTTCATACACAAAGTCTCTCAATCTCCCATCAGTCACAGCTTTAATCTTATTTTTAAATTCTTCATCATCGGTCTGAGAACTCTTAATACTTTCTAGTAAAGATGGTTTGGAAACCATTTGAAAAAGAATTGATGTTTCACCTTCCCAGGTTATTCTCTTGTCCATCTTCACTAGATCCATGAAAATTGGATCCTATTCAATTCTCATATTGTTCAAAACTCCATGGTAATTTCTTCTCAAAGCATCTTCCACACTGTTTACCTTCCCTGGGTGGTTGTTTATCGTGCAATCATAATCCTTGAGTAATTCAAGCCATCTCCTTTGCCTCATGTTGAGTTCTTTTTGTGATAAAATATACTTCAAGCTCTTGTGATCAGTATAAATCTCACATTTTTCACCATAGAGGTAGTGCCAACATATCTTCAAAGCAAAGATCACAGCTGCTAACTCGAGATCATGAGTATGATAGTTTTGTTCATGAATTTTCAACTGTCGTGATGCATAGGCAATAACCCTATCATTCTTCATAAGGAAACAACCAAGTCCTTTCTTTAATGCATCACTATAAATAAAGAACCCATCATTCCCTAATGGTAGAGTCAAAATAGGAGCATTGATTAATCTTATCTTCAGTTCTTCGAAACATTCTTCACACTCTTTTGTCCACGAAAATTTAACCCCTTTACGTGTGAGCTTCGTTAATGGGTTATCCAATCGGGCAAAATTCTGGACGAATCATCGATAATAACATGCTAAACCAATAAAACTACGTACCTCAGTTATACTCGTAGGTGCTGGCCATTCTTGGATTGCATTTGTCATAGAAGGATCAACATAGATTTCATCTTTAGAGACAATATGGAAAAGAAAAGAAATCTCCTGAAGCCAGAATGCACACTTTCTAAATTTCCCATATAATTCATGTCTCCTCAGAGTCTTCAGGATAATGCGCAAGTGATTTTCATGATCTTCATAGCTTTTGGAGTATACCAAAATATCATTAATAAATACCACCAAAAATTCATCAAGATACTCCTTGAAAACTCTATTCATCAGATCCATGAATATAGAGGGTGCATTAGTCAATCCAAAAGGCATTACAGTAAACTCGTAATGCCTGTACGTGGTTCGAAATGCTGTCTTTGGAATGTATTCCTTCTTCACACACAACTGATGGTATCCGGATCGAAGGTCAATCTTTGAAAATTATTGAGCTCCATGCAGTTGGTCAAATAAATCATCAATGCGAGGTAGGGGATACATATTCTTTATTGTTATAGCATTGATCTCCCTGTAGTCGATACATAACCTCATAGATCTGTCTTTCTTTTTAACAAAAAGAACAGGGGCTCCCCATGGAGAAACACTAGGGAGAATAAATCCCTTATTAATCAATTCCTCTAGTTGTTTCTTTAGTTCAACTAATTCTACAGTGGCCATTCTATAAGGGGTCTTTGATATAGGCCTTGATCCAGGAATTAAATCAATGGAAAACTCAACTTCTCATTCTGGAGGATGTCCAGGTAAATCTTCTGGAAATACATCTAAAAATTCTTTCACAACAGGAACATCCTATATTTGAACATTCCTTTCCTCACCCACAGTCATTTCATTCTCTTCCTCCCCAATACTTGAATTTAGTTGAGCTACTGGGGGTGGATCTAAATAAGAATTAGGTGGTGACGATTCTGCTTTAAAGATAAGGTGTTCTTTATCATTATCATCAAGAATCATAACCTCTTTATTCTTACAATAATTCTTCGCATCATAGTCAAGAATTCCAGTCCACACCGATGATTATATCAAACTCAATCATAGGTATGACGATGATATCAGCAGATAAAGAACATTTATGTGCTCTAATGGGGACTGATTCACAAAACTTTGTTGCAATGATACTTCCGTTAGGAGTTTTAACTGACAACTCCCTTGTTAAATCAAATTGGAAATATCTAATTTTCTTAGCAAACTGGGAAGATATGAAACAATGCGATGATCCAGAATCAAATAATGCATTTTCTAAACATGAGGAAACCATTAAATTACCTGCCACCATGTATTTTGGAGCTTCTACCTCAGCAGTAGTGATAGCATAAGCTTGGCCTTGATCCCTTGGCCTTTTCTGATGTAAGTTCTTCTGACACTTAGGACATTCATTTGCATAATGCCCCATCTCCCTGCAATTGTAGCACTGAACATTGGTAGCTTCCTTCTTCCCCTTGCAATCACGATCTTGGTGGCCTTTTTCACCACACTTGTAACAGACTCTTGTTCCCTTCAAGCAAGTACAGGGGTGTTTATTAACACATTTACCACAGGATGGATATTCAACCTTTCCCTTCTTCCCCTTATTTCCATTACCAGATTGATCAGTAGGTCTCTTCTTCTCTTGCTTTGCTTAAAAGTCATAAGACTTAGATAATTCCTTTTCGGTCTTGATAGCACATGAGACAACGTCTTCGTACGATGAAAAGGATTGTGATACTAATGCTCGACGGAGATATGGTTTTAACCCATCAAAGAAACGATCAATCATACTTCTTGGGTTACGTATATAATCCTTATCATACCTTGCTAACCTTGTAAAGTTAGCCTCATACTTTGAGACATTCTCATCCTCCTTCTGTCTCAGACGCAGAAATTGCCTTTCCATATCTGCTCGATGGTCGTGAGGAAAGTATTTTTCTAAAAACAAATCTTTGAACTCCCTCAATTCCATATTTGATACATCATCATCTTCCTTCATGTTTTGAATCAATAAACACCACTGATCAGCATCTCCAGTGAGGCGGTAAACTACCATGATAACTTTTTCCCTTTCACTGCTCCCCAAAGCCTGAAATATTTTCTATAGGGAATCTATCCATTTCTCAACTACTAAAGGATTTTTACTCCCATTGAACGTTGGTGGTTGTTGCCTCATGAATCGATCTAACATTGACCCTCCACGCTGTGGATCAGGGTGCTCCATATGGGTAAGGTTATTATTCATAACCTGCGTAAGTTGTACTAGTATGGTGATTAGCTGATCGGCACCAGTTGTATCACCAGCTCCACTATAATTATCTTGAGAAGGTGGGAAATCCTTACATGGTGTGCGTGCATTGATACGGTTTCCATTTCTTCCACTAGGCGCCATTTCTAAACAATGGCATAATCTAGATCAGTTTATGAATCAAAATACATAATCCCATACTTATAAAACATTTAACATAAATTGAACTATTTATGGATATAATCCATAATCATAAGAATGTTTTCGTTGATGAAGTATATACTCATAAACCCTTCATAATGATTTGTAAATAAAATGAGAGTTATCCTAAGCATATCCCCCAGGAGTGTCGTAACCAAGAGTGCAGCAAGGCCCATTGTCGTGCACCAGTTCCCGTTCGAGTCTAGCTCAAAGTGGTGTTTTCGGGTTTTACCCCTAGGTACATCTGTGCCAGAGCCGTCTCTACCTGCTCGTATTCAGACAGGGATGTATTCCTCAGAAAACTCACAAAATCTCTACAATACCAAAATTATAGGAAGTTCTTCTATACTAATCCTCAAAGTTCATCTTAGGTCTACGTGCTCTAATCAGAGTTTATCTAAATCTAGATTCCAAGGTTTGTACTAAATTTCCTCTGATAACAACAGTAACGCCCCGACCCTAGTTACCCAGAGTTGGTGCATTATTACATTACATTGGCATGATCTCAAGAAAGATCAAATCTCGAAAGACCGATTGGTTTAGTAGCCTTGGAAACACTAGATATATTCATAATGATTTACATTACATCATAAAGTGAAAAACTACTACAACAATATAGTCTTCATATTCCACACTCATATCCCCACATAAAATCCCTACAGGTCATTCATAACTTACTTCTTCACATCCTGGGAAAAATAAAACATAGAAAAGGGGTGAGCTCAAATGCCCAGTAAGGATAACAATATAGTGGAAACTTTCAAAAATAAGCATAAAAATTTAAGGCAATGTATAAATAAAACAAAAGCCTTTTAAACTTGAACTTCAACATATTATGGAAAATGTAAAATGAAATAATTCCATTTACTTATTCACATGGATATTCTACTAATCGAGTGATCACATACAATATCAATAACCACTTTCATAATGATGGAATGCATAATGCCAGACTAGCATAACCACATAGCCAAAGCCTCGTGCCCAGACTACAAATAAGATTTTGCCAAGGCCTTGTGCCAAGACACTAGTTTGTCTCATGAGGCCTAACGATGCATCGAGGAGCTATAGCGGGCTCCACCCATCACAAATTAAGTCGAATGCATTCCCATATGAAAAGGTTTAAACATGACATAAACATTCTTATTAAAACTAGCATAAAAAATGTCAATACTTTCATCATAAACTATGAATGGTATAAAAATAGCACATCCACAGTCAAAAATATCACAAAACCTTCAATACAATATAGAAGTTTTGTATCATAATAAATCAACTACAAATAAGTATAAAATCCTTCAAAGGATGTTGACATAGATGAAATCAAAACTCTTTTTAGAGAAATATCTCTTTCTATTTTTGAAATCATTTAAGAGTCATATATTTATAAAATAAAACATTTTCTTTTAAAATATTTACATAAGCTTGTAAGGGAAGCTTCGACGATTTTATAACGGCAGAAAATAGCCGCACCCGCCGTATAAGTTAAAAAAACATTCTTACCTTAATTTTGTCGAAAAGGTTTAAAAACACCTTGTTAGGAAAACGACGGAAAGATTCCTTTATAAACCTCTTATAAAAAAGTCAAACAAGGGTATAAATGACATTAACCCATATTCTTTTAAAAAGTAAAAATGTTTTGAAATACATTTTTAAGAAACATGGATGTGGATGATAAAGAGATCCCAGTTGATTATTACGTATAAACAACCTCGGATAATGAAGAGATTGTGAAATAACCCTTACCTTGTACTTTTCCTTGGTTTGGGTAGGTTAACCTCTTGTATAATGGTGAAATAATTGTTATTAAATTATACACGAATCATATACATTAATATGATATCATATATGATCTTTTAACATTGCTTTGTTAATAAAATTTTAGTATTATCGTTGTTTCGGGTGTTAACTTACTCGTTTTCTTTTATATGTTTTGTTACATAAGACATGTTTTTAATAGATAGTTTGTATATTATTAATATATAGAATGATATCAAGTCCTTAAAAATCATTTTTAAATCATCAAATTATAATTATACTTGAATGGATATGATGGAGAATGAATCTCATCGCGTTCGTGGAGACGGTGGTCCGTACGTACGCACGAGCGAGAATATCATTCTTTTGATATTAAAATAATATATAAGTTGATAGTATATCATATATACAGAATCATTATCATGTTATATTTATTATTTACATGAGTTACACATCATTATTATACCCATCCAAATAATAATATATTGAATAATAATTACACCACGACGTGGAGACGGTAAGCCGTACGTACGCACATATGGTGAAATGTTATTCAAAGGGTGGATAGAATACTGAATATGGTTGTACAATATTTATAATAACATCACAGGATATATATGATACTGGAGTTATTATTTTAGAATGGTAATAACAAACAAAGAAGAAGTGGAAGAAGAAAGGAACTTGGAAAAGGGTGGTGAAATCATTACCTCTTCTTCAGGTTCGTCTTTTTGATTTGATCAAAAGGGCTCCTTAGGTTGGCTTTCTGATCAAAATAAGGCCTCTAGGTTGTATTAAGGGAAGTTGGGAGAGTATTTGAGCAGAGTTTTTCTGAACCAAAAGTCTTTGAAGGAGTGAAGAAATGATAAGGAGGAGTGCCCTTTTATAAGAGGGGTGAGGGGCACCTTTGGAAAAGCTAGAAATATTAATTTATAATAAATTCATATTCGTTTTCTAGTGGCTCCAAAGTTTATTATTCAAATTTTAAGGTGGGGATAGGTCTAAAAAAATTCAACCAATAGAATTTAGACAGTTTTGGGTTACTATATTAGCCTTATCTTTAAGTATTAACTCTAAGACAATTAGTTTCACTTTTACAATGTCTCTTTGTATTTTTATATTATATGGTTAATAAAAATACCATATACATCCAAGAGATCCCAAAGTGGTCCATTAATGATACAAATATCATTATATAATTCTCTCGGACGAACAATAGATTTTTAGAAATTTAATATCAAATGATAATATAATATTTTTTTTAAAAACTCTTTTATGTCAATTTTGACACTATTCAATATTTGATTTTTGTGAAACTCATAACATAATGATTACTTCTAAAAAAGTTAATTAAATCAATCCTAATATGTCATATTTTCCTAGAAAATTATTTTAATTCATTAAAAGTCTCAAATTATATTTATTTGGGTACTTATAATATCAATTATTTTAAATTTTAACTATTATGCTAATTACTGCATCATCATTGTGTCATAAATAAATTAAATTATATAATGTCTAAAAATTACAAATAAACTATAATTATGTATTAAATATTTTTATCTTTCTAATGAATATTTATAGTCGCAAATCCAACATACATAACCCTATGTAAAAATTGTTTTGCTAAAAGATATATGCTTGTGTCATTTTTGTACTCATTTTAACTTAATTAAAAATAAAGTGTCCCTATCACCTACAAGTGGCTCCATGGGGTCCCAAAATCGACCCAAAGATGACTATGGTCGAAAATGTATCAACCAATAAGGCTATGACATTTTTTAGGGAAATTTATTATTATTATTATATTATTTTTTAACCCTTATTTATCGGATTTACCCTTAACCATGGTAAATAAAATATTTACCGAAGTAATTATTCAAAATGTCTAAAAATAAAAGTTACCTATTTACACAATTTGAACATCCTGATTCCAAATATGGAATCCATTATTCCAAAATCAAAACACAGAAGCATCAGAAATTAATTTAAAATTAATTCCCTTTGTTAAAACAAAAAGCGTGTTTTTAAGAGATAATAATTATCAAAAGATTGACACTTGTTTATGTCCGGTTTAATTGTAAAATTATATCTAATGACCAAAATTATATTAAATGGTAAAAATATATTCTAAATATACTTTAAAACCACTCAAATTCATAATTTATTACTATGAATTATTTTTATTAAAAAATTCGTTTTTAATTAAAACGTAGTAATTTTCACTATTCATCAAAATATTAAAGTTATCCGAAAAGTACCAAAATTTCACCTTAGGCTAAATTCGATATTCCTAATCCAAAAATGAAGTAAATTTTGAAATATAAAATATATATAATTTCAAAAATTAGGTATTACAATTCATAACAGCTAGTTTGATTGGTTGTGGTGTGTTAGAACTCGATGTTGCGTACAACACACGCTATCGCATTATTCAAAGAGAAGCATACCGTAGAATCTTGGGGTGTTAAAACATACATGAGATTCATAGTGGTTATCCCCACCATAAGAACCAACCATATTAAATGAAAAACATCGGCTGACACATAAAGACACATTTTTTAAAAAATATTTGGGAAGAGCGCACGGTTAGTCCGCATGATTTGGAAAACCGTGCACTAACTGTGCAGATCATTCATTCCGCATGGATTCCTGGCACATTGTCACTACTAATCATGAAAAAACTGTGTGCTCAGCCTATCTATCCAAATTTACAAACATTCTATATTGATTCATTGGAAACCAAAGGGGTTGGAATGACATTAGGTGATGACATGGGTACAAGACCCTCCACCTATTTCCACTGAACAGGAAGAATAAAAGAAAGATGAAGACACCAGTGGTTGAAAAACATAATATTTTTTATAATAAGGATAAGACATTGTACAAGGCTTTAATTGACCCTGGGATTTCCCCTAACCACGAGCCAGCTTCTCTACGAGACCTATGGTTGGATCTCAAATGACTGAACCATCTTCGTCATTGTAGTTAGGATTTGGAAACCCCCTGAACACGAATTCTTCTTCCAGTGATACAAAACACTACACTAGATTCCCTAATAAGATTACCAATACACAACACATTACAAAATCACTTAACCCCAACCAAACATTTCATTAAAACAAGGCCTTAGAATATGCACACACATCACACCATGATTCTTCGGGTGAGAAACAACATAAGGAAAGGATGCATATAAACACATTCCTCTAAAACAGAGGATTTTGATGTTTTTCCAATGGAGAAATATTTCCAACATAAAAATACTCTCATAGGATATCAAAACCTTCACCTTTATAGTCAAATGAGAAAATGACATCACAAGGCAACACTGAACCGGACCATTGCGACATATAGAAAGAATACATTGAACATGACCTCATTCTAAGTTCCTAAACAACACAAAATTACAGAAAGTTTCTACAATAGCCTCTCATAACCATATTCCCAATACTAGTCGGTTTACATGAACTCCTTATTAATTAAAACTATGAAGAACACAGAGGCCCTCTTAGACACCATCGATACACTCTTCTACACTAACAAACCCATACCACTTCCACCATCGAAAAATTAGGAGAATTAAGAAACTAAGGTCTCTTCTAACCTTCCATGTGCACTCTTATACTAAAAGAGGATCCAAAAATCAATGAAAGGAATTGTGTGTAGACTCAATCAAAAAATATCGATAAATGATTCTTTATATAGATCAATGGGAGTATTTTCCAATGACGAAACAATCTGGGATTCACTTCAGTTGTGTATTAACCATTAATGGGGGAATAACTTATCCAACGAGAGAACCCAGGGACCCAACCAAGATGGTCCATTGGTCAAAATATTCAACAAACCAGATCCAATTAGATGAAGTTAGCCACCATAAAGGTGTCCTAAAACATATCTCAATGGATACTACTAACATGTCCTTCTACCCAGCTTACAGACCAAACACAAACCCATAACACAATTCGAACAGGAGGGGTTCTTTGACTCATAACATCCCACAACATCAACATTTTCAAAAAACACATAATATACACCATCCCCAACAATTCTTTATGACATCATGTTTTTCTTTAAATTTTTTTTTGAAAACAAATTATTCAATGATTAGCATATCAACCAATGGTACACAATGTGCCTCACACATGGTTGTTTATGTGCCATACTAGCCACCATACTCATAACCATCCCGAAACGCATCCTGTCATTCCATCAACTATCCATTATCCCATCTAACCCCATGCATGTGGTCTCTCAATGAAATTACAAAGGTTAAAACCTAAATTCTCTCCACTTTTCAAAACCAAAATGGTCAACCAACACATCCCCTTTCTCAAAACAGCTAACCACAATATCAAAATCCCAAATCACAGCTTAAAAAACATTTCATAATGACACAACCATTTAGAAATGAACATACTTTCACATTATTTAAATCAATTTCAAAACATATTATCCCATTAAAACAACCTTTGGTTGTTTAGAAAACTCTATCGAAAACACTTTTCCAAACCAGCTAAATATAGTTCATGCCTTCAAAAGAGGTGTAAGCACACCATTTTCTATTTCCAAAAAATACTTAAAATTCAGTTCCACTACTTCATAAATCATCAAATTTCCTCTTTATTTGAAAATAATTTCATTAAATCTTTACACTTCTTAAAACCAAGTCACTTTAAAACAAAAGGTCCATGATTTCAAAACTAAAGTACAAAATAATGCAAGAGGAAACTAGTTTCAATGGGTGACTTAGAAATATGGTTGGTGGCCATATTCCAATCACCTCACCATCACATAGTGTGTTATAGGGAATATCCCAGGCTCCACATGTCTTGCAAGACCTTGCGAGCTCACTGAGACCATTAACCCAAATCTCTTTTCATTTACCCTAATCATCATCAAACCAAGAAAACCAAAGGACCTAGATAAATCTAGAAATCCCCTGGGAACATGAATCCCATAATGAGGTGTGTTCATAAAGCACACTACCCATAACTTGAATACAATGTCATGAAAATCCTAACTCCAGACTGTCCCGACTATTTCCTAAATAACATGACCCAAAGAGTTAACCTGAACCTCCTCTGATACAATTTTGTCACGAACCAAATCTGGTCTCCACCAATACTGACACCAAACCTGGCCCATGACAAGGCTTGAAGGGATTTCTTGATCCCCACCGGATGGTACAAGTTCCTGGGTATCATAAAAAAGAGAAATGGGAATTATTTACCCGGGTTTATAAACGTAAAACTACAAATGAATCCAATAAAAATAATATAGATTTTTCAAACCAAACAATATTTTACAAAAATTCAGAACTGAATTACATAGTTTAAAACAACTCACCAAGACTATATAGAAGTTAAGAAACCAAAATGAAACATCCCAAAAACCCTCATGGCAAGGGAGCCTCCCAAATGCTATATACACAAGACATTACCACCAACAAAGACCTACGAGAAGCCCGAACCACTAGTACTAACAACTGTACCCAACCTGCGACCAAAAAAACCAAGTCTACATACACCCAAGGGTGTCAATAAGGTGTGAGAAAATTACCAGTAGGAAACCACCACTAGGATATTACATGTGATAAACATTAAATGAAGAAAATCTTTCAAGATTTCATAAACATGAAATGCTGGTTACTATCTCTAAAAGATGCAACATAAAAATGAAAACAGTTTTCAAGTGAGATATCATTAAGAATAAACACTTTTAAAAATAATGTCCAAACTACTGAATTTTCCATCCAACCATACATTATGCTGATGGTATGAAAAAAGTAACTAATGAGCCTAAGAAATGGGAAATAACCTCAATGCACTAGCTCATTGTGGGTCCCTGGTACCTCATATATCTGTAAGAGTAACCGTAAAAAATATATGTTCTCGTGCATGAGGCACTAGTAGGGAACATACCCGTAACCTAGTGGTCCCCAATAATCATCATCAAAAATAAGTTTGAGTTGTAAGTGTCAATCATGCTATGTGAAACTGAGGCCAAACCCCACGGATTAACTAGCATACTAGTACACGTGCACCCACCAAGATACCTAGGTTTTCCCTTTGTGCTCAAACAAGTTCAACAAGTCATGAAATATAATTTTCACATGAAAATATCATTTCCTCATAAAAAATTAACCAAATATCCCACATGTGTACCACCCATGTCCCAAAAGTTTACTTTTCATTCAAATTGATTTTGAAATCTGACTCACACCAAAATATCTCACAACACTTTTCACATTTCATTAACACTTCCACAAATCCATTAAACAATTTTATCAAACCATTCAAATATATTTAAACTCACATAAAATCCCACTCACTGGTTACATAATACCCTTTTCATTATCAAAATTCATTTTACACAGTACACTCACACAAAACATCCCCCAACACTTTCATGTCTCTTACACACTTTAGTAAATCTTTCAAACTTTTTTCTAAAACATTTACAAGTTAAATCACAACACATAACATCACCTCTCACATTTAAAATGTCCCATTTTATAATATTAAGTCTTTAAAATAGTTTTCCAATATGGTTTCACCACATACAGAAATCATTAAATCATTCAAATCTTTCATAAAACAATTCCAAAGAGTATACCCAATTTTTGATCATAAAAACCATTTCAAAACAATATTTCATGGACAAAACCACACCATTGAACTACCAAAGTAGAATTGGCAGTCCTAGAGTCATTTATAAAACCACTTTCATGTGTTATAAAATCACCTTGAATAATACCATGAATGATACAAATGAAAAGACCCATTTTCATAAAATGCTTTCAAGAAGTATAAAAAAATTTTACACACCAAACCTATTCCAAAAACCCCCTTCCAAGCTCCACATGACAATAAGGCATTGTCAAAAAAGAATTTTCAGCTATTTTAAACAACTAATAAATCAATTTCATATTTTCTAAAACAATCACCAAAGATACCACATGTGTTACATTTTATAAGTTCACAACTTCAACAACAATGAAATTATAAAATTAAATGCTCAACCAAATCAATCAAAAATGTTTTTCTCACCACAAACAGAATTCGGGTAACATGAAAACCCATTAAAACGAGAAAACTAACTCATCAAGGAATGGTTAACCATGGAATCAACTACCGAAAGTGTCGAATCCCTCAAAACATGGTGTTAAACATCAACTGAAACCCCTCCACACAACAAGGAAGATAAATCCAGCCCTAGACCACAATATTTAACCAAAAAGACACCAAATAAAACCCTAGGTTCTAACCCTAACATCTGTACATTTTATAACATAATGAATGTGGGAGGAAACCCTAAGGGAAAAGGAAGAAAATAAGAAGGAATCACGTACCTCGAAAAATATCGAAGGCATCACACAAAATAAACTAGTAACTGAATTAGAAAACAACCAAATATTCAAGGGAGGTTCTAAAAAGGATAAATAGATCATGTAGGAACTAAATGGGGGTAAATATTTAGAAATAAAAGAGTTATGAAACAATCAACTTACCACTTCAATTATGGGAGATTTGAAAAATTAATAGAAGATTCATCCAAATTCACAATGAAACCGAGCTCCAAAGAGAAGGAGAAGAAAATGGGGGTGCACCTTGTGTATGTGGGCTCGAGTTAGAGTTGGAATAACTGACAAAACGTATAAATTGAAATATATATTAAATAATTTAAAAATTAATTTTAATATAGGAAATGAGCTTTCTGGCAGGCCCAATCCTTTCAATAAAAAGCCAAATCAACCAGGTTTATGGATTTCTAAATAGTCCAAATTAATATGGTGGTATTAATATGTTAGTGGATTCTATGCAAGAATTGGAATAGATAACAAATGTTGAAAAATGAAATAGTTATAATGGAATCAATATTTATTTTTAAATCTGGAATTGGGCTCACGGTTTGGTCCAATTCCGAAAACCTCACCCATTCCTCCATAAAAGTTTAGGAAACCCTCAAAACTAAGAAAGAATGGAAATTAAATGAAATTTAACTTTAAAATAAGTCTTGTATATGATAATTACTAGGGAATTTGGGATCAGCATATTTCAGTAGTTTAATTTTATTATAATAACATTTTTCATACCATTTTATATATGGGACCTTTTTAGGAATTATATGGGAAGTGGTGTCAAACTCTAGCTTTTTAGGTTTAATTCGTGGAATTGATGTTTAAGGGACAAGAATTAATAGAGGGATTGGTTGAAAAAGTGATGATGATCCATAATAACATGATGATATCTCAAGGAAGGAAGACAAATTATGGAGATGACTGGAGGAAATACTTTTCTTTCAAGGTATGTGATAATATTTTCCTTAGAATCAAAGCATTGAAAAGTTTTATTCATTTTGTTAAGAAAGGAAAGCTGTGTCCACAATTCATTATACATTATGAAATCTTGGAGAAAGTTGGACAAGTTTCCTATGAAGTAGATTTTCCACTATGTTTATCTTTGGTACACAATTATTTTCATGTTTCAATATTGAGAATGTATGTTCTAGATTCATATCATGTTTTTTTCCCATAAGTAGTTTAGTTGGGAGAAAACCTTTATTATGAAGGGAAACCTATTTAGATTATTCATCAAAGAGAAAAATTATTGAGGAATTATATTATCCATCATGTAAAGGTTTTTTTGAGAAACCACATGGTTGAAGAAGTATCACGAGGATCTAAATATTCTATGAGGTAAAGGTACCCTCCCTTTTTTAATATGTAAATAATATTTTTAAGATGAAATTTCCAGAAGGTGGGTGAATGTAACACCCCAATGTTTTACAAGTAAATTTAATAAAATGCATGAAACACCAATACTCTATGAGACACTACTTTTTTCAAGGAGACAGATATAAAAATATTGTTAAACATAATTTTTCCGCTTCTATGATTTGAATTTCAAATGAAAGACATATATAGTTACGATCAGTATGTTATTTGGATTCAGATAGAACCAATGTTATTTTTTAGTGAATATTACCATACCCTTATGAATAATAATATGAATAGTAATATGACCCCTATGAATATTAAATCTTATTATTATTTTATTTTCGAAATGTTATAATATAATGAAATCTTGATTAATTTTTCAAGATGTTACAGAATTTATTATAGTTTTAAAATTTTTATTTTTAGAATTAATGATGCTTTTATTTAAATCATAAATTAATCATATTTAGAAAATTATTTTGGAAAAATAGAGTTCATTTTTAAATTCTACTTTTTAAAAAATGGTTAGTTGGAATGTTATGAGTTTTTTAAAAATTCATGATTTTTTATGAATAGAAAAATATATTAATTTACCATGTATATACATTTTATGTTATATAAACTATTATTAGAATCATTAATGATGTAAGAACCCTTGATAATAACTCAAATTCTCTCTTTAATTTTTTGGGTCACATTAATACATACTATTCATAGTCTTGAGTTAAAATATTAAACTAATGCATAAAATAATAGAAAACCCCTTCTCTCCTCCAATATAAATACAACCCTTCATACCCCTATTTCTCTCACACCTCTCAAGATTTGATAATTGTCTCAATTATTCCAAATACAATTATAAAGGCTCATACCCACGTCCAATAGCTATTATTCTCACCAAATGGCCAAAACCAAAGGCCTAAATAAGGATCTCAATGAGAGGAGATGAAGAGGTAAAAATCCTCTCTCTTATTCTTGTGTTTTATTTTCAATTATTTAATTTTATTGCACTCTATTAATATCCCCATATCCAAGAGGATTGAAATCACCAATATTATTTAATTTATTGGTTTTTATCATCTTTATGAAATAATTCATCATAAATATTCCTCTCCTCTTCCTCTTATTCTAAAAATGAAAACTTCATCAGTGATGTTTTGATCTATCGACACTGTGGATGACATGTATTCAATTTACTTTAATTAATTCAAAGATGGTATTAAAAAAACATTAATAGTTGAAACATATTGTAAATGTAATGATATTATCTCGCGTATATTATTGAATTTTCGAATAATAATAATATTAAAGGTATGTGAGGAATCAATTTTGTGATTATCAAAGTACCGCCAAAATGATCTAAATGAACATCACTAATGATTTATCTAATGATTCATCCTCATACCATATATCCAAAATATTGAATTGAATAATATAATATTCTTGAAACATATTAAAACCATTCTATTCCACTTCTAGTGTTTTTCTTCTGTTCGACAAATAAATCCTGGCTAAACCGACCATGGAAATCATTTAAAAATGCAACCAAAAAAATTGAACGAACAAAATATTATTAATTAATATGTAGAATAATGTTTTAATATCATCATATAAGGTGTAATAATCATCAATATGTTTCTATAAAATATTACTAAAACAATTTTAACTATAATAGTGCTGGTTTAAAAAATTCTACAAAAGACAAACCTAAAGCAAGGGAATTATTAACCCAATTTCCATTTTTAGGATAACCGTACACTACAGTAATTATATACTACTATGATTATTTGTGTAAAAAATTTAATTTATATTATGATTTATTGTGTTTATTTATAGTTTATACACACAATCCTCTATATTTATTAATTCTCACTTCAATTATATGATATTTGTAAGATACATTAATTTAAAAAATCATTTATTAAGAAACTATTTTTCAAAATTGAAAATCTATGTTTTAATGTAATTATTAATGTTTAATGTTTATGTTATGGTTCTTGGGATTTTTTATGATGATATGTGGTGCATATACCTCCCTTGCATTGATTGGTTATGTGTATGTTAGAGGTTATCTGTATTGTTACTCCAAGTCTAACTGCGTCAGTTATAGCATAATTTAGTGGTCATGATTACACTATAAGGTCTCCATGAGGATTAAAAATCATAATTTTTCCATGAGGATTACAAAATTATGTAATTAACTACCCAAGAAACCCTTATTTTATATTTATTTTTTCTATGATTTATAGAAATCCCAAGTTTCATAATGTATGTATATGATTCCTTATGTGTGAGAAGTATGTATATTGTTTAATATGTTTATAGTTATTCCTGAACTAATAGTTTCTATCCTTATTATTATATCCCCTATTAATTTGTTTTCTCATATAATGTTCTAAAATGTTTTTCATAGGCTGTAGAAATGGGTAAAACAAAATAAGAATCCATGATAAATGTTGTGAATACTATCCATTATAATATTTTCATTCTTTTATTTACAATGTTTATAATATAAAAGAATTATTTATTGTTTAGAGATATACCCACTTTCTATTATTATGGCTTGACATGTGTGATTTATTTCAAGGCATTCTAAAACTGTAAAATCAAATGATCTTTGGGAATGTAAAGAGGAAAAATCTTTTTGAAATTGTTAACTTATATAATGTTTGAGGTCATTTCCTTAAAAACGAGTTCATCCTTTACTATAATATATATATATGTAACATTTTTAATGTATTTATTATATTTCATGGTTCCTCATCCATGTTGTTCTAGTGCATATCGTATGACAGGGAAAATTATTTCACATTACAATAAAACCTTCATATGACATAGTGAGTCTTGAAAAGAAATCTTGAATCATGAAATTGTGAAATTAATATCTTGAATCATGATTCAAAAATCCTTAACGGATTATAGTTTGCAAAAAATGAATGTAAATTCAAGAAAATCATTGGTTTTTTTCACAAAATTCTTCATTGGATTGAAAACATGTGGTAATATTGATCCTAGTTCCATTTCATTTGATACTAGGTGCACTGATTTATATAGAGTATCTAAATGTTGAATCACATCTTCATTATAATCATGATTTTATTTTTTTAATCCTATAGAATTTTTTTATTATTGTTTTCCTCTCATTATAGTATGTCTATTTTTCATCATGTACATAGGTTGAATGAGTTGAACTGAATTAATTTAATCTTGGAGATTATCTCTAAAAAAGTAATTTAGATAAAAAACAGACATCTCCAATGAAATTGGAATTAAAAATAAAAGAAATTGAATATTTTAAAAATATAATGTAATAAAAAATGTATACTAAAAAAATTATTAATTATTTTTCATATACTTGTTTTGAATTTGGGAATTTCTCAACCACATTATGGTTTCATTCACAAGAAAAGGATCAAAACTCATTTATGTTTCCTCCACCCCTAAAATATTAAAATAAATGACTAAATTATAAAACTATTTTTTTATTGACATATGTTTTAAAAAACATTAGACACAAGTAGTGAATATTCTCCTAAAGATATTTAATAGGCACATACGATAATCCTAAGGGGTGTGGAACCTAGTGTAAAGTTGAAAAATAATAGTGTTATGGTTCATTGATTAAATAACAACAGTTATTCTTCACTAGTATTGTGGTCGACTATATCATATTTCATTCAAATATTTCAATTCATATCAAGGTAATATATTTTTCTTTGAAACAAGTGTTTTCTATGATTATCTTTAATCTCTCTCAAACTCTTTCAGACATGAATGTAGAAAATAAAAAAAAATTAAGAAAATTTTATCTTGTATGGATGACCGACCTACTCTACATGGATGGAATTGAATTGTTCTCATTATAAAAATTTACAATATTTATTACAATTCAGTTCTCATCATTAATAATTCAGATTTATAATCTAGAAGGGGAATATAATGGTAACTAGAAGAGTTTATTGTTTAGTTATTCAATATGTTAATGGTGTTCATTTCATTTATGGTGGGAAAAGACATTTGGGATTATTATTTTTCAACATTTTGCCAATCAAAATTATCATTACATTGAATCTCATTTTATAAACTACAAAAAATGTAACGAATAAATATATATGGTGAAGGATATTTAAAAACATTATTTAATATTTTATCAATCATTATGCTATTTTTTAAATTATTTATATGAATAATGAACTATGATATGAACATTCATTGTTAAAATTATATTTTCTAATCAAAAATTAAAATTATGGATAACATAAATTCTAATTCAATTCAATAAACCGCAACCACATAATGAATGTATCACATATTGTATTTATATATCATTCATAATCAAACTCTATCATTGAATTCCTTTATCTAGTTTGATTTTTGGAATTTTAATCTTCAATCTGTAATTTTTGTAATATATAATAATCCATGTCAGTATTGTAGTGTATTTTGGAACACAACATTGAAAAATATATACTTTTTCCAATAATCATTTTACGTTGAAACTATAATTCTCTTGAAAACCCATAACCATTTCAGATGATCCAGCATCGTTGTGCTAAAATAATTAGTAATATGTGTTTCCTATATAAAACTATAATTGAATTCAAGGAAATGGATGGTAAAAAAAATCATACATCCATTTCAATTTTTGGTCTCTCTATAGGGATACTGAAGTAGAAAATGTATCCTATTTATAGAAACGTATATAAATATATTTATGATTATTTAATAAATAAAGGATATGTGAATTTGATAATTTTATGAAGCAGTGAAATTTTTGGTGCTTTTTCTATTATTTCATGTTATTCATTAAAATATGGAATGTAGATACAGTGTGCACTTTCTATAGAAAATCATGTGGCAATAGATGGTCTCACATAGTATTTGATATTTACGGTTGAAGGTATGAAGAAAAATTCTCCCCTCCATGACATTCCTCTTGCACCACCATATAGATAATGACCCCTCATTCTCCCCTGGTATGACTGCATGAAAATCACCTATGCATGAAATCATTCACTTCCCTCAAGCTAGTTCTGTTTGGGACTCATGGAACTGAAATGTATATCAATACGTTTATCTTGATATTGAAATACTTGGTCTATATATGGTATGGTCCTCCACTCTCATTGTAGATATGTTGGAATCTATATTAACTATTTCATGAGTCGTCTATATGAGAAAAAATGATAATATTTTCAATCATATTTCCAGAACAAACCCATTATTAGGTTGAGTAGGCATAGCCTTTATTAAATACGTCAATCAATAAGAAACCCATAATTTTGTCTTAATATATCATCTAGTAATTAGAACATGGACCCCCCAATGGGTTATAAAATTATCAATGTGGATGAACCAATAAATATGAACAAACTTAATGGTACTATAGTGTTTTCCCATAATAATTATGGGAATATTATCACAGCTAACCATTATTATCACTATTCATATTGGGGACGCGATGGATGAATACCATTTAATTTACATTGAAATTAACTTTTTTAGACAGGTAGGAAATCCATCATCAATGAATGAGACTGCCTCATGGTTATAAACACAGTCCATATAATGGAATTGTTAACTTTAACTTTTAGTCCATTGATTTTAAAGATCTAGTTAATGCTACACCACATCAGAGCTCCATAGTTCACATTTATTATAATAGATGGTAAAATTTACCTCAATTGATGGTGTCTTGATTCATTAATAGTGTTTACCATACATTTTTTGATTATTTTCCTTAATTGATATTTTCTCTTGTAGTTTGATACCTTTAATACTATAATTAAATTAAAATAAATTTTTTTAAAGACAAACCTCACTAGCATTGATCTTTTTTCACTAAGAATCAACTTAAAGTGTCTCTAATACAATATTTATCATATTGAAAATTTTCAATATTTGGTTAACTGTACCAAAAAAATTATATATATATATTTTCTATTCTTCCTATAAATTATTATTATTATTTTTCCCCATGGAACATATGAGTGTTAGTGAATTATTATTTATGAGTAGGGTTTAATTATTATTTGTTTTATTTATATTCATATTCCATGTCCCATGTATATTAAATAGCATTCGATAATTAGTATTATTTAATTATTACTATAACCATTTACTATTATAATTAAATTATTATTGTTGTTATTATTTTTATAATAATTTTTTATAGTTAACATTATTTTATATAACATTATATTTTAGTTATTAGATATAATATAAATAACTAATTATTATTATATTTATTTAGTTATAATATTAATTACTAATTTTATTAAAAAATTATTTATGATATAGTAGTTTGAAGAAAATGAACCAACTCCCCCACATGTTAGTTGGAAAATACATGCAACCTTGCTCTATGGGCCGAACCACTACCAACCATCCAATTATAAATTTTAATTCCCTTTCATTTGAGAATAAATGAACCATACCAAAATCCTACGCCATTCATCATTTTCATCTATTTCGTATTTATTTTTAATTTTATTTACATTAATAATTATACAAATATTTATTTTAAATATTAATAGAATTGTTTTTCAAGTGTTAATGTAAGAAAGTTTTTACAAATGTGACATGCTTTAGGGTGTTTATTATATTTATTATGTATTTTATCACATTATAATTTTTATCATAATTTTTTTATCTTATATACTAATAGTGTTTTTAAATTTGTGATGTCCTTTTTTCTTGAATAATTTATATCAAAACTTCTAATCAGGGGTATGTGTTAATTTTTAGTGTTAGTATAATTTTATTATATTTGAATTCTTCAATATATATATATATATATATATATATTTAGTTATACATTTTATACCAACATTAGACATATCTATCTTCGACATGAAATAGTATTCTCTTTGGAGATAACGTCCACTTCAGTTTCTAGGCTATACCAATATGAATCAACTATAATGTATAAGTGACACCAATTTTGGACTATGTATTGTTCTCATATTTATTTCACTAAAACACTAACACTGCCACGTAGTAACAAAATATATTCCCATTAGCGATATATAGTATCTTTATAACAAGAGGAGCATCCTAAATAGTCTTACCTCACATACTTGCATGCAAGTCAGCTTCACATTCGATATAATTCCTTCTAACTCAACTCACAAATAATCATACTTATATGTTGTCATATATGAAGTTATCATGTGTTTTGTGAAGTTAATATGAGGCCTATATTAAGTTACTAATAATGATATTAAAAAAGTCAGCATGATCACATCCACATTGACCACAACGCTAGTTAACATACCACAAGAGATAGAAGAGTGAAGGAGAGGAAAATATTAAACTGTCATGATATTATTTTTGACCTATTGTGAACCAAATTTGATACTACTGTGATTGTATTTATTTAGATACAAAAAATCAATTTCTAGAGATTCATTATGTTAAAATAATGTTACCATGTGTTTTATTTCTTAGTGATCATAAAATTTTATTTCAATACAACCATAAGTTATTCTTTAAAAGTTAATGAGAGTATTTTTCAAGACACCACAATATATAATTTAAACCAAACATGATAATATTTATTTGATTACATGTCGAGAATGATCAAACGGTCTGTATAAGACCATGAGTATTCATAGAATTGTATGTTAATCACCTGAAAGGCTTATTCCTCACACATATAGTTCGTTATTTTGTTTAGTTTTCAAAAAAATATTATTTCATCATTCTATGAATTAGAGACACTTTCATATTTTGTTAACAACAAACATAATTTTATCTATTTTTATTTTATCTATTGAATTAAAAAATAAATATAATTTATTAATAATGTGATATAAAATTCAGAATAAAAAATAATGTGGATGTATTTTTTGAATTTATAATTTTCATATTATTTATTTTAACCTATTTTGTGTAGTTTTAGAATTATTGAATTATTAGAAATCTATGTGAGTGATTTTAATCAATTTATCTATTTGAAATTATTTTATTTATTCTTATGATAATATTATAATTTGTGTTAATGTGTTTAATGTAGTGAATGTAGTGTGTCAATATTATTACAGAATACACACAATGTATTAACAGGTAATGGCGTGTTTCCATATTTTAAATATTTCTAACAATTTAATGACAATGATAATGTTTGGAAACTCCAACATAAAGATAATCATAGATTATTGTTGTGGATTATATGTTATATAGAGACCAAAGGATTCATTGTAATGCATTATTGAGTGAATTTCTTAATACTCAATGTAAAGAACAATTTTTATGAAAAATTATAATTATATTCTATAAAAAGGTTCCATAGCTGCAATAAAAAAAATTCATTCATGCAATTGATTATTTCTATGTTAATTAAAGATCATTAAGCTAAATCATATTTATTTCCATATGATATAGGCCAGTTTTGATTGTTTTTAGATTTATTTGTGTTATTTATCATTCATAAATTTGTAATTGTAATCCAAAATTGAAACATTTATCAATTTGAAAAAAGAAGGTATTGGTTATTCAACCATCAATATGCATTGTTCATGGGTTGTGCCTCTTAAATATGTTTCTGGACATTTTTGGTTGCGAGTCTCGAATAATGTTCTGTCAAACTAGTCTATAAATCCTATAAAAAGTTAGGTTTTCCCCTGATTATTGTAAATAGAGATTAATGTAAACATTTTATCACTTCATTAAAAGTGAGTCACCATAGTGGGTTTTAATATTCTCACCGATTAGAGAATATTGAAGAGTAGACTAAGATCTTGGTTGAATGTACCTCCTTAAAAATATTGTGCACATATTTTAATTAATGATTCACTATATTTTGAACATTTCACATCATTGTTGACTTATTAAATAATAAAAATGGTTGATCATTTTTTATAATAGTGATTAAAGAAAATATTTATCCCTTTATAGTTTATTATTTAGATATATCTCTATCCAAAAATTTGTATCAGATCTATGACATTGTTATGGATGGTTTAGCTAAACTCTTTTGATACCTGCAATCTGTATCAAAGGGTAGAGACATCATAAATACAGTGTAACAACATTATTCTATTTCCTAGAACCATTAATCGGTATCAGATCCTAAATATCCTTTGTGATGTTTTTGTTTATAACAATTATTTTTTTGAATTTTATTTACAAATTAATGTTTTTGTAAATCAAGTAAAATATATGCTACCGAATGTTTATAACATGTATTATGTGTTGTTACAGAAAATATAGATATATAAAGTGTTTTTGAAAATATGGTAATCAGATGAATAATTGGGAAATCATTTAGAAACAATCCACCAGATAGATATATTGATAGAAAATCACAAGATTATAGAAAATCAAACTATTAAATTTAATTATTTACAAATTCTAATTGTGTTTGGATATAATATATCATTCCAAAATAAGCTATATGATTCATTTATATTCATTCATGTTCTTAGAATTTAATAAAAAAAATCATTATACATGGTGTTTTTTTAGATGAAATGAGAGGACCATGTTTTGTGAGATTTCCAAGTAGAAGTTTTACTATTTTAGTTTATCGATCCATAAAGCACCAAAATTAGATGTTTTTACACTATATGTTTTAATTATTTGATGTTTTAAGAAATTAATATTTTCTGAATAAATGTGGTTCATTTTATCGGATTCATGTGATTAGAATTGAATCTTCAGATGATTTTTTTTAGAAATACTATGTTTTTTAATTTTGAGCTATATGTTTTTATGGACATATAAATGTAAAAAATATGATGAAGTTATTGAAAAAGTGAAGAGATTGAGTGTTATGTTGGACTAATCATATCAGAACAAATATTTATTTCAGTTAATATAGAGGACCAATCTGAAAAAATGCATCATATTCAGATATTGATCTATCAAATGGGTTTCCTATACCGATATATCAAATGAGATAAAGACACTTATCCATTAGATGAAATTTCTACACCGAAGGATCCGATGAGTGGTTGATAATGAATGTCATTAGATATGTATGTCTATAGGACAAATGAATAGATGAACTAATAGAGAAAGTTTCTAATTACTTTTGATGAAATTTCCAAAATAAATAAACGTCTATTAGTAAATAAAATACTTCAAATTTAGAAGTTTTTACAAAAAAATTTTATTTGAAACTATAGGGTTTTGATGTTGAAATAATGTTGTCAATATTTTTTTTCATGAAACATTATAGTAAAACAATTATCATTAATTTTTATATTGCAGTTCATGTTTCTTTATATGAATTCGAAAAATAGTGTTATATGGATGAAAAAATGATATATTAAGATGTTTTAGTATATTATTTCCCAACTGAGGTTTTGATGTTTCAGAAGATTTTTGACAATTCATGTAGTTTCATGAAGTCACCACAAGATTTGAGAATAAAAAATAAATCAAAATGATGATAAAATGGTCAATCAATTTGGGGTTTGATTATTTTCATTGATTGGGAAAATAAATAGGTTTCATGCCCTTTTCTCAAATAGAATCACTAATAAATAGAAGTACATATTACACCATTCGCAGTTACTATGCCGAGTGGTAAAATAGATGAAGTGGTGAATCATTTATGGAAAAATTGAGTTTTCAAAAGAATTTTTTAATGAATATTTTATTGTACATGGGTTTTTATTATATGATCATACTAGATATCATTCAAAATACTAGATAATGGGTTATTACTCTAATAAGGATCTGATTGAAAAATTGATGAGAGTTTCAAAATGGTGTATAAATTTTCAATAGAATAGAATAATATTAATTTTTTATAAGAATATCTAAAAGGGGTCATCATTATAATTATACCATACAAAGTCAATAATACACAACTAGTCTGAAAGAGGCTGATCAAACACATGTTTTAAAAAGCCATATGTGAAGAAGAAAGTTACAAGGATCATCATTTTCTTGTGGATCAGAATATTATAATAAAAATATGTTAACTTACTATAGTCATTATAATCATTCCTATCATAATATATATTTCTTATAACAATATTTTACACTAATTTTATTTATTTTATCATAATATTGTCTTTTCATCCACCCATTGTAATGGTTATGCAAGGATGTTGTTTATCACATTGAGGTAGAAAATTGAAAAACTTATTTTTCTTGTTTCCTTTTCTATTTATAAATTAACTATATATTATTAATTGTTAATAATGATATAAATCATAAATCCTACATGGTTCAATATTCATAGAGCTGAAATTTTAAAAATGGAAAAAAATCAAACCCCCATAGTTGTTCATTATCATTTGGAACATCAATTTTTATCAGAGAGGAGGTTACCAAGTTATAAAAATATATATGAAATATAAATTGGAAAAATAATATTTTGGATTCCTGAATTTTATCTAAAAAATTTGTATATATGAAAAAAATATAATGATTCAATATCTCCCATCTATTAGGCTAGATGATGTCGACTCTAATATAATTGTGTATCATACAAATATGGAAGATTACGCAATGAAAATTTTTTGACAAGAGAATTATTTATGTGATAGAAAACACTACAATTTTATTTTTATTTCTTCATCAAAAAATGTTTATATGATGGTTATTGGTCTTATAATAGAATTGAGTATGTGGTATATGGTGAAATTCATATTTTTCAGGAATAATAAATGATGAAAATATAAAAATTAGTAATATCAAGTTTGGGACATTTTAATGAGAGATTATGAAACTATTGATATGTACATCAACAGGTTAAATGAAGTTTTTCTCAACATTATAAGATTTTTATACGTCTTGGAAGATTATACAGTTATTAATAAAATCATATGAAACACTCCATATAGGCTTGATTCTAATGATAATTTATTTATAATATATTTGTTATTTATCTCTTGAGGATCAACCTAACATTACTGAACCTTATGAAATGATAAAATCTAGAGTGTTCAAAAAAAAACAATGAAATGGATTTTCAATCTAATCAAATGATGATAACTCAAGATAGTGAAGATGTTCATCCTTGTGATTATATATATATAGATTATAATGAATTTAATGATACTATTATGTCACTTATCTATAATAATTTTCAAAGAGGAAGATTATTTTTGGAGGAAAAATTCCATTAATTTTTTCCAACTATCATGAAAACATGCACATTACTATGAATTTACCAAATAAGAAATTTATATTATATGATGAATTTTCTAATGAAAACCCATGATTCCAGTCTTGAAAAAATTTTCTATATAAAATTTCATCCAACACATTTAAAATATTTTATAGAAAAAATAATTATTATTAGTAAAAAACCATAATCAGAATCAAATTGAAAAAAATTCATCAGAAGATAAAAATTCAAAAAATTTCAAAATATTCATTGAAAATTTGATAAATCCTATGATTCCTCCAATATTGAATAAGGAGACCGATTTAAATAATCTTATAGAATGTATATATTTAGATTAGAAAATGTTTTATGCCTTTAAAAAGAAATATCTCTCAATAAAGTAATTAGAATGACGAGGAATGATATAGGACAATGTTTTCAAAGTGGGAATGATTTTTTCATACATGAACAAGAATGCATCGATGTGTTTTTAATTGACAAGCATTAATTTTTTTTCTAGGTAATTATTACTGAATATGTCATTAAGAATTTTCAAAAAAAGAAGATGATTTTATAAAGTATTAGTTAAAACATATTGATTCCTAACGTACATTAAAAAATAAGAATGAAAACATCAACAAGGATTCATATGTCAAAAATTCATCTAAGGGTAATGAAGAATAAAATGTCAAAAATCAGGTTATTTATCTACCTTCCAAAAAATGATGTTTTATTTTATTTTTCTATGATTTAATCTATGAATAAAAAGTATGGCAATGATTGGGTTAGGATGAGATGACAAAACCTATCACATCTATAAATCTTGAAAATTAGTTTCAGATGAATTTTTTCAGAAACCCAGATTTAACTAATATAAAATGTTGTTATAAATATATAAAATATAATTATAGGGAATGATAATTCTTCAACAAAAACCAAATATTTGATGGTTTTTGTTGGTGTTGTGGAATTTATTGGAATATAGCTTACAATAGTTTCCATATAATGTTTCTCTTAGAAAAGAGGATTTAAAAAATGGAAGTAATGGGAAAAGTTGAGTGATTAAAATTCTTATGTCATAGGATGTAATAAAAGTAAAATCAAAATATGTTATAAATATTGAAATAAAATTAGTTTCATTTCTGAGAGGAAATATGTTGAAAAATGAAAAACCAGGTAACTTTGAAGAAAAATGTATGACTATTCTATCGAAAAATGATTCTAAAAATAGAAAAGAAAGGAAATATGGAAAGAAGAATGTTACTGAAGGTTATTATTTGTTCAAATATATTTTAATTAATGAATAACAAAAAATTGGATACTTGAATTTAATTGTTCATCACACAGGTAATGTTATTTGAATATAATAAAAGATAATGAAAATCATGATGGAGGAGTTGTTAAAATTATGATTGATAAGTATTTAAAAAATAAATGAATTAGAACCACATATATTGTATAAAAATGAATATGTCTAAGTTAAATCAACATTATAATGGGATAAAATATAACATACATCATGTAATTCAACTATTTGATGATGGAAAGGAGTGATTTTCATAGATAATTCTTACTTAATAAATATTTTGGAAGATGGTATGGTTTTTACAATGGGAGATAGAATGACTAGAAATCTCTTTTGAATAGGATTATATTACAAATTATATTATAGGAGTGCAGAAGATGAAAATAATTTTTGGCACTATAGGCTTGGTAATCATGTATAGAAAAATATGAACAATCATTCTTAATGTGATTCTTTTTCAAATTTTATAGGGTTGAAACAATAAGTTGATGTTTTTATAGATTTTTAGAAATGAAAAATGAATAATAAAATTAATAAGCATTTAGTGATTCAGTAAACTTGACCTATGAAACATAATCATTTCGATTTATGTGGGTTAATTAGGCAACAATGAATAAAATAACATCTATTCTTTATCAAATTTATAGTCAATTTCTATTTAATAACTATTAAAATGTTTAATAATCAAAATATATCAGCTTTATTGAGGTTAATTTTTTTATAAAATATGATTGGAGAGAAATGGGATTTTAAATAAATTAGAATAGAACATATAATGATATATAATTAACACGAAATTATTTTAAATCATATCTTAATCCCGATGAAATTAAACATTAGTAGATTTCTCCCTACATTCCACCAAAAATATTGAAGCGGAAATGAAAAAAAGTAGTTTTGTTGAAAGGGGAATAATCATGATATAAGAATACCATCATTGAAGGTTCTACATGAAGGAAGATATTAAAACTATTGTATATCAATAAAACAAATGATTGCTTAGAATTGAAACCAACATCACTTCTTATGAAATATGATATAAATAATATATTCATTGAAAGATGTCAATTTGTTTGAAAGTCCATGTTTGCTAAAAATTAAAAAACTATGTCATAGAAAATTTGATGAGTTAGATAATGATGATGTTTTCATTGGATATTTATCCAATAGAAGAGGTCACATATTTTTGAACAAATTTTTTTCAAAAGTTGGTGGATTTCAATGATGTTAATATTATTGAAAATATAAATTCCATAATAATGAATGCAAAAAAATTTGACGTAGACAAACAAAATATTTTTCATGAGACTGACTATGATTAAAAATTGACATATCATGATTCAAAATAATATTTTGATAATGAAAATAAAAGTGGAAGATAATATTTTAAATTTCATACATTATAGAAACATGATAAAACTGAAAACATTATGGGGAATAAAAAACATCTATTCATATAAGAATAATGTTGACATTAAAAAATCACACTTCTATCACTTCACAAATTTAATCTAATTCAGTTTTAAATGAATTTGAAAAAAAATTGTTTATATGATGAATGAAGATATAGATCAGTTTGAAAAAAACACACGATGAAAAATCTAACACATCCATAAAAAATATTGTACTAGAAAAGAATTGTTGTTTATTAACAAGTTGAATGAACATAAAGAAGTTTCACAAACCAAATATATACATTTTTAATAATGTTTCATTAATGAAACAATGAAAGAGATGTTTTTAATGGATACTGAATGGTGAAATGTAACGATTTTGAAGAAACCATATCCTATGTTGCAATATTAGAAACTGTTATATTTTTTTACTAGTGGTTTCACATTGAAATTAAAATTTATATCAAATGCATGCAAAGTGAGTTTCCATAATGCTGAAATTGATGAAGACGTTTACAATGAAAAAAATTGGGGAGTTCATGAGAATGTTGTATGATATGTTTCTAAATTGATGACATCCTATTACGAATAAAAAAGATCTCATAATTCATTGCATGGATTTTTATTAATTTATCTGAATGTTGAATTTCTCAAAATGAAATGGTGAAAAAATATTTTATGTGAAACAAGGTAGCCCCTTCACACCCCCTGTAATTGTTTATGTGGATGATATAATTTATGACAAGGATTAATAATAAATTAATGAATATTTCTGATGAAATGAATATATTTATTGACCTTTAAATGTTGGGGGAATTAACTTTCATCCTAGGCCTACAATTTTATTATAAGGAAAGATAATTTTTTTCTCAATAAAATTATTCAAGGAATTTTTTTCAAAATTTGTAATTGAAAAATACAAAATAGTTTATAATCATATTTCAAAGAGATAAAAGTCATGTAATGATGTAACTAGAAAATGTGTGAATTAGAATGATTTTCGACATCTGATATGATGTTATCAATTTATCACAGCCTCATGAACTGATAGTGATTGTCTTATAACATTATGTGCCTGCAATTATAATGATATGAATGAATAACATATGTTGGGAGAAAATAAAATTTTGTATATTTTAATGGAAAAAAATAACATGTGCTAATATGCTATAGAAGTTATCAAATTGACATTCATGTTTATACTATTACTGATGTTGATAAAGATTACAATGATATATAATCAAATTATGGGGGGATATTTTCTTGTGAGATTTTTATCTAAAAATGAATAGTATAAAACTATATTAAATAACATTGTTCATTGAGGAATTAGAATATGTTTCTGCTAAATTAGTTTCTAATGAAATGTTGTGGATGAAATTTCAGTCTTATGAATTAAATGTTCAAGATGGAAAACCATTAAAGATATATTGTGATATTTATAGTGAAAATATTATTTCTGAAAATCATGTCCAACACTCAACATCGAACCACATTAATATTAAGATTAACTTTATAATGGATAAACATGGTGGTAGATATGATTTACTATATTATATTTCAAAAAAGTATCAAATATTTTATTTCCAAAAAGTAAATACTATAGGAGGGATTTGTGCAACTGAGTATAAAAATATAAGTGTGGCCACAACTAAAGACTTCATTAACATCTAAAAAATACCCAACCATTCATTGTATTTAGTTAACAAAGGGGATAAATACCAAACCATTAAATATGATGGAACAATTCATTCATTCCATATGACAAGCTATAGTTACCGTTCTATTGGACGACATGCAGACACCAATATATCATATTTTCTTTTGACACTGGTTTATCAAATGATATGTAAACACTAATAAGTAATTTAATACAATGTTCCATCATATTAAGCAGTGGATACACAGATGGGGATAGTTTCTAAATACATGTGATGAAATAGTGATAAGATTTAAAAGTATCTGAATAAATTAAATGAAAGAAATGTATAACATTTTCCTAGACAATCAGTGTAACAAACTAAAATCCTTTGTAGTTTGAAAAATTTAGTAAAAATTTTATAACTACCTTGATTAATTGGAAATATAAATTATATTTGTTATGATTTCAATGGTTCAAGTTTATTTGTTTCGATTATATCAAGAGCATCAAAAGGATGAACACAATTTCAAAATGTGAGGCTCTAGAAAATTATTTATGGATTTATTTTTTGTAATTTGAGAAGAGATGTGATGATTCTAGATGTATCATGAAGTCAGAAAATGAGTTTATAATATTTGAAATGGTCTAAATGAAGCTCCAATGAACAAGAAATTATGGTTTTTTGATTTTGAGTATGTGTCAAAAGAAATTGGGTTCCTTCCCTTTTCTCATACAAGAAAACCTTTAAGTATATTTACATGGTGTATCACACTTATATACTATTTTGGGTGAGAGAAAAAGATAACAGGAAAAATAATATTATTCCAAAAATGAGTTTTAAAAATGAATTTGTGTTTTCTTTTGAAGAATTGTTTCTAGATAGAGGGTTCTCGTCATATGATCAGACATGGGAAAGTTCAGATTACCTGACTGGTGACTATCAGTTTAAGAAATATAATATTGAGAAATGAAGTGATGTTTAAAAAATGATTTGAGTTTATTATCTGAAATGAAAAAAATTATTTTTTTAGGTGAATATTCAAAAAGAGTCACTACAACATGGATATTAGAATAATAAATCAGATGTCAGAAGTTAAGACATAGGTGGAAAGAACATAGATTTCTAGACAATCCTTTATAGAGTGTGATGAATATAATTTCTCCATTTTTTTGGCACAAAAACCTACAAGAAAAATTTATTAATTAGATATAACCAGTTTAATCATTCATTCTCAGATATAGATGGTTTATAATAGGTGTGTAAAAAAAATTTAATCACTAATCTATAATATTGAATTTAAATATACATAAGAGATTACTATGATAGGGATTTTGGTTCTCGTACTATGGTTAAACCTAGTAATCATGTGTTCCATGTATACTATTGTATTTCTTCATGAACATATGATTCTTAAAATTTTATATTGAATAAACTATACCAATTTACAATGGCCATGATTCATAAAGATTAAACAAGTAAAAAAGAATCAACTAATTCAAACCCAACCCTTCTTTTTTATTCTCCATCCACTAGACTGCATAGCTATGTCCCTTTTGAAATAGGTTATGTTATTTTTTATTTAACTATTTTTTGACCTGAATATCCAAGACATAACAATCTAATGAATACTTAAAATTTCTTATATATGGTTGGTATTAAGGTATACGATGGCTAAATACCTCAAAATTGACCATTCATCAATAGAATTAATTTCATTTACTATAATGGCCATAGGGAATCCTACCCGATGAAGATAGGTGTGGAGTGCTACATAATAATGGTGAAATCATATGAATTACCCTTTAGTAATCATTAGAAACTTGTATGTAATTATATAGTAAAATATGTTTTCAATTATAATGTAAAGAATATTTGTTTTTAAATTCTATAAGTGAGATTATGTATTGGTTTGTTTTACCCATTATGAAAAACAATTATATTTGTAAAATTTTACGTGTAGAATTCATAGAATATGGAAATTAGAAAATGATATTTTTAAAAAAAATATACATTAGATGATATAATCAGATATTCTATTTTTTATGAACATGAACTATGAAATATTTGAAATTAATGGTTTCTAAGGATGAATTGAATTAACTCTATGTATAATGATAATTAATTATCTAAATCATCTCAATTTCAGTCCTGTTAATGGAAAACTAGTGTGTTTTAAATAAGAGTAATATTTTTAAAATATATCAAAATTGGTTTCATGAAATATATCTAAATGAATAATTGAAGAAAATACAAAATAATATGTAATACATGTATGAAAAATGATATTTCAGATCTGACATGTCATGAGTTGAGGAACAAAATTCACATGAGAACCAACTGTTCAAAACATAAGAACTCAAAAATATTTCATGATAAAAATAGACAATAAAATATATCTATATTTGAAGGATGTGATTGTTCAAAAATTTCATGATAAATTCTTGACTTGGGAAGTGAATTGGAAATACAAAACCTTTCTTTGATGCGTCTATAATGTAAGATACCTATCTCATTATTTACTCTATTAATAACTATGAAACCCCACATGTTAATTCACATTATTTAATGATTTATTACATTAAGGGAAAAATAATCAATACCATAAGATCATGAAACCATGTGTCATTGTGATATTAGGTACATATAATATCAACATACAACAACATTATTTAAAACATACTTAAGATTCATTTAAAATTACACATCATCTAAAACTCCATTGTATATCCTCAAGACATACATAAGGTAGTTGTGACCTATAAAGACTAGTATGGGTGTATAAAATAATAACACAAATAGAATTATAACATGTTTTTCAGTATTCATTTTTATAGGAAATAATCAGGATGAGAATCATAATCTTGGAAATTGAGGGATGATAGAATGGTGTACCTTAAAGTAAATAAGGGAATCTGGAGACAACATAAGGTATTGAGTTATAAACATTTTTCATGAATTACCATAAGGGAAAAAGGAACATATTGTTCTTAGGATATAACCACTTACACCAAACAAGTTATCTCATTAGTTTAAAACATTACCTAATTTAATGGTGGGCTATATGATTTTGGTCCCAACAGCCACTTTCATATCTTGTGCCTGCAAAAGTGTATAACATATATCATTCAACATTAGATCATATTTCATCAAAATTAATCACAATATATATATGAGTATGAGACACATACATGGAATTACACAATGAGTAAATGATATGTACATCTTGGTGTATACCCTTGATAAGCAATGTGTCAATGTATTTATGAAGAAAATGTTTTTAACTAAAAATCACTAGAGAATTTCAGTATCATAACAACGGTACACAATTATTCATGGGAGGGATTAATAAGAGTGAAACGATTGTCTAATTACTTTGATATTTTATGGATGATAATTGGTATATTAACAAATGTAATACAACATGAGTACTTTTAAATAAAAACGAAATATACAAAAATTGTTCCTTAATAGAGGATATGGATAATATGTCTTACCTTAAGATGGAGTTTCTAGAAACATGGGAGGAGTTCCATAAGGGTATGGGTAACGTTTGGAGGAATATATAGAGGGAAGGGAAGTGTATTGTCTTGCATCCAAGGTTTATAATGAATAATAATGGGATCATGGGTGGGTTAATATAGGAAAACAGAGGGGGTTTCATTATTATTTACCAAACATAATAGTTGGACTCTATAACATAATTTATTAAAAACAAAAAAAATTTCATGGTTTTGGACCACGTTTTTTGAAAACGTGAACTAGAATTCATTGCATAATGTGTTTATGAGACAATATCATTAAAACGTTTCACATGGTTATGTGTAATTGAGTAATGTTCACATAGAATTTTTTTAATACCTTAATATAAAATGTAGGTTCTGTAGGATTCATAATGGGTTTATACAATTTATAAAATAACCTAAAAAACACATTATTTTAAATGTAAAATATATGTTTTTTTCATTAATAAATATTATATAATATATTATATCACTTTTGAAACATTTTGGTTTCATAATACACGTTGTTTATTTACACCATATTTAATATTTACCCACAAATTCATCGATCTCCATATTTTTTAGAAATCATAAATGAAAAATTATTGACTAATTGATTTAAAAAATAATATTTATTTTGTCAATTTTTTTTAATAAAATGAATTTAAGCATTCAAGTAAAAAATCAATATTTAATGAAAAAACAGTATTTTAAAATAATAATTTGATGACCATTATTATTTTTTTTGACAATATAAAATTAAATTATATATTATATTTAACAAAATAAATGAAAATTATATAATAAACTTTATTCTTTATAATATTATTTATTTCACTAATTCTATAATTCAATAAAACATCACATGTTAATTCAAAAAATACATTTCTAGAATAATAAAAAGTTTGTTTCATCAATGTTTTATAAAATAATTATATCATAATAAAAAAAGTGATAACAATATAAAATGATATGTATAATAATTATCTTATAAAAAATCTTAAAATTTTAACTGTTAGGTAGATGATACATATCCCATTACTACATTACGAAAGCTCATATGGTTAAGGTCCGTGATCGTGTGAATTTCATGGCGTGGTTCATCAAACAATGTATGGGTATCGATCTAGAATAACATGAAATTATACTATAAACATCTTCCTACATTCTATAGTTATTGAATCTCAATATGGGATTGATTAAGGTAAAATCATAATGATTCAATATCCCTCGAAATAGAAGATAAAAGTGATTTATATGGTATGATCGTACTGGAGATGGTCGTCAATTATTTCACATGTATCAGTTAGCAATTCTCATAAACCTTAACATACAATTATTTATTGTTACTATACAATGGATACATTATAAAGGATTATGATGATTAAAGGGATTTTATTCCCTGTATGGTAAAACTTATAACGGTATAAAATAACCAAATACATGATGTGTTTTCCATAAACAAATTACATTATATGGAATATAATTTAATCACAAAGGAAATTTTAGTTATAAATGATCACGAAATTAAATAATTCTCTAGTTCACATATTTCACCCTCCAAATTTTCATTTCATAACACAGAACAAATGAGGGTACTTATATTTCATCACTACATTTGGATTCCATGACACATCTTTAACCATGTGGATTCTCCATAGATCATTTACTAGAGAGTTTTCATGACTTTTAGATTGTTTTATCCATGATCTATAATCTTCTCTAGCTAATCCTCATATGAAAGACCATTATACAATGGTACCACATCAATATTTAGTACATGTGTGTGGTTTGGTATGTACTTACTTAAGAGGGATTCAAAGAACACATCATGTACTAAAGATAAGATGTGTTAGAGTGCTAGTTGATAGGCCATGACTCTAATGAGACCAATGATCTTAGTAGGGACAATGTAACTAGGAATATTCATTTCATTATCTATATACCTCGTGGATTTATCTCCACGGTGATATGTTAAGGAAATATTTATCCTCAACATGAAACTCTAGGTCATGTTAATGATTTTCTATATAGATGTTTTCTGAACATCTTATGAATTTCATAAGATTTTGAATGCATTGAACCACCTCAATCATACCATCTAGAAGATTAAGTCCCAGTATCTTCCACTACATGTCATTATCCATTAATATTTTATTATAATAACATTTCCCATAGAAACCCTCATAATATTTCATTTTAATTCCAGTATAGAGTTTTTTTAAATGAGAACTCCTCTAGGTGGTGGTGTTGGTCCAAAATATCCTTGTAAATAAATTATATATGATTTTAAAAAATCTTGTAGATATTGAATTGTATTTTTAGACTATCAATCTTTCTAGGGATGATATGTCACGATGAAGCTCAGTTCTAAATCCATTCCATACGGAAGGCTTCTCCAAAACCATGAGGAAAACCATAGATCCTGTTGAGATATAATATAGAGTGGAAGTCCATGATGCATTACTACATCTGATATTTATATCATTTAATGTTTGAAAATGTTAAAATATTACATGATAATAATGAAAATCACTAACATTTTAAGGTGACTAACTAGTACCAAGATGGCATTATTGTATCTAGAACCCATGGGTAGTCCTACGATGAAAGCTATAGTTAAGTGTTTTCATTTTCATATAAGTATAATAATTAATTTCATCATAACCATAAATATATTTCATGTATACATTAAATTTTATCATAAAAATCATCAATATATGAATTTCATTATCTCTATCATCATGTTATTCCTATAGAATCATTTCATCATATCTCTAAACATATTAGTGCATTATAGGTGAATTGAGAATGGTAACACCATGAGAATTAGTGACATAATTTTTTGAAAAAAAATATAGATTGATAACAATAATTTCATGCTAAACTATGTCAGAAATACATTATATAATACACTAGGGTAAGCTTGTGCTGCATGTGACACCAACATGTCTTGAATTATAAGAAACAATGTGTTTGATAGAATGAAAACATTATTATTATAATTATTTAATTGAGATAGTTATAACATAGACATTGAAAATAGTAACATGAATTTTAATAACTACTTTTTTAGTTTTATTTCTAACGATGTCATCTAAATTAATTATATTGTAATGAAATATATAATTTTTTGTAAATCCATTGTATGTTAAACTATATTATTTTCAGAAATAAAATCATATTTATGTCCTTATATGAACAATAAAAAAATTAATTTTAGACAGTATTATAAATTTCATCTAACAAGGTAAAATTCATTTTTGAATTGACCATGTCAATACTATCTAAGTGTTAATTTTTTTGCTAAGAACAATCATTTTCGAATGAATAGTGAAAATTACAGAATTTTAATTGAAAACTACTTTTTCCCTAATTTAGTTAAATAGTTAAATTATATATTTAGTAGGTTTGAATGAAAAAATAGATAAAATATACAAATATCAATATAAATTTTGTCAATAGAGTCATTTTTTATGTTGAAATTATATATAATAGCTTATGAAACATTTCTATACTATTAAATTCAAACCCCACTTTCTCCCCATGTATTTGGAATTATCATTAAAAAGAATTTTAATACACAAGTGAATTGAATATAAAAAATGTAAATACACGGTATTAATTAGATTAATATTAATATTCAAATAAAATAAAAATTATTTATTCCCAAAATATTAATGAATTTCAATTAATATAAATTATATTAATTAAGGTAAAATTAAGATGAACATGCGAATAAAACATAAACATAAAGGTCAAAATGGCCAATAAATTTGTCTAGAACCATTTAGATGTCCATATTTCTGCCATAAATATTACCATCTTCTTTTTTTTTGTTTTTATGACATTTTAATGGTAAAAAACGTTGATACATCTAACCTTTTTCAAAATTGCCAACTGTATCACATCCCTACCTAATAAAAGGATGCCCCTATATAAACATATCTAACCACATAGGTTAAAACAATATCTAAAAAATTATCTTCCAAAAAACAATTCCTTCCTCCTTAAATCCCCACATTTGGCTGAACTCAAACCCAGGTATCTCTTACTTGAAAACAAAAAGAAGTTACCCAAAGAAGAGCTAACATCATTCCTCAAGATCATTTCTCTTATTTTCTTTCACTAGCACCTCAACTCATATTATTAAATTATTACATAATAAAAATAGTATCCTAATTATGATTATATTTTATTATGTAATGGTGAATTCTTACACCTAAGTGGACTTCCATCAAATGAGTAATAGAAAAATCGTTCTTATGTATGGATAAATATTGCCACATAAAAATATGATGTTGCTTTTTCCCATTACCACCTCTCATTGATTGGATTTAAGATTAAAATAAATATTTTAAATGATATATATTATATTTATTATTTACTTATGAATATATAATTATTATATCAAACATTACATCATGCTATCCATTTTGTGTAAATATGATTACTTCATTTTTCGACCTGTGGACTGCCACTTCCAATAAGAAATGTGATATGTTCACACATTGAATGGAATGTATTAATGATGGATTTTTTAAAAATTAGTAATATATATGATACCTATAAATCCTTTACTCTTATGGAATAACTATATAATTAACAACTTTATAAAATTATATTTTGTGCAAATACAGTAACATCGTTTCTGGACGTATGGACTACTGCCTCCTCGATGTGATGTGATTGATTCATGAATTACATGGATTGTATTTAGGAGGAGTTATGTAAACATATATTATATATATTAAATTATAATTATATTGTATTTATTCTATATATATATATTATGTACATAATTTATTTCAAATCCATAATTTAACAGAAACCACATCGATGTGTTAGTACGACATACCGTCTCAATGAAAATTGAATTCTATTTCATATTTTTTAAATATATATATATATATATATATATTTTCTCTCTATGTAATATTTATATCAATTTTCAGATTCTATAATTCATATTTTATATTTGATTTAAATAATATAACAAATTAAAACACATGTAAAAAAATAAGAAATTAATCAAAACGTAATGATAGAACGAAAGTGTAATAATTGGGTAATATAAATCCATATATTGTATTATAAATTATAATATTGTTATTTTTATATTCCTATTGATAATATATCTATTATAGAAGAGGTTTTAATGAGTATGACGCGATTTAAGACAATCAGGTACGAGAATTTAAACTCACTTTGTATTTCAGTGAGATACATACCTTATTCACTACACATTTATTTTCTGTACTGTGTGTATTTCCCATGTATTTATTTTATTATTATTATAATTAAATTTATGAATATTTAAAAATCCATTTTATGATCTTTGTTTCATATATTTTTTGTCTAAAAAGTTACAAAATCACTAATGTAAGTTTGTATATATTTTCCTCCATTAAGACACATCCCATGTTATGAACTTATATTCTTATATTTTATTTATATACTAACTTTGAAATGTTATATAATTAAAACCCTTTATTTTAATGATAATTTATGATTTATTTATTATTATTTATTCAATTTATTATGATTATATTTTATTAATGTGGTAATAGTTTATAACTACAATATCATCATTTATCGATACTGTTTTGGTTAGGATACCATTGATTAAATATCATGATCCAACTCTATCGAAATGTCATTATTTTTCATCCTTATTGGTTATTAATAATATTTCCATGTATAAATAACATTTTTTTCTCTATTTAGTCTATCTGATAATTAATAAAATGTTTTAATAAAATCCTATATTATTTATCTTCGGTCTGAAATCTGCTTTATTCAGAAACAATGTGTTACAAAAATGATTTTATTTTTAATAAATGATATATTAATCTATTATTAAAGGAATAGGATTTAAAAATAAATATGGTTTCATATTTTTAAAATGGTTTTCAATGATTTCATTCCATTTTTCCAAATATATATTTGATGGAAAATTATTTCAAAAATGTTTTCGAGTCTTTATTACATGTTTTAGAATTATTTTCACAAGAAAATTATTTCAAAAAATTTCATGATTTCCATATAATCCTCCATGTATTTTCAAATATTTTTTTTAAAAAATTAAATATTTTTCAAAAATAATTTTTTCATATTTGAAAATATATATCCCTTAAAAAATGTTTAAATGTAAATTTTAATGATTTATTTATATTTAAAGTATTTTGAAATGGTTTAATGAAGTGTTTTTTCAATGAATGAATATTTTACCTTAGAAATGTTTCAGAGATATTTTAATAGCCTTTCTCATATATGATTACATATTATGTTATAGTTAATGTTTACGTGAGATATGATCTTAGATTACCATTCGTAATCATTCTTGAATGGTTTATGTTTTTTGGGAATGCTATTTTTGACAGACATTTCTTTTCCATGTGTTTGTTTCTATTGAAACTCACTTATTATCATGAGAAATTAGTTAATAAAATTATTATTAGGCCTATATATTTTCCATAAGTAGTCATATAATTAAATTATTATGATGACCATTTAATTTCATGGGTTATACAATGATGTTTTTTTATTATATTGTGGAACACAAATTAATGATTTTATTATTTCATTGATGGGACCTATATCACTCTCCAATGAATTGGGTAATTATGAATGAATCATATATATGTTTGTTATGTGTGAACCAGATTAAATGTCCATAATGATATTTGTGAAAAAAATTACATGTTCAAAATTTTATGCTTGGACCAGATTTCATGTCCATTAGTTTTTGCGTGAACCTAATTACATATTCAGAATTTTATGAGTGAACCATATTATTTTTTCACAATGTTATGCCTAAACATGATTAAATGATCCAAATTTTATACATGGGAATGGTTTATTTTAAATTATATTATGTGTCAGTTTGATTAAATGTTTCCAATTTCATAAATGATCCTACTTACATGTTTGCAATGTTATGTGTAGTCATTGTTTCATGTCTATAAGCTATTGGGATGGCTATATTTTATTTCCAGAACATAATGAGTTAACCTGTTTCTACATATATGTGCTCACAATGTTATAACATGATTCATATTCCACTAATTCTAATTTGCTATTCCCCAATTATTAATTCCTTACTACTTGTCTGAAATTTTTTATTATTCATGTTTTATGAACAACCGATATTGATTTCATGAATCAGGTATATGGTGTTTGATATGTAGGTTAAGATCTTATAATTATATTCTCTTGCTATAATACCCTTGTGTTCTGGATCATTCTTACGTATCTCCTAAGATTTATTACTGATCATATTAAATAACACTTTTTTGGTTCCTTTTCTATGCTTATGAAGATATGTATTATGTATGATATGTCCAAGAGTGGTACTAGTCATAGAGAACCTAGTGTGAGATATTATATCCTACTCATGTACCAGTGTTCATATTTCAATATTTGAAAAAGAAGTTATATAATAAGATCACTGGACATATGTTTCTATAATGGTTTAATCATTCAATCAAAAAATGATTTATTGTATATTTTTGTTAGGGATGGGTTATTATAGATGGTATCAGAGAAAAGATTTAGTAAACCATTGAAAACTAGGATGATAATAATTATTTGAGAACTCTAAATACATGTATTAAGAAATGTCTATGTATATGAAAATGTATTAGATTTTAGGTAATGGATAGAGCGATTTGTTTCTTAGAAATAAATATTTTTTTGGATACTACCAATGGAAATGGTTTTGTAATATAGGATGTTAACAGTAATAAATCCAACAAGTTGTGGTGGGCCTGACTCATGCATAACAAGGTATATGATAATGAGCATCACTATGCTCCCGGTTTTACACACAAAGAGGATAGTATTTGAGAATTGAAAAACAAATAATGAAACATCATTAATGATTTAATAATATGTTTTCTATTAATTACATTGGATTAACCAGAGGTGTAATTTATTAGAGACCGTGTCCTGATGTAGACATCACATCAATGATATTTTGTCATGTTTATGTGGCTCTGCACTATCTGAACTGGTTCTTACAAAATTCATTCTAGTTTTAATCAATGACATGAGCCAAAATAAACTAGGATAATGAAGAATGTAATGGACGATGTAATGGTTTTACTCACGACTAGTCGAATTCAATTGGAGTTGGAATGAAGAACCATGTTGCTGTGATTTTTTCATTTTATGAATTAGGGTGAACATCAAACCTAAAAAATTAGGAAACAAAAAAATGATGATTTCATTATGATGAAATGTCAATATTCTTTTAGTGGTTCCATTGATATAGTAGTTTATGTATAATGGATATGTACCACTAAAATGATATTTTATATTCTCTAGTGTTTGTAGAAGGAAAATGTCACATTTCCTATACATCATTTAGAAGGAGAGGCATATCAATGGTGTAATATCACCAAGAACAAATAAGGACATGAAAAATATGAGCCCATGGATTGGGGAGAGTTTTGGAAAACAATTTCCAATATATACATTCTTTTTATTATTCATAAGAATATTGAGAAGTAATTCCTATAGATTAATAATATGGATGATAAATCTATTGGTTTTGATGCACCGACATTTACTATGACATCAAGGTACAATTTTGGTATTTTAATTCTTCTGAGAAATAAGATTTAATGATTATTTATTGTCTTTAAACCAACTCTATGAATTGAATTATCTATAAAGGAAATTGTATACTATAAATAAATCAATTGATGTAGACATAATTTGGAAATGGAAGCTACAATACCTCTTGGCCTTGGTGATAAGAAAAGTAAAATGGGGTTCCATTGAAAATCAAATTATAGAACACATAAAGAAGAAAAAAACTGAATCCTACATTGAAAAACTCTTAGAAAAAGAGCATATGATGTTTCCTGAAAGGAACAAGAAGGATTTTTACGTGTGGGATCTTGGTCATCAATCCAAAAATATAGAAGTGATGTAGGGAATAATTTGAATGAAATGAATGGGGAGAAATATCAGCAGAATGAACAACCTAGGCTTTAGTGTCTCATGGGTATAGATTTTGGTTATTATGAGAATCTATTCCCCAATCCAAGGGATAATATGTATTATAGATACAATAGACTCTTAGTAAAAAAAATTAAAAGGGAATTATTATACCAAAACATTATATGAAGTGAATCATGTTAATTTGGGATAGAATTTCCTCCCCCCTTAGTCAGAAATTTCATGTATGACATTGAATGAATAATCCAAATGGAAATATTTTTTTCAATAGTTTAGTTATGTTTCATGTGATTATATCCATCTACATGGATTCTGGAAAATCAAAATTGTATTTAGTGTTTTATTTATGAAGTGATGAATCCATTTATCCCATGAATTTTTTTTGTTTTAAGATATGTGATTATTTATATAATAATAGGTGAATAAAATTTTGGAAGGGTTATAATGTTAAACATGTGTGGATTGGGATATGTCAACATTCATATGAGTTTTTAGATAATTTAAGTGTTCATTCACTGTTTGATAAAATATTTATATTGGATATCAAGTGATATCATTATTATTTTGATTATGATATATGGAAAGACCAGTCATTATATTTTGAACAAAAATATGAGATAATTCATTAGGATTGAATATTTCATTGTAATTTATAGAAAAAATTGATGATGTATAAATTATTCAAGGAACTATGAATGGTGAAATTGTTCTTAATCAAGTAAGTCTATTTTTTCATAAACATTCATCACCTCTATGGAAATGACCTTGAATCAGAAATGGTTATCCATGTATGCTCTTTTTAGATTAATCAAATGTGACCTTATAACATCATTGATTTTTTTATTTGTGATTGATTCCTTTCTCTGATACTTTTTCTCTATTACACACTATATGAATTTTATGGTTATATTTCTCTTATATTACCATGATTTCACATTCTTATGATTTTATCAAATAATTAAAAAATAGGATGAGTTATATGGGCTAACTATTACAATTCAAAATTTCCTTTTTTATTATGTTTGAGTATTAATTTTTATAATGTGGTTTTCTATAAATGGAAATTCCATGTATTAATCCTTTTATAAAAATGATTATTTTTAATGATGGAATCTATTTTATTGTGGGTATAATTTAACATCATAATATTGTGTGATTTTTTTTAAAATAATTTAATTTACTTTTATATAATGAATTACACACTACACTATGTTTGAAATTAATTATTTTGTAAACCATTTTAAACATGATCTACAAGAAAAACGAATATCTTTTCCTTTACATGCAACACTATATTTTTATGAAACCACACTTTATTTTTATTATTTTTTAAATGAGATACGTAAAAATGGATGTTCAACGTATTAATGTTAATATTATTAAATACCATTTAAATTTCATATATAATGGTTTTAGATAAATAATAAATATTTATAATGAGATATATAATCATGTTAATGTCATCATATCATTAAAATTACTATTCTTATTATAGATATTTTTATGTCCGTATGTGAAAAATTAAAAAATTTATTTTTATACAATCATAGAAAATTAATTTTATAAAATAAACTTATATTTTGAATAAAAAATGTAAAAATTATCTTATATTGAATTTTGAGGATTTTTTCTGAGAAATCCCCTTTTTGGATTAATAGTCGAAAAATACTAAATTTTAAATGAAAATTTATTTTCACATAATTTATTTAAATAGTTGAAATATATTATAGTTTTGTTTAAAAATAAAAATATCTCAATGATAAATATAATAAAATATTTAGTTAATTATAATCAATTATTATATTTAATTAATATATACAATCATAATGAACATTTGAATATTATCACATTAAAATCATGATTTCCTACTACTTCTATAAGAATATGATTACACATAATTTTCATATTTATGTGAATTAATTTTCTAAAAATGGAAATTAATGGCTTAATATAGTATAATATTTATAATTTAATAATATGAGGTAATTTTTTTACAAAAAAGATTTTTAAATGCGATTGAAATTTATTATAGTGATTATGTTAAAATTATGTTTTTCATGGGACTAAAACTATGAAATAAGGGTCAAAATAACTATAACACCCCGAGCTTCTATGATACGCTTCTCATTCAATAACGCAATAGCTTGCATTGTACGCAACTTTGAGTTCTAACACACCGCAACTAATCAAAGTAGCCATTATGAATAGTAATAACCACTTTTTAAAATTATTGATATTTTATATTTCAAAATTGAATTCATTTTTGGATTCGGAATATCGAAATTAGCCTATGTTGAATTTTTGGTATTTTTCTGAGAACTTCTAATTTTTTATGAATAGTGAAAAATACTTAAAAACAACTTTTTTAATAAAAATAATTTATAGTGATAAATTATACTATTTACTAGTTTTAAAGTATAATTAGAATATATTTTTACCATTTTATCCAATGGTGGTCATTAGAATTAATTTAACATTGAAATTGGACATAAACAATTGCCAATCTTTTGAAATAAATTGTTTCTTAAAAACACGCTATTTGTTGTGACGGCGGGAATTAATTATAAAATTAATTAATGCAACTTATATGTTTGGAATTTTGTAAAATAGACATCATTTTTGAATTCGGAATATCAATTATAGCTTAGGGTGAAATTTTGGCATTGTTCTGAAAAACTTCAATTTTTGATGAATAGTGAAACCACTAAGAGGTAGTTAAATAACTGATTTTTCATTTAAATGAGATATTACCACTTCTGTGTTTTGATTTTCAAAAATCCCACATAAATGGTTTTCATTAAGAAGTAAAATGTGGTTCAATGAGATTAAAATAATTTTTGGTGAATAGTAACTTTTAAGTTCTTAATCGCGATTAGAAGTAATCAGGGTAGTTTAAGGTAAAAATAATGTTTTGATAATATGAGATGAGCATGAAACATGTCCTACCCTCATTGGATGTGCCATGGAAGACCAAGACAATCCATGGGTCAACTTGGGAACCCCATAGAGCCACTTTAGTTTGAAAATGACATAAATACCTTTTATTTAATGTTAAAGTAAAAAAATGAAACAAACAAGAAATGTTTTACTGAAACAATTTTTAGATAGGGTTATACAAGTCATATTTTTGACTATAAATAGTCATTGGAAAGATAAAAAGATTTCATACATCATAGTATTTTTTTTATAATTTTTATACATTACATAAATTATATTATTTATGACATCATTATGATGCAGCGATGACCTCATTATTTAACGATTTTAATAAAATGAAAATATAATGTAAAATCCAAGGCATAAACTTGTCCAAAGACTATTGGATGGGTAAATTTCGAACACTTATCAACTTATCCTAGAATTATATAAGTGTGGGACCTTTATAATCTGAAAATCATTGTATAATAATGTAAAATTTCCTTACCTTCCAAGAGTACCCCTCCTCTCCTCTTATAAAAGGCCCCCACCTCTACCACCTCATTCACACATTCAAGCCATTTGGATCGGCCAACCTCGGCCCAAAAACTCTCCCAACTTCCCCCCTTACTCCTAGAAGCCTCACTTTGGGCAGAACTCTTCCCAAGGAAGCCTTTCGATCAAATCAAAAAGAGTTACCCGATTTTGAGGTAATGTCTTCTCTAATGTTGTTTTGTTTTAATTTTCTTCTCCAGCCCCCTAAACACTTTTTATTCATTTATTTTGTAACAACACCAGTATCCTAGATATTCTAGGATGTTCTTATAAAAAGGATTCTCGCTACACTTACACACACCAACATCTAATGGTTAAAGAACATACTGTTTCTGTAGATGGCAAATTTTTGCCTCACGAAATGTTGATTGTTCAACACTCATATAACACCTCTAATGGTGGAAATTATGATGAAACTATTTTTATATATGATATATATTATGTTTTTGTTTCCCTTATGATTTTTTATTTTTCATTTATGGCATACCTTTATGGTTTCCATTATGGGTAAACACGATATTTTCATTTTTGGAAGTGCAGACTACCGCCCCCTCAAAGTGATTTTAATCGTTAATACCATATGTGGGATTTATAAAGGATGGAGTAAATGATATTATATATGATGCTATAATGGAATTATAATATACATTTATATCATTATGATTTCATTAAATATGAAATAGAAATGAAAGTAGCGTTCATGTGTACGTACGGCTTACCGTCTCCATGAATGGTGCATTTCATTTCTTACCTCTAAACGTTATGGAATATTATAAATGCATGTATATACTGGATATATATGAGATATATGATATCTATATCATGAATATAATTCTAGATATAATGGATATATCACCACATGAACAACTTGTAATTATAAGAATTTTATTTTTGACTCAAGTACCTAAGATCGACAAAATGACCGTTATAAAATTTAATAATTAAATAATGTTCATAACATGGTAATAAGGGATATAAAAGGAATAATGAAAATGAAAAAGGTTCTTAAGTAAATAGAAATTAACTCTAGTTTATTATTCAGGAGATTAAAGAACGGTTGAGTCAGGACAAGACGCAAGGTAAGGGAATTTCTTAACCCAATTGGCATTCTTTGGGTTAATCTCCAAATTTCAAATTATGTCATGATATTATTATGTCTTATTTTGTATTTTTAATTTCATTATGTATACCTATAGTGAATACACATAATATATCTATTTTATTTTAAAAATGATTTTTGTAAGGACTTCGTCTCAATCTCCTTTCATTGAGGCATATTTGGTTTTATACACAAATTTCTTTTATACGGTGTATAAACCCCTTTGACATTTACATTTATTCAAAAGGAATATTTTTTATATGAAGCATTTACTAAACGAAAAAAGGGAATGTTTTTGTCGTACGTATGCGGCGACAACGACTTCTCCGCCGCCGTGACCACTATTTGAGTTCCGGCTTCCTCTACAAGCCATACTTTTTTTACTGAAAAATAAATACCATGTTATACTTTCTTTTATTTGGGTATTAAAAATGGATTTGAAAGCGTTTTTATTATATCAATGTGTTGTATTGATATGTTGTGATTGAAATGTGGAAATGTTATGTTTCCTTTATGTATGTTTTATTGGATACGATTATGTTATGGTTTATGATATGTTTAAACCTATTCATATGAGGAATGCATTGGACTTAATAAGTGACTGGTAGAGCCCGCTATAGCTCCTCGATGCATCGGCAGGTCTCATGAGACAAACTAGTGTCTTGGCACGAGGCCTTGAAGAAATCTTATTTGTGGTCTTGGCACGAGGCCTTGGCTATGTGGTTATGATATTCTGACAATATGTATTCCATAATTATAAAAGTGGTTATTGATATTGCATGTGATTATTCAACCAGTAGAATATCCATGTGAAGAAGTGAATGGCATTATCCCATTTTACTTTTGCCATATTATGTTGAAGTTCAAGTTTAAAAGGATTTTGTTTTAGTTATACATTGCCTTAAATGTTTATGTTTATTGATGAAAGCTTCCGCTATATTGTTATCCTTACTGAGCATCTGATCTCACCCCTTTCAATGTTTTAATATTTTCCAGGATGTGAAGAAGTATTTTATGAATGACCTGCAGGGATAGTCAGAAAGGGATATGAGTGTGGACTATGAAGACCATGTTGTTGTAGTTTATTTTTACTTTATGATGTAATGAAAGACTTATGAATGTATCTAGTGTTTCCAAGGCTACTAAACTAATCGGCCTTTCAAGACTTGATCTTTTGTGATCATGCCAATGTTACGAAGTAATGCACCGACTCTGGGTAGCTGGGGTTGGGGCGTTACAGTTGGTATCAGAGGCAGTTTAGTACAAACCTTGAAAGCTAGATTTAGATAATCTCTGATTAGAGCACATAACCTAAAGATAAACTTTGAGGATTAGTATAGAAGAACTTCCTAGAATTTTGGTATTGTAGAGATGTTGTGAGTTTTCCGAGCAATACATCCCTGTCTGGATATGAGCAGGTAGAGGCGGCTCTGGCACAGATGTACCTAGGGGTAAAACCCAAAAACACCGCTTTGAGCTAGACTCGAACGGGAACTGGTGCATGACAACGGGCCTTGCTGCACTCTTGGTTACGACACTCCCCGGCGATATGCTTTGGATAATTCTCATTTTCTTTATAAACCACTATGAAGGGTTATGAGTATATACTTCCTCAAAGAAAACATTTTTATCGATTATAACCATAAAGAGTTCAATTTATGTTAAGTATCTTACAAGAATGGAATTATGTATTTTGATTCATAAACTAATATAGATTATGCCATTGTTTAGAAATGGAACCTTGTGGAAGGAATGGAAACCGTATCAATGCACGCACTTCGTGTAGGGATTGCCCTCCTGCTCAAGATAATTATTGTGGAGCTAGAGATACAACTAGTGCTGATCAACTTTTTACCATAATGGGGAAACTCACTCAGGTTATGAATAATAACCTTACTCGTATGGAGCACCCTGATCCGCAACGAGGAGGATCAATGTTAGACCGCTTCATGAGGCCACAACCACCAACATTTAATGGGGGCACAAATCCATTAGTATCTGAGCAATGGATAAACACCTTAGAGAAAATATTCCATGCCATGGGGAGTAGCGAAAGGGAGAATGTTATCATGGCAGTTTACTGCCTCACCGGAGATGCTGATCAATGGTGGTCATTGATTCAAAATACAACGTAAGATGAAGAAGTATCATGTATGGAATGGAGAGAGATCAAAGAGCTTTTCTTAGAAAAATACTTTCCGCATGACCATCGAGCAGATATGGAAAGGCAATTTTTGAGTCTGAGACAAAAGGAGGATGAGAATGTCGCAATGTATAAGGCCAACTTTACAAGGTTAGCGAGGCATGCTGCAGATTATATACGTAACCCAAGAAGTAAGATTGATCGTTTCTTTGATGGGTTAAAACCTTTTATCCGTCGAACTTTAGTATCACAATATTTCTCAACATATGAGGATATAGTCTCATGTGCTATCAAGACAGAAACGGAATTCTATAAGTCTTATGACAACAAAGTAAAGCAAGAGAAGAAGAGAACGGTGGAACAAGAGACAGATAAAGGGAAAAAGGGAATGAAGGATTTTCCATTATGTGATAATTGTGGGAAGAATCACCCTGGTACTTGCCTAAAAGGAATGGGAGTTTGTTATAAATGTGGAGAACAAGGTCACCAGGCACGTGATTGCAAGGGAAAGAAAGAGGCTATCAATGTTGAATGCTACAATTGTATAGAAATGGGGCATTATGCAAATGAATGTCCTAAGCGTCAGGGAAAAATACCTCAGAAAAGGCCAGGGGATCAAGGACAATCTTATGCTGTTACTACAGTTGAAGCGGAATAATTAATGTATTGGTGCTTTTGGACTCATGGATTATTTTCTGGTTATTATAATAATGTGATATATATAAGGATTCTATAGCAGTAGTTTTTGTTTTCATTAAGGATTTAATATGTTGAAGGTAATAATAATTTTAGTATGTGACAATAAGAGAAACATTACTTTGTTTGGGGAATCTGATAAATTGATTTTGGAATTAATAGACTTTTTAGAGAAAGTATGGACATAGGTATTTTGGATAACTACAAAGGTTGGAGTGGATTAAGTTGATCTTTGGATACTATTGTTTAAGGTTAAAAAATTTATGAAGATTATTTTTGGAATATTATAATACTATAGTTTTAGGAAAAGGACAACCTGCAGGGTGGGGCATAACCGGTCGCGTCGGACAAAGCTGCAGGAATCGAACCCACAACTGTAGTGTGACAGGCCTTTATTTCCTACCACTAGCCTACAGGAATTCCCTGGATATTACAAAATATTTTTACTAATCTAAATGGTATGTGTTAACATTTGGAACCTTATACAATTAGGATAAGTATAATATTTTTGAGTTCTATTATCTTTTTGAGTGAAAGATGAGTTGAAGGTTGAAACTCTAATTGTCAAGCATAAATATATATACCTATCTCTTATTCAATGAATAAATTAATTCTTAAACTTTAGTAAAGGGATATTAAAAAAAAAATATGTTATCCTAATTCCTTATGTCTTGTTGAACTGATGATATTTTAAATCAACATAGATTGACGGCTTTGAGGCCCTCAATTTGATAGTTGATTGTGATTGATGACCTCAATCACTCCCTACAAATATTTACATTTTTCCTCCAATTATATGTCTCTAATTTCCACCAATGTTCTCCTAATTGAGATCATAATTGGGTGGTGACTTTTTCATTTCCCTTTCCCTCTTATTACGGCTAAATTTCATTAATCTTATTTCCGATGTGGGTTTTCTACAAAGGTATTTTCTATTTTCAACCTTTTATTTTCCAAGAAAAATTTCAAATTGCGAGGACGCAATTTATTGAAGGAGGGGAGAATTTAACACCCCAAGCTTCTATGATACACTTCTCATTCAATAATGCAATAGCATGCATTGTACGCAACTTCGAGTTCTAACACACCGCAACTATTCAAAGTAGCTGTTATGAATAGTAATAACAACTTTTTAAAATTATAGAAATTTTATATTTCAAAATGGATTTCATTTTTGGATTCGGAATATCGAAATTTGCCTATGTTGAATTTTTGGTATTTTTCTGAGAACTTCTAATTTTTTATGAATAGTGAAAAATACTAAAAAACAACTATTTTAATAAAAATAATTTATAGTGATAAATTATACTATTTTGTGGTTTTAAAGTTTAATTAGAATATATTTTTACCATTTTATCCAATGGTGGTCATTAGAATTAATTTAACATTGAAATTGGACATAAACATTTGCCAATCTTTTGATATAAATTGTTTCTTAAAAACATGCTATTTGTTATGACGACGGGAATTAATTATAAAATTAATTAATGAAACTTATATGTTTGGAATTTTGTAAAATAGACATCATTTTTGAATTCGTAATATCAATTATATCTTAGGGTGAAATTTTGGCATTCTTCTGAAAAACTTCAATTTTTGATGAATAGTGAAACCACTAAGTGGTAGTTAAATAACTGATTTTTCGTTTAAATGAGATATTACCACTTCTGTGTTTTGATTTTAAAAAATCTGACATACATGGTTGTCATTAAGAAGTAAAATGTGGTTCAATGAGATTAAAATAATTTTTGGTGAATAGTAACTTTTAAGTTCTTAATCGCGATTAGAAGTAATTAGTGTAGTTTAAGGTAAAAATAATGTTTTAATAATATGAGATGAGCTTGACACATGTCCTACCCTCATTGGATGTGCCATGGCCGACAATGAAAATCCATGGGTCAACTTGGGGACCCCATGGAGGCACTTTAGTTGGAAAATGACATAAATACCTTTTATTTAATGTTAAATTGAAAAAATGACACAAACATGAAATGTTTTACAAAAACAATTTTTATATGGGGTTATACAAGTCATATTTTTGTCTATAAATAGTAATTGGAAAGATAAAAATATTTCCTACATCATAGTATTTGTTTTATAATTTGTAGACATTAAATAAATTAAATTATTTATGACATCATTATGATGCAGCGATGACCTCATTATTTAACAATTTTAATAAAATGAAAATATAATGTAAAATCCAAGGCATACACTTGTCCAAATACTATTTGATGGGTAGATTTCGAACCCTTATCACCTTATCCTCGAATTATATAAGTGTGGGACCTTTAGAATCCGAAAAGCATTGTATAATAATGTAAAATTTCCTTACATTCCAAGAGTGCCCCTCCTCTCCTCTTATAAAAGGCCCCCAACTCTACCACCTCATTCACACTTTCAAGTCATTTGGCTCGGCCTACCTCTGCCCAAATACTCTCCCAACTTCCCCCTCTTACTCCTAGAAGCCTCACTTTGGGCAGAACTCTTCCCAAGGAAGCCTTTGGCTCAAATAAAAAAGAGTTACCCGATTTTGAGGTAATGTCTTCTCTAATGTTGTTTTGTTTTATTTTTCTTCTCCAGCCCCATAAACACTTTTTATTCATTTCTTTTGTAACAACACCAGTATCCTAAATATACTAGGATGTTGTTATAAGAAGTATTCTAGCCACACTTACACACACCTACATCTAATGGTTAAAGAACATAATATTTCTGTGGATGGTGAATTTTTGCCTCACGAAACGATGATTATTCAACACTCATATAACACCTCTAATGGTGGCCATTATGATGACACTATTTTTATATATGATATATATTATGTTTTCTTTTCCCTTATGATTTTTTATTTTTCATTTATGGCATACCTTTATGGTTTCCATTATGGGTAAACGCGATATTTTCATTTTAGGAAGTGCGGACTACCGCCCCCTCAAAGTGATTTTAATCGTTAATACCATATGTGGGATGTATAAAGGATGGAGAAAATGATAGTATATATTATGTTATACTAGAATTATAATATACCTTTATATAATTATGATTTCATTAAATACAAAATAGAAATGAAAGTAGCGTTCATGCGTACGTACGGCTTACCGTCTCCATGAATGGTGCATTTCATTTCTTACCTCTAAACGTTATGGAATATTATAAATGCATGTATATACTGGATATATATGAGATATATGATATCTATATCATGAATATAATTCTGGATATAATGGATATATCCCCACATGAACAACTTGTAATTATAAGAATTTTATTTTTGACTCAAGTACCTAAGATCGACAAAATGACCATTATAAACTTTAATAATTACATAATGTTCATAACATGGTAATAAGGGATATAAAAGGAATAATGAACATGAAAAAGGTTCTTAAGTAAATATAAATTAACTCTAGTTTATTATTCAAGAGGTTAAAGAACGGTTGAGTGAGGACAAGACACAAGGTAAGGGAATTTCTTAACCCAATTTGCATTATTTGGGTTAATCTCCTACTTTCAAATTATGTCATGATATTATTATGTCTTATTTTGTATTTTTACTTTCATTATGTGTACCTATATTGAATACACATAATATATCTATTTTATTTTAAAAATGATATTTGTAAGGACTTCGTCTCAATCTCCATTCATTGAGGCATATTTGGTTTTATACACAAATTTCTTTTATACAGGGTATAAACCCCTTTAACTTTTATGTTTATTCAAAAGGAATATTTTTTATATGAAGCATTTACTAAATGACAAAAGGGATTGTTTTTTTCGTACGTATGCGGCGACAACGACTTCTTCGCCGCCGTGACCACTATTTGAGTTTCGGCTTCCTCTACAAGCCATACATTTTTTTAATGAAAAATAAATACCATGTTATACTTTTCTTTTATTTTGGTATTGAAAATAGTTTTGAAAGCGTTTTATTATATCAATGTGTTGTATTGATATCTTGTTATTGAAATGTGGAAATGTTATATTTCCTTTATGCATGTTTTATGTGATACGATTATGTTATGGTTTATGATATGTTTAAACCTATTCATATGAGGAATGCATTGGACTTAATAAGTGACAGGTGGAGCCCGCTATAGCTCCTCGATGCATCGACAGGTCTCATGAGACAAACTAGTGTCATGGCACGAGGCCTTGACGAAATCTTATTTGTGGTCTTGGTACGAGGCCTTGGCTACATGGTTATGATAGTCTAGGATTATGCATTCCATCATTATGAAAGTGGTTATTGATATTGCATGTGATTATTCGACCAGTAGAATATCCATGTGAAGAAGTGAATGGAATTATCTCATTTTACTTTTGCCATATTATGTTGAAGTTCAAGTTTAAAAGGCTTTTGTTTTAGTTATACATTGCCTTAAATATTTATGTTTATTGATGAAAGCTTCCGCTATATTTTTATCCTTACTGAGCATCTGAGATCACCCCTTTCAATGTTTTAATATTTTACAGGATGTGAAGAAGTATTTTATGAATGACCTGCAGGGATAGTCATAAATGGATATGAGTGTGGACTATGAAGACCATGTTGTTGTAGTTTTTTTAGTTTATGATGTAATGAAAGACTTATGAATGTATCTAGTGTTTCCAAGGCTACTAAACTAATCGGTCTTTCGAGACTTGATCTTTTTTGATCATGCCAATTTTATGAAGTAATGCACCGACTCTGGGTAGCTGGGGTTGGGGCGTTACAATAACGTAGCAACATTCACAAAACCCATTATAAGGCTATAATTTGGCCATAAACCTTAAATTGTTTATTTATTATATGTATTTTATGTAAAAATGGTGTACACCAACCTTGTTTTAAAAAATTCCTGGTGTGTCCCCTCCCACCCATATAAAAGGCCATCACTTATCCACCATTTTCACACCAATTATATAACATAGTTTTGTCCAAGATCTGCCCATTTTATGTTACAACATCTCTCCATTCCTCTATGAATCATTCCTTAGTGATGAAATCCAACCAAGGATGCTCTTTGTGGAAAACCAAATGAAGTTACCCAAAAGAAAAGGTAACAACCTTCTTCAATAACCAATCCATTATTTTCCCCCTAAACATCCATTATTATTATAAATCTAGGATTAAATATTAATATTCTTAATCTTAATTTACATATATGTTTTTTGGTTATGGTTTTTACCTACACAGGATCACACCACCGTCAAATTTGTATCGAACATAACATTCTTCTTTACCTCATACTACCACCAAATGAAATGATGTTATTCATTATTCCATTACCACATATCATGGTAGAGTATAATGTTAGACAATTTATTTATAAATTATATATATGATGTTTATTATTAATTTATTCTTCTATAATTATTATATAAAACATAACTTAATTATTACATTTTATGTAAAAACGATAACTTTGTTTTCGGATTTGTTGACTTCTGCCTCCTCAAAGTGACGTGTTTCATTTACACATTGAATGGATTGTATTAAAAATGTATTTAGTAAAATTATATCAATATATATATATATTGAATTTATGAATTTTTAATTACGATGTTACACATACCTTCATACTTTCCATTATGTTTAAATATGAAAACTTTGTTTGTGGATGTGTGGGATACAACCTTCTTAATGTGTTAGGATTCGTTCACACATTAAATGAAATGTATTAAAAATGAATATAGTATGAATTTATGATATATATAAAATAATAATTATACTGGAATTATTATTTATATATATCCAATCATATATGTCATTTATGTTCATTCTTTAATAATTATAATTAAATGGAAACATCATTTAAACATATGTACGAACTACCATCTCCTTGAACATCATATTCCATTTCATATTTATATGATTTATAGATTATTATAAATACAAAAAAATATTACTGAAATTTATATCGTCTTATACATTCTAAAAGTCAAGAAATATGTTTGAGGACCAAAAATATAACATATTAAGACACATATGTGAAACAAATATGACATTACCTGAAAAGTAGCCTTAACATGGAAGTGTTAATTAGTGGGTAATATAACTAAATATATTTTATTATATATAATAACATGATTCTTTGGTATATTTATAATAAAATTACATTTTTTACACATGTGGTTTGAATGAGTATGAAGAGATCCAATACCGAAGGTATGTGAATTTCATTTTACATTTTATTTCTGGGAGATACATGCCTTATTCGCCACTCATATCATTTTTTGTGGAGTTTTTAATACCCATGGATGTATAATAATAATAATATTATTTTTTATGGGTATTGACACATCCATTATATTGTCATTTTTTCTTTGGGGTAAGGTGTCAATTGATACCAAAGCTGTAAAGTTATATTTTCTCAATTTGACTTCATTGAGACATATGTCAATGAATGAACCTATATTTTTATTTGATTTGTAAATACTACCTTTGACATTTTATATCATCAATGTACTTTTATTCATGATATATTAATCTTTATAAAAATGTATTACTTCTAATTTATTATGAATCAATGTTACCAATGTGGTAATAGTTTATTTGTACAATCAGATTTATTATCAAGATTCATTTTCACTATGCTTCCATGAAATCACTTGGTCCATGTATAATATAATCTCATGTATTTTTATATCACTTGTTTATTAATGATATATTAATGTATTGATACCATTTTAACTCTTTTTTACTTATGATATTTAAGTAAACAATTTCACAAAATAAGATATTATCTTTCTTCATTAGGAAATCTCTTTTATTAAAAATATATTTTTTTCTAAAAATGTTTTAACAAATGTTTGGAAATGATATATTTAGTTAAATCTCATGTAAAATTATTTTAGAGAGAACTTTTATGTTTTAATATTTATAAAATGGTTTTCAATCATTCCTTTACATGTTTTCAAAGATATATGCAAGGAAACTATTTTTCGATACTATTTTCTAGAATTCTATATTAGTTTTCATTTTATTTTCATTGGAAATTTTATTCAAAATGGGTCTAAGATTTACATATAATATTTGAATTATTTTAATAGAAAAATGTTATGAAATTTTTTTATTTTTTAGAAGTAATTTATTCAATGTAGAAAATATATTTTTCATAATAATATTTTAAAAGTAAATTATAAATATTACTTATAAGAAAAGGATGTTGAATTGGTTTTATTAATTTATTTTCATTGAATGGTTGTTTACATAATAAATTTTCCATGTGATCTTTAAAAATAATTCTCTACATAAGATTACATAATTTTTTATATTTTACACTTAACTAGTTATATGGACCATGAATACCATTCATATAAATTCAAGGATGGTTTATATTTTGATATAATAATGTTTAAAAAACCTATTTATCTTCTGTTGGTTATTTTAATTTGATACTCAATTATTTTTATGAGTTATTATTTAATTAAAGGATTATAAGACATATCCCAATTTTTTATTTATTGATATGATTAAATAGTTATGATACAAACATGATTTCATGGGATATGGTATGATGATTGATTATAAATTTGTGGAAGATATATGTATAATTTTATTATGTGATAGGTGGGACATATATCCATCAAATGAACTAGGTGATGATAGATTGCTCGAACGAATGTATTCTATGAATGAAATAGATTTAATGTTCACAATTCAATGTGAAAGCCTAAATACATGTTCTCAATATTATGAAAAAAATTTGTTTTCATTTACACAAGTTTATGAATGAACTTGGTTACATGTTAAAAATGTTATGGGAGAGCCCTATAATTTGTTCAAAATGATATATGTTAACCTGATTAAATGTTCACAATGTTATGCAAGGACCTAGTTTCATGTACATATGTTTATGTGTGTTCTTGATTACATATTCACATTGTTATTCATGAACCTGAATACATGTTCAAAATGTTATGCATGAACAGGGTTTTATGTCCACAAATTTATGCGAGGGATTCATTTCATGTCATTATCGTAATGATTGAACCATTTTCTACATATACTTGTTCATAATGTTATAATCTTATTTGTATGCCAAAAATTAAATGTCTTTATAACGACCCACACTTTACATACATTGTTAATACTTCAAAATTGAATCACACTTATTACAACATATGACAAAACCACAAAGGACCGTATAGGTATAGTGTCTTTAGAAACTGGGAAACATAAACAACTGGTTCATAAATCTTCTACAGTGTCTCCCATTTATTTCATCATATCTAGGGTCCCTTTTAGCATATTCTACTTAATATCCATCTTCCTGACCTGGGGAAAAGAAAACATAAAAGGGTGAGCTCAAATGCTCCGCAAGGGAAAATAAAGGAAATAAAAATCATATCATATCTTTTTGAAAATCAAAACCTGCAAAAGAGAACATAATATCTTAACATGGAATAAATCATAGAAGTGAAAATGAGATCCCCATAATCATAACATAAAACTTGAATCTTTGTGGCATGCACACATAATCATGGAAAATCATTTCTTGTTAGTCATGACTCATTGCCAAGACTATCTTAGTGGACAAAGTCCCTTTCTGAACCGAGTTCACTCCTCGTTTCAGTCCTGTATCACTGAACCGAAATAACCTTCCGTTCCAGCCATGTCTATCTCATGAGATATAAAATCATTACCCAATGCATTGGAGAGAGATATAGGTCCCACCCATCTTATAATGAATCCTTTCTTATGTGTGCCACATAATCATAAAACATACATCATCGCATAACACATATAACAAAAATGGGATTCTTGAAACATCATAAAAACATAATTCCATCACAACATAGTCAAACCAATGTAAAAATATGGATAGAAACAGAACCCTTTATTATCTTAGATGGAAAATAATTTTGATAAAACACTTGAATTGAATTCTTGAGGAAAATATCCTTTCTTCTTCAAAAACATTTTTCCTTTCATAACATGTCATACAACTTTAAAATAAAAGAAGTTGATTAAAAATAAACTTTAAAACCTGTAAAGGAAGCTTCTTTGAAGTAATGTTTTAAAAATCCATTCATGCCGTATAAGTTAAAAAAACATTCTTCGTACTTTTGTCGGAAAAGTCAAAAAGTACCTCATACGGAAAAACGACAAAAGATTCCTTTCATATTCTTTACTAAAAACTCACCTAAGGGTAAAATTGGATTTAAACTATTTCAAGTGGATGGAAACAATATTACATATTGAGGGAACATGGATGTGGATGATAAAATACACCCCAGTAAATACTTACGAATAAACAATCTCGGATAAAAATGAGATTGTGATATTTCCCTTACCTTAGGTCCGATTTGCTTTGTTCGTGTCCGAAGCTCCTGTATAATGGTTTAAATAATGTTATTGACTTATTCCAGAATCATACATATTTATATGAGATCATATATTAGCTTCTTGTTAGTAATATTTCATTGTTACTTGTTACTCGGGTCTTTATAACTTTTTGTTCTTATGCGTGTTTTGTCGAATAAATTCTTATTCTTATCTTTAGGTTATAGATAATTCATTTCCAGAATGGTATTAGTGTAGTATATACCATATTCATTCATTCAATTCATTTATATAATCATTATGAAATGAAGATCATGTAGAACGAGTCGCATCACATCGTGGAGACGGTATTCCGTACGTACGCACGAGTGATGATATCGTTCCTATGATCGTGGAATTGTATTGGAGTATATATATATATTATTTCAGTATCAATATTACTTAATAATAATCATATATAGTTACTGATTACACCATTATACCCATCCTTGTAAGGTGATGGTGGAAAATAGATTACACCACGGTGTGGAGACGGTATTCCGTACGTACGCACGCGCGGTGATTTCATTTTTCCGTAGGATGGATAGAAGGTGAATTAGGGTTGTTTCATATTTATAATAACATATCAGTATGTAAGTAATACTGATGTTATTACTTTATCATGAAACAACTAAAGAAGAAGAAGTTGAAGAAGAAAGAAATTGAAAAGATCGGTAATAGATATTACCTCTTCTTTGGAACGCCTTTTTGAATCCTCCACTTAAGGAACTAAGATTGGTCTTTGGAGAAGACCAGGACCTCTAGGATTATTCTAGGGAAGTGGAGAAGGGAAAATGGCAGGGGTTGGCCGAGCTTGAGTGCTCAAATTGGTGTGAGGAGGAGGGGGAGGAGGTGCCCTTTTATAAGGGAGGAGAGGGGCACCTTAGGAATATCTCAAAATATTATTTTATATTAAAGTAAAAATCGGTTTATAATGGTTCCAAAGGGTCTTATTTCGAAGCTAAAGTTGGGATGGGTCGAAATCCTATCAACAAATAGGATTTAGACAAGTTCAGGGTATTATTTTAACCTTATCAATTAGATTTAACTCTAAGTTAATTAATTTAACTTTTACCGTGTCTTTTTGTTTTCTTTCACTATATGGTTAATACACTTACTATAACATGCCAAACGAACCCCAAATTGTTTATTATTAATATATATATCCTTATCTAAGTCATTTGGCCGAACCTTAGATTTTTAGGAATAAAATAACAATTAATAATATAATATTTGATTTAAAAACAATTTTGTGTCAATTTTGACACTATTTGATATATGATTTTTGTGAAAGTCATAACAGAATTATATGTTCGAACCAAGTTGATTAAATCAATACTAATATATCATAGTAACCTAGAAAATTAGTGGAATTCATAAAAAGTCTCAAATTACATTTATTTTTGTATTTATATTATCAATTTTGTCAATATTTCATTAATAAGATAATTACTGCATCATCTTTGTGTCATAAATAAATTAAATTATTTTATGTCTAAAAATTACAAATAAAATACCATCATGTAGTAAATCGTTTTAGATTTCTAATGAATATTTACAATCGAATTTATCTTATGTATAACCCTATATTAAAAATGATTTACTTATTAAACTTTGATTTTAACTATTTTAACCCTTCTTTAAATAAATTAATAATAAATGTCCTAATCTAATCCAAGTGGGCCTAAATGGTCATATTTTATTCCTAAGTTTGTTTTTGGTCGAATTACACTTGTCCAATAGAATTAGGACATGTGTTAGGGTAATATTAATATCATATTTACCCTTAGTTACCCTATTTACTATTAACCGCGGTAAAAATATTAAAAAGTTACTATTCACCAAAAAATTATTTTCATCTCATTGAACCACATTTTAGTCCTTGATATTAACCGTGTCTCTCGGATTTTTGAAATTCCATTCACAGAAGTGGTAAAATTAAGTTTTATGCAAAATTCAGTTTTTAACCTACCACTTAGTGGTTTCACTATTCATCAAAAATTGAAAGTTTTCAGAAAAATACCAAAATTTCACCCTAGGCTAATTTCGATATTCTGAGTCCAAAAATGAAGTCCATTTTGAAAAATAAAATTTATAAAATTTCAAAAAGTGGTTATTACTATTCATAACGGCTAGTTTTAATAGCATATTGTTGTTTAGTGAAACTCGGTATTGCGTACGACGCAAGCTATCGAGGAAGGTCGCGATTGCGTGTAAAGCAAGCCAAGAAAGTGTTGTGTAGAAAAAGATTCCTTTGATGATTTATATAACATAAAAGTCTCGGGTGTTACATTCTACCCCCCTTAAAAAGAATTTCGCCCTCGAAATTCGTCACTTTGCAACAAACAAATGAGGATACTTCTCCCTCATCATATCTTCAAGCTCCCATGTAGCTTCTTCAAGTTGGTGGTTTCTCCATAAAACTTTCACCAAGCGAGTGGTCTTGTTTCGTAGGACTTTTTCGCTACGATCCAGAATCTCTATCGGCTGTTCTTCATAAGAAAGATCTTTCTCCAGCGGTACAACTTCTGAGCTGAGTATATGTGAAGGATCTGGTATGTACTTTCTCAGGAGAGATACATGGAACACATCGTGAACTTGAGAGAGATTCGGTGGAAGCGCCAATCGGTAATCTACCTTCCCAACACGATCCAGTATTTCAAAAGGACCGATATATCTAGGGCTCAACTTCCCCTTCTTTCCAAATCTCATAACCCTCTTCCAGGGAGATATTTGTAAGAACACTTTATCACCCACTTCAAACTCTAGGTCTTTTCTTCGGTTGTCGGCATAACTTTTCTGTCGACTCTGAGCTGCTCTTATGTGTTGTTGAATAGATCTGACCTTTTCTGCCATTTCATCAACGAGATCAGGTCCTAATAGCTTTCTTTCCCCAACTTTATCCCAGCAAGTTGGAGTCCTGCATTTCTTTCCATAGAGAGCTTCATAAGGAGCCATCTGAATACTGGAGTGAAAGCTATTATTATAAGAAAATTCCACCAAAGGTAGGTGTTGATCCCAACCTCCTTTGAAATCCATAGAGCAAGCTCTCAACATATCTTCTAGGGTTTGAATTGTTCTCTCAGACTGACCATCTGTCTGGGGATGATAAGCAGTGCTGAAACTCAACTCTGTATCTAGAGTATGCTGAAGACTTCGCCAGAACTTCGAGGTAAATCTCAGATCTCGATCAGATATAATAGAAAGTGGTACTCCATGCAATCTTACCACTTCCTTTATATATATCCTGGCAAGCTGATCTAGAGAGAAATCCTCTCTAATAGTAATGAAGTGTGCAGACTTTGTAAGACGATCAACTATGACCCAGATAGCATTATTGCCTTTGGATGTTTTAGGAAGTCCTGTGACAAAGTCCATAGTGATGTTTTCCCATTTCCATTCGGGTATGGGTAATGGTTGTAACATCCCCTTAGACTTCTGTCTCTCAGCTTTATCTTGTTGACAAACCAAGCATCGAGAGACATATTCAGCAACATCTCTTTTCATGCCATCCCACCAGAAGTACTCTTTCAGGTCCCTATACATCTTCGTGCTTCCAGGATGAATAGAGAATGAAGAACTATGAGCCTCATCCAGCATCACTTTCTTTAATTCGGGGATGGGAGGAACACAAACCCGATTCCTGAACTTTATTATCCCATCACAATCAAGGTTGAATTCTGGAACATTTCTCACCTTCTTTTGTAACTCGACATCTTCTTTCTGTGCCTCTTTAATCTTCACATGTATAGATGGTTGAACATTCATTTGAGAAAGATAAGATTTTTCCCCTTCCATTATAATTCCAAGATCCATCCTTTGTAAATCCATAAATATTGGATCTTTTGTGATCCTCATCATGGATAAACTAGCATGGTCTTGTCGACTTAATGCATCTGCCACCTTGTTTGCTTTCCCAGGGTGGTAATGGATTGAGAAGTCATAATCCTTAATCATCTCCAACCATCTTCTTTGGCGCATATTCAGCTCCTTTTGTGTGAAAATATACTTTAAACTTTTATGATCAGTATAAATATCACACCTTTCACCATAAAGGTAATGCCTCCAAATCTTTAATGCAAAGATTACCGCAGCTAACTCCAAATCATGTGTTGGGTAATTTTGCTCATGGATTTTCAACTGTCGTGAGGCATAAGCTATCACCATATCATTTTGCATAAGAACACACCCCAATCCCTTCTTGGATGCATCACTATAGATCACAAACCTTTCTCCACTACAAGGCAGTGTGAGCACAGGTGCACTGGATAACCTTCTTTTCAACTCCTTGAAATTCTCTTCACATTCCTCTGTCCAGACAAACTTAACTCCTTTCTGAGTCAACTTGGTGAGTGGATTAGATAATCGTGAAAAATCTTTTACAAAACGTCGATAATATCCAGCCAAACCAAGAAAACTTCGGATCTCAGTTACTGTTGTTGGTCTTGACCATCTTTCGATAACCTCTGTTTTTGCTGGATCCACAGATATCCCCTCTTTTTAGATTATATGACCCAAAAATGCAACTTTTTGAAGCCAAAATTCACACTTGGTAAATTTGGCATAAAGCTTCTCTTTTCTCAGGGTCTTCAATATAATTCTCAAGTGATCTTCATGCTCTTCCTTGCTCTTTGAATAGACAAGAATATCGTCTATAAAGACTACCAAAAATTGATCAAGATAGTCTCTAAAGACTCTATTCATTAGATCCATGAAGATAGCAGGGGCATTAGTAAGACCAAATGACATCACTATAAATTCATAGTGTCCATACCTTGTACGGAAAGCCGTCTTTGGTATATCCTCCCTTTTGACCCTTAATTGATGATACCCTGAACGAAGATCAATCTTGGAAAAGTATTGAGCTCCGCGTAGTTGGTCAAATAAGTCATCAATGCGTGGGAGAGGATATTTGTTCTTGATAGTGATCTTGTTAAGTTCTCGATAATCAATGCAAAGTCTCATTGATCCATCTTTCTTCTTAACAAATAGAATAGGTGCTCCCCAAGGTGACGCACTAGGGCGTATGAATCCCTTATCAAGATTCTCTTGGAGTTGCTTCTTCAATTCCTGCAACTCAATTGGGGCCATTCTATAAGGTGTCTTTGAAATAGGCAAAGCACCCGGTACGAGTTCTATTGAAAACTCAACTTCACGATTTGGTGGAAGACCCGGTAATTCCTCCGGAAAGACATCATCAAACTCCCGTACAATGGGCATATTCTTAATCGTGAGTTTCTCACCAACTATTTGAGATAAATAACCTTCATTTAGTGGAATCAATACCCATAAGATGGAAGAAATTTCCACTGGAAGGTTATGTTCATCCTTGCATTGATAGACGATCGTAGGTTGATCTGGAATATGAAATGTGACTTCCCTTCTTTGGCAATTGATTTGAGATCCATGTAGAGAAAGCCAATCCATGCCAAGAATCACATCAAATTTCACTAAAGGAAGGATCACAAGATTTGCAGGAAGCACTTTCCCACAAACTTCGATCGGAGAAGAATTATAAACTTCTGATGCGATTGATGTGCCATTAGGTGTTGTCACAGCTAACTCAACATCTAATTGTTGAGGTAAAACGGTGATACCCTTAGAAAATTTTTCAGAAATAAAAGAGTGGGTGGATCCAGAATCAAATAAAACATTTGCTACTTTAGAGTGGATGGTAAGTGTACCTTTCACCACATCGTTATCGTACTCCACATCGCTGATAGAAATTGCATGTGACTTTCCTTTTTCTTTAGCCTTAAGAGTTTGTTGACGTCAACCATCATCATCAACCCTTGGATTTGGGCATTGATTGGCATAATGCCCCATCTCCTTGCACTTGAAACATTGAAGTGTAGCAGGTTCATTCTGTGTATCCCTTCCTTTGTTTGCATCATTAGACATCTTCTTCCCATTATCACGGCATTCAAATGCCCGATGACCTTCCTTTCCACATTTAAAACATTTACTTGTCCCTTTAAGACAACTCCCTCCATGTTTCTTTCCACACTTTGAGCATAAGGGAAAGTTCATCTTCTTTTCCGTGTGCTCTTTAGATTTTTCTTTGAATTCCATCTTCCTCTTCTTATCAAACCCATGTGACTGATGGGTTACTCCAATCTCCATCTCGACTTTGAGAGCACATCGAACGATTTCCTCGTAGCTATTGAAGTCCCTTATGGCTAACGCCCTTCGAAGACTTGGTTTTAAGCCACTAAAGAATCGATCGATCTTACTCTCAGGTTGGATAATAATACCAGAAGCGTACCTTGCAAGTCTGGTAAAATTTGCTTCATAGGTACCAACAGATTCATCATCCCTTTGCTTCAGTTCAAGGAACTCTTTCTCCATCTTTGTTCGGAGAATACGAGGGAAGTACTTATTGAAAAATAAGTTCTTGAACTCGTCCCATTCCATAGACTCAATTTCATCCCTTTTCCTTGTATTCTTAACAAGATTCCACCATTGATCAGCATCTCCTTCCAAACGATACACTGCTAGGATGACTTTATCATGCTCAGAACATTGAAGAACTGAAAATATCTTTTCAGTAGTACTAATCCATTGTTCAGCAACTAATGGATCAGTAGACCCGCTGAAAGAAGGTGGACGCTGCCTCATGAAGGATTCAACAGAATGTTGCTCCCTCCTTTGCTCGTTTGGAAATCCTGCATGATTCATAGCTTGAGAAAGTTGTGTGAGCATGGCTACAAGATTTTGCATTCCAGCTCCCATATCGTTTGTTTGCTCAGGGGTACAATCATTGCATTGCCCATCGCATTCCGCATTAACACGGTTCCTTCGGGTTCCAGCCATTGACTAAAACCAAGGAGAATAGTGTGAGCAACACTAATTATAATAGGAAACCACATAATTCAAGAATAAAATTTTCATGCTTAAGGTCTTATCCTAGGTTATTCATGGCCATTTCTAAGATTGTGTTCTATGCTTAGACTTATCCTTAGGGTTCTTACTAAGGCTTTCACATCCTAGTTTCCAAAGGTTGACTATACCTTTCCTCTGATACCAACTATAACGACCCACACTTTACATACATTGTTAAACTTCAAAATTGAATCACACTTATTACAACATATGACAAAACCACAAAGGACCGTATAGGTATAGTGTCTTTAGAAACTGGGAAACATAAACAACTGGTTCATAAATCTTCTACAGTGTCTCCCATTTATTTCATCATATCTAGGGTCCCTTTTAGCATATTCTACTTAATATCCATCTTCCTGACCTGGGGAAAAGAAAACATAAAAGGGTGAGCTCAAATGCTCAGCAAGGGCAAATAAAGGAAATAAAAATCATATCATATCTTTTTGAAAATCAAAACCTGCAAAAGAGAACATAATATCTTAACATGGAATAAATCATAGAAGTGAAAATGAGATCCCCATAATCATAACATAAAACTTGAATCTTTGTGGAATGCACACATAATCATGGAAAATCATTTCTTGTTAGTCATGACTCATTGCCAAGACTATCTTAGTGGACAAAGTCCCTTTCTAAACCGAGTTCACTCCTCGTTTCAGTCCTGTATCACTGAACCGAAATAACCTTCCGTTCCAGCCATGTCTATCTCATGAGATATAAAATCATTACCCAATGCATTGGAGGGAGATATAGGTCCCACCCATCTTATAATGAATCCTTTCTTATGTGTTCCACATAATCATAAAACATACATCATCGCATAACACATATAACAAAAATGGGATTCTTGAAACATCATAAAAACATAATTCCATCACAACATAGTCAAACCAATGTAAAAATATTGTTAGAAACAGAACCCTTTATTATCTTAGATGGAAAATAATTTTGATAAAACACTTGAATTGAATTCTTGAGGAAAATATCCTTTCTTCTTCAAAAACATTTTTCCTTTCATAACATGTCATACAACTTTAAAATAAAAGAAGTTGATTAAAAATAAACTTTAAAACCTGTAAAGGAAGCTTCTTTGAAGTAATGTTTTAAAAATCCATTCATGCCGTATATGTTAAAAAAACATTCTTCGTACTTTTGTCGGAAAAGTCAAAAAGTACCTCGTACGGAAAAACGACAAAAGATTCCTTTCATATTCTTTACTAAAAACTCACCTAAGGGTAAAATTGGATTTAAACTATTTCAAGTGGATGGAAACAATATTACATATTGAGGGAACATGGATGTGGATGATAAAATACACCCCAGTAAATACTTACGAATAAACAATCTCGGATAAAAATGAGATTGTGATATTTCCCTTACCTTAGGTCCGATTTGCTTTGTTCGTGTCCGAAGCTCCTGTATAATGGTTTAAATAATGTTATTGACTTATTCCAGAATCATACATATTGATATGAGATCATATATTAGCTTCTTGTTAGTAATATTTCATTGTTACTTGTTACTCGGGTCTTTATAACTTTTTGTTCTTATGCGTGTTTTGTCGAATAAATTCTTATTCTTATCTTTAGGTTATAGATAATTCATTTCCAGAATGGTATTAGTGTAGTATATACCATATTCATTCATTCAATTCATTTATATAATCATTATGAAATGAAGATCATGTAGAACGAGTCGCATCACATCGTGGAGACGGTATTCCGTACGTACGCACGAGTGATGATATCGTTCCTATGATCGTGGAATTGTATTGGAGTATATATATATATATTATTTCAGTATCAATATTACTTAATAATAATCATATATAGTTACTGATTACACCATTATACCCATCCTTGTAAGGTGATGGTGGAAAATAGATTACACCACGGCGTGGAGACGGTATTCCGTACGTACGCACGCGCGGTGATTTCATTTTTCCGTAGGATGGATAGAAGGTGAATTAGGGTTGTTTCATATTTATAATTACATATCAGTATGTAAGTAATACTGATGTTATTACTTTATCATGAAACAACTAAAGAAGAAGAAGTTGAAGAAGAAAGAAATTGAAAAGATCGGTAATGGATATTACCTCTTCTTTGGAACGCCTTTTTGAATCCTCCACTTAAGGAACTAAGATTGGTCTTTGGAGAAGACCAGGGCCTCTAGGATTATTCTAGGGAAGTGGAGAAGGGATAATGTCAGGGGTTGGCCTAGCTTGAGTGCTCAAATTGGTGTGAGGAGGAGGGGGAGGAGGTGCCCTTTTATAAGGGAGGAGAGGGGCACCTTAGGAATATCTCAAAATATTATTTTATATTAAAGTCAAAATCGGTTTATAATGGTTCCAAAGGGTCTTATTTCGAAGCTAAAGTGGGGATGGGTCGAAATCCTATCAACCAATAGGATTTAGACAAGTTTAGGGTATTATTTTAACCCTATCAATTAGATTTAACTCTAAGTTAATTAATTTAACTTTTACCGTGTCTTTTTGTTTTCTTTCACTATATGGTTAATACACTTACTATAACATGCCAAACGAACCCCAACTTGTTTATTATTAATATATATATCCTTATCTAAGTCATTTGGCCGAACCTTAGATTTTTAGGAATAAAATAACAATTAATAATATAATATTTGATTTAAAAACAATTTTGTGTCAATTTTGACACTATTTGATATATGATTTTTGTGAAAGTCATAACAGAATTATATGTTCGAACCAAGTTGATTAAATAAATACTAATATATCAGAGTAACCTATAAAATTAGTGTAATTCATAAAAAGTCTCAAATTACATTTATTTTGGTATTTATATTATCAATTTTGTCAATATTTCATTAATAAGATAATTACTGGATCATCTTTGTGTCATAAATAAATTAAATTATTTGATGTCAAAAAATTACAAATAAAATACCATAATGTAGGAAATCGTTTTAGCTTTCTAATGAATATTTACAATCGAATTTATCTTATGTATAACCCTATATTAAAAATGATTTACTTATTAAACTTTGATTTTAACTATTTTAACCCTTCTTTAAATAAATTAATAATAAATGTCCTAATCTAATCCAAGTGGGCCTAAATGGTCATATTTTATTCCTAAGTTTGTTTTTGGTCGAATTACACTTGTCCAATAGAATTAGGACATGTGTTAGGGTAATATTAATATCATATTTACCCTTAGTTACCCTATTTACTATTAACCGCGGTAAAAATAGTAAAAAGTTACTATTCACCAAAAAATTATTTTAATCTCATTGAACCACATTTTAGTCCTTGATATTAACCGTGTCTCTCGGATTTTTGAAATTCCATTCACAGAAGCGGTAAAATTAAGTTTTATGCAAAATTCAGTTTTTAACCTACCACTTAGTGGTTTCACTATTCATCAAAAATTGAATGTTTTCAGAAAAATACCAAAATTTCACCCTAGGCTAATTTCGATATTCTGAGTCCAAAAATGAAGTCCATTTTGAAAAATAAAATTTATAAAATTTCAAAAAGTGGTTATTACTATTCATAACGGCTAGTTTTAATAGCATATTGTTGTTTAGTGAAACTCGGTATTGCGTACGACGCAAGCTATCGAGGAAGGTCGCGATTGCGTGTAAAGCAAGCCAAGAAAGTGTTGTGTAGAAAAAGATTCCTTTGATGATTTATATAACATAAAAGTCTCGGGTGTTACAGTCTTATTCCTCAGTATTAGTTTCATGGATTACTCTCTTGACTCCTATACAATTCTTGTCTTGTGATATTCGAATATTTACTACATGACTATTTTATATGAGATTTGAAATATATGTGATTATCTTATATTGATATCAATATGTTCTCATAACCATTTTTAAAATATCATACAAATGTATCTCCCTTGTTACACTTACTAATCATCCACGATCAACCCTTTTTATGTTTCCTTTAACTAGGTAATGAATATATGTATTATGTATGATACGTCTAAGAGGGGTGATAGTGTTGGATAATCTAGCGGGAGATAATTTACCTCACCCTTGTACTCGTGTTTGAGATTACTTATTTCCAAAGGAACTAAACTAATATAGTCTTTAGGCATATATACCAATTAATGTTTTAAGTATTAAAAAAATGATGTAATGTCAATATACAATAATACACAATTTTTATATAATGATAATTTATATGAATAATCATGATATTCATTCCTCAGATCATTTTTTTATGTGACACATATCCATGAGAAAAATCATATAACTCCATCTTTAGAAAATTTATACTATTGATTTTTTCTACCATATTCTGTAGAATCTCATCATATTAATGATCTTCTTTGATCCTCATAATAGTGGATAGTCTAGATGTTATTTGAGAAAGGTAGGATGAATAACCTCTCATTATTCCCACATACTTCATTTTGATGTCCTATAATTTTGGTTCTCTTGACATCATCATAATAGAAAGAGTTTCATTATCTTCTATATGTAGATAATATTCCACTTTGTTTTCTTTCCAAGATGTAAATGAATTTTGCAGTCATAATCCATGATCATCTCTAACCACTAACATTAGTACATATAAATCACATTTTGTGTGAATTATTACATGAGGATTTATCATCCATATATATGTCACACTTTTATCCATAATAAAAATTCCTCAAAATCAATAATGTTAAGATCACCATGGACAATCCAAAATTAGTATTTGTAAGGTTATACTCATGGATATTTATTTGGAAGGTTTCATAGGGTATCAATTTATCATCTTTCACGAGTACACAACCTAAGAATATTATGGATTCATAATTTTGTATCGTAAATCATTCCCCGCCTCTGGCTAATATCCACATAAGTGTACTGATCAGACTATTATTTATCTATATTAAAATTCCAGGTATTATTCATTCAATAAAAAACTAAATATCTTATGATTAATATTGGTAAGGGTCATTTAAAATCATGAATTTTTTTTGGAAATTTCCATGGCAGTACCCATTTAATGCATGGAAACTAATTTTTTGTCATAGAGATTTGTCTTTTCCATCCTTCGATTTCAACAATATTTAAGTGTCCATTGATATCTGTTTAACTGTGATAACATTTCCAATGAATTTTAAATTCTCTAACAAAAATTTTAATTCAATTTACTTAAAATACATATAATTGTTCCCCATGTTATTTATTATAATATTCAAACTCTCCCATTTTTATTTATTTTATTTTGGAGTAAATGAGAATATTATCTACACATAATACCAATTCTTTGAGTAGGTAATCCATGAAGATTGTATTCATCATATCCATGAAGATTTACAAACAATTATTAATTATAAATTTAGTTATATATTATATGTAGTTCCTGTACCTTGTATGAAAGGATGTCTTAGTGATATCCTTATCCATCACCATTACTTGATCGTATCTTGGATGAAGATCCAACAAAGAGAGGTTAAGGACCTAAAATTTCTAATCAAAAAAGTCATCAATCCATGGTTGGGGATACATTTTATTTATAATGATATTGTTGAGATAATAATAATCCATCCAGAGGCACATTGAACCATTAATATTTTTATTGACGAGGACTGATTCACCCCACGGTGATGAACTTGGGCGTATAAAACATTCCACAAAATTAAACTATAGTTTCTTTTTCATCTCATCAACGTCAACAACAATAATTATATATAATAGTATTTTATATAAAAAAAATATTTTGTATAAGATCCATTAATAATTTTATAACTCATCTAGGAGGAAGTCCAGAAAACTCTTCGAGAAACACATCAACGTATTCACCCCCAATGGGCATGTATTCATGGTTTATATATTAAATAGTTTCAATAATTTGAGATATATATTCTTTCTCATAGGGACATAATTTCTGTTACTGGGATGATGATACAAAAAAGATTCACCATCCTTGCACTCGAATAGAATGAGAAGGTAATTTTGGAAATGAAGGGCAATTTCTTTCTCTTAGAATTTTATTTTGGCTCTATATGACCAAATACTAGCCATACCCCAAATACAAATGAATTCTTATAAACAATCCATCATAAGTTTCATTGGGATGTTTATACCAAATATTTTATATGTTTATGAGTTATATACGTGGAATATAATAATTTCACCGCATTCTATTTTCACCAATAGATCATCTTCAGCGATTTTATATGGTGTTTGAATAGTATTTCTAAACATAAAAGGCGAAAATGAATGTTTATAACAAAAATAAAAATGTAAGACTATAATTATTGAATGAATAAATTGGGTACAATTAACTAATTCATTTTGGGATCTATATGTGTATTTTTGATGGAGGAATCGATAACTTTCCCTTTTTACCATGGAGGATTCATACCTTAGTTTTCATTGAAAACACTTGCCTTAATGCATTGATTTACATAGCATCATATTTTTTTGATGATTAAAAAATTGAAACTGTGTTCAGGGATGACCAAAAAAATTCATTTAATTTATTATAATGGTTGGTGCCTCATTAAAACAATCTCAGATAGGTTCCCCTCTTTCGAACACCTATTGTATATCATTGTCCCCCTTAGGAAATTTTATGTTTTGTAATTTCCACACCACTGAAAAGTGGGATATTTGAATTCATTTCCTCAATTTAATTTCAACAACACAACACTTTTAGTATAGTCATCATTAAAATTATTATCCACATAGACTAGTGAGATTAACTGATATCCACTTTATCATTGAGGGTACATCAAATGGTATCCTAATAGCTATAAAATACCCTTCCATGGAATTTCACATACTCGACTTCAACCCACAAAATAATTATTCCAATTTACATTTAGAGATAATGATAAATCTAGATATGTATTGTTAAATCCTTTTTAGGTTTTGGTCTTATTCTCGAAATGATTCATTACCCCTCTTGATAAGAAAATGGAAATCCCTCTCCAATTTATAATATGGAGTGAAATATAAATATTTTTGATAAATAATTGTACAATTATTCATACTCTATAACTAAAATCTCTTCCCTTAGATTTGTATTTTTTAAGAATGTAAACGAATGATCAACTTCTCTATTTATACAATAAACATCATGCAAGAACTTCTATTGAACAGAGCATTGAATAATGGAGAATATTTTTTCAATAGATCTAATCCTGTGTTCCACAATTAAATAATCATAATATAGACTAATATTCTGAGGAATTTTTCTTATAATGATCTCAAATAATGTATTATATTTCTAAGGGGGATTTTTTTATTCCTCTTCATTTTTTCTTCAATTCAAAACATGAGTCAATTGAGAATGTACAGTCATGAAATTCAATCTTACTACTCCCAACATGTTGGGAATCTCATTTGGAAAGTCATCACATTTCCCCTTATGTGGGTTGTTGACTCAATTACTCTTATTTATTAAAATTAACTATAAATAATATAAAAATTGATAAGAATATTTTTAGAAAATTGAACACATAAATGGGAGTCTAGAAATATTAATTTATATCTAAGAAATAAAATATATTCCATAAACAATTAATTTGTTTACTTGAATGTAATTTATCAACGGTTAATTTCATAATTTAAAATGTTCATGGAACTTTCATTCTCAAGTGCTTTGTAATGATATTGTGAAATTACTAATGCTTTTCTATTTGGATTTCTAAACTAGGTGTGCATAACGACATGATGTTGTTCTGTAGAAGATTATCAATTCGAGATTTATATTTTTGGTGGTTATTACCCTTAGTTAGATGTGTTCTATAACTACATTAATATTTAGTATCCAAACAATGATGTACATTTCTTGTAGCATCTTAATCTATACATTACCAAAATATAGGGATACATTACTATGTTTAGTATTATCACAAAGGATTTCTCTATAGTTTTATTATCCCAATCTGAAAAATAAATAGACATTTATTTGATAAATACCATGTAAAACTTTATTTTAATTCACTTTATATCACAATTTATCATATAACGGTATAAAAAATAAATGCAAAAAAAACAATGAAGCATAGAGCCATTGGGATATCAATACATAACATACAACTTGATACCCAAATACTACAACATTATTGAAAAGGGAAATTACATTATTATAAAATTATACTTCTCTAGAAACTACACTTGATAACATGGGGACATACATAAGTAATGGGTTAGTTATAAACCCTAGTAAGTTAATAAACAATAAAAAACAGGAAAAATGTTACACATGTTAAAAAATAATAATTTCAATGGGGCATAAATGTTTGAGAATATTGATCATAAAAAATGCTTCATCATATAACACCATAACATTAATTAAATAAGGTAACATGAAACAAATTAAAACATTGAATTATAAACATAAGTAAATGCTTACTACAAAGAGAAAATAACATTGTTTTCTTAGGATATCCTCGAATCAACCATAAATAGAATAACATGATTTTAAATCATTACCGATTGCATTGGAGGGATATATATAATTACAATACACTTACCACTTTAATATCATTTTCATGTATTATAGTGCCACATAGATCATTCAAAATAAGATTATATTTCTTCAAATTTAGTCCAATGATTATGGACTTTGGGATAAATACATTGATTTTACCAAATCAATGAATTACATATATGTATAAGAGAATAACAATTTTTGGAAAGGGGGATGAGTATACATAAAACAGAAGTTTCACTTAAAAACTCATAGTATAATTTTGGGTGCCTAATGATGTTATTAATTGATTCACAAGAGAACTTATTGAATGTGAAAATGGGTATATCATAACATTGAAATAATAAGTAAGTTTAGAGGGATATTTAAAAACATAATCATGAATTAACAATTACGAATATAAATATTAATATGCATGTTCATTAGTAATGATGTTATGGAGAGTATCACATAACATGAGAGGGTGTTTCTAGATGTTTTCGAGGATATTATTGAGCCTATAGGGAAACCATGGGTGGAATCTATAGAAGGAATTTTAGATTTTTGTCAGAAGTCCATGGTTTTTAGAGATGATCAACATGATCCTGGTGGTTATATAAATAAAAATTGATTGGTGGTCTTTAAAAGAGGTTTTGGAAAATATATAATAATGTATCAAAAATCACAAACCATTCCATGGGTTTTGCCTATAGTTTCTCCCAAAGTGAAGTGGGTTTGATTAATTTACATTTTTATGAACCGATCACATTAAAATATTAACCTTAGTGATGTGGAAGTGAGTCATGTGAATAAAATAATTGATTTTAAAACCATAATAAATAATATTGGTATTGGAATGTTCATAAAGGGTATATAAACATAATCAAATGATGAAAAAAATATATTTTATAGGGAAAAAACTATAAATATCCATGTATAAACATTATATAATATATTTTATCACTTTTATGTCATCATGATGTCATAATTTACACCGAATATTAATAATGTATTTTAATATAACCAAAAAATTTTAATATCCCTAAAAAATATGAAATAATCTAAATTTGATAATTTTTACATGATGATTTCAAAATTATTTTTTTTTCAAACAATAAATATTCATAGAATTATAATTAACATATTAAAATAAAATATTTATAATTTTTGAAAAAATAATTTTTTTTCCAATAACTATTTTCCATCACTTAAAAAAATTATTTTTGAATAAATAAATTATATTTTCTTTTAAATTTAATAAAAATTTATTCAATCATAATAATTTAATAAAATATAGTTTACTTCAAAAGTTCATGATTAAATTAATATAGGGCATCTTAATTAAAAGTATAAAATTCATAAAAATAGAATTTCATTTCATCTAATTTTTAGGAACATGTTAACTAATAATTATAAAAATAATAATAATCATATAATATACAAATAATAACTATATTATTCAAAATTTTAAGAATTCAAACTATTAGAGTATTGAAAAATTATTCACTATTACACCAGAAAACACCCTAAATATTTGGCATGAGAGGATTATATTTTAATGGTGGGGTTCAGTGAAGATGGATTGGGTAGTGATTTTGGTGAGCCTGCACATCTCCAATAAATGGTATCTTAAATGATTTAGTTGTTGAATCTTGTATTAGAAGTGATAATGGGGAAATCATAGAAATGCTATACCCATCAAAATCTATGAAAAATGGGCTGCATAGGGTACGATGCAATTGGTCAATGTCATCTCATCAGTTTTAAGTATTAATTTTACTTTATCATAACCTATAATATATAACTAATAATTTTTAATATAAAAAAAGATTTTTTATCATTAGTCAAAATTCTTAATGGACTTTTAAATCTGATAGTATGTAACATGTAACAGTCCCAAATAACCAAATAAGTGAATCTATTTTATATCACCATGTTATAAAATATGAAATTTAATATAATCACTATGTAAATTTTATATATAAATTTTGAGTCCATTCAATAACACTATTTAAGGTTGATCATCATTCTATCACAATATATGAAAATGAAACTGAGTATGATTCCTGTTGTGATTCTGATTCTTATAATTATACTTCAAAATGAATTCTTAATTAAAAATATTAATTGATTAATGTTATAATAAAAATGAATTAAAAACAGAGAGATTTAAAAGGTAAAAAAAATTTGGGGAAATAAAATAAAAATATTAATATGGAATGTGTTAATTTTATTATACATGATTCTAGAAATGAGTTAAGTAAAAAGTATTGTGATTGTAATATATTAAAATTTATTAATTAAATTACATACATTAAGAATTTTTTGGAGTAAATAATAAAGAATAGAAAATAAAGAAGAATTCATCCTTCGATTATGTAAACAATGTAACAATTCAGTGAATGTTGCATAAGAACAAAAAAAATTAAAACACACATTCATTGGTTCAAAAAACTATTTTATACTAAATCTTTACAATTACCACCTTATCCTAGTCAAATCAGTGAATATATTTCAAACCATAAAATATGTTGTTTGTGTTATGAATCTTATCCCATAGGAATACATTCCTTAAATCAAATCCATGATTAACTTCCTATTTTATATCCATGCTATGTATGATCATATTTTTAAAAAACAAATAAAAACGTCCCACATTTACGAGAAATTAAGGAAGAATTTGTAGAATTATAATCATGGTGATTTTAAAATTTACATAGAGTAATGTGAACTCATTTAAATCCATAAACCAGTGAATCATATAATGGAAAAACCCAACACCTCTCAATGCAATAATGAAAATTATAATATTATAAACAATTGATTCAATGCCCTCATCCTCTATTTTAGGGATATAAATGTGTAGAGCTAAAAAAGGGTTAAAATCAATTTAGAATGTGTATCAATAAATAAAATGATTTACATCATTGAATGATGTATGCACCACCAATCAATCCATTAGGTTGAACATAGTTAAACCATTGACATTAACATGTGTGGATCTTATATTGTAGTATTTGTCATACATGATTGGTTCTATATGTAGTTCTGAATCAATCATAAAAAATAGACTATAAAAAGTCAATTAAATAGATTCATGATAGTCATGAAATCTACTGACTACTAGTGTATGAGAATATGAAATTTCCTCAAATAAAAATAGTGAATGTAACAAATGAACATTACTAGAACAAGAACGGTAAGCGACCGAATTCATAATTTGAGGTGAATAATTTCTAATGAAAAAAAAATTAAACAACAATTAAATTTAATAAAAAATACAAAAACATGATGCATTAAACATATAAATAATCCTATATTTCATTAGGTTTTAACATGTTTTATAGTAACCCTAATTATACTTCTTGTAACAATAATTATAAATAATATATTGGAATATTCTGACTAGTTATGTTTCCAAAATTTTTAAAATTATTAAATTTTATAAACCGATATCGAACCATAAACAGAAGATTTAATTAATATCAATTATACTACACTTATTGGAAACTAAACAAGTACATACACATGTGAATTGTGCTTTTATTAAAATAGGAGTAGTTTACAGAATTTATGTGATTTTATTCAAGAATTTAACAATAATAAATATTTTATTGACATAAAAAACACCAATTATTTTTTCATAATATGTATTATAAGTTATTATTAAAATAATATGTTATTAGTGCTGTCAAATTAAACATTATTGGGTAAACATTATAGATGACTAGAGAAATGAATTTATAAGTCCACTTGGGGAAAATCTGTTTAAAATTTAATCAGACCACTATTTGAAAATAATGTATTTTTTTTTATTTGATTGCCAACCATAGTTATATTAATGAATATTTAAGCATCAAAAGAAACCAATATTTTAGGATAGTTAAAAATTATGTATTACAATCAAATAGTTATGCATGAATCCTCTCTTTCATGAAATCATAGACACATACGATTCAAAAAAGAGAAATAGAACTGAGATTTTTATATGGTTCAATCATATTCCCTACTCCATTATGATGTTAGTAAAATTAACTTATAACAAATGGAATACTACATGTCAATATTATTTTTCCTCGATGTGAAATTAAATTTATGTCAAAGGGTAGGAAAATTAATTTAGAATAATTAAATGGTTGTTTCAGGTTTTAATTCTTCATCCAGTCGAGACATTAATTGAGATCATTTCATGTGTGGAAGTGAACTATAAGGGTGATTATTAATGGTTAGTATTAAAATTTCTTTACCTTCATGAAATTATCTCTAAGTGATACATCTCTTATATTTCATCGTACTATCTCATTGATGTCCATATTCATCCCAAGTATCAGAGATATTGATCTTATCAAAAAATTGTTGGAATGTGATCACTATAATACCTTTTTTCTATCAATATTTAGGATTCAAAATCATTATGAACTTATAATGATAGAGATACAACATTCACTGATTATCTCTTGAGTGAAAAAGAATTGAAAATCACTATTATTCTTTTTGATTGTAATTATATTATATCATAAAAAATAAATTGGAACACTAGTTATCAAAGAAAACATAAAAACACACCTGGATGATTCCCAAGGCGAAAATAAAATAATGAAACTATATGACATCATTGAAATATTCTACCAAAGTGATATATTTTTATTTTTTGTTAATTAAAGACACTGTTTACTATTGAGTAGATCTCTATCTCACTTGTCCTACCATAGTGGAAACATAACCAATATGGTTTAGCAGTTTTAAACATCTCTTATATAATATGAATCCACATATCCAAGAAAAATTCTCTAAACACATCTATCACTCTTAATATTCATTCAAATATATATAGTTTCTATAATCTATTTGATTTCTTCATAATTACCTTTACCATGTTCATGCATTTACTAACATACTGTGATCATATAACCAAATATATTCCCTCTCATACAAACCATTGAATACATCAAGTCTCCCATAAAACATATATATGGAACACAATCCATATATTTTCTCTCTCCATCCATATTTAGACTTAATAATGTGAAATGTTTCAAAATGTGTTTCTAGTGGGATGCATATTCTCTTGGATTCAGTCTCAATGTCAATGTTATGAATTTCATTCCTCAAATATTCCATATGGATAATGGTAACAACAAACATGACTCCATACTCTCCAATATCCAACAAAATAATCTTCTTGGACTCTACATGATCCTTCGTATCGAACAACGATTCAATAATATCCTTCAACCTATTGGACCCAACTTGAATTTAACATCCAATCATCATTTCATCAATATATAAAAACATGTTGAAAAATTATAACACCTTATTACAAATCAGTTGTGTTTTTTTCCTTATTTTGTTTTACTTTTTTTTGTTTGGTAATGATGGGATGAAATTAAGAGGATACATATAATGCTGATTTCATGGATTTGTTGGAATTTTCCCAATAGACCAATAGTTTATTCATATCGTTGGGAACATACATGTCATGTATGTTAATTAAATTTTTTTAATGGTTTCTAATAACATGATACATATGGATGGTGGATTATATTCCATGTAATAGGTAGATGGAATGTAATAGAGAAATTTTTTTTCATACAAAGGTGATGTGTTTTTTGGTGTTTCTGAGAAGCATGGAGGATATGACCTGAAAGAGGGTTATATTACATGAAATAGTCCTGATTTATGTATTTAGATTCCTGTATCGAAATTTTATTCTTTAATTATTCATCATCCTTCCTCTACTTGACCTATAGATCTCACTCAATTATTTTTTGTGAGTCATATCATTCTAGAATATAATATTCTGAGATTGGTCATTATTGGGCTTGAATTTATTTACTCAGAGTATGTAATCCTCTTAGTGCTACTTTTTTAATTGCATATATGGTTTGGTTGTATAAATTTGATCATTTTTTTTAAATGGATATTGAAAATTTGGAGATGTTTTTCATGAATTAGGAAAAATTTTATAAAATTTGGAACATGGTTTTGAATTGAATTTGGAAAATATTCACATTGGGAACCTTGAGTGCATTGTGATAGAGACACTTGCAACATTACTATCTATTGGACCACTATGTGGTAATATTTTTTGATTTTCACTATACTGACTCGATGTATTTTTTATCCAATTTATGAATGTTTATGATTGTATGTTTCAAGTATGCAATGTCCCATTATCTAAAGATGAATACTATGAGCTTTTTAATTAGCCATTATATGTTTTTTATCACCTCATTGTTATATTATGTATTGTGGCTCATAAGTTTTTACATCTAAGGTTGTATTTTGAATCTTATTATGATATGTTCTTCCAAGGATCTGTGTATACATGTAAACCTCTTAATGCATGGATATGATTTATAATTTTTACCTTTTATACTTAAAAAATTATTAATATTAGAGTATGAAATGATAATTTGAAAACAAAAGGGAAAATTATTTACAATTTGATTTATTTTATTAAAAATATTTGTAGATTTTTTATGTTTTAAAAGATATAATTTCAGCATTATTAACATTAGAAATTGTATAGAAACAATATTTGTATAGTATTGGGATTTAGATAAAACCATACATTTCCATTTGGTAATTTTTTGTTTTTTTATTATATAATACAATTAAATTGAAGAGGATCCAAAAACATGATGGATTTTATAGTCATTGCTTATCTCTATTAGGGATTGATTGGAGGTGATGGATGATCATGTGGGGATATGACATACTCTCAGGCTTAGCCTATTTGGAATTGATTATTTTTATTTTGTGGTATCTTATTTATTTCTTAATCACACTCTTGTTGAATTTTTATTATTCATATATTCATGAATGTTCCTAGTTATCCTTTTTTACCCATATCTAGTGCAAACATATTCATGTTCGTTGTATTTTTGAATTAGGTTACTCCATTAAAATTTTTTATCTATGGGGATGCCCAACCTAATATATGTTTGTGCTCCCTTATTTTGGTAGAAAAGAGTTAGGACCATCATAATTTATCTAGTATGTGTGGAAAAAGGGGCTTGGTGAACTTAATTTTTGGATTTGATATGTTTTATTATGGATGGTGAGGAATTTTTACGAAGTGTGAGATGTGAGTTCGAGGTCATTAAATGATCTTTATGGGATGTTAATTTAAATTTAAATGTTACCATTTATATAAGGGTTTTCTTGCTACCATAAAATACACAATGGTTTAAATATATATTTTTTTCAATACATTATATGTGTCCTATAATTTTGTAATTATCTCAAGAATCACTAGTTATCATATTTTGTTAGATAATTAATATGAGAATAGATATTCATAATTTGATAGTGGATTCAGCGAGATATGTTTTTTTGATTATCCGTATAGTGGACCCTACTCTACTATAAGCTTTTAGCTACACTGTTGAAACTCAGGTTAAATTTTGTGTTGGGATCCAGGGATACATGGTAGATCTTGTCTCTAAATTTACAAAGAAGTGTCCCAATATATTTTTTGGTTTCAAAGGAACCTAGAAATCATAGAAGTGTCTTGGGTTGAAAAAAAGTTTATTTTCTTTTCAAGTCTCATGAAGACTCTATGGTGGTGTTCTATATGTATATTCTTGAGGAAATGGGAAGGGGAGTTGGGAATCTATTGTGAATATTATGATTCATGATTATATTACCTGTGATTCCTTCAAGAACATATTTAACCATTAATTTTATCCTGTGACATTTCAATAATCTAATACAATTATGATTCAGTACTTATATAACAAGGAAAATACCATTCTGAAGTACTCTACCCATTTTGTTGAGTTCATAAAATTGTCCCTTGAGCTTGTCACTAATGTGTAATTAAGTCATACAGGTTTGAGTTAGGTCTGGGGAATAATATTTGGTGAATGATTTTTCTTTTTTTCATTTTGACATGGGGGGGGGGGTAGTTGAATAGGTGGATTTACTAGATGTATAGATAATGTGGAAGATAGTATTTGGTGAAACATTATTTAAATTAGTGGTTATACATGGTGTACCTTCACAATGGAATGGAAAATGTTAAAGTTTCTAGTCTCCCTCATGTATATTCATTGGGATTATGATTTTGAAGCACCATGTTTTTCTACTAGTGTTGAAGGAGAATTCATTATATGTATTACCCTGTGGATGCTCCTATGGAAATTAATGTTTTTGGATGAAGATCCTTCCATCTAAATAGCTTTATCTGAAAATACTTCTCTTCATAGTAGGGAAGTATCCACTCTCACCAAGGGTTCACATGTTCATGAAGATGCTTCCAAGGGTGGTGTGTTTAATGATTCGGCCAATGGATATGTTCTTCTAGCTATGACTATATTACATTGTTCTATAGATTTGGGTAATTTGATGTATGGTCAGTGACTATTAGTCATATGGTTTCCATCTCATCTCTTATGATGCTAGATTCGTTTGATCTGGTTGTTAATCAATATTTTACGTCATTAGATATAATTAATGTGATGGGATTTCTTTCGTAACTTTTTCCTTTTTTGTTGGATCATTCCATGCCTTTGTGAATGATTTCTGAAAAATGTTTTAAATATCCACAATGTTGAGTGACGATATATGGATTTTAGGTGGAGTGGTACATTTTGGCGATTTATACTGACATATTCAGCATAAGTATTTGTGAATATTAAGTGGTCCATGTTACGAACCATATGGAAATTTATTTTTATAATGTTTAGTTCTTATCTGCTGATGGGATCACTCATTTTTTTCATAGTGAGTGTGACATTAGATAAGAAGGTAAGGGGTTGTTTTTTTTATTTCAAGGTAGTCTCAGGTGAGTTTTAAGATATGAAACTTGAGGTGGTTGACCATTTCATGGTGGTCTATTTCCTTCTGTTGTGTGTGATTACCCTGACGTCATTCAAGAAGATTATTCTAGTTTACCGCCACATAGAGAGATCATTTTTACTATTGTACTTATCCTTGGAATGATGCCTATATCAATGACATTTTACTATATAGAATGATCTATGATGGGGAACATAATTTCAAGAATAATGAAATAGAGGTTGAAGGATTTATTTGTCTGGGCCTGTCACCATAAGATTTACCTATTCTATTTTATACTAATTGGGATGAGAGCCTCTGAATTTATATAAAATTACAAAATATGATTCATGTGACTGTTTATAACAAGTATAATTTTCCTAGGATTGATGTTCTATTTAATCAATTAATAAGTGTTCCTTGTTTTTTAATTATTGACTAGTTGTCAGGGTATCACTAGTTCAGTGTCCAAGAAGTGGATAAACCAAATAAAATATTTATACATAAAATTCCCATTTTGAGTTTTTGATATGTCATTTGATACCACTAAATCTCTTGTGATGTTTACAAAAATGATGAAAAAAAATATTTAATGATTTCCTGGGGTATTTTTTTGTTTCGTTTAAGGATGGTATTTTTGAGTAATACATGTTAGAGGAGGAGCATGTAAACCATTTGTATATCATTCTTCGATCACCAAGGGGAAATCAAATGTATGGTATTCATTCCATGTATAATTTTTGGATCTTGGATATGGTGTCTCTAGGAAATGTGATATCTGAGAGGTGAATCTCAATAGATCCTACAATGGTACATTCAATTATGTCATGTGATTAGTAGATAAACACGTTTCATATTATGAATTTCTTGCTTTTTTTTGTAACTACATATGGGTTTTTTATGTCTTCTCCAAGATCACATTTTTGATGATATATTTAGCCCATAAGGATGTAATGTTTTTATGGAATGACAAGTGTGAATGATTATTTGATGCCATGGAGGTGAGTATGACATCAGCACATGTTTTTACTCTTCCAGTGATGGGGTTGGGTTATGGTGTTTTCTTGTGACTCATCTGGAACATGTATGGGATGTTTCTCAATGCATGTGTAACATATTATGTCCTCTATTACTCACCAGTCTCACCCTCATGATAATAACTATGTTACCTATTTTCTATATATGGGATATGTTCCAAATGCACTAAAAATGTTGCGTCACTATCTTTTTGTGATGTGGTTTATGGTCTATTATTAGCATAAGGGTGTGAAATATAATTTTACATAGATTTATATTAATTTTTGAGAGTATCTAGGTAGTGTTTCATTATAAATTTTATTTTAATAATTCTTCTACCCTCTGAGAAAGGGAATCTGATTGGTGATTCAATGAGAAAAAAATATGGCAAATTCTATAAAGGAATCAGTTGAGAAGTGGTCTCTAATTGATTATTAGTTTTGATTGTCAAGTATGTGTATGTGGTAGGTTGAGTTGTTTTCTTAACTTATATGGAAGATGACTTGCCTTCTGAGGAGATATATAAACTTGAGAAACTATCAAAAATCATGTTTAGTCACTTTATTGAAATACTTTTAGGTGGGGAGACCATGAGTTATTAGTATCGGTCTCACTATGGAGAATTTTCCATATATCATAGGTTGGTTGTTTCGTTTTCATTTATATGAGGGTTGTTGGAGAGTGGAAACCATTCTTGTAGGTCCAAGAACCCATGTGGATACTAGGAAATATCATGACATTAAGAATCTATATTGGTTTCAAAGGGTCAGATTGTCAATAGGATATTTTTTCATGTTTCCTTACATGTCAAAGAATTATGTTGGAGCACCTAATACTTAAAGGGTTGTTGAAGACATTGACCATTTAGTAATGGTTGTTAGATGATATTTTAATGGATTTTATCATTAGGTTTTCATAGAATCATTTCATCTAGTATGTGATATTTGTGAAAATTGATTGACTCAAAATATATACACATATCAAGGTGGTGAAAAAAGTGGATAGTCATGATGGATTGTATGTCATAAGTAATATGAGACTTCATGGGGATCCCTCTTCAATTATTTATATCATGGATCCCAGGTTCATATACATGTTTTGGAATGGATTAATCTAGGTGATGGGCTTAATGATTAAATTATGCAAATATTATCATCCAAAGATGGATTGAAATATATATTGGTAAATATATGATCTTTTGGTTATGATCCGTGCTTTTTTTTTCTTGATATTGGAGGATTATGGGAATCAAAATTTCTTTCATATGTGTTTTCCTATAACAATTGTTATCTGGAATTTATTATGATGTTTTCTTATGAGGAATTATTTTTTCTCCTATTTAATCTCCTTCATACTAATAATATTTGGGAGATCAGGCCTTGGTTGGTCTGGGTGTTGATTATTTCAAGGAAAAAATGGTGCAGTTGATATAGGGGTGTTTGAACATGGAATAAATTAAAAAGAAATTCCTTATAGCACATTAGAATCAACTACTAGAGTTTGAGGGTGGTGATAAAATCAGTCATAGAGTTTCTCTTTCTTTGGGTCATTGATGGTTGGGTATGAAGGGTATGTTAGAACTAGTGTTTGTGCACCCCTTTATTATAATAAGATAACTTGGGAGTATGTCTAATCAGTTTAACATTCCATGTAGATTGAAATATATCCATGAATATCATTATGTTTCTTAGCTGATGAGTTAAATTATGTATCAATCCCATGTGATTAGATGTTATGATATTGATCTTGTATCTTATATCTCTTTGGATGACTAGAAAGTTCATATAATATATCTCTGGGATAAGGTACCATGTGGTTTGACAATCCTCATGGTCCATAAAAAATGGCCTTACAGACAAGATATCCATGTGAATAGGGATTTAGAGTTATTTTTGACATAGTAGTGGCCTTCTCTTATTACATATCCATGTTAATGAAAACATTCTGTAAAGAAGAAAGCATTTATGGACGGGATATTGTAACTAAACTTAACATTCAGTTTGGAATGTTATTACCTTTAATTTGGTTTCCCATTTTCATTGGTTGTGTAATGCTGAGAAAAAATATGGAGGATACTTGTAATGGTGATGTCAAATATTTATTGAATTTTTAACATAGATGGGATAGTTTTTCTACTCAATGAGAACATAAACTCCAAGTTTTTTTAGTACACACTGTGTAATAGAAATTTGAAAAAATCTATGAACTAGATATATATCGTGAATAGATTATATCTCATATAATAGCTATAGACTGTGTAATGGAAAAAACATTGTTTTTTGAGAAAAATTTGATGGGATATTTGGGGTATATGAGAAATGTGGAATACACAATGTGTAAGTGGGTTACGATACATGTAATATTTGTGATTCTAGTTTTTAGACTGTAGTGTAGGATTTGAATTCTATCAGTCATCTATATCATCCATTTTCTCGACCTAGAGACATGCACAGGTGATTCTGTGTGAATCCAATCTTTATGGATCACCTCATTCAAAAGTTGATCACCATTTTCTTTTTATTTATTATCTAGTTAATGCAATCATATTTGTATATTTTGATAGTCTAAACTATGGTTTCTCTATGGATTATTTAATAAATATTGTTTGCTATAGATTAATTTCATATCCTTAGCAATAATTATCTTTTCATCGTTGTTCTCTTGGTCTCTGATCTCCAATGCTGATAGTAGTGTGGTTTATACAATTTTTTGGTAGGTGCTTCAATACAATGTGTTAATTAGATGAATTTCATTTTTTTATTGATCAAATTCATAGTAATTTTCATTTAATGAAAGTAATAAATATTTTTAATGGATTTCATGTAAAGAGACATTTTTTTAGAAAATAATTTTCATTTTGAAAATGCAATTTCATAATATGAAAATGGGGTTTCAAAACCTAAATAGAAATGGTGTGGCTTTGAAAACATTTTAGAAAATTGTGAGCATGGTATTGAATTGAATTTAGAAGAATATACATTTGTAACGTTGGGTGCATCATGATAGTGACATGTGAAGCCTTAGTGTGTGTTGGACCACTATAAGGTATAATTTTTTTGATATAATCATGCATGAATAGATATATTTTGGATCAAATGTATTCATGTTTAAGATTTTCATTGTATAGTACATGTTGTTGCGTTTTCTAGAGCCCAATTCCAGTTAATTTTTCATTTTTAATATTTTTTTATTTTCATATGAATGTTTTATCTTGGATTATTAGTCCTAGATATTTAAATATGAAGTTGTATAACATAGATTAACATGATATGTTGTTTCATGGATATGTGGTTTCTTATATACCCCTTGATGGATGGATATTCATTACTATTTTCAAAAAATTATACTTTTCATATATATGGTTATAGAATATTGATAAAGTTTATAAAAAAATGGGAAAATGATTTAGAATTTTATTTATTTTATTAAAATTATGTTTAATGTAGTTTGTATTAATGTATTGAATTGGTGTAATTTGATATTAAGGCTTATATATAAATATAAGTTGTATCCTACTAGGCTCTAGCTAAAAACCTATTTGTAGATTGGGGAATCTTTTGAGGAATTATTACCGGATACATGTAAATGGAAGATCATATTGTAGTATTTTGTTTTATCTTATAATCATTTCTTTCATTTTGAGTTTTTCTAGAGGTGACTATTGGTCACATGGGCTAATGAATAGCTTTCTAGTCTATCCAACATGGGTTGAGTTTTATGTATTTTTTTGTATCATATTTGTTTCTTTATCATACTATGGTTTTATGTCTTATTTTTCATATATTTAGGACTAGTTATTGTTAACATGTTTAAACCATATCATTGGATGTACTAGATCTTGAGGATCTTCATGAGGACCTAGATTGTCTTATTGTATAAATTCTTCATCCTGATGATTCTTGTGGTGAAGTTATTGATCAAACTAATTATAATCTTATATGATTTCAACAAAAATGTGTCAATATTTTATACCACATTCTCAATGACTACTTTTGGTATTATTGTTATTTTTCTAAATTTTAAAACCCATTTATCAAGTCATAGAACATGATACCCACTATGTTTTTCATATATGTCACATTGTTTAATTATTAATGAATAACAACTAACATGACTTCATGTTATGATGACTATAGATAACAGTGTGAAGAATATTCCAATAAAAAATAGATAAAACCATGATTAATAACAATATAAAATTACTCCTTTTATTTTATCACTTTCATCAATGTATACTCCATAACAATTAGTCTAACCTTTTACTTTGAACTGTTCATAGAAGATTCATCATTTTTTTGAAAAATAAAAATTTTTACCCAACTGTCGTCTTGTTCATCTATAGTGTAAAATGCAATTGTGTATGATTTTGATATTGAAAACTCATTTCTTCTTATATAGCCAACTTCAAATGGTCCATCTCAATGCTAACCAAAACAACCCAAACGATAATATTCAATTATATAAACCACATATCTAACCATATGATTATGCATGGATGGTCAATATATTATTTTTCACGATCAATTAAATATGGTAATCTCATTATTTTGATTTTACAATTTTAATTGAACTTATTTAGTGATGATTTCATTATGTTCACTTCACAATATCATATGTCTGCGGATCATTATGTAGTGATTTTTTAACTGAAATCACAACATTATATGACATGTCTATATAATTTTTAGAATCCCTGATGATCAACATTATTGATTCACTAAATGTGATTTCATGAATAAAATATATTTTCATTACATCATGATAGAATAGTAAGCTTGAATTTACACAATCACTGAATCAAAAAAATATTGATTTTTTCACTGTAGGATCAAATTTTTATTCTTTGAAATTAGAATATCTAAATAATTTAAAAATATAAATTCTTTCATAATATAATTATTCCCACAATAATAAGAATGTATTGGAATATTACCATCAATTGTAGAGGAGCGGATAAACAATCAAGGCCAAATAATGATGTTGAGGTTCGACCAACGTAAAATCAACACATACGAATTTATAGAGACAATGTATAAAATCGATAATCACTTTAAAGAGCATATCAGTAGGATCCTGATATTCAAAACAATACACTTCACTAGAGGTTATATACTGTCCCTATTTGAAATAATCTCACTCTCATTTTTAATAAATTTTTTAACACTTTTAGTATGTATTGGTTTCCTATTTTGTTAACTTTGGTTTACCACTTATCCACAAACTGTGTTATTAATAACAATTTATATTTGGTGGTAATCGTTCCACAAATTTTCATGAATTCAAATTTTATATCCCAAAGTGATTTTCTAAAACCATTTTTAAATTACATACATTATAACTTTTCAACCATTATATGATTCATATTTTTTCCCATTCCATTCTGTTATGGCATACCAAGAACTGTAAAGTTCATCATAATATATTCATCTAAAAAATCATCTTTAATGCATGGGATGAGTTACATCCAAACTAATATAATATCATTAATTTCTTATTTCCTACATTCTATTTGGTTTATCATTTATGTATTTAATAAATAAAGATAAATATTTATCTTTATACTTCATGCCATACACACAAATATATCTTGAGTAATCATCAAAAAAGATGACAAAATAATAAATACATCCTAACAAATTATTAATTGAAGTTCTAAAAACATCGATGTTGATGTAGACAAGTATTCCCATGATGAAATGGAATTAAATAATGAAACTAATAGTAGTTTAATTTCCCATCACATAATATAATAAAATGTCATGTTTTCTTGGTTTTCATCTTTTAAAACACCTCTCATCAAAATTCTATAAAAATATTTTCCTCTAATATGTTCGAGTCAGATATGCCCCAATTTAAGTGTGTCTGATTCACTATCTATTCATATATATATATATATAATCCAATTATAAGAATCTCATCATTCATAAACAATAAATAACATTTAAGAGAACCTTTCATCATTATGAATGGACTATGGGAAACCCCATAACACCATCCATAATGGTTATTCCACAACATAGCATACCCAAGAACCCTAAAGAGATGAGGTCCTTCTATATTTCTATTATATATCTCATATTTTTTTCATTATGTTTTATCATCATTAATCCTAAATGTTGTTGTTTTAATAAATATTATGTGGTAGAGATAGCAATATTTCATAAGAATCACATCTTCTTCTGACTACATGAGGCTTGAAAACCATTCTTGATTCACGATAATGTGAAATAAATACCCTGAATCTAGAATTTAATATATTTTTGGTTGATCATGGATGAAACAATGAATGTTGAATAATAAGTATCCTTAGTTTCTATCATTATATTTATCATTGGTTTTCATGATATTTGGGTAAAAATTATTCCAGTTACATTTCTGATGACAATAGGGGAAATCATTATTCTCTTGTTTCCTATAAGTGGAATATCCTCTTGATTTTGATCATGATTTTCCTATTTTTAAACCAATATTCCTCATTATATGTGGTTTTACTCTAGTTTACATTATGTCATCTACATTCAAATACATTCCCTCAACTGGAATGAATTCCATCATTCTATGTTTTTCTTGTAGATTTTCCATATAATTGTCATTTCAAAATTTAAACAAAAAATTATTATTATATTAAAAATACTAAAATATGCTAAAATCAAAGGTTTGAATAATATAATCGAATACTTAATTAACATAAAAACATATTTCATTACCCCATAAATTTGTTAATATGGGAATGTTTTTATCCCCATTGTTAATTATTTAATAGGAAAAAGATCTCCTTAGTTTTATATTTTCTTCCCCCCAAAAGAATAAAGAAAAAAATTACAATCCATTTTCCTAGGAAACAATAGTAATATATTATAGATATATGTACTGTTGAGAAACCTAGATATCTTATATATGCCAATTGGGAACCTAAAGGGGTGTGGACCGTAGTGTTATGTTCATCATTACATGTGTTAGTAAACACTACAAAACATTAAAAATGTTATTTAAACCCATAAATAAGACACCATTTAATAACATATATTATTTTATATTTATATTCCTAAGGAATCATTAATATTTTATTCATACTAACATAACAATCAGCATTCAAAATATACATGGAATGAAAAATATCCAATTCATATTTCATAATGAAAATCTATAACATTCCAAATGTTTGATTCAATTTCCGTGGACAATTCTATTTTTACTCAGGTGATGACAATATGAAAATATTTGGATTCTATAAACTCAAGAAAAATATATATTTTTATATTTTTATAATATATATAATTTGAACGTTTCTGAAAACTAGATCTATAGGAAATGTTTTCATTTGAAAAAATACAACCCAAATAGACAATAGAAATTGAAATGATTAGTCATTCACAACAAATCCTCTAACTGAAAAAAATATCATAGAGGGAAATTCCATTCACATAAATTCAACATTCATTGTGTATTTGGTTTTTATCCAATCATTATCGACGACCATTTATATGGTGATAAATATTTTTTTATTTATTTCCTCAAATATATGAATAATATACATCAATATAACTCAAATGAGATAAATATGAGATGAATAAAATACCACTAAATTGTTTTAAAATATGATAGTTTCAATCAAAATAGTCGTCCAATAACTATATTTTTATACTATATCAATACTGTTGAAAAAAATAGAAAAATATATTCTTATATTAATTATAAAAAATACAATATGAAAATGTGAAAACATGTCTAATATTTCATTAGATATCTTTTCCACCACACTTTCAACAATAAAATATTTCCACTAAAAATAATTTATGAAGTTATCTCTAAAAACATTAAAAATGATAACATCAATATGAATTAATGATCACAAAAATGATAAAAAATGTAGACTATGAAATTGAAAGAATTCATTAACACTATATTAAATTATATTAAAATAATTAGAGAAAAAAATTAAAAAGTGGATGTGTTTATTTTGATAAATACAAGTTTACATTAAATAAACATGAATAAGAAAAAATAGAACTAAATAATCATATTATAAAATGTATTCATCTAAAAAAGATAGTATATTTAAAGTATTATATTTGTTAATAGAGAAAAATGTAAAAAAGTGAATAAAATAAAATCAATTAAACAAGTAAAATCATTTCACGTATGAGATATTACTAATAGAAGAAAAAATATAGATATTATCATTTATAATACAAGTCCATATACAAGTTGTTAAAATAGTATCCATAAACAACATAATGTAATATAATATTTTTATTTTTTTTATTTTTTACTCAAATAATACATTTCTATTCAAAAATTTAATATGTGAATTTTTTTCATCAGATTATAATTTAATGACACTCATATATGTACATTAAACATATCGACAATTGGGAACCAAATATTTTATAACAAAATTTATAAATCAAAAAAAATTCTATATATTTATTTTTCATTATGATGAATACTAAAAAAATTAATAAATCATATTAAAATAACAAAACACTTAAGTTTGATCTATTCATATGTTAAACATGAATACAAAATAAGGTCTAAATGTTTTCGATAAGCTAAGAATTATGTTACTATATAATTATTTCTTAGAATATACAAGCATCTTGAGAAACACATCCCCAATAAACACATTCTCCTTGGCACACCATTCAAATCCATCACCATTGAATAAATTTATACTACCTAGGCAATCCAACCATTACTAATGAATTATTATCTAATAAATAAAAAAGCAATATATATTAAGCATTGAAATAATCTACTTGAAAATTTAAATTTAAATAACATGACAAATTATAGAGAAATTAATAAATCATCAATAAAAATAAATTAATTAATTAAGTTATCTAATAGATTATATATCATAAGAAAGTTCACTATCATTTTAACATTGAAAATAATATCAATTAATAATTAATAGAAGAAAAGTTTTATGAATATTCTATCATTACCCTATATTAGTATCAAATTTTAATATGAATTACTTGAAAAATAATTAGTTACTAAATATCAAACATAATCCACGGAAGATCAACCAAATAGTCAAGAGAATGTGAATATCATGTCCAACTAATCCAAAAAAATCTAAAAAATATGATTTTATGGTTATTTATTGGAAACAGAAAACCATAAATTTTAATTCAAAATTGGTGGAAGGAACTAGAAAAAATAATTTAATAAATTATAGTGATATCGAATTATACACCTAAATAACATATAAAAAATGAAATAATAATTTTGTTAGGGAAATAAAAAATTATATTGACTATCCTTTATGAGAATAAAAAATATAGGATGATCCGAGTTTAAATATATTAATATGGTATTTCATTTCAAATCAGTGAACAATTGAGGAGGAGATGATTGATGAGTGAAAAAAACTATCTTTGAGAAATGAGTGACTAGTATGGAGGTAATAACGATGGTCTTATACATTGGGAAACCATCTAATGTGGGGGAATTGAAGAATGAACGAATTTGGTGGAAGTGTAGGGGATTTATGAAATTAATGATGTGGAGGGATGCAATGTATATGTGTCAATGAATTTTAGAGGAATGTTGGAAGACAAGGAAATAGATGGGGAAGCATAGGTAGATCCATAGATGAGTGGTCGATGCAACGAGGGACTTGAGGTATTTTTATTGACATGGTATGGAGGTGTGGAAGTTGAAATGGTGGTGGAGGTGGGGCTGTGGAGATGGTGGAGTCATGGCCATGATGATGGTTGCATAGAAGCTATGATATACGATGTTGGATGGTGATCAGAGACCATGGTTTTTGAATATGGAATGGGATGAACAGGAGGTGAGGGTCACAAGAGAATGATTTTTTTTGTTTTTAAAATGTTTTTATTTATTTTTTAATGGGAAGACACCACTAGTTGTGGAAAATTACATAATTCAGATGGAAAATGAATTCCACCCATTTCTTCTCCTTTAAATGCCTATATTTTTTTTATTCGAACTAATCATAGATTTTTTTGAAAACATTGATAAAAAACAAAATTAATTTACCAAGATATTTGTCCCCTTTGAATCATACTTATTTATCACAATAATAGTAGCTAGCAGGTTAACATTTTCCTAAATTTGATTCACCATGCTTGTGCATATCAAATTTTTGTTATATAGAATATTTCAGTTATAATTTTATTTTATAATTATTTGATGCATGTGGGGGACATATGAGTTTGGTACATCATTGTCGGGTCTCAATGAGGTCCTGGGTTCGAGTGATGGTGAATTAGTTCCTATATGTAGTCTCATATTTTTCAATGTATTTGATATTTTTATATTCCAATTATATATCATATGTCTAATTATTATTAATATATTATTATAATTATTTTATTATTTTTATTATTTCCATTAAAGGTTATTATTATTATATTGTTATTGTTATTTTTATATGTATAATTATATTCATATAATAAAATTAATTATATTTATTTTTTAAATTTTATGTATCATCCACAATATAAATAATTAATTATTATTTCATGTATATAGTAATGATAGTAGATACAAGTTCTACTAATATTTTATATCAGATATAAAATTTTCACGAAATAGAAACAACTCATGATGGCCGAACAAGAAAAGTCACCCCCCTCAAGGGGATAATGTACTCCGAGAGATCCCATTTTAAATATTAAACCCCATACATCCTAGACTAACTCCCCTATAAAAGCCCTACACATTCTAGACCTTTTAATATTGGGAATTTTTATATATTCATTGATAAATTGAAAATTCATTGTACTAAAAAATGTAATCCTTTTATTGACATGTTCTAATGTATGAAATATTTTAATATATAATTCTCTTTATGGGGTTAATAAATTTTATTATATAGTGTATCACATTATATTTTATTTATTTATTTATTATTATAATATTCTAGTATATTATTTTTATATATGTATGTTTCATTTATCCAATATATTTATGATTAGAACATTAAATTATTTTCTAATGATGATTTTTAGTGTTTATATAAGTTAATATATTTTAGTGGTTTTTAGATTTGTATGTGGACAATTTTAATTTTTTTCCTTCTTCGGCGACCTCCTACTTCCAGGTGAAATACCATTTTAGAAATAGATGATATCCACTATTGGTTTTTTTTGACTGTATCTCTATGTATCTAATACATAGTGTCAAAGACTCCTCTTTCAAATTATACACAATTATATGGTCTATGTCATGGAAGCACATGGTTTACAACCAACACTGACCTTTATCAATAGATGTGGTGTATCGTCTCATACCACGATAAATTAACAAAATATTTCAACCACACCTACCTGCATACAAGACGACATCTGCTTCTGCATACCACCTTCTCATCTAACTTGCTAATAAATGTACTACCTATTGTAATATATGAATTTTCCATGAGTTCTATAATGTTACCATAAATCCTATTTTAATCTTTTATCAAAGCTATTTATAATGTTAATGAAACTCATTTTAAAGTGACCGTATATCTTTTTGTGTTACCACAATGGATAAAAAATTCACATTGAGTTTTTTTTCAACCTACCGAGAAGGTATTTCAAATCCTACCTTGGACAATATTTTATCCTACTCTGATGGTATGTTTTTAGTTACCAAGAATAAAATCTTAGGAGGTTATGTCTTAATATCTCATTGTCCTAAGTTTTATTTTAACGTGACTATTAATTATTCTTTCAAGGTGACCATAATTTATTATTTCCAAGTTAATATGAGAAATTTTTTAGGTTAATCCAATATATACCTTCAAACCACTATGATGATTTTCATTTGAATATAAGACAAAATTCTTAAAATAGTTTGTATACCAGCAGTGTATCTTGGTGGAATGGTATGCTAACTGACTGAAAGTCTTATTCCTTAAATAATCAATTCATTACATTGTTTTATTTTTTAAAATAATTGTTTTTCAAATCAATTGAATTTAGTGAAATTTTGATATTTATAATAATCAAAAAATTAAAAATATTTTTTATTCAATTTAATTATTTTGAAATTAAATATATATTAAAAAAATATGTTACAATGAATTTAATAAAAATTAGCATCAAAATACTTAAGGAAATAATATTTTTTATATTATTTAATTGAAACTGGTTTTTATAGTTTTGAATTATTGAATTACAATATGTATATTAGAGTGATTATTATCATTTAATGTATTTTAAATAATCATATTTATTATAATTTTGATATTATTGTTTTGTAACTTGTTTAATTCAGGATATAAACCATCATATTATTATTATTGAATACATGGAATGTATTCACAAGTAAAGATGTCCTTCCATATTTTAAATATTTCTAATCATTTAATTATAGTGATAATTTTAGGTGTCTCTTGTGTAAATTTAAATGAAGATAAAATTTGTTTCTTAGTTGATATATAGATAGAAATTGATGGTTTGTGAATCAATACTAAATGAAATTTTATAATGGCCATACATTTTGATAATTATCCTTTTCCAATTAATCTAATATTTCAATATATCCAATTTCAATTAAAACTAAAAATAGGTCTTTATATATGAATATATTAAAAAACTATGTAAAATATTGTTTTCAAATGATATACCAACATGGTGTGTGATACATGAAATTATAACTTGTCTAGTGCTACATGAAACACAAAATTGGGGAATTTTCCACACAACACTGACTTAGCACATGATGCACGCAATACTGAGTTGGCATACAATACACAGATCACTGAGTTTCTACAAAATATCACTATTTATTTATTTTATCAAGACATTTATAATCTGACTTTTAGTCTAATTGTTGACTAATATTCAAATATTGTATATAATTATTTATATAAATAAATCATATTGATAATGAATATAATATTTTTGGTAATGTCCTTTTTGTTTTTTAAAACATCAATTTTTTGAATGAACTAATTTTAATAATAAAAGAAATTTTAGAAATATTTAGAAATATAATTATATAAAATAAACATAATTTTTGAATTCAAAATGTCAAAATTAGCATATGGTAGATTTTTTGTATTTTTCTGAGAAACATCATTTTTTTATGAATATATAAAAATAGTCATTTTTAGTTACACATTTCCTTTATTTATAATTAATTATTAATGATAAATGATATTATCAATTATATTAAAGGTCACATTAGATAAATAATAATTCTAAAAACACATAATAATCAATTCCACCTTCATAATTAATATAAATCCTAACAAACATTTGAACTTTTTCATACTTTAAAACCATGTTATTTCGTCTCATCTACGAGATTAGCACTAATATTAATTTATTTTCACATCTATGATGTGAATTTCCAAAATTTGAAATAAAAAATTTTATTCAGTATTTTATTTATAGTATAATGATACAATTTTAATTTTTGACAAAAATTAATATTACATGTGTTTCAAATTAGTCAGGGCAGTTATGGTGAAATTATGCTTAATTAAGGACTGAACTATAAAATTATGATCTGAACTGACCAAGAAATTTCCCAAAACTAGTAGGTTGTTAATATTTAGGCCATAAAACAAAAAATCACAGGTTTTTATTAAATTTTACATCTTTTTTGGAAATACCATGTGCACACCTAATTTGAATCATAAAATTAATTGTAAGTCATTTTCCTTCCCTATAAAAGGCCACTACCTCAACCGACTCATCACACCTATCAAAACATTTATGGCCATCCATTCTGAACCCAAGTAGCCCCCCAAAAAATATTCCCTTCATTTTAAAATCCACCCTTTGGGTAGAAACCTTCTCAAGGAATCCTTTTGAAACAAACCAAAATTGGTTAATAGATTTAGAGGTAACACCTTCTTTCAAACTTCATTATGTTATTTTCATTCTCCACCCCACCACTCTATTTATTCCCTTCAAGTGTGAACACATAAAAATAATATATATACTAGGATTTTGTTTATGAAATGTTTCTGACCTACACATACACACATCTCTATCTATTGGTTCTTTAACATATTGTTTTTGTGTATGATGAACTACTGCATCGTAAAGCAATGATTGTCCATCTCTCCGTTACCTAAATTATTATAGCTATTATGATTGAAAAATATTTACATATATGTAATATATTATATTTATTATTTATATATTGTTATTTATTCCTTTTATAGCACAATTTTTCATTACTTTCAAGTTTTTGTTAATACTATAATCTCGTTTGAAGAAATGTGGACTATTTCCCCCTCAAAGTGATGTGGTTCTTTGACACACCTCATATAATGTATTAAGGATGGGTTTAATCGAATTATATTATATATATGATATATTAATTATATTTTAATAATGACATATATATATATATATTCATACTTATATATATATGTCAATTACATTCTTTCATTCAACACGACATTTAAAAATGAATCAATGATCATGCGTACATACAACTTACCATATCAATGAATGATTTATTCCATTTCATACATAATTACGATATAGATTATTATAATATAATTATCCCTGATATAATTGATATTTATATCATTTTATACATTCAAGGATCATGAGAAAATTATATGAATCCATGATATATCAAATTAAGACAATTGTGAACAACAAAGCGAATATTACCTGAAGTGAAACCATCATGACAGATCATAAACAAGAGGTTAAATTATGGTTATAATAATATCATATTATGTAATAGATATAATAATATTCTTATATAAAATATTTATAATAATCTTATATTTATTATATTGGAAGCTTGTTTGAGTACAGAGAGAGTCAAGACACAAGGTTCTGGGATTTCATCGCACTTTTAATTTCCATTAGAGAAAATATCTCTTTACCAATCATTCCTTTTGTGGGATGTATGTACTGACCATTACTATATTCAATTTGTATAGTAATTAAATGTATGGGTAATAAATTTCCCATTTTATGATACCTCATTCATGGTGTTCATGTTTCAAAAGATACCAATTTTGTAAAAATGATTTGTCTTAATTTTCTATCATTGAGACTCAGGATTTTTTATTCTCCTAAAATCATTTTTAGGGAGCATATAATTCCATATTGCACTCCATATATTATATCAAAATAAATTTATGTTATTATATGATTTATCTAATTTCCTTTCTGTACATGGAAAAATAATATGTTATTAGAGTTTATTGAGACAATCTCATAACTTATCGAGATTGTTAATGATTACTCTTCCTTTGATAAAATATTATGATCCATATATCAATTAAATTCATGATATTACTTATCCTATGTTATTTTAGGATAAACTCATGTATTGTTACCATTTTTTACTCTTTTGTAGATAAGTTAGTTAATAAAGTGTTTTTAGGAAAACCCGACATCACCCTTTCTTCGGCCAAAGATCTATGTTTTCAAAAAATGGTTTCTAATAATATTATACAATTCCTCTATAATAACTAATACATATATTTTCCCTTTTTGTATATTACTAATCTCTTCAAGGGAATTTACTTGTATCATTAAAAAAAATTACTTTTCTATCCTTTTATGCATGCAAAAGGAATGTTCTATTGGCCTCGTATGACATGTATGGATTTACCATACATCATTACCAAAAATCTCACTTTGCATAGTTACAAAGTTTATAATTTAAGAAATCGTTTTTAAAAAGTGAATTTCATGGAAAAACAATTTCAAAATTGTTTCAAATGTCTATTATTTTTATCATACGAACCTATTTTTAAAAGGTTTTCAAGTCTTATTTACTTGTTTTTAATATGATTTCAATGAAAGGATTTTCAAAACGATTTCATTATTCATTATAAGTATTCAAGAAAAATTATTTTTACCAAGTCTTCATGATTTTTTTATATGTCATAAATTTCTTGTCAGTGAAATGGTTTTCAAAAAAATTTCAATATTTCATTAAAAGGAATCAAATGTTTACAATGCAATGGTTTTTAAAATGTTTTAAGCTTATTTTAAATATTTTCATGGGAAATGTTTTTCAACATGATTTCATATCTTATTTATGAGTTTTTGAGGTATTTTATATAAAAATTATTTTCAAATGGTTTTATGTATTGAAAATCATTTTTTAAAAAGAAATGGATATTTTTTCCATGAAATGTGTTTACTATAAATTGAAAAAATATTTTCCATCTAAGAGGACATCAATTGATGTTAGTCATTCCTTACTAGGAAATGATATAATGGTGGAATTCATATACTTTCTGTTAATGAGTTATGATTAATGACATGGTGTTTATGAAACTGATTTCTCATTATTGGGTAATATGTTTATGAAAACTATTTCTATTTCATGGGTTATATTCTTTTGAAAGTTGGTTAATATCAAAGGTTGTGTTTCATATTATGAAACAAGTCTTTTTTGCACTGGTTATGATCTATTTACATGTTTATGATACTGATGTCATTTCATGGGTTTTGATATTTTTTTATGATCTTGTGTCACATGTGTTTATGATTCCATTTTGTGATGGGTGAGACCTATATCTCTCTCCGAAGCACTGGGTAAATATATATATATATCTCTGGGATAGATACAACTGAAAAATGGGTTTACATTGTTCAGTAATATATGTCTAGAATGAGGGTTTACTTGGATCAATAATATAGTGTTGGAATGAGGGTTTACATAACTCATTAATAGGGGAATGGAATGAGGGTTTACTCGGTTCAATAATACAACGTTCAAATGATTGTTTACATTGATCAGTAATAAATGGACTGAATAAGGGTTTACTTGGTTTAGTAATATAGAGATGTAATGATGGTCTACTCGGTTCTTTAATAATGGTTTGGAACGGTGGTTCACTCGGTTCAATAAAAGGTATTTGTCCACTAATATGGTTTTGGAATTGATGCCTTGACTACTATATAAATAATTATATGCTTATTAGTTTCCAAAATTCAATGTCTTACTCCAATGTTATAGTTTCATGGATTATGTCCTTTAATTTTTTTTATTCATGTCTTATGAACTACCATGATTTATGACATTATTGAAGTATATGATCATTGATATATAGGATATAATCTTCTGTTTTCGTGATCATTTTCTAATACCCTTATTCTCTTGATAATTCTTACATATATCCCTTTTATACCCTTATTGAGCATTTGAAATCAGCAATTTTTAAGTTTCCTTACATATGTTATCAAGATATCTATTATGATTGATATTTCTAAGAAGGGTTATAGCCATGAAAGAACCTAGTGGGAGTTAATATAGATCAAATATATACTACTGTTAATGTTTCCCTGTATCCAAAGTCACTATACCATCTACGATTTTTGGCCATATGTTTGTATAATGTTTCAGTATTCTGAAAATTGTATCAAATGTCAGTTTTTTTATAGTGAGGGTCTCTATTGTTTTTATTTGAGAAGAGGTATAGTTTACCTTTGGAATCTAGGATGATAAAACTTTTGTGAACCCCTAATTATATTACATGGGATATTTCTATGGATTTTTAAAAAGATAAGTCTACGTAAGATTTAACATTTATGAAAATATCATTGAATTTTGGTAATGGATAGAGTGAGTGGTTTCCTACCAATACATAGCATTTTATATACTACAAGTTGATGTGGATCTGAAAAAATGTACATAGGGGTAATAAATCTGACATGATTTTCTGGCCCTAAATAAGGGTAATCTAGTATAAGGACATATGCCTTGTTGCACACCTATTCTGGCACTCCTAGTGGATATTAATTTTTAATTCACAAATCCTTCATGAAACATCATGAAGTGTTTTGATATAAGTTAGTTATTAATAACCTTGGATAAACCTATGGTTTCATAGATTATTGATGGTGTCATGATTTAGACATCATATAATTAATTCATTTCATGATAATGTGGTTTTATGCTATAATAAGTGTTTATCACACTATTATTTTTGTTTTAGTCAATGGAAAGAACTACAATTAACTATATTAATGATGAATGTGATGGATGATTTTTTGATAACAAGTCAAATGGGATGACCAGTGGAGAAAAAGGTATTATGATAATACTGAATCAGCGACCACGATATGTGATTAATAGTGTTAGATTTGGTGGTATTTATAATTGTAATAATAATAATAATATGTATTATATTGGTAAAGAATATAGAATAAATAATATTCATCTTCCCCCATATCAATAAATATGGATGAAGAACCTTGAGAAATACTTCAAATTGAGGGTAATATGTTATCTGTGTAGAAAAATGGTTATAGACTGAGGACTTTTCATAGATTTCAATGTCTTATATATATAGAACATTATCATTACCCAAAATAATACCCCAAGTTATCTATTTACTTCTAAACCAAATAAGGACCTCATCCATTATAAACATTAATGTTCTATGATTATAGATTTTATGTATTACGAATGTAGATGTATGAATAATGAATTAGGTATGGTTTTTTTAGTTTATGTTTTTTCTATGGATTTACAAGAATATGTTGAATGGTCAATATGAACTATAAAGGTTATTTCATGGAAATGTGATGTTTTGGTTAAGGGATGGTAATCTAAAATAAATGCTTCACTTCATGATAATGATGTTTGGATAATGATATACTATACATGAATAAGTAAATTGGATGGTATAGATTTCATTAGAGCATATTATTTTAATAATGTCATATTTCATCAATTAGGTTGTTAAAATATCTTGGAATTATGGGATTTATCTAGTAATCATTGGAATTTGGAGGCATGCATTATTTTCAAAAGTATTTAAGATAATTATAGTTATTAAAATGTATCAAGAGAATATATTCTGAGCTTATTAACATGTTTAGAATGTGATAACATATAAATAATTTGTGATATACAATGGAATTAAGGTTATGATTATTCAAGGATCTCTTTAAAATGTTCTAGATTTTCTCCTTTGAGAATGATTATATGGTTTGTTGTTCATGAAATGTTTAACATAAGATTCAGAGGAAGTATTTGTGAACTGAGTTTGTGTCAAAAAACATGGTTAAAAGGATAATACTATATTAACCTTATTTTATGTATGTCTATATTATATAATATATTCATGCGGTTTAAAATATGGACATCATCTATTTCGGGTGACAACTAATACATAATCATTGTCCTCTTGAAATCATGACCGAAGGTCGATAATTGTTTCATGCCTACCACTGGCCTACATGATGTCCTGGTTAATGTGTATTTATTTAAAAGGAATAAATAATTATGAGGAACTATTACTACTAATATTTTTATATATTATTGGATTTTGTTTTTTAAGGTTGAATAGTTATACTTATTATTATTTATTGTCCTTAAGATCCATTAAAAGTGTATTTTAGTTCATTTTAAATAAAATTTAACTTCTATAAATCCATTCAATGATGTAATGGGGGTATTATATATTTTTTATATAAATTTATTATGAATTACTCAATGTTATGAATGTGATTGAATTTTCATTATCATAAGACCTTAATTTTCTTTGAGAAAATGGCCTTTAAAGTCATCACAGATTTATTACATTGAGGATATCAATAGTCCATTGATCATTCAAATGTTTTTGATTGATAAACTCATTCAGTCCCAGTAAATAATTATGTTTTCCTCCTGGTCCAATGTTAACTCCCAACCTATGTTCACCATTATGGAAACCCAGTTACATGTAACGTTGGGTAACTGTTATGGTTCCAAATTTCCCTTTTTAATGAATGTTTTTGTATCGATTTTTTATGATATGGGTTTCCATGAATGAAAATTATAATTATTAACACTTTTATAACCATGATGAATTTAGATGGAAATTTTCATATTATGGGGGGTTGAATGTAATAACCCCGAGAATTTGAGAATTATTATTTTTTCCAATTGCTATAAATTTTTAGTATTTATCATTTCATATAACATTGGAAATAGTTAATTATATATTTATATTTTAAAACACTACATAAAACATTCTTTTCACATAAAATACCAACTTGGCTTGCATTACAAGCAACATCCACATGGAAAATGTTCCACACCACACCGACTTGGCATATGATAAACACAACCCAGAGTTAGTGTATGACACAACACTATGTTTCTAAAAAATATCTATTTTAAATTTTTTAATAAGATAATTATAAAATAACTATTAATCCTATAACTAAATTCTTTACAAATACTTTTTAAAATTGTTTTATATATTTTAAAATTATTGATAATGAAATATAATATTTTCTGTAAAGTCTATTTTGTGTTTAAAAACATCATTTTCTTGAATAAACTACTTTTAATAATAAAAATAAATGAAGAAAAATTTATAAACTGAATTGGATAAAATAAAATTCATATTTTAATTTAGAATGTATAAATAATCCTAGGGTGAATTTTTATTATTTTTCTGAGAAACATAATATTTTTATTATTTCTGAAAAATTATGATTTTTAGTTAAAAACTGCCTTTTTCCAATTAATTATTACAGAATAATGATGTTATAGTTTATTTTAAAGGCCATTTTAGACAAATATTACCTATAATAATTCATTATAATCGCATCCACATTGATTCATAACATAAAATCATAACAAACATTTGAACTTTTTCCTAAATTAATACATGGTTAGCTTGTCTCGTTTGCGGGATTAGCACTAATATTATTTTTGATGTTTCTATATGTTCAATTAAAAAAATCTCATACAACATTTTATTTGATGTAATATATAATTTCAAATTATTCTGTGTTTATTTTTAACCAAAATATTGAGTAATTGTGATTAAAATTTATCAAAATAATTAAGGCCAAATAAAGATTAATTAGGGACTAAACCATAAAATTAAGGGCCCATATGATTTAGAAATTTTTCCAACACACATTGGTTTTCAATATATTTGAAATATACCTTATGTTGTTTTATTTTTTTGGTTTTTAGTACTTTTTTAGGTAATACCATGTGGACACAAAATTTTATTCCAAAAATTTCTTGTGAGTCCTTTTCCTTCCATTAAAAAGACAACAACATATACCAATACCTCAAACCTCTAAAACCATTCATGTTCAACATAGATCTACCCAAGTAGCATTCCAATAATACTCCCAAAAACATTGAATACTTATTTTTTATATAATTCCTCTCAATAAAACCTTTTACCACAAAGAAAATGGAGTTACATTATTTAGAGGTAACATTTTCTTTCCAGCTCCTATATGTTAATTTCCATCTCAACCCCCAAAACTGTCATTTTTCACTTATTGTGTGAAAATATAGTATCCTACATAAAATATTATGTTTTTATGATATGGTTCTGATATACACTTACACACACCTCCATCTACAGGATGTTGAACATATTGTTTATTTGTAAGATGAACTATTAGCGCATGAACCGATGATTGTTCATTTGTCCTTTACCCCCAATAATGGTGGACATTAAGATGGAAAATATGTTTATATAAGTAATATATTATATTTATGATCTCTTTATGTTTCTTTACTCCTTTTAAAACACACTTGTTTTTACCTTCAATTCGGTGTTAATACGATAATCTCTTTTGAGGAAGTGTGGACTACCACACCTCAAAGTAATGTGATTCATTCACACATCACATAGATTGTATTAATGACGGGATTAATGAAATTATATGAAATATATGGAACATATTAATGATACTATAATAATTATTTATATATACCTACAGATATAAAATATTTTATTTACATACTTTTTGTAAAAACGATAATAAAAAAGAGAAACGTTAATGCGTACGTACAACTTACAATCTCCATGAATGGTTTATTACATTATCCACATCATTAATATATAGATTATCATAATATAAATTTTACTATATATATAGTATATTTATTTCATTTTATACATTATGAAATCATGATATAAGTATATGGATCAATGATAAAACAAATTAATACACATGTGATTAATAAAGTGAATGTTATCCAAAGTGAAACACTTATTAAGAAGCGGGTAATACAAAATTATAATAAAGAAAAATATTCTTATAGATATAAAAATATTATTCATTAAATTTTTATAAATAAACTTTTATTTATTAAATAAAAATAATGTTTGATTACGGAGAGTGTCATGACATAAGGTAAGTGAATTTTATCTGACTTTTAATTTCCTTGAGATAAAAGCTATGTTCACCACCCATTCCTTTTTTATAGTGTATATACTTCATGTGATTGTTTTCTATGTTTCTTGTACTTATATTTTTGGGTATTCACGTTCCCATTTGATTATCCCTCTATCATGGGGTTTATGTTTCAAAAGATACCAAATTAGTAAAAATGTTTTGTCTCAATTTTTCCTCTTTGAGACTCATGTTTTTTTATGAACCTAAACTTGTTTTAGGGGTTAATATAATTCTAGTTTAAATTCAATATCATGAATATAATTAATTTCATGATTTTATATGATTAATTTAATTTCCATTCTTACATGGATAGCATGATCCCATGATACCATGTTATAAGAGTTTAATGAGACAATATAATTGCATTTTGAGATTGACATTGTTACTAGTTATAATCATAAAATTCTATGATCCATATCTCAATAATATTCATTAGTTTCCTTTTTCTCCGTGATTTGATGATGTAATCTTGTTTTTTACCATTTTCTACTCATTGGTATATATGTAAGTTAAGAATGTTTTTTACGAAAAATCGACCATACCCTCTCTTTGTTCTTACATCTATGTTTTCTAAAAAGGGATTCCAATAATATAATATAATTACCTGATAACATATAAAATTCATTTATACTCTATATTTCATATACCAATATATTCAAGAGAATCTCTTTTTTTTATCCAAAAATTTCACTTTTCTATTAATTTTACTGTGAAAAAGAAATGTTCTTTTGACCACGTACAACATGTATGGATTTACCCATTGTCATTTCATCGAACCTACCATTTAATTGTTAAAAAGGATTACCTTTAATAATATGTTTTTAAAATTAATTATCATGGAATATTATTTTAGAAATTTTTTCAATATTATTTTAGATGTTTTTAGGAAATACTATTTTCAAAATGTTTTGATGTCTTATTTAAAATATTTCAATTTTCATTCAATGAAATGATTTTCAAAACATTTTCAAGATTATTTTTATATTTTCCAGAAAAATGATTTTAAAAACATTTTTGTGATTTCTTTATAAGTTCTCAAATTATTTTCAATGAAATGGTTATTAGTACTTTTTCAAGAATTCTTAAAATGTTATCATCTGTTTTCGATGAAAACAATTTTTAAAATCTTTTTAATAATATTTTACATTTTTTTAATGAAAAATGTTTTCAAAATGATTTCAAGTATTCTTTATATATTTTGAAAATAATGTATATGATTTTTTTTGTCAAATGGTTTTATGAATTTAAAATAATTTTAAAAACAAGAAATGATATTTTCGTGAAGAAATAACTTTAGAGTATAATTCCGATTTATATTCCATATGAGATGAAATCTTTTGATGTAAATCATGATTTTCTAGGAAATTATCTAATGATTTAGTTAATATATTTTCTATGAATGAATTATAATTAATACCATGGTATTTATGAAACCCATTTGTACTTCTTAGGTAATATTTTTTTGAAACCCATTTATCATACAAGGTTTATATATATTTGAACCCTTATTCTTTTCACAAGTTTTGTTTATGATTATGAAACCTATCTAATTCCATAGGTCATGATCTATTTACATTTTTATGATACCCATTTAATTTAATGGGTTATGATATGTTTATTCATGATCTAATGAAAACTGAATCTATGATTTCATTATGTGATGGGTGGGACCTGTAACTTCCATAATTTCATTGGGTAATGATTTATATCTCATGAGATAGGCTGGGTGGGAATGATGGTTTACTTAGTTCTGTAATATAGGGCTGGAATGAGGGTTTACATGGTTCAATAATACAGGGTTGGAATCAGGGTTTACTTTGTTCAATAATAGAGTGATGGAATAAAGTTTTACTCACTTTAGTAATATGGGGCTTGAGCTAGGGCTTACTCTGTTTAGTATTAAAGGGATCTAACAAGGGTTTATTTGGTGTAGTAATAAGGTTTTGGAATGAGGATTTTCATAGTTTATTAATACAGGGCTGGAAGGTGGGATTACTTAGTAAAGTAACACGTGGTTGGAATGGGGGTTAATTGTATTCATTAAAGGACATTGCCTACTAACATGGTATTGGAAAAGATGCCTTGGATACTATGGAAATATTTTATGCTAATTTATTTCTAAAATTCCATGTCTTACTCCATTTTATATGATATTTTATATGTATGGTATTATCTTATATTTTCATGATCATGTTTTCATACCCTTATGATCATGTTTAAGCTTAAATGTCTTCCTTTTTTATAATTACTATTCATTTTAGATCAACCGTATTTTTTCATTCCCCATGGTTTGAAGATATGTATTTTGTTATATGTGTCTAATAATGATGAAAGATGCAAAGGACATAGTGGGATATAATGTATCTCACTTATGTACCATTCTTTATGTTTCCATATTTCCAATGTCACTAGACAAACTATGGTCTTTGGAAGTCTATTTTTATAATGTTTATTTATTCAATAAATGTTATATAATTTCAATGTTTTTAATAATTGGTTAGATAATTTTTTTGAATTCATGGTTAAAAGAACTGATTTCATGACGTGAGATCAATATTTTATAGAAATACTAATCAACTATTTTAATGATAATAAATTTCAATTGTTCCATTCATTAATAATGACGTGATCAATGATTATCAAGCTACATCAACTTCAACATAATATGATATCTACTGTTTTTTTGTCTTTTTGTTTTCTTCATGTTATTTTTCAATCACATATTTTAAATTATATATTTTATTTTATACTTTTCAAATTAAAAATAAATTTGGTATTATTTTTTCTACCAACCGAAATAAATGTTCTTAGGCAGTTAGTTTAGAAAAATGGTCAGCCATATTGGGTTGTGGCTCTCGAAAATTTTTAGGATAGTCTGGATTGTGAATCATGTTTATTGTAAGTGTTTTAGTTATGTGTACTATAAAATGAAAAGTCCAAAAATTGTTTACCACTCCTTCAAAATAGATTTTCCATATTGGGTAACGATATTCTCTCCCAATATAAAATATTTATTACTGGACTATGATTATGATGATTTAATCCACTATAAATGTAATTTATTCATATATTTACATCTCATACACTATATTAATAACCCTAAAATTCATTTTTTATTTATTCAATAGTATATATTGATGGATTATTTCTTCTAATTTTTTTAAAAGGTCTATTAATCCACCTATAGTGCTTCATGTACATCTATCTTAATCACACAATTCATATTAGAAGTAGGACCTCTTTAGGGATATTTTACCTCTATTTTAATGATATAAACAATTTATATCAATGAATGTGAAATTATAAAAATATAGTATAACAACTTTATTCTCTTTTCTGACAAAATCATTTTTTATGAGAGAAAATCCCCATTTTGGATATAGGTTTTGTGGTTTTAAAATTTTTACTATTTGAATATGATTAATATCATTGATATAATAGCTATGGAATAATTATGTGTTCATTATGATGTAAATAATTAATGTGAATGATGTTTAGATACCTCAAATCCTCTATTTTTTTATGGAAGGGTAAATTTGTATTAGTAAGACCACATGAAATCATTCTTGATATAGTTATACATGGATCAATGGATAATCATTTAAAAATCATATGGCATTCCAAATTTTGATCAAGAGAAACATGTATATACCAATATTAAAATGATTGTTTTTAATTATAATGTAATGATTATTTTGTAATGTTCTATCAGTAGTAGTTTTAATATCTATTTTTGGCGTGTACTAAAACTCATTATATTTAGATAATTCTTCAAGTTACTTTCTATTTGAAAACAATATAAATAGAATGATAGGAATTATCCATGTGGAACAAGATTATTTAAAGATAAAATAATATTAATAAATAAACAATATGAATACATAGTTTACAATTTTTCCAAATGGTAGTATTTAACATTGTGGAGTAATAAAAATAAAATTCTTGTTGAATGGGTATCGAGAGAACTACACAAATTAAATCTGTAAAATATTGTGTTAATTGAAATTAGTAATAATTTTAATGAAAATACACTATATTCTCTAATCAGTAGTTTTTCTACTTTTAACTTGGATTAAAAAATTACAATGGGGATCCTACTGTGTAGAACAATATAGTTTTTATTTTAAATCATAACATTTTTTCCAACACTTCCAAATTTGATTCCATGAAATTATACAATATTATGGTTCATATAAGAATAATGATTTTCACAAATATGAAAAAATGGTATCATGATTATATTTAGAAAAATGAAAAATAATACAAAAAATAATCCTAGTATGAGTAAGGATGTTTCATATATCATGGTATTTTGAGTACTCAATTAATAATGAATTCAAGACTGATTGTTCTGACCACAAGGATTTGAAAAATTAATAAGATTAATAGAGAAAATTGAACATATTTTTTTGAGGATGTGATATTTTGATATAACAAAAAAAATTCGAGTATCTGTATGGGAAATGGAATCAAAAAACATTTTTCTGACGTGTGAAGAGAGAGAAGTATCTAGATCATTATTTACTCAATTTGTATCTTTAACAACCCATATATTAATTCACATTATTCCAGTATTTATTACCTAAAGGTGCATAACAAAAATTCCAATGATTAGGATGACTAGTCTCTTTGGGAGAATATATACAAGATTATAAACATTATACATAGATACAACATTATTATTAAATACATCCTCAACATTCATTTAAAATTCTATTTCTCATAAAATTACGTCAAATGACCTAGGGACATACATATGAAGTGGGTGAGGTATAAATCCTAATCAGAAAATAAGAAAAACATATCATGATTAATTTATTACATGTCAATCAATAAAAATTTCAATGGGAAATAAAATGGGTGATATTCATAATCATTACCAATATAGCCTGATATAACATGATAATGAAAAGGAGACATGGGAATGTAGAAACATTTTAAATCATGTAATAATAATCATATTTCAATGGTAACCCTAAAAAAAATTAAATATTGTGCTCAAAATAACATCCATTTCACCATACATGGAATCAGAGGAAATTAAAACATTACCTAATGCATTGGAGGACTATATAATTCTAGGACCACGTGTAACTTTCACATTGTGTACATGAAGAAGTGTACCACATTTATCATTAAACAGATAATAACATTTCATCACATTTATTACCTTGATTTATGTACATTGGAAACAAAAATTGATATGAAAATCAACTATGAATAGGTACATTTTTGGGAATACCATTGAGTGGAAATGGGGATGAATATTCAAAAATGAGAATTTTGGCATTGAAAATATGATGATAATTTCACCAACATATTGAGGGTACTCAATGATTCATGTGAGAACAAAATGGGAGTGAAAGGGTCTCTCATCACATGGAAATAATAAATGTATTATGGAATATATGTAACAACACCATACAAAATGAAAAATAGGGAATTACAAGGAAAATGAAAATGATGGAAGTTGTAAAAAGTGATGAATGGGATGGCCCCTTACCTTGAGAATGTGTTTCAAAAAGGTAGTAAGGGGTATCTTGAGAGCTTGTGGGAACCATAGGAGGACTTGATAAAGAGCGGTAACATTATATCCTTGATCCAATGATTTTGAGTTATGATTAATTGGATAATGGGAGCGTTTATATAAGAATAGAGAGGGGGAGTAATTTACTATTTCCCAAACATATGTATTAGACCCTATACAATAACATATTTGAAACCACACACCTTACCATTTTTCTAATGGTTTCTAACAATGATAAGTATTTTTAATTATTTAAAATTTTTTATAATGGATCTCATTAATTAATAACCTTGGATACATAGAAGTGAGTCATGATCATAAGGAATTGATTTTAAAAAATTAATATATAATTTTTTTTAGGAGTAATAAATGGTTTATAAAATTTACCAGATAATCAAAAAACACATTATTCTAAAAGGGTGAATAAGATTTTCTTCATGGATACCTTCTATAAAATATCTTACATCAATTTTGGGTCACTATAATGTTATAATGCACAACATATATTTATATCATGTTTAATTTTGACCAAAAAATCCAATTTTCAATGAAAAATATGGAAAATTAAAAATTGGATAGTTTCCAAATAATGATTTAATAAATGATATTTAATTTATCCAAAGAGTCTACAATCTCGAGTCTTTACAATTTTAAATAAAAACTAGAATTGTTAAAATGTCATAGGTTTTTTTCAATAATAGTTTTCTAACACTTATAAAACTTATTATTGATTTCATAATATTAAAAAATATTATATTTTATAAATTCAATTTAATGATATAAATTTATTTAAATGTCAATTATAATAAATATAAATGTTTTACTACTAGGTGCAGTCCAATCGGTCAAGGCCATCACTTCATTTATTAGTATCAATTGGACATTACCATAACCTTTAACATACTATTTTTATGGTTAATGACTTAATTTTATATTAACAATGATAAGTATTCTAACCGTTACTTTAAAACCTATGTGATATAAAATATTATGGTCCAAAATAACAAATCAATTCCATATGTTTTCTATAACCTCATTGCATAATATGAATTTTAATATAATCAGAATTTTAATTTTATCTATATATCTTCTTGTCCTTACATATTTCCACCATTTATAATTTTTATCTTAAAATTTTCATTTCATATAGTAAAATATATGAGGGTGATTCTATTTTATCAACTCCTATGGTTCTATGATGAATCAGAAAAACATTTTTCTTTGTCATAGTAAATTTAACATCTATATTTTCTTTTATCGTATATCATTTTCGATACATTTTTTGTTCTTCAACAAATACACCTCATATTAATTATGATTCTCCAATGTTTCCACCTATAGATTCAGTATATAAGTGAGGTCTAGTATGTACTTCCTCAAGGGGGATACATAGAACACATCATAAATATGTAGATGATAGGTTTGAGTTCTATATTGTAGGACACCACTCTGATATGATACATGATATCAAAGGGGATGATGTATCTAGCATATAGATTTACATTCTTATGAAAAACTATTTATTTATGTCATGGTGATATAAAAAGGATCACTTTATCACCCAACTAATAATCCATTCCTCTTCAATGATTTTATGAATAGATTTTATATATACCTTTTATGGATTTCATAAGATAATGAATTGGGTGACCTTCTATACCATCTCATTGATATTATCAATTACCATAGGCTTCATCAACAAATCATCATCCATGAATTATGGAGTATAAAACAGTTTCCCATAGAGATACATACAAGGTTCCATTATAATTCTATATTGAAACTAATGTTATATGAGAAGTCTAATTGGGACAACAGTTGGTCCCAACATCTTTAGAAACAAATTTAACATGTTATCCGAAAATCCTCCAGATATTGAATGATTCTTTTAGACTAAAAATCATAATGTTAGTTCTATATCCAACACTTTAGGAATGATTCTCAACAACCATGAGGTATAACTCAGATCTAGCTTTCCAAAAACAGATTTGAACTCTATGTAGTATTAGACATCCCATATATATATATATAATTTTTATTTTTTCATGAGATATATCTTTCTTTATTAAAATGAAAAGGGACTAATTTATAATGTGATAAACTAAAAACCATATGTAATTACTTAATCTAGATTCCATAGAGAGACTAATGAAAAAATTCATGGTTTTCATTCCTATTTCAGTATTGGAATAGGAAATAATTTTATCATTCCTTTAGAATTATATCTGTCTTCTTTTACCTATTTTCATATCATGCATCAAAATTAAAATTTAGTAATATATATCATCATGTTATCCCACCCAATGATTTTCATCAAATTTCCATACTTATCACTTATTCATTGGTCAATAGAGATTGATGAGTAATACAGATCATCCAGAAGTTCACCTGTAGTTATTTTTTGATAGGACACATATTTTTGTTACAAACTCTATAACTCCAAAATTTACACATTTTACACTAGAATTTTTTCTATAGTCTTCCGTAGAACAAAATTCTCTTTCAAAACCTTCTTTAGTCTCTCAACATTGGTTTATCAAGGAGTAATTGGAGAAATTTAGTATGTTGACCCTTTTATTATTCCCTTATACATACGTTTCATGTCCATAAATTATTATATCCCTTACAATCCTTATCATCGATAGGGTTGGGACATCCTTTCGACTTAGAGCATCTTCTACATTGATTGCTTTCTCCGGATGGAAATAGATTGAAAATTTATAATCATTATTCTTATCTAATGATCTATATAGGCATATTTTAGTATCAATTTTTCTGAATATAAACCTGATGATTTTATAATTTTTTTATGTTTCACACTTCTATATGTAGAGATAACGCTACCAAATCATTAAAAGGAATATTATAATGGACAATTATACATCATGGGACGGGTAGTTTTAGTCATGTATCATTAGGTTGAAATAGGCATAGGCAATCACATATTAATATTACATGAGTACACAACCTAGTACCTTTTTGGATGCATCAATATAGATCGCAAATCATTCTCCACAGGTGGGTATTTTTCAACACAGATGTTGGTATTAACATCTTCATGATATCTTCAATACAATACTCACATTCTCCATTCTAGACAATCACGAATCGTTTTCATGTTAGATTATATTGGTGGCATGAAAAATGTTTTATTTTTCTCATAGATCAATGAAGACACCCATATAATACAAGGTAACCATATATTTTCATTCTAGAGGATGGTCATATCCATGTCAAAATTGCATATTATTTTGAAGGGTCCAAATATGTCCCATTATTGTGGATAAAATTATCGAGGAACATTAATTGATCGAACAAAATTTTTTATTTAGTATACTCTGCATATATATTTTATTTTCATGGGATCTTAAATATATTATTCAAAAGATCATCATCTTCATCCATTTTTTTAGTAAGTGTGAATATAATCTATAAATACTACCAAAAATTTTACAAGGTAACTCCTAATGAATATTTTCATCGTGTACATTATTATTTTTTACATATTTTGTCACTCTAAATAATATCACTATAAACTAAAAATGCATGTACCTTATATGGAATGGAGACTTTGGGACATCCTATTTCACATTAACATTATAGTATCCCATTTGAATATCCACCATATCAAAATACTATGCACCCCATAGTGTATAGAATAATTATACAACATATGGTAGATGATATTGTTTCTTTTTAATGATCTTATTGAGATAAAAAATAATCAAAGCAGAGGTGTAGTGAACAAGTCATTATTTTTTATGAAAATCACTATTGTACCACACATTGATGTAATTGGGAATATAAAAAATATATCCATATTTTATTTTATTTTCTTTTATATATCATATAAATAAAAAATGGCCATTCAATATAGAGTCATTGATATTGGAAAATACCCACGTGTAATATCAATTGAAAATTCAACCACTTTTTTTAGAGGAGGAACATAATGTTCATCAGGATACACATTAACAAAATTGCTTCTAATAGGAATGTATTGAGGGATGATATTTTACTTAGTCTCAATCATTTGATCTAGATATGATTTCTCATAGGGTAATAATATCCATGCTTCTGATAATGATTAAAAAAATGATTCATCCTTCTCCTTCAACAAGTATAGAATCTAATATTGATTATTGATATTGATGGTAATTTAATTGTCTCAACAATTATTCTTGGTTTTATATATGTAATTTCATACAATACACAAAATATGGTCAAATTATTCAAATGGGAGTATCAACATGTTTTTTGGGAAGTTTATCCCTCAAAAGTTTTTAGTGGACGAGTTATATAATTGAGATGCAATAATTTTCTTATTTTCATATTCATTGATATAAAATCCATGATATATTGTGGGGTTTGAATTATTATAAAAAATATGAATGATGTGATAGAATTTTTAGAACTAGAATAATATTTTACATTAACTATTCTATAATGAATAATTAGTGTAATTGTAACTACTTAATCTTTGTCATCCACCAATGAAGTTGTTAATGCATAAGGTCTCCCTTTCACTAAATGTCTTGGATGTTTATTTCATAATTTCTAATTGATGACCCCTATCTTAGTGCATCGATTCAAATAGTTTCCTTGTTTCTAATAGTTGAAAGCATGGAAAATTTTATAATGGATTACCAATGAAATCCATTATTCCATCACATTGGTATGGTTGACCCACCGAAAATAATTTTCCATGTTCCCTTCCTTCTAATAACTAAATCAATTCCTCAACCAATTAAAGATATTGTTTGGGTGATTCATCCCACAGAATTTAAAAATTGGGAGAAGGAAATCTCATTCCACCATTGGATATTTTAATCACACCACTATAAGTAGACTCCATATTCCACTTCTTATCCACATGAGACCCTAGAGATTAACTGATCACTATTTCCAATTTGAGGTACATAATAAAATTTTCCCATATCCATCAATGTCCCAAATTGTGGAGGATTTTCATAGGCATGTATTCATCACACCAATGCTGTTATAAAAATTTCATTAATGGGTAATGATAAATCTATAGGCATATCATGAATGTATTGAGAATATTGTATCATATAAAATGATTATTTTGTAAATATTTTTCATAAGGGTATAGAAATCCATTAAAATTTATTGAATGAATGATTACAAGAAAAAATTTATACAGTATAATTTTCATTATTCTGTCCACTACACCACTCTAATCCCTTCCTCATCATTTTTTACCAATTCCAAACATTGATGATATTCTCATTTCATGTGATAAACAACCATCCTGAAAATATCTTACTCAATGCATAGAAGTATGGATAATATTGTTCAATATTGTTGACCTATTTCAAATTAATTATGGAATCATAAGATCATATTAAATTATGAGGCCTTTTTTACATTAAGATATCTACTGAAACTATCTTTTTCCTATGGGGGGTTTGGTGTTCCCCTGATTGACTTTTCGGTTCAAAACATGTGTCAGTCTAGAAGATATGGCCATGGTGTTTTTAACTCCTACTCCCAAGTTGTTGGTAATCTCATTTGGGAAGTCACCAAATTTCCCCTCACATCGGTTCTTCATATAATTCCTCTAATTAATGGTCATTGTATGTAATAAATAGAAAATTATTTATAAGTATTTATAAACTATTATTCATATAAATGGGAATCCATGGATATTAATGGTACAACCCATAAATTACATATATTCCTGAACATTACAATTATTAGTATTCAATATCTTTTATTCATGATACACATTATAATATAAAATATTCTATGGAGTTTTCTTACATAAATAATTGTTCATAATAATATTGTGAATTTACCAATGAATATTCCCATGTATTGTGAAACAATGTTGTCAAGTATGAATTGTTGTCGTGCACCCATTCATAATTGAGTATTTCTCAATATTCTATTATATTTGTTATAAACCCTAGCTATATTTATTAAATATCCACATCCAATTGAAGTATCATGCTAAGGATTTATTTTATTAGGAACCACATTATCAATACAGTACCAAAATTTATGATTTTTTCCCTTGTTTAGTTTTATATCTATGGAATTATCTAGTGTTTTCTAATTCTAACACGAAATAATCTTGATTTTCTTTGATAACAACTACCATATCCCATAAATTAATTCAATTTATGTAGTGATTTATAATCTAAATGTACATAAAAAATCCAAAATAAATCATGAAGACTACCTTTTTACAAGATTAGGTACTTTATATATCAACATGTTACATGGATATGATTTTTTTTAAAAATTATATTTAATATTATTCTAAAATTTTATTTCTTCTAAAATTGCATGTTATAACATAAGGACAAAAAATTAGGATATCAATCCTTGTAAAGAAAAAAATAATAATATCATGATGAAATTAATATAGGTAGTAAATAGGAATTTCAATGGGTCACACAAGTGGTTAGAATCATATTTTTTAACAATGAAACATAATATAACATGATAATAAAAATAAAATATGGGAATATGGAAACTACATAAAAAATTACATGAAAAACATTTGTGAAGGATAACTACTAATAAGACATATCATTTTTTTTCTTAGGATAACCTTTTTCACACTGTACAGAGAATATCATGAGATGAAAAATTACCCATATCATTAGAGGACTATATAATTCTGAACCCACAAATCACATTAAGATCATGTACATACTAATGTGTATGAGAATAATAATTCTTTATATGATACTATTTCATCATATTTAATCCTATGATTATGGATCGTGGGATATATATAAGAAATTATCGTGTAAATAAAATATGGTTAAATCTAGTTGAATACCCCTGACTATAAATTCAGATAAGTATTAGGAAAAAAAATTTATCTTGGAGAATAGTAGGAAAATTTTAGCAGCATAAGAAGGGTACTCAAAGATTAATTGAAGGCATTAATGAGAGAGAAATCGTTCTATCATAACATTAATATAAAAGGGAAATAATAGGGATATGTAAGAATATAATCCATCATGGAAAATTGGGAGTTAAAATAAAAATTTCAAATAAGGATTATGAATAATGAATAAAAGGATAGAATCACTCACATGAGAGGGTGTTTTGAAAATATTTGGAGGAGCTTCCTTAGACCAATAAGCACCTAGGAAAGATGTTAGAGATAGGGGGGATGCATAAATTATTGGTCCAATGGTTTGTAGGGAAGTATAATGGGATCATGGGTGGGTGTATATTGGAAACTAAGGGGTGCTTACTTATTATTTCCCTAACATAGTTTTTGAACTCTATAAAATAATCTATTCAATACCACAAAACATTAATTTTTTTTACATCGTATCCAAATAAAGTAATGTTGGATTCATTATTTTTTATATTTATTAAATAAGCTCATTGAAATAATAATCATTGTTATTTTTTATGTGTGCAATATTCATTAAGAATTGATTTCAAAAAAATACTATATAATATAGTTTTTATATGATTTATAATGGTTTTATAATATTAATCAAATTTCCTAAAAACACATTTTTTATGTGCTCTATCTAGAAGAAGATCTTCTGACCATTTATTGAAAAGGTGGGAAAAATTACACAGAATTGGTGAACAAGGTCAAACAATCATAATTTATCTGATTCATCAAAAACAAAAATTATCTAAAGGATCAATATGGTGATGATTTATAAAGGATAATGATTTCCATCCACTACACACACATGAATTTATCCAAGGTAATATATGAAGGATCCCTTCATTACAATCCTCAAAATCTTGGTCATGAAAATCCTTTTATACCGTGATTTTATATATACACTGAAAATATTTAATGTGACTCTAAGTGGCTTAAAAATTCTCTATTATCTCTTAGATAAGACCCATCATCTTAGGCTCAACATCATCAACAGAGAATATTGGGGCTTGACACCTCTTCGCATACTTAGCCTCACAAGGTTCTATATTATTACTATAATTGAAACTATTGTTATATAATTATTCAATAATGGGAAGGTAATGTTTCAAAAATCCTTTCAGTTTTTTTAATATGATCCCAATATATCAGTCAGAGTTTGAATGAGCCATTAAAACTAACCATCCATATGATGACGATAAACAGTGATAAATATCCTTTTTTATCTAATACATGTTGAAGGATTCTAAAAAACCTATAGGTAATCCTTGAATATTAGGTTGATAAAATAGATATTGGAACTTCATGCAGTCTTAACACTTCCTTTATGATTATATTTGCGATTTTTTAGAAAGATATATCTTCATTTATAGCTATGAAATGTGCTGGTTTTTTGGGGAAATTGACTACCACCTAAAAAGAAATATTTATTCTAGATGTCATAGGTTTTCAAATAATGAAATCCAAGCTTATGTTTTCCCACTAACATACTATTATATGACAAGGTTTCACCACTCCCAAATACTTATTTCATTAAAATAGATTTTCAGCAAAAAAATCATTGAGATATAACTTGTATTATGTATTCCATCATGTTATCCCACTTGAAATTTGTTATCAAATATTTATACATCCTATTGATTATCAACTACATATATAAAAGGTCAATCTATGAACATAATCTAGATTTTCCCTCATTTTTTATTGTTTTTATGGGATACATTATTATGGTTCAAAAACCCATAACTCCATCATTAGAAAAGTTAACTATAGAATATCTTCTACATTATTATGTAGCACCTGATCATCCTTCTAGAGAAAATTGATCACCTCAATAATGGATTTTTCTATAGTTATTTGATAAATTTAAGATGAATATAAATTTATTATTCCAATTTATGTCATATACAAATCCATTAATATTGGATCCCTTACAATCAAAATCATCTTTAATGTTATTGGATCCATTAAACTCAGTGTGTTAGCCAATTTGTTACATTATTTGGTTGGTAGTGGATTGTACAATAATAATCATTTATTAGATCTAACAACCACTATTGGTTCATATTTAGCTCATTTTGTGTTAATATATATATATATATGAGGATTTTCTGATCCATATATAAGTCACATTTTTATCAGAAAGGATAAAGACTTCAAACATTCAATATGATGATGACTATAAAAAATTTGAGATTATGAGACGGATAGTTCTACACATGGATCTACAGTATGTTGGAATAATAGGGTATGAATTTTTTATGTTTCTTGAGTACAATAACGAAGTCCATTTTTGATGCATTACTTTAGATCACAAAGCCTTCCCCACAAGTTGGTAATATGATCACAGGTGTACTGGTTTTCCTCATCATCAACTCTTTTAAAGTTTCATCACAGTCATCATTCTAATCCAACATGACTCTTTTTTGACATAGAATAGATTTGGTGATAGATAATAATTAAAAGGTTATAAAAAATATATGAGGATACATTGAAAAAATAAGGTAACTAAGTATTTATAATAGAGTGTCAAGTCATGGACATCCATCAATTGCATATTTTTTTGATGAACCCATATATATCCTTTTTCGAGTGAGAGCATGTCCCAAAAAAGTCACATTCTCTAACCAAAATTCAAGTTTACTATACTCCTCATACAAATTTTCCTTCCAAATTATATATATTACATTATTTAAATTATCCTAATTTTCAATCATGTATTTATAGTAAATGAGAACAACATCTATAAAGACTATCATATAGTTTTCTATGTAATCCATAAATACTATATTAATCTGTTCTATAATGATTTTTTTAGAATTAATGATTACAAATGGAATTAATTTAACATCATAGTGCTCATACCTTGTATGGAAACTAGTCTTAGTGATATCCGCCGTATCGTTTAATTGATTAAAATATATCAAAGATCATCTAGTTTTTTCGATAAAAACATTACAGTTTTCAAAAAAAATTAGTTTGAAGTTACCATATATGAATAATCAACTACAAACCATGATGCGTAAGATATAATGGAGCATCATCCCTATCTCAAACTGAATAAATAAAACTATAACAAAATCCCTTAAAAATCAACTAGTATATTATGAACCTTATAACACATGGTAAGGGTTAATAGCCAAATCCCATGTTCATACCATCCTACCATAAAATGCAATATGAATACATAGTTTAGATAATATACACACATAGATGATCATTTAAAAACCTATAAAATAAAGAACATGTATGAAAAATTATTTGAGAACATGATGCACTAAAATCATGGTGTTTTCCACATTTACTTCATGGATAGTGAACTCATTTAAATCCCTCAACTAGTGGCCCATAAAATGAACACATTCCGCACATCATTTTTTTTGAAGGTTGGGGCCGAAGCCTCATTTTTATTAATAAAGCAAAGCAAAGACCTCTTTAACTGGGTAGAGGGAGACCCATTACATAGCCCGAAGGCCCAGTGGGCTTATAGCCCATTACATAGCCCGTAGGCCCAAATTGTTTGGCCAAATTCCAATTCTGTGAATAGTAACCCGGCTGCTACAGTACCCGCTACAGTACCGCCACCGCTACAGTGCCCCTGCCGCCGCTACAGTGCCTTGCTGCCACTACAGTACCCACCGATCAACAGTACCGCCGCTGCTATAGTACCTGCTACAGTACTGCTACAGTACCTTCACCCAATGGGTTTTGAACCCCCATTTTTCATGTAGTATTACATGGTGCTTACCACTAAGCCAAACCCCAACTACACATTCCGCACATCATGAGTTCATGATAAAAAGTATAAAAGTATCACCAATAGAATTTGAAACATATAATTCTATTTTATGATTATATATGTGTAGTGATACTAAAATAGGATTGCAATGATCTCGTAACTAGCAAAGACAATACACCATGCACATCAATTACTATTACATGCATTAATAATGAAATGATTTACATGAAAACAACGTGTTTATTTAAACTAACATTGGTAGGACATATATTATAGTATTTATCATACACGATAAGTGATATAATTTTTTTTAATCAATTTAACAAATGAACGGAAAACAATATTTCAATTAAATTGATTCATGATACTCATGAATAATAATCAATACTACCATATAGAAATATGAAAATTCCTAAAATAAAGATAATGCATGTAAAAATGATGATTACTAGAAAAAAATTTTAATCAACACAAATAATATATCTAGATGAATTTTATTAATAAATCAATAGAATAAATTAATAAAATTACATAAATAAATACCCATCGAAAAAATAACTATGAATTTTATTCATCATGTTCTATATAATTTTATAGGAACCATAATTATAATTTTTGTTAAATTAATTATAGATATTATATTTGAATATTCTGATTAATTAAATTAACAGGTTTTTAAATCATTATAAATTTGGAAAACAAAATAAACCGTACACAGAAGAGAAAATTAGTCTATATTTGACAACAAGTACTAAAAACTACACATAACAGATACTCCTATAAATTAGGCTTATTAAAAGTGATTTTATTTTACATAAGTTAGATTATTTTCTTTAATTTCTTACCATATGGATAATAATTATTGATATAAAAAACAAAAAATATTATTTTTAAACTATTTATCATAATTGACATGTTATATAAGGACATATAGGTGTCTTAAAAGATAACCTCCATGTTTAAAAGTTATATTATACAATATAATTATTTATCAAAACCAATCGAGTAAAAGAAGATATAAAAATAATATGAACACCCCTTATGATCATTCTGAATTTCATGACATGATTAGAAACCATATTTACATGAAAAATTAATCAAACATACGAAGTAGATAATATTTAATATCAATAAAATTAATAATTTATTATAACTATTCTATTGTGTGTGAATCAAATACCCCCAAAACTCATTGACTCATATATGTAGAATGGTAGAAAACAGGGTTTTGAATTTTTAATTTTTTGGATGGAAAATTAATTAGGATGAATTATATTGTTCATGAATTATATAATTATCCAACTCAATAAAACATTAATGAATGTATTTTCATTTATTTTAGTCAACCACCATAGTATATAATTTTTTTCAATATTCAAAAATATATTCCTCGATGAAAGATATCACCTAGTGATACTTCTGAAATAGTTCTTCAATTCCCAATACAAATTTTCAAAGGAATATAAACTGTTAGAGATATTGACCATGTTCAAAAAAATGTTGGTACATGATCTATGTAATAACAATTGTCACAAAATCTGTAGGGACTCTAATCAACATGATCTTATAATGTGATAGATACACCATTCATTGATAATATCATAGATGAAATAGAATTGAACATAAATATTCATGTTTTGAATATAATGAACACAAATCATCTAAATATAAATATTAGATTGGATATCAAATATATGATGATATTATTCTTGATGATTCACATGTCTAAAATAAACCCACGTAAACAAATATATTCTTTGAAATATTTTTTCACTATCATATATCATTTATTTGTTGTAATAAAAACTCATTGATTAACATATAGTATATATAAATCTCATCAGTCCACCTTCCATAGTGAAAACATAACAAGTATTACTTAATTAATTTTTCAATTGTCCTATCTAATATGAATCTATATAACCAATAATAATTACACAAAAATATTTATAAAACATTAGCTTCAAACCAATATCTACAGTACATATAGTCTATTAGATTTCCATCCAATTACCATTACATCAGTCACACATGTAACAAACTAGAATAATAAGTAAATGTTAAATATATAGTATCATATACACCATTGAATAAATAAAATCTTTCTCTTTACATGTATTTAGAACATGATCCATCAATCTTTATATATTAATCCATATTTATATATAATCATGTTCTATGTCAGAAATGAGGTAGTGATAGTGTTATAACTGAATTGGATTTATCACAAATTTTGATGTTTGGAATAAATTTCATCAAATACACTATATTGTTGACTGTAAAAATAAACATAGCTCTTTCTTATCATTTGTCTTCCATATGATTATTCATGGACTCTACAAGATCCTTCAAATCAAAATTCAAGTGATGAGGATCATTAAACCTCTGAAATTCTACAAAAAAATTTACTTTAAAATATCATATCATAAAAAAATTAAAATAGTTATATAAATGATCCATCGTGATTTTTATTAATGTCAGCTCAGTGATAAAACATTCTATGATCAGATTTTTCTTTCATTATAATGATGTCAATATTTTATACGTTTATATTGATAATGGAATTAGGTTTTAAATTTAGTTTATAAATTTGAAAAACAAATTATAATATCATGGATCATGAAACCCATCAGGATGTTTCATATATTAATTTATGTATATTCATATAATGAAATATGAAGAACTGTTTTCATGACATCATGTTAATCTATCAACCGATCGAACTATTCAACCAATTCCCATAATACTCATATAGACCCATGAATATAAATAATGAAAATTCCCCATTTTATATTATGGATTTATTATATGCATACACGTTATAAATAATTCAACCCTTTTACCTAATATTTTTCTGTCATGTTTTACATTTCTTCCTCAAAACACCTGTTTCATCCAATGTTTTTCATATTATTAAAAGGAGGAACAAGATCCAATGTGTGATTATGATTTACTGAACTCAATTATTATAATATATTTTATTTCTAGTCATCCATATATTTACTATTAAAAACATCTCCAAACATCATATTGAATTCCATAAAGATAATAACAAACTGTATCATCATACATTTGAGGTCTCTGTTTGATCTATCATGATCAACAGATGGAGATACTCTCAAGATGTTCATTATCTAATTTCAATGGAAAGTATTTATTTTAGATATCATTATCATTACTACCCACTATTATGTGGCTCACGAATAGGTGGTCGTATAATTTTATAAACATCAATTGAAACATTATCTCATCCATGAAACTCTTTTTCATAATCATTTAACATCCCATCATATATTCAGAACATTTGATGTTAGGACACTAAAATATTTTATTATCTTTTGGATTCCATTTTATGAACTAATGTAAAATATCACTGAATCCAACAAATATATTTTTATATTCTCTAGGATCCATGTTTTAGACTCTAACATGGATGTAATCAATGAAACCAAAAATATGATCTATGTCATAATCCAAAACATTTTCAATAGAAAAAACCTACATAGGAACTGCATAATAAATCATGGAAGTGGATAATCATTCCATAATGTGTATTTCATAAATAAATTCCTCATTACAATGTTATTATCTCAAAAAAATGTTGACATAACATACACTATAAAATTTCAATGATTGTTTTGTTCATCATTTTTTTCACTCTATTCTATTGTGACATTCCAAGAACTGTAAAGTGACATAAAATACCTTCATCATGACAAACCCTATTTAATGTATGTGAAGTGAAATGTGAGCTTTTATATGATATCTTACTTTTGGCTTTATTCCATTCTATTTTTAATCATAATTTTATATATTAGAAACAAATATTAAATTACATCTATATGTTTCATGTCATACACCCAAAAAAATTGTTTGTAATCATAAAAAACGTCATAATATGGATTACCACAAATGAAATGTTATTGGATTTTACGTAGATATATATATGGATGTAGTAAAATTTTTCTTTTATGTGATTTTTTACAGTGCAAAATCATACTATATTCTCCTTAACCATCACATAACTCACACAGAAGTAATGTTTTCTAATTTGTACATGATTCAAAACATGTTTCATCGGTATTATTATCCAATATTTACCTTTATTATGTCTATTTTAGAAGTTTTTGGAGAACTATACTCCGATATAGAAACTCCAAATATAATTTTATTAGAATTCAAATACAATAAAACACATTTATGAGTGATTTTCATTTATTGAATACACCATGGATACCCATCTTTACCCCATTTTTAATGTATTTATATAATTATTAATATAATAGAATATAATAAAGGAAAGGTCATCTATTTTTTTATATGGAACATTTTTATGTTGTAAACATGTAAAATCATGAATCCTCAACCATATTGTTGAAATGCATCTTATATCGTAGGGATAATAACAACCTATATGAATTACACCGTCATATGGATCATTGAGACAGAGAAAATATATATTAATTCATGAACAATTGAAATGAGTAGCTTGATTGATGAATCCATCATTACAATTTGTTTAAAATCTGGGAAACATTGAATTTCAAATCATTACCATTCTATGTTTTATTTAAAATATTCATCTAAGGTTTCCCAATATTGGCATCATCATTCGTCAAGTTCTCTTTCTGATTAAAATAGGTTCACTAAATTTTTAATATTCACATATAAGTTGACTCCCCTTTTGAATGTGATTAGGATTTTCCACTATTAAATCCCCTATCACGTTTTTATGATGATTTTCATATATTCGTCATTCTAGAATGTCTATTTTAAATCATGTCCCTCGATGGCATGATTCACACAATACTACTTTTATATGTGAGATTCTACATTAAAAACAATATCAATAGTTCATAAAATAGATGTTTCCAATTATTTCACATTAATTGATAATAATAATAAATATTATTTGAATTATATAATTTAATAAATACAAAAAATTAATAATTTTTTGAAATATATTTTTTAAAATATCATATCTGTTCCCCATTATTATTATTTTCCAAGGAAAATGATATACCCATTTTGTGTCCCTTAACCAAATTAAATAAATGATACAATATTAACAATTTTTTATATGGTGATTCACCAAAAAATTGTACATATATAGAGTGTAGAGAAACATATTGGTATTGTATAGACACAGATGAAAACCCCGAGGGTTCTGGACCAAATTAAGACTTCATTGACTGTCGTGTTAGGGTTTATGGAACCACTGATATAAAACGTTCTAAACCGAGACTCTGTTTTTCCCATATAAGATGTCAGGAAATGTTTTTCAATTCTTATACATGTAATAGAACTATATTTGATACTAGTTTGTTATGTACAAATCAAAACTCTCTTTCAAAAACATGCACACATACAGGGTGACAATGAATAATAGAGGGGATGATTTTATGTTGGTTCATTGGATAATATACCCCATGGGGAATGATTTTAATGTATATAATTAACAAATTAGAAACTATATGTTGAAATACATTTTTCCTTGATAGGGACCCATATTTTGATTGAGTGAGGTGAATTATAGTGTTAGAGTTAAATGTTCAGTAGATGTTTTAATTCTTTGGGCATCCATTATGTTAAGGCTGGTCTTCTCATTTATATAAGTCAACCATCTTTGTGAATATATTGTTTCAATATTTGACTAATAAAACTAATCATTATAATGATTCTCATGTTTCGAACCAAAAGAAATTATACATAATGAATGGAATGGGTAAAGGATAATTATGAACAACATTTAATAATTTATCTACCAATATGTTAATCATTACAATCATCCATGATATGAATCATGATTGATATTGTAATTCGATGATAATTTAATATTTTCCACTATAAATAAAAATAATTTATTACAAAAATTCTATTCTAAATTATTAAAACACCCCCACATAATGTATGCATCATAGCTTTAATTTTTTTCACAATTTATATTCAAAATATTGTTTTAATATCCTAATTCATATTTTTTCGACCAATTAATCATTAAAAAAACAATAATACTTTATCAGGAATGTCATTTACAAGTATTATTTTTAAAAGAAGTTTGACATATGTATAGTTATTTAAATGATCATTTTATGATGTATTTATTATGGTCTTGGAAAATCATGATAGTTTTGGATGATCCAGTGTCATTAAATAAGAAGTCCAGATATTATGGATTTATTAATTTGAGACAATATTATATTTCAAGTAAATGGATGGTGTCACAAAAAATGGGATTGCAAGTCTATTTTTATGTCTCCCCCAATGGCTGGTCAGATTACCTTTGTCTTCTCCGGGATAAAGATATGGATATTAGTGTTCCTTCCATTTCATTAAACAATGTGGATTCCTCTATTAACTATCCAAATTCCACATAATTGACTGTAATTGGTTTTTATGGTTGGAATATTCAATGCGTAAAAATGATATTGTAAAATCCTTTTCAAAATAACCATGTTAACATAGAATGTCTACTCATGTTTGGAATGAATTTCAATTAAATTTATTTCATGTGTTTCATTAATGGACACACAAATATACCCTTAAAACTAATTACTGAATTTATTCACGGAAAAAATATGGTGAATAATGATGATTTTGGGAATGTTGGTAAATCTCTTAGATGGTTTAGAGTAAAATCTTTAAATACCTGTATTGATGAATTTTTTGAAAGATTCATGGGATTAGTTGAGGGGACAAACCAATTTATGAAAATCTAATTCTATCACATGGAACCCATACATCTGACCACTATCCGATCCTCATCGATACATTGAATTAAAACATAGGTTTATGAGAGAAGCTTAATATTTTAATGTCACTGGGATAGAGACATAAAATTTGAGGAATTGATTCACTCTTTATATAAAGCATGATTATATGACAAGGGGAGTAAACTTATACATTTGGCTACTAACATAGAAAAATAGAGAAACCATAATAACCACCAACGAAAATTTATTTGTGACAAAATTTTATTGTGGATTAACACTCTCTGCTCTTGTTCCCCTTAGATAACATTATATCCTGAATCCAAACACTCGAAGAGGAGTTGGAAAATACTTTTCACAATGATGAATGTTTTTGGTCTATGTATGCAAATTAAATTCCCATGAAAGTGGGTGAAACCAACAATTACTAATATTTATATAAGGCCTCGATGTTGATATCAAATTAATTTATCACCATTCATAATTACATGAATAGAATGTCATTATCCAAAGAGAGGTAAATTCATGAAAGTATCAATGAATTTTTTTCAAAGATTTAAAAGTAGACGTATCATTCAATCTCAGTGGATATTTATTTATCTATTAAACTGGTGATAACCAATACTATGAATCATCAACTAACATTTGATACCATTGGTAAGGAATTTTTGAGGGTTCATAATCAAATTAACTCCACCAATTATCCTTCCCCAGATGTCTATAATATTTACATCCAAAAACATTAGCACATTATTGGGTCTTATATATTGATCGTTATCACTGATTATTGGGATTTGAAAATTTATTTTTGTTCCTTTAATGAATCCATAATTAATTTCATTCAAAATAAAAAATAAAAAACCCCAAACATGATTCATCTTTGAGGCTCATTAGCTTATGAAATGTGGTTTCTATGATTATTCTAAGACTCTATTGAATCAGATGCACTATTCGATCCATTTTATCATCTCTAAACACCCATGATATTTTTCCCTAGAAGGATTATCAATGGTTGAATAATTATTGCACATGATATATTTTTAACCACAATGACTATATCCTTGAAAAATAGAGGAATTATTATATGGAAATATAATATGAAATGTCCTATGATTGAGTGGGATTACCTTTTGTCCATATTTTCATCAAAATATTCTGGTTTTGAGAAAAATCAATTTAAGTTATCAACAAGTTAATTAAGATGATGTCTTTCATAGTAAAAATATGTGGGATCCCTTCCAATAGAATCATTACACCGAGATAACTACTCCATGGGGACCACGTTCACTATTTCATTTTATATTTACTGTTGTCTTTTTTTAATATTTTATAGAGGAATAAATGAAAAATAAAATTCAAGAGGAAGATGATTTTCTGCAAATCCCTCTTGTGTATCATCTCCTTTTATTCGATGATAGCCTTATGATTCAAGATATATGATGTATGAATGTACACAATATCCCTATTAATTCCCCATTATGAGAGTTCATGTAGGTTATATATAAAACTTGGGATGTATGAAAAATAAATCATCTCTAGATGCAATCTTGTTTAGAAAGATGAAATCAAGAGAATCTAATGTATCCAAGTGGTCAAATAAATCCTCATGATTCCAAAGATCATTGGACTATTAAAAATTGATGTGTTTTAATGTATTCATGATAGGGTGTAAAAAATATAAACGGATGGAAACTACGAGGATCACTAATACATGTAGGGAAATATAGAAAAAATATTTAATTCAATCAAACCCAGTCAATTTCATATTACTGTTCAAACAAATGGTATCTAAAATCATCCATATCTACACCCATGTTTCTAAATTTTTGTTTGGGAACAATAATGGGATGAATAAATTTCATTAGCTGGCCTGAAATAAGATCTCCATTCCGAAATCAAGTATCGGAATGATATTAATATAACATTTCAATTTTAATGATTCCCACTTTCCCAATAATGGTTGGAAGATTATGCTTCACTCAAAATCCTTATAAACTCAAATTCTCTTGGAAAAATATTTCCCCCATTCTTAATATTTAGGATTGGTCTTTATCCCTCATCCCAAAATCATATTGACATTATTTTGGTAATCCAAAATAGTTATTCCTTCAAGGATCAATTAGTTGATTGGTAATGGTTGTAGGGTTATAATGTTGAAATGTACCTTCATATAAGATGTCTAAGGATTTATAGAAATGTAACACTTTGAGATTTTGTTTATTTTTATTTTTAAATTATTTTAATATTTGGAAATTATTTATTTCACACAATAATGAAAAAATATTTTAACTAATTCAAACATTACTTTCACATTAATTTAACATAGATTATGTTACATAGAATCCAAGCATAGAATACAATGCACAGAAAAACAAAGATAACATTCATTACATTGAAGGTTGACCTACACTGATAACTTACATATCATGTAAGACCATGTTTTACATAACTCTAATATATAATAAATAATATTTTTTATAATGAAATATAACCTACCCATTAGTTTTATAGACATAAAATAGTGTATACTAGATTATGATAATATGTGGTTATCAATTAATGAATATGAAAATTTATTGAATATAAAGGAAAATATTATTTTATACAAAAAGATATTATTACATAGTAAATGAAATTAGTTAAATTTATTGTGATTAAAATTCTAATTTAAAGATCATTATTTCGAAGGGATTACCATTCAAAATTTACCTAATTGGTAAATCAGTATTGCCTCAATTTTCCATAATATACATTCATGTTTTGTTATGAACCTAAACCACTTTTTATAGGTGTATATACTTCAATTTTACATGATATATAATTAATTAAATTTATATAAATTCACATTTCCATTTTACGATCCTAATTTCATGGGTTTTAACTTTCACAAGTTATCAAATCGGTATAATGGTTTTGTCTCAATTTTCTATCTTTAAGATTAATGATTTTTTATAAAGATAAACACATTTTAGAGGATTGTATACTTACAATTTACATGTTTTATCATTAATATATTAACATTAATGATATATCATGTATCATGTAATTTTATTTTCTTTCATGGAGATTATGATCCCATGTTATTGAGTTGTAATAGTTAATTGGACAATATCATTGCTTTCTGAGAGTGTTTATGTTTCAGCTTCCCATCATTGAATATTATGATTCATATCTAAATAATATTTAGTATCTTCCTTCTCCTTTGTTTATTCATTTATCCTCTATTTTATGTTCCATTTCTACTCTTTTTAAAAAAATATAATGTTTTTTATTTATAATCAAACAACCTCCCTCTTACGTTTGAAAACTATTATATTAAAAAATTGATGTTTTTTAAAATGCATTAAAAATGATTTGGAAAGATCCATAAAGACCATACTCATGGTAAAATTAATTCAATATTGTTTTATTTATTTCAAATATTCATTTGTAGGATTTAAAATAATAACTCAAATAAAAAGGTTTCAAAAATTATTTATGCTATAAAAAAAATTTCTAAAAAATGAATGAATATTCACCTCATGAAATGTTTTTAAAATATAATTAAAAATTATTTCCAATCTAATATTACATCCATATTGTGTATCTCATGCCATTATGTGGATATAATTAAATATTTGAATTCATATTTTTCTTTTTAATAGATTGTTTTTTAGAAAGCATGACGCTTTTGAATCCCATATATCATTCACGAGTTATATGTTGTTGAAATCCCTTTATTTCACTAGATGTGATTTAGTTGAAATTATTATGAAACTTGTCACTTTCTATATGTTATGATATATTTACATGTTTATGACAACCATTTCATTTCATGGGTTATGATATGATTATTTATGATCTTTTGGTGCATGTATTTATAATTTCCATATGTAATTGTTGGGACCAATATCTACCTCCATTGCATTGGGTAATGATTTATATCTAATCAGAGAAACTAATATGGTCTTGTGAGTGTACATTGACTTCTATGATGGCCATGTGAGTGATCCATGAATACTAAGAAGGTAGGAGGAGTGAATTCATGCTACTATGATGGACATGGGAGTAAAACATGACAAATATGATGATATGGGGAGTGAACCCATACTATAGAGATGGAAGTGGAAGTGATCCCATAGCTACAATGGAAATCATTACACACTTATGTGTTTTCCATAATTCCATGTTTTATTCCTATGTTATGATCTTATGTATTATTCTATCTCTTTCAATTTTATCCATGTCTTATGAACTACCAATATTTATGCTATGATCTATATTATATTCTTTAATATGAAAGGTATGAAATTATATTTTCATAATCACATTCTCATTCCCTTATTATAATGTTTATATTAAAATTTATCCCTTATTTACCCTTAATGATCTTTTGTGCTCATGACATTTAGATTTCATCTCCCTAGGGTTATGATGATATGTATTTTTTTTGATATGTATAAGAAGGGTTTTGTTAAAAATAATCTACTAAGAGATGATGTAAATCACATTTGTACCATTGATTATGTTTCCATATTTACAAAGGCTCAATACCAATCACAGTATTTAGTTTTATGTTTGTATAATGTTTATGTTTTTTGAAAAGGAAATTTAATGTTAATGGTTAGAATGAGAGGGTCACTATTATTAGTATCATTGCAATGGTATCGTTAACCTTTAGAAAATTGGATGCAAAAAGATTAGTTATAATCCTATGTATATTTATATTTATATGGATATGGATTTTCCTATGAAAATGAATAAGGATGAATTAACAATTGGGAAAATATCCTGGAATTTTGGTAAAAGATAGAGTGAGTGGTTTCCTAGAAATACATCCCTTTCGATATACTACAAGTGGATGTGGATCAAGCATAGATTTAAATTGAGGTAGAAACTTTGACAAGATATTATGGGCTTGACTCAGGATAATATGGTACATGAAAAAGAGCCTTACTACACACCAGATTAGCAATTATGGGGGATATGATTTGGGAATTCACAAACACATCACAAACCATCAGGAATGATTTTGAAATAAGTTAGCTATGAATAACCTAAGATAAACCCACAATGTCATATATAATGGAATATATAATGATCTAAAACCATATAACTAATTCTCTTAATGGAAGTGGGGTTTTCTACTATGATAAGTAATCCTCATAATATTAATCCGGTTTTAGTCCACAGTGGGAACCAGAAGGAACAAGATTAATGTTGAATCTGGTGGATGATTTTCCAAGGAGACGTCAAGTGGTATGATAACTAAAGATAAATATTTCATGATAAATACTAATGATTTTTCACATTACATAACTAACAATTTGTACAATATCCAACTCTAAAACACATGATGGAATATAATGAAGGAGTTTACTGAGATTTTTGGTAACAATGACCATTGAGTAATGAACATTCAGGTTCCTTTTTTTTCAGGAATTTGGAAAGAATCACTTTTGGGAATATCTTAGAGGAACATGATTGTTTATATGTAGAATATAAGGACACAAATCTTGTGACTATAAGGAAAAAATGAAGATTTTAGTTAAAAACATGGATGTGAATTTTGGCCTCCCTAAATCATCATTGAAGGTTAAGTGTTTATAGTGTAGAAAAAATGGTCATTATGGAACCCAATGTCCCATGAGGAATGTTCCTAAAGCTAATCTGAAAGGTGTTGTGAGTAATGGTATCATTTTGGATGATGATGACACTATAAATGAAATGATAAAGGAATGTGGTATTATTTTTAATGGTCTAAGTATGATGTAACCAAAGTATTTATGTATTTGTATTCAAAAGTTATGAATGATGAAATATACAAGGATTGTACTAATTTTTTTCACTCGTAATATACAAGTATAGGTTGGAATGATGAATTTATTTAATGAAAACATGCTATTTTGACGATAGGATGGTAACCCATAATATGTTCTTTATGATAAGATAATGTTTTATGTACATAGTTATGTGGGATATGAAAATGTATATTGGATAGTATAGATTACCATGTAACTAAGTAAGGAAACATTTATAGGTGGCTTCAGTACCAAAAATGTTGTTTATGACTTTATTGGATTTATGGAATAAATCCAGCATACTTTGGAATGATGAAGATTGTACGATATCTAGTAGAATTGATGGTAATTCATGTTGTTAAAATATTTCATGAGAATATATGATGAGGGGATTCACATGTTTGGAATCCGAAAACCAGTTGATACATTGTGATATATAAGGGAATCAAAGTTAATATGATTTTGTGACTCCATTTATAATGTATGAGATTAATCATGTTTGAGAAGAGTTATAAGTTTAACCGTGCATGGATTGATTATGTTATAATTCTATTGAATTTTTATTGCAATGAGTTTGTAATGTAAACGTAGGATCAAAGGATATCCAATGATTAACATTATTTCATGAATTTCCATATTTTATATTGTGCGAAAGAGACATCATGAATTTTGGGTGACAACCAATCCTGTCTCGAAAGGCCGCATGTCATGAAAACATGATCGAATGTTGATAAGGGTTTCACACCTACCACTATCCTAATTGATGTATTGGATGATTTATATTTTTCATAATGAATAAATATTTATGATGAAATAGTAATTATACTTTTTATGTTTATGTATTTTAATTTTGAATATACAAATAGTAAGAACTTTTCATACCTCTTGGGGGATTAAGATCTGATAACATTTTATTTTTCTACTTTATGCATCAATGTTAATTTCTATACATCCATTCAATGTGGTAATGGTTGTATTATTAATTTTTGAAAAAACATCCTACAATTGAAATTTTTATTATATAAATTTATCAATAATTACACAAAATTCTTAATGTCATCAATAAATTATTGCCATAATACCTTATTTTTCATTGAGATAATGGCCTTTAAAATCATAACAATTTATGACTTTGAGGTAGTCAAAATTCCATTGAACATTAACGTATTTTTGATTATTAACCTCAATCACTCCCATAAATATTTACTCATTTCCTCTGAGTTCAATATTTACTCCAAACCTATGTTATCCTATTTGGAAACCCACGTATATGATACATTGGGTAACCATTATGCTTCCAATTTTTCCATTTTATGGGAGGTTTTACTATACATTTTTGTGTTGTGGGTTTCAATGAATGAAAATTTCAACTATTAAAAAATTGATAACTAAAAAGAATTTTGATGGATAAAATTATTTTAAAGGGGGGTAGAATATAGAACCCCCTGATTTTTGTGAAAATTATCATCAAATTAATTTAATATTTATTTATTATTCATTACATGCAACACTAAATTAAGGTTTTCTCGAAGTAAAACATTCATTTCACATGGAGCCAATGTTGTGTATTTTTCATACTCTTCCCTCTTAGAATATATTACATAGAATAACAAGGATACCATACATTACACACAAGATTGACCTTCCTTGTTGGCTTACATAACACACAATATTGAGTGTCCCCTAATTGTAATATATTGTTATAAAATATAGCCTGCATTTCAATTTTATAGATATGAAATATTGTAAACTAAATTATGAAAATATTTTTCTACCAATTAGTGAATATTTTAAATGATTGAATATAACAAAAAATTTTAGTATTTTGCAAAGCTATATTATCCTAGTAAATTAAATTAATTAAAATTGGTAATTTAAATAAATTTAATATAAATTTAATATAATATATCAAATATTTTTTCTATTCATCCAATAGATTATATAGACGTGAGATAATAACAAACAATTATATTTATAAAAACTATTTTTTATATAGGCAGTTTTAACACCTATTAGTGGAGAAACAGTTTTAAATCCAATTATTGAAATATTAATAGATTTATTATGTCAAAATGAATTTTATCTCTATAATGAAACCAAAAAAATAGAGTATGATTATTTTTCCAATTTTTATTAAAGGTTTTGTCTTATAATGAATAGTTAAAAACATTGGATTTTATGTCAAAAATGATTTTTCATATAATTAATTAATAAAGATAAATTAAAATTTTAAATAGTTTAAAAATTATATTGAAAATATTTCATCAATTTAATCCAATTATGTCATTGAAACCATTATCTAATTGATGTTAGATATAAACACATAGAAAAATTTTGACCATTTTTATATTAAAAATCAGTTCTGTCATCCCAACAGTGGTATTAATTTTGAATTAATTTCTGCAAATTTTATGATTATAAATAGGTAAAATGGATTCCATATTCAGAATCATAATATGTTATAATGTCTAATATGCAAATCAATTTTTTCCAAAAAAATTATTGATTGTAATTAAAATAAATTATATTAGTTAATAGAAAATTTAGGTTAATAAAGTATTAAACCATAAATTTAAGACCCAGAATGACCTAAAGACAAGTCCAAACTGCATTGGCTATCGATATTTCAACCCTTTAATCACAATTATATACCATGTATAATTATTGTATTCACATCCTACAAGATAAACGTGGGTTTAATTCTCTCTTCAAATATTTATGAAGGTGCAACTCCTCCTCCACTATAAAAGGCCACCACCTCTACCCATTCCTCACACCTTTAAAAGAATTTATGTTCATACAAAATCAACCCAAATAGACTTCAAAAAGTCCTAAATTTGTCTTTTAATCATCCATTTGTGAATAAATCCTCTCAATGTATCCTTTTTCACAATCCTAATGGAGTTATCCTATTTAGAGGTAACATCTTCTCTAATCCCCCTTTAAGTTATTTCCCATTATCACATATACACTCTTTTAATTAAATTATTCTATAACATAAAAACTATCCAACAAATTCTATGATGTTTTTATTCAATTATTTAGAACTAAAATTAGACATATATCCATTTAATGGATGTAAAACATACTGTTTCTGGGTATGGCGAACTACTGCCTCACGAAACGACGATTATTCATTTCTATATTACCACCAATCATGTTGGAAATTATGATGTAAACTATATTTACATATGGTATATATAATATATATTATTTTTTAATCTCATGAATTAATTTTTATAACACATGTAGTTTTACATCAAATTTGGTGTTATTATATTAATCTCGTTTGAGTAATTGTAGACTACCACTCCTTCAAAGAGATGTGATTCATTCACACACAACATGGAATGTATCAAGGATTAGTTAAGTAAAATTATATGATATATATACTATAGTCATGATACTGGAAAAATAATATATATAAATTAATACATACATCTATATATATATTTCATTTGAATACATTCATTCAAGACATCAATAAAAACAGAAACAACGTTCATGCCTACATAAGACTTATAATCTCCATGAATTGTGTATTCCATTTCAAACATAAATATGATATATATTATTATGAAATAAATTTAAATTATATAAATTATATATTTAGAATTATATATATTCTTTAATAATTATATAAGAATCAGTAACAATGATATAACAAACTAAGACACACGTGAAAAATAATGTAAATATTAACTGAAGTGAAACCATTACATAGGATCATTAAAAAGAGTGTAATATATGGTCATAATAAAACCATATATTGTAATAAATATAATAATAAGATTATATAAAATATTTATAATAAACCTATACTTATTATATATGAATCTCGTATGAGTACAGATAGAATCAAGACACAAGGGAAGGGGATTTTAACTCAATTTTAATTTCTGTGAGATTCATGCTACGTTAATCACTCTTTACTTCTGTGTGGAGTATGTAATTCACATGATTGTTTTCAATGTATCTTGTAATTAAATTTATGGTTATTCACATGTCCATTTGATTATCCTTCAGTCATGGGCTTTAAATTTCAAAAGTCATCTAGTAGGTAATAAAAATTTGTCTCGATTTTCCTTCCTTGAGATTCGTGTTTTGTTATGCACCTAAACTCTTTTTCAATTAGTATACACTTCCATTTTACATGTTATATCATTAATATACTTACCTTTCATGATACCTTAAGCATTATGTAATTTTATTTTCTTACATGGACTGTTGGATCCCATGTTACCATGTTATAATTTTTTTTTGAGACTATCACATCACTTTCAGAGATTTTTTATTTTTACGCTTACCTTGACGAAATTTTATTATCCATCTCTCATGAATATTAATGATATTACATTCCCCTTATTTATTCATGATATACTCTATTGTGAGTACAATTTTTTCAATTTTTTCTACTTAATTTAATTATTTTTATGTAATAGTTGATCATCTTCCTCTTCGATAGGAAATATATTGTATTCAAAAACCATGATTTCAAAATTGTTTTAAAAAAGACTTCAAAAGATACTTGAAGATAATTTTCATGTAAAAATTATTCGAGATTTTTTTATTTTCAATGCATCATTTATAATTTTTCAAAATATATGAAAAATTAATAAGGCTTCAAAAGTATATAGGTTATAAAATAATTTCAATGATGAAAGGATATTTTCATCAAGAAATGTTTTTATAATTTCATTCAGAATTATTACCCATCTAAGATAACATATATTGGTGTCACTTATGCCATTATGTAGAAATGATTCAATATTTATATTCATATTCATTCTTTTAATGTATTAATTTTCAATGGCATGATGCTTATGAATACCATGTCTCATTCACAGGTTATATGATATTGAAACCCACTTCTTTTACTGGGTTGTTATTATGAAGAAATGATTATAAAACATGTCTCATTCCACATGTTATGATATGTTCACATGTTTATAATAGAAATTTCATTTCAAGGTTTATTTTGTAATTATTTATTATATTTTTCATGTGTATGTATGATTTCATTATGTGACGGATGAGACCTATATCTACCTCTAATACATTGGGTAATGATTTATATCTCATGAGATAAATTAAGATTATCATAGGAATGAACCATAAATCCTATGATGGCCATGAGTGTGGACCATGAAAATAGTGATGGTATGTTGAGTGAACTCATTCAACTATTATGGACATGGGAGTTCACAATGACTATAATGATGGTATATGGAGTGAGTTCATACTACTCAGATAATCATGGTAGTGATTTTTGTGATAATATAGAAATCAGTATATTCTTATCTGTTTTCTACTAGTCCATGTTTTATTCCTACATCATTTGTTCATGGATTATTCTACCTATTTCATTATGAGTGATGTTTTATTAACTAACAATCTTTATGCCATGATATCTATTATAATCTCTGATATGCAGGGTATGATCTTCTATTTTCATTCTCACAATCTCAAACCCTTATGATCATATTTATTCATACGTGTCTCCCTTGTTTACAATTATTGAGCATTTTATCTCCACCATTTTATGATTCATGTCTCATAGGTTATGATGATATGTAATATGGATTATATGTATAATAATGGTTTTATTCATGAAGAACCTAGTGGGAGATGATGTAGATCACATATGTACCTGTGTTTGTGTTTCTATATTTCCAAATGCACTATAAAAACTACGGTCTGTGGGAATTTTTTTTGTAAAATGTTTAAGCCTTCCTAAAATGCTATGTGAGGTAAATTATTTTGAATGTGAGTTTCACTATAGGAATACTCTTCAGTAGTACATAGTTAGGTAGATTCAATAGTTCACTATTTATTCAATGATACATGTGATCTATGGTGCACTAAGAATATTTTAATATGGTAAAATGGTATGGAGAAAGATATCATTGTAATTATTAAATAATGGAAGGAAATGGGGAAAACCATCATTTTCTGGAAAAATTAATGTTTGAGATCTTATCATTTTCGATATGACTATTCATTGACTCACATAATGTACAACCCTAGGGTGAGTTTATCTTGATGTCCAAGTAGAGGCAGGAAATTCCTCCTAATGTCTCATATTTATAGTTAAATGTGTGTAGTAGAATCATCTCATCAATGTATCTGTTATCACATCGCCATATAGCTGACGACCCCACTATATCTATTTTCATGATTTCAAAAAAATTATTTATTCATTCATTCAATAAATTCCATATATATATAAATATATATATTTTAATTTAACTATTGGAGCTAAAATACAGATCACCATGTTTTTATAGATTATAATATTCTTACACTACTTATGGTATGGTCCTCCTCTCCCCCACAGAGACGGTTGAATCATTGTGCACTATTTCATGTTTCATCAGGTTAAAAATAAATTAACATATTTTCAATTACCATTTAGAACCAGAATCCTTTTAGGTTGTGTAGAAATGGACTTGGATGCATAATTGGAATCCACCAGAAACCTAAATAGCTTGGTCATGCTCCCATCCAATCATTAAAACGTGGACCCCAAATGGGTGTCCTAAAGAAAAATTTAGATGCATCAATTTTTGGGAATGACATTACTGATAATAGAGTGTTGTCTGTTAATTATTTTGGGAAGATTATCACAGATGACCATGAATCAAACAATGCTTATTATGTCTATTGATGGATGAATCCCTTTAAATTTATGATGGAATAATCATTTATATGAAGAGAGGATAGAAATAAATCCTTTTTGAATTTGACTTTGCCATGAACCAGGCCGGGTCGCCATCCGACCCAGCGCCCAACCCAGTCCGCGACAAGGCCCGAAGAGCATTCCCGATCTCCATGGGCTGGAACAAGTGCCCAGATATAAAAAGAAAGCAGAGCGAATGATTTACCCAGTTTAGAACCACAAAAATAACCAATATTGACCAAAACACCAGATCTGATATTTTTTTATCCAAGCACCTTTATTAAATTCCATGATTTAAATTTTACAACTAATCCAATGTTAAAAGGACAACGACCCAAAGGGAAACTAAAATGACACCACAAACCTTTGTGCAACAAGAGGATCAACATCCTCAAGACGCTGCTACGAAGATCCCAAAACCAAGCCATAAAACAATGAACTGCCAACCTAACACATCATGTCTTAACCTGAAACATAGAGACAAATGAGTCTGCATACACCTGAAGGTGTATTCAGGGTGTGAGCTAAAACCCCACAAAGATACCACCGAATAAGAGGTTCCATGACACAACATCAAAATATAGTTTAACATGCTTATTTGAAACCGTACTTTTAAAACGATTTTAAGGAAAACATTAAAGAGCTGAAAGTGAAGAGAAAAGATTACTAGAAGAAAAACTATTTCAGAAATTATACTTTAAAGTGGATGAGAAAAATACATAAAGAACACACACATAATAAATTGGTCCTCCATATACCAACGGAAGTGACCACGTCATGAATTGTAGAGAACTGTGGGTAAATCCCCTAAGGCGGCTAGTTTGCGTGGTGCGCTAAAGACATCATACCTCGGTGTAAACATGGAATATGAAACACAATAATCAACGCTATCATGCCCGAACCACTAGTAGGGAAACACATCCACAACCTAATGGTCTCCAATAATCACAATAGTTTAGTTAGTGTTATAACATCAATCATGCCAGATGAAACCGAGATGAACCACTTCCAAATCATATAGCGTACTAGTCCTAATCCTCCCACCTAGGTACCCAGGGTTTTCCCTTATACTCCAAAAAGTTCCACATTCACATAGTATATCACCTTCACATGTCACAAACCAAACAAAATAGTACACAAAAAATCACTACTTTCACACCAAGTCACCATTTGAAAGACACACACACACCGAGGACATGTCTCATTTTATATAAATACCCACTTAAAAAACGAGAGTATGTTCAACTCTTTCAAAATACCATTTTCGTATGATATAAATGTATAAAGAAACCATTCTGGCAATTATGAAATCATTTCATGAAAAACCAAGAATACTTTACACCAAAAACCACATGATTCTATATAAATGTGTCACTTTAATACTAGATACACTATCTAACCCTATCAAAACAAGTTTTCCATTATTCAAAAAATTTTGTATTTAAATTTCAATGGTACACAATAAGGAAAACAAACCAACAATTATATATTTTACTTTTTGAAAAAGTCTATTTAAATACACAAACACCTAAAGTGACTTCAAAACACCTTTCACACCTTCCAAACAACCCACAAAACTTTTCAAAAAATGGTTCTCATTCCAAACACCACTTAAATAAACAATTTATCAATTTATAAATATATTACATGCAAATGAAGCTAAAATAACATCAATTTCACAATTAAAACCTTCTAAAACCATATTATCACTCCCTAAGCAATTAATTGAAGACTTGAAGAATTTACCACAATAAGGTTGAAATAAAAAAACATGAAAATTTCTAAATGAAGGGGCAATTTTCATCAAGAACGCATGTCACAGAATTTTTAAAATTTATTTTGCACAACCTATAATGTACTACCAAATGATGAAATTGGAGTTTTAAAAAAACATGCCATACTTCATGTAAACATTGTTCGAAAAAAATTAACGAACATTATAAACTTTCAAAAATATAATTTGAATAAAAAACGCAATATAGAAAATTGTTTACATAGTTGAAAAATGTGACCGACGTGCCCAAAAATGATTCGCTACTCGAGGAAAATCCACACTGAATCCTACACATTTCAAATACCCTTGAAAACATAGTTCGCACCACCCCAAAAAAATACAAAAAACCCATTTTGAAACCAATGCATCAAAGAAACACCAAGCAATTAAAAAACATTCGCACCACAAAACGAAACTAATGAACACACTTATAAAATCAAATAAGCATAATAAATTTACGAAATGAGGATATGGCATAGAACCACATACCTTAGTATTGATTTTTCCCCAATTCTCATGTGGATATTCATCCTAACCTAATACACACCAGAATCACACTCAAAGGAAACCTAAAACAAGAATAAGACCAAGTGAACATCAAAACAAAAAAAAAACCACTAAAACCCTAACTTGATAATCTCCCGGAAGAAGAAATTGACCAACAAAGTTGAAAAATACTTGCAAAAAAGGAAGAGGGGTTGTTGGAGGAGGTTTCTCCGGAAGAGGCTGCACTAGCAGAGGCTGTGCCGGAGGAGGATGTGTAGGAGGAGGCCAACGCGGTGCGATGTGAACCCGAAGGGAGGTCTGGCAGGGTTCCATGCTGGAAACAAGAGGGGAGGTCTGGCGGGGTTCCGAGCCAGAAGAAGGAGGGTAGCTCCGACAGGGTTCCGAGCTGGAAGCATGAGGTAGGTGTAACACCCCAGGTAAATAAAGAGTATGAAATTTTCACATTTATCCATATTTGTGAATAAAATATTAATATAACTTTAAAGGGGACGCTATGCTCGATGGCGTATCCAACACGCAACAACGAGTTTCATGGGAATCTTACATTGCACTCTAATAATAAAAAAATATTATTTTAAATGGTAGTTAACGTCTAGCAGTTGTAATGGCGGGAATGAACAGAACAAACTACAAAATGATTATATATGTTTGTCAAATATTTTTACTTTTTACAATAAATGTTAGAGGATTAAAAATCTGGATGAATTCAATTTTAAGTGTAAACATTCTAATGTTCTTTAGAAAGACGATTAACTGCCTTTTGATGGAGAACCTATTTTAAATCCAATTTTTGAAAATTTTATGTGTTATATTTGACAAAATAAAATTCTTCTTTAGATTAGAGACATCAAAATTTACTTTGTGTAAATTGTTTGTATTTTTCCAAAAAAGATCAATTTTTAATGAATAGTGAAAAATGTTGTATTTTAATTCAAAACCTCTTTTTAATCTAATTTATTTATATGATTTGATTATCTTTTGAATTTGATTTATAGTGAAATTAGAATATATTTTTACCATTCCATCAAATACTGGTCATTGGAATTAATTTTACTTTGAAATTAGACTTAAACTACTGTCAATATTTTGATATATATTGTTTCATAAAAACACGCTATTTGTTTTGACAGCGGGAATTAATTATTAAATTAATTAATTTAACTTATATGTTATAAATTTTGTAAAATAGACATCATTTTTGAATTAAAAATATCAAATATAGCTTAGGGTGAATGTTTGGTAATTTTCTGAGAAACTTCAATTTTTGATGAATAGTGAAACCACTAAGTGGTACTTATAAAAACTGATTTTCCGTATAAATGAAATTTTTCCACCTTTGTGTTTTGAATTTCAAAAATCGGACATACATGGTTGTCATTAAGAAGAAAAATGTGGTTAAATGAGAGTAAAATAATTTTATGGTGAATAGTAACTTATTATGTTTTTAATTGCGATTAGAGGTAATTAGTGTAGTTTAAGGTAAAAATAATGTTTTAATAATATGAAATGACCTAGAAACATGTCCTAACCTCATTGATTGAGTCCTGGACGACCATGAAAATCCATGGGTCAACTTGGGGACCCCATTTATCCACTTTGGTTGGAAAATGACATAAATACCTTTTTATTTAATGTTAAAATTAAAATGTCACAAACATAAGTTGTTTAACTAAAACAATTTTTTCGTAGGATTATGCAAGTCAGAGTTTTGACTATAAATAGTCATTTTAAAGCTAAAAATATTTCCTACATTATGGTATTTTTTTAAAACTTTTAGACATTAAATTAATTAAATTATTTATGACATCATGATGATGCAGCGATGACCTCATTATTTAACGATTTAAATTAAATGGAAAGATAATGTCAATTCTAAGACCTACACATGTAAAAAACCTATTGTAAGGCTGTATTTAAAACCCCTATCACCTTATCCTCTAAACACAACAATGTGGGACCATTAAAATCCGAAACACATTCTAAAATAAAGTAACATTTCTTTACTTTCCAAGAGTGCCCCTCCTCTCCTCTTATAAAAGGCCCCCACCTCTACCTCCCTACCCACACTTCCAAAGCCTTTGAATCGGCCAAAACCTGCCCCTATTGTCTCTACACATCCATCTCTAACTCTTAGAAGCCTCACATTGGTCAGAAGTTTTCCCAAGGAAGCCTTTAAGCTCAAACCAAAGGAAGTTACCCGATTTTAAGGTAATGTCTTCACTTGTGTTCTTTTGTTTTATTTTTCTTCTCCAACACCCTAAAATCATTTTATTCATTTCTTTTGTAACAAATCCAGTATATAAAATATATTAGGATGTTGTTATAAGAAGAATTAGAGCTACAGTTACACACACCTACATCAAATGGTTAAAGAACATACTGTTTCTGTGGATGGAAAATTTCTGCCTCACGAAATGTTGATTGTTCAACACTCATATAACACATTAAAAGGTGGCCATTAAGATGTCACTATATTTATATATGATATATAATATGTTTATGTATTACTTAAGCATCTGTATTTTTCTTTTTTGGCATACATTTATGGTTTCCATTGTGGGTAAAACACGATAATTTCATTTTAGGAAGTGCGGACTACCACCCCCTTCAAAGTGATTTGATTCGTTAATGCCATATGTGGGATGTATAAAGGATGGATTTAAAGTTATTATATATGATGTATGTTACATATAAATGATGAATATAATTCTTGAATTAAAATATACATAAATCTAATTTTGGTTTAATTCCATTAATATGACATAGAAATGAAAGTAGCGTTCATGCGTACGTACGGCTTACCGTCTCCATGAACGGTGCATTTCATTTCTTACCTCTAAATGATTATGTAATATTATAAATAAATTTATAATATGGATATATATGATATATATAATATCCAAATCATGAATATCATTCTGGATATATTGAACCTTTGACCACACGAACAACATGTAATTGTAAGAAGTCCACTTTTGACTTAAGAACCAAATATCGACAAAACAAACATTATTAACTTAAATGATTACATAATTTTTATGACATAGAAATAAGTGATATAAAAGGAATAATGAACTTGAAAAAGGGTTCTTAAGCAAGTATAAATTGACTCAAGTTTATTATTCAGGACGTTAAAGAACGATCGAGTCAAGTCGGACTCGAGGTAAGGGATCCTACTCCTCACTTTCTTTTTAAGTACACTCTTTTATGTCATTACTTTTAAGCTCATCTTTATTGTGATTGGGATGTTATTTTATATTAATATTACTGTAAGTTTTATTTTCATATGATGAGAGACCCTATTCTCTCTCATCAATCCATTTTGGAAGTTTTGAGTGGCGCCGTTAGGCTGCCGAATTTTCGTAAAAGATCTAACCTCTCTCTTTCTTTTTAAGTACTCTTTTTTATGTAAATTATTTTAAGTTCCTCTTTGTTATGATGGCGGGTGTTATTTTATATTACTATTGAAATTTTATTGTAATATGATGAGAGACCCTATTTGATCTCATCAATCCATTTTTGGATGTTTTAAGTGGCGCCATTAGGATGTCGAGTTTTCGTAAGGGATTTTTCATCTCACTTTTATTCCCGCGAGATTTATGCTACATTTTCCACAATTTACTTTGAGTTGTGTATTTACTGAAAATTATTTTAATAATTGTGTAATATAAATTCATTTTTGAGTATTTACGTCAATGTTTTATTGTCCTTCTTTCACGGGGTGTATGTTTCGAAAGATACCCATGTCGGTAAGGGAACCTTTCACCCTCTTCTTTTTAAAATACTTTTTTTGTTATGTCTTTTAATTAACAAAACATTATTATGGGATATGTTATTATATATCCTTAGTGATTTATATTTTTTGTCCATGTGATGAGATACCCTTTTTATCTCTCATCAACTCATATTCTGAACTTTGTAGTGACGTCGTTAGGCTGTCAAATTTTTGCTTGGGAACTTCTTAACCCAATTTTGATTCTTTGGGATAAGCTTGTACTACTTGAATATGTCGTTCTATGAATATGGGTGAATAAAATCTGATGTTTTACACTTAATATCCACTTATATTTGGTGTATTATTTTGTCACACATAATTATGTAATTGATTTATCCTTAATCCAAGGATACCGTCTTTGTATGGGACTTCGTCTCAATCTCGTTTCATTGAGGCATATTTTTTTTATACACAACCTTCTTTTATATTATGTATAAACCCCTTTGAATTTTACATTTATCTGAGAAAATTTTTTTTATACAAAGAATTTTACTAAACGACAAAAGAGAATGTCTTTGTCATACGTATGTGGCGACAACGACTTCTCCGTCGCTGTGACCATTATTTGAGTTTCAGCTTCCTCTACAAGCCATAACATTTTTTAAAACAAAAATAAATACCATGTTTTACTTTTCTTTTATTTTGGTATTGAAAATGGTTTTCATAATGTTTTTATATCAATGTGTTTTATTGATATCTTGTGATTGAAAAGTGGAAATGTTATGTTTCCTTATGCATGTTTTATGTGATACGATTATGTTATGGTTCTTGGGAATTATTATGAAGACGGGTGGTTCCGTGATAAACTAAGGGTGGGTGAGCCCATTATAGCTCTCCAATGCATTGGGTGACGCGAAGGGGTTAAACGTTAAGTTTTATCTGAAGTGATTTAGGGAATATACTGTGATGGGTATTCCAAACGTAACCAAGAGGGTTACTCTGTATGTAAGAATGTAATAAATGCCTCAAGTTACCTTTATGTCTTATGATTTCTATGATTTATTCATGATTTAATGAGGTATGTTAAAGTGCTTATGTTTTATGGGTAAAGTATGATTTCATTCTTATGTATACATGTACTCATGTTTCCTTTCCATATTTTTATATCCCTTACTGAGCTTTTTATGCTCATCCAAAGTTTTTGAAAATTTTTTCACAGGTCAAGGGAAGGGTACATGATATGATGATAGTGTCAAGGAAGTTTCAAGAAAGAATCCATGTTTTATTTTAAATATGTTTCCATTGATGGTAAAATTGAATACTATCTTTTATGTAACCTCTTTGTTTAAATGTGGAATGTAATGTAAGTTTTATGATCTAATTCTCTAAAAATCTAAACCTGAAAAGATCCTCAATGTGTAATCTTGTAATAACTCAAGATTAAGTAAGGTTTAATGCTGGGGCCTTATAGTTGGTATCAAAGGTCGATTTAGATAACTTTAGAGGTTAGGGTATTATCTAAGCACAAGTGACCTTACCATAATGGTTAGGATTTCAGAAAGAGTCCTAGTTTTAGATAAAGTGAATGAGTAAGTATATCTTACTGTTTACCTTCCACATTAGTACATGATGGTTTTGTTGATATACTCACACTGACATTTCTATTTTTAGTGAATGGATGGATCTAGCAGGCACCAAAGAGACAACAGGTTTGAAGGAAACTGTGGTGGTTCTCTGATTAAGATACTCGATAAAATGGGGGATTCAATGATGAAACTTGTGGTTATTCTAAACCAACTATCAAGGAGTCATGATAAAACACTTGAAACTTGGTATGATCTGTAATGCATCATGTACGAGATGAACAATCGATGTGGAAGTTCAGGTAATAATTAAAAATGTAACCATTAGAGTTTATATGATCCTTACTTTTGAGGTAATTATGGGTTATTATATGTTATGATGGAAAATGAAAGGCATGAGATAAACTTGAGGTTAAAATATGTTATGATTTTTTATGAATATTTTATCTAATTTTGGGGAATGTTTTAAGAATTATATAGTTTTGGAAAAAGGACTACGCATAGACTGTGTGACAACCCGTCGCGTCAGACAAAGCTGCGGGAATCGAACCCACAACCAAAGTGCGACTAGTATATATTGCCTACCACTAGACTACGTGAAGTCCCTGGTTAGTTTGACTAATTCTTTTTAGTTAGATGATTTTAGGAATCAAGAGTAAGTTTAATTTTGGGTTATCTATGGAAATGATTAACCTATCATCGAGGATATGTTATTAGGTCAATTACTTTTCAATATGAGAATTTAAGAGCAACTGATGTTATTTAGAAATAAAAGTTAATTTCTACCTTGGAATACTATGTGACTAAATCCTTCAAATGTTTGGGTTTCAATCTTAGTTTGGTTACTTGTAAAAATTTTTATGGTAAAATTGTTTATCAAATGGCCCTCGTTGAACTTTTGGTTTTGTTGGAAAAATTTTGGAGATTAAGAATAGATTTTCTTTTTATAAAGGGTTATACTTTTTTGGATTATATGATCTTGTACTAACCATTTTGGTTTTGGTTTTGGTTAACGTCTATAGACATGGGAAGTATATAGTTCACTTTTGTGGATTAGGTGATTCTCTAGAAGTTGATTATAGTGAACAAGTCTTCTTAAATACTCATCTTTTGGAGAAAATATGAGTTTGTGTAAGAAATATAATAAAATTTGAAAGTCAACATGATAAATAATTATGTTTCCTTATGAATAACTTCCTCAATAAAAATTAACTTAAAACAAAAATGTTGTCTCTTAACGTTTCCTACTGAGGAATCGAATACAGCTTAACCAATTACAAGTTTGTGATTTTCTTACGGTTAACTTTCTCCTAGACATGTATACTATCACTCTCCATTAGAACATGACCCTTTGTTTATTCCTCCATGTCTATATTTTCATACTTGGAATCCTAGTAAGGGTTAAATCAGGTGACCTTTGTACTTACCTTTATTTATTTTAAATTTATTGTTTTAATGACTCATGTTCGGATGTGGGATTTTCAATGAAGTTTCCAAGCCAATTTTAAAATTGCGAGGACGCAATTCCCAAAAGGGGGGAAGGATGTAACACCTCAGGTAAATAAAGAGTATGAAATTTTCACATTTATCAATATTTGTGAATTAAATATTAATATAACTTTAAAGGGGATGCTATGCTCGATGGCGTACCCAACATGCAACAACGAGTTTCATGGAAATCTTACATTGCACTCTAATAATAAAATAATATTATTTTAAATGGTAGTTAACGCCTAACTGTTGTAATGGTGGTAATGAACAGAACTAACTACAAAATGATTATATATGTTTGTCAAATATTTTTAATTTTTTCAATAAATTTTAGAGGATTAAAAATGTGAATGAATTCAATTTTTAAGCGTAAACATTCTAATGTTCTTTAGATGGTCGATTAAACGCCTTTTGATGGCGAAACACTTTTAAATCCACTTTTTGACAATTTTATGTGTTATATTTGAAAAAATAAAATTATTCTTTAGAATAGAGACATCAAAATTTACTTTGTGTAAATTTTTGGTATTTTTCCAAAAAAGTTCAATTTTTAATGAATAGTGAAAATGCTGTATTTAAATTCAAAACCTATTTTTAATCTAATTTATTTATATGATTATATTTTCTTTTGAATTGGGTTTAAACTGAAACTAGAATATATTTTTACCATTTAATCAAATAGTGGTCATTGGAATTAATTTCACTTTGAAATTTGACTTAAACTAGTGTCAATCTTTTGATATATATTGTTTCATAAAAACACACTATTTATTTTGACAGTATAAATTAATTATTAAATTAATTATTAAATTAATTAATGTAACTTATATGTTATGAATTTTGTAAAATAGAAATCATTTTTGAATTCGGAATATCAGATATAGCTTAGAGTGAATTTTTTGGCAATTTTCTGAGATACTTCAATTTTTGATGAATAGAGAAACCACTAAGTGGTACTTATAAAAACTGATTTTCCGTTTAAATGAAAATTTTCCACCTTTGTCTTTTGAATTTCAAAAATCCTACATACATGGTTGTCATTAAGAAGTAAAATTTGGTTCAATGGGATTAAAATATTTTTTTGGTGAATAGTAACTTATTATGTTTTTAATCGCGATTAGAGTTAATTAGTGTAGTTTAAGGTAAAAATAATGTTTTAATAATATGAAATGACCTAGAAACATGTCCTTCCCTCATTGGATGAGTCATGTCCGACCAAGAAAATCCATGGGTCAACTTCGGGACCCCATGGAGCCACTGTGGTTGGAAAATGACATAAATACCTTTTTATTTAATGTTAAAATTAAAATGTCACAAACATGAGTTGTTTAACTAAAATAATTTTTACATTAGATTATACAAGTCAGAGTTTTGACTATAAATAGTCATTGAAAATCTGAAAAGATTTCCTACATCATAGTATTTTTCTATAATTTTTAGACAATAAATAAATTAAATTATTTATGACATCATGATGATGCAGCGATGACCACATTATTTAAGGATTTAAATAAAATTTAAAGATAATGTCAAATCTAAGACCTAAACATGTCCAAAACCTATTGGATGGGTGGTTTAGAACACTTATCACCTTATCATCGAAACAAATCAATGTGGGACCATTAAAATATGAAACTCATTCTAAAATAAAGTAACATTTCTTTAATTTCCAAGAGTGCCCCTCCTCTCCTCTTATAGAAGGCCCCCACCTCTACCTCCTTACCCACATTTCCAAAGCCTTTTTCTCGGCCAAACCATTCCCATTTTGTCTCTCCACATCCCTCTCTAACTCTTAGAAACCTCACTTTTGTTAGACGTCTTCCCAAGGAAGCCTTTGAGCTCAAACCAAAGGAAGTTACCAGATTTTAAGGTAATGTCTTCACTTGTGTTCTTTTGTTTTATTTTGATTTTCCAACCCCCTAAACTATTTTTATTCATTTCTTTTGTAACAACTCAAGTATCTTCAATATACTAGGATGTTGTTATAGGATTAATTCGGGCTACACTTACACACACCTACATATTATGGTTAAAGAACATCCTGTTTCTGTGGATGGCGAATTTCTGCCTCATGAAACGATGATTGTACAACACTCATATAACACCTAAAAAGGTGGCCATTAAGATGTCACTATATTTATATATGATATATAATATTTTTCTGTTTTACATAAGATTATATATTTTTCTTTTGTGGCATACCTTTATGGTTTCCATTGTGGGTAAAACACGATAATTTCATTTTAGGAAGTGCGGACTACCGCCCCCCTCAAAGTGATTTGATTCAATAATGCCAAATGTGGGATGTAAAAAGGATGTATTTAAAGTTATTATATATGATTTATGTTACATATAAATTATTAATATAATTCTGTAATTAAATTATACATACCTCTCATTTAGTTTTAATTCCCTTAATATGACATAGAAATGAAAGTAGCGTTCATGCGTACGTACGGCTTACCGTCTCCATGAACGGTGCATTTCATTTCTTACATCTAAATGATTATGTAATATTATAAATAAATGTATATTCTGGATATATATTATATATATGATATCCAAATCATGAATATCATTTTGGATATAATGAACCTTTGACCACACGAACAACATGTAATTGTAAGAAGTCCACTTTTGACTTAAGAACCAAATATCGACAAAACAAACATTATTAACTTAAATGATTACATAATGTTTATAACACAGAAATAAGTGATATAAAAGGAATAATGAACTTGAAAAAGGGTACTTAAGGAAGTATAAATTAACTCATGTTTATTATTCAGGACGTTAAAGAACGATCGAGTCAAGTCGGACCCGAGGTAAGGGATCCTACTCCGCACTTTATTTTTAAGTACACTCTTTTATGTAATTACTTTTAAGCTCATACTTCTTGTGATTGGGATGTTATTTTATATTACTCTTACTGTAATTTTTATGTTCATATGATGAGAGACCCTATTCCTTCACATAAATCCATTTTGGAAGTTTTGAGGGGTGCCGTTAGGCTGCCGAATTTTCGTAAGAGATCTAACCTCTCTCTTTCTTTTTAAGTAATATCCTTTATGTCACTTCTTTTAATCTCCTATTTGTTATGATGGGGGATATTATTTTATATTCCTCTTGATATTTTATTGTAATATGATGAGATACCCTATTTGATCTCATCAATCAATTTTTGGATGTTTTAAGTGGTGTCGTTAGGCTACCGAGTTTTCGTAAGGGATTTTTCATCTCACTTTTATTTCCGTTAGATTTATGCTACATTTTCCACAATTTCCTTTTAGTGTTTTATGTACTGACCATTATTTTACTCATTGTGTAATATACATTCATTTTTGAGTATTTACATCTATGTTTTATTGTCCTTCTTTCACGGGGTGTATGTTTCGAAAGATACCCATGTCGGTAAGGGAACCCTTCACCCTCCTCTTTTTAAAAGACTTCTTTTGTCATGTATTTTAAATCACATAACATTATGTTGGGATATGTTATTATATATCCTTATTGATTTAAATTTTATGTCCCAGTGATGAGATACCCTTTTTATCTCTCATCAACTCATTTTCTGAATTTTGTATTGATGGAGTTAGGCTGTCAAATTTTTGCAAGGGAACTTCTTAACCCAATTTTGATTCCTTGGGATAAGCTTGTACTCCTTGAATATGTCCTTATATAAATATGTGTGAATAACCTCTGATTGTATTACAATTAATATCCACTTATATTTGGTGTATTAGTTTGTCACACATAATTATGTAATTGATTTATCCTTAATCCAAGGATACTGTCTTTGTATGGGATTTCGTCTCAATCTCATTTCATTGAGGCATATTTTGTTTTATACACAACCTTCTTTTATACGGTGTATAAACCCATTTTACTTTTAAATTTATCCAAAAGGAATCTTTTTTATACAAAGTGTTTTACTAAACGAAAAAAGGGAATGTTTTTGTCGTACGTATGGGGCGACAACGACTTCTCTGCCACTGTGACTATTATTTGAGTTTCGGCTTCCTCTACAGGCCATACCTTTTTTTAAACGAAACATAAATACCATGTTTTACTTTTATTTTATTTTGGTATTGAAAAAGGTTTTCATAATGTTTTTATATCAATGTGTTTTATTGATATCTTTTGATTGAAAAGTGGAAATGTTATGTTTCCTTTATGCATGTTTTATGTGATACGATTATGTTATGGTTCCTGGGAATTATTATGAAGATGGGTGGTTCCGAGATATACTAAGGGCGTTTGAGCCCGATATATCTATCCAATGAATTGGGTAACGTGAAGGGGTTAAACGTTAAGGTTTCTCCGAAAAGATTTAGGGAATATACAGTGATGGGTACTCCAAACATAACCAAGAGGGTTACTCCCTATGTAAGAATGTTATGAATGCCTCAAGTTACCTTTATGTCTTATGATTTCTATGATTTATTCATGATTCTATGAGGTATGTTAAAGTGCTTATATTTTATGGGTAAAGTATGATTTCATTCTTATGTATACATGTACACATGTTTCTTTTCCATATTTTTATATCCCTTACTGAGCTTTTTATGCTCATCCCATGTTTCTGAATTGTTTTTCACAGGTCAAGGGAAGGGTACATGATATGATGATAGTGTCAAGGAAGTGTCAAGAAAGAATCCATGTTTTACTTTAAATATTTTTCCGTTGATGGTAAAAATGAATACTATCTTTTATGTAACCACTTTGTTTAAATGTGGAATGTAATGCAAGTTTTATGATCTAATTCTCTAAAACTCTAAACCTAAAAAGATCCTCAATGTGTAATCTTGTAATAACTCAAGATTAAGTTAGGTTTAATGCTGGGGCCTTATAGTAGGAGGGTGCGGTGCCTGGGCAGTACTGGCCGTGCAGCGTGAGGAGGCTGGAACAGAGCAGGGCGTGACGCGGAGGTCTGAGTAGGGCGTGGCACAGCGGGCGTCTAGGACTGGACGAGGAGGGGGAAAGGGTTGTGGGCGGCACTGGCCTAGAGAGGTGAGGGGGTGGCGCGTGATCCAGGAGGGTGGGGGAGTCTGATTGGAAAAGGGGGAGGAAACGCAAAGGGGATGGGGTGTCCAAACCCTACCCAAAAAATAATGAAAAAACCTAAACTAAATGTAAAACAAATAATAACAATAATAATAATAACAACAAACATAACAAACACAATTGTATACTATACGATAATAAACATAATGAAATGAAAATAATAAAAATAATACTCTCAAATAAATTATTATTCAACACAATAATGCTAAAAAAAATTATAGCGACATCAATAATATAGTTATTAATTAAAACATCCTTAATTCATCTCATTTCGTTAATTGAACATCGGCAAGGCATGAAGTGACCAGGCGGGGTCGCACGAAAAACCAATCAAGGCCACACCACTTTGACCATGGTGCATTGGATGCAGTCAAGGTCGAAACACACGTTTTTAAATAAGAATTCAAAAATTTTATGTCCGGCCTCGACCTGAACTACCCGATGCCCAGAATATTTAATAAAATAAACAAATTCAGAAAGACGGGTGTGAAAATTCTCCAAACCATAAATATTTCTGTCCCTGAAAATCCACAACTAAGGTTGAGACACAAAGAAGAAACTGATACCCCATTAAGGTTCAGAGAGGATCCCCACAAACAACAAGAGAGATGAGTCAAACACATCATGCCCAGAGAATGTGACTCAAATGAAAACCTCACGAAACGCATAAAAAGACTTCCTGATATGTGTTGCCCACCCCAAAGAGCTGAAAAACCACCAGTTAGTTATTTAAGAATAATAGCTTCACCTTTTGGTGGCACACAAAATCATACTGCACCCGAGGTAACAACATCATACAAAACACACCATGAAATCCAATTACTCTCACAGTGAACATTCACCTAAACAAGAGCTTAGATGGTACACGTGTATCACCCCATGTTACACTGAATGATAACATGACACCACAAATCGTCACCGTGAACGATAATTGTTTTCGAGAGAAACATTACACTGAGAAATACTATAAACTACATCTTGAACAACACGTGATTCCTGAAAACGACCATAACAGCCTCATATGACTGGGTTTTCCAAACTAGTGGCCTAACGTAGACCATTTTTTAAACGAATCCAACAAAGGACAAAAGGTAATTTAGAATAGTGGCCTTCACTGACCATTCTAGGTTCCCTCCACCTTTCCCCCACTAGAATCTCATTCACCATTTCCAAACCGAATTTCCAAATTAATGAGGTCAAAATTCACCCTTGAAAATCAAAGAGAACTCACACTACTAGACGTCACCGAACATGAACCTTGAAACCAATGTAAATAATACAAATCCCTTGAAGACACTGGTCAACAATGAAAATTATGAAATCCCTTCTCCATTCCCCGCTAGATTTCCTTTCGCCATTTCCAGGGGGAACCTTCAAACACGACTGTGTCAAACTTCATACCTGATGAGTTAGACACTCAAAAGACCAAAAGTTTCTCCAACTCCCATCACGTTTGAAATCCCTCTGTGAGAGGATCCAATTAGTTGTAAAAGGATAGGTTGGTTTAATTCTAGATTTCAAGAATAGATTCCTCTTATCAACTTGAGGTTCGGCCAATGGAAAGTTGCCCATAGCCACACTTCAATAACTTGACAACGCTTCATGTGGGGAATACACTAGACAAGAAAGAAAAAAATGAACCCAACCAAAATGGTCCAACGGTCAAGACCTACTATATGCGAACACCAAACGCGTAGGGGGGACCACTTCAAGGGCTCCGCGATGTAATTTTTAAAAGAATTCACTAACTACAGGCTTGCATACCAACTTATAAACAAGATTTCAAACTTAGGACACAATTTATTCAGAAAGGATTCTTGGCTCAAAACGCCTCACATCCAACATGTCAAAATCGCAAGAAAACACCATGCAATCGCCAATTACTAAAACACCAAATTTTCATTTTACAATACATTTTGAAAAATATAAGCAAAACTTGTGGGTTTCACAAACACCAATAGTGTACAATGGGCCCCGCACATGCATGTTCCTGTGCCATCCACCACCCACCTTATATCCATCCCGGCACTCATCTTCTCCTATCATTAACCCTTTCTCATTCCATATACACTCTTGTATTTGGTTTCCCACGGGAACCCCAAATATCAAAACCAAACCATTCCATTTTCCAAAACCAAAACATCCAACCTACACTTTTCAAACCTCATACTTCATTTTCTTTTTAAAGTTATTTATTTCAAAACATTTTCAATAACATTTTGCAAGACCAAATAACTTTTACTTAGAAACCAAATGTCCACAATTCCAAAATAAAGAAACGAATAATGGTGCAAGAGAAAACTAGTGTCAGCGGGTGACTGGAACATATGGTTGGTGGCCATACGCCAATCGGGCCACTGCCACATAGGGTATTATAGGATAGCGTCCCTGTCTCTACATGGCTTTCCAGACCCTGCAAGCTCACTAGAAAAACTAACCCTACTATCTTTTTCATTTCCCTTAAACTAGATTAACCCACGTAACAAATACTCGAACAAAACTCAACATAATTTGGTAACATGAGTCCCGCCATGAGGTGTGCTAGCTAGGAACCTTACTCATAGCCAAGACGTCGAGTCCCAAAAACCATAACTCCAATCTACCATGACTCTATCCTAAAAGAAAATGACCCAAGAGAGAAAACCACCCTCTGATACCATTTGGTCATGAACCAGGCCGAGTCGCCATCTGACCTGGCACCAGACCACGTATGAGACATGGCCCGAAGAGCATTCCCGTTCTCCACGGGCTGGCACAAGTGCCCAGGTATCAAAAGAAACTAGAGGGAACAATTTACCCAGTTTAGAACCACAAAAATAACCAATATTGACCCAATAACCAGATATGAAAATTTTTATCCAAACACCTTTAATAAATTATAAGATTTAAATTTTACAACTAAACCAATGTCAAAACGGACAAAGACCCAGAGGGAAACCAAAACAACACCACAATCCTCCGTGCAACAAGAGGATCAACATCCCCAAGCTGCTGCTACGAAGATCCCAAAACCAAGCCATAAAAAAATGAACGGTCAACCTAACACATCATGTCTTAACCTGAAACACAGTGACAAAAGAGTCTACATACACCCAAAGGTGTATGCAGGGTGTGAGCTAAAATCCCAGTAAGATACCTCTGAATAAAAGGTTCCATGAAACAACACCAAAAGATATTTTAACATGATTATTTAAAACCTTACTTTTAAAATTCATTTAAGGAAAACATTGAAGAGATGAAAGTGAAAATAAAATAGTACTAGAAGAAAAACTATTTTAGAAATGCTACATTAAAGTGGATGAGAAAAATTACGAATGAACACAGACATACTCAAGTGGTTCTCCATATTCCAACGGAAGGCACCACGTCATGAATAGTAGTGAACTGTTGGTAAATCCCCTAAGGCAGGTAGTATGTGTGGTGCACTAGAGACATCGTACATCGGTGTAAACATGGCATATGAACCACAATAATCAACACTCTCATGAACGAGCCACTAGGAGGGAAACAAATCCATAACCTAGTGGTCTCCAATAATCATAAAAGTTTAGGTAGTGTTGTAACGTCAATATTTCTAGATGAAACCAGGATGAACCACTTCTGAAACATCTAGCATACTACTCCTAATCCACCCACCTAGGTACCCGGGGTTTTCCCTTGTGCTCAAACAAGTTCCAAATTCACATAGTATATCACCTTCACATGTTACAAACCAAACATAATAGTACACAAAAAATTCACTACTTGCACACCGAATCACCATTTCAAAGACACACACACACCATGGGCATGTCTTATGTTATATAAATACCAACTTTAAAAATGAGCCTGTGTTTAACTCTTTTAAAATACAATTTTTGTGCCATATAAATGTATCAAGAAACCATTATAGCTATTATGAAATCATTTCAAGAAAAACCAAGAATAATTTACACCAAAAACCACTTCATTCCAAATGAAGGTGTCACTTTAAAACTGGATACACTAGGTAACCATATCAAAACAAGTCTTCCATTATTCAAACAATTTTGTATTTCAATTTCAAAGGTACACAACAAGGAAAACATGCAAAAAGTTATATATTTTACTTTTTGAAAATGTCTATTTAAATACACAACCACCTAAAGTGACATGAAAACACCTTTCTCACCAACCAAACAACCCAAAAAACTTTTCAACCATGTTTCTCATTCCAAACACCACTTCAATATATAGTTCATCAATTTATAAATATATCACATGCAAAAGCAGACAATATAAATTCAATTTCACAATTCAACCCTTCCAAAACCTTATTGTCACTCCCTAAGAAATTTATTAAAGACTTATAGAATTTTCCCAAATAATTTTGAAATAAAAACAACATGGAAATTTCTAAAAGAAGGTGAAATTTTCATCATGCACGCAAGTCACAACATTTTAAAAATTTATTTTGTACAACCTATGAAGTAGTACCAAATGACGCAATGGGAGTTTTAAAAAAACTTTCCATACTTTATGTAAACACGGTTCTTAAAAAAATTAATGCACATTATAAACATTTAAAAATATAATTCGTATAACAAATGCATTATATAAAACTATTTACACAATTAAAAAACATGGCTGACATGCCAAAAAATGATTCTCTACTCCTTGAAAATCCACACTGAAACCTACACATTTCAAATACCCTTGAAAACATAGTTTTCACCACCCAAAAAAATCCCCAAAAGCCATTTTGAAAATAATGCATCAAAAAAACACCAAACATTTAAAAAAACATTCGCACCTCAAAACGAAACGAATGAACACACTTATAAACTCAAATAAGCATAATTTTTTTTCCAAATGACGATAAGGCACAGAACCACCTACCTCGGTATTGATTTTTCTCCAATTCTAGTGTGTATCTTCTTTTTCACATAATACGCACCAAAATAAAATTCAAAGGAACCCTAAAATAAGAATAAGACCATGAGAACATCAAAACCAGACCAGAAACCAATAAAACCCTAACCTGATTATCTCCCGGAGGAAGAAATTAAACAAGCGAGGTGAAACAAACCTGCAATGAAGGAAGATGGGTTGTCGGAGGAGGTTTCTCCGGTAGAGGCTACACTAGCAGAGGCTGCGCCAAAGGAGGATGCACATGAGGAGGCCAGCACGGTGCTATGTGAACCTGAAGAGAGGTCCAGCGGGGTTCCAGGCAGGAAAAAAGAGGGGAGGTCCAGTGGGGATCCAAGCCAGAAGTAGGAGGGGAGGTCCAACGGGGTTCCGAGCCGGAAGCAGAAGGTTGGAGGGTGCGGTGTGTGGGCGGTGATGGCCTTGTGGTGTGAAGAATCTGGATCAGTGTAGGGCGTGACGCGGAGGGCTGATCAGGGCACGGCACAGCATGCATCTGGGACTGGGCGAGGAGGGGGAAAGAGTTGTGGGCGGCATCAGCATGGAGAGGTGAGGGGTGGTGTGTGATCCAGAAGGGTGGGGGAGTCCCACGGGAAAAGGGGGAGGAAATGCAAAGGGGATGGGGGGTCCAAACCCTACACAAAAAATAAAGAAAAAAACTAAACTAAATGTAAAACAAAAACTAATAATAATAATAATAATAATAACAAACATAACAAACACAATTGTAAACTATACGATAATCAACTTAATAAAATGCTAATAATAAAAATAATACTCTCAAATAACATATTATTCAACACATTAGTGATAAAAAAATTATAGTGACATCAATAATATTTTTATTTTTGAAACCATCCATAATTCATCTTATTTCTTTAATTGAACATTGGAAAGGCATGTAGAGACCAGGCAGGGTCAGACGACAACCCAAGCGACACCGCACCGCTTCGACCACGGTGCGTTGGATGAATTCATGGTTGAAACACACATTTTCAAATAAGAATTCAAAAATTTTATGTCAGGCCTCATCCCGAACTACCCAATGCCCAGAAAATTTCATAAATTAAACAAATTAGGATAGGCAGGTGAGATAGACTTCCTCAATTTTACCAACATTATCCACATAATGGAAAGAGTATTTCCACATATTGTCCCAATGATTATGATGATTCGGTCACAACTTCACCACTTAATGGATTTATCATTCTCCATTATTAAGAGATACATGAATAAAGTTTCTCACTTGTTGGCTACTCTGGGGTCATATAATGTTTCTAACATGCGGTTGAATGATTTTACTTCATATTTATTATCTCATAACATTCCAGACGTTATGTCCCATTATCATATTTATTTCCATTTGTCAAAATAATATACTTCATGGAACAATGTCATTTTTCACTTTGAATCAAAACAATCGGTCACTACTAATATATATAGTGTTTCAACGATTTTCTAATTTTTTTTATTTTACTAAATTGATTATTATATATGATTTTAATATTATTAATTTTTATTAGTAATACTTTATGCCCCTATGGAATTGTTGAGTAAGTCAGGTCCTTCTTGGATATAAAAGTGGTTTTTTGTTTTATTGTAATAGAATTATTTTTAATTTGTAGTATTTTTTTTCTTTTTATTTTTACTATTTCTATTATACTTCATCGACCCATGTATTATTATTACTATATTATATTAATATTTTTATATAATTATTTTTTTTTCATTTTATATTATTATTATATTATTATTTGTGGTGTTATATATTTAATTAAAATTGTATATTTCACATAATTTTATTTATTATACATAATATAACTAATTAAATAATATTATATATTTTTTCTTATAATTGTATTTAATAATTTTATAATATTTAAATTATTTGATAGATATTACAAGAATAGAAAACATCTAGAAATTATGTTGGCTAGAAAAGACAGGTCACGCCCCTTCAAGGTGATGACCCACTCCCAGCTAGCCCACTACAATTTTTAAAGCCTTTTCATCCAATGCTAAAGTCTCCCTGCCATGTCATGATCCTATTTGTGTGTTGTTAGTGTTGAGAATTTTAGTTTTAATCAACTATTTCACATGTGTCAATTTTTCAAATTTTTTAATATTTCATAATATATAAGTTTTTTACTATTTATTCTTGGTATTTTATTACAGAATATTTTAATTCTTTAATAATTTAGATCATCTATAATAATATTGATTGTATATATGTGTCATTCATTTTTATATTATATTTACTATTAAATAATAAAATAATGTTTCATTTTTTTTATTTATTACATATTTTAATATATTTTTTAGTTTATATACATATATATATATATAGAAATAAATTATTATGCATAATTTAAAATCATAGGGGACATCCTTCGTTTATGATAAATACCACAATCTATGTAGACAAACTCTACTTTAGTTTCTGCACTATATCTGTTACACCATTTTATTTCAAAATAATAAATCTTTATTAGATATTTTAATGTAGATGAGATAAGAAAATTATATTCATTATAATAAATAATTTATTTTTTAGAAAATGCACACAACAATGAGTTTCTTCAATAACATGCATTTTAGTCAAGACAAATATTTACCGAATAATAATATACTATTAATGTTATATTTTGTAATGATAATTATCACCAACCATTTAAATTGAATTTCATTAATATGTTTTACTATTATTTGAAATAATATGTCTAAATCATAGGATAACATTAAATTAAAAATTAATATGAAAATAAATTGAATATAAAAGAAATGTTTTTATAAAAACAATTTTTATCTACACCGAAGTTGTTTAATCATAATAAACTAAATTTATTTACTAAAAGTGGATAATTTTAAATAAAATTTTTATTATATATTGAGCAAAATTTTTTAAAATCATTTAATAGGTCACATATACATAATATAGGAACAAATCATATTTTACGTGTATGAAGCTATATTTTTTAAAAGGTAGTTTTGTCACCATATAATGAAACATTTGTTTTAAATCGATATTTTGAATATTTATTGAATACTATTTAAAAATTTTAAATTTCAGTTTTTAAATATTAGTTTCAAATTTATATTTGGATGATATTTAATTGTAATGATAATTTTATTTTATGGATCAATAGTGAAAAAACTGAATTGTAATTGAAAACTGGCTATTCATATAAATTATTTATAATATTAATTACATAGTAAATAGTTTTTATGGAAAAATTATATCAATTAAACAATTAGAAAAAAAAATTTATATCATTATTATGAATATATAATTGATTTTGGATATAAAAAATTTCAAAATTTTGATAATCTTCACTTTAAACCCCCAGTTTTGCATCTCATTTCTAAGACTGGTTTTAAATTATATTTTTCCACTTCCATTATTTGAATTTTAAAAAATGGATTCCAAATATAGATTCAGAATAATTCTTAATGAAAAATATAGTAAAAATAAATTTTTACCAATGTTATTTAGGGAAAACAATTACATTTTTTAAGGTAAAAATGAGATTACTTAGTGGTTATCATAGAATATATAGTGCAGAAATGACAAAAAACTTTTCCAACACCAATTGTGTGGACATATTTTGACCTTATGGTTGTAGGAACGAAAATTTTGAGTTTTTTGGACATCTTTCCAATAATATGTCCCATATATTATGTTAATTAATTAAAATTACATCAAACCATACCATTAGTACTTTTAATTTCAATAAATCATTAGGGATAGAGAAAAAAACATAGTTTTTACACTATATTATTTTTCAATACAAATAAATTTTTATTTTATTAATTTTTTTAATTATTTTATAATTACATTATAATCTTATGAAAAGACCATAGTGGAATTATTTAGTTAATAATAAAATATAAATAAATGATACTAAAATTAATAAGTGAAGTAAATATAATTAATGTTTTTATATTATTTTTTTAAATTAATATTACATACACATTTGCAAACATAATATATTTGAATTCACTTTTTATTCGTATTTTTTGAAATTCAATTTATAAAAATTATTATAAAGAAGAAATAATATTAGTTTATAATAATTTTTTTATTAGAGGATTAATAATTACAAAAAATCATATCATTTGGGAAATAATTTTTAAATGTTAATAAATATAAAATATGATCTATTTGGCGATCAATTTATAATTTATAATGAATATATGTACCCCAAAATAGTGAAGACAATATTTTACGGTTAAGAGAAAAAATAGTGTTTTTTCATTTTACATGCACTTATGTTAAAATTTGTTTCCAAAAATCAATGTATTTTTATTATATATAATAATTTAAAATAGTGGGTATAAATTTTGTAATAATTTTATATTTAATTTATTCTCAATGAATAAACTGACTATGTATGAAAAATATTTACGTTTTTAAAAACAAAAATAAAACAAAAATATGTAAAATTTAATACCATTGAAAAAATGATAAAATTCATTTCATATTGTTTAGTGATAAATTGGATCAATAATAAAATACCTAAAATAATTAAATTTCATTTTTTGAAGAAAATATTGTATGAGATACATCCAAATAGTTAATAATTTTGAGTATTTTGAAGAATTCCACTCCTCCCCCACAATAAAATAGCACACAATCTCTCCACTAATTCACAAATACCAAGCCTTTTGGTTCATCCAATCACTTTCCAAATCAAATACAAATATACCTCACCTCATCATAGATGCCTTATTTTGGGATGACATCATAACATTCAATGTTTTAGGGAAAACATAGGAGGATACCTGAAGAAGAGATAATTTTCATCTAAAAGATTTTTTATTTTATTTGCTTCTACTTAGACATTGAATATTTTTATATCCTTCTTATATGATGAATTATGTACCTTATATATAGTGATTTGTTGTTATGGGTATGGTAAAACATATTAACACACATATTTCTCTTGAATGTGTTACTAAATCATCATCCGTGTGTATGACAGATTACCACCTCACGGACGGATGTCATTCGTTTTTCCATTTCATCTTTTCATGATTGGGAATATTGACACAAATATAATTAATATATGGTATATATGATATCAATTAGGTTAATATGCATATGTAATATTTATATAAAACATAACATAATGATTTCCATTTGAGGGAATAAAATTACATTGTACGTGTGTATGGTGGATTTCTACCTCGTGAAGTGATGTGATTCATTAACACTTTACATGAAATTTATTAATGAATGGGTGTAATATAACTTTTTAATATATATGATAAAAAATTATATTTTATTTAAAATTGATATATATATAAATATATATATATATCATTTACCAATGCTACTTATAATATCGAATTAAAATTTAAATATCATTCTTCTGTATGTTTGGCCTCCCATCTCCATGAAAAGAAATTTAATAGAATACACTTAAAAAAATATATATGATATTTATATCATATTTATAATTCCTTATATTATAAATTAATGATTCAAGTATGTAGACCAAAAATTGACGGTCAAAAAATATCTGAAAAACAAAGGGTTTAACAAATGAATCATAATATTAACATGTAATTATAAGTAAATAGGTTGGAAATGTACATATGTAAATTATGTATGAGATTAACAAAATTAATATGGTCTTATAATAAGTTGATGAAATTTTTTAAACTACTATATAAGAAGCTAAATCACCGTTGTAAAAATTGTATAGTGAGGTAAGGGCATTTCTCATCTGACACAGATTTATGTGAGATACATTCCATATTCACCACTTATTTTTGTTTTTTGGTGTATATAATTCTTAGGAATGTTCATTTTTAATGTCATACATAAATTTATATGGATCTAAATATCCATTATATGGTTTCTATTCAATTGTTTATTTTATGTCAAAATTTCCCAGCAATATGAGGTTTTGGCTCTATTTTCCTTCGTTGTGATGTTTGTAATGTTATACAAATAGCATGTTTTATAATGTGTATATACTGAACCATTTTCATTTTATATCATCAACCTGTTTATTTATAATTTTATTCTTTTATTCATTTATTTTTATTCCTTTATCTATATTATGATTCAATTTTACATAATTTGTAAGAGACTTCTTTAATAATCTCATTTTTTATCAGGATCATGTATGATTAACTCTCATATTTCGATATCTTATAATTATCACATCATATATTCCCTTATAGATATTAATTATATATACTTTTAATTTTTCAATTTTTTACAATTTTTGTAGAATAAAATTTCTTAGATGATTTTCATAAGAAAATATTTTTTCATTTCTATCTTCAGTCCGAAATCTGTGTTCTTTAAAAATAATTTTTTTAGAACAATTAATTGTCTACTTAATTTATATTATTATCTCATTTTCAGGGAAAAGGATTTAGAATTATGTTTTTTACTACAAACTATCTCAAATTATTTTTAATTCATACTTAATAATTTTGATGTTTATATTCAAATAAAAAAATTCAAACATATTTTCTGTTTTTTAATATGATTCTCAAAAAGAAAAGTGTATTTTCATCATAATGTGATTAATGATATTTTAATAGTATTTCTCTTCATAAACATCAACAAAACTCATTTTTTCCTATTTTAATATGTGGAAATTTTATATTTATACTATCTTTATTCTTTATCGGGTTAGATATATATTGTTTCAAATATTTTGTTATAAAACCCATTTATTTTCTTTGAGGCAATTATGATTGAAATATATTGTTAAAAAATCCATTAATTTAAAAAAGATTATAATTTTATTATGAATTTTATGATGAAATCTATCTTTAATGATATTTTACAAGTTCATTATATGGAACATGTGAGACCGATAAAACTTATACAAACGGTTTAGGAACATTAAATCTCATGAAAAATTCATGAGCCTAATATAGATTATACAATGTATTGAGATAATGTAAAGCTCATGTAAAAGCACAATATAACTTATATGAATTGTGTTCCCCATTATAGACCTCCAATTCCTTGGGGAGGGATAATATTGGAATTCAGACATATGTTTATTCTAGTTAGATCAAATTTTAAAAGGGTTTTATGACAATGATGTTCCACGCTACCAAAAATAATTTTTTATTTTTTTTAGTTTTATAATGTTTCTCATTATCGATATAATTATCACATGTAACAAGATTATTGATTGTGATGAATACTTCCCTTTTAATGTTTTTATAGTAGATTATCTAAGTTCTGATTGCTTTCATTTCAATTATTATTCACATGAGCACTATGATTATGTCATTATAACCTTATGCACTTCTTATGCACATTGTTTAAAATCCTTTTCTAATTATTTAGATTACCTTTACTGAGAAATTAATATCAGTGTTCTTATGTTTAATTTTCCCCAAGTTTTATTTAATAATTTGGAATGTATTTTTCCTAGAAGTGATTTTATATTGATAATGATAATTTTTAAATGTGGAAAATAAAATCTGGGTTATGTGTGAGAAATTATGATTTAATTTCATGTGGTGATTTTATATAGGTTTTTCACAAGTTCTATATGAATCTAAACAACAAAGGTCACTGAAGTTTTATATGATATAAATTTAACTTTTCATTTTTTAATGATTATAGGATACACTTTGGGTCACAATTATTGGAATGAACTCTAGAAATGTAAATATCATTATTTCAAAAAAGATCATAGAGTAATTTTTCTTTGAAATTCTAATTGGAATCAATGTTATGTTTAGATAAATTTTGAGACGGGGGTAATTTCATGTGATCATATCTTAGGATTTATAAATACTATCATATGTATTTAAGAATATGGTTGATATTATGTTCAATGTTTTTGACACCCCATTGGAGGGGTTTTTATTAAAAATACTGAGTTTCTTCTGACATTATTTTGGAGGATTTTCATTGATATGGTGTATTTGTAACCCCTAAAATCAACATGAAGTGTTATTAAGGAAGGAATTTTCTTCCCCTGAAATGGAATAAAGGGAAAACTGAAAGACCAATTGACAACATCTCACATTTATCATGGTAACATGGAATGAAACCCCAAACATATAGCGATGAGGGTGTGCTGCCTACTGTTGGCCTAAGGGATGTTCTAGTTAGTATATAAGTTATAAATGTAATGATTTAGTGTCTTTTAAAAAAAATATGGGATTTATTTAGTAATAAATGTTCATTTATATTATAATAATATGTTTTTGAATCCTAATAATAATTATTTTTCTATCATAGTAATGAAATTTTTGTGGAGGTTTAATGATATTATATTAAGGGTTGATATTCTTTTAACATTATTTATTACTGTTGAATTTTGGATATTAGTGTAACAACTGATCATTTACTCATTATGGGAAATCTATTACTTCATGTTAACCTTAATAGATTTGGGTAATTTCCCATGACATGTAGAATATCTTGGCAATCCCCTTTATGGCTATGTGGTTCGTAAAATATGATTTTAATACACTATAAATAAAAAATTATTCATGAATAGTCATAATATAGAGAAAAATTTGAAATTTTTGGTGGAAATTGACAAAAGAATGAAATTATAATCCTTATGTATATATACAATATTATATTAGTATATATACTATTATTATGCTTCAATAATAGTATAACGATATTTTAAAACACGCTTTTTCAAATGAACATCCTTTGATTAGAGAGATGAAGTTAAAATTATGAGGACATAATTTATTAAAGTGGGATGATATCACAACATGTAATTTTAATAGATGAAAATAATATTTGATATTGTTTCATACATGTAACACTAATTTTATCAATTATTACACTTAATAGTTGGTTTATCATGCGATTAATGCAACTGTTAGTTTCTTCAATAACCTATGTTGCAATAAAGACCATGTTTAAAAAAATATACAGTAGATTCTATTATTTAAAATGACAATGATCTAAAAAAATTAATATTAAATAATATGAATTTTATTAAAAATCATAGGAAAATATAGAGAAGAATTGATTTTTAACAAATTGAATATGATAGAATTGTTTTAAAAATATATTTTTATGTTGTAAAGGTATTTTAAACTAACAAATTAATTAAATTACTATTTTAAGGATATTAATAAAAATAATATATATTACATGTCCAGTGAAATGTTTATAACATTATCAAATATATTTTATAGGAAAAAGTGACGATGATATCCGAATTTTCTTAAAAAATTCTATTTTTAAGCCATTTTTGATGATTTTTAATCGAAATATTGTTTTAAAAATAAATTATGAAAATTTAATAAATTTTAATTGAACATATAAACTTCAGCTTTTAAAATTATAAATTAAAAATTATATTATGTTGAATATTTTTATTTTTTATGATATGTTTCATTTTTGATGAATCACGAAACATACATATTTTTAATTCAAAATGAACATTTTTTATAAATAATAGAAAATGTTAAATTATATTTTAAATTTTATATAAAGTAATAATAGATAAATAAAACATATTTTAACCCAATTAATTACAGTTTTAAAAAATTCATATTTGATTCATATATAAAAAAATTCAAAATTTTGAACATTTTTATCGATAAAAACCCTCTTTCACATCAACACTCTATGGGTAAATTCAATTTAAATTTTTTAAATTAAATTAGTTGAATTTGGTAAAATGGATTCCATATTATTAATATTATTAGATTATAATTTTTAATGACATTTTTTTAAATAATTTATTAGATGAAATAGTTAAAATTAATTACAGCGATTAAGGTAAAAACAAGAATACAATGTTGTTAAACATAGAATATAAGATATAAGAAGGAACAAAAACTGGTCTAATACCCATTATGTCAGCATATTCATACCAATATATCATTATGAAATAAATGCTATAGTTTTTGGGCCAAAGTTTCATGAAAAATACCCATATAATAAGTTATGAAAAGAAAATAATAAAAACATAACCTTTTATCCCTTCAGTTCTTATAATGTTTTAGGGAAAATTTTAAACTAAATAGAATTAGTTATATATTTTTTAAATATCATGAAATTTTTATTATAATAATACAAATTTCTATTTTAAAAATGATATCTTTTCATTAAATTCTAATGAAACGACAATAGATTGATTTTTTAGTTAATAATTAAAAACATTATTGAGTCTAAAAATATTAAAACGGATGTAAATAGAATGATTTTTTTGGGTAAAATTATTTTTTCATATAAATATATCAAAACTATATATGAAATTGATATATTTTAACTCATTTTTAGTTATATTTATCAAATTAATATTAAAATATTAATTTCATATTTATCATCAATATTATTTTATAAGAACTTAAATTTTATTAAACGATATAAATTTTAAAGAAATCCTATCTTCTATAAAGTTATATGGAATTAGTTAAGAAATATAAAATATGGTCCATTAATTATCCAATTTATATTTTTTAAGGATCATATTTTCCTCTAAATAGTTAAAACATTAATGGAATAGTTATGTATAAAGAAGTGTTTTTCAGTGTTACATGTGGTTCTGTTAAAATTAATATCCAATAGAACATGATATTTTTATTATATTTTTTATATAATTAGTGGGTCAAAATTTTCTGATTATTCATATATTAGTTTTTTATAAATGGATAAATTTCATAGGTTAGAAAACTAGTTATCATGGTGATAATAAAAATTGTAAAATCAAGTGATCCTAAATACTAAGAAGTAAAATGATAAAAACCCTCTTTTTTGTGGTTTCTATTTATTTCGATAGTAATTTCCATAATATACATTATTTATAATTTTTTTATGAATGTGAGGTAAAGGATACCTTCCTATAGTGAATACTTTTTAGTATTTCAATGAACAGAACTCCTCCTCAACTAGAAAAGGTCACTCACTCTCCCTACATATTAACACATATCAAGAAGTTTTATTCAACAAACCCCTATATAAAATTACATCCCAAATTAACTACCCTTATATTCGGAGGTATATTTCTGAAAAAACCCTATCCTAATTGTAGTGAAAATTTAATAATGATAAATAAAGAAGATGCAACATTATTATGAATGTGTTTTTATTCTATTTCATTCTCTACCACCTCAAATATTATTATATCATCATTATATAATAACCCAATTATCTTACATAAATGAAAATAATTTTATTTTATGTTCACTACCAATAAAAAGGAACACATCCATCAAATAGGTTTTGGAATCATCATTTGTTTGTGCGGTGGTCTACGACCTCGCGAACTGATTATGTTCATTTTTTCACTACCACCTTCATGATTGGCATAATGATAGAAATAATATTTATATATGATATTTATGATATTTATTATTTCAATATAATTATCTGAATATAATATAACCTATAAATTCATGCTTTATATTTTTTGGTAATTTGATAATGTCATATGTGAGTATGAATAACTACCTTATCACGAAGTGTTGTGATTCATTCACGATTTGAAAGGAATATATTGTGGATGGTTGTTGTTATTTTATATAATATATATTTTACAAAATGAAACATTAATGAAAATATATTAATATACTTTTATCATATACATATCCTTTATTCAATATGACTTGAATATGGAAATAGCAGTCATACGTATGCATAACCTACAATCTCTATGCATAGTGTATTTCATCATTTATTACTAAATATTATGGATTATTATAAAAGAACATATGATGAATATATATGTTATTGATTCATTGTTTACATTATTGATATTATGAAAATATTATTTCATTTAGAGGATGGAAAATAACATGTTAATACATATTCAAAAATCAATACGGTTATTAACTGAAATGTATCATTGAGACGAAATTGTTAATAACAATGTAATAAAATGACAATAGAAAATAAAATATAATGATAAAAATATTAATATAATTATACAATAATTTAATAAAATGTTTAGAACCATGATATATATTTTTGAAGAAAATTATACAAAAATGAAGCACGATATAAGGGATTTTTTCATCTCACTATTATTTCTATGATATGCATGCCATATTAAACATTTTTTCTTTGTTGTGTATATACATTGACTTAATTAATTTTATGATTAAAATACATGAATTCATGTGGATATAAATATCCATTATATGGTATCTTCTGCATGGGGATTATGGTTTAAAAATACGAAGCATCATTGATGTTTTTTCATATTTTTCCCTCATTGACATGTTTTTTATCATATACAACTATCATATTTTATAGGGTGTTTATAATACCCCTTTTAAAATAAATATCCTTTATATAATTATTTTTCATTGTATTCTATGTCTTATTTTTTTTTAATTTATTTTTATTGTGATTCAATGTTAATAATGTGGTACGAGTATTTTGTTACAATCACATTATTTATTAGGCTTTGATATTATTAAGTTTCCAATGATGAAATATTATAATTCCCATGTATTACCTTACACTCAGGTTATTCATTATCCATCCATATAATTGTACTATTTTTTCACTCTTCGGAACGTAAATGTATTGAGAACATGTTTTTACAAAAATTATAAATTATTTCTCTCTTTGGTCTGAAATTAGTGTTCTTCAAAAAGTTAATTTTTTAAAAATGATTTCAATTTGTTTTCAAATTATAATTTAATATAATTCTAAAGGGTAAGTATTGTAAAACAATTATGTTTAAAAAAACTGATTTCCAATTATTCTTTTATTATATTGGTGGTTATTTTATAATAATACAGTCTTTAAAATATTATATATTTTCAAATGTTAATTTAGAATTGAAAATTTCATTTTCCTGAAAATTTATATGATGATGATTTAATTTTAATCCAATTCATAAACATCAATAACCCTAATTATTACATATTTTTTAATATGGGGCCGTTTTACTGATACTATCGTCATTTTTTATCAGGATAAATTAAGGTTGTTTGATAGGGATTATTATAAATCATGTTTTTATACAGGTATATTATTTTTAAAAGATATTGATATGAAAATATTTTCATTTATAATGATTTATATTGTTTTTATGAGATGTATGATGAAATTTTTTAATCATAATAAGTTACACATGAATAATATTAAAGAAGTGATCCTGAAATAATTTATAGAAAGGTTTGAGCCCCATTATAGCTAATTGGTGGGGGTGAGATAGCATAAATAATTGGTTGATCCACATTATTTCACATAGAAAATGGTAAATCTTGGTATAGATTAAATGAATGGTTGATCCAAATAATAGTTCATGGGTATGACAAACAATGTTAATATGATGGGTTATCCACATTATAGATTTCCAATAAATTGGTTAACGAATATATTGGAATTCATTCATACGATGATGAGTTTTTATTAATGTAAATAAAAATAGCTATGTTAAGTAGGAGAAATGATTATATAATTTCATGTGAATTTTTTATGCTCTTTTATTTCCTATATCTCAAAATCTCTAAGACAAAAAGGAAAGTGATGTTGTATATGATGGAATATTTCCTTTTAATTTTTCAGGATTAGAGAGAAAAAATAGGTTACCATTATTGGCATCAATGAGGAAAATTTAAATTTCATGATTTTATAATAGGAATTGGGTGTGTGGGTCTCAGTAGTTATAATATCTCCCTGAATCGACTACTCATTTTAAGTGATATAGGCTTCTAATTCTTCACATATTTCCAGATTAAATCATTGAACCACTAACACTATAGTGTGAGAGTAAACTATATCAACGATAGTGGAAAATAATCTTCTTAATGAAGGAGAAACATCTGTATCTGTTCAACCATGCCTATTTGAATGCAAGCCACCTTATCCTTCATTATATATCCTTATCATCCGACACACTGATCATCTTATAGTCAGTTATGATATATAACGCCATCGTGAAAACACTAATGTCTCCATGATTTGTATTTGAATCTACTATGAAGGATATTTTTGATGATACATTTAGTGTATCCAATTTGGCTACAAATCTAGTTAAAATACAACATTAGATATAAAAGTGACCATTAACAATTTTTGAACCAACTGTGAATGAATCTTTTGACATAACAAAATCCATATTTTTTCCTACTGTGAAGGTATGATTTTAGTTAATGGAAAATAATATTTAAATTTATCATGTTATATTATTATGGTAACATGAGTGATATTTTAATGTGACAATAAATTATTTTGGAAATTTGAAATTAATTTTTTTTTCAAATTTTACATGATTTATTTTATTCATGTGAATGAAAGTTATAAATCCAAACAACATTGACTAAATTTATATTAATACAATATGAACATTTTCAAAATGACAGTACATCGAAAAACATCTTTGAAATCATCATTCACTATCATATATTTTATCTTCATGGTGGATGAATCCATTGTTTAGTAAAGAACAATGCTCAAGCTCACTGGTCCTCATAGAATAGTTAAAACATAACCATAAGTGGATCAAAATATTTCCTAGTATCCGATATTATATAAATAAACATATCAAATAAGAACTATCCAAACACTTGTATCATTCATTATAAGGAAAAATATATCTATGGCATTTAACGACAATATAATTGACTTCCAATTTTCATTAACAGAGTCATCCATGTATGGAATTTTCATTCTCACTACATGTGAAATATCTAGTCTCATACAAACCATAAAATATATCACATCTACCTCCATACTGTATTATGGATCCAAGTACATCTATATCCTTTCTTCATCCATATTTTTATATTATAATGTAATATGTTTGAAATGACGTGCTAATGGGATGATTAATATATTGGATATAGCATCAATAATAATTTTATGAAGTAATTTCGTAAAATATTAAAAATATATGAGAGTAATGGCACTCGTATATTTATCTTGTCTGATATCCCCATAGAGAATATTCTTGGCATGTTCATGGACCTTCATCTCAATATCCGAGTGAAGTTAAGGTTTCAACATCTCAATTTCTAGATAAATATTACATGTAATAAATATATCATAAACACATATACAGACATAGATAATGTTTACATAATGTTTTTTCTTGATAAATAATCATTGGTCAAGCCGACTAAGAACATATTTGAGGTTCTCATAATTGTGTTAGAAATTTATACCTCTATATTTTTTACTAGATTAGGTCATAAAATTATTTTTATAATTTAGAAACCCAATTTTTGTGTCCTGACACATAAAACCAATTGGGTAGTGAAATATAAACAAATCATCCCCTATTGATCCATGAAAAACTAGATTCATGATTTCATTTTAAGATAACTACAAATCAAACTGTGAAACAAATTCCCATAAAACATAGATATACCAACTGTTAACAATGTTGAAAAAAACTAATTTTATCTTATCTATATTAACTGTGCATATTATTTAGGAAAATTCTAAAATTTTACCTGATAATTTTCTGGAATGTGTCTTCTTTGTTTTCAACGATAACAATTTTTACCCAAAATTCCCTATGTTTATCAAGGGAGGATCAAGAACCCATGTATTATTTATATTTCACAGAAACATTTATTATTATATATGTTACATAAACTAGTAAATATATTTTCAATTCAAAATATCATAAAATATCATTTTCTATTACATAAAGTGATTAAAAAACCATACCTTTATATATGGATAGTCCTTATATGTTATTTCATATTCAATTCATGGAAATACAGTCATGAATTTTATTGTTAGATTGTAGTGGATTTAATTATTGAGTATACCATTTTGTTCTCTACATATTGTCATGTGTCTTATAATAAACTAGTGCTGAAATTTTCTACAATTCAATTCATACATTAAATGATCCATCCATATATTTTTTATCATTGAACTTCACCATGATAGATTCACCAAATTTTATGTCAAGAGTAAAAACTATTTTCTTTTATTCTAGGTGACATAGTTGAAAAGCATTTACACTGTTATGAATGATGTTTGTGGTGCACATATCAATGGCTATTTCCAAAATTATATCTTGAAACCATTTTGAGATGTCCTAAACTATAAATTTTCAAGAAATGTATAGATCATATATTTTTTCACACCATTTTATAATTTAAATCACATAGCATTAATGTGCCTCACAATACAACCATCTTTAGATAATTCATCAAAAAATGTGACTTATAATTCCCCCTTTTATATGATATCGCTATTTTGGTCTTTTGTTCTTTTTTTATTCATATTTGTCCATTTATAAAATAACTCTATGAATCTATATGTATGCTTCATTTAATAAAACCAAACATACCATGATTAATCATCAATAAATATGAAAAAATAATGATTTCTTAAAAATGATGAATTTTATGATTTTCTTTACACAATGATACTAATGTAGTCAAGTGATACCATCAAGCGATGAGTTAAAGTACAAAAACTGACTATAGTATGCTTACTATCACAAATTTATGTCTTGTATTCTACAATTTATATGTGTGCGGGTCTCACTCCTATGATGTAGAAACTAAACTTATAAAAATCTCAAAAATCAAAAAAAATGAAACAATTATATGAGTAACTATTATATAATATAATTCCCTATAGACTAGCCTCATGAATCAATATATAATGATTACTCCAAGTCCATGAATATCTATGTGTCATAAAGAGACGATACCCTCCATTTCTGGTATATATCTCAAATATGTAGTGTGTTGAATAGTAAAGTCATGAGTCCTCAACTTAGTTTTCCAAATGCCACTCATTAGATGGTGATATATATTTTCCAAAAGAATTAATCCTTATCTAAAACCCCTATAATTTATATCCATTATCAAATAATTAATAGTTTAAATGAATATCATGAGTCATAAATCCAAAATTATAATTGGTTGAGCTTTAAGATAACAATTAATATTGAATCAACATTATCTTCTTTTTTATTCAAAACATTCATCATTGGTTTCAAAATATTGGGATAAACCTTCTTATAGTTCCTAATATGGTACACTACTTTATTTAGTCTCATACTGGTGTACTCACCTCTTGATTATGATTATGATTTTACTCATTCAAACCCTCTATAAAGATTCCTAGATGATTTATTTTGAATTTTTTTTCACATTTAATTTAAATAATGTCCTTAGGATGAATTATTTGTATCATACTAATTTTCTAATGAAGATTATCTATAAAAAATGAATTCCATAATTTCTAAAAAATATATTTCCCTATTTAATTTGAAATCAAAAAAAATTCTGAAACTGGAAACTTGATTAATGTAATTGAATAAAACATGAAATCCAATAAACAATATAAACATTTTCTTACCATATTTTTTGTTCAATTTGAAAATTTCTCATCCCCAATATTTGTTTTTTTTAAAATGAGCTCCCATAATTCATTTTATATTTCTCCCTTAAAAAGTAAACTAAAAATTTTAAAATACATACATTATTTTAATTTGATATAGCACAAATAAATTTATGATACCTAGATTTTGAATTAGAAATGATTATTTCATATTCACATAAATAAACCCTAGGCATCGACCATATTATAGAGATTATATATATTATAATCAAGTCTTGTTGAATCACTAATAGATGAGGGTATGTACTAGGATTATGGGTCAACTAGAATAGACATTAGAAAACTATTTCAATTCTTCATCAGGTAACCAAATTGTCCTTGGTACTAGTCTAATATGTAGGGATAATAAAAAATAATTAAACTCATGTAAACATGAATGGTGACAAGGAAAAATATTGGTAGATTATATTTGGTTTGTTTAGATGACATAATTGATGGGTAATGAATCAGATTTCCCTTATTTTCAACCAATATACAATATATTACAATAAATTTTCAGTAATAAGAACTCATTGTTAGTATAGGGGATGATAATTATAGGGGGAAATTAAATACTAACTATATGTTCTTAATCATTGTAAAGTCAATACATTAATTGTATTCATGACATTTATTGGATTTAAATATCATGGTGAGTATTTTTTTTCAATATTCAACGAGTAAATATTAACATAACATTGAATCTCATGTTGTGAACTATAAGAAACCAGAAAAAATTAAATGAAATACTAAATTATAATTTAGAATAACATTTAATTATTTATATATCGTTAATGTTATTTTTTATTAATTCCCATCAAAAATGAAAAAAGATACAAAATTTCACGTTTAATAGGATATTATGAATAATTAATTTATTTAATGGATAAAATAAATATTAAGGAAAATGAATAAACCCCCTCCATATAAAGTATGTATAAGAGTTTTGATTTATAGAACATACATCACCAAACTATTAAAAATGATTGATCTAATTTTTTCCATTATTATTTAATATGTAATTTTATATAATATAATTAGGCATGTAGTAGTGAAATGAAATTTAGAAAACAAATGATAAAAATCTATAGTTGTTCCAAGGAAAAATTTAGGTAGGTGTTGTTCTGAGATTGGAAACCCATGTCTATTTCAGATGATCCTACTCCATTACAAAAAAATATCACCCTTATATGGTTTTTATATCTGAAATAGTAATGGAATTCATGGAATTTTATTGAATCTTAAAAAATAGGGATTCAAAGGATATGTATTTCTACCACCATTGGAACATGGGTGGCCAAATTTTTCTGTGGAATGATGATATGAATGTCCGGGTTTCGTCTATTGCTCCAAATCATGTGGAAGCATTATTTCTCTAACATAACATCCCATCATGGACGTTCATTGGTTTCTATGGTCATCCTTAATAATAGGTTAAATGTAAATTTTGGGAAAATCCTCAAACCTTGCATGCTAACATAGCTTTTCCACTACTTTTTAGAGGGGATATGATTGAAAATATCATAAAGTAAAATAATAATGAATGATTAGAAATGATATTCAATAAAATGAAAAACTACTACAACAACATAATGTCTCCATAATTCACACTCATATCCCCACATAATATCCCTGCAGGTCATTCATAATTTACTTCTTCAATTCCTGGGAAAAATAAAACATAGAAAAGGGGTGAGCTCAAATTCCCAGTAAGGATAACAATATAGTGGAAACTTTCATAAATAAGAATAAACATTTAAGGAAATGTATAACTAAAACAAAAGCCTTTCAAACTTGAACTTTCAACTTTGTATGGCATAAATAAAATGAAATAATTCCATTTAATCATTCACATGGATATTCTACTAATCGAATAATCACATGCAAAATCACTAACAACTTTCATAATGATGGAATGCATAATGCTGAACTTTAATTTCTTTGTCAAGGCCTCGTCCGAAGACCTTGGGGCTAACTGTAACCGGAACCCAACCCGGAGTGCCTCTAATAACCGGACACTAACCTGGAGTGCCTCTAATAACCGGAGACCAAAACGGAGTTCCTCTAATAACCGGAGACCAAACCGTAGTTCCTCTAATAACCGGAGACCAAACCGGAGGGCTTACTTTTAGCGGTCCCCAACCCGGAACATACTTGTCTAACACATTCATCTAAATGAAAGGTTGAAATATAACATAAACATTCGGATTACAAATAACTTATGAAATTTCAATACATTAAACAAAAACCATGAGTGACATAAGAATAACTTATCCACAATCAAAAATATCACAAAACCTTCAATAACAGAAGGATGTTTTGTATCATAATAAATCAACTTCAAATAAGCTTAAAATCCATTAAAGGATGTTGACATAGATTAAATCAAGACTATTTTAGAGAAATATCTCTTTTTTTTAAATCATTTTAAAAGTAACATAATTATAAAATAATACATTCAATTTGAAAATATTCTTATAAGCTTGTAAGGGAATCTTCGACGATTTTATAACTGCGGAAAATAACCGCACCCGCCGTATAAGTTAAAAAAAACATTCTTACCTTAATTCTGTCGAAAAGGTTAAAAAGCACCTTGTTTGGAAAACGATGGAAAGATTACTTTATAAAACTCTTATAAAAATTAAAACAAGGGTATAAATGACTTTAACCCATATTCTAGTAAATCGTAAAAATGTTTTGAAATACATTTTTAAGAAACATGGATGTGGATGATAATGAGATCCCAGTAGATTATTACGTATAAACAACCTCGGATAATGAAGAGATTGTGAAATAACCCTTACCAATTTGGTAACTTATGAAACATACAACCCATGAAAGAGGTATCATACAATGAATATGTAAATACACATAAATTAAAGTGTATTACACAAAGAATATAATTATGGGCAGTACATACATCACACAAAAGGTGATGGTTGCAATATGGCATGAATCTCACGGGAATAAAGAGTGAGATAAAAACCCCTTACCACATTAATCAACTGAGTCGTATGGAAAAAAGTTAATAACCACCAAATGATTTACAGAATAACATGAATATAAAGAGAATCATGATAATATATATCAAATGGCAGTACACAATAAACCACTTTCAATAATTTAGTGGCGAACAATGGAAATCTCACGGAATTGAATGTGAGATATGAAAATCCCTTACCTTGAACTTTCACTTAGTAGATGGTATTTTAACCTCCTGTATAATAATTAAAGCATTTATTAAGTTATACAATAATCATATACATCAATATGATATCATATATGATCTTTTAACATTAATATCTTAGTATTATCGTCGTTTCGGGTGATAATCGATTCGTTCTTCTTAAATGTTTGGTTACGTAAGACATGTTTGTAATGGATAGATTATATCTTATTCATAATCAGAATTATATTAACATTATTTTTAACCCTAAAATGAGAATAATAATTGAATGGATACGATGGAGGATGGATCTCAACGTGTTCGTGGAGACGGTAGTCCGTACGTACGCACGAACGCTACTTCCATTTAATTTTTCATTTTAAAAGAATTGAATCCAAATGATACATAGGTATATTATTATTCCAGTATAATATAATATTTTATATATGTTACTTATGTTCATTAACACCATTCTTTATACGTTCCATGTGTGGTATGAACGAGTCATATCATTTTAAGGGGGCGGTAGTCCGCACTTCCTCAAAATGAAATTATCGTATCTATATACAACATGAAACGAATAATGGTATGAAATAAAATGGAATTACAGAAGCTTATATATAAAATATGTATCATTAATATCACACTTAATTACAGTTCCATCATAATGGCCACCATGAGAGGCGGTAAGATGTATTTGAACAATCATCGTTTCGTGAGGCGTTAGTTTGCCATTCACAGAAACATTATGTTCATCATCCATTAGATGGAGGTGTGTGTATGTGTAGTTCTAATCCTTCTAATAAAAACATCCTAGTATATTGAGGATACTTTTTTTGTTACAAAAGATGGTAAGTAAAAAGAGTTTGGGGGTTGGAGAAGCAAAATAAATGAAAATAATTTAAGAGAAATCGTTACCTTTAATTTAGGTAACTCACTTTGGTTGGAACCAAAGGACTTATTGAAATGCTTTCTTCCTAAGGGGAAGCTTCAAGGAGGAGGAGAGGGATATGGGGAGCTTATTTGGGCAGAGTTTGGACGAGCCAAGTGGCTTGAGAGGTGTGAGGAATGAGTAGTAGTGGTCTCTTTTTATAAGGGAGGGGAGGGGCTCTTTAGGAAAGAGTGAAAGTATTACTTTATAATATAATTAAATTCGGTTTATAATGGTCCAAAAATAATTGAGGTCGGAGATAAGATGACTCATATTCTAAATAACATCAACCAATAAGAATTGGACAGGTTTTAGATAATTTTTTAATCATTATAATCTTATTTATTTAAATGATTTATTAATGAGGTAAACATTGCATCATTATTGTGTCATTAATTATTTAAATTATTTGATGTCTAAAAATTATAAATAAAATATCATTACGTAGGAAATATTTTTATCTTTCTAATGAATATTTATAATCTAAAATCCAACATGTATAACCCTATGTAAAAATTGTTCTTCTAAAAGATGTAAGCTTATGCCATTTTTATTTTTATTTTAACTTTATTAATATAATGTGTCCCTACCACATACAAGTGGCTCCAAGGGGTCCCCAAATCAACACAAGGATGACAATGGTCGGGTATGTGTCCAACAATTAGGTTAGGACACGTTTTAGGGTAATTTTGTATTATTATAATATTATATTTTAACCCTTATTTACCGGATTTACCCTTTAACCATGGTAAATAAAATATTTACAGCAGTAATTATTCAAAATGTGTAAAAATAAAGGTTACCTATTTAAATAATTTGGACATCCTGATTCCAAATATGTAATCCATTTTTCCAAATTCAAAACACAGAAGTGGCCGAAATTAATTTAAAATTAATTCCAGTCGTTGAAATAAAAAGCGTGTTTTTAAGAGATAATAACTATCAAAAGATTGACACTTGTTTACGTCTGGTTTAATTGTGAAATTATGTCCAATGACAAACATTAAATTAAATGGTAAAAATATATTCTAAATATACTTTAAAACCACTCAAATTCATAATTTATCAATATTAATTATTTTGATTAAAAAAGTTGTTTTTAATTAAAATTTAGTAATTTTCACTATTCATCAAAATATAAAAGTTATCCGAAAAGTACCAAAATTTCACCCTAGGCTAATTTCGATATTCCTAATCCAAAAATGAAGTCCATTTTGAAATATAAAATATATATGATTTCAAAATTTAGGTATTACTATCCATAACAGCTAGTTTGATCGGTTGTGGTGTGTGTTAAAACTCGAAGTTGTGTACAACACACGCTACTGTTTTATTCAAAGGAAAGCGTACCGTGTAAGCTTGGGATGTTTCATTTTAAATTTTTTTATGTCCCCATTTATTCAAAAAGTTTAAAATATTGGATTTAAAAAGGTTTCACTATTAAAAGTTGATAAAAGTGCAATACTGAAAATTAATCTATTCTTGCATTATGACTAAGAAACTCATAATATGGATTCTAAAATTATAAGGATTATATAAAGTTTAAAATGTAGTTAATGCTATTCATGACCTCTTTTAATGGATTTTTTTGTAAGTCATGGTGTGATTGAACTCGGTGTTGCGTGTAGTGCAAGTTATTGAATTATTTTGAAGAAATAACACACTATGAAATCTTGGGGTGTTACATTCTCCCCTCCTTCAATAAATTGCGTCATCGCAATTTGAAATTTTTCTTCGAAAATAAAAGGTTGAAAATAGAAAATATATTTGTGGGAAAACCCACATCGGAAATTGGGTTACTAAAATTTAGTCTTAATATGAGGAAAAGAGAAATGAAAGGGTCACCACCAAATTATGATCTCGATTAGGAGAACATTGGTGGCAATTAGAGACATATAATTGGAGGAAAAATGTAAATATTTATAGGTAGTGATTGAGGTCATCAATCACAAACAAGTATAAAATTTAGGTCCTTAAACTCATCAATCTATGATGATTTGAAATACCATCGGTTCAACAAAACATAGGGTATTGGGATAACACATTTTTGACGTTTCAAAATATCTTAGTTGAAATCCCACATCGAAAAATGAATTAATGAGGCCTCTATTTAAAATAAAGAGTGGAAAGTATGAAGATTACCGAAAATAACACATACTAGGGTTCCATGTAGGAAAATATGGATATGGAGGAGAAATCTAACCATCAATTATCTGATGGAGAGTGGTAGAGAACATGGCTATGAAAAGGTCAACAATCCCAAAGCCATAAATTAGTGATGATTTAAGGTACCATCTAGGACAACATTTTTGTTCTAAGTTCCTTTTATTAATGTTGAGGAATTTATTTATGATATTGGCTAAGATCATAAGGATATATACTTACATTATAATTAGAGTTTTATCCATTAATAAATTTCTACCACAAAATCATCTTTCACTCTAAAAGATAATAGAACGTAAATTTTTTTTTCTATTTATACTATTCGTACAGGGTTCCAAAATAAATGAATTTATAATTCATCTACCAAATCTTTAAAAAAACTACATTATTTAATCCAGGACATCTCATGGGCCAGTGGTAGGTGATACACCCTTTTCGCCCTTCGGTTGCGAGTTCAAGTCTCGCAGCCTTGCCGGACACGACGGGTTGCCGCCCGACCTCCGGGTTGTCCTTTAATGGAAATCCAAAATAATCAAAACTAGAACTATCCAAAATACTTTTTTCCAAACTCACAGTCCAACATTTATAAGGAAGGTAAACATAATGTAGATCCTTTTTACCTCGTAATAGAATATGAAACCTTCATCATGTATTCTTTTAATACAATGAAACATCCTGAATTACCATATTCCTTATTGATTACATTCATGCTCCCTTATTCCATATAGAATACTGGATATACTTCATTAATCCAAAAATGTTTTAAACCCCAAAAATGATGGAATATACAAATCATTAATCAGTTCCAAGGTAGTCAAGAATATCCAATATAATTTATCCAAATCAATCATGTATTATTCTAAAATCACTACCTCGGTATCAGAACCATATTATGGTTTATCTTTCTCTCAACCATATATTTTCCAAAAATTTAACCTGCTATTGAGTCACTTTTCTTTTTTCCACACAATATCAAGTCCTTAATGAAATAGTATTGTAGTAAAATCCTTATATACTCCATAATTATTATAACAAGTACATTGTTGATACAACACTCAATTGACATAATCAACATAATAACTCTAATCATTCCTCTTCATCTGTGGTAGTATCATAACTTGATTATTATCCAATAGCATCATTTGCGTCATAGTCTGATGACTGGGACATAGGTTTGCGTAGTGTCCAAACTCCTTGCAAATTAGCATTGTACATTTGAAACCATTTTCTTACCCTTGCAGTCACGTAATTTGTGCCCTTTTCCTCCACACTTATAACAAACTCCCATTCCTTTCAGGCAAGTTTCAGGGTGTTTCTTTCCACAGTTACCACATATGGGAAAATTCTTCTTTTCCCTCTTCCCTTTATCCATCTTTCTCTCTTCCATCCTTTCATTCTCTTGCATCCCTTCAAAGCCATAGGACTTAGTAAACTCTTTACTTATCTTATCAACACATGATATTATTTCTTCATATGATGATAATACATGAGAGACTATTTCTCTTATAAATTCTAGCTTAAGAACATGAAAGATATGATCCTTCCTTCTCTTTGGATCATGTGCATTACTGGAGTTCTCATTCCTTCTACTGGGCGCCATTTCTAAACAATGGCATACACTAGATTAGTTTATGAATAACAATACCTAATCCCAAACTTGTAAAACACATAACATAAATTAAATAGTTTATGGATATAATCCATAATCATAAAAATGTTTTCTTTGAGGACGTATATACTCATAAACCCTTCATAATGATTTGTAAAGAAAAATGAGAGTTATCCTAAGCATATCCCACGGGAGTGTCGTAACCAAGAGTGCAGCAAGGCCCGTTGTCGTGCACCCGTTCCCATTCAAGTCTAGCTCAAAGCGGTGTTTTCGGGTTTTACCCCTTGGTACATCTGTGCCAGAGCCGCCTCTACCTGCTCGTATCCAGACAGGGATGTATTGCTCGGAAAACTCACAAAATCTCTACAATACCAAAATTCTAGGAAGTTCTTCTATACTAATCCTCAAAGTTCATCTTAGGTATACATGCTCTAATCAGAGTTTATCTAAATCTAGCTTCCAAGGTTTGTACTAAACTTCATCTGATACCAACTGTAACGCCCCGACCCTAGTTACACAGAGTCGGTGCATTATTACATAACATTGGCATGATCACAAGAAAGATCAAATCTCGAAAGACCGATTGGTTTAGTAGCCTTGGAAACACTAGATATATTCATAAGTTTTACATTACATCATAAAATGAAAAACTACTACAACAACATAATGTATCCAAACTTCACACTCATATCCCCACACAATATCCCTGCAGGTCATTCATAATTTACTTCTTCACTTCCTAGGAAAAATAAAACATAGAAAAGGGGTGAGCTCAAATGCCCAGTAAGGATAACAATATAGTGGAAACTTTCATAAATAAGAATAAACATTTAAGGCAATGTATAACTAAAACAAAAGCCATTCAAACATGAACTTTCAACTTTGTATGGCATAAATAAAATGAAATAATGCCATTTACTCATTCACATGGATATTCTACTAATCGAATAATCACATGCAAAATCACTAACCACTTTCATAATGATGGAATGCATAATGCTGAACTTTAATTTCTTTGTCAAGGCCTCATCCCAAGACCTTGGGGCTAACTGTAACCGGAACCCAACCCGGAGTGCCTCTAATAACCGGACACCAACCCGGAGTGCCTCTAATAACCGGAGACCAAACCGGAGTTCCTCTAATAATCAGAGACCAAACCGGAGTTCCTCTAATAACCGAAGACCAAACCGGAGGGCTTACTTTTACCGGTCCCCAACCCGGAACATACTTGTCTAACACATTCATCTGAATGAAAGGTTGAAATATAACATAAACATTCGGATTACAAATAACTTATGAAATGTCAATACTTTAAACAAAAACCATGAGTGACATAAGAATAACTTATCCACAATCAAAAATATCACAAAAACTTCAATAACATATGGATGTTTTGTATCATAATAAATCAACTTCAAATAAGCTTAAAATCCATCAAAGGATGTTGACATAGATTAAATCAACAATATTTTAGAGAAATATATCTTTTTTTAAATCATTTTAAAAGTAACATAATTATAAAATAATACATTCAATTTGAAAATATTCTTATAAGCTTGTAAGGGAAGCTTCGACAATTTTATAACTGCGGAAAATAACCGCACCCGCCGTATAAGTTAAAAAAACATTATTACCTTAATTCTGTCGAAAAGGTTAAAAAGCACCTTGTTTGGAAATCAACGGAAAGATTCCTTTATAAAACTCTTATAAAAATTAAAACAAGGGTATAAATGACTTTAACCCATATTCCAGTAAATTGTAAAAATGTTTTGAAATACATTTTAAGAAACATGGATGTGGATGATAATGAGATCCCAGTAGATTATTACGTATAAACAACCTCGGATAATGAAGAGATTGTGAAATAACCCTTACCAATTTGGTAACTTATGAAACATACAACCCATGAAAGAGGTATCATACAATGAATATGTAAATACACATAAATTAAAGTTTATTAAACAAAGAATATAATTATGGACAGTACATACACCACACAAAAGGTGATGGTGGCAATATGGCATGAATCTCACGTGAATAAAGAATGAGATGAAAACCCCTTACCACGTTAATCAACTGAATCATATGGCCAAAAGTTAATAACCACCAAATAATTTACAGAATAACATGAATATAAAGAGAATCATGATAAAATATATCAAATGGCAGTACACAATACACCACTTTCAATAATTTAGTGGCGTACAATGGAAATCTCACGAAATTGAATGTGAGATAAGAAAATCCCTTACCTTGAACTTTCGCTTAGTCGATGGTATGTTAACCTCCTGTATAATAATTAAAACATTTATTAAATTATACAATAATCATATACATCAATATGATATCATATATGATCTTTTAACATTGCTTTATTAATAATATCTTAGTATTATCGTCGTTTCGGGTGATAATCGATTCGTTCTTATTAAATGTTTGGTTACGTAAGACATGTTTGTAATGGATAGATTATATCTTATTCATAATCAGAATTATATTAACATTATTTTTAACCCTAAAATGAGAATAAGACTTGAATGGATATGATGGAGGATGGATCTCATCGTGTTCGTGGAGACGGTAGTCCGTACGTACGCACGAACGCTACTTCCATTTAATTTTTCATTTTAAAATAATTGAATCCAAATGATACATAGGTATATTATTATTCCAGTATAATATAATATTTTATATATGTTAATTATGTTCATTAACACCATTCTTTATACGTTCCATGTGTGGTATGAACGAGTCATATCATTTTAAGGGGGCGGTAGTCCGCACTTCCTCAAATGAAATTATCGTATGTATATACAACATGAAACTAATAATGGTATGAAATAAAATGGAATTACAGAAGCTTATATATAAAATATGTATCATTAATATCACACTTAATTACAGTTCCATCATAATGGCCACCATGAGAGGCGGTAAGATGTATTTGAACAATCATCGTTTCGTGAGGCGTTAGTTTTCCATTCACAGAAACATTATGTTCATCATCCATTATATGGAGGTGTGTGTATGTGTAGTTCGAATCCTTCTTATAAAAACATCCTAGTATATTGAGGATACTTTTTTTGTTACAAAAGAAAGTAAGTAAAAAGAGTTTGGGGGTTGGAGAAGAAAAATAAATGATAATAATTTAAGAGAAATTGTTACCTTTAATTTAGGAAACTCACTTTGGTTGGAACCAAAGGACTTCTTGAAATGCTTTCTGCCTAAGGGGAAGCTTCAAGGAGGAGGAGAGGGATGTGGGGAGCTTATTGGGGCAGAGTTTGGATGAGCCAAGTGGCTTGAGAGGTGTGAGGAATGAGTATAAGTGGTCTCTTTTTATAAGGGAGAGGAGGGGCTCTTTAAGAAAGAGTGAAAGTATTACTTTATAATATAATTAAATTCGGTTTATAATGGTCCAAAAATAATTGAGGTCGAATATAAGATGACTCATATTCTAAATAACATCAACCAATAAGAATTTGACAGGTTTTAGATAATATTTTAATCATTATAATCTTATTTATTTAAATGATTTATTAATGAGGTAAACATTGCATCATTATTGTGTCATTAATTATATAAATTATTTGATGTCTAAAAATTATAAATAAAATATCATTATGTAGGAAATCTCATTATCTTTCTAATGAATATTTATAATCGAAAATCCAACATGTATAACCCTATGTAAAAAAGTTTTCTTCTAAAAGATGTAAGCTTATGCCATTTTTATTTTTATTTTAACTTTATTAATATAATGTGTCCCTACCACATAAAAGTGGCTACAAGGGGTCCCCAAATCGACCCAAGGATGTCCATGGTCGGGTATGTGTCCACCAATAAGGTTAGGACACGTTTTAGGGTATGTTTGTATTATTATAATATTATTGTTTAACCCTTATTTACCGGATTTACCCTTTAACCATGGTAAAAAAAATATTTACCGCAGTAATTATTCAAAATGTGTAAAAATAAAAGTTACCTATTTACATAATTTGGACATCCTGATTCTAAATATGTAATCCATTTTTCCAAATTCAAAACATATAAGTGGCAGAAATTAATTTAAAATTAATTCCCGTTGTTAAAATAAAAAGCGTGTTTTTATGAGATAATAACTATCAAAAGATTGACACTTGTTTATGTCTGGTTTAGTTGTGAAATTATGTCCAATGAAACAAATTAAATTAAATGGTAAAAATATATTATAAATATACTTTAAAACCACTCATATTCATAATTTATCAATATTAATTATTTTGATTAAAAAAGTTGTTTTTAATTAAAATTTAGTAATTTTCACTATTCATCAAAATATAAAAGTTATCCGAAAAGTACCAAAATTTCACCCTAGGCTAATTTCGATATTCTGAATCCAAAAATGAAGTCCATTTTGAAATATAAAATATATATGATTTCAAAATTTAGGTAAAACTATCCATAACGGCTAGTTTGATCGATTGTGGTGTGTTAAAACTCGAAGTTGCGTACAACACACGCTACTGTTTTATTCAAAGGAAAGTGTACCTTGTAAGCTTGGGATGTTTCATTTTAAATTTTTTGATGTCCCCATTTAGTCAAAAAGTTTAAAATATTGTATTTAAAAAGGTTTCACTATTAAAAGTTGATAAAAGTGTAATACTGAAAATGAATCTGTTCTTGCATTATGACTAAGAAACTCATAATATGGATTCTAAAATTATAAGGATTATATAAAGTTTTAAATGTAGTTAATGCTATTCATGACCTCTTTTAATGGATTTTTTTTGTAATTCATGGTGTGATTGAACTCGGTGTTGCGTGTAGTGCAAGTTATTGAATTATTTTGAAAAAATAACACACTATGAAATCATGGGGTGTTACAAGTTTATTATACGAGAAGTAAACATTAGCGGGTGGCATAAAAATCGAAAATATGGAGTAACCATAATTAATTCCAAACATGAATTATGTTTTAAAATATCAAATTTAATATTAATTATCTATAATATTAATTCCCATTAAATTCAATTACCTATAGATTTGGATTTCTATAAGTGGAGTTTTATATCGCTCTTCACACTAATGAATGTTATTAGGCTATTAATGTTCATGAAATTTACATAAAATAGGGTGACACCAATCCATAATAATTTAATCTAATATCATTGGTGAGGTGATGTAATAATTATATCCCCAGTTATAATAAAATTGAAGGAATGTCAGTATGAAAATTGTTGAGAACCATGAAATTATAACTCATTTTTTCAAGGAGGTTTAAAATGTGGGTGATCATTCCAAATCAACTAATATAGCTTCATTTATTAAATTGGTGGTAAAAAATACTAGGGATTTTCATCAAAATTGTGATATATGAATTAAAAAAGTATGAGGGTGATCAATCAAAATTACTCTACCAGTAATATGTTCCAAGATTTCATTCATTCCATTTTCTTAAAAAAATATCAGCTCTATATTTTTCATATTATTCCTACCCTTATGAAGGATAATTGGGATGGAAAAATACGTTTTTGTTCTAGGAAAGAAAAAATAAGTAATGTAATCCCAAAAATAATATACCCCACCATGATTTATATTTTAGGACCATATGCCTTAACAAATATGGTATACAAATTTGTTTTATAATATATTGGTGAACCTGCTATGCTCTTGGCTCCCTTCTATCATCTATGAAAACCAATGTGGGTTTTTACAAAAAAGGATTATTACAAATGAAATCATTATCGCACATGATATCATTCACTCAATGAATACTATATATATTTCAGTGAGAGGAAATATGGAATGGAAAAATGATATGATAATGGCTTATGATATAGTGGAATAACATTTGTCTTGTTTTTTAAAGGAAAAATTATTTTCTAACAAAATGGATTAATATTACCAGGAGGTGAATCTCAATGGTTTCCTTTAGAATCAAAATTAATCGGGCCATTTCCTAGAGTTTCATTTCCTAAAAAGGCCTCCTCGATAGGGATCCTCATTCACCTTTCCTCTTCGATTTTTTGGAATTTTTTATTTTATAGTCTTACTATTGAGTCATTAATGAAAAATATAATTATAAGGGAAAATGTTTTTCTATTAATCCCTCGGTTTAGTTATCTGATTTATTCAAATTATATTATATTATTAACAGGATATATAGAGTAATAATTTAAATCTAGATGTTATCTTTTTCACCATTATGAGAGAGCATCTGAGAAATCAATCAATCTGATGAAATCTAAAATATTCTTCAACTTAAAATACCAATAAGGGAGGAATGATGATCATAATATAATATCAAGTATCGAAGTGGTTATCAAGAAAAGTACCTCAATAATTTAATAGTCAATGGATGATCTAAAAAATATGTTTTTAGGTATTCTTGAGAGGGTGAATAATAATATCAAGGGATTCACAACTAAGACAATCTTTAATGAATGGGTGAAGAAACTCATAAAATATATAATTAAATAAACCGCAAGATATGTATGGCCTATGTTCAATGTCCATGTCTTGATAATCAATTATATCATTTTCTAAATTGCTATATTTTTTTGGATACATAATAATGGGATGAAAAATTTTCATTGGATGGACTAGATTAAGCTCAACATGACCAAATATAGCAAGGGAATGAGATATGGGGGACAAAACCATTTAAAAAAAACCTCATTTGAAAATAAGATTGGAAGATTTTTCTTCACACAGAATCATTCTGCCCATATATTCTCAATGAAAACTATTTCCCACATTATGACGTTCAATGATCAGCATTGTGCAGTCATATTAACATCCGATATAGATTCCATTGGGGGTCTCCTATAGTTCTACATTCTTATATTGAATGTGGGATTGTTAATGGATCCCAAGTTTTATTTTGTAATGTTCCATTACTATCAGATGGTGATGGTATTAAGGAATCATCTGTAACGACACAAAATTTTGAATAATTTTTTTTCTAGTTTATTTGTTTTGTTTTAGTTTATATGCAACAAAAAAATATTCTTTAATTAATTATCTGAGAATAATTAAAATGAGACTATGGGGTATTGGCTATTATATGACTAATAGAAACTGAATGTTGTGATTTTTGTCTCTAAATAAAAGTGATCTTGGTTTATTAATATAGAAATAATATTCAATGTCCACATCCAGTAGTCTCGGCCCGATCGAAACCCATATGATGAATCATGGGAAGGAGTTAGCACCACTGGGATTTTCTTTAGACCAAACCCAAGCCGAAATTCGTCGTGTGAAGATGGAGTGGAATAACCTTCGGGAGAAGATCAATATTATAGAAATCACTACTCGGGCAATGTTGGCTAAGCCATCCTCGAATTCTCTCACCGTAGCAAACCTTACCCTTAGTTCCTAACTGGTGTTATAAGGGGATATGCAACGAGATGATAACTTCCTTGTGTAATCCTTTTTTTTAAATAAAAATTGTGACTTCTTCTTATGGTGAAGTTTTTTAATATTCAAATGTCTAGATAAATATAGTATGCATATTATTGATGAATTTTATAAAAGGGATATTTTAAAATATTTATGTAAACAATAAATAATTAATGATGTGTAATTATTTTCATAAAATGGCCTTCTATAGTTATGTTCGGTAAGAAATTTAGAGTATAATAAGATCAATTTAATTTTGGATGAATAGTAAATTATGAATAGTGATTTTATGCTTATGATTATTAATGTGATCAAATGGATTTTGTATCCTCACTTAATAAAGTATTAATATATTCTTGGAAACTTGATTAAGTAATGTTATTCAATAAAATAGGTAAATAACTATTCCAGAAAGTATTGGTTAGTATTATTTTTTTTCCGAGTGAATAGTGTTTTTTTATTTTAAAATTAAATTAAAATTATTTCTAAAATTATTTATATAAAATGGAGTTCATTTTTGAAATCAAAGCATCGATATCTGGTTATGGGGAATTTTTGGGATTTTTCTGAGAAAGTTGAATTTTCAGTTAATAGTGAAAATACAGTTTTGAGTTTCGGGTGTTTAATGACATCATTAATGATGTAATAATAATGCAATAATTCGGGTGAACTTATGAATCGTATAATAAGGTATTAGGTGTCCCAAGTGGCCAATACCATGGGTAAATACCATGGCTAATCCCATGGTTCTTCCAAAACCACCGATGAGGTGTCCCTTGGCCATTAATGACTTGTCCCCTCACTTCTCCTATAAATACCAAGCCATTCCTTCATTTATTTCATTTAAAAATCCTCCAAAACTATGTTCTAGTCTATTTAACTCCCATTTAGTACTCCCAAGGTTACCTCATGCCACCCAAGGTCCCGACCTTCAGACTTTTGATGTTACTCTTCAAGGTAAGGGATCCTTTCACCCTCCTCTTTTAAGTCATGAATTCCTTTATGGTTTGTCTTATAATTTCCATCTATTTATGTTTAGGGTATGTTCTTATTTGTTTAAATTATTTTCCATTTCATGTATAATTATTGAGATACCTTTTCCTCTCTCATTAATTTGTTTTCCGAATTTTTAAGGGACGCCGTTAGGCTATCAAATTTTTCATAAAAGAAACCGCATCTTCTATTTTCTTTCATGTTTACTTTTTCTTATTGAATTTCATTAAAATATTTATATCATGATCATATTAAGTACCCATACTGTATAATGAGATATTTATGAGTGGTTGACCTGGTCCCCTCTCTTTTCAATGTTTTCTAAAACTATGTTATATAGCTGTTATGCTGCAAAAATTTGGTCTAAAAATATCTATCCCTTTCTCTTAAGAAATTCTATTGTTTATTTATATGAATACCCAGATTTATTTCGTTTCCATGGGTGTTAATAAATATATAAATATGATATATTTGATTCTGTAATTTTCATACATATATCCCTCACTCCGTTTCCATGGGTTATAAATGATATAATGATCTTATTTTTATACTCTTTTTAAACGTCATGATTTTGACATGAAAGCCAGTTATTTGATTATATTTGGGTTATTAATGAAATTTTTGATTATGATCTATGTGGATCACATTAAAGTAAAGACATATTAAGGGTGCACCCTTATAGCACTCCAAGGCATTGGGTAAATAATTAATCTCTGAAGATGACATGTTTTACGATACCTTGGTGAATAACCATGGTAATTTTTATGACACATTGGCGATGGACCTTGGTGATATGTTCATGACTGTCGAAATGAAATGTTGTATCCACGTATTTAATTTATGATTCATGTACTTTTCATTATGATATTCCTATTCTTTCATTACTCATGTCTTTATGTTTGTATTCAAGTTCTTATTGATATCACAATTATATAGATTCCCTTGTTTACCCATACTGGGCCTTCTTCTCACCCATTCCTTTTATGTCTATTTCCAAGATATGAGATGTAGTAGATGTACATAGGAAGAAACATTGATGAAGCATTACAAGTGGTTTATAAGAATTTTTATATTGTTCTCATGTTTTATGTTCCTGATTTTTAAGACACTAGACATTAAAGATTTTATGTTTGTAAAATGTAATGTAAATTTATGTATTAAAAAGGCAGGATGCTATAGTTGGTATAAAAGGATAGTTTAGTTATTTATGGAAATTAGGCTATGAATACTTTATGAAGAAACCACATAGAAAAGTTTAAATATATGAAAAATTCATATTATTTTGGTGAGTATAGAGTTAGTGGTATATCAAAAAAATACATCCCTCTCTGGATACGAGTAGGTAGAGGCGACTCTGGAACTGATGTACATAGGGGAAAAACAAGAAAACATCACTTTGATCTAGACATGATCGATAACTAGTGCATGAAAATGGGCCTTTCTACACTCTTAGTTACCACACTCCCGGGGGATATGTTTTGTTAATCGTAAGATTTTTATGAATCATTATGAAGGAATTATAGAGAAATACAATTGTTCAGGAATGGTGTTTTAAGACATAAAATCCTTTATAGTTAAAAGATTCGTAAATGAAATAAGTTTCTCACGAATGATTTATTCTTTTAAAAAATGGCGGGCAATAGGAGGAACTGTTCCAATGGTGTCTGCAATGGACCATGTGCTGACGGACCTCCAATGGAATCCGGAATGGAAAAATTCATGCAAATGATGAACCAACTGACTCAAGTTATGGAAAATAACATGAATCTAGCTGAGAGACTGATATAAACATGAAGGGAAAAACATTCTGCTGAGTCCTTTAGGAAACAACGACCACCAACCTTTAATGGATCGATTGACCCATTGATTTCTATGTTGTGGATCAGCTCCATCGAGAAAATATTTTTTTTGTGCTCCACTATTCAGAGCAAGGGAATGTCACCCTGGCTGTCTATGACTTATAGGGATAAGCTGATCAGTGGTGGTAACTGATAAAAATATAAGTCCAAGATTTTAGGGTGATGCTACAGAGTCGGAAGAGTTCAGAAAGAAATTTTCAGTATGTATTTTCCCCGTTCGGTGAGAACAAGAATGGATGAGTTTCTAGAGCTGAAGCAGAAGGAGAATTATTTGTGGGAAGATATGAGATGAACATCACAAGGATTTCACAATATACCTCTGGCCTATTCATGGATCAAAACGGTAAGGTTGAATGATTCTTTGGTGGACTCAGACCTCATCTGCAGAAGACTCTAGCCATCTGATATTATAATAGCTATGAGGAGATTGTTCAGAGTGCAATGAAAGTCGATCTTGAGTTTGGTGAGATGATGTGGTCTCATAAATCCAACAACAAGAAGAGATCGATCGATCCTAGATTAGGGAGGAATTTTGATCATGGAAGTTGAGTAAATAAAGTGAAACTTCCCACGTGTAATAAATGTGGGAAGAAGAATTCAGGGAACTACCTGCTCGGGAGTGGGATGTGCTACAAGTGTGGCAGAGATGGCCACATTGTGAGTAATTGTCATGGTGAGGTGAAACCTAAACTTCCAAACAAAAAAAATAATGGGAAGATGGTGCATGCCCTAATTGATGTCCAGTGTTTCAAGTGTGGACAACGTGGTCACTTTTCCAATCATTGTCCAAATCCTAGGGTAGTGGAAGGGAACCACCATCAGCCTCAGTAATGGCCAAGGGATCAAGGCAATTCTTTTTCTATCATGATAGCAGAAGTCGATGCTCTGAATTATTTGGTAGCAGGTACTTTTTTGTCCTTTCAAAGCTAGCATGTACTTTGTTGGATTGTAGTTCAACGCATTCCATTATTTCCAACATGTTTTTAATGAATTTGGAATCAACCCCCGAATTTCAATAAGTAGAGTTGACAATGAAGACTCTCAATGGGACTATCCAAGCATCATCAGTGTTTAGAAACTCTAGTATTAAATTTAGTGAGAAAAATATTATCGCAAATATTGTAGTCATTCCCATGATGGAGTTTGACATTATAGCAGGGATGGACTGTTTCTCAAAGTATAATGCTCTGATCAATTTCAAAATCAAGGAAATATCAGTATTATTGAATGGACAACATAAAATTATCTTTCAAGGAGATATATCTCAAACTGATCTTTGATTAAAATAACCCCCTATATCTTTCTTTATGGAGTTCATCGGTGAAGAAGAAGAATATGATGATAGTGTAAGAATATAAAGTGTCCCCATCTTCTAGGAATATGTTGATGTATTTCCTGAAGAGTTTCCTGGACCTCCCACTGAAAGAGAGGTAGATTTCTCTATTGATCTCGTACCTGGTTCTCATCCAATATCAAAGACCCCAAATAGGATGGAAAATGTGGAACTGGAAGAATTAAATAATCAAAACCAAGATCTTTTGGAGAAGGGGTTTATCTAAGAAAGTGTGTCTCCTTGGGGAGCACCAGTTATCTTTGGGAATAAGAATGATGGATCCATGTAGCTATGCATTGATTATGGATAACTGAATGGGATCATAGTGAAGAACAAATTCCATCTTCCAAGAATTGGTGACTTACATGACCAACTTCGTGGGGCTCAATTATTCTCTAAGATTGATCTATGATCTGTTTATCATCAATTGAGGGTGAAGAAATAAGATATTCCAAAATCTGCCTTTTGATCAAGATATGGGCATTATGATTTTTGTATTTATGCCCTTAACACTGACTAATGCACCTGCTATTTTTATGGATTTGAAGAATATAGTCTTTAAAAACTACCTTGATAACTTTGTGGATGTTTTATTGATGATGTTCTGATATATTCCAAGAGTCGCAAGGAGCATGAGGATCAACTAAGGGATATTTTACAAACTCTACAAAAGGAGAGGATTTTTGGGATGTTCAGTAAATGTGAATTCTAGTTACAGCAAGTTGCTTTCTTGGGGCACATTGTTACCATCTTTGGAATCATATTTTACCATGAAAGGAAAAAAGTTTTAGAGGAGTGGCCTCAAACTACAACAATAACTGAGATTCATAGTTTTCTTGGATTAGAAAGATATTATAAGAGGTTTGTGAAATAAATTTCACGAATTTATAATTCATTAACTAGGTTAACTCGCAAAGGGTGAAGTTCATCTGGATAAAGGAGTGTGAGGAATGTTTCCAAGATCCGAAGAAGAGATTGGTTACTCCACCTGTGTTAACTCTGCCCTCATGTGGGGAAGGATTTGTTATTTTTAGTGATTCATCTCTAAAAGGGATTGGGTGAGTCCTCATGAAAAATGGAATGGTCAATGCTTATGAATCTCGACAGTTGAAGACGCATGAGTAGAATTATCCTACACATGATCTGGAGCTGGCTGTGGCCATTTTTTCTCTAAAGATATATAGGCACTATCTTTATGTGGATAAATGTGATATATACACCGACCCTCAATGATTGAAGTATATTTTCAGATAAAAGTAATTTAACATGATACAAAAGAGATGGTTGGAACTTATTAAAGACTATGATTGTTTAATTCATTATCATCCCGGAAGAGAAAACAAAGTTACTGATGAATTAAGTAGGAAAGGACAAGTTGTTCTTTCCATAACGAGGATTCAAAAATATAGTTTGCTCAATGACCTAGTAATGATGTACATGGCAATTATAAGGGAAGTGACATCATAGACCCTAACCCAAATGATTTCCCAACCGGCATTATTTGAGAAGATCGAGAAAGGTCAAGAAGAAGATCCTTTGTTACAGATGTTGTTTGAAGCTGTAATGTATGGGAAGTTTATTGAGTTCAATATTGATCAAGAAGGTGTACTGAAATTCCATACAAGAATATTTGTTCCATATATTCCAGAAATAACGAAGGAGAGGATGGATGAAGCTTATAACTCTACATTCTCTATACATCCTAGAAGCAAAAAAATGTATAGGGGACATTGTGATCATTTGTGGTGGGATAATATGAAAAGCGAGATTGTTGACTACACTACAAGGTTCCTAGTATGTCAGTAAGTAAAGGTAGAGCAAAAAATTTCTACAGGGGTGTTGCATCTACTACCCATACCAGCATGGAATTGGGAAAATATAACTATGGACTTCATCACCGGTCTCTTGAGAACATACAAAAGAAAGAATGTGATATGCGTTATGGTGGATCGTCTAACCAAGACTATCCATTTTAGATCCATTCGGGAAGATTTCTCTCCTGATCAACATACCAGGATTTACATGAACGAAGTAGTAAGGCTGCATGGAGTTCCACTTTCTATAATATCTGATCATGATCCAAGGTTCACATAAAAATTTGGGAGAAGTCTTCAACAATCTCTGAGCACTGAATTGAATTTCTGTATGACCCATCAACCCCAAACTGATGGCCCATATGAATGGACTATTTAAACAATTGAGGACATGTTTAGAACATGCTCATGGTAATTTAAAGGCAGATGGGATCAACATCTAACTTTAGTTGAGTTCTCCTACAACAACAACATCCACTCGAGCATTCAAAAGGCACCCTATGAAGCACTATATGGGAATCGATGTAGAACTCATACGTATTGGGATGAAGCTGATGAGAGAAAACATCATGGGTCGGATCATGTTCAAGAGATGACAGAAAAAGTCCATTCCATCCAACAACACATTAAGGCTGCTTAGAGTCAACAAAAAAGATATGGAGACAACTATCGAAGGGACCTAGAGTTTGATGTCGGTGACAGGGTCTTTATTTTAATTTCTCCTTAGAAGAGAGTCCTGATGTTTGGGAAGAATGGGAAGTTCATCCCTAGGTATGTTGGCCCCTATGAAATCCTTGATCGTGTGGGAGCAGTGGCCTATCAGCATGAACTTCCTCCAAATCTAGAACAAGTTCATGATGTCCTCCATGTATCCCTCTTAAGAAAGTACATACCGGAACCTTCACATGTAGTGAAAGCAGAGTTGGTACAACTGGAACATGGCCTCTCTAATTAGATGTATCCAGTGAAGATCTTGGATCATAGAGACAAGTTTCTACTCAATAAGACTACCCGCCTTGTTAAGGGGTTATCGACGAACCAAAAATGTGAAGAAGCCACATGGGAACCAGAAGAGTTTATGTGGCAAAAGTACCAACACCTTTTCTCCTCTGTGGGTACGAGTTAGAAATTTTGGGGATGAAATTTCTTAAGGGGGGAAAGTGTAACGACCCAAAATTTTGAATTAATTTAGTTTCTTATTTGTGTGTTTGTTTTGTTTATTTTTATACTCAACAAAATAATATTCTTTAATTAATGATGTATGTGTAATTAAAATGAGACCATTGGGTTTTGACTGTTATATGACCCATGGTCAATATGACCATTGGAAACTAAATGTTTCGATTTATTTTTCTCTAAATACAGGTGATCTTGGTTAATTAATAAAGAAAGAAGATTTTATGGCCTCATCCAGTAGTCTTGGTCCGATCGAAGCCCATCTAACAAAACATGTGATGGAGGTAGCACCATTGGGATTTTCTTTGGACAAAACCCAAGCCGAACTTTACCGTGTGAAGCTGGAGAGGAATCTCCTTCGGAAGAAGTTCAATCTTATAGAAATAACTACTTAGGAAATGTTGGCCAAACCACCCTCAGATTCTCTCACCTTAGCACACCTTACCCTTAGGTCCTATGTTGGGGATGTAAGGGTCTATTAATGAGACCGTAACTGCCTTGTGTAATCCTTTGATTTAAATAAAAATTGTGATTTATTCTTATGGGAATGTTTGTGAATTTTCAAATTTCCGGATAAATATAGTATACATATTATTGATGAATTTTAGAAAATGGATATTTTAAAATATTTATGTAAACCTTAAATAACTAGTGATGTGTAATGATTTTCAAAAAATGGTCTTTTACAGTTTTGTTCAGTAAAGAAATTTAGAGTCTAATAAGATAAAATAAATTTTTGGTGAATAGTATATTATGAATAATGATTTTACTCTAATGATTAGTAATGTGATCAAATGGATTAAGTAATCTCACTTAAGAAAGTATTAATATAATATAGACACATTTATTCAGTAATTTTTTTCAATAAAATATGTAAATAACTCTTCTAGAAAGTATTGTTTAAGTTTTAGTATTTTTGGGTGAATAGTATTTTTTATTTTAAATTTAAATTAAAATTATTTAAAAAATTATTTTTATAAAATGGAGTTCATTTTTGAATTTAGAGCATCGATATTAGGTTAAGGTGAATTTTTCAGATTTTTCAGAAAAAGTAGAATTTTCAGTGAATAGTGTTTTTATTTTAAAAATAAATAAAAATTATTTAGAAAATTATTTTCATAAAATGGAGTTCATTTTTTAAATCAAAGCATCGATATTTGGTCAAGGTTATTTTTTGGTATTTTTCTGAGAAAGGTGATTTTTCAGTAAATAATGAAAATACAGTTTTGAGTTTCGGGTGTTTAATGACATCATTAAGGATGTAATAATTATGCAATAATTCTGGTTGAATTATAAATATTAATATAAGGTATGAGGTTGTTCAAGTGGCCAAAACCATGGGAAAATACCATGGGCAAGCCCATGGGTTTTCCAAAAACCACCGATGAGGTGCCCCACGGACTTGAATGACTTGTCCCCTCACGTCTCCTATAAATACCAATCCATTCACTCATTAATTTCATTTACAAATCCTCCTCAACTATGTTCTGGTATTTTTACCTCCCAAAGAGACCTCCCAAGGTTCCCTCAACCTTCCTAGTTCCCAACCTTCATGCTTTCGATGTTACTCTTCAAGGTAAGGGATCCTTTCACCCTCCTCTTTTAAGTGATGATTTTCTTTTATGTTGGGTCTTATAATTTCCATCTCTTTATGTTGAGGGTATTTTATTATATTTTTTCATTTCATTCCATTTCATGTCTAATTTTTGAGTGTCCTTCTCTTCTATCATCAATTTGTTTTCTGAATTTTTAGGTGACATCGTTAGGCTGCAGAATTTTTCGTAAAAGAAACTGCATCTTCTCTTTTCTTTCATGTTTCTTTTTTCTTGTGTTATTTCATTCAAATATCAATAACATGATTTTATTCAGTACAGATACTGTATTATGAGTTATTAATGAGTGGGTGACCCTTTTCCCCTCTCTTTTCAATGTTTTCTAAAACCATGTTATACAGCCGTTATGCTGAAGAAATTTCATCTCAAAATTTCTATCTCTTTCTCTCATGAAATTCTATTGTTTATTTATGCGAATACCAGGACTTATTTCATTTTTATTGGTGTTCATAAATATATAAATATGATATATTTGATTCTGGAATTTACATACATATAACCCTCACTCCCTTTCCAAGGGTTATAAATGATATAATTATCTTATTTTTAAGCTTTTTCTAAACGTCACGATTTTTACATGAAACCCATTTCATTGATTCTTTTTGGGTTATTTATTTAAATGATTGATTATGATATATGTGGCTCAAATGAAAGTAAAGACATATTAAGGGTGTGCCCTGATAGGGCTCTAATGCATTGGGTAAATAATTAATCTCTAGAGATGACATGTTTTATGATACCTTGGTGAATAACCTTGGTAATTTTCATGACATCATGCAGATGCACATTGATGATATGTTAATAAATGTCTAAATAAAATTTTGTAGCCACATATTCATGTTATGATTCATGTTCTCTTCATTATGATATTTTTATTCTTTTATTACTCATGTCTTTATGTTTTTATTCATGTTCTTATTGATATCACAAGTACATTGATTCCCTTTTTTACCCTTAATGGGCCTTCTACTCACCCTTTCCTTTGATGTATATCTCAAGGATATGAATACAGGATATGTACATAGGATGAAACATTGATGAAGCCTTACAAGTTGTTTAAAACAATGTTTATTTTGTTCTCGTGTTTTGTGTTCCTGATTTCCAAGACACTAGACTTTAAAGATCCTTTGTTTGTAAAATGTCATGAAAAGTTATGTATTAAAAAGGCAGAATGCTATATAATCTCTAGAGGCCCCATATTATTAGTATTCAACAATTTTATCTCCCCTAAATGTTTCAGTTGATCACTACTAAATTTAGATACTTAGAAGATAGATCAGTTATAAAAATAGAAAAATAATTTTGGCAATTTACCATTTAAATGATATGGAGAATGAATGTTTTTATTTATAAAAATAATATTTTGGAGTTTATTATATTTGGTCCAGTCATTATTTAGGTCATCGAATGCATATCCCTGGGTTGGATTCCCCTACAATGTCATGTGTTAGATGTTTATCACTCCTAATGTATGATATTTTTGGTGGTATGTTAGAAAAAAATCATCCTCTCCCAGAAATTTCTATCACACCACCTTGTAGCTGAAGACCCTTCAAGCTGACATTTCATGACTGAACCAAAATCACTTATGAATGAAATCATTGACATTCATGAGTCAACGATGGATGGGAATCATGGATCCCAAATTCAAATCAACAGGTTTCTCTAGGTCATTATCATCATTCACTATTTGTGATCTAGTCCTCCTCTCATCTCATGAAGAGGGGGTCATGATTTTTCACCACTACCCAGATGATCTGTGTTTGAATTAATACTAATGTATTCAATAAGATTTTAATTTCATACACATTATGGTTTTAATGTGAAATAACATTGATTGATATGTATAATCGAATATAATCCCTTAATTAATTCTCAATATCTCGTAAAATCACTAATATGTGGACCCCCCACCACCATGACAATAGGTATCCTAATGATTAATGTGGATGCATCAATCCCATGGTCAACATTGTTGATACTAGGATTATGACCCATAATTCCTCTTCTAATATCATTATGGATATCCATTCTTCAAAAAATTCTTATTAAGACCCCCGATGAATGAATTCCATGAAATATATATATCAAAATGTTCTTTAAAATTGATATCGAATTGCAATCCATAATCATTGATTTAGATTGTTTCACGGTTATCCACCCTAACCACACAAAAAATGGGGACTTCAATCTTACAGCTAGATGAAATTGATGATCATGTCATTCATTCACCACTTTGTTTTTTCCCATTATCTGATATTAATATATAGTAGAAAATGATCTCACTTATTGGTGACTAAGGGGATTTCTATTATTTCCTGGACATGGATGAATGATTTTACTCTATGCATGTCACCTCTTAATCTTCCAAACCATCAATCTTATAATTAATTTTCAATAATATTTTAAAACAGATTATAATATGACATAGTTCATTTATCTTTATCTTTTTTCCACATAAGTTGTCCTAATCTATCTTAATAACTAAAATCAGCATAGTAATCATTTTTTAAATATGGTTAATTTTACAAATTTATATATATTTTTTTATATTATTATTATTTTTTAAAATAAACATTTACTATAAAATAGAAGCCTAGAAAATTACATGACAAATATGATGAATTTTTTTATAGAATATTCACAAAAAATAAGAAGGTAAAATTGATGGAACGAACATTTAAAAAAAATTTAGGATTCCTATGATGTTAATGTTATTGAAAATATGAAATCTATAAAAAATAATATAAAAATGTTAAGGATTCAAAATTGATGATTTTCAATGAATGTGAATGTATGTTAAAGCTGACACATCAAGATTTAGAATAATATTCTGACATGGAACGTGAAGCTACATGATAAACAATGAAATTTACTACATAATTGAAAAATCTTGATACTAAAAACAGTAATGGGAATTATTAATCTTTTTTCAGATAATAAGAATCTTGAGATTAGAAAATCACACAAAAATCCTTCCACAAATTAAACTACAATCAATCTCAAAATTAGTTGAACAAAATGAATGGGTTGACGTGGTCAATATATAATTAGATTGTATTGAGAAAGAAAAACACTTTTTAAATTGTTCACAATCCACTAATTAAAAATTATAGAATAAAAAAAGGGTGTACTAAAACAAGTTGAATACGATTTGAAAAGATTTATGAAAGAAAGAATCATTTATATGTAAAGGATATGCATAGGTGGAGGTTGTTGATTATGAATAATGTTCTTCCCTTTTAAAAATATTGGATATATTATAATGATTCTAGTTGTTGTTGCACACCAAAATTAAAAAGATCATCAATCTGATGTAAGGTCATTATCATGTAATGGTGATATTGAAGAACATGTTTACATTGTGAGACCTTATGGTTTTGTTCTTTATAAATACTAAAGGAATGTTTCTATGTTGAATCAATCCATTTATGAATTAAAAGATTCTTCACATGCTTGGTATTCCACACATGATAATTTTTTGAGAAAACATAATTTTTCTGGAGTAATTGATGAAAACAACTTATATTTAAACGATGTTCATAGAAGCAATGTAATAATAATTTATTAGATGGATGATCTATTTTATGGATATGAAGAAAAAAAATATAATTTAATTTGACAAGGAAATAATAAATTATCTTTATATATATTTTTTGTGATTATTAACATTCATCATGGGATTTCAAATTTAGAAAATGTAAAATTTGAATTTTCAATGTTAAGAAAAAATTACCATGGAATAATGAAAATGTTCAGTAAGGAAAAATTAAAATTAAATTTTTAACATTTTAAACTAAGAAAGGAATTTTGTAATGATGAAACTAGAAGAAGTGTGAATCATAATTATTATTATTAAAATGATAGGATGTTTACATGTTTTGACAACCTCTAGACATGTTATTTTATATGTTTTGACTTTGTGTGTCATATATAAGAGTGATACAAAATAATCACATATATTGGTTGTATTTTTAATTCTGATATATGTGAAATGAAAATAATCACATGGGATGTTATAGGAAAGATGTTGGGAAGTGAACATTCTTGGTTATAATGATGTTTATTGGTCAAGAGATTTCAATGAAATAAAATAATATTTGATGTGAACATTTTACCTATGATAATGTATTATATGTTTTCATAGTATGAAAAAGAGATTAATAACATTGATCATGGATTAATTTTAATATAGTTCATCTATACAAGCTTGTACTCAAATTTTGTGGATAAGAATTTAGTTGGAAGATTTTAATGATCATTGGTGAAAACCATTGGAGATATATTTGTGATAATCCTAGTGCAATTCATCTTTCAAAAAATAGTGTCTATCACTAATGATCAAAAAAATTGATAATAATGGTCAAATACTAAATTATAATGATGACTGTGAGATGTTTTCATATAATATATTTCAATAAAATTTAAAATTACTAATATCTATAGAAATGCAATGTTAATAGATAGATTTGTGTAATTGATGCCGAAAATACATGCTCAGCCTCTATTATGGAGAACAAAAAAAACAAAAAGAAAATCAACCATTATTTTTAACAACATATTGAAAATGGGGGAGAAAATGTACAACATTTACTTAATGGGGGAATGAAGTAAATTTCATTCATAAATGACTCTGGACATGAATTTATAATAACAAAATTTTAGAGATAAAAAAATATTGGTAAAGATAAAACATAGGGTGTTTTTATCACTGGTCTAATGGGGAAAACAATTAGTTTCCTCCTTAAATAAATAAATATGTTTTTAAAAAAAATGTGAAAGAGAAATAAACAAAAATAAGAAATGGTAACAGAGATGTGGGTTTATAATTACATGAAAAAAAATCATCCCACTGTGTATTTCAATTCCATCCAAAAAATTATTTTTTCATGAATTATGTTGTTAAGAAGCTCACTTCTCTATAAATGTATATGTCAAGTGGAAGATACTCATTTTGGTTCATTACAAAACGGGAGTTGAAAAAATTTGAGTGTTGAAAAATTATGTCATGAAAAGGATGCTATTGTGAATTGTCAACAAATACAAGTGGGTTTTTGAAGATCTTTTGTGTTATTTTTAACAATTTATTGTTGTTGTTCAAAACTAAATATTTGTAAGTTAATGTTTTCATAAATTAGCTGAAATTTTTACAAGTAAATGATTGAAAAAAATTTCAATGATTTTTATAATAGCATGAATAATAAATGTGTTTTTTAATTTTGGTGATCAGACACTCAATTAGATGATCTAACAGAAATAGCTTATTAAAATGATATTTTGATAGAAATTAATAAATTTTTTAAAAAATGGATTATGACATATTTATATTTTATGTACCTCATATGGTTGGTAGGTCCTATATAATTACAAAATATATCAGAAGATGATTTAATGTTCTTTTATGGATGTAAATAAACATGAAAAAATTTCACGATAGAATTTGTATGTTGTAGAAGGAAACATAGTCATTCTTTTTTTGGATTTTCCAAAGTAGAATTATTTGGATAGACCTCATCAAGAAAAGAATCAATAGATGAAAAAAATGTCAGATTGTATGTTTGAATTAGCTATAGTCTGATGAAATTCAAATTTTCTTTTTAATTTTGGTTCATCATTTTGGATGCACTAGATCACATGTGTATCGGTTGATGAGCAATTTTCTATACTGTATGGAATATCAATTTCTATGTTCTTATATTTTGTTGGTATTTAAATATATATGTAACATGAATAAGTAGTTTAATGATTGAATAGTTTAATTTTTATATCATATAAATATTATATCACGTGAGACAATTACTAAGTTGATAAAATCATATTATTTGATAAATGGATCATTTTTATATGTTGAAACATTAGATGACCTATAGATAAATATCTATTAGAAGAGATACTAAAATGGATCCATCCGATGAGATTTTGAAACTAGTCAATGAGGTCAGCAATTTAAACTGATAATACATCTGGTTGAGAGTTTCATCAGAATGATGAGAAAACGAATAATTGGAGAGAGTTGATAATGGATTTTGAAGAAAAAGTATTAAGTGTTCAAAATATCCATATAATGAAAATGATTGAATGTTATATTTTTTTTATCAAAAAAAAAATTGTGGGAAACCTAATATATTTAGATGTTTCAATGTTGCAGTAAACCATTTTATGTTGTCTTGAGGCCTCAGTGTGGTCAATTATATCAATTGTTTCTAGTTGGTCATATTATTTTGACTCGATAGCCACGTGGCCATCATAGTAGTGAAAATAATTCTGAGATTAGATATTTAGGAATATTATTTTTTAATAATGTTTATGAATTTTGATTAGTGACATTAGGATTAAAGAAGTTCCGATTAGTCACCATGAGACTTTAGAAGATTTAGAATGGTATAAATGAAGATCTAATTCATGTGAAATTTTGGGCACTATTTGTATTTGATTGAGTTCTAATGAAATTGGTTTCCCAATGTTTCTCAATTGTTATAACCTATAAATAGACGTGAATATTTCAAAAAGAAAGGTATTGATTACATTAAGAAAAAATAAGATGATTTAAAAATAGGAGGATCAAACAAAATTTTTTAGATATACTAAAGCTATATTTCTAATACCATTGGAAGGAAGAATATCAGATAGAGGTAGATCAATCACACATCTCTAGATAAGTATTTATTGAGTATAATTATTCAATGATCATCATTTTTTATTTGGATTATATTTTTGTACAATTTTTTTAACTAATAATAGTTAGTATAATCATTCATATCAGGATAAATAGGTTGTCTAATGGGAGTCGACCCATGTTATAATCACTTCTTTATAATAATAAATTTCTATAGATATATATGAGTAGCTATAGTTTGGCATTAGGTTATTAAATTTTTGATGAACCCTTTAAATCATGCTTCCCTTATTTTATTTTCAATATCTATGTGAAAATTAGATTATTAAAATGGATTAAACTAATTGACCCCCAGTTTTTTAATATCTTTTGGATGTTCAGATCCACATCTCTTTGGATATTGGTCTGGTTTCTTTGTTTCTAAATACAATTCTAATATTAATATCCAAACACAAAAATATAATGATTCAATATATGTTGATTATTATTGTAGGTATTAATGTGAAGGATTTATGGAAACCTCAGATGTCCCCATTATTCATTTGAACTGATTAGGTGTATTGGAAAGACCATCTAGAAGAATACCCAATGTAGTTAAGTGTGGATCATTTGATAATCAGGGAAAACTCATATGTGAAAATAAATGATGATCCAATGATACTTTTTGGGTAGTTATATTTTGAAATATGCTTAAAAATATAAATCAATGAGTTTTTTTTATTTTTCTATAACATAAAGTGTGAATAGCCATGTTTCATCTTGTAATTCAACAAAAAATGTTTGTTGAATAATAAAATTTACTCACTATGGGACATACATAGTGGGATGGACCATTTATTATTATTAATATAATAATTAGATGAATTCAATATGGTAAAATAACAATAAATGAAGTAGATATCACTGGTTAATAATTATTACAAATGGTATGAGTACTCTATGTGAAGTACTAGAGAATATTGTTCTAGTAAATAGGTTACCGAGAGCACTACCAAAAAGATGGAATTAAAAGAGGTTCTTGAATGAAGGATGTAATATTTTATTGAATATAAATTAAATTAATTAATTTTTTCTTTTCTTTCTTATGAACATTATTTCAAAACTATCTATGATGGTGTGTTCATAAGGAAGAAAGTTATTTATTTTTTCTCTTCTGTTAGTGTATTATATAACCCTTATAAATTTGAGTTTCATGAAATCAATAATCATATTGTTAAAATAGTAAGAATGGTTTTAAAATATATGAATTTTTTTTTACCTGAATATGTTTAGAGGGAATAATGAAAAAGAATATAAAAAATCCAATCCTAGTAATAATAATGATGTCTCATATATAATGTTTGTTAGTGATGGAATAAAATTCACATCTATAAATAATATCCCAAAAGCAATCATTTATGAAATTAAAAATAATAAATTAGGAAGGAAAGGAAATATATTTTTGGAGGATTTCATTATTTAGACTATTCAACTTTATTTATTGATTTGGGAAATGAAAATGAATGAGACAACCCTTCTCTGAAGGGTGTATAGTGTGGGTTACCTGACATGTAATTTACCAATTAAACAAAATAGAATCCCAAATTTTAATTCTCATTTTTATTGATATAATAAAAATGGTTCATATTAAAAGTATCAAAGTATAGAGGAGTATAGTGTATTTGGGTGATTTGGTGCATTACATATCAACATGATACATTTCCACATAAACATTATTGAAATCATCTTTAACATTATTCTAAAATTCCATTTCTCTTAAAACATCATGTGATAACCAAGGGACATTCATAAATATGGGGTGATATATAAAACTATTAATGAAATAAGAATAATTATCATAATGAAATAGTTACATGTTATTCAATATATATTTCATGGGGACATAAAATTTGTGAGAATAATTATCATGAATAATGGGTTATGATAAAACATGGTAGCTTAAATTCAACATAGGAATGTGGAATCAAAATAAAAAATTTCATCAACAAAATAAATCATGGTTAAAAATAAGGAAAACAAAACATAGTGTTCTCAGGATAACCTCTAATGCACCATACATGTAATATCATAGTATTAAAACATTACCCTATTAATTTGAGGGATATATAATTTTGGGCCCACACATAAAATTCATATCATGTACATGAATAATTTTGTTTCATAGACCATTCAATATATGATCTTGATTATTCACATTTAATAAAATAATTAAGGATTTTTGAAAAAATAAATGTAGATACCAAATAAATTATGGATTGCTACATCTAGGTGAATACCATTGACTGGAAATGATGTTGGTTATTCATAAAATAATAGTTTGGAATTAAAAGTCACATAATGATCTCAATAATAAAAATAGGGTACACAGTGATTAATGGGAGGGAATTATGATAGTGACAGGGGTCTATCATACCTTTTAAATCATATGGATAATAAGAGGGATATTTTTTCAAATAAACCAATATGGAACATTCATAATTAAATTTAAAAACACAATTATGGTTCATGAATAATTTTGGGAAGGACATGATCATTTCCATCGAGATAGAGTCTAAAACATCATTGATGGATTCTTCGGAGATATTGGGGGAACCTTGGAAGGAATATATATATTAAATTAAATTTTATAGACATGTTCCAAGGTCTTTTAGTGAAGGGTATTGGTAGATTGGGTTGGTTTATATAGGAAAAGAGATGAAATTTATTTTTTATTTCTAAAACATATGTTTTGGACTCTATAAAATAATTTATTAAAACCTATAATCCATTCAATGGTTTTTGACCATGGTTCATGAAAAAGTGATGTTGTATTCATTATTTTAAATGTTTAAAAATTTATATAACATAAATAATACCCATAGTGATGTTGATGTGAGTCATGGAAAAATAAATTTTTTTAAAACCTTAATATAAAATATATATTACTGGATTAATAAAGAGTTTATAATATTGATCAAATAACCTAAAAACACATGTTATAAAAGGGTAAAAATAAATTTTTCCATTAATACCATTTATATAATATATTACATCTATGTTGTGTCATTATGATGTAATAATACACACTATACATTTCTCCCATATTTAATTTTATCCCAAAAATTCTTGTATCTCGTAAAATTATTAAAACATAATTAATTTTCAATATTGAGGATAAGTTTTAAAAAAAAATTTTTTATCCAAAAAATATATATAATTACACTAAATTATTAATTCAAATAAAAAATCATCATTTATTTGAAAATAAATGTTTTTTTATGATTACCATTTTCTGACCCTAATAGAAACAATGTTTCACTCTATATTATTTTAATATAATTTAATCTTAATAAAAAATATTTCCTTATAATATATTATTAAAATATAAATTATTTAAAAAATTATTTATTTCATTAAATAATGTGACCCAATATTAACATACATATATATTTCATCATATTAAATGAATATTCATTAAGTTTTCAAAATACAGGCCACAGGACCGTAATAGTTTAGTGTCTTTAGATTCATGGAATAAAAAATCATCTATCCTGGTCAATGATCATCAAAATATCATATAAATATCAACACTATTAGAAATTCTACCAATAACCTTTCATCATAACCTTGGGAAAGTTAATATAAAAATGGGTGAGCTCAGGCGCTCTGTATTGTAAACAAGGGAGACATGTAATACAAAACAAGAAAATAGGGGTATGCAAACATGATCATAACATTAGAAGATCATACCATGGGTATCAATGATCATAAACACATGTTATGGGATAAATCTTGATAATTCATAGGACATGATTCATAAGGAAATAATAATCATCATCGTTAAAATCGAAACGGGGGAATAAAACCTCGGATATGTGGCATAAATATAAGAATAGAAAATTTTAGGTCAATACATCCTAATAAGACCATTATAACATGTTAGTAATGGGATACGACCCATGTACCTATTGCTGGCATCGAATAACAACCAATGTACAATATTATTTTTTGTCTTCAGATACAACCATTATACCTCCTTGTTTTTAGTTTTGGCCCATAACCAATGTACCGTCATTCATATGCTCTGGTTCTAGAACCCATGTAAATTCGTACTTTAAAGATTCTTCTACAGCCTATGTACCCTAATTATATTAGTCATGGTGTAAAATCCATGTAGCATCCTCTTTTTGGTATTTGGCTATAACTCATGTACACATTCAGCTCGTGTATAGCATATATTTACCTAATTAATTGGAGGGAGGTATAGCTCCCACCCATATGATAATAAAATCATTCATAGATATTCTATAAGATAATAAAACTTTTTCATATCATTATCTATATTCTTATATAGGTTTTATAGACATCAAATCACAATCTATGAATTTAAATAGGTATCATTACCAATTTATCACATCAAAACATTTGAAAAGATATAGGTTCCATTATCACATTATGAAAGATTAACCAATGAAAAGAAGTGCTTTCAAAATCATAATATAAATTTATGTATAACATGTTTCTATAGAATAATTTCATCAAACCATAAGACATTTTAGAAAAAAATTAAATAGAACCTCTAAGTCATTTCCAAGAAGGGATTGATTATCATGAAATGATGTCATTAAAGAAAGAAAATATCATGGAAGGGTATATTAAAAATTATTCTTGAGTAAACTATCCAATATTCTTTGAATAATTCTCTTTGAAATAGAAATAACATTGATAAAAATTTCCCCGTAATGTACTTTGAATACATATAATGAAGTCTAAAAGACATTATGAAAAACTTATAGAATAATATTGATAACATTTTCCTTGAAAATATAAAAAAGGAACGTGGAAATGTTTTAATTTTTTTTTCAAAAAAACATATAAATGGATCATGAAAACATTTTTAAAATCATTTAATTTTTTTTTCAATCTTACAAATGAGCCTTGTAATCATTTTAAAAATTATTTTCTATGAAAACATATAATGGAAGCTGGAAATCAATTTGAACATAAATTTACATGGAAACATTTAAACACTCTTGATAACTATTTCATTGATAACATCTATTAAAAAAATTCCTAAAAATAAACCATTCATCTTGACAAGAAAGCATTAAAGGATTGATGGTTGATAAAACCATACATTTTCTATGAGGTAAATTTTACAGTCCATTTTTAAGGAAAAAAGGATAAAAAAATTTCTTGACCAGAAAGCGACAAGAAGATTCAATTGAAGAGATTGGTAAATTAAAAAGGGTAAAAATTTATTCTAATGATTAAGGGATAATGGAACATTATTTATGGAAACCATCTTTAGAAGACATGGTTTTGATGGAACATATATTTCCGACAGAAGTGAGAGTAATATGGGGATTTCATAAAAACACTTTATTAACTACATTATGTACTATATAGTGGATGAAATGGTACCAATGTATGAATAAATATTTATTTACTAGTGGATAAGAAAATAAATGAAGGTTCACATGAGATGGATCATAATATTTCATCAAAGTAAGCTTAAACAAAAAAACAATCATGAAAATCGATGAGCATGTCTCAACAAAATATAATAACATAGTATCATGGGATCATACTATACATCTAAAAATATAAATTATGCGAAACAAAATATATCATGGAATGTAGTAAATTTATGATATAAAATGTAGAATGGATGTATTTAAATCTCAAAAGATAATTTTGTTTCATAACAAATCATGATTCTCAAAGAAGGAAAATTGAGACAAAAATATTTCACCAATTTAGTATCTTTTGAACCATATAACCAATAATATAATTATAATATAATGGATATGTAAATAAACAAAAATTAATGTATATGAATCAATGAATACATACATGGGTAGTATACACACCACACAAAAAGAATGGATGGTGAATAAATCAAGTATCTTATAGAAATAAAAAATGATATGAAATTCTCTTACCTTGTGTCTTTACTATTTTTCTACTCATTAAAACCTCCTCTGACTTGGTTAAATCTTTTTGGTTTGTTCCAAAAGGATTCGTATGATTTATTTATGCCCAATTTGAAGATTATAAGAGGAAGGGAGGGATGATTTGAAGTGGATTGGGAAGAGAATGTATGATCCTAATAAGATTGATATATTTTAATAATAAAGGAGGTGTTTTCCTTTCAATTCATAGAAGGAAAAAAATTAGTATTAATTATAATAATGCAAATTACATGAAAAACCATGATTTTAATGTAAAATAATTTTTAGATGTTTATTATGATTTTATATTCAATTTCAATGTGTTGTTTTTTATAATTAACTAAATGTTATTAATAGATGTATAAATGATATAATGTGACCATGTTTCAAATTTAATATATAATTTTTCAATATTAATTATCTAAATGAAAATTCTGTTACTAATTATTTTGAAGTATTTTTGACATTTCACCAAAAAATGATGTTTCTCAGAAAAATCCCAAAAATTTATCTTAAGATAACTTATATATTCAGAATTCAAAAATGATGTTTATTTTTTCAAATTAATTTTCTATATGTGTATAATTGTTTTTACTATTTTCCATTAATGGACCTGAATTGTACTTCTTTTGAGAAAATATTATTTTATAACATATATTTTTATTAGAAAACATTATATCCTTCATTTACAATATGTTTTTTTTTCTATAAAACCATAATAAAAAAATTTATATGTAGTAATTACTATTAATACTAATATGTATAATTTCTAGGGTATAATTATCTCATTTAAATAATTATAACAGTATAATGGTGTTTCCTAGAACACCACTGTTTCATGTAATATAGGACAAGTTAGTATAGCATGTAACATCCGTTATGAAAGTGTTGTGTACAATATATGATGAGTCAACATTTCATGTATCTTATACCAAGATGGTGATGCATCACATACTCCAAGTTGGTTCTATATAAAATGAATCATTGACTTAGTGAAAAAACTATTTTCAGTGTTCCATGAAATGAATGATATGAAATTATTAAATGAATTTGAAAATAAAGTCACAAAATCTCATGATGTCACATCAAATTATTGTTTCATGATTATAATATTAAATTTTTAGAAAAATTAATTTTTTGTTTCAAAAAATGTTCATTAACACATTACCAAATCATTTTACAGTTAATAAAAAATTGAATAAGATAAATATAATAATTATTTTATGAAATAATATACAAATTAATACTATTACGGTCATGGGACAAAAACCCATATTAATCATGAAATCATTTAAATGTATGGTCCATGATCTTCAGATATCCATGGGATGACTCAACGAATATGGCTTGGTTGATGATCTCAAAGATCTATACCTAATTCTATAAAATGTTTTAGACATTTTTTATTTATTAATACATATATTGGAAATGAGTTTGATTATTTAAAATCCTAGTGTTATTATCTCCATAAGAATATATGATATATGCACTTCATAGGGTATTATCCTAATGCTAGAGGCCAACATGTCTTTCTGTTTTATCAATTGAACATTATCATAGCCCTTGACATATAATTCTTAATTGTTATTTTACAAATTATACATTATAAATGATTATTATGATTATTAATTTCCTTTTAAATTCATGATGATAAAACATATAATGGTCCAAAATAATAAAATATGTGCATGTGTTTTAATTGCATTATTTCATCCTTTATAAATTTAATCATATTAATTTTCCTTTCAGAAACAAAAACAAATGATGGTATATCTGTTTCATTAACTCTTTTGGATCCCATGTCCCTTAATTAGTTCTATGGTTTCACCATAGTTACTTCCCTACATGTTCTCTTATTTTGTATATGACAACCCTGCTTTTTATTACAACTTAAACATGCTTTATTACATAAAACATCACTTGATACAACAAAGAAGATCGAGAGGTTTAGTGTCTTTGGGGCTTAGGATCATTACATAAAAACTTTAAACTTGAAATACAACATCCTTATTGAAAACTTCCTTTACATGACCACTACATTCCTTCGTACTTAGCATTGCATGGGACAACCTGAGGACATGCATAAGAAAAGGGTGAGCTATAAAGCCCATTAAGGGAGTACACAATGAATAACATGAGGAGTAAAATACATGTTAGGCAATAGGCATATCAATATAGAATAAGAGAGACATGAACATAAAGGCATGATAAAGCATGATAATCATAACATGGAAATGTGGCAACAACACTTAACATTGAATTAGCACGAGCCAAGGCTCATTGCACATGGAGCATGAGTAAACCCTCATTGCACTTGAAGCACGAGTAAACCCTCGTTGCACTTGAATTAGCATGAGTCAACACTCATTGCACATGACGTATCATGATACTATACTTTACCCAATGCATTGGAGCGCTATAAAGGGCGCACCCTTCTTAAACATTTCTTTTCAAGCATAAGTGTGCCACATGGATCACAAAACATGGATTCATAAAACATAATCATTTCTTCCACAATAAAGGAATGTGGAATTCATACATGAAACTTTATAATCAATATGTAAATGTGCATAAAGGTGAATACCCTTGATGGAGAAATGGGCATGGTATTCACTACACAAAGACATTGGCTTAGAAAATCGGTGCGATTTCAGCAGCGTAACGGCGTGACATAAGAATTCATAAAAAGGTTGATGAGAGAGAAAGGGGTTCCTCATCATATTTACATGTAATGGACAGTAAGGAGATCATATATATACATGTACCAACAATAGAAATGGAATTTAGATTCATGATACAAAAGTATTCCTTGAATATAAAATAAGAGAGAGAAGTTCCTTTCAGAATTTCGGCATAGTAACGGGTGTACATGGGAGGCATTTAATGAGAGAGAAAGGGTTCTCCCATCACTCAAACAATAATAGGGCAGTGTGGGGGAGGTGCGAAACCATACCCCAACATTCATAATTGAAATAAAAAGGGGAATACAACTTAAAGAAAATTGACAAAAAAAGAGAAAGGAAGAAAACCCCTTACTTGGAAGTGTGCTTCCAAAGGCTAGAGAGAGGCTTGTGAGAGGCTTCTTGGGAGCTTGGGGCACCTTGATAGGATTCTAGAGAGAGTAGGGAAGAGGTTGGACGAACTTCAAGGGCTTTGAGTGAGGAGGAAGTGGGAGCTTGGGTGGGTTTATATAGGAAAGGTGAGAGAATTCTTTATTATTTAGGTTTGGGACCCCTTATATTAAAATAATCCAAACCACAAACCATCCCATGGTATTTGCCCATGGTTTCTGGAAAAGGAAAGAGGAAAACAATATTTTACAAGGCCAAGGTCCTAACCTATTAAAAAATTAGGGTTGCTTATGTGGAGGTGAGTCACACTCCCATGGAAATTAATTTAAAAAGGCAAAGTGTTGAATAAGTCTTGAGGGCTCCATTAATGCTTTGAAAAGTGAGTCAATCAAACCCAAAACCTCATTATTTTAATGATAAAACACATATTGGCCGAACATAAGGATTATGGTATTTTATTACATCACCATTGGGTCATTATGATGTCATAAAACACATTATATATTTAAATGGTATTTAATTTTTACCCAAAAATTTGACTGTCTCAGAAAATTATGAAAAATTCACCGTTGGATAATTTAGACGTCCTGATTCCAAAAATAATATTTATTTTATCTAAATAATTTTCTAAATATGTGAATTTTCACTTTTAAAATAAAAACCGACATTTATAAAAAATTCACGGGTTTTGACAGAAATGGCTTTCAAACCTTAATAAAAATTTTAATTGCATTCATAAAATTATAAGATCTTTTATATTTAATAAAAATTAATTTAATATTAATAATAATATTTTATTAAAATATTATTTAATTCAAAAATCCTTTAATTTAATAAAATATAATTCTTAATTAAATAATAACTAAAAACACTATTTGTACTTTAAAAACTAATTACAATGTATCAAAAATGACTAGAAATTATATTCATTATTATATACAAAAAATAATGTACATGAACATGGTGCTACTTATTTGTTACATAACCCCTTAAAATAGCCACATATGACCTAAGGGTAAGGTGTGCGATGGTGACAGACTCTTGGGGTTGCTCGGATAACATCGCTCGAGTGGTAATCTCTATCAACTTCCATTTTTCCCGTAGACGATCACGTTCGAGCTTGACTTGATGAAGCTCAGCTTGGGCTTGGTCAAGGGCAAAGCCCAAAGACACCACCTCCTTTTCGAGCTCCGACAAATGGGCTTCGTAAGGGGCAATTCTACTGGATGAGGCCATCGCTTCCTTTGTCTGAGTAGAAAATTGGTTCGTTAAAGCCTTATATTTAAACTACCCAGATGATCACTGTTCAACGGCTATAAAAGTAACGGTCACAAATCTTAACGTTAAACTAAAGAAGTTGAAATCTTATAAAAACATTTTTTTCATAAAGAAACATTTAACTGGATCAAGAGGGATTTTCCATTAATGAAATTTTGGGTCGTTACAACATTCCCCCCTTAAGAAATTTCTCCCTCGAAATTTTCCTTTTCCCACAATAAAACAAATGTGGATAACTTAGCTTCATCATATCCTCTGACTCCCAAGTTTCTTCTTCAAACTTGTGGTTTCTCAACAACACCTTGACGAGGGGCATTGTCTTATTTCGTAGAACCTTTTCTCTACGATCTAAGATCTTCACTGGTTGATCCTCATAAGAAAGATCGTCTTCTAATTGTACCACATCGGAAGAGAGTACATGTGAAGGGTCTGGTATGTACTTCCTTAAGAGGGTTACATGGAAGACATCATGCACCTTGGCCATAGTAGGTGGAAGTGCTAGTCGATAGGCCACAGCCCCAACACGATCAAGAATCTCGAAGGGGCCGATGTACCTTGGACTTAACTTCCCTTTCTTTCCAAACCTCATGACCTTCTTCCACGGAGATATGCGTAAAAACACCATGTCTCTGACTTTAAACTCAAGGTCTCGTCGACGATTATCTGCATAACTCTTCTGTCGACTTTGGGCTGCCTTGATATGCTACTGAATGGTTTTCACCTTCTCCACCATTTCTTCGACCATTTCTAGTCCAAGTATCTTACGTTCACCGACCTCATCCCAACATGCCGGTGTTCTACACCTTTTCCCAAATAGGGCTTCATATGGTGCCATTTGGATGCTCGAGTGGAAACTACTATTATAAGAGAACTCAACTAGAGGAAGATTTTGATCCCATCCTCCTTTAAAGTCCATTGAGCACGCTCTCAACATATCCTCAAGTGTTTGGATAGTCCGCTCGGATTGGCCATCAGTTTGAGGATGATAGGCCGTACTGAAGTTCAGTTCAGTATTCAGCGAAAGTTGAAGACTCTTCCAAAACATAGAGGTAAATCTTGGATCTCGGTCCGACACAATAGATAGTGGTACTCCATGCAACCGTACCACTTCCCTAATATATATCTGTGCCAGTTGATCCAAAGAGAAATCCTCTCGAATAGCAATGAAGTGTGCAGTCTTTGTAAGATGATCCACAATAACCCAGATTGCATTGTTGCCTTTGGATGTCCTTGGAAGTCCAGTGACGAAGTCTATGGTGATGTTCTACCATTTCCATTCAGGTATGGGCAATGGTTGCATCATCCCCTTAGACTTCTGCCTCTCTGCCTTCACTTGCTGACACACCAGGCACTTTGATGTATATTCAGCGATCTCCTTCTTCATATTATCCCACCAAAAGTTTTCTCGGAGATCTCGATACATCTTTGTGCTCCCTGGGTGAATAGAGAAATTTGAACTATGTGCATCATACAAAAGATCCTTCTTCAGCTCCGAACTTGATGGGACACATAGTCTTTTCCCAAACTGCACAATTCCTTCTTCATTAACATTAAACTCTGAGGATTTTCCCTTTTTGATAGCTTCCACTTTTACTTGGATTCTCGCATCATCCTTTTGAGCGTCCTTTAACCTTTCCAAAAGAGATGGTTGAGCAATAATTTGTGAAAGGATTGATGATGTTCCCTTCTTTATGATTCCCACGTCCATATTCATCAAGTCTAAGAAGATTGGATCCTTCTCAATTCTCATCATTGATAGAATCGCTGGATCCTTTCTACTTAGGGCATTCTTCACCTTGTTCGCCTTCCCAGGGTGGTAATGTATTGAACAGTCATAATCCTTGATGAGCTCTATCCATCTTCTCTGGCGCATATTAAGCTCTTTCTGTGTGAATATATATTTAAGACTCTTGTGGTCAGTATATATCTCACATTTCTCTCCATAGAGATAATGCCGCCAGATTTTCAAGGCAAAGATCACCGCCGCCAACTCCAGATCGTGCGTTGGATAGTTTCGCTCATGGATTTTCAACTGCCTTGAGGAATATGATATCACTTTATCATTCTGCATCAGCACACATCCTAATCCCTTCTTCGAAGCATCACTGAATACCACAAAAAGCTCCCCACTTGTGGGTAAAGTGAGCACAGGTGCAGTGATAAGCCTCCTTTTCATCTCCTTGAAGCTTTCTTCGCATTCATCACTCCAAGAAAACTTTACTCCCTTTCGAGTTAGCTTGGTAAGAGGGTTGGAAAATCGTGAGAAGTTTCTCAGAAATCGTCGATAATATCCAGCTAACCCCAAGAAGCTACGGATATCAGTTACCGATGTTGGCCTCGGCCATCCCTCAATTGCATCGGTTTTGGAGGGGTCCACAGATATCCCATTGCTTGTGATGATATGACCCAAGAATGATACCTCCTTCAACCAGAGCTCACACTTGCTGTACTTGGCATAGAGCTTCTCCTTTCGCAAAGTCTCCAGTACAGTTCTTAAATGCTCCTCATGGTCCTCCTTGGTTTTGGAGTATATTAGAATATCATCTATAAAGACTACCACAAATTTATCTAGGTAATCTCTAAAGACTCTATTCATCAAGTCCATGAATATTGCTGGAGCATTGGTGAGTCCAAAAGGCATTACTATGAATTCATAGTGCCCGTACCTTGTACGAAAAGCAGTCTTGGGGATATCTTCCTTCTTCACCCTTACTTGATAATATCCCGACCGCAAGTCAACCTTGGAGAAGTATTGTGCTCCACGCAGCTGATCAAACAAGTCATCGATTCTTGGGAGAGGATACTTGTTCTTTATCGTGATTTTTTTATGTTCACGATAATCGATGAAAAGCCGCATTGACCCATCCTTCTTCTTGACGAAGAGGACTGGTGCACCCCATGGTGATGCACTTGGGCGTATAAACCCTTTATCCATATTCTCCTGTAGTTGTTTCTTCAGTTCTTCAAGCTCAACCACAGCCATTCTATATGGAGTCTTGGATATTGGTAGCGCCCCAGGTATAAGTTCAATTGAGAACTTAACATCTCTTCTTGGAGGAAGACCAGGAAGTTCCTCAGGAAATACTTCAGCGAATTCCCTCACAATAGGCATTTCTTCAAGGGTGGTTTCTTCCATGGACTCAATCATCTGAGCCAGATATGCGTGCTCATAAGGCAGTAATATCCATGCTTGAGATGATGGAGCTAAAGGAGATTCATCTTCCTCCTGACACTTGTAAAGAATCGGGGGTCGATTCTCCATATGGAGTGTGATTTCCCTCTCCTGAGAATTTATGTTGGCTCTATATAAGGAAAGCTAATCCATGCCAAGAATTGCATCAAATTCCACCAAAGGGAGTATGACGAGGTTCGCCGGGAAATTCTATCCACAGATTATAACAGGGGGGGGACTTATACTCATGGGACGCAATGATTTCCCCATTTGTCGTACTCACCGACATCTTTACTTCCATGATTTGTGGTGGTGCAGGGATTGTTCTACTAAACTTTTGAGATATAAAAGAATGCGTAGAACCTGAATCAAAAAGTACGTTCACTATTCTTAAATGAATAACTAGCGTACCTGTCACCACTTCGTTGTCGGGGTTCACTTCAGCAGAAGTGATGGCAAAAGCTCTTCCTTGCTGTCTTGGAGGTTGTTTATTGCCTCCGATAACCCTTGGATTAGGGCACTGATTGGCAAAATGACTCGGTTCTTTGCATTTGAAGCATTGAACAACGCATTGAGGTTCGAACGGAGCGTTCCTCCCCTCCGTCGCAGCCGCGGGTCCTTCTTTCTGACAATTAACAGCTAGGTGCCCTTCTCTTCCACACTTGGAAGCATTTTCTTGTCCCCCTAAGGCAATTTCCAGGGTGCTTCTTTCCACACTTTTGGCAAGTGGGGTGCTGGAATTTCTTAGCGCCGTTGGATTTATCCATCGGACCACCAGCATTGAAGTCCACCTTCCTCTTCTTGTCCCCATGATACCCATGTGATTCTCCGATCTCCATTTCAACCTTGAGGGAACATCGGACAATTTCCTCATAGCTGTCGAAGTCACGGATCGCTAATGCTTTCCGCAAGCTAGGCTTCATCCCACCAAAGAAGCGGTCAACCTTGCATTCGGGGGTAACGACAAATCCGGAAGTGTATCGTGCAAGCCTTGTTAAGTTTGCCTCGTAGGCTCCCACAGATTCCTCATATTTCTGCTTGAGGTAAAGGAAGTCCCTTTCCATCTTAAGACGGAGGGTGCGTGGAAAGTATTTATCGAAAAACATCTTCCGGAATACCTTCCATTCCAAAGCCTCGATCTCCTCCTCAGGCTTCGTATTTTGGATCAATGTCCACCATTGATCAGCTTCACCCTCCACACGATAAGCCGCCAGGATAACCTTCTCTTTTTCAGAGCATTGGAGGATGGAGAATATCTTTTCAATGGAGTTGCTCCATTGTTCAGCAATCGTGGGATCGGATGATCCACTAAAAGTAGGAGGCCTTTGTCTCATGAAGCTTTCAATAGCGAATTGTTCTTTCTTAGGGGGGGGGTGAACGTTCCTCTTGACCAGTGTTTCTATTCAAAACTTGAGTTAGCTGAGAGAGAAGCGTGACAAAGTTCGCGATTCCCGCTCCCATTGGATTGGGCATCTCATAAGTACAATCATCACACTGATCTTCACAACGGTTGTTAGCCCGAGTTATCCTATTATCGGCCATTGGATGGAATAAAAGGAAAGTTAGGGGTAACACATAAAGGGTAATCCAAAGACAAAAGTTGATGACTTATAAATAAACTTTAATCTCTTTAACTCATGAGTCTATAGGATTCAATCCAGGCTTTTCATGATCTTCCTTCTAACATATATCCTTAGGGTCATTTTTCCCTTAATAAGGGTTCATACTAAGATTGTGAATTTATCAAAACATATCCCCCGAGAGTGTCGTAACCAAGAGTGCAGCAAGGCCCGTTGTCGTGCACCAGTTCCCGTTCGAGTCTAGCTCAAAGCGGTGTTTTTGGGTTTTACCCCTAGGATACATCTATGCTAGAGCCGCCTCTACCTGCTTGTATCCAGACAGGGATGTATTTGTTTGATAAACCACATACTTAGTATTTACCAAAACTTAGGGATGTTTTTATTATGCTTAGTCTTGTATCTAAGGCTCTACTAGGGTTTCATAATCCCAAAAATAACTAAACCTATCCTCTGATACCAACTATGACAACCCTTCTTTTTATTACAACTTAAACATGCTTTATTACATAAAACTTCACTTGATACAACAAATAAGATCGAGAGTTTTAGTGTCTTTGGGGATTAGTATCATTACATAAAAACTTTAAACTTGAAATACAACATCCTTATTGAAAACTTCCTTTACATGACCAATACATTCCTTCGTACTTAGCATTGCATGGGACAACCTGAGGACATGCATAAGAAAAGGGTGAGCTATAAAGCCTAGTAAGGGAGTACACAATGAATAACATGAGGAGTACAATACTTGTTAGGCAATAGGCATATCAATAGAGCATAAGAGAGACATGAACATAAAGGCATGATAAAGCATGATAATCATAACATGGAAATGTGGCAACAACACTTAACATTGAATTAGCATGAGCCAAGGCTCATTGCACATGGAGCATGAGTAAACACTCATTGCACTTGAAGCACGAGTAAACCCTCGTTGCACTTGAATTATCATGATTCAACACTCATTGCACATGACTTATCATGATACTATACTTTACCCAATGCATTGGAGCGCTATAAAGGGCGCACCCTTCTTAAACATTTCTTTTCATGCATAAGTGTGCAACATGGATCATAAAACATGGATTCATAAAACATAATCATTTCTTCCATGATAAAGGAATGTGGAATTCATACATGAAACTTTATAATCAATATGTAAATGTGCATAAAGGTGAATACCCTTGATGGAGAAATGGGCATGGTATTCACTACACAAAGACATTGGCTTAGAAAATCGGTGCGATTTCGGCAGCGTAACGGCGTGACATAAGAATTCATAAAAAGGTTGATGAGAGAGAAAGGGGTTACTCATCATATTTACATGTAATGGACAGTAAGGAGATCATATATATACATGTCCCAACAATAGAAATGGAATTTATAATCATGATACAAAAGTATTGCTTGAATATAAAAGAAGAGAGAGAAGTTCCTTTCGGAATTTCGGCATAGTAACAGGTGTACATGGGAGGCATTTAATGAGAGAGAAAGGGTTCTCACATCACTCAAACAATAAGAGGGCAGTATGGGGGAGGTGAGAAACCATACCCAAACATTCATAATTGAAATCAAAAGGGCAATACAACTTAAAGAAAATTGACAAAAAAAGAGAAAGGAAGAAAACCCCTTACTTGGAAGTGTGCTTCCAAAGGCTAGAGAGAGGCTTGTGAGAGGCTTCTTGGGAGCTTGGGGCACCTTGAGAGGATTATAGAGAGAGTAGGGCAGAGGTTGGACGAACTTAAAGGGCTTTTAGTGAGGAGGAAGTGGGAGCATGGGTGGGTTTATATAGGAAAGGTGAGAGAATTCTTTATTATTTAGGTTTGGGACCCCTTATATTAAAATAATCCAAACCACAAACCATCCCATGGTATTTTCCCATGGTTTCTGGAAAAGGAAATAGGAAAAAAATATTTTACAAGGCCAAGGTCCGAAATTATTAAAAAATTAGGGTTGCTTATGTGGAGGTGAGTCACACTCCCATGGAAATTAATTTAAAAAGGCAAAGTGTTGAATAAGTCTTGAGGGCTCCATTAATGCTTTGAAAAGTGAGTCAAACAAACCCAAAACCTCATTATTTTAATGATAAAACACATATTGGCCGAACATATGGATTATGGTATTTTATTACATCACCATTGGGTCATTATGATGTCATAAAACACATTATATATTTAAATGGTATTTAATTTTTACCCAAAAATTTGACTGTCTTAGAAAATTATGAAAAATTCACCGTTGGAAAATTTCGACGTCCTGATTCCAAAAATAATATTTATTTTATCTAAATAATTTTCTAAATATGTGAATTTTTACTTTTAAAATAAAAACCGACATTTATAAAAAATTCACGGGTTTTGACAGAAATGGCTTTCAAACCTTAATAAAATTTTTTATTGCATTCATAAAATTATAAGATCATTTATATTTAATAAAAATTAATTTAATATTAATAATAATATTTTATTAAAATATTATTTAATTCAAAAATCCTTTAATTTAATAAAATATAATTCTTAATTAAATAATAACTAAAAACACTATTTGTACTTTAAAAACTAATTACAATGTATCAAAAATGACTAGAAATTATATTCATTATTATATACAAAAAATAATGTACATGAACATGGTGCTACTTATTTTTTACATAACCCCTTAAAATAGCCGCATAATACCTAAGGGTAAGGTGTGCGATGGTGACAGACTCTTGGGGTTGCTCGGATAACATCGCTCGAGTGGTAATCTCTATCAACTTCCATTTTTCCAGTAGACGATCACATTAGAGCTTGACTTGATGAAGCTCAGCTTGGGCTTGGTCAAGGGAAAAGCCCAAAGACGCCACCTCCTTTCCGAGCTCCGACAAATGGGCTTCGTAAGGGGCAATTCTACTGGATGAGGCCATCGCTTCCTTTGTCTGAGTAGAAAATTGGTTCGTTAAAGCCTTATATTTAAACTACCCAGATTATCACTGTTCAACGGCTATAAAAGTAACGGTCACAAATCTTAACGTTAAACTAAAGAAGTTGACATCTTATAAAAACATTTTTTTCATAAAGAAACATTTAACTGGATCAAGAGGGATTTTCCATTAATGAAATTTTGGGTCGTTACATTGTATAAATTTTACTCCTTTATCTAAGATCAAAAATGATTTATCATAGTTGGAAATAACATCATAGAATTGAACAAAATCATTATTTTGAACATGTGAGGGGTCAGTTACTTCTTCAATAGGGATATATAGACACATAATATACATGAGTTGTATTAGGTGGGACTCTTAGGTGACAGGACACCACTCCGATGTGATCAAGGATCTTAGATGGGTCAATGAATCTAGGGATAATCTTTTCCTTATTTTGCAATCACATGAATTTGTTATATGGTGATATATTCATGAAAATTTTATCACCAACATCAAACTCAATGTCCAATTAATGATTACATGCATAGATTTTTTCCTCTATTATGTGGATTTCATATAGTTCTAAATCATTTGAAGATTCTCTTTCATATCTTGTATAAGATAATGTACCATCATCTTACACTCAAAAACATATACTAGAATGTCGGAGTCTGACCTCACTTCAAATAATAATCCTCAAATGTTTCCATTTGAATTCTATAATGGAATATGTTGTTATATGAACACATAACTATATGAAGGTGTTGTGGACAACATCCATTAAAATAAATTGAATGTGATGTCACCATATCATTTAGAGTTTTAGTGGTGCTTATAGACGTACCACATGTGTTTGTGTGATATGTAATGATGAATATCAATTCTGTATCAAAATCATGTCGTAGTCCTCTCAAAACCATTTTAGAAAACTTGGATCTCAAAAAAATTTAAAAGATCTAGAATCCACATGTTTTATTACAAATTCCCTAATTTAAATTTTATCATGTTGATATTGAGAGATATATTACTTAATAATAATGAAAGGTGTTGGATTTTTAATGCGATCAACTAACAACAAAATAGAATTCATACCTCTAGATTCCAGGGGTATTCCCATGAAATAAATCCATTTTTATACCATAAAATATCCATAATTGTATAATAAATTATATCACCATACCATATAATTCTATTACTAAACCTAAACTTGTTGTTATTCCATGCATGATGATATGAATTCAATAATATATCTCTTCATCTTATCCTAGAATTAATTTTTCTTCAAATCACTAAACATCATAGTTCTTCATTGATGAATAAAGAAGGATTGTATATGTACATCATCCAAAAGTTTCATCTTCAGTTCTAATATTTATGGGACACATATCTCTGTTCCCAAACATAAAAATCTAAATTTAGAAAATATGGAATTAAAAATATTTAATACCTTATTTTTTACCAATTCATAACCATTATAAGGCTCTTTGATCCACTTATGATTGGATAGTTGAGATGTCACATGAGAAATGGTGGATGAACACCATTTTATTATTCTCATATCCATCTTTTTCATGTCCAGGTTGATTGGATCAGTTGAAATACTCATCATGGATAGAGTTTCGGGATCCATATACTCCGATCATGTACCAATTTGTTTACTTTCTCGGATGGTAATGGAATAAATATTACTAATTATTTACCATCTATCAGCACATATATTAGCTCATATTAAACCGCTTTTGTGTAAATATATAATTCAATATTTTTTTATATTAATATATTTAAATATTATATCCATAGAGATAATAGCTCTAAATATTTAGTGTTATAATTACAAAGGACAATTTTATTTCTTGTGTTGGGAAGTTATACTTATGGATCGTAAATAGTTGGAGGCATAAGATATCACTTTTTCATCATTCTTGAGTACACAACCAAGCCATTTTTGAGTGAATCAATTTATACCACAAATCCTTCGATGTAATTTGTAATTTGACCACATGTATAGTGAAATCCTATTCATCATCTATTTAATAAATTCTTCATATTCGTTTTTCTATAAAAAATGAATCCTTTATGATTTTTCATGTTTTGGGGGATTTCCAACTATAGGCCCAATGGTTTAATGTATGTAACCCTTTCATTATTATTAATTTTTAATTTTCTTTAATGTTTGGAACAGTTTGGAAGTATTTTGGAATGCTTTTGTGACTTTATAAAGATGAAACACTAGTGGAAACTCTGAAACACTTTTAGAAAATTGTGCAAAATGAAAAGGGGCTAAGAGGACGGTACACTGTTAGTCCCATGATTTTTACAAAGCATCAAACCACCTAGGAAAACCCATGAAAAGTGGGGAAAATCATTTTTAGGGTTCTCATAAAATTTCTATAATCGCATGGGCCAACTATGTGAGTTCCCCTTGGGACACAGTTTAGAAAATGTTTAGCGCATTTATTGACAAAAAAATCAACCAACCATGCGTAGTTTAAAAATAAGATCCTTGGTAAATGGATTATGGATGTGGTTAACATTAAACACCTCATTTTTTCTCCAAATAGACAATAACTCATGATTTTTTCTTCCTAAAAGAAATAGATACTTCCCTTCCAATTTTAAAGCAACATGGGGGTGTTTTATAGGGCTTTGAATCCTGATTCTAAAATTAAGCCTTTATTTATCGTCGTTTTTTGTGGATTTTCATAGATCAGCATTCTCCACTATATCTAATTATTATATCTAGTAAAATATGGATTTATATATGTGTATTGACGCCAATAATGATTATATTTGTCTGTAATGCTGTTTGAGTAAGAGATCTACACTTTTTTGATGATATAACTGAATTTCATTGGTGTTTTACTTCTGTTATTTATTTTCAAATTAATTACTGATATATGAGGCGTTATTATCAAGACCAATTATTATATATTTTAAATCTTTGTTTCATGTTTTTTAAATTTATTCAAATTTAGAGTTATAATGATTATGAAAAGAATGGTAGAAACCTTATTTATTGATGGATTCTTGAATTATGTTTATGATGGTATTGGGTTGTTCAAAGTACATTGTTTTCATGACATTAAAATGATGAATTTAGAAAATGGGTCTCTTGGATTCTTGTAAACTATTTGTTTAAAATGTTTTCAATAACTGAATAGTTTTATTGAAATGGATGGAAATGGTTCATTTTAATTTGTTTTGGTGTACATGAGTTTTTTGAGTTCATTCACCTGAGTATAGAAGTGTCAAGGATGCATTCTTGTGTGGGTGAGTGTGTGTGAATCGTAGAATAAATATCAAAAAAGAAATGTGAAACAATTTAATGAATTGTTTATTCCCATTACATGGAATTTTTTGTAGTTATTAATATTCCAATGTTGTTGTAGATTGTTAAACTATTTAATGTTGTTTTATATAAAATTTTTATACAAATGTGCTAACTTGTTCTATCATAGTGGCATGAATAGAAACATTAACTTGGGAAAACCTAATGAAATTAATCACACACCCCTAATTTTGATCATTACTCAATTTTTAGTTATCATTCATTTGGATACATTCAATGGAAGGGTATCAATATCATTTATTGGTGCTTCGTGATATGGGGGCTATTTTTTGGAGTTGGAGCATGGATCATATTATGAGGTGTGGAGTCATGTATCAGGGGATTTGGGTTATTTTGGTTTTGTTTTCAAATATCGTACCATTTTGTGACTCGATTTTGAAATAAATATTATTAAATTATGTGTTTAAAATTATTATCATTCATCCTGTAGTGGTATTTTTTTTGGGAATTTATGTGAGGGTTGTCTTATTTTCCACGGTAAAATCATCCCTAATAAGTTAATGAAGCTATTGGAAATTATTTCAAGCCAATGTCACCTTGGTAATGTATCTTAAGGCCATGAAATATTTCATAACCTTATCAATCCAATGATGAGGGATAGGATATTTTAAATGTATCAATTTTGGTTAATCCAAAATCAATTTGAGACAAGTGATCATCATTTCAGTAAGTCATTGTGTTAAAATTCATTTTGGTCTATTCATTTTGTCGTGTTGGTAGAATGGAGTTGGATTTTAGGGATATTAAATGTAAATGGAAAAAATATATAACTAACATATTTTTCCTGATGATTATTTTACCAAGGAGTTTGGTACATAAGTTTTTTGGAGACACACATATAAATTGGAATCTCTTTATCATGGGGTTTTCCGATGAGACGAGCACAACATGAATTTTAGAAATGAATCCTCCCTAAGAGTTTATAAGTCATTTTGACAAATTATTTGATGCAAAATATATGATTTTTGAAAAATTGACCAATTAAATTTCAAATGTATGATTTTGAAAAGAGAATATTTGTGTTATTTTGAAAAGTGATTGATTTTAAAAAAAATATTTAAATTTTTCATAAATGGTTGAATGTTGAAATACATGATTTTGGATTTCCATGTTGTTATATTTGTGATTTGAAAATTTCAATTATTGATACTTCAGTTGATAGAGAGTGTGATTCATGGTTTATGATGTGTTTGTAGACTATGTAATGTGGGTGGCATCATAGAAACCAATTAAGGGATGCTTATATGAATTTTTTTTCACATGATATATAGGTGAACCATGAGATGGTTCAGTGGATAGTCCACTATTTTTAGGTTATGGACCAATGGGATATGATAGAAGAAAAAATTCATATGGATCTTTCCATCATGTTCTTGAACAACATTCCACCCATATTTCATGGTTATTTATAACCAGGGAATGTGTAGGTGTAGATGAACATGATTAAATAAATCCACATTTTATTAAGAACACCACAAGTGATGAACATAGTGTAACATCTCATGTAAATAAAGAATAAAACATTTTCATATTTATTAATAATTGTGAGTTAAATATTAATTTTACTTTAAAGGGGTTGCTATGTTCGATAGCGTACCCGACACGCAACAAAGAGTTTCTTTGAAATCTTACGTTGCACACTAGTAATAAAATAATATTATTTAAAATGTTAGTTTACACGTAGCCGTTGTATTGGCGTGAATGAATAGAAATAACTAAAATATGATTATATATGTTTTTTTAAATGTTTTTAAATTTATCCAATAAAAGATAAAGCCTTAAAATAAGAAAACAATTAAATTTTAGGAATGTATACTCTATTTTGCAATAAAAGGTCGAACTATCGCCTTTTGATGGTCAAACCTATTTAAATAAAGTTTTGTTCACTATTATACATTATATTGGACCAAATAAAACTCTTATTTAGAATTGGGACATCAAAATTTACTTGGTTTAAATTTTTGGTATTTTTCCGATAAAGTTCATTTTTAATGAATAGTGAAAAATGTTGTATTTTAATTCAAAAACTCATTTTAATATAATTTATTAAGATGATTAGATAATATTATGAAGTGTTTTTAAAGAGAAATTATATTATATTTTTACCATTTAATCCAATAGTGGACGTTGGAATTAATATCACTTTGAAATCGGACTTGAACTAGTGTCAATCTTTGGATATATTTTGTTTCATAAAAACACGCTATTTTCTTTGACAGCGGAAATTAATTATTAAATTAATTAATGCAACTTATATGTTTTGAATTTTTTAAGATTGAAATCATTATTGAATTTGGATTATCAAATATATATTAGGGTGTAGTTTTGGTATTTTTCTGAAAAACTTCAATTTTTGATGAATAGTGAAACCACTAAGTGGTACTTAAAAAAACAGATTTTTCATTTAAATGAAAATTTACCACCTTTGTGTTTTTAATTTCAAAAATCCAACATACATGGTTGTCCTTAATAAGTAAAATTTGTTTTAATGGGACTAAAATAATTTTGTGGCAAATAGTAACTTTTAAGTCTTAATCACGATTAGAGGTAATTAGTGTAGTTTAAGGTAAAAATAATGTTTTAATAATATGAAATGAACGTGACACAAGTCCTAACATTATTGTATGTGTCATGGTAGACCATGAAAATACATGGGTCAGCTTGGGGACCCCATGGATCCATATTGGTTGGAAAATGACATAAATAACTTTTTATTTAATGTTAAAATAAAAATGTCACAAACTTGAGTTGTTTTAATGAAACAATTTTTAAATGGGGTTATACAAGTCAACATTTTGACTATAAAAATTCATTAGAAATCAAAAATGAATTCCTAAAACATGATATTTTTTTATAATTTGTAGACATTAAAAAAAATTAAATTATTTCTGACACCATGATGATGAAGTGATTACCTCATTATTTAACGATTTAAATAAAATGGAAAGATAATGTAAAATAGAAGACCTAAACATGTCCAAAACCTATTGTATGGGTGAATTTAGAACCCTTATCACCTTATCCTCGAAATAAATCAATTTGGGACCATTGAAATCCGAAACTCATTCTAAATTAATGTAACATTTCCTTACATTCGAAGAGTGCCCCTCCTCTCCTCTTATAAAAGGCCCCCACCTCTACCACCTTACCCACACCTCTTAAGCCTTTGGATCGGCCAAACCCTTCCCATTTATTCTCTCCAAATCCCTCTCTTACTCTGAGAAGCCTCAATTTGGGTAGAAGTCTTTCCAAGGAAGCCTTTGAGCTCAAATCAAAAAGCGTTACCCGATTTATAGGTTGTGTCTTCTCTTGTGATCTTTTGTTTTATTTTGCTTCTCCAACCCCGTAAACTCTTTTTATTATTTTCTTTTGTAACAAATACAGTATCTTCAATATACTAGGATGTTTTTATGATAATTATTAGAGCTAAAGTTACCCACACCTTCATCTAATGGTTAAAGAACATACTGTTTCTGTGGATCGTGAATTTCTGCCTCACAAAACGATGATTGTTCAACACTCATATAACACCTTAAAAGGTGGACATTAAGATGTAACTATATTTATATATGATATATAATATGTTTATGTTTTACTTTAGCTTCTGTATTTTTCATTTGTGACATACCTTTATGGTTTCCATTATGGGTAAACACGATAATTGCATTTTAGGAAGTGCGGACTACCGCCCCCTCAAAGTGATTTGATTCGTTAATGCCATATGTGGGACGTATAAAAGATGTATTTAAAGTTATATGATGTTATAATGGAATTATAATATACCTTTATATCATTATGTTTTTTCATTCCATTATATTATGAGATTGAGATAAAAGTAGCGTTCTTGCGTACGTACGGCTTACCGTCTCCAGGAACGGTGCATTTCATTTCTTATCCTCAAATGTAATGTACTATTATAAGTACATATAATGGATATATATAATGTATTTTACATCTAAATGATGAATATAATTCTAGAATTAAAATATACATATCTCTCATTTAGTTTTATTTCCATTAATATGACATAGAAATGAAAGAAGCGTTCATGCGTACGTACGGCTTACCATCTCCATGAACGGAGCATTTCATTTCGTACCAATAAATGATTATGTAATATTATAAATACATGTATATTCTGGATATATATGATATATATGATATCCAAATCATAAATATCAATCTGGATATAATGAACCTTTGACCACACGAACAACATGTAATTGAAAGAAGTCCACTTTCGACTTAAGAACCAAATATCGACAAAAAAACATTATTAACATAAATGATTAAAAAATGTTTATAACATGGTAATAAGTGATATAAATGTAATAATGAACTTTAAAAATGTTCTTAAGCAAGTCATAATTAAAACTAGTTTATTATTCAGGAGATTAAAGAGAAATCAAGTCACGTCAGACACGATGTAAGGGACTTCGTCTCAATCTCCTTTCATTGAGGCATATTTTGTTTTATACACAACAATCTTTTATATGGTGTATAAACCCCCTTTGACTTTTAATTTTATACAAAAGGAATATTTTTCTACGAAGCGTTTTACAAAATGACAAAAAGGAATGTTTCTTTTATCCAACGTGGTGACAACGACCTTTTTCTCCGCCGCAAGTATTATTTGGTCTTTGGCTTACTCAACAAGCCATAATGTTTTTTTAAACGAAATAAATACCATATACTCTTTTATGTATTTTGGTATTGAAAATGGTTTTTATAATGGATTTGTTATGTCAATATATTTAAGTGATATATTGTGATCAAAGTGTGGAAATGTTTTTTTTTCAATTATATTTGTTTTATGTTTTATGATTTTATAATGGTACTTGGATATTTGATGGGTGGTTACATGATTAACCATATGATGGGTGGTTCCATGAATACCAGGACGGGTGGTTACGTTATAACCTCCAATGCATTGGGTATGGAAGTCGGCTGTATGGCTATTCCATTAAGTATGTATGGAAGTCGGCCGTATAGCTATTCTGTTAAGTGATATGTGTCGAAGTCGATCGTATGGTTATTCCACTTAAGTATGTTTATGTCCCAAGTTACCTTTATATGTTATGTGTTCTTTATATGGGTTTTATAGTAATATTTTGGTTACAAAATGGTAATTAATGTTATTTTATTTAGTGAAGAGGTTTTACTACTTCATAATGGTGAAGGTATTACTTTGATAAAGTATACATGGTTTACTTGATGTTTGAAAAACTTACAGTTTTCATTCCTTGTGTATCCCTTACTGCACTTTTTATGCTCACACCAAGTTTTTTTGAAATGTTTTTCACAGGACTAAATGTAGAATAGGGTCAAGGATGGGATCAATGGAAAGTCATGCTATCTAAAACATGGAACTAGACATGTTTCTTTTTAAGTGTTTTTATTTTGTGGAAAATTAGTATAAGTGTCTACTTTGTAATCTTTTGAGATGTAATAGTTATGACCTAATTCTCTAAAACTCTAAACCTGAAAAGATCCACAATTTTAATTATTCATTTAATTCAATATTAAGTAAGGTTTAAGGTTGTGGCCTTATAGTTGGTATCAGAGGAAAAGGAGGTAGGAATGTATCCGATCCTTGGGAACTCTCATTTGTGAGTGTTGGACGAAGCATGGCTCTCCACCCAAGGGCTTCATGAGGAAATGGCTGCCACTGGGGATGGTGGTGTGTCCCACCCAGGGGGTGTAGCCGCCCATGGAGTTCCCTGATAACTATCAATTATAGTCCACTAGAAGTAATTCCAGACCGTTATAGTTGGTATCAGAGGTCGGTTTAGACAACTTTAGGAGTTAGAAAAGTGTTAAATTATAAATTAATTTATGGTATTATTGAAATGATATATCATTTATGGATTACCATGTTGCTTCTCATAATATATTTCTGTGTTAAGAATGGTTTTTCATAGAGGGAACAGAACAGATTTTCGTGGAAGGCATATAGAGGGAATTGACCATTCAAATCAGAATCCTGAGATGGTCAGAATCAGAACTAAACAGTTTGTTGCAGTGATGGCTCAGTTGACTCCGGTTATAAATGGTGGTTGTTTTTATTGATGATAATTTAGTGTTTTATAAAAGTAAAGAGGAGCATGAATGTCATTTAATGATTATCTTGCAAACCATAAAAGAAAAGAAACTGTATGTAAAATTTATCAAGTGTGAGTTTTGGTTACAACAAATATCTTTCCTTGGTCACATTGTTTCAAAAGATGGCATAACTGTTGATCCTGGTAAAACAAAAGTTTTTGAAGAATGGCCAAGACCCACCAATGTAACCGAGATCCATAGTTTTCATGGTTTGGCATGTTACTACTGAAGGTTTGTTGAAAATGTTTCATGGTTATCTGGTCCAATGAATATGCTAACTCGGAAGGGTGTTAAGTTTATCTGGACAAAATAATGTGATGATTATTTTCAGAAGTTGAAAAGAAGATTGGTGAATGCTTCAGTTTTGGAACCTCTTTACAAGAATGGTGAGTTTGTTATATACATTTATGCTTCATTGAAAGGACTTGGTTGTGTCCTAATGTAGAATAATCAGGTAATTGCATATGCTTTACGTCAGTTGAAAACTCATGAGGTAAATTACCCCACATATGATTTGGAATTAGCTACTGTTGTTTTTGCTCTAAAAATTTGGTGGCATCATTTGTATGGAGTAAAGTGTGAAATATATACTAATAAAAAAAATTTAAAGTATATATTCACTCAGAAATAATTGAACATGAGACAGAGGAGATGGATAGAATTAATCAAGGATTATGAATGTACAATACATTACCATCCAGGAAAAGCAAATAAAGTGGCTGATGCTTTGAGTCGAAAAAGTAATTCTTCATTAACCGTGCTATGTTTGGAATGATATCCTTTGGTTTTTGATTTGATGAACTTTGGCATGGAAGTTTTATGTGCAAGAAGTCCTTCTGTTTTGTTTCAGGTATCGGTGAAATCTTCTCTATCAGACAGAATTAAGCAAGCACAGAAGCACGACAGTGAGTTGCAGAAAAATGTAGAGCTGGTTCAGAAGGGTAAGTTGCCTGAATTCAACATTGATAATGATTGTTTTTTGAGGTTTGGGAAGAGATTATGTGTGCCTTGTGATTCACAGTTGAAGAATGAATTGTTAGGTGAGGTTCATAGTTCCCCATTTTATGTTCATCCTGGAAGTACTAAGATGTACAAAGATCTGCGGGAGTATTACTGGTGGGATGGAATGTAAAGAGATATTACTCATTTTACTATGAAGTGTTTGACTTGTCATCAGGTTAAAGCAGAGAGATAGTTAACAAAAGGGATGCGTCATCCCTTACCAGTTCCAGAGTAGAAATGGGAAAATATATCCATGGACATTGTTGTGGGATTACCGAGGACATCTCGAGGTAATAATGCAATCTTGTTTATCGTTGATCGATTGACTAAATCTGCTCATTTCCTTCATATTCGAGATACTTTCTCTCTAGATCAACTTTCTCATTTGTATCTTAAATAGATATTCAGGTTACATGGAGTTCCTCTCTCCATTGTATCTAATCATGATCCTAGGTTTACTTCTAACTTTTGGAAAGGCCTTCAGAAGTCATTGGGTACTGAATTAAATTTTATTACATCTTTTCATCCACAATCATATGGGCAGTCAGAACGAACAATTAAGACCATGGAGGATATGCTACGTGCATGTTCTATGGATTATCAGGGATGTTGGGAGAAATATATTTATTTGTTTGAGTTTTCATCTAATAACAATTTTCATTTAGTATACAGATGGCTCCATTTGAGGCATTATATGGGAAATGGTGTCGAAATCCGTCTTTTTGGGATGATGTAGGTGAAAGGAAGCTGATGGGACGAGAATTGTTAGAAGAGATGGGAGAAAAAGTTATGTTGATTCAGAAACACATGAGAATAGCTCAGAGCAGGCAGACGAGTTATGAGGATAACCGGAGGACGGATCTATCTTTCAAGGTAGGTGATCATGTTTTTTTTCAAAGTTTCACCATGGAAAAGTGTGATGCGATTTGGTAAGAACGGAAAGCGGAGTCCAAGGTTCATTGGACCCTATGAAATTCTGGAGAAAGTTGGATCAGTTGATTATCGAGTGGCTTTACCTCCGAGTTTATCTCATGTACACAATGTTTTTCATGTTTCGATGTTGAGAAAGTATATGCCAGATCCATCCCATGTTTTGATCCTAGAGGTAGTTCAGTTGGAAGAGAATCTCTCTTATGAAGAACAACCGGTCAAGATTCTTGACCGTAGAGAGCAGGTGTTGCGGAATAAGGTAATTCACTAGGTAAAGGTTTTTTGGAAAAACCATATGGTTGAAGAGGCAACGTGGGAATCTGAAAATTCTATGAGGGATAAATACCCCCACTTATTTTGATAAGTGAATAAAATTGTGAGGACACAATTACCAAAAGGGGAGAAGGATGTAACATCCCAGGTAAATAAAGAATAAAACATTTTAATATTTATTAATATTTGTGAATTAAATTTTAATTTTACTTTATAGGGGTTTCTATGTTCGATAGCATATTGGACACGCAACAAAGAGTTTTTTTTGAAATCTTACGTTGTACACTAGTAATAAAATAATATTATTTTACATGTTAGTTAACACGTAGCCGTTGTATTGGAGGGAATGAATAGAAATAACTAAAATATGATTATATATATTTTTTAAATGTTTTTAAATTTATCCAATAAAAGATAAAGGCTTAAAATAAGAAAAAAATTCAATTTTAGGCATGTATACTCTATTTTGAACTAAAAGGTCGAACTATCGCCTTTTGATGGAGAACCCTCTTTAAATAATGTTTTGGCCCCTATTATATATTATATTGGACCAAATAAAACTCTTCTTTAAAATTGAGACATCAAAATTTACTTTGTGTGAATTTTTGGTATTTTTCCGATAAAGTTCATTTTTAATGAATAGTGAAAAATGTTGTATTTTAATTCAAATCCTCTTTTTAATATAATTTATTATAATGATTAGATAATATTATGAAGTGGTTTTAAAGTTAAATTAGATTATATTTTTACCATTTAATCCAATAGTGGTCATTGAAATTAATAACACTTTGAAATCGGACTTGAACAAGTGTCAATCTTTTGATACATTTTGTTTCATAAAAACACTCTATTTTCTCTGACAGCAGGAATTAATTATTAAATTAATTAATGAAACTTATATGTTTTTAATTTTTTAAAATAGAAATCATTTTTTAATTTGGAATATCAAATATAGGTTAGGGTGATGTTTTGGTATTTTTCTGAAAAACTTCAATTTTTGATGAATAGTGAAACCACTAAGTGGTACTTAAAAAAACTGATTTTTCATTTAAATGAAATTTTAGAACCTATGTGTTTTGAAATTCAAAAATATGACATACATGGTTGTCATTATGAAGTAAAATGTGGTTCAATGGGATTAAAATAATTTTTTGGTGAATAGTAACTTTTATGTCTTAATCGAGATTAGAGGTAATTACTGTAGTTTAAGGTAAAAATAATGTTTTAATAATATGAAATGAACTTTACACATGTCATAACATTATTGTATGTGTCATGGCCGACCATGATAATCCATGGGTCAACTTGGGGACCCCATGGATCCACTTTGGTAGGAAAATGACAAAAATATCTTTTTATTTAATGTTAAAATAAAAATGTCACAAACATGAGTTGTTTTACTAAAAAAACTTTTTAAATGGGGTTATACAAGTCAAAATTTTGACTATAAATATTCATGAGAAAGGTAAAAATATTTCCTACAACATGATATTTTTTTATAATTTTTAGACATTATATAAATTAAATTATCTATGACACCATGATGATGTAGTGATTACCTCATTATTTAACGATTTATATAAAATGGAAAGATAATGTAAAATCTAAGACATAAACATGTACAAAACCTATTGGATGGGTGAATTTAGAACCCTTATCACCATATCTTAGAAATACATCAATGTGGGACCATTAAAATCCGAAACTCATTCTAAAATAAAGTAACATTTCCTTAGTTTCCAAGAGTGCCCCTCCTCTCCTCTTATAAAAGGCCCCCACCTCTACCACCTTACCCACACCTCTCAAGCATTTGGATCGTCCAACCCCTTCCCATTTTTCCTCTCCACATCCCTCTATTACTCCTAGAATCCTCAATTTTGGTAGAAGTATTCCCAAGGAATCTGTTGAGCTCAAATCAAAAAGAGTTACCCGATTTAAAGGTAGTGTCTTCTCTTGTGATCTTTTGTTTTATTTTGCTTCTCCAACCCCATAAACTCTTTTTATTCATTTCTTTTGTAACAACTCCAGTATATTAAATATACTAGGATGTTGTTATGATATGTATTCGAGCTACACTTACACACAACTTCATCTAATGGTTAAGGAACATACTATTTCTGTGGATGGTGAATTTCTACCTCACAAAATGATGATTGTTCAACACTCATATAACACCTTAAAAGGTGGCCATTAAGATGTCACTATATTTATATATGATATAAAATATGTTTAAGGATTACTTGATATTCTGTATTTTTTATTTGTGGCATACCTTTATGGTTTCCATTTTGGGTAAACATGATAATTTCATTTTAGGAAGTGCGGACTACCGCCCCCTCAGAGTGATTTGATTCGTTAATTCCATATGTGGGATTTATAAAGGATGGATTTATAGTTATATGATGTTATACTATAATTATAATATGCCTTTATATCATTATTTTTTTTCTTTCCTTTAAAGTATGAGATAGAGATGAAAGTAGCATTCATGCGTACGTACGGCTTACCGTCTCCATGAACAGTGCATTTCATTTCTTATCCTCAAATGTAATGTAATATTATAAGTACATATAATGGATATATATGATATATGTTACATATAAATGATGAATATTATTCTGGAATTAAAATATACATATCTCTCATTTAGTTTTAATTCCATCAATATGACATAGAAATGAAAGTAGCGTCCATGCGTACGCACGGCTTACCGTCACCATGAACGGTGCATTTCATTTCTTACCTCTAAATGATTATGTAATATTATAAATACATGTATATGATGGATATATATGATATATATGATATCCAAATCATAAATATCGATCTGGATATAATGAACCTTTGACCACATGAACAACATGTAATTGAAAGAATTCCACTTTCGACTTAAGAACCAAATATCGACAAAACAAACATTATTAACATAAATGATTACATAATGTTTATAACATGGTAATAAGTAATATAAAGGTAATAATTAACTTTAAAAACGTTTTTAAACAAGTCTAAATTAACACTAGTTTATTATTCAGGATATTAAAGAGCAATCGAGTCACGTCGAACACGAGGTAAGGGACTTCGTCTCAATCTCCTTTCATTGAGGCATATTTAGTTTTATACACAACTTTATTTTAAATGGTGTATAAACCCCCTTTGACTTTTAATTTTATACAAAATGAATCTTTTTCTATGAAGCATTTTATAAAATGACGAAATGGAATGTTTCTTTTAACGTACGCGGTGACAACGACCTTTTCCGCCACTGCGGGTAATATTTGGTCTTTGGCTTCCTCAACAAGCCGTAATATTTTTTTAAAATGAAATAAAAACCATATACTCTTTTATGTATTTTGGTATTGCAAATGGTTTTTATAATGTATTTGTTATGTCAATATATTTAAGTGATATATTGTGATCAAAGTGTGAAAATGTTTTCTTTTCATTATATTTGTTTTATGTCTTCTGATTTTATAATGGTACTTGGACATTTTACGGGTGGTTATGTGATTAACCATATGACCGGTGGTGCCGTGAACAACAAGATGGGTGGTTACTTTATAACCTCAAATGCATTTGGTATGGAAGTCGGCCGTATGGAAATTCCATTATGTATGTATGGAAGTCGGCCGTATGGCTATTCCATTAGGTGATATGTGTTGAAGTCGACCGTATGGTTATTCCACTTAAGTATGTTTATGTCCCAAGTTACCTTTATATGTTAGGTGTTCTTTAAATGGGTTGCATGGTAATCTTTTTGTTACAAAATGGTAAGTAATGTTATTTTATTCAGTGAAGAGTTTTTACTACTTTATAAAGGTGAAGGTATTACTTTGATAAAGTATACATGGATTACTTGATGTTTGAAGAACTAACTGTTTTCATTCCTTGTGTATCCATTAGAGAGCTTTTAATGGTCACCCCAAGTTTTTTTGAAATTTTTTTCACAGGACTTAATGTGGAATAGGGTCAAGGATGGGATCAATGGAAAGTCATGCTACCTAAAACATGGAACTAGAAATGTTTCTTTTTAAGAGTTTTTATTTTATGGAAACTTAGTAGAAGTGTCTACTTTGTAATCTTTTGAGATGTAATAGTTATGTCCTAATTCTCTAAAACTCTAAACCTGAAAATATCCTCAATATGAATTATTCATTTAATTAAATATTAAGTAAGGTTTAAGGCTAGGGCCTTATACATAGATTTGGTGACATATATGCTAAAGGATCTAGAATGACAAGGATCATATTTACAACTTCAAGCTAAATTAGAACATGCCCTTGAATGGAGTGATTTTGATGATTTTTCAACAAAACATTATATCCTCATTTGTTCTTGATTTCATGATCAGAAAATATTTATTCATTAAGATTGTGAGACCCATAGAGATAGATTATATAGCTTAATTAATAAATATAGTGTACTATTCACATAATGTTATGGATTGTGCATCCTTGATTAGACACATTTAATTAATCGTGGATGAGTTACCAGATTCAATGAAATAATTCACTTCTTTTTATTGTAGATTACACAGATATGTCAATAAAGAACATGTGGAAGAACGATACATATCAGGAGCAATGGGTTGAGGGTGCATATTGATACCTATTGTAAATGGTGGGAACTCTAACGCTAAGGGAGAGAGGAAGAGGGACTTGTATTTACAACGTGGGAGTATAAATTAGAACATGATGAATAGTTTGATGTATCATCCTTCAAGATCCATGATAAAATTTGGATGTTTTCATTGTCATTTGTTCTAACACATGATGTAAGAGTGTATGACAACACCGATATGATGTTACAATGGGACTGATAATGGGAATATTCATCACTATTGTCACATTCCCCTAATGATGGGTGTTTGAGAATATTATCAGGTGTCATGTATCATATGATCCAATGTGATGAGTGCTACATAATCCAATTTTCAGCATAATAGAGAAATCAATGGTGATTCCAGAATAGCCATGACCCATCAAAAAAATGCAATCTCCACCAGAAAAATAAGGTACAAATACTATCTAAACAATTACAAAATGATGACCATGTTATTTTTGATAATTAATCTGGACCATCTATGGTGAGTGGTATGATTCTTTTGAAATATACGGTTATAAGTTTTCTGATATGGGTGCATCCATGTCCTTTATTTCTTCCCAGGTTGTTGGTTTTCTATGTTTCAAATTTGAGATGATTCTTTCTGTGATGAAAAGTCAAGAACTTCATGGTAATATATAATGTCAATTCTACATATATAGATAATGTTCTATGAAAATTTATCGATCTAAGATTATATGGTTCTTCCATATTCCTAAGATAGATTATCGTGATATAATCCTTCATATGTATTGGTTGACAATGTTCAAGGCTCACATAGACTTACAAACCATATAGGTGAATTTCACAACTGAGGATGGAATGGAGAATCTCTTTGAATTGGAATGGTATGTAAATTAATGTGAAAACATCTTCTTGGAACAATAATATTGAATTATATCTTACAAGTTGAAATCATAGACTCTGACATAGATAGAGGATATCAATTATATCTGTTTATAGTAGTGGCTGCCCACTTTCTAGATGTTTTACCTGAAATTTTACTAGGATTTCCACCTAGGTGAGACGTAGAGTTTATGATTCATATCCTACTACTGAATAACTACATTTTCCTACCATATTACCTGATTGAATCAAATTAATTAATGGATACAAAAGTTTATTTGGAAGAGTTGGAATGAAAATGTTACATGCGATATAGTATATCTTTTTGGGAAACAACTATCTTGTTTGTCAAAAAAGATGATGGATAAATTAGGTTGTTTGTGGATAATCATAGACATAATCATGTTATAATAATGAATCAGTATCCAATTCCACACAATAGAGATCCATTTGATCATATTTTGGCAACCCAATGTTTCTCTAAAATTTACTTTAAATTAGGATAAAACGAATTACTTGTTCAGAAGGACGATATTACCAGGACATCTATTAAAAGAATATTTTAACATTTTCAATATGTGGTAATGAATTTAAGACTTATGATTTCAGAAATTATCTATATGTAATTGATGAATCAGGTATTTCATAGGTATCTAGATTCTTTTGTGGTTGTTTTTTGGATGAAATATTGGTATATTAATAGTCAAGGTCTAAGAATGAGCTACACATAGAGACAATGTTGGTAAACATGATGGGTCATCTATTGTATTCAAAATAATAAATGTTTTACTTTGGGATATAATATAAAAATTTCCATTTCCATGTAATATCTGAAAGAGTTGTTTCTATGAATGTAGAAAAGAGAAATTATATTATCTATTAGAAATCGATATATAATGTATTCGAGATACAAATTATCCATGGATTCTTTTTATCACCAATGGTTTTTGATGATCTGTCATGACTAAATTTTCCAATGATAGATTTGATAAAGAAAATTTTTCCATTATCATGTTACGAGGAATGATAGAGCCCTTTTTAATAGTTTATTTTTTTCCTCACATCATTACCTATTTTGATATTGCTGGAATTAGGACAAGGGTACATTGTGTAATGTGATGCTTCAAGATCTGGGCATGTAGGTGTTCTCATGAAATGAATCTATGTTGTTGCTTATGGATCCTAGAATCCATGGGTACGTGAAGAGAATTTACCAAAATGTAATTTGTAATTAGTCTTCCTAGTCCATGATGTGAATAATTTGCATCATTACCTATTGGGTAATAAATTTACTGTGATCATAGATCATAATATCACGAAACTAATTTTCTTATGAAGGGATTTGAATATGGGACAAACAATATAGAAGTTGTATCTATAAATTTTTGACTTAGACATGATGTATAAACTGAGTAATGTAAATTCATTTCTATATGAATTATGAAAAATGTCATTTACTCATCTAGAAAAAGAAGATTCATATTTGTGGAAAATGATGTTTATACTAGAAGTCATGAACATAAAATGTGACTGTTGAGGTGATGTGGTATTTTTCTTTCCAATTTCATTTATTACTATATTGGTTGATATAATTATATAATAACAAGGGTATATTTAAAAGTGAATTGTGTTAAGTTAAAAATTAAATGGTGTGAAGACCATTAAAGGGTTGAAGCTAAAAGACTATTTAGTGTTGTCAATCAGGAATCGAATTATTGTGTACACATGAATTTAGGAACACCATTTTCATGAACACCACTATTTGATAAGAGATGTTCATCCAGGAATACACATAATGTGTAAGTTATTGATAGGTAATTTCGGATGGTCACTATGAAAATTATGGCATCTGAGTTTGTTTCATGGTGCTTAACTTATCAATTGGATAAATATGAGCATCATAAACTAGTGCATATGTTGAATTCATTTCCAATTCACATTTGGAAATGGGAGTACATAGTAATGTATTTTGTAATAGGTCTCGTAATAGTAGTTCAGAAACACAATTCCATATTGGTGAGAGCAGAATAGCTGACAAAGTATTCTAATGTTCCATATTTTGAAATATCAAAGGTTTGATGATTTCTAAAAAATATATATATGAGAAGTGGTAAAGAGTTATGGGGTACTATATTTTATAGTATCAGATAGAGATTCGAAGATTACATCAAGCTTCATGAAGTACTTTTAGTATTCCCGTGGGATGTAGCTGATCGTGAGTATGATGTATCGTCCTAAAATGTACACACACTCTCAACAAATGATACAATGTATGAAATGCAGGATATGGGATATTTTAAAAATTTGGGTGGACTTTGGGAAGAGAACATACCATTAGTGGAGTACTCATATAATAATATTTATCCAGTTTCAATAGATTTTTATATTTTTCAACAATTTCATGTGCATAATTCAAGTTATCCACTTTTTTCGGAAGAAACCAGTGATACATGACTGGTTGGTCTAATCCTTATACATGAAACAACCAAGATTATTATGTTGATAAAGAAATGGATGGATATGGTTAAGAATTTTTATAAATCATATGTGTGTCATCATCAATGGTCATTTTCATTCGTGGTGAGTGATCATCTAGTTTTGAGGATTTCACCAAGGATTGGGCATTATCATTTTTTGTTTCATTCCATGTTGTATCCCCTATACATAGGGCCTTTTGTGAAAATTTATTTAGTTAGTGAGGTAGAATATCTTATTCCATTACCACCATGATTCTATGTTTTGCATAAGGTGTTTCATGAATTATAGTATAAAACATTCATCCAAATCAACCCCATGTGATTCAGTAATATCACATTGACCTAGAGATAAAGGATTCATTGGTCCATGTTCTAGTGTTGATAGAGGATAGGAAATGAGAATGAATTGTGTAAAATTACTATTCTAGTGGGAGTTTGGAGGAAACATGGTCATATTCAGTATGATACATGGGAAACAAGAGAAATAAATGATTGAGTAATGGGTCAAAATATTTCATGTAAAGTTTTGTTTTTTAGTAATTGATGATATAAACAAAAATAGTGGGTAGAATGTGGCACCACCTGTTCCAAAAAGTGACCGATTACTTATGATTTTTATGTATGTAAATTTTATAGGTGATGATTGGGAGGTTTTAAAAGACTTTGTCGATATTTTTTGTGCATTTCCAGATGTGTACAATTGGTTCATAGTTAGTGAAAATCATTGAACTTCTTCAGGAAGTTGTTCGAAATGAAACATGGGATAAGAGGAAGAAAAACTGTTAGACACAAATGATTTCCATTGTGTCCACCTAGGAATGACCATGAATATTGAGACATGGAGATTCTTAATAGTTAGAAAATTGTATATATATCTATACATTCATACAATTTTAGTACCCCCTTGAGAAGGTGGTGGGGTAGGTTTGGCACACGGTTATCCTAACCATGTGACTAGACATGCATGATTTTAAAAAATGATCTTTAAATGGGGGGTCATGATCAATAATTAAAAATTCACACATTGTTTTTTATCCAAATCAACCCCAACATTAGATTTTTCCCTCCCATTGGGAATTGAGGCTTTTCTCATAAAATAAGAAACAATCAGAAGGTATTTGATAGTGAGTTGAATCCAGATTCCCACGTTCCATCATCATTTATGGTAGTTTTTTTTTTGGGATTTTCATAGATCTTGTTTATCAACTTTCTTTCTTTTTTCTATATAGTCCTATTTGATTATATATATGGGTTTTTATGACAATAATGGTTATATTATTACTTTTTAATGTTATTGGAAGATATCTAAGGAGTTTTAATATAGATATAACTTGGTTCCATTGGTGTTTTAGTGTCATTCTTCATTTTCACTAAAAAACACGAGGTAAGTGGACTCACTATCGACCCCTCTTAAGAATGTATGAATTAATAGTTTCAAATTATTTATTTTCATTGAATAAAATTTTTAAATTGATGTAAAAATAATGATAGACACACCCTTTATTGATGTTTTTTGTATTTAAGTTTTATTGGAGAATGGGTTGTGCTATATGTATTTTTTCTCTCACATAAAATGTGGAGTTCAAAATAAGGATTTTATGGTTTTTTAAAAATGGTTTGTTTTAAATAATTTCAATAAAAGATCATTTTAGTTGAAATGGATTGAAATGGATGATTGAAATGGTTTTGGAATACATGGGATGTGTGATTTTATGATTTCGAAGTGACCTTGAATGAAGGGTGTATAACATTAGGGTATAATGGTATGTGACCCTTGATAAGGGTATTGATTCATGGGGAACATTAATATTGGTCACATTGAAAGAAATTAGAGGATTATGGGAAACTGGTCGTGATAGGGAATTTTTAGTGAAGAATGCATGTGTTGGTGTGCGTGTAAATCATGGAATGAGTATGAAAAAAATGAACATGAATTTTTTTAAGGATTTTTCTTTACATTAAATGGAAATAGTTTTTCTATGATGTGTTTTGATTCATTATAGATTTTTTAACTATTTAAATATGTTTTTTATATATTTTTTTATAAAAATATTCTATCATTTTCAATATTAGTTGCGTTAGTAGGGATATTATTTGTGGAAAACCTATTGAGATTCATTACTCACCCCTTTTTTGTCACAGTAGTGATTTTTGGGATATCATTAAATTGAGAGAAATAAAAAGGTATAGTACCACACTTATTTATTGGTTCTCTTTGATACATGTGTTGTTTAGTGGATGTTGAGCATGTTGCATGTTGGGATCCATGGCGTCATGTTTTGGAAAATTTGGGTTTTGTATATTTTTTCTTCCACAGTTCTCCTCTTTTATATCATTATATTGATATCAATAGTACTGCAATGCTTTTTTACATTTTTAACATTAATCATCTAGTATTTTTTTTATATCAAATTCTTGGATGAGTTTTTTTTCATCAATAGCATAATCATCCCCCATCTCTTAATGGTGACATTTGAATATTTATCCACCCTTTAGTGCCTTGGCGATGTCAGTTAAGGACAAATATCATTCAATAACATTACCATGAAAACATGAAGGGGTAGGATGATTCAAAAAATACGAGGGTTTCTCACAAATTGAAGATAGTTCCGAGTTGATCCAATGAAACTACACATTTTTATCAGAATGGTTGTTCTTGGTCATCCTTCAATTGAATATCATTTTAATGGTCCATTGATACACCCTTATTGGTGATAAAATAACCCATGAAAGTCACATTTTATAAAGGGGTGATAAAAATACATTATATCAAATATATCAATTCAACCCACAAAGTCTTTAGTTAAATTTTTAAATACACCTCATGTTCCTACTTGATTTTGTATTAAATGTTATTTTAACTTATAAGGACCACCCTAAAATTATATAGGTAATTTATAATAACACCATCAATCATGTCCACGAAATATGGTGGATCATTAGTGATTATTAATTAAATTATTTGAAACTCTTTGTTTAAAAAACATTTATGAAAAAAGTCTAATGGATATCCTCCTCCTTCAACATAAATGATATTAACCTTACTGATGATCCAACAAAGAGAAACACTTGTCTAAATGATTCGTATCAATCAAAATCATTCTGTGGAAGAGGATAAATATTATTGTCAATTTTTTTGAGATCATGGTAATCAAAGAAATACATAATTTAACCATCCCTCTTCTTGAAAAATTAGACTACTACACCCCATAATGAATTAGTTTGGCTCATAAACACTTTATCAAAATTATATTATAGTGTGTTCATTAGATCCTTGAGTTCATCAACAACTATTATATTCTTGGTATTGGATATTTGAAAAAAATTGGGTATAATATTGAATGGAAATTAAACAAATCGACAAGGAGGAATGTTAGAAAACTAATCTAGAAACACATTAGTATATTCCCTCATAGTGGGAATGTATTTATTGTTTATTAATTCCTTATGGTCAATCATTTGAGTTGGATAAGATTTATATTTTTGAAATAATATTCATTCTTGAGATGATGATTCTAAATATGATTCATCTTCCACCATGACGTTGTATAGAATTATATGAAAATTCATTAAATGAAGGTAAATATCATTATCTTAGAAATTTTTGTTCTCTCTATTTATTGAAGGAAAATACATACCCATAATGAAATAAAATTACGAAAATGATATTATCTATGGCTAATTATGAATTTATTCCCACACATACTAACAAGGGATGAGTTATGTAATTTGGATTCAATCAATACAACATTTTCTATTTTATCTCATATATAAATTTCCATTTATTGTGGTTTTGTTTGAATATTTATAATGAAATTGCGAGATTAAAATGAATATGTATAATTGGAACTAAAAAATATGTTTACTTTTCTTAAATAAGTAAATTTTGTACTGGTCACCTCCTAATAAACTGGACCCACCTATGTTATTGTGATGGAATAAGCTCTCCATTTCTCTCTAGTCATTGGTGATTACATTTTTATGTTTTGATTGACAACAGTTGTCCTAGTTGGTTTATTCACATAGTGTGATTTTTAATTTCTGTTAATGTAATGATAATGGGATTAGGGTTGACTATATGATCTCTTTATTAAATCACATTGGTGGGATTCTACCACTAACAATCTGTTTTAAGGTTCCCATCCTTCCTACACCTAATGTATTTCCTCATCCCATTCAAGATAATTTGGTGAGTCTTTTTCCTACACCATTGACAAGTGGGGTGTAGAAATTTATCTCCACCATTATCGTTATCTATCACATCAATATAAATAATCTTCACATTCCACTTCTTTTCACCGTATTAAAATTGATATTTTAGGATATCCATATTATAGTTAAGGGAACATCGGTCAAATTATGTAAAGGTATCAATGTCATAAATTTCCACGTCATTACTTATATTCAACTTCAATGCATCAGTGATGAATTAAAAATTATATTAATGTGTAATCATAAAGTCGAGAGAGATTCATTAATGCATTATTATTTTTTAATTTTATGTACCATCAGATTTGTCATTGTTTTTCATAACTTAGAGGAAATACCTCTCTATTTTAAAAGAAGAGTGTGTAGGGAAAAGTTTTATCAATTTATTTTATAAATGAACTTATACCCCATCATTTCAGTCTATTCCCCAAGAATCATATTTTTGACCAACATGCAACATTGATTAGCTTTTCACTCCATCTAATAATGAACTATATTGACCTTATATGGCTCAAATAATTGAATGTGAAGAATATTTTTTCAATAGTCGAATCCACTGTTCCTCAATTAAGAGATCATAATATTCACAAAAATTTAACATCCTTTTTCATATATAGATCACAATTGAAACATTATACTTTTATGGTGGATTTTTTTCTTCCACCTAATTTAGTATTCCGTTCAATGAATTAGTATATTGATAAAGTATAGTTATGAATATTGTGATTCCTAGTCCTATTAGGTTTGTCTTCTCATTTTGATAGTAATCAAATTGACCCTCACATTGGTTGTTGAAACGATTCTTCATGTTTCATTATATAACAGTATAGAAGTTAAAATTAGGGAGGATTATTTTTAAACAATTAAAAATATTAATGTAAAACCATTAATATTAAAGGAAGAACCCTTAAATTTCATGTATCCATTAACCAATTAATATCGATGATTCAATTTAATTTATCCTTATTATATTTTATAATATAGATTCTAATGTGAATTTACAATCCAAAAATAATTGTTCATAATGAATTTATAAATTTAACATCATGTATCCTCTTGGAGTTTCAAACAATATGTGTATAAAGGCCACTATTAAAGAAATAATACATGATATAGTATAGTTCAACTAGAAATATTTAGGGGATTTACTCCTACAATGTAACATACAAGAGTGACATAAAAATTTATTAAATCTAAAGTGATTTACCATCATGAAAACCAAATAATATTTACATTTCCAATACATAGGATTGATTTCCAATGATTATTATTATACTCAAGGACATCTCTATTGTTTTTTAATACTAATCACAAAAATAAAAAAACCATTCACTGACCAAATACTATGAAAACTATATTTTAATTCACATTATTGATTTATTTATTATATAAATGTTCACATTATCAATACCAAGAGATCGTGAAACATTATTTCATTGGGATATTAGGTCCAATGAATATCATCATGGTAAATGGATACAAGAATATTATTTACAACATACTTCACAGGTTTCTAAAATTCCATTTTCCTTAAAGATAGGAAATATAACTTGGGGACATCAAAAATAATGGAGTGCATTATAAATCCTAGTAATGTAAACAGAAGTTAATACTGATAAAATAATTACATGTTAAAAAATAGAAATTTCAATGGGATATACAACTTATGGGAATCATAATCGTAAATAATTGGGCAATATATAACAAGATAACACAAAGGCTTCATGTGAATGTGGTCACAACATAAAACATGTAATAATAATCAAATGTAAAGGATAACAACCAAGAAAACCCAAAATAGTTTTATTAGCACAACATCCCATGAACAAAACTTATAATCACATTAGATTAAAACACTACCCAATTCATTGGATAGCTATATAATTAAAGATTAACCCATCACATTCATATCATGTACATGCCTATGTACGAAACATATATCATTCATCATAGGATAATAGTTAATAAAATTTAATCCCATGATTTTTGAGATTGTGATACATACATGAATTTCCAAATTAGTGAGGTATATATAAAAGTATATATATATAATTGAGTGGTAATGTGGATGTGTATTCATGAAACAAATGTTTGTCATGGTAAACCGCATGATATTATCATTATAATAATTATGGTACTCAAAGATTATTTTTGGGATTAATAACATTCAAAATAGTCATTTTATAACATTTTAAAAAATGGAATGTAATCCTGTTATGTAATAACATAAAAAAAACATTATCATTTTTTAATTTAATGGAAAAATAAAAATGAAAGTTTTTTGATTAATACGAGAATGAGAGGATCTAAAACCTTGATTTCGTGTTTCCAAAAGCCTAGGTGGAGCATCTGGAGAGCTAATGGATACCTCCTGATGAAAGTCTAGATAAATGGGAATATTATCATAATTATACATGATTGTTTTCGTAAAGAAGAATGGGTTTTTGGGTGGGTTTATATAGGAAAATCAAGGGGAGTTATTTTTTATTTCTCAAACATTATTTTTGGACTCTATATATTAACATATTCAGAACAGAAACTTAAACTATCAGTTTTCATATTTACTATCCCAATGTAATTTTTCTTTTTTATTGTACAATTTTGATAAACTATTTTATAAAAATATTAACCCTGGTTATGTGGAAGAGAGTCATCTTAATAAAGAAATTATTAAAAAACCTTGATATATAATTTAGGTTTTGGAGTGTTCATAATGGTATTGAAAATATAAAAAAACAACCAGGAAACACCTTATTTGAAATTGAATATATATATATATTTGTTCACGGAAAGCAATTATATCATACATTATATCACGTTCGGTTTATTATGATATCATAATACACATTTAATATCTATATCATGTTTTATTTTAACCCATGTAGTTTACTATCTATAAAAATTAAGAAAAATAACACAATAAGATATGTTTTAAACAATGTTTTCAAGAAATAAATATATTTTATTAAAAAAACATTATAGAATAGAATATATACTTTTAAAAAAAGAAAACATATTTATTGAAAGACACTACATTTTTTACAATAAAAGTTTTCCAGCCCTTGTAAAAGTTATGTTCTAATTTGAAATATTAAATTGTAATTTATATATAATAAAATTTATATATTAATAATATTTTCTTCAATTATCATTTATTTCATAAATTATTGAATTTATTTAATTAGAGCAGCGTGATTGAATGAAAAAATATCCTTTAAAATATTTATGTATCACCTGCTTTTTATCAACTCATTATCTAATCTTTTATAAAAAATTTAATAATCAAGAAATTTAAATATAATGATTACTTATAACAAATAAAAATCAATACTATTCATGTCATCATACATAATCCTTTATTACTCTAATAAACACCATATGGGTAATTTGTGCGATGGTGAGATTTTCATTGAATGGTTCTGGGAACATGATCTATATCATGATCATGATATACACAAAATTCACTTATAAACTGCTTCGTTGATGATTCAATAATTGAATATCATATTAGGATTGATCAAGTGGAAATCACATTGATGTAATCCCTTTTTACTGCTTCAATAAATTTGTTCGAAAGAATATGATCATACTGGTTGAGTACGTCACTTCGTTCTTCAATATCATATTCACTTTATCATAAACCTTAATAAATTATTTATAATGTTTATTATGATGTATCTATTATATCAATGGTTATGACACGTAATGGAATTTTAAAACTAACATGATATAACTTATAATATTACAATATATCCAAAGAAGTGCATATTTATTCTGAAACCACATTACATGAAATTTAATTTTATTTAATCTAAATGTTAATATTATTTATAAATTTTTGGGTAATTACAATAAATCATGATATAGTTGACAATAATTCTATCTGAAATGGTAAAAAATAAACTGATTTTTGATTCATGTAGTGAATTTAATTAACTGAATTCCACTAAAAAATTATTTTGAAAGATGAATTTTAAATTATAGATTCAAAATAAAATAAATATAGATATATAAAATTATAAATGTGAAATTGGTGAAAAATGAGAAACATAATAAATATTGTTCTAATTTAAATCTATGTGTTTCTTCGAATGAGGAATTGAAAATGAATTTTTATTCTGACATATTAGAACTAAAAGAAAAAAATGATAAAATTATGGAATTTTTTGAAGTAAATAAATATTTTCATAAAACAAGTTTTTTCATATCATGTATGGTATGAATAATGTTGAAAATGTGTGTAATATGGAAATTAATGAAAAAAATTGAAACATATTTTTTTTGATTTTAATTAATGATATTGTGTTGAAGTATTACAATTATCAATTATGCTGGGAAAATGAAGGAATATTTCTCAAACCATATAATATGTTGATTGGGATAAGCATCAAATCATAGATTAATAACTTCCGTCATTGAAATAAATTATGATGAACCTAGTTTAGATCCATTATAAAAATGCTTGACCAGTTCTAAAAATCATATAAAACTATCCCACATCTATGTGAAATTTATGAATATTATAGATCTATACAATTTTGGTGCTTTCATCATTTACATAGAGGATAATGAATTCATTTAAATCCATCATCTAGAGACACATATAATGAACACTCCCCACACTAATTGGGTTAATAATGATAATTAGAAAAGTAACACCAATGGAATCAGTTTAACAATGCACGTTTTTAATGATATAACTGTGAACAACTACTAAAATAGGGGTACCCCTATTTACAAACATGAATCAATAAATGAACTTGTGACAACACTAATTTTCTAAGGTATCAATAATGAATCCATTAACACTAACACTACTTATCCACTGACCCCAACTAAGATGGAACATATATAGTTGTAATTATCCCATGTGATATCTTTTATAAGTAGTTTTGTTTCAATTAGGAGATATAAAATTTAAAACAAATTAAAATTAAAATGATTCTTGATACCCAAGGAATCTTATGGGTGCTATCATAATAAAATATTAAATGTTATTAAATAATTACAGTGTACATTGAAAATGAACATTACTTAAACAAGATTACTAACAATCAAATTTCACAACTCACGCGGAAAAAATTCTAATTAAATAAATTATTGAATGTAATAAAATTAAATAAATAAATAAAACTATATAATTACATAGTCAACATATAGCTAATCATTTTTGGCATCACATTATACCATGTTTAGTTGGATGCTGAAATATAATCTATATTAATGTAATTATAAAATATATATTTTAATATTGTAGATTTTAATTTTATAAAAATATTAAAACTTTGTAAATTTGAAAAATAAGAATCTAACATTACTCGTAATATAAAGTTGATATCTATTTTGCAAGACTTGAAAGAAAATACTAAAAACACATTATCCCATGAATGGTGATTCTTTAAAAAAATTAGTTTATACAATAGAAGTGATATTAATAATTTAATATACTAGAAGAATACTTTTTGAGGCATAACAACAAAAATATATAACTACTTATCATAAGTGATAACTACCATAAAAAATTATAATTTATATCAAAGATAAATTTCATGTGTAATATTTATATTAAAAAAGATAATGAATATACTAACCAACCAGAGGAAAAGATGATAAAAAATAAACCAGAGCACCCTTGTGTTCATAAAGGATTATTCGAATTGATTATAATACATGTTTATATGAAAAAATAAGGAATAATTAGTAGAATCCATGATTTTATGATAGTTAAATAAGAATATATTATATTAATTTGTTGCACATTAATCCTCTCTAACTTGAACTCAAACACACAAGAAACGAGAAGTAGAAAAATTGAATATTTATATTTACATGGTTCATTGAGATTTCATACTACATGGGAAAGGTACTAAATATAATTTATTACCAATGTGAAACATCAAAGAAAAATTCTTTTTTCATAGATAAGAACTCATATTTGTAGGACTATAAATGGAAAATAAAGGGGAGATGTTTAATTTTTGTTAGAATTTTTAATTCTACATCTAGTAAAGACATTAATTTAAAAAATTTCATTTATTGAGGTCAAAACCTAGGGTGATGTTTTATCAATTTTCAATAACTTATTACGTAAAAAAATTCAACAAACCGATACTACTGATATAATAGTTATATGTTCTCATTCCGATTTACACGGACTTCACAGCTATCAGAAATATTTATCAGGTCAAAAATGGGTTAGAACATTATCATTGTAATAACATTATTGACAAATCTATAGGGTTCAAAATCATTGTGATCTTCTGAAGTCAGTGACACACTATTAATTTATTATGTCTTAGAAGAAATTTAATTGAACATCTATATGAATTGTCGACAATAATTGAATCATCCCAATAAATTTAAAGGACACACTATGTGATTAAATGAACAACTAAATATTATGTGGCCTTTATAAACTAACCATTAAATATAATTATTCCACTTCTGTGTTTTGAATATCAAAAAATGGGCATACACGATTCCGATCAATATGTTAATAGAAGTCTGATGAAATAAAGTTAGTTTTTGTTGAATAGTAACCAACCCTTATGAATAGTAACCTACCCATATGAATAATAATGTAAACCTTATGAATTTTAACATACCATTATTAACAGTGACCTCACCTGCGATATATATATATAATATTTAATTAAATGTATTATATACCCATATATTTGAATAAGTAAATAAATTTTTAAAATAGTTATTTTTAGAATAAAATATTATTTTATTTTAAAACTAAAATTATCAAATTTAGAAAATTATTGTGATAAAATATAGTTAGTTTTTTGAATATATAAATCAAAAAATTGTTGGGTGGAATTTTTATAGTTTTCGGAAATGGTTGAATTTTTTATAAATAGTTAAATGCGATAATTTAAACATTAAGATAAGTACATTATTTATGGAGTATGGATGATGTTCTTCTGATGTAACCACACTTATATCTAAATCACATACACTTATTAATATTTTTGGTCTTCGAATAATAACAATTTCTTTTCTTGTGGAAAAATAATAAAATAATGACTAAAATAATGGAAAACCCCTCCTCTCATCCACTATAAATATCACACATTTTCCCCCTCTTCCTCCCACTCCTCTGAAATATTAATAAATTCATATGTTCTGCCAAATAATACCCACTTACTGCTTACCCAAGTCCATGTCCTTCTAGAAAAACCAAAATTCCACAACCAACAGCCTTAATAAGGATCTCAACGTGAAGTGCTCAAGAGGTAATCATCCTCTTTTGTTTTCTTTATTCTATTTTCATTTTTTTATTATATATAGAATCCCCCATATACAAGAATATTTAATGATATAGTATCATATATATTCTATATTTCATCATTTTTATGGAATATTCACCATTATACTTCTTCTTCTCCTCTCCCACATATTCTAGAAATTAAATCATCGTCTCTGATGTGTCGATTTACCGACATCGTGGATGATGTGATTTCATTTTATTTTACTTCCTTTGAGACTAGTCATGAAACCATTTTTATGGTTGACGTGGAATATAATTTATGTATAATATCTATCTATGGTTCTCTAATCACATTGTACACATGGTAAGAATTTACAACCTAAAATGAGTTTTTATTATCAAAGAACCTCCAAAATGATATAAATGAACATTATTTATGTTTTACTAATTAATAATACTAATAAAAGAATTAAAAATGAAAAATGGTTCAATTAATGATTTCGGAAACATGAAATTACCATTTCATTCCACTTCTGAACTTTTATTTCCATACGATAAGTAAATAAAATATAAACCGTCCATTGAAATCATCTAACGAACTCACATGAAACAATGGAAGGAATAAATAATAATAATAAAAGGATAAAATGTTGTTATGAAATTATCATATAAGGTGTTATTAACATTAATATATTTAAATAAGGTATTAATAATACTCTTTTAATCATTATACATGATTTTAAAACATGTTTTATGTACAACAAACCAAAGATAAGGGAATTCTTAACCCGATTTCGATTCTATGGGTTAACCTACTCTTGTATTCATTTTGTGGCGTTGATATTATTTGTGTGATGAAATTTTATTTATATTAGGTTTTATTATTTCTATTTACATTGTATACACATATCCATTATAGTCTATAAATTCTCACCCCAATTATATTTATAAGGGTATTTCCTTTTAAAATCCTATTATAAATCTTTTAAATGAAATTCAAAAAGATTATTTATATGTGATGAGTAGATATACTTATTCACTATGCTTTACTAGTGTTATGTTTCCATTATATATTTAAAAAGTAGTTTTTGATGAATATTATTTCATTATTTTTTTGATTTTTTTAACATTTTAAAATTAATTTATTTTATGTAAAATGGAATTTTATGTACATTGATGTGTTTTGCTCAAGGGTTCAAAAGAGTTATCAAGTTTTTTATTCAATATATGTTTCTTGGACATATTTATATTGGTATGATCCCATTATAGTTCAAAATATGTTGAATAGACCATTATTTCTCATGATATGTGTGGTTGAGCCCATTATAGCTCATGATATGTTCGGTTGAGCCCATTATAGCTCAAGATATGTTGGTTTGATCCCATTATAGCTCAATATATGTTGGTTTCAAGCCATTATTGCTCATGATATGTTGGGGTGAGCCCATTATAACTCATGATATTATGGGTGATATCCATTATATCTATCCAATTCATTAGGTACTCAAGAAATGGAAGTTGACGGAATGGTTTTTCCATGTGTAAGGGTGATTGTAAAAGTGATATGGTATATATGGCCCAAGGAAATGACATGACGTTCCTATAAATTCTTATCAGTTTTCAAGAAAAGGTTTTTAAAGGGTTTTTTTATTTCAAATAGACTAAATGTTTTTCTTTATTTATGTACCTTGCTATGATTTTTTTGCTAATCCATTGTTTGTAAATTTTTTTACAAGATTCCTAAGATATTAAAAATACATTTAAGGTACTATAGTATATGAATCTAATTAGTTATATAATAATTATTTAGGTAAACTATTATTCAATATATATAATTTGTTTTCTAAGCAAATATAACCATGACATGAAATATTAATGTTTTTTATAGTACTGGGTAGTTTTTTAGATATCTATTATACAAAAAAATAATCAGCAATTTTTAGTACAGAATCTGAAAGTACGGGTTTCGGACATTACAGTTGGTTTAAGAGGAATGATCTAGACATAATTCATAATTCAAAATTTAAATTTTTTAGAAAAATTTTAGTGATAGTGTTTAATTTTAAACATCTATTTAATTATATACATATTAGAAAGTAGTTTTTCAAAATTATCGATATGCAAGTTCAGAAATATAAGTACAATGAACAAATTACAGGGGCACAATTAATTAATGGGGGGGATAATGTAACATCCATATATTTTAATAGGAAACACTTTGTGATTATACGAACTAAGAAATACTATGTAGACATTATATGCTTACCATTAAATATTTTTTTTTCTCTTTGGTTTTTTGAATTAAAAAAAAGGACATATATATTTGCGATAAGAATGATTTTTGAACTCTGATAGAAAAAACATAATTTTGTTGTGATGATTAACCAAACCTTATGAATTTTAGTTTTACCCTTGTGAATTTTAACATACACATATGAATAGTAACCTCACCTATGATTGTATATAGAAAATATATAATTAAAAGTATGATATACCCATATCTTGGAATTTGTAAATAATGTTTTTAAAATTGTTATTTTTTAAATAAAATATTTTTTTTTCAAAACCAAATTTCTCATATTTAAAAAATTATGTTAATAATATACAGTGTATTTGTCAATTCTACACATCTAAAAATGGTTGTGGATGATTTTTTCTATCTTTCTGAAATACTTGAATTTTTTATTGAATAGTGAAATACGATAATTTAAAATTTGAGTTCAATACATTATTTATGATGTCATGAATGATGGTTTTCTAATATAAGCACAATTATATTGAATTAAAATGAACTTATTACAATTGTTTCTCTTGGAATCAAAATAATTGATTTTATTGTATAAAAATGATAAAATAATGATTAAAATATTGGAAAACACCTCCCCTCCTCCACTATAAATACCACCCATTTGCCCCTCTTCCTCCCATACCTATCAATCCTAGAGAATTGTGTATGTTCTTAAAAATACTCCTATAAATACCCTTAACTACATCCATTACCAAATAGTATCACCAAATGGGAAAAAAGGACCTTAAGAAGGATCTCAAGGAGAAGAGATCAATAGGTAAACATCCCCTTTTGTTTTCCTTATTTTTTTCAATTTCTTTTCAATTCATTTTCATTCCTCACATACCATTATACAAGTTGAATGAATTATATAGTATCTTAAATATTTATTATGTAATAATATTTATAGAAGATTCATTACTCTATTTATTCTCCTCTGCCACTTATTCTTGAAATTAAAACATTGTCTGTGATGTGTCTATTTAATGACACCATGGACAATGTGATTTCAATTTTATTTACTTACTTCATGACTAGTCATGTAACCATTTTTATGGTTGATCCATATTATATATTATTTATTATATCTTACATATGGTTATGTAATCAGTTTTTACACATGATATTAATTTACAAAACAAAATGTGTTTGTTATTATCAAAGAACCACCAAAAACATCTAAACAAACATCATTAATATTTCAATGAATGAATCCAAATCATATAATAATTATAAAATGATAAATGGAATAATTTAAGGTTATGAAACCATGAAAATAAAATTTCATTCCCTTTTAAAATTTCACTTCCATATGGTAATAAATCATATTCAAACCATCCATTGAAATCATCTAAAGAACAAACCTAAAACAATGGAAGGGACAAAATGATAATAATCAAATGGTAAAATGTTGTTATGAAATGATCATATAATTTGTTAAAATCCTGAATATGATTCTAGAAGATATTAATAACACTCCTTTAACAATTATAATGGAGGTTTAAACATTGATTAATTAAGTCAAACCAGAGGTATGGGGATTCTTATCCTGATTTTCATCTTTGGGCTATCCATCTATTTAATTCATTATTTGGTATAGAGATTATTTGTCTGAAGAATTATATATATATATATATATTATATTTTATTATGTTTAATTAAATTATATACACGTATCTATTCCATTATATTAATTCACACTCTAATTATATTTGTAAGGGTTTTCCTTTTAAAATCCTTTTAAAAGTCACTTTAATGAAATTCAGAATGATTGTTTATATGACATGGGTAGTCCTACGGATTTCATGATTCATTATTACTATATTGTTTCCATTATATGTTGAAATTTAAGTTTTGTTATGAATATTATTTCATTATTATGTCCATGTTTTTTTAATTTGAATAGTCATTTGTTTTATAAACAATTTAATTTTGAAAAAACATTAATGTGTTTTGCTCAAGGGTTCAAATGAGTTATGAAGTGTTTTATTCATGATATGTTCCTTGGAAATAATTATGTTGTGATGAGCCCATTATAGATCAATTTATGTTTTTTTATCCCAATATAACTTATGATATGTTGGGTTGAGCCTATTATTGCTCATGATATGTTAGGATGATCCCATTGTAGCTCAAGATATATTAAGTTGAGCCCATTATATCTAATGATATGTTTGGTTGATCCCATTATAGCTCATGATATGTTGTGATGATCCCATTATAGCTTAATATGTGACAGGTGATCCCAATTATATATCTTCAATGAATTGGGTACTCTAGAGATGGATGTTGACTGAATGGTTATTCCATGTGTAAGGGTGATTGTAAGAGTGATATGGTAAATATGTCCCAAGAAATCTACATGATGTTTCTATGCATGCTTATGTGTTTTCATGAAAATGGGTTTAATAGGGTTTAATTATTTCCACTATATTAAATTTTATTCATTATTTATGTACCCTACTAAGAGTTTTATGCTCATACCATGTTTTTCAAATGTTTTTTACAGGATTCCTTAGATGTTTGAAGGACAGTTAAGCTGCTATTTGTAGATGTATCCAACAAGTTATTTTATAATTATTTACATAAACACTGATTAAATATATATATGATGTTTTCTAATTCTAATGAACCTATACCATAAAAGTTCCTCATTTTTATATTGTATTGGGTATTTTATAGATATCTATTATACAAAAAAATCATCATTTTTTATTACTGAATCTGGATGTCCAAGTTCCGGACATTATAGTTGGTATTAGTGGAAGGGTCTTGACATCATTGGAGATTAAACATATACATTATTTAGAAAATGGTATGTGATGGAGTTCACTTTTAAAGGTCTAATTAATTATGTACACATAAGAAAAATGTTTTTCAAAATTATCAATACGAAAATTATGAAATATAAGTACAATGAATGAATTACGAGGGAAAATTTCAATTAAGGAGGGATAATGTAACATATTGAGTTTTTAAAATGAACAAAAATGTGATTAAATGAAATAATAAAAACTATATAGAATTTATAAACTAAACATTAAACATAATTTCTCACTTTTGTGTTTTGAATTTTAAAAAATGGACAAACACGGTTGCAATCAATAAGATTTTTGGAGTCTGAAAGAACAAACATAATTTTTGGTGAATATTAACCGACCCTAATGTATAGTAATGTTACCCTTATGAATAGTTACAAAAAATTAGTATCGTTCCCTATGCTAGTATATAGAAAACATTTAATTAAATATATGATATACCCATATATTGGAATAAGTAAATAATTGTTTTAAAATTGTTATTATTCTAATAAAATATTGTTATTATTTCAAAACTAAATTTCACATATTTATAAAATTATTTTAATAAAATGGAGTACATTTTTTAATTCTAAAGATTAAATAATGTTGTGGTGTATTTTTTTAAATTTTCTAAAATAAATGAATTTTTTATGAATAGTGTAATACATTAATTTAAAAGCTGAGGTAAATAATTGATTTATGGAGTCATGGATGATGTTTTTTATGTATGAACACTTATATAGAATTAAAATACACTGATTATAATTTTTTTGTCTTGGAATCATAACTACTATTTTTATATTGGAGAAATAATAAAATAATGATCAAAATAAGGGAAAACTCTTCCTCTACTCCAAAATAAATACCACTCATTTTTTCTCTCTTCCTCCCACACCTCTCAAGACTTGATCCATTAATATGTTATTCCAAATACTCCACTAAAACTTATTCCCCACGTACATGACCTACTGGTATATTGAAAAAATCCAAAACAAATGGCCTTTAGATGGATCTCAAGGAGATTAGATCATTAGGTAAACTTCAACTATTGTTTTCTTCCTATTATTTTCATTTACTCTTCAATTCATATTCATTTCCCACCTCTCCTTATACAAGAGGAATTAATGATCTTGTATCATATAATATTAATATTGTCATAATATTTATTTGGGATTCAATATTATATTTATTCTCCTATCCCATTTATTCTCGAAATTAAAATACCATCTGTAATGTGTCTATTTACCGACATCGTGCACAATGAGATTTAAGTTTCATTAACTTCCTTTGTGACCAGTAGTGAAAAATATTTTATTGTTCATCTAGAATATAATTTATTTATTATATCTTATATAAGATTTTTTAATCATTTTTTACATGTGATATTAATTTACAAAACAAAATGAATTCGTTGTTATCAAGGAACCATAAAAATGATCTAAACGAACATCAATAATGTTTTAACTATTGAATCATACTCATTTCATAATTCAAAAGGTTAAATTGTATAATTTAAGGTTATGAAATCATGAAATTTATATTTAATTCAACTTCTATAATTTCATTTCCATATGATAAGTAAATCATATACAAACAGGCCAATCAAATCATGTTAAGAACACACCTCAAATAATGGAAGGAACAAAATACTAATAATCAAAGGGTAATATTATGTTATGAATTGATAATATAACATGTTATGAACCTGAATATGATTATAAAAGTTATAAATAAAACACTAATAACCATTATTCAGGATTTTTTATCATGTTTTATGTAAGTCAAACCAGAGGTATGGGAATTCTTAACCTCATTTTCATCTTTGGGTTAACCTTCCTTATTATTCGTTATGTGGTATTGAGATTACTTTTGTGATGAATTTATGTTTATATAATTTTTTATTAATTTTATGTAAATTTTATACACATATCCAGTCTATTCTATTAATTCAAACTCACATTATATGTGTACGAGAATTCCTTTTAATATCCTTTTAATAGTCTCTTTAATGAAATTATAATAAAAGATTGTTTATATGGAATGAGTAGTTCTACTTATTTCAAGATTATTTGTTACTATTCTATTTCCATTATATGTTGAAATTTTAGTTCTTTATGAATATTATTTCATTATTATGTGCATGGTTTATACATTTTAAAAGGTATTTTTTATGAAAAATGGAATTTTGAAAATAGTAATGTGTTTTTCAAAATGGTTCCAAGGAGTTATCAAGTGTTTTATTCATGATATGTTACATGGACATAGCTATGTTGTGTTTTATCCATTATATCTCAATATATGTTCTTTTGATCCAAATATACATCAATATATGTTTGTTTGAGCTTATTAAAGCTCATGATGTGTTGGTTTGAGCCCATTATAGCTCAAGATATGTCCGGTTGGGCCCATTATGGCTCAGGATATGTTGGGATAATCCAATTATAGATCATGATATGATTGGTTGAGCCCATTATATATAAATATATTATGGGTGATCCCCATTATATATCTCTAATGAATTGGGTCCTCTGGATATGGAAGTTGACTGAATGGTTATTCCATGTGTAACAGTTATTGTAAGGGTGATTTGTTAAATTTGTTTCAAGGAAACTACATTATGTTCATATGCATTGTTATGAGTTGTCAGGAATAGTGTTTTTAAAGGGTTTTCTTATTTTCAATGCGATAATAGTTATTCATGTGTCATGTACCTTACTGAGATTTTTGTGCTTATCCTACTGTTTAAAAATGATTTTCATAGGATTCCTTATATATTGAAAGAACATCTGAGGTGATACTACATATGAATCTAATTAGTTTTAATGTAATTATTTTTGTAAACTCTAATTCAATATATGTATGATGATATCTAATTCTCCATAACCCAGTCCAATAAAGTTCCCCATGTGTATAATGTAATTTTTATTTGTTTAGTTATCTATTATAGAAAAAAAAACACATCATGTTTTAGTACTAAATCTGTAAGTGTGGGTTCAAGAATTTAAAATAATCAAAATAGTTCACAAAAATAAAATAGTACATTTTACATCCTTAAAAAATAAAAAATATTTTAGATTAATCAAATGTTTCAAATCATCCATTATTTCTAGATGAATTCGTTGAAATAGTTTTTCACTTTGATATATTCTGTCATTATAGTAATCAAAGCCTCTTCTTACTATAATGTAGATGTCAATCCCAATAGTCCTATCATAGTGAAGATAGACCAAATATTTGATCTTAAATTTTTGAAGAATCATTCACAATATGAATCAACCAATCCAATAATAATTCTACCAACACTTTTATCACTCAAATTCTTGAATAAAATATCTAATGTATGTAGAATCTTATTGATTTCCATCTAATTATCTTTACTATGGTCATTTATGTACTAACATACCATTCTCACTTCATGTGAGATATATGGATTCTTAAAACCCATTGAATACATCATGTATCACAATATACATTTATATAAAACCCAATCGATCTATCACCTCTCTTGTTCAATATATAGAGGTAAAAATTTACTAATTTCTAAATTGGATTCCAAAGGGGTGTTGGTAGGAATGGATTAATCATCAGTTTTAGTATTTTGATTATATTTATTTGATAATATATATGTAATATTTAACTGCAAACTATACCTTTCTTATCCAATATCCATGCCATGATAATTATTTGGCTCCCTTGGATCCTTCATCCCAAACTCACTGTGAATATGATCATTCAATCTATCAATATCCAAATGAAATTTAAATTTAATCAATATATAAAAGTAGGTTTAAAAAAATTTCCTAGAATTTTACAGAAGTCAACACATTGAAAAAACTAACTATGAATATGTTTATGATTCATTATTAATGTTTTAAACATTAATAAACCATTATCAGGGAAACTTTAGGATATAAAATGATCTTTTGAATTTGAAAACTCAATACTCAAGTCATGGAATATGAGACCCATCATGTTGTGTCATATATGTTTCTTTCTCGAATTTTCCATGAAGAATATATATCATTATTTCATATTAATATAATTATATATCACATTATGAAACCAATTACAATAAAAGACTTATAGATATACGATTATTAAAAAGATAAAATACCTCATTGTATTTTATCACATTCTTCTATGAAAATTCCTTTCAATTATTCTTAATCATTTACATGACACTTTTCTTGAATGAATCATACATATTTTCCATAAACACCCATTTTTATCTGACTTCATTATTGTTCATTGGTTGGGGATCATGATCCACTATCTGATTCATTTTTAGTGAACTCGTTTAATATTTTATAGATGACATTAACTGGTCAATTTATTTTCTATCCGAAACATCTAAAAAACTATATTCTGTTATACAAATTGATAAGAAAACCAAATCCTCATACATTGAAGGTATCTGTGTGATCTATCATGATCAAATGATAGTTATACTCTCATGATGTCGATTAATTTATTATATTGTAACATCTTTAGTGAGGATATCATTATGTTCACTACACACTTTCATGTGGCTCTAGATCAGTTAGTGGAAGAATTATCTACACATTAATTAAATCCTTATATGAGCCATGCATATCATATTCATAATTCTTATACATCACTATCATAGTTTGAATATATGCGATATTAGTAATATAAAAAATTGTTTTGTAGATAACATATTTTTAAAGACATTACATTATCACTATATACAATAATTATAGTTTTATTTTCTATAGGATAAATCTTTTTGTCTTTGGCATAAATGCAATCAATGAAATCCAAACTATTATGTATGTTATATACTAAAATATTCTCCAAAAAAATAATCCTCTATCCAATTATTACATAAATTACTAATGTTGGTAATCAGTCCTCATTATGTGTCGCATATATCAAATAAACATCCACAATTTTATTTAAAAAATATTTAGATTCCATATTGTATACAATTTCAAGGAGTTTATGGCTCAACTATTTTTCAACTCCATTGTGTTTTCATAATACTAGTTCATTAATGTCCCCCATAATTCATTTATCATAAAACACTTTCTTGAATAGATTTAATGTGTAGTGTCATCTCTCACAAGATATCATAATTTTAATCATTCTCAATTTATATTTTATATCATATTTTTTCATTTAAGAATGAAAAATAAAAATCCATCTTTATGCTTCATGTTATATACATAAACATGTCATGATTAATAATAAAAAAACATGAAAAATAATGATTACTTCCAAATGAGGAATTATTAGATGCACGTAATATATTTGAATTGTTGTATACATATATTCCTTTATTTTGATGGGTTATAGTGCTAAAAATAAATCTATTCTTATAATCAATCACAAAAATAATTCAAATGTTATTTTTTACTTTTATAGATCCTTTAGAAAAACATTTCTTCATAAAAAATGAAAATTCTTTTATCTAGTATGTCTGAGTCTCGTATACCACAATTTAAAGGTGTCTTGATCACAACCGTCTTATATAGCTAATCCACTTCTAACTACATTTGTATTCAAATAAAAAATAACTTTTATCTGTAACCTTCATCACAAGGAATTCACTATTGATAACCCTCAAGACTCCATAATTATTGGTTATTCTATAACCAATCATATCCAATATTCCTATTGTATTGGGGTACTCTATTTCATGTATATATATCACATTTTGAAGGTGTCAAAAAGAAAAATCAAGATTAATCTACAATTTTATTCCAAAAAATATTCGATGGTAGAGAAAAATATTTCCCTTAAAAATTACAACTCCATCTTACACATTTAGGATAGAAACCCAATTCCAAATCATATACAAGTAAAATGAATGGCCTAAAACCTTAATCCAGCATTCAAAATGTTTAGCGTTGGGAAAAAATTAATTCCAAATCACCATGGTCCATTTTTTTCTTCCAAATATTTGTCTATGATTTCAATATATTAGGATAATCATAATTTGAGTACCCTTTCTCATGAAAATATACAAACTCATTTTTTGTTAATCATCAATAGATGGACTCATAGCTTTATTTTCAACATGAATTTACTATTATTAATCGTTTAAAAATATTACTAGATTATATACATATGGTTTTCATTATGGAATGTATATTTTTAATTCTGTACTCAGGTAGAATGAAATTAATTGTAATACTTATAGATCATAGATTATCAATAAAAAATGAAATCTCAAAATTTACAAAAAAACAAACATCTCTAATGAATTTGGAATATTTGAAAAAAATTGTTGTTTGAAAAATATAATAAGAAAAAATTAATTCTTAAAAAATTCAATATCCACCCTATTTTTCAATAGGGGAATTTCCCTTCCCCTGTATATTTTTTATCACAATAAAAAAATTTAGCCTAATTTATTTTTTAATTCCCCAAAAGAAATAAATTTAAAAGACAATGATATAGACAAATGTTTATGCAACATCAACAAATTTCAGATACAAGGAGTGTAAAGAAGCATAAAGAGATCTCATAGGCAGATGTGAAAACCATGAGGGGTGTGGACCCTAGTGTTGTATTCACATATAGTAGATATTGTTTCATGTAATAATTTATAGAAGCGAGTCTACGTCGTGCATGTGGGCGCACTGGATTAGACATCAGACAACTATTTCATTTCTTTTCTAGTAAATCCACCTGACATTGATATTAGTATTTTATTTTCATATTTTATCCATCTCACAAACTGATTAACACCAACAAAGTGACAAGAAAAATTAGAGAGGGGAATATAATGAGTTTTGGTTGGAAGAAATATTCCATGGTAATGGTCCTGAGTTTTTCTTGTTTTCTAATGAGATTCTATATATTACATTTCATTTCTCCAGGATAATACCTCATATTTAGAGTGTGGAATATTTTAATGGTCACTTCTTGTTTTAATTCTTCATTCTACAAATAAATTAATTATGGTCCTACCAATTAGGAAATTCAATCCATAATGTAGTTATTTTGTGTCAATAATCAACCAATAACACTTATCCTTACATTGTATATCATTTTTCAAACTACCTAAAAAAGACTGAAATGATGGAAATGTTAAAGGATAATTACGAACCACATTTAATATTTTATCAATCATTGGGTTAATTTTCTAAATTATGCACACGATTAATGATCAATAACATGTACTTTCATGGTTAATATGATCTTTTTTACCAAAAATAATACGTATGGATAACATATATTATTTCCAAAATCAATAAACCTCCAACCCGTAATTTATATACCATTGTTTCACCATATGGAATGCTCATATTCAAACATTATCATTCATTTCATCTATCATATTTTATTTATTTTGAATCTTATTCAATCTATATATTTTTCTGATCATTAATCAGGTACATATATAGTGAAATGAAATTTGGAACACATGTGTGACACATCAATAGTTATTTCAGTGATTATTTTTGACGATAATTACTGATGTCTTGGAATCACCTGATCAGTTTTGATACAATAGCATCATTTCTCTAAAATTTTCACTACTATGGTATTAAATTATGGATATATATTTTAAATAATGGACATAAAATAATTTCTAAAAATGTGGGATTTTAAGGATATATTTTGGTCTCCTACCATGGAAACTCAAGTGGAATTTTTCTTCTTGTAATGAAGATATGGATATTAGGGTGACTTATTTCTCTACAAACCATGTTGCATCCTCCATTACCCAAAATAACTCCCCATCATGGATCTTATTTACAATCTATTATTGGAATTAGCAATGATAGATAATGATATCGTGGAAACTTCATTAATATTTTCAAGAATGAATACTTCAACCACTACATTTTTATGGGATTTAAATGAATTTATTTTCTACTACGAGAATGGAGGAATAATTAATAAGCCCATAAATTCAAATTTGGTATTCACTAGTAATCCTTTTACATTTTTTAGAGGAAAAAAATAAAACACGTTTACTGTAGATTCATTAGATTTATTCTTGGGATCTAAATAATTGACAAACCTTTTTATTCCCTTAAATGTTTAATACATGGTAATTGATACATCTAACCACTATTTTATCCTCATTGATAAAAAACATGTCCAAATGAAATAGTTTTATGTGATAATATTCATATTTGGAATTCATTGGATCATGTAACAGGAATGATATGAGGTGGGTATATCGTGTTAGAATTTAGAAGTATATTATATGGGAAGTAAATATTAGTATGGGTCTAAATATTTCACGACCTGTCCCAGGGGGGCCCATTCCATGACTCCCCAAGCCTGCCTCCAATATTTCATGGGCTGGTAACTAGCACCGAGTAGGCATATTACTAACATTGGAGGAATTGCATAAGTACCTGTACACACACACACATCTCCATGCCCATAATGCTGAAATCTAAAAACCACTAAGGAACAAAAAAATATTGCATGCATACAACTAAACCCAACAAAAAGAGTATGACAAAAGGTAGAGTACTAAAAAGTAAACTAGGCCATAATACAAGCCCACCAAAAAGAAGAGTATGAAAACTCCAAAGTCCAACCTATAATCCCAAAAGGTACTGGGGCTATTGCTCATAGCTATAGGAATGCCTTGGCCTATAGGGAACTCAAAATGCTTGGTCCAGTCTTGGTCCACCCTGGACTCTGTCTAATGGTTTCTCATCTGCAAAATACACCAGACAAGCAGGAAAAACCCATGCAAGAGTAATTATAACAATTCTCAGTAGAGGACCTCGAAAACCATAAAACAGTACAAAAAGTAAATATACCGTCAGTTATGCATAGAACATATAGAAAAATCCAGATATACTAAAATCCCAGACCCTTATTCTATAGACAAGTCACACAACTGCATACCCCCAATAGGGATTAAGTTCAAAGATTCCGTGAAGCACTCATCGCGGGAGAACACACCACATGAGTCTTACAGCTCTGATGACGTCCATCCGAGAAGTACCGTTAATTGGGAACCGTATAGAGAGGTAGTCATACTCATTTTGGGAGACACGCTCTTGAGTTAGAAGATTTTCGATAGATAGAAGCACTCATTATGGGAGACCCACTCTTGAGTGGGAAAGATCATGATACACTGATGAGGATCACTGCCAGGGCCATGGTGGATACCGCGAGTCATTCAGATTCACCAGTTAGGTGATACACCAACTAGTTAGAGGATCAACGCCCATCAGAGTTGGTTAAGTCGATACCTAACTCTACCTAGGGTCAAGAATGGATATAGGATCTCGATCTTGGCCTCTCAGATGGATTACTGACATTCATGGGAATGAGAAGAAGGGGCACATAACCCATATGAAAGATATCCAAGATATGATGGAAAATATGACCATGACATTTTCCAAAAAGTACACGGAGTTTAGAAAAGTTACACACCGTGTTCTCTGACCTTGGGTACTGGCCGTAGACAGAGGCCCGTGTCGTAAGGCTGATCATGTAGAAAAACTAAGTACACGACATGTAGTATGTTGTACACGCCATGTCGGAGCGACTGGGGTTTTCCCCATGTATGTTGTTTGTGCCCATACAGGGTCATCAATATGACAACCCTGCTTTTTATTTAAACTTAAACATGATTTATTACATAAAACATCACTTGATTCAACAATGAAGATCAAGAGGTTTAGTGTCTTTGGGGTTAGGATCATTACATAAAAACATAAAACATGAAATACAACATCTTTATTGAAAACTTCCTTTACATGACCACTACATTCCCTCGTACATAGCATTACATGGGATAACCTGAGGACATGCATAAGAAAAGGGTGAGCTATAATGCCCAGTAAGGGAGTACACATGGAATAACATGAGGATTATAATACATGTTAGGCAACAGGCATGTCCATAGATCATAAGAGAAACATGAACATAAAGGCATGATAAAGCATGATAATCATAACATGGAAATGTGGCACCAACACTTAACATTGAATTAGAATGAGCCAAGGCTCATTGCACATGGAGCATGAGTAAACCCTCATTTCATATGAAGCACAAGTAAACCCTCATTGTACTTGAATTAGCATGATTCAACACTCATTGCACTTGATGTATCATGATACTATACTTTACCCAATGCATTGGAGCTCTATAAGGGCGCACCCTTCTTAAACATTTCATTTCATGCATAAGTGTGCCATATGGATCATAAAACATGGATTAAAAAAACATAATCATTTATTCCATGAGAAAGGAATGTGGAATTCATACATGAAACTTGAAAATCAATAAGTAAATGTGCATAAAGGTGAATACCCTTGATGGAGACATGGGCATGGTATCCACTACACAATGACATTGTCTTAGAAAATCAGTGCGATTTCGGCAGCGTAATGGCATGACATATGAATTCATAACAAAAAAGGTTGATGAGAGAGAAAGGGGTTCCTCATCATATTTACATGTAATGAACAGTAAGGAGGTCATATAGATACATTTTCCCAACAATTGAAATGGAATTTAGATTCATGATACAAATGTATTGCTTGAATGTTAAAGAAGAGAGAGAAGTTCCATTCGGAATTTCGGCATAGTAACAGGTGTACATGGGAGGCATTTAATCAGAGAGAAAGGGGTCTCCCATCATTCAAACAATAATAGGTAAGTATGGGGGAGGGGCAAAACCATACCCCAACATTCATAATTGAAAATAAAAGGGTAATACAACTTAATGGAAATTGAAAAAAATGAGAAAGAAAGATAAAACCCTTACTTGGAAGTGTGATTCCAAAGGCTCCAGAGAGGCTTGTGAGAGGCTTATTGGGAGCTTGGGTCACCTTGGGAAGATTCTAGAGAGAGTAGGTCAGTGGTTGGATTATCTACAAGGGATTTTAGTGAGGAGGAAGTGGGAGCTTGGGTGGGTTTATATAGGAAAGGTGAGAGAATTCTTTATTATTTAGGTTTGGGACCCATTATATTAAAATAATCCAAACAACAAACCATCCTATGGTATATGCCCATGGTTTATGGAAAAGGATAGAGGAAAAAAATATTTTACATGGCCATGGTCCGAACATATTAAAAAAAAATAGGGTTACTTATGTGGAGGTGAGTCACACTCCCATGGAAATTAATTTTGAAAGGCAAAGTGGTGAATAAGTCTTGAGGGGTTCATGAATGCTTTGAAAAGTATGTCAAACAAACCAAAAATCACATTATTTTAATGATAAAACATATATTTTCCGAAAATAAGGATTATAGTATTTTATTACATCACCATTGGGTCATTATGATGTCATAAAACACATTATATAATTAAATGGTATTTAATTTTTACCCAAAAATTTGACTGTCTCAAAAAATTATGAAAAATTCACCGTTGGATAATTTCGATGCCCTGATTCCAGAAATGACATTTATTTTATCTAAAAAAATTCTAAATATGTTAGTTTTTACTTTTAAATTAAAAACCAACATTTATCGAAAATTCACAGGTTTTGAAAGAAATGGCTTTCAAACCTTAATAAATATTTAAATTGAATTCATAAATTTATAAGATCATTTATATTTAATTGAAATTAATTTAATAATAATAATAATATTTTATTAAAATAATATTTAATTAAAAAATCCCTTAATTTAATAAAATAAATTTCTTAATTAAATAATAATTAAAAACACAATTTGTACTTTAAAAACTATTTACAATGTATAAAAAATGACTAGAAATTATATTAATTATTATATAAAAAAATAATGTACATGAACACAATACTACTTATTTATTACATAACCCCTTAAAATAGCCACATAAGACCTAAGGGTAAGGTGTGCAATGGTGACAGACTCTTGGGGCGGCTCGGATAACATCGCTCGAGTGGTAATTTCAATCAACCTCCACTTTTCCCGTAGACGGTCACGTTTGAGCATGACATATTGATGCTTATCTTGGGCTTGGTCAAGGTCGAATCCCAAATATGCCACCTCATTTCCGAGCTCTGACAAATGGGCTTCATATGGGGTAGTTCTACTGGATGAGGCCATCGCTTTCTTTGTTTGAGTAAAAATTGGGTTCATTAGAGCCTTACATTTATACTAATCATGTGATCACTATTCAACGGCTATGAAAGTCACAGTCACAACTCTTATCGTAAAACCAAAGAACTTGACATCTTATAAAAACATTTTTATAAAGATACATTTAACTGGATCACGAGGTATTTTCCATTAATGAACCTTTGGGTCGTTACAATATTCCCCCCTTAAGAAATTTCACCCTTGAAATTTTCCTTTTCCCACACTAAAACAAATGTGGGTAACTCAGCTTCATCATATCCTCCGACTCCCAAGTCACTTCTTCAAACTTGTGGTTTCTCCACAACATCTTGACGAGGGGAATTGTGGTATTTCGTAAAAAAATTTCTCTACGATATAAGATCTTCACTGGTTGCTCCTCATAAGAAAGATCATGTTCCAATTGTACCACCTCAGAAGAGAGTACATGTGAAGGGTCCAGTATGTACTTCCATAGGAGGGATACATGAAAGACATCATGAACCTTGGCTATAGTAGGTGGAAGTGATAGTCGATAGGCCACAACCCCAACACAATCAAGAATCTTGAAGGGGCCGATATACCTTGGACTTAACTTCCCTTTCTTTCCAAACCTCATGACCTTCTATCATGGAGATATGTGTAAAAACACCATGTCTCCAACTTTAAATTAATGGTCTCATCGACGATTATCTGCATAACTCTTCTGTCGACTCTGGGCTGCCTTGATATGCTGTTGAATGGTTTTCACCTTGTCCACCATTTCTTCGACCATTTCTGGTCCAAGCAGGTTACGTTCACCAACCTCATCCCAACATGCATGTGTTCTGCACCTTTTCTCATACAAGGCTTCATATGGTGCCATTCGGATGCTCGACTGGAAACTGTTATTATAGGAGAACTCAACCAGAGGAAGATGTTGATCCCATCCTCCTTTAAAGTCCATTGAGCAAGCTCTCAACATATCCTCAAGTGTTTGGATAGTCTGCTCGGATTGGCCATCAGTTTGAGGATGATAGGCGGTACTAAAGTTCAGTTCAGTATTCAGAGAATGTTGAAGACTCTTCCAAAACATAGAGGTGAATCTTTGATCTCGGTCAGACACAATAGATTGTGGTACTCCATGCAACCTTACCACTTCCCTAATATATATCCATGCCAGTTGATCTAATGAGAAATCCTCTCGAATAGCAATGAATTGTGCAGTCTTTGTAAGACGATCCACAACAACCCAGATTGCATTGTTGCCTTTGGATGTCCTTGGAAGTCCGGTGATAAAGTCCATGGTGATGTTCTCCCATTTCCATTCTGGTATGGGCAATGGTTGCATCATCCCCTTATACTTCTGCCTCTCTACCTTCACTTGCTGACACACCAGGCACTTTGATGTATATTCAACGATCTCCTTCTTCATATTATCCCACAAAAAGGTTTCTTAGAGATCTCAAAACATCTTTGTGCTCCCTAGGTGAATAGAGAAATTTGAACTATGTGCATCATCCAAAAGTTCCTTCTTTAGCTCTGGACTTGATGGAACACATAGTCTTTTCACAAACCGCACAATTTCTTCTTCATTGACATTAAACTCCTAGGATTTACCCTTTTTGATAGATTCCACTTTTTCTTGAATTCCCACATCATCCTTTTGAGAATCCTTTAACCTTTACAAAAGATATGGTTGAGCAATAATTTGTGAAAGGATTGATGATGTTACCTTCTTTATGATTCCCACGTCCATCTTCATCAAGTCTAAGAAGATTGGATCCTTCTCAATTATCATCATTGATAGAATCGCTGGATCCTTTCTGCTTAGGGCATCCACCACCTTGTTCGCTTTCCTAGGGTGGTAATGAATTGAACAGTCATAATCCTTGATGAGCTCTATCCATCTTATCTGGTGCATATTAAGCTCTTTCTGTGTGAATATATATTTAAGACTATTTTGGTTAGTATATATCTCACATTTCTCTCCATAGAGATAATGCCGCCAGATTTTCGAGGCAAAGATCACAGCCTCCAACTCCAGATCATGTGTTGGATTGTTTTTCTCATAGATTTTCAACTACCTTGAGGCATAGGATAACACTTTATTATTTTTCATCAGCACACATCCTAATAGATTCTTTGAGGCCTCAATGAATACCACAAAAAGTTCCCCACTTGTGGGTAAAGTGAGCACGGGTGCAGTGATACGACTCCTTTTCAACTCCTTGATGATTTCTTTGCATTCATCACTCCAAGAAAACTTTACTCCCTTTCGAGTTAGCTTGGTAAGAGGGTTGGAAAATAGTGAGACATTTCTCACAAATCGTGGATAATATCCAGCTAACCCCAAGAAGCTACGGATATCGGTTGCCGATGTTGGCCTCGTCCATCCCTCAATTGCATCTGTTTTGGATGGATCTATAGATATCCCATTGCCTGTGATGATATGGCCCAAGAATGAGACTTCCATCAACAAGAACTCACACTTGCTGTACTTTGTATAGAGCTTCTCCTTGCACAATATCTCGAGTACAATTCTTAAATGCTCCTCATTGTCCTCCTTGGTTTTGGAGTATATTAGAATATCATCTTTAAAGACTATAACAAATTTGTCAAGGTAATCTCTAAAGACTCTATTCATCAAGTGAATGAATATATTTGTAGCATTGGTGAGTTAGAAAGGCATTACTATGAATTCATCGTGGCTGTATCTTGTACGAAAAGCAATCTTGGGGATATCTTCCTTCATCACCCTTACTTGATAATATCCCGACCGCAATTCCACCTTGGAGAAGTAATATTCTCCACGCAACTGATCGAACAAGTCATCAATTCTTGGGAGTGGATACTTGTTCTTTATCTTGATTTTGTTAAGTTCACGATAATCGATGCAGAGCCGCATTGAACCATCCTTCTTCTTGATGAAGAGGACTGGTGCACCCCATGGTGAAGCACTTGGGCGTATAAACCCTTAATCCAGATTCTCGTGTAGTTGTTTCTTCATCTCTTCAAGCTCAAGAAAAACCATTCTATATGGAGTATTGGATATTAGTAGCACACCAAGTATAAGTTCAACTGAGAACACAACATCTCATTTTGGAGGAAGACCAGACAGTTCCTCAGGAAACACTTCAACGAATTCCCTTACAATAAGCATTTCTTCATGGATGGTTTCTTCTTTGGACTCAATCATCTAAGCTAGATAAGCGTGCTCATAGGGAAGTAATATCCATGCTTGAGATGATGGAGCTAAAAGAGATTCATCTTCCTCTTGGCACTTGTAAAGAATCGGGGGTCGATTCTCCATATGGAGGGTGATTTCCCTCTCCCGACAATTTATGTTGGCTCTAAATAAGGAAAGCCAATCCATTCCAAGAATTGCATCAAATTCCACCAAAGGGAGTATGACGAGGTTCGCCAGGAAATTCAATCCAAGGATTATAATAGGGGAGGTCTTATATTCATGGGATGCAATGATTTCCCCATTTGACATACTCAACGACATCTCTACTTCCATGATTTGTGGTGGTGCTGGGATTGTCCTACTATACTTTCGAAATATAAAATTACACGTAGAACCTGAATCAAAAAGTACGTTCGCTATTCTAGAATGAATAACTAGCATACCTGTCACCACTTCGTAGTCCGGGTTCACTTCGGCAGAAGTGATGGCAAAAGCTCTTCCTTGCTATCTTGGAGGATGTTGGTTGCCTCCGATAACCCTTGGATTAGGGCACTGATTTGCAAAATGACCCAGTTCTTTGCATTTATAGCATTGAACAACACATTGAGGTTCAAACGGAGTGTTCCTCTCCTCTGTCGCAATTGTGGGTCCTTCTTTCCAACAGTTAATAGCTAGGTGCCCTTCTCTTCCACACCTGAAGCATTTTATCTCACCCTTAAGGCAATTTACAGGGTGCTTCTTTCTGCACTTTTGGCAAGTGGGGTGCTGTAACTTCTTAGCGCTGTTGGATTTATCCATCAGACCACCAGCGCATTGAAGTCCACCTTACGCTTCTTGTCCCCATGATACCCCTGTGATTCTCCGATCTCCATTTCGACCTTGAGGGCACATTAGAAAATTTCCTCATAGATGTCGAAGTCACGGATGCTTAATCCTTTCCGCAAGCTAGGCTTCAGCCCACCAAAGAAGCAGTCAACCTTGCATTCGGGGGTAACGACAAAGACGAAAGCGTATTGTGCAAGACTTGTGATGTTTTCCTCGTACGCTCCCACAGATTCTTCATCCTTTTTCTCTAGGGAAAGGAATTTCCATTCCATCTTAAGAAAGAGGGTGCATGAAAAATATTTATCGAAAAACATCTTCCAGGATTCCTTCCATTCCAAAGCCTCGATCTCCTACTGAGGCTTCGTATTTTTGATCAATGTACACCATTGATCAGCTTCACCCTCCATACGATAATCCGCCAGGAGAACCTTCTCTTGTTCATAACATTGGAGGATGGAGAATATCTTTTCAATGGAGTTGATCCATTGTTCAGCGATCGTGGGATCGGATGATCCACTAAAAGTAGCAGGCCTTTGCATCATGAATCTCTCGATAGCGACTTGTTCCTTCATAGGGGGGTTTTGACGTTCCTCTTGACCCGTGTTTCTATTCAAAACATGAGTTAGATGAGAGAGAATCATGACAAAGTTATGGATTCCCTCTCCCATTGGATTGGGCATCTCATTAGTACAGTCATCACACTGATCTTCACAATGGTTGTTAGCCCGATTCCTCCTATTACCGACCATTGGCTGGAATAAAAGGAATGTTATGGGTAACACATAAAGGGTAATCCAAATACAAATGTTGATGACTTATAAATAAAATTTTATTTCCTTAACTCATGAGTCTATAGGATTCAATCTAGGATTTTAATGATCTAATTTCTAACATACATTCTTAGGGGAATTTTTCCCATAATAAGGGTTCATACCAAGATTGTGAATTTATCAAAACATATCCCCCGGGAGTGTTGTAACCAAGAGTGCAGCAAAGCCCGTTGTCGTGCACCAGTTCCCATTCGAGTCTAGCTCAAAGCGGTGTTTTCAGGTTTTACCCCTAGGATACATATGTGCCAGAGCCGCCTCTACCTGCTCGTATCCAGACAGGGATGTATTTGTTTGATAAACCACTTAATTAGTATTTACCAAAACTTAGGGATGTTTTTATTATACATAGTCTTGTATCTAAGGCTTTACTAGGTTATCCTAATCCCAAAAATTACTAAACCTATCCTTTGATACCAACTATAACAACCCTGCTTTTTATTACAACTTAAACATGCTTTATTACATAAAACATCACTTGATACAACAAAGAAGATCGAGAGGTTTAGTGTCTTTGGGGCTTAGGATCATTACATAAAAACTTAAAACATTAAATACAACATCTTTATTGAAAACATCCTTTACATGACCACTACATTCCCTCGTACTTAGTATTGCATTGGATAACCTGAGGACATGCATAAGAAAAGGGTGAGCTATAAATCCCAGTAAGGGAGTAAACATGGAATAACATGAGGAGTAAAATACATTTTAGGCAATAGGCATGTCAATAGATCATAAGAGAAACATGAACATAAAGGCGTGACAAAGCATGATAATCATAACATGGAAATGTGGCAACAACACTTAACATTGAATTAGCATGAGCCAAGGCTCATTGCATATGGAGCATGAGTAGACCCTCGTTGCACATGAAGAAAGAGTAAACCATCATTTCACTTGAATTATCATGATTCAACACTCATTTCACTTAAGGTATCATGATACTATACTTTACCCAATGCATTGGAGCGCTATAAGGGTGCACGCTTCTTAAACATTTCATTTCATGCATAAGTGTGCCACATGGATCATAAAACATGGATTCATAAAACATAATCATTTATTCCACTATAAAGGAATGTGGAATTCATACATGAAACATTACAATCAATAAGTAAATGTGAATAAAGGTTAATACCCTTGATGGAGACATGGGCATGGTATCCACTACACAATGTCATTGGCTTAGAAAATCAGTGCGATTTCGGCAGCGTAATGGCGTGACACAAGAATTCATAAAAAAAAGGTTGATGAGAAATAAAGGGGTTACTCATCATATTTACATGTAATGAACAGTAAGGAGGTCATATAGATACATGTCCCAATAATTTAAATGAAATTTAGATTCATGATACAAAAGTATTCCTTGAATGTAAATGAAGCGAGAGAAGTTCCTTTCGGAATTTCGGCATAGTAACGGGTGTACATGGGAGGCATTTAATGAGAGAGAAAGGGGTATCCCATCATTCAAACAATAATAGGGAAGTATGGGGGAGGTGAAAAACCATACCCCAACATTCATAATTGAAAATAAAAGGGCAATACAACATAATGAAAATTGACAAAAATGAGAAAGGAGGAAAACAACCCTTACTTGGAAGTGTGCTTCCAAAGGCTAGAGAGAGGCTTGTGAGAGGCTTCTTGGGAGATTTGGGCACCTTGGGAGGATTATAGAGAGAGTAGGGCAGAGGTTGGGCGAACTCCAATTGATTTTAGTGAGGAGGAAGTGGGAGCATGTGTGGTTTTATATAGGAAAGGTGAGATAATTCTTTATTATTTAGGTTTGGGACCCCTTATATTAAAATAATCCAAACCACAAACCAACCCATGGTATTTGCCCATGGTTTTTGAAAAGGAAATAGGAATACAATATTTTACAAGTACAAGGTCCGAACATATTAAAAAATTAGGGTTGCTTATGTGGAGGTGAGTCACACTCCCATGGAAATTAATTTAAAAAGGCAAAGTGTTGAATAAGTCTTGAGGGGTTCATTAATGCTTTGAAAAGTAATTCAAACAAACCCAAAATCACATTATTTTAATGATAAAACATATATTGGACGAACATAAGTATTATGGTATTTTATTACATCACCATTGGGTCTTTATGATGTCATAAAACACATTATATAATTAAATGGTATTTAATTTTTACCCAAAAATTTGACTGTCTTAGAAAATTATGAAAAATTCACCATTGGATAATTCCGACGTCCTGATTCCAGAAATGACATTTATTTTATATAAAAAAGATTCTAAATATGTTAATGTTCACTTTTAAAATAAAAACCAACATTTATCGAAAATTCACGGGTTTTGATAGAAATGGCTTTCAAACCTTAATAAAAATTTTAATTGCATTCATAAATTTATATGATCATTTATATTTAATAAAAATTAAATTAATATTAATAATAATATTTTATAAAAATATTATTTATTTCAAAAATACCTTAATTTTATAAAATAGTTTTCTTAATTAAATAATAATTAAAAACACCATCTGTACCTTAAAAACTATTTACAATGTATCAAAAATGACTAGATATTATATTCATTATTATATACAAAAATAATGTACATGAACACAGTATTAATTATTTGTTACATAAACCCTTAAAATAGCTGCATAAGACCTAAGGGTAAGGTGTGCAATGGTGACAGACTCATGGGGTGGCTCAGATAACATCGCTCAAGTGGTAATTTCAATCAACTTCCACTTTTCCCATAGATGGTCACGTTCAAGCATGACATAATGAAGCTCAAGTTGGGCTTGGTCAAGGGAGAAGCCCAAAGATGCCACCTCTTTTCCGGGCTCCGACAAATGGGCTTCATATGGGGCAATTCTACTGGATGAGGCCATCGCTTCCTTTGACTGAGTAAAAATTGGGTTCGTTAAAGCCTTACATTTATACTAATCATGTGATCACTATTCAACGACCACACATTTAACGGTCAAAAATCATATCATAAAACCAAATAAGTTGACATCTTATAAAAAAATTTTATAAATGGACATTTAACTGGATCAAGAGGGATTTTCCATTAATGAATATTTGCGTCGTTACAATCAACCTGTGTAGTTCAACCAGTGTAATTGGCACACGGGGAAACCTGCGCTACTGGCCTTGCCTGGCCGTGTGATGGAGTACATGCTCATGTACCCCATTCCGTGTTAGTGTACCCCTGGGTACATGCTGAGTCCCGTGTAGCCACCTCTGCCATGTTTTACATGCTGTGTCGCCTGAAGCCGTGTAGATCATCCTATGGCCGTGTACTTCCCGAATAAATATCGAGCTTCGGGGAAAGTCCAACACAACGTGTGATCAGGGTCACACACCATGTGATTCCTCTCTGAGTCCGGAAACCCTAGCATCCACCAGTACTATAAGGCGTGTTCTTCAGAAGTACACGCTGTGTATTCTGGAAATTTCCAGAAACGTGGACTTCCGCCGTCATGCCTCCGGTGATGATCCGATCATCGATCTGACCATTTTATCACCGCGAAACATCCAGGTTTCGGTCTTACTAACACCAAAAAGCTACTACTGATGTTTTCAGACCTCCAATCAGTTCAGAAAACATGATTTGATCTTCCCGCGTGAATAACTCTTGATGAACTCCCTTTTTCGATCTGGTCTGATTCGTAATCCACCATCGTTGCCACACCTCTGCAAAGTTGTTGCAGTGTCGAACCTTCTATTTGTGATAGTTGAATTGTGGAATGGATATGTAATGATCTTTTGTCCGTCATCTCGTGAAGAACATGAAGAATGCGCGAGAAAAGAAAAGGTGGGAGAAATCCAATGAACAAAGCGAGGAACGAACTCCCGCTGTCGTTCGTCACGTCGTTGGTCCACTCCCATTAACAGGCTTAAACGGAGCAAGAATAAACAATAACAAAACAACATGGGTCAACTCCCTGAATCATCCCGATAAAATCCTCCCACTAGAAAGAATGAATCCGTGGATCAACTTGTTGGTGGTTGATCCGCGTTCGACATTTAAAATCAAAAACGGGGAAAAGAATTAAAATAAAAAACCCCTACCTCAACTGGTATCAATCACTAACGAAGGTTTAGCACTGCTTCCTTCGTCGAGATCCTTCAACATCATTGGCACATCGATTCTCAACTTTGATCCATCATCATTCACCGTTGATGGTTTGCTGCTGTGCTCTGTGGATCCTCCAACGATTTCTCTAAAAGTTCATCAACGACTACCAATATCTTAACCCATTAAAACGGGAAACCATATTGAAATTTAATATACACAGCGGTATTAATTACTACATCTTTCCATTCCTGAGTCTTTATGAAGTGTCATTTAAAAAGGAAACAGATGTCTTGATGCTGCGCTGTAGTGGATGTTTCCATAAAATGAAATAAACATTTAGCAATTTAATTTGTTTTTATTTTACTAAAAACATCCAAAAATATACACTTTCCCTCAACCTACGTCGATTGAGGTTATAATTATTCATAAGTAAAGTCATCATTGAGGACAAAATAGTGCCCTCAGATTTTTAATTCAGTGATCCTTTTGGAAACTGCCACAACCTCGCACAAGTGCCGACTCACTTAACTTAAAAAGTTCAAACCACCATTCCGAGCTCACTAGACCTCAGAATGATGTGTCGTCTTTACACCCAGTCTCAAAATAATTTCATATAATATTTTAAAATAATACATTGAAAATCCGAGACATTATATTCTCCCCCACCTTGGGGCTTTACGTCCCCGAAAATCCAAAACAAAGGCCACCGAAAAAGATGAGGGTACTGGGAACAGATACGGGCCTCCCACTCCCACGTTCTCTCATGAAGGTTCTTGTGATGCCACTGGATGCATACCAAGGGAATCAATCACCCACGACGGATCCTCTCCTGCCGATCCTAGATCTCTATCAGGTACTCAGTAGAGGTCACTCCATCCTCGATGTCCAGCTCGACCCAGTCGATGACGTACGACAGGTCATTCTAGTACCTCCTCAGCCGCGACACGTGGTATAAATCATGTACCTAATGGTACTATGGTGGTAGAGCTAGGCGGTACACCACCTCGCCAAATCTGCATAGTATCTGGAAGGGTCCGATGAACCTAAGAGATAGCTTGCCGCCTTGGCTAAATCTCTATAACCCTCATCGTGGTGAGACCTGAAGAAAGATGTGGTATCCTTCTTCGGACACCAGAGGCCGCCGTCATCGGTCAACATAGGAATTATCTCGGCTATGTGCAGTATTCATCCGCTCTCGGATGATCTGCACCTCCTCTGTGGTAGCCCGCACCAAATCTGGACCCAAGAGTGCTGACTCTCCGGGCTGGTCCAGCAAAGCGGGGACTGACAGGGCCACCCGTAAAAGGCCTCGAACGGTGCCATACCAATGGTGGAGTGGTAGATATTATTGTATGAAAAATCCACCAGTAGTAGGTGGTCCTCCCACCTATGAACAAATTCCATGATACAGGCTCACAACATATCCTCCAGAACCTAAGTGGTCTTCTCCGTCTGACCATCAGTCTGGGGATGAAACGTTGGGCTCAAGTGTATATTATTCCCAAAAGCCTCTAGTAATCCCTTACACAACCAGGATGTTAAGCGGGTGTCTCAATCTAAGACTATAGTCGAGGGGACACCATGAAGCCAAACAATCTCCTGCACGTAGAGGCGTCCCAAGCTCTCTACAGAACTCTGCTTCCAGATAGATAAAAAGTGGTCCGACTTGGTGAGTCGGTCAACGATCACCCAAATGGAATCATGCCCCTTGGAAATCTATGGTAAGCCAGTCACGAAGTATATTGATATTCTATCCCACTTCCACTCTGGAACTTCCAGGGGTGAGCTACTCCTAATGGAACCTGCTGCTTAGCCTTCACATGCTGGAATTTGAGGGATCGAGAAACAAACTTTGCTAATTCTTTCTTCACGCCAGACCACCAGAACAATCATCAGAGATCCTGGTACATCATTTCCACCCCAGGACATACTGCCAAAGGGGTTGTATGAAACTCCCTCAGGACCTCCACCTGGAACGCCACCGGTACAACAGTGCGTCCCTTGAAAAGAAGTATGTGCTCCCCACCTTGTGAATATCAATTAGGAGCATGTCCTGTGGATAACTGAGCACGTAAATCGACACAGTCGACATCCCCAAGTTGTGCATCCTTAACTCAATATAAGAGTTGAGAGGTGATAACCATCGACTGCAGGTAAGATATATCCTCTCCATCCATGAAGGATATCTGCAACGCAGCTAACTTCTGTGTCGCCTCACTCAACAGTTGGGAGCTCGACCTGCTACTAAGAGAATCTGCCACCATGTTCCCCTATCCATGAGTATATATGATCTAGAAATAAAAGACCTAGAGGAACTCTAGCCATCGTCTATACTACAGATTCATATCTTTCTGCGAAAAGATGTACCTGAGGCTCTTGTGGTCAAAGTAGACGATAAACCACTCACCAATCAGGTAGTGTTGCCACATCTTCAATGCGAAGACCACCGCTGCCAACATGAGATCATGGGTCAGATTGTTCTGCTTATGTGGCCTAAGTAGGCATGAACCATAAGAAATCACGGTATGTCGCTGCATCAGGACACATCCGAGCCTAGTCCCTGATGCGTCGTAGAAAACTACGTACTCGACACCCTCCTATAGCAATATCAAGACTGGGGCTCTCGTCAAACCCTATCTCAGCTGCTCAAATTCTTTCTGGAACTTCTCCATCCATTGAATTGATGCCCCTTCTTGGTCAAGGCCATAATTTGTGCTGATATCCGGGAGAAATCAAGAATTAATCTTTGGTAAAATCCTTCCAACCCAAGGAAGCTCCGCACCACCGTCACACTCCAAGGTGGCTCCCATGCAAACAAAGACTCCACCTTGTCTTGGTCCATAGCTACTCCATCTTCTGAGATTGAATGTCCCAGAATGTGGACCTCCTGAATCCAAAACTTTCACTTCGTGAGCTTCCCATAAAGCTGGTGCTCCCGGAGTATGTCTAGAACCATCTGCAAGTGTCTCACGTGCTCCTCCTCTGACGCCGAGTACACAAGGATGTCATCGATGAAGACAACTACGAACCAATCCAAGTATGGATGTAAGATCTAGTTCATCAGTACCATGAACACTACATGGGAGTTCAACATGCCAAAAGGCATCACCGAGTACTCATAGTGACCATAGCGGCATCTGAAAGTCGTCTTTGGTATATCCTCATCCCGCACACGTAGCTGGTGATAGGCTGATCGAAGGTCAACTATTGAGAACCCTTATGACCCTCTTAGATGATTGAAGAGGTCATTGATTCTTGGCAGTGGATACATGTTCTTCAACATCCCTTGTTTAGGAGACGATAATCCACACACAAACATAGAAACCCGTCTCCCTTCTTGGAAAACAAGACTGGGGCTGCCCAGGTTGAGATGCTGGGTCTCACAAAACCCTTTCTATACAAATCATCCAACATTAGCCTCAGCTCATGAAGCTCTGTGGGAGACATCCGTTATGCGGAAGACTGAATCAGTGCCGTCCCAGAGCGTATGTCGATGCAGAAGTTGATCTCCTGGCGGGGGGGGGGGGGGTAATCATGGAACATCTTCAGGAAAGACATCCTCGTACTCTGCCACTACTGCTAGGAACTGGGAGCTCACTACATCCACTGCTCTGAGGGCAAGGCTAGCCAACTCAGGAGAAATTGGTTGCACCCTCCTGTGCATAAGTCCATTCTGTGCTGCCTGGGTTTCCTTTCCTCCTACAATGTGAAACCACGTTCCATCACGGCCGACACACCGCACTCTTCACCTAAAACAAACCATCTAGTCATGGACCGAAGATAACCAATCCATAACGAGAATGACATCGTAAGGACTCGACACTACCACAAAGAGGTGCCAACTGAATCTCTCTCCTCCAAGGGTAATATCACTCTATCTACAAAGGTGCATGATAATCGAGTCTCCTCCCATAGGTGTCTCCAAGCGTAAGGATTGAGCCAATGGCAGAATCTCGAGGATTTATGCAAGACGTGGGGCTATGAAGGAATGACTGGTACCTATGTATATAAAAACGATAGCTAAGGTAGAGAAGACATAGATCGTACCTCGAATCATCCCTGGAGTCCCTGGGTTGTATGCATCGACCGCATGCAGTTGTCCCCTCCCTTGTCCCCCAGCTCTCTAAGCCTGGTGCAGACCTCCTGGAGGTGGTGGTGGAAGTAAGTCGAAGCCCCTGCCACCACCTACAGCTCTCCTTGCACCTCTTCCACGTCCTCCTCCCGGTAGGTCTTCTTGTTCCGTTCTCTGCCTCTGCCTCGGTGGTCCATCCACCGCTTCCCTGTCATCAGCTCGACGGGTCGAGAAATCTCTATCAAGATGTTCCCTATTATCGCATGCATAGCATCGCTTCTCCCTAGGATGACTGGATTCATCCTAAGAGCCCTAGACTGTTGATCCCCAATCCTGGGTCCTCCAATGACATTTCCCACAATTATATCCCTATGCCTGACATTGGCTCCCTACTGTCGGGTTCTCTACAGCATTTTTCCTGCTGCTGACTGTCGATGGCTGTCTCTGCTCCGCCAAGAATCCATCGATCACCAATTCCCGCTCAAGTACTTCATCATAAATCGATATGCATAGAGGCACGACATTAGCTCGGATGTCTCATCATAGTCCCCAATCAAAGGTCCATGATCTGAAGTACTGATCCCTTACCATATCCATCGAGTACCTGACATGGTTGGTGAACCTCGATGAATAGTCATCTACTGTCATACTGCCCTGCTGGAGCTGAAGAAGCTCCTGGATGCATACATCTCTCAGCCTAACCAGAGAGAACTCCTCCCTGAAGAGTCTCTCAAACTCCGTCCATGAAAGAGTCTCCTCGTTGTGAGTCTGTGTGGTAAGACTCCACCGTCGTCTCACCGAACCCTGAAGAAGGATAGCTCCTAGGATCACTATCTGGTCTGCAGGGGTCCTCATTAGAAGGAAAATTCTAGAAACCGCCTCAAGCTATTCCTCAACCGCCTGAGGGTCAGGCTCATCTTAGAACCTGTGGGGTCACTGTCTCTGGAACTCATGGAGCATGCTAAAACTGTGCTCCTCGTCAGTCGTTATTGTAGGTATAACCGGCTCCTCCACTGGTGGTGGCATAACTGGTGCACCACCTGGTGGTAAAGCCTGGGGAACCGATCCCTATATCGAAGCCTCATCACGGAGGGGGTCATACTCATGATCATGCTGCTGAATCCTAGCGGTATGATTCATGGAGGCATCCGGTAAAGAAACAAGATGTACCATGGTCAAAGTGTATATCTAGATAGATAGAACAAAGGACATGGAAAACACAAACCATTACTATATGATGAATATACCATTTATTACCCCTAAAAAATGTGTTTCCATGTACCGAGTTGAAATTATGGTTATCAGAGTCCTGGTGTATGGATACATCAACCGCCGCACCAACACTGGAGTCTCTAGCCTGAATGTCGAACCATAAACATTTAACACTATTTCCCCAAACCAAACTCACAAACTCTTGGTCCTATGGTTGAACCGACCGCCTCTGATACCACTCTATCACAATCTATCCTAGTGGGGTCTGCACCGTGACTCCCCAGGTCCGCCTCCAATAGGCCAAGTGCTAGTGACTAGCACTGAGTAGGCATATTACTAACATGGGAGGCATTGCCAAAGTACCTGTACACATGCACACATCTACAAGCCCACAATGCTGAAATGTGAAAACTAAGGGAAAAAAAAGAATGCATGCATACAACTAAACCCGACCAATAGAGTATGATGAAAGGCAGAGTACTAAAAAGTACACTAGGGAAGAATACGAGCCCCCCAAAAATATGAGTCTGAAAACTCCAAATTCAAACCTGAAAACACAAAAGGTACTGAGAATGCTTCTCGTAACTGTAGGAACGTTTCAGCCTATAAGGAACTTAGAAAGCTCAGTCATGTCCTGGTCCACCCTAGACTCTGTCAAAAGGCTGTTCGTCTGCACAAGATACCAGATGTGTCGGGAAAATCCCATGTAGGGGTGAGAATGACAATACTCAGTAGAGGACCCCAAAAACCACAAAACATTACAAAAATTAAAGGTACAGTCAGCTATGCATAGAACATATATAACAAAACATATATACTAAAAACCCAGGCCCGTAGTCTAGAGACAAGTCTCACAACTGCATACCCCCGTTAGGGATTCAGTTCGAAGATTCCATGAAGCACTTGTCCAGGGAGAACACTCTTCTAGAGTCATACAGCTCTGATGATGTCCATCTGAGAAGTACTATTCATCGAGAACCATCAAGAGGGGTAGTCACACTCATTAAGGGAGACACACTCTTGAGTGGGATGATTTATGATAGATAGAGGCACTCATTACGGGAGACACACACTTGAGTAGGAAAGATCACGATACACAATTGAGGATAACTATCAGGGCAACGACAGATATCACGACTCAACCAGATTCACCATTTAGTTGATACACTAGCTAGGAAGAGGATCAACGCACCATAGTGTAGGTCACGTTGATGCCTGACTCTACCAAGGGTCATGAATAGATAGAGGATCTCTATCTAGGACCTTTGAATGGCTGCCTGATTCTATCATAGAAAAACCTACTGAAGGGATCATACTCTTGTGTGAGGAAAATGATGCCTACCCATCCGGGGAACGAGAATATGGTTCACTTAACCCGAACAAAAGATGTCCAAGATACAATGAAAAAGAAGAACATGTCATTTTCCAAAAAGTACACGGCGTGTAAAAAAGTTACACGCCGTGTTCTCTGGCCCTAGGTACTGCCCGTGCAAAACAGACCGCATTATAAGGATGGTCATGTAGAAAAAATGAGTACACGATGTGTAGTACGATGTACACATCCTGTCTGAGTGAATGGGGTTGGACCCATGTATGCTGACCATGATCCCGTACATGGTCATCAACCCATGTTCTCCAACCCATGTAATCGGCACACGGGGTGACCCGCGCTACTGGCCTCACCTGGCCGTGTTATGGAGTACACAATCGTGTACCCCATCCCATGTCCGTGTACCCCCTGGGTACACACCGAGTACCATATAGCCGCCTCTACCATGCTGTACACGCCGTGTCACCTATTGTTGTGTAGATCATCCCGTGTCCATGTACATCCAAAATTCATGCCGAGCTTCGGGGAAAGTCCAACACACCGTGCGACCAGGGTCACACGCCGTGTGATTAATCTCTGCCCCCCATAACCCTAGCCTCTTCTAGTACTACAAGGCGTGTTCTTCGGATGTACACATTGTGTATTCTAGAAATTTTCAGAAAGGCGGATTTCCTCCATCGTGCCTCTGGTGAAGATCAGTTCGTCGATCCGGCCATCCGATCTCCGCGAAACTTCTAGGTTTTTGTCATCTTAACAGCACGAAGAATCTCCCAATGTTTTCGGACCTCTGATCATCTCTGAAAGCATTATTTGATCTTCCCATGCAAAGAACACTCGAAGAATTCCCTTTTCCAATCCGGTCCGATTTGTTCTCCGCCATCGTTGCTGCACCTTTTCAAGGCCGTTGCGGTGTTGAAAATTTGATTTGGGATTGTTTCATCATGGAACAGATGCACAAAGATCTGTTGTTCATCACCCCGTGAAGAACACGAAGAACACACGTGAAAAGAAAAGGTGGGAGAAATCCAATGAACAAAGTGAGGCACGAACCCTCGCTGTTGTTCATCACGGTGTTGATCCACTCCCGTTAGCAAGCTTAAACAGAGCAAGAATAAACCATAACAAAACAACATGGATCGATTACCCGAATCATCCAAATAAAATCCTCCCACATGAATGAACGAATCTGTAGATCAACTTGTTCATGGTTGATCCGGATTCGTTGTTTAAAATAAAAAATGGGGAAGAGAATTCAAATAAAAAACCCCTACCTCAATTCGGATTGATCACAGACAAAGATGTCGTGCGTCAGCCGCCGTCGAGATCCTTCAACGTCGTTGGTGTAATGATTATCAACTCTGATTCTTTGTCGTTTGCTGTTGAGGGTTCGCTCCAGCGCTCTGTGGATCCTCCAGTGATTTCTCTAAATGTTCGTCAATGAACACCAATCACTTAACCCATTAAAAAGGGAAAACTAATTGGATTTTATGATACATTTTGGTATTAATGACTCCATGTTTCCATTCTTGATTCATTATGATGTGTCATTAAAAAAAGAAACCGATGTCCCAACATTGTGCTGCAGCGGATGTTTCCATAAAATAAAATAAACATTTAGGAATATATTTTATTTTTATTTTACAAAAAAACGTCTAAAAATAAAATTTTTCCCTTGACCTGTGTCGGTCAATGTTAGACTCATTCATAAGTAAATTCATCATCGCAGACGCAATGGTTCCCTCATATTTATAATCCGGGCATCCATTTGGAAACTGCCACAACCGCTCACAAGTGCCGACTCTAATAACATAAAAAGTTCAAACCACCATTATGGGCTCACTAAACATCAGAATGATATTTCTTCTTCATGCCTGGTCTCAATATAATTCCATATAATATTTAAAAATAATACAAGGAAAATCTGAGACATTATAAAAAACATGAAAAAATTGTTCAAGTTTAAGTAACTCCAACCAGACACTTTTTGTGATAAAATTGAATGGTAGTTTGATAATCTATTCTATTATTTCCCCACATATGACATTATCTCTAGAATTAGAATATTGGAAAAGGATATGGATGTGTAAATTCACACGAAGAATAGATTTTGTGCTCTGCACATGCATTAAATTAATATGAAATATGAAGACACAAAAAATCCATACATTCATAAGTATGACTCAATGGGGTTATGTAAAATTTTTATCACTATTACTAATAACTCTAAATGAAGGTCGTTATCCAAGGAGTGGGAGATCCATGAAAATATATCTCAATTTTTTCATGATCTATACAATGTGGGTGATCCTTCCATCTCAACAAATATTGCTTCTTGTATTAAACTAGTGTTCACCAATTAAACGAATCATCATCTAAAACTATATATCTTTGTAGATGAAATTTATAGGGTTCCCATATCACCACACTTCCCTACCACAAACACAGGTGCTTCCTGTACATTCACCCATAAAGGGTTACACAATATAGGAGCGCCCCATATACATATTCTGTTATTTTACATTCAAAAAAGTGCCAACTGGGCTCCTATAACATATAAACTTCAAAACATTTCAGAAAACGTTTACGATTTCAAATCGATCACACAAATTTATTCAAAATATCTTGCAACCACCACTATTATATTTATAAAACCAAATGGGCCCTTAAGTTCTAAAAACACTTTCAAACACTTCACAATTATCAAACATGATTTTACCCTTTTCCGACCCACAACAAAACATGTTTTAAACTGAATGGTCAAACCATAATGAACACATTATAAACCATGACATCCAAAATACTAAAAGCAACAATTTACAAAACCACAATTAAAATACTCTCTAGAAACCTCTCAAGGGGACCAAATTTATTTGAAAGCTAAAATCCATTTAGAAGACTTAACTTCCAAGAAAACACCAATTACCTTAAAACCATAACTGGCGACCTACTTTATTTATAGAACATAAACCGATCCAAAAAAATACATTAATCCTTTTCCAACACATTTTAACACGTTTAGGATGCTATACCGACATCAATCCATACACACCCAAAATCCTATTTTGAAATCAAACACACATGAAGAAAAAATTTAAAAGACTTTCCCAAAAAATCACCACTTACCCACATTATTTTAAAGGAACACCAAATAAAAACATTGAATCTATTAAACCCTTAAAAATGTGTTTTAACACAATAACTAAGAAATAAAACAACCAAAACAAGTTTATTAATAAACAAAGACGTTGCAACATAATAACATTGATATATTTCACAAGGGACCAATTTCTTCTTAAATAAATATAAGCGATTCAAATATGATTTCTAGGTATCATAAAACTAATCAATTTACACTAAAACTCATTTAAAACCTATTTTAAACAAATCAAATAAATTCCAAATTTTTATAATAATTTAAACATGGGTTTCATAGAGTTAAGAAACTAGCTTATAAATTTATTTAAAATGGAAAGAATCAAAGGAATGTCTTTTGGAAAGAAAAACATGGAAACACCTACCGAAGGCTCATGCGATTGGAATGAAACTTCAACGGGAAGAAGAATGACGCCCCATGGACAAAACACACACCCTATAACCAAAGAAAACCTAACATACACATTAAACCTAACATTTAGGGTTTTTTCAACAAGAAACCCCACATAAAAACACTCAAAATTAATTTAAGAGAGGAGAATATGGATAGGAGACTTACCGGAGGGAACTGCCGGGGGGAGGAGCAGCCGCCAGAAGAATCGCCAGAGGGGAGGAGGGCATGTGTGAAGCAGGGTTAGAGGAAGAGAGGTGTGTGAGGTCAGAGGGGTAAAAGGGGTTCATGGGAGATAGAAAAAAATGAAATGAATTATTTGGGAGAGCGGGTGTGCATGAGGGGATATGGGGGGAGAGGTCGTGAGTGTGAGGGGGGTAAGGGAAAAGTGGGGGTGGGGTGGGAGATAAAAAAAGGAATTAATGGAAGGGGGTATGAGTGGTGTGTGGGGGAGGGGGGGGGTTAATGGGGAGTGGTGTGAGTGGAGAGAGGTATATAAGGAATAATATAAAATAAATAATAATAATAAATAAGTAGAAATAGAGAGTGGGGAGGCGTGATGGAATAAGGGGATATGGATGATTGAAGAGAGGGAATAAAAAAAGAGATGAATTAATGTAGAAAGAGGGGTGAGGTGTGGAATAGGTTGGATTTGTGAGAGGAATAAAAAAAGAGATTATGTGGGGGAGTGAGGGTGAGGCATGGGGGAAAAAGAGGGATTAAAACCCCTTAAAAAATAAAACAAAATTAACAACAATAACAAATAAAAAAATTGTTAATAATAATAACAATAATAATAATTTTATGTATTATCTTTTAAATAATTACAAAATTAATAACATCCAAATAATAATTATATTTATTATAATTTATTGATAATAAGATCATTAACAATTTTAACTTTAGAAAACATTTTTATATACACAATAAAGTTATTATTATTATATCTTAAACATTTAATTTATTTTATTTTCATGATGTTATATTATTTTTTCTAATGGGTAACTACAAGGGTATCCGGGCTGACTACAAGGTTACGACCAACCTTGTGGTGTCCGTGCATCGGTCCAAAACCCACCAAAAACATCAAATGCCAAAAAAAATTATACACACACTCAAACTGCATCTTGACGAGGCTAACCGAATCCATGAAATTATAAAATAAAATAATTTAAAAGGTCGAAGTGTGAAAATTCTCCCCACCACACAACATTGTGCCCCCATAATGTAACCCAGCTGAAAAAAAACCAAAACTCAGGTCAATGCCCAACCAAATCCATTGGAAAAAAAGAGCATCGAGCTGACTATTCTCCCTACAAGCTACATCGACCGACTCAAAGAGAAACCATAGCACAAAACAATGGGATAACACGAGAGGGTTATCCCCACCACAATAATTCCCCTTACGTAAGAATTTGAACTCAAAAACCACCCTGGGGGGGGGGGAATGCGGGAACTCCCAACTGAGCCTACCAACATCTCCACATAAGTTGAACAAGGCCGCAATGTCTTAAATGGAAAACAACTACAAGGCCACCCGGTAAACTGGGGCACCAGAATAAGGAATTTCCTATAACAACACCACCAGAACTAATAATTCCCCTCACAGATCTAAAACTCCCAAACACCTCACATCTCCAAATGATCAAAAAAAGGACCCACCCACAGAAGGTCCAAAACACTTTTAAGAAAAACTAGCGATTCTAGAGGTCACATTCAGAAGAACGCAACTACCATGAACACAAAAGGATAAGTTCATCAAACTTTCACAAAAAAAGATGAAATTGAAATAGCATGAAAATAAGAAAAATGGAACCTTGAATGTCTCTATTTGAAGACGAAAGATAATGAACCAAGAAAAGGTCTTAAATTACTCTAACATGCTAACTGTGCGTGAGCTTCACCCCGAGACCTGGGGCTAGGGCTCTGCTGGCTAAAGCATCTAATGCCTCACAGTCAGACACAAGAATCCCCCAACCAGAACTCCTTCCTCAAATGAAACTCCCCACAAAACTTCCCCCGGTGACCTAAATGGCCACAATGATGACAAGACTTACAATGAATGCGGCTCGACAGCTTGGAATACCCGAACCAGCTATACCGATGACATGCCCGAAGAAATCCGGATGAACTAGGTGTTGGGATCAACAAAGATAACCTCCTAGGGAAGGTTCCACATGCATGCACTCCTCTCCACATATGGAGTCTTAATAAAAACCAAATTTCACTAACAACTCCCAAAACTCCAATGACGATAAGACTACCAACCTCCACTAGTCCCAAACTGAACCCTTAAAAACCTGAAACGATAGGAACCTTAACAACCTCGGGAGTTCCCAACCTCCCAAATACACACTCCACTTCCCTCAAGTCATTCCACCACCTCTAATAGACCTCCAACACCTAAAAGAGAGATGAAACTTAAAATAACCGAAACCTATGCCTGACTCATCAGCAACCATAACCAGAACCCCTGCCCGAAAACACTTGGGCTAACAACACCCAACGAAACCTACCGAAGAATCCTGGGTGTAAGGATGCCTCCATCCATCACAGCCGAGGGAAGAGGGAGAAAGAAAGTGATTAACTAGGGGAAACACCCATCCACATGAAATGGGGTGTCCGACACTATGTTCCCAACGCGGGTGTGGTGTGACTAAACATAAAACATACAGTTATACATTTATATATACCAATACATGGCCCCTCCTATAGCTCCTCAAACAGATATAGGTAGGTGCACAGGCACTACTGCCTCATATTTCAGGCACACAACAAACAGTTCTCATTTCTCTCATTCAAGTTATCATTCATAACAGTTCAGTATGAGTTCATCCCTTCACTACTGGGTAACTAACATGCACATTCCCATATGAAACAACAAAAATTGACAGAAAGGAAAACATCAGGAGATTTAAACATTCACACCCGGATCTCTTGTGAAGTCACAACAATTTGGGATCAAATGAGATCCCTCAAAGTACTAGAAACAAAACAACCCCAAGACACAGCCCCATGTCCCCATACTCTAGAAGCCAACGGTTTATCAACAACAGAGGATTCTACCCCAATAAATGATATAAATAGAGTAACACCTACAACCTGGGATTCACAACCAGCGAAAGTATATAAAGAGAGGATCCCATCCAAGGAAACTATAATGTCACCCGTAACCAGCCCGTGAAGGAAAAACAACCAAACCACTACCACCAACACAAGGTAGGCCCACACAGGTATTTTCAGATTTAATGATTTAACACACTCCATGGTTTCAATTCTACTGTGCTTTAATAGGGGTTATCACAATAAAAGGATTAATCCGGGTGATTTAAATTTATTTAACCGAGTATACGTAATTAACCAATTCCTTATTATGGTTATTTAAACATCCTGGAGTACGAGGTTCATTAGTGAACACTGAGAGACCACCAACGACCAAGATTTTCAGTGAGCATAGGCCTATGTAATTCACAGCACATCAACACAAAAGAGTCCAGCAGAACAAGAATCTCACCCCCCCTTTTTATTCTTTAATGCTCTGTTCATTATCTCCATTAGTTTGGTTTCATCAATTCACATAGAAACAAAAGCATGCCCGCCCCGCATGATACAACGAATGGAGAGACAAAGGTAAGATTCCTACCAGACTGATCAAGGATCTACATTAATTTCTCATATGAGTAGTAGGAACTCCACGAAACGCAATCAAGGAAAACATTGCGGGTGACAACTCATCGGGAGGAAGGGTACTCCGATCACAGGGTGATCTAGAAAAAGAAATGTAGGGAGATGCCTTTAGGTTTAAATATTGATAGAGGCTCATCATTCTCGGGACGGTTAAGATACAGAGAGAAAAATTAGTAACTGTGTAAGAGGCAGAATAGTGGTTTGACCATGCGAGGGGACACCCCACATGCCATTATAGGGTCCTAGCCTTTCACGGCAGTTTAAACTAACGCACACCTCATGGTTTCTCATTTATGGAGGTACCTTACAAATATTTTAATGTAAATGGGGCATTAATGGCTTTGAACATGCTTAATGGGGGTCAAAACATGGTATAAACACCTATTTTCATAAAAAGGAGGCGCTACTGGAACACCTGTGGGGGATAGGCGAGACCTACAGTTTAGAGACAGCTACCGGTAGCCAAGAGCTACCAATAGCTGAGAGCTACTAGTTGGCGACAGCTACCTGTAGCCGAGAGCTACAGGTTGGAGATAGATATCGGTAGCCGAGAGCTACTTGTTGGCGATAGCTACTGGTAGCCGTGGGCTACCAGTACCCCAAGGTCACCAGTAGGCTAGGTCTACTCGTAGGTCGAGGCTACCTGTAGGCCAAGGTTACCACAATGAGTCACTGATAACCTGCGATGGCCTTCTAGACCATCCATTACACCTCAAACATCAGTTTTTTACCAAGTAAGGGACCCCAAAAACCCGGTCCATTACATTAGATACTATTCCAACAATTCTCATCCCTGAGACTATAAAAACAAACCAGAACGGAAAAAAGAGGAGACCAAACAACCACCCTTTAAAGATACTTCTCAGGGGAAAAACCCTGAGTTGTTCGAAAGCTAGAACAGAACCCTCCCCTACATCCACGAATACTCCCCCAAGAGTTATCAACAACAAACATTCACAACAAGAACAAGGATCACACTATCCAACACATGAGTTAGGGATTCCCCGCATACATGTCATGATATTATCCACTTTGGGTGGCATTGACTCACCTGCATGGGTTTAATCGCATCAACATTAATGTGTCATGATTAGCAGTTAGGATTTCCCATCATCACACCTTCAGACATACACACACAGAGAACAGAGAACAGATCATCTAATAGATAAGGAAATTAATCATTTTATATATTAAAGAACAAGGTAAAAAATCTCAAAAAGGATCCGAACAAAAACAACAAGGATGTCATAACAGCTTTGGGTATTGAATGTGTAACTGGGCCTCCCGCTCCCAAGTGCTCTCCTCCAGGCCACATGCCTCCACAAAAAATGAACCAAGGGGATGGTTCATCCCCGAAGCACTTTCTCTTTACGACCCTCAATCTTGATTGGTCATTCTATGAAGGTCGCATCGTCTTCAACATCTAACTCTCCCCAATCGATGATGTTGGAGTTGTCGTGTAGATATCGACGAAGCTGGGAGATGTGAAAGACGTTGTGAAATTTCTCTAACTAAGGGGGAAACACCAGCTGGTACACCACCTCACCAACTCATCCCAACACCTCAAAAGTTGTGATGAACCTAGAGGAGATCTTAATCCCCTTCCCAAACCTTCGCTTCCCATGTTGAGGTGAAACCTTCAAGAACACATGATTCCTAACCTCGAACTCCAAGGGCCTCCACCTATGATCGGAATAAGACTTCTGCCGGTCATGAGATGACTTCATCCTCTCATGCACAAGTTGAACCTTCTCAGTGGTGTCCTGAACCAGTTCTGGCCCATGAACATCTGATTCCCCAATCTTTGTCTAGAAAAAGGGTGAATGACACGACCTTCCAGGAAAACGGTGTTCAACCTTTACTTGCTGACACACGAGGCACTTTGCCACAAACTTTTCCACCACCCGCTAAACCCAGGCCACCAAAACTGTATTCTCTAGCCTTGGTTAATCATTGAGACCCCAGGATGTACCGCTAAATCCCACCCATGGAACTCACAGAGAACAACTTTACGCATCATCTTTATAACGAAAGACTTCCCTGGAAAAGCATTTGATACTGACCATCCTCCGACCATCCCTCAGGAGCATTTCCCTGATAAACACGATCCCACATCACTTCCACATCCGAGTCCCCCCACTGAGACTCTTCCACCAGCACCACTAAGGAGGAATCTACAGTCATCTAAAAGAGACAACCTCTTCCACCTTCCACCCTTGCATCTAAATGCAAGGCTGCCAACTCTTCCATCACTCTCCAAGCATCTGCAAATTCCCAAACTACTTCATTCTGTGATTTAATACTCATGGAATTAGCAAGAACGTTTCCCTTTCCCCCAGTATAAGAGATATTGAAGTCGTAATCTTGGTGTAACTCAATCCATCTCTACTGCTGCAAGTTCACATCTCGCTGAAAAAATTTATAACGCATGCTCTGGTGATCTGAGAAGACCAAAAAGCACTCTCTGATGAGATAATGCTTCCACAAAATCAATGCGAACACCATGGCCGCATGCTTTAGATAGTGGGTGGCATAGTTACGTTCAAGAGGATGTAACTGCCTAAACCTGTAAGAGATCACTCCTCACTGCCGCATCAGTACAAATCCCAACCCGAGGCTAGAATCATCACAGAACACTTCAAACAACACCCCTTCCTCTGGTAATCTGACCACTAGAGCACTATCCAGCTCCTACTTTAGGTAGCCAAAAGTTTTCTAGCACTGGTCACTCCACACGAAGGCCAATTCCTTCATTGTAAAATCATTCAACGGAGCTACAACTCGAGAGAAGTCAGGCCCAAACCTCTGGTAATAGCCTGCCAAACCCAGGAAACTACGAACTTCCACCACATTCTTTGGTGATGCCCATGAAACGGCTGCCTCGACCTTAGATGGGTCAACTGCTATTCCTTTCTGAGACACTAAAAGTCCACAGAAATATTCCTCTTGTGTTAAGAACCTCTACTTAGATAGTTTCCCATAAATATGGTGGTGTCGAAGGACTCCCAAAAATGCCATAAGATGTTCAATATGCTCTTCTCTTGATTTTGAGTATATAAGGATGTCGTCGATGAACAACACAATGAACTGGTCAAGAAATTCTTGGAAAATAGAGTTCATGAGGTTCATGAATGTATATGGTGAGTTTTTAATGCCGAACGACATGACCATGATCTCAAAGGGGCCATATCTGCACCTGAAAGTCGTCTTCGAGATATCACATTCCTTCACTATCAACTGGTAGTATCCAGACTGCAGATTGATCTTAGAGAAACAACCTGCTCCCCTCAGCTGGTCGAAGAGATCATCTATCCTTGGGAGGGGGTAACAATTCTTGATCGTCACCTGGTTCAAACTCTATTAGTCTATGCTCATTCGTAGACTAGCATCGGCCTTCTTTACGAACAAAACTGGAGCACCCCACAACGACACGTTGTGTCGAACAAATCCCTTCTCCATCAGATTTTCAATCTGAATCCTCAACTCTCGTAACTCAGAAGGTGCCATCCGATAAGGAGAAATCGAGATCAGGTGGTCACCAGGCTATAAGCCTATCCCAAACTCAACGTCACGTTGAGGGCGTAGAGTTACAACCTCATCAGGAAAGACATCTGGGAAATCTCTTACAACCACTGGGACATCCATCATTCCTACATCCTCGGACTCTACTGACATCCCTTTCAGCAATGAAAGGAGTGGCTCGACATGTCGACTCCCTTCCTAATAACCCCGCTCCCCAACAAAAGCCACACACCGTCCATCCTCATTGGAGAACTCAATCCTTCTCCGAAAGCAGTCGGTAATGGCATGCACAGAGAATAACCAATCAATGCCTAGAATGATATCGTATTGCTGCATATGCAATGAAAGAATGTCTCCAATGGACTGATGTGGTCCCAACATCAGTCTACACCCCTTGTAGAAGTAAGATACGTTGGTCTAACCCCCAACTGGTGTTCTCAACACCAGGCACACAAAACGTCCCTCGTCATCCAGACCCGGAGCATGGGCTAATTCAGGTATAACGAAAGAGTGTGAAGCTCCTGAATCAAATAAGGTAGAAACAAGAGTGCTGAACAAAAAGATCGTACCTCGAACGACCTCTGGTCCCATCAGAGTTACTAACTCTACAGCGTGCAACTATCCACACCCAGCTCCTCTGCCTCACTATTGGTTACCACCTTCCATACCACGCCCTGGTTGAGGTCCCTGAGGAGCACCCTGAGGTTGATATCCTCCTGTAAGTTCGTCCCTTTGAGGGCCATGGGCCCGTTGCTGCTGCTGGAATGGCTTTGCCAATAACTAATGCTGCTAAGGTGGGTGCTGAAACATCCCACATCTACCATATGGAGCTCAAGTCAGACACCTGCTCTGGACGTTCTTGAAAACTCCACAAGAGAAACACTTCGGTCCTGAACCTATGATAAAAGGGAGAGGGCCATATGCTTGGGACTGGATTTGATGAGGCCTAAACCCTGCTTGTCGAAACCTGAAAGACCCTATCGCTGGAGATCTATTGTTGATCGCCTTCCCCTTTGATGAATGCAGCTTGTTCCCTTCTCGTGGTGTTCCTCCATTTGCTTGCATCCTATCTACTATCTAGTACTTCTTCTGTACAGCTAGGTATGTCGGAAGAGTGAAGGGAGAGAAAGAGTATTGAAGGGAAGGATGGAGTTCCTCCTCTAACCATATTTCCCGAGACACCTTATCCAGAAAGAGATCTGAGGGAAAGATCAAGAGATCATTGAACATGATCCCCATATCTCTCACTGAAATGCTTCCCTGCTGAAGCTAGAGCAACTCTTGTATCTTCTCAGCCTTCACCATAGATGAGAGGAACTCCTCACGAAATTACTTCTCAAAACTGGCCCATAAAACCTCTTCCTCTGACTTCTCTCCTAGGAAAAGCATCCACCACTGACGTGCTTCTCCTCTCAGCTGACTGAAGGCCAATAGAAACCAGTAAACCCTCAGATCATGGATTAAAGAGATGGCAATGGCTAGCTCCTTGATCCATCCATCCATTACTGTGTTAGAAACACTTCCCTCGTACTTCTTGAGGGTTTGTCACTGGAAGGTGCGCAGAGTCCTCTTCCATAATTCGTCCTCCTTATCTTGGTCAACCCTATGCTAGTCAACTGCCACGATCCACTGGGCCTCAACCCCCAAAGCCACTCGTGGATAATGTCCAGGTGCCATAGCTGCAAGGTAAACAAAGAATTACTAAGCACAAGTAACAAGGGAATTATTATTATTATTTTTAAATATGTATCCCCAAGGTGCCCCAAATCAAATAAAAACACAATCAATATGATGCATGTACCTTCCCTAGGGTCTCTACCCTGCAATAATGTTTTATCACTTGGTCGTTTGGTAGGCTCAATGTCCTCGCATCAGATCACGGGGGGCCCTAAAATCCCGTGTCTAGTCGGTCCTCCCTGGTCTATTTCATGAATTAAGATCACCTAACACTGTTTCCCTACTCTTCCATGAAATCCCTACTGTGCCTAACTCTAGAATCCATCATAACCTTCATCCTCACCTCTGATACCATTCTGTCACGACCTTCCTTCACCAAAAAGAGGGAAGGGACAACAAATTTTCATGACCTTCATTCATTATATTGAAGGAGAGATAATGATCCCCGATTCCCGCCTCCAGTATGCCCCGGAGTGGCGACTAGAAACAAGGGTATAACATCTTCACAATATGGGAGTCATTTCCCCTTTTTTTTCTAACCAAGATTTGGAGAATGAATGATTCAACACCACACACCACAAAGTATAGAAAACTCAAAACAAAAACAAATAAATGCATGTTTTAATAATAAAACTGAACAAGGTATATGAACTCCAAAGTACAAACCAATAGGAAAAGAATAGTGAAGAAGAAAACAACATTGACCAATAGAAACTCCAACATCCAGACTAGTAAGGTACCTCACGGCCTACGAAGTCCGCCTGACAACCTGAAAGTAAACGTAGTGTGAGCATACAAAGCATACTCATTAGGGAAAACTGATAGCTCTCAGGCACAAGTGCAGAGACATACTAAGTCCCGTGAGAAGCATAAAAAACAACATATATCAAGGAGTATATCCATCCCATCTCACCGGCCACACTCACCAAATAACACAAGCAGTAAGGTAATAGTAAAGAACCAAACATTTGGGTACCCCGCACCACCATTTCCCCCACTAGCTACCTACTAATCCCAAACGGAAAACATCATGTCGCTACCATGCTCTTCCCACCCACACACACTTGGGAATCAAAAACACACATCCCTACCTGAAAACACCTGGGCCTCATCCCGAAGACACCTGGTAAAACCAACCATAACTAGAACCCCTGCCCGAAAACACCTGGGCTAATAACAACCAATGAAACCTACTGAAGAATCTTGGGTGTAAGGTCGCCTCCAGCCATCACAGTTGCGGGAAGAGGGAGCAGGAAGGACAGTAACTAGGGGGAAACACCCTTCCCCATGAAATGGGGTGTTCGACATTATGTTCCCAACGCAGGTGGGGTGCGACTATACACAAAACATACAGTTACACATATATGCCAACACACAACCCAACCTATGGCTCCCCAACTGATACAAGAAGGTGCCCAAGCACTTATGCCTCGGAAAACAGGCACAAAACAAACACTTTCTAGTTTCTTCTATTCATGTTATCATTTTATAACAGTTCAATATGAGTTAATCCCTTCACTACTGGCCAACTAACAGGCACATTCGCAGATGAAACAATAATAAGGAAAAAAGGAAAACCATCAAGTAAATTTAGAATTCACACTTGGTTCTCTTGTGAAGTCACAACAACTAGGGATCAAGTTAGATCCCTCAAAGCACTGGATAGAAAACAAACCCCGAGACATAGCCCCATGTCAATAAAATCCATGAGACAACGATTTCTCAACCATAGAGGATTCCACCCTAATTCGTGATATAAGCAGAGTAACCACACATCCTCAGATTCACAACCAGCGAATGTAAAACAATTGGGGAACCCATCCCCACCTATATCACCCCCATCAAAACTAATCCCCCATCCAAGAAAACAATAAGGTCACCCGCAATCAGCCCACGAAAGAAACAACCAACCACTACCACAAACACATGGCAGCCCCATCCAGGTGTTTTAATAATTAAAAGATTAAAAACACTCCATGGTTTCAATTCCACTGTTCCTTAACCAGGGTTATCCTCGAAAAGGGTAGATCCTGGTGCTTTCAATTTCATTAACTGAGTATACGTAATTAACCAATTCCATGTTACAGTTGCTTAAACATCTATGGGCACAGATGTTCATTAGTGCGTAGAGAAAGACCACAAATGGCTATGATTTTCAGTGAGCATAGTCCTGTAGAAATAACAACACATATTTATTTAAAAGAGTACACTGGAACATCGATCACACCCCCTTTCATTCTTTAAAGGTCTATTCATTATCTTCATTATGTTCATTATCATCAAATTCCACTGAGACAAAAGCATGAACACCACACATGATACACAGAAATGAGAGACGAAGGAGAAAATCTCTACCAGATTGTTCAAGGATCGATGTTAAGTCCTGGCGTAGAAACTGGAAAATGGTAGTAGGAGGAACTCCATAGAACGTGATCAAGGAAAACTTCGCGGGGGGGGGGGGGGTACAACTCGTCCAGAGGAAGGGTATTCCGAGCACATGGGGATAGAGAAAAAGAAACGTAGGGTGAATAGAAGCCTATAGGTTATAAAGGCTAAGATACATGTTGCTGGGAAAGTTACGATATGGAGAAAAAACCCGAAACCGTGGAAGAAGTGGAAAATCCAACAACTCTCAGACCCCACATGCCATTAAAGGGTCCTGGACTTTTAGGGCAGTTTAAACCGATGCACACCACATGGTTTTTCATTTATGGAGGTACGTCACTAATAATTAAATTTAAACGGGGAATTAATGGCTTTAAATAGGCTTAATGGGGGGGGGGGGTCATAACATGGTTTAAAAACAAATTTGTGTAAAAAAGAGGTACTACTGGAAAACCCATGGCGGGTAGGCGAGAGCTACCGATTAGCGACAACTACCGGTAGCCGAGAGCTACCTCTAGCCGAGAGCAACCGGTAGCCAAGAGCTAACGGTAGATAAGGGATACAGGTACCCCAAGGTCACTGGTATGCTAGCATTACTGGTAGGACGAGGCTACCGGTAGGCCAAGGCTACCATTATGAGTCACCAATAAGCTGGGATGGTTTTCCAGACCACCCAAAACACATCTAACATCAAAGTTTTACCAAGTAAGGTACCCTAAAAACCCAGACATTACATGCTGGGTCCGCGGGTGGGTTGCACCCCACCGAGCTAGGCCGACCCCCAAACCAGGTCAGACCATCCGGGCCGAGTCTATGGGTGGGCCATGCCCCACCGAGCAGGCTGACCCCCCAGCTAGGTTGGACCTGCCAATTCGGGCCGGGTTTGGATCGAGCGTAAAACCAACCAGGCCCCTAGAACGGAAAAGCCAAAAACTCTTAGACCGAGCGTCCGATTGACACGCCATCTGTTGTGTTGGGTTTATTTTGATGAGAAGGAAACCCATGATACATTAAATCTGGACATAGTGATAGATTATGTATCAACCCCCCTATTCTCAAGGAGCGGACCCTCCCGAAATCGAGCGTACTATGTGCGGGAACCCTAGAGCTGGCTGCGTCTGTGACGATGAATACCATACTGGAATCCTCAGTGGGTTCAACGATGATGAAAACTATACTATAATACATTGTGGGTTCGACAGTTCTGATAGAGTACCTGATCCTGTATCCCGTGTGGGTCCGACAACTTAGATGAATCAATAACTACATCTGATCATCTATATTACTCTAGAATAGTTGGCATGTATCATGTGTGGGTCTGAAAGCTTAGATGGGATAGAAAGTCTGTATCCTGAGTGGGACCGATAGCTTAGACGATATAGATGGCATGTATCATGTGTGGGTCCGATAGCTTAGACGAGATAGCTTGACTATATCCGTGTGGGTCCGACAGCCTAGATGATACAGTGGCTATATCTGATCATCTATATCTCTCTATAATTGTGGTGTACCTATGTGATATAAGTCATGTATTTCAACCACTATTATCATGGTGGTTGACATACTTTCTATGGGGACTGAGTTTCAATTGGGCTCTAGAGTTGGAGTCGGGATGAGATTGGTAACTTAGGTATATGAATGGTCATATACCTAAGTAGGTTTGGTTGTTACATTGTGGTTGTATATTAATTATTTTGTTTATCATTAGTGGATATTGTGAGACCTTGCAGGTCTCGGGGTCCTTACTGAGTATCGTTATACTCACCCCTACATGCGCTATGCTCACACCTCGTTGTGTTGGATGCAGACGACAGACAGCGCTGACGGAGGCCAAGAGCGGCACGACTGGAAGATACCCATAGGTGGACCTTGTGACGAGTCGGTACTTGGAGGAGACTGATGGAAGTGAATGCTGAGGTGGCCATCTGTACCTACCCTTCAGGTAGGAAGCCTAGAGGATGATCTAGGAGCTGCCCTTCACTTCTTGGTTTTTTACCATTTTACTTGTACTTGTTGTTTAGTTGGGTTTTTATACTGGCCCATTTAATTTCTAGCACACACTTTTGTATTCAGTTTTAATTTGCGTTTACATCCAGTTGCGTACTCTATTGTGGTTGTTTACTTTTATAAAGGAAATTACTTCCTATCATAGGGAATTACTCCTTTGGTGCTAGTCTCCAGCCCCTGGCCTATCGAGAGTGTGCTTGGGGTAGTCATGGAACGTTCCCTGAGGATGGGTCCTGACATGTTACAGAGAAACATGATATGTTTTTCACAAATCGACGACGATACATAGATAATCCAAGGAAGCTATGAATTTACATCATAGAGGTTGGTGATTGCAATAATTTAATTTCTTATATATTTTAGAGGTCAATATACATCCAACTAGTTTTGATATCCTTCTTGCGGAATGTTATATTCTCCCATAGGAAATTTTATTGGTTTTTAAATTTAATATACATTTTTTCCACAATGTCTTGAGTATAGTATCAAAATACTCCCCATATTTTTCATTTCTTTTTTTTAAAAATCAGAATATAATATATAAATAATAAAAATAGTTTTAATCGGTAATCACTAAAAATATATTAATCATCCCCATAATGATATTTTGATCATTTTTGAGTCCAAAGAGCATCATCGTGAACTCATAGTTCATGTACCCAATATGAGAAGATGTCTTCAGGATGCCCACCTACACCGGTACATGATTGTATCCCAATTGATGCTACAACTAGTCTAACTAATGCAATATAGGTAATTGATAAAAAAATTCATCAATCAATAGAAGATGATTATAAAAATATATCCTTTACAAGGATATATATTACATTATTTTTTTCGAATACATAAAACATTAATGAAATAGACACCCACCAACCGCATTTTTTATGTTCCGTTGTAAACATGTAAATATAAACACTAATACATGAGTGATGTATGCTATCTCTCACTTTTCTCACCATGAAAGTCACCCCTCTTATACGTATCATACAAAATAAATTTATCAAAACCCAAGGGAATGTAAACATAAAAAAGGGGAGATCATAGATTCTTAATAAGGGTAAATGAGAGATACAGATTCTTAATCAGAAACATATGGGTATGATAACATGAAAATATCATTATAATATCATTCCCTGCATATCAATGATAATAAAAATGAGACATATCATAAATTAAGGTGGTTCATATGACATGAATCATAAGTGAATCAAGATAATAATTCATCAAAACATAAATAAGTAATAAGTCCAATAATTTTTTGAAAAAGAATTATCTTATTACATTTTGAACATGTATAATTAGAAATAGGTTCACACATTATGCTATGAACATGAAATCAGGCCTTCACATAAACATATGGACATTCAAACTTGTCAATGTGTGACATTGTGAACATGTAACCATTTTGAGTCATAACATTATGAACATTTAATCATTATCACACATAAAATTTTGGGCAAGAAAATATGACTATGAATAATATTGTGAAAATCTATTCAATATCATTTACAACATTATGAATTAATATTAATGTTCACTGATAATATTTTCAACATGTAATCAGGTTCACGCATAAACATATAGAAATGAATCTAGGTCCATACTAAACACTATGAACATGTAATCGGGTTTACGTTGAGAATTGTGAACATGTAATTAACTTCACACATAAAATACATACTCATGAGTCATCCATAATTACCAAATGGATTTGAGGGATAAATATGTTATACTCTTTATATTATAAAATCATACATACCTCTAACACAAGATTATAATCAATCATCATATCATAACCCATTAAATGAAATGGGTATCATAGAGATTTCATTATATAATTTCCTATGGATAATTTATAATTATGATAATCATTTAATTAATTTATAAATCATGAAATGAAGTTAGATTCAAATGAAAATAACTAGAGGAAGACAATCAACTGGCCTAAACATCATTCCATTAAAAAAACCATTCAATAATTTATATGAATGAAAATATTAGATCATTTCCAAATTTACAAATAAACTATAAAAAATTATGTCATATTAGAGGGGGAATTATTTCAAACTATCACATGGAACATCTATTAAACAAGGTATAACTTATTTTAATATCATTTTTAAAAAACAATTTTAAAAACTATTTATTATAAATAAATCTTCATATTTTATTTTAAGACATTTCTTATGTGAAATTTACGTTCTTCTCTAAAAAATAATTTTAATATTAATATTTATTTGGAAAAAATGATTATTTGAAAATAAAATAATTATAATATGGATATTATTAAAAAAATTGAAAAAATATCTGTTTAAAATACATTGAAAATATATAAAAATGCATGAAAACATTTTCGAAAAGCATTTTCCAAGTATATTGCTTTGAAAACATGTAAAGAAAATTTTCAAAGCCATTTTAAAAACATTAAAACATAATAAATTTCATAAAAATAATTCTAATTGATAAATATATTATTTAACCAATTGAAAACATTTTTATCTTTTTTAGGAATCATGATTTGTGGATAAAAAAATATTTCCATCCAAAGAACAATTATGTCAGGTTTACATAAAATATATTCTTACTTTTATTAGATACCAAAATTGAAAAATAGTTTCTATAAATAAAAATACGATGAATTTATAGAGGATATTAAATTTTACAAGATTTATTTAATGATGGATCATAATATTTCATTAATGGAAGAATAATCATAAAAAATCTTTATAAATAATGATAACGTCATTATTAATTGATACTTAGTTTATTTTGAATCATAATACAATATGTATATATATATAAATTAACTGAAGATTCAGATATCATGTCAATAATGATATTAATGATGTAAAATTTTGAAGAAATCATATACAACTCTAAAAAATTATAGGATCAAAATATGGCAAGTGTCTCATTGAAGGAAAATTCAGACGAAATTACAATACCGATTTTGTATCTTTTGAAACATAAAACCCATGAATGAAATATCATCAAACATATATTTAAATATACATATATATTTTGTTTTATTCATATAATTCATAAATTTTTAGTGTACAGACCACAAAAAAAAATGAGAAGTGAATAAGTCATGTATATCATATTAATAAATTGTAAAATAAAATTCCCTTACCTTGGGTTTTGGATATCATCGTCCTCATCCAAACCTCATGTATAATTTATATATGCTTATTATAAATATATATTATAAAAAATTTCTTATATATAATACCAAATAAGTATTTATATTACCCGGATCACATTCTTATTTCACATCGGAGCGTCTTCTCTTTCTCACCCCATCCGCGCAAGGGTTTCCTTCGGCGGTGTTTCAGGAGGGGGAGGCTTGTGTGCCACTTCCGGCATGGTCTCCCCTTCCCTCCCCCATCCTCCTCTTTGTGGTTCCCTAATCTCTTATTCTGTGGTTTTCTCTACCTGTTGCTTGTTTCTTTATTGAATTTTTGATTCGGCTCCATGACGGTGCTTTGGGTTGTTCTCTATGGCCGGAGATGGCGGTTCTGGCACTGATGGCAATGGGTAGTTTTCTTTTTACTACTCAACTCTACACTGTGTTCAAGCTCCATCACCCATTCCAGGTCATTCTAGTGTGTTGAATATTTAAGAGATTTGGGAGGTGTGGTTTGACTGGTCACTGATATTCTGGGAAGCCCTGCTGGTGTTGGAATCTTCTTCTTTGGCCCGTTGTTTCATTTTTCTGGTTCTTGGTAGAGTTTTCTTTTGGTTTGTTCGTTCTGGTTTGATGGTTGGGCCTTTCTATTTTCTTTAGATCTTTCAATAATAAATTTTTCAACGTTGTTGCTCCTGCTCAATGACGCTCGTTCCTATGTCAGTGGTGTTCTAGGAGGTCGTAGATCTAGGTGATGTTAATTTCGATTGTTGATGGTTTTCAGATGTTCTGTTTGTTGGTTCGGGGGATATTTCCCCCCACACATTTCGAAGGATTTCTGTTCTTGCCAATAGGAAAGATGATATTCTTCATTGGTTTCTGTTTCTTGGCAATATTGATGTGATGATGGGTTGATTACGAATCAGGTTTGTTATTCAAGAATCATGGCTCAAGGCGAACCCTAGGTGATTTTGTTTTTTGAATGATGTGTCCTATTTTTTGAATTTGAAATTTGAAGTTGAATTTTGAAGTATTGGGGTGGAATTTGAAGCTTTAATGGGTAAATGATTGGGGTGTTTTAAATTTCATATCGAGTATCGTGATGTTCCCACCAACCCTAAAGTGTTTTATTCAGAAAATGGAAAAAGGGATTTGGATTATATTACCCTTTTATTAACATTTCCATGTTATGGATATGTTTCAGGTAATATCGTTTCTGTTTTTTACTTATGTCTTAATTTTTTATTTTTTAATCCCCACCCTTATAATACGATTTAATGAAAATTAAACATTATAGAAATATAATTTATATTAAGCATATATTTATTCATAATAATCTACAATTTATTTAAATAATAATTAAAATACACCATTCATGGATATGCAAGGTTGTACATACAAATGAACAATGTTTCTGTTTAATTAACATATTTAAAGTAATAATGTAAATGAAATATTTGTATGTATATATATAATAATTACTGAAGAATTATTATGTATAATATATTATATAATATAACATAATTAATTCTTAATACATTCCATATAAGGTTTGAAATATTCATATAACTTTGAAGAGGCAGTAGTCCACATGTCCACAAATAAAATTAACGTAATTAGAAAAATTGGAACATATGATGGTATCAATTATATAGTAAAGCTAAAATGAAATAGGAATAGAAAATATTATTTATATCATGTAGTTTTCCTAAATCTGTCATTAATTCATTCCATTAAATGTGTGAAAAAATGCAATTTTATTGAGGATGTAGTCCACACATCCATAAATGAAATTATCAAGTTTACCAAAAATTGAATGCATTAAGGTTTGAAATATATAAAATTACTGAGGAGAAAATAAATCATATATATCATATTTATTATTTAAAATTATATTTTCCACTTATAATTCCCATCCAAGAGATGTGGTAAATGAAAAACAAACAACATCATTTCATGAGGTAGTAGTTCACCGTACATAAGAACGTTGAGTTTGTTACCCAATTTATGGAACTGTGTATAATTGTTTTATAGAACCCCTAATATAGAAACTTCTTATTATATTTAGAAAACTGGTGATATTATTATATAATTTAACAATAATAAATTAGATGGTAGAGAAAGAATATAATGGAAAGGGTCATGAGGATGAATGTTATGTCTTATATGGGAAACTCCTTTGGGTTTTCACCAGAGTGATTCCTTGTTTGAATTCCTACCCGAAGGGAGGATTCTAGGTGTAAGGGAGGGATTTATGGATGTAAATTGGGTAGATCATCACTGATACTATGTTTTTTGGATATGTGTGATGAATGGGTATAAGTGTTATCCTTTTATAAGGGATGTAGGAACAACACATCAAATTTTTGAAAGCAATTTAGGTTTACCCATGTTATTACCTATGAAATAAATAAAAAACAATACAATCACAAAAAGGTAAGTTTTTATTGAAATATGGCAATCTAATTGGTGTTAGATGACTAGCTATGTCATTTTTTCCTTTATTATTAATGTTTATTCCCCTGGTAAGCTTCATTGTACCTTTCTCAGAGTAATTAATTTTAGTCACTATCACTGATATTTTTGGTCAAAAATTATAATGTTCATATTAGAATATTAAAATTATAATGATTTAAACTATCTATGTCAAATTTTTTATATTTAATTAAATGATGTTGGAAAATTAAATTTATTTCTAATCCAACAGACATTGTGAGAAAGTGATATTTTCAAGTTGAAATGATAAAAGTTCATTAATAATTTATATCTAAAATAAAAATAAAAATAATTGAAAATAATTTAATTGGATTAATTTTTTTATAATTGATCTATTTTATCTTAAGAAACATCATAAAATATATTTTAAATCTATGAATAAAATAGACTAAAAATATGTGTTGAATAATTATTGAGTAGTTTTCATTGTTCATCCAAAAATGAAGATTCTCAAAAAATCCAAAAAAATAACCCTAAGAAAAATTTGAAATTATTATTTCAAAAAATATGTTTATTAATTCAAATTAAATTTATATGACTGTCTAAAATAGATTTTATTATTTTACATAGAAGTCCATAAGATGTAGTTACTTTAAATAATAATATTAGAAATTTAATGTCTTTATAGAAAAAACTAATTATCAATAATTTTATTATTTAAACATTATAATTAAAATTTAAAAATTATAAATTACAATTATAACAACCCTTCTCTTTATTTTATTTTTAAAATTGATTAATTATAGAAAGTGTCACTTAGTACAACTAAAAATATCGAGAGGTCTAGTGTCTCTAGGGATTAAGAACATTACATATATAACAACATTATACATGAAATAAAAAATCTTATTGAAAAAAAGTTAGACAATAGGAAAATAATTTTGTGGGTTTATATAGGACATGAGAGGGAAATTATATAATATTTCATAAACATTGGATTTTTTAATCTATAAAATTAAATATTCAAAATCACAAAACATCTCAGTCATTTTGCCTATGGGATTTTCCATAACGGATTATAATACAATTTTATATAAGGCAATGGACTGAATATATAAAAATATTATCCTTGATTATGTGGAGGTGAGTGACATTATTATATAAATTAACATAAAATAATAAAATATGTTCTACATTTTGGAGGATTCACAAGGGTTTTATAATATAGGTCAAACAAATATAAAACCACATTATATTAAATTTGAAAGATATATTTGGTCAAATATCAATTTTAGGATATCTATTACAATAGTATTAGGTCATTAAGAAGTCATAAAACACACTTAATATTTATATATTATTTAATATTTACAAAAAAATTCACTATCAGAGAAAAATATTAAAAATTATGCATTGTTTAATTTCAACATATTGATTCAAAATAAATATTCATTATATAAAATTAATTTTCTAAACTTGTGAATTTTCACTTTTAAAATGGGAACCAACATTTATTGAATATTGAAAAGTTTTTATAAAAGTAGTTTATAAACCTTAATAAAAATTACATTTTACATCATGAAAATTATTTACTCATTTATAATTAATAAAATTATTTTGTCAATAATATTTTATTGAAATATAAATTATTTAAAAAAAATTCATTCCTTAAAATAAATTATTTAATAATACACATTTTGTTTTATATTATAAAAAAAATACTCTTTTCAAATTGATTACCTAATTATTCACAGATAAAGAAATAATATAATCATCAGGTAAAAGAATTGTTTTTATAATATTAAAAAAAATTAATATAATAACTCATATATTTCTCAAAACTATCATTACTACCTGAAAAACATAGTTATCCAATTTTTTAATTTTTTTAAGAATGTCTATTCCAATAAAAGAATTGATATAATAAGAATTTTATTTATATATAGGTATTACAGAATATGTTACTAACACCATCTTATATAACACCTTTTTACATGCACATAGAACCTAAGGGTAAGGATTGTGATGATGGAGGACTATTGGGGTAGTTTCGATAACATCGCCCAGGTGGAAATATCTTTTAAAGTGATCATCTATCATATGTGATTCTGTTCAAGATTATCATGTTGAATCTTAGCTTGGCCTTGGTCAAGAGAAAATCCCATTGACTCTAACTCGTTTTTGAGCTCTGATAAATGATCTTCGTACATCTCGAGTCTAAAGTATGAGGTCATCATCTACTTATCCTATGTTGAAAGGATTTGTTAAAACATTATATTTATATTAGATGTTTCATCACTGTTCAATGGATATATTATCAATATTAATGATACATAACATTCATTTAAAACTGATAATGATAAAAAAGAGTGAATGTGTTTTCTTTATTTAAATGACATTAAAATAATGGGAATTTTATTCATAAATGATCTAATAATCAAAACCTATCCCACATAATAAATTTCTCCCTTGAAATATCATTTCCCCATACTAAAATAAATGTGGGTAACACTACCTCATAACTTCCTCTACTTCCAATGATGCTTCTTCAAACTTGTGGTTCCTCGAAAACACATAGATGTGGGGCATTTTATTATTTTGTCGAAATTTTTTCATATAATATAAAATCATCATCGGATTCTCCTTATAGGAATGGTAATTATACAAAGGTACCACCACTAGATTTAGTACATGTAATGGGATAGGTATGTACTTCTCCAAGAGTGATTCATGGAATACATCATGTACGTTAGACAGATTTGGCGGGAGTGCTAGTTGACAGGCCCCTACTCCTATGCGCTCATGGATCTCAAAAAGGTTGTTGTACAATTTACTAAGCATTCACTTCATCCCAAATTTTCTCACTCTCTTCCTTGTAGATATATAGAGGAAAACCATATCTCCAACATCAAACTCTTGTTCTCATCAACAGTTGTCAACATAGCACTTTTATCGACTCTGAGCATCTTTGATGTGCTATTGGATGTTCATAAAATTATCTACCAATTCTTCAACCATTTCTAGACCGAGAAGTTTTCATTCCCCAACATCATCCCAACATGATAGTGTTCTACACTTCTTCCCATAAAGGGCTTCATAAGAATAAATTTGGATGCTTGAATTTAAACTATATTTTTAAGAGAACTTACCCAGAAAATGATGTTTATCCCATTATCCTTTAAATGCCATTGAGAATGATCTCATCATTTCATCTGGTTTATGGATAGTCCTCTCAAATTTCCCATTAGTTTAAATATTATAAGTCAAAATAATGTTCATCTTAGTATTCGGATCATATTATATACTCTTTCAGAAGATCGAGGTGATTATTGGATCTTGATCGGATACAATCAATAATGGTACACCATGAAGCCTTTCCACTTATCTGATGTATATCCATGCTAGTTATTCCAATGAAAATTCATATAGAATCAAAATTACACGTGCAGTATTTTTAAGATGATCCACCACAACCTATGTATCATTTTTTCCATTCGATATCTTCAGAAGTCTGGTGACCATGTCTATAGTGATGTTCTACCATTTCCATGTTGTTGTGGGTATTGGTTTAATAAAAACATAAGACATCTATCTCCTAGCCTTCACTTTTGAATATACAGATAATATTGATGTATATTCGGAGAAATAATTCTTCAATTTATCCCTCTAATAATGCACTTGGAGATCCTGATGCATATTTTCATTTCATAGGTTTATAGGGAAATTAAAACAATGTGCATCATTAAAAAGATCATAATTTATCTATAGATTTTATGGAGCACATAGTATTGACCCAAATCTCATAATTCTTTCTTCATTAACATTGATCTATCAGGATTTAACTTTTTTGATAGCTTCCAATTTCTTTTTAATTTTATGGTCATCTTTTTAAGCATCCATTAACCATTTCAAAAGATCCCATTGAGAAATAATTTATTAATTTAGTGATTTTATTCCAATTTTTATGATTATCATGTGCATCTTCACCAAATCTATGAATATTGGAAACATTTCAATTCTCATCATTGATAGAATTGTTGGGACTTTTCTACTTAGAACATCGACCACCTTGTTCTCTTTCCTAGGGTGGTAATGGATTAAGTATTCGTAATCCATGATTATCTCTATCCATCATCATTTGAATATATGAAGATCTTTCTATGTGAATATATATTTCATATTTTTGTGATCCATTTATATTCGACACTTCTCCCCAAAGAGAGATTTCCACCAAATATTAATTACAGTGATCTCAACTACAAACTCCAGATCAGGCATTGGATTGTTTTTCTCATGAATCTTCAAATGCGTTGAGGCATATGCAATGACCTTGACATATTTCCTCAAATTCAACCAATGGGAGACTTATAATATTTTCCAGATGAATATTCCCTCAAACAAAAGCACGTGACACAATACTCATAGATGTTTTACCAAATTATCTATTATCATTTTAGGAGGGGACTCAATGGTCTTATAAAACATAAATGACATTTTAATGGGAAATGAGTTGAAATGAATTATGACATGCACTACTCTGAAATAGTGTTTACATGTAATTCATTCATCAGTATCCATCTTAGAAGAGATCTTTCTGTGCTCCCTTGATCATAGAGATTGTTCATGCTCAACATGCTACTTAGCCCTTGAAATAGAGCATTGTTGTGGATAATGCCTGACTTCCCCATATAATGACATAGTGTTGTGTAAGATACCATTGATGTAACCTGATTTCTATCCAAAAATTTCTCCATTTTCATGTAATAATAGAATAAATTCTTCCTTATCTTTCCACACAGAAATCATATCCTAGTCCCTTTGTGGCACATCCATTGGTGCCTCTATCCACACATGTTTTATTACAGAAACTATTACATCATTCACATATCACCATCATTAGATGAAATTTCATGAGATTTCATCCTTCTATTCCTTTATTTTCTTTGTAATTCGACAACGTTCCATTTGTTAATCTATATTTATGATAGATTGTTTGAAAATTTCACTCAATTCCAAACATGAGATCCCATCTGATTCATAATATCATTTTGGTGGTCATCATGTTTCCCACCACTTTTGTTGTTAAACTAATTCTTCTTATTACCGTTCATTTTCTAGAATAAAATTTAATATAGGGATAAATATTTTAAATTCTTAACACAAAAATGGGACACAAATTTCATTGAAATGATAACATATAAATTAATTTTATCTACTTATGTTATGAATTTATAGGCTTCAATCTATGTTATATGTGATTTACTTCATTACATATATTCTAATTGGTTTTTTTCACTTAATAATGGTTCATATGATGATGATGAATTAACAATAGCAAATAACATAGTAGTGTGAAACAAGGAGTACATCAGGACCCTTTTTCATTCACTAGTTCCTATTCCGGACTAGCTCAAAGTGGTGTTTTTAGGTTTTACCCCTTTATAAATCTGTCTTAGAGCCCCCTCTACTTATATGTATCCAGACATGGATGTATATGATTGATAAACCACTTAAACTAAAATAAAAAAAATCCGGGGATGTTTTACTTTATCATAGTATTATCCCTATGTATTTCACTATGGTTTTCTAATCCTTATCACCAAAATAAATAATCATATACTTTGATACCAACTTGGACAACCCTTCAGTTTATTTCATAATTAAACATGATTTATTACATAAACATGAACTTAATAAAACACATATGATCAAGAGTTACAATGTCTTTGGAGAATAGGGACATTACATAACAACATAAAAAATGAAATACAATATCTTTATTGAAATCAACTTTGATATGACCATAATATTCCTTCATACATAACACAATATGGGTTAATATTATGATGTATAAAAGAAAGTGGAGATCTATAAAGCCCAATAAGGTTGTAAACTAGGCATAATATGATAATGAAATGCATCATAGAAAATAGGTATATCAATTGATCATAATAGAAACATGAACATAATGTCATGATATAGCCTGATTATTAAAATATGTAAATGTTGAAACAATGTAACACACTACGTCATTGACATAAAAGAATTATGTATACAATTGTCCCAACAATATGGAAAAAGTATATTTAATGAATCAGGTAAACCCATGTCCCAGATGATTTATCATGTTACAAAACATTACCCAATGCATTTGAGTGCTATATAATTCTATGTGCGACCGCCACTTTCATTTCATTCCAATGTTTATGTGTTTCAAATAGTTCATAAAACATGTTATTCATTCATTGTGATAACTTATTATATTATCAAGGAGAGTATAATAAATATATTTATGTCTTCATTAAAAACATATATGAGAATAAATTCGAACACCCATGATAGTTAACGGGTAGGATATATAATACATAATGATTTTGGAATGGAAATTCAAGGTGAAATTTTGGTAGCCTAATAGTGTGACATAAAAATTCATAAAATTGCTTGATGAGAGGTAAAGGGTCCTCTCATCATAAATATATTAAACAGACAGTAATGTGGTCATATAATCAAATTTCTCAACAAATATTAATTGCGAAAAGATGGTGCAACATAATAAATAGAGTTGGGGAAAGATGAGAAGTGTAATAACTGTTACGAAATTTAAGCATGGTTACAGGTGTACATTGAAGGGATTACTGAGATAAAAATGGGACTATCATCATTCAAACACATTAAGGTAAGTGTAGGGGAGTTTCCAAAACATAACATTAAATTGTAAATTGAAAATAAAAGGGTGTAACAATGTAAGGGAGCTTGGATAAAAATGATAAAGGAAAGAAACCCTTACTTGAGTGTATGATTTTAAAAGTTTTAAGAGTGGATTCATTCGAACTTGGGAATGTTGGGACCAATTTGAATGGAGAAGAAAGTTTGAAGAGTTAGCTTTTGTAGAGTGTTGTATTTTGTTGTCAAAGAATATAAATCAATTCACTTTGTAGAGGATCATAAATCAGACGATGCATTGTTGGTATATGATTCACACATATAATGAGTTAGGAGATCTTGTGATGCAAGCCTTAAGAAGGAAAGGGAGAGAAATGATGATTCCATTCATATAATGTTTTGATTGGAAGGAATGATGCTGCTGGGGGAAGGGGAGTTTCAATTCCCATTGCAACTCTGACGATGCTAAAGCTGATCTATCAAAGGTTAAATATCACGATAGTGGTATTTGTGATAAGATAAGAAGAATGGTTATGGGAAGCAATGAAGATAGAAAATGACAAAGCAATGGACAATCTGGGAATGGTAGAAAAACATAGTTTAAGGTGGCGTCGTTTTCCAGTGTTTGCCAAATTTTAGGGCCTGAAAATCGGGAGATGACGAAATGTGTTTGTGAATGGATGGAGCATGCAAGATTGAAGATGGTTTAGATTTTTGTATGAAAGGAATGATTCAAGGTCAGAACATCGAAAAATGATAAAGTCATGGAGTGCACGGAAATTTAGGCAGGTTGCACGAAAAAATAAAGCGGTGCACGAAATAGTAGCGGGTTGCGCGAAATATCTGTGGGATGTGCGAAATATAGGAATGATGATTTTCACGAAAAAGGTGTTCCAAGATCATAAACTAAAAAATTTACAAAGGCATGAGCTACGCGAAAAATTGGATCATTGCGCGAAATATGATGTCGTGTGAAAGGATGAATTTCCACACAATATGGAATGCATTGTAAAATTTTGCGTGCAATTGGTGCTTTATGCTTAGAAGGATGAAAAATGGAAAATGCATGAGGTGTGCAAAATATTGAAGCATGGCGTGAAATATTAAGTTGCATAAAAGTGATTTTTATGTGCATGGAAGAGGTTTTACGCGTGGATTAGTGTTTTTCGCGCGGGGTCAAAAATGCCTATTAATATGAGGCTAACCCTTGTCAGTTGTTAATGCTCGACACTTAGAAGAAATCTCAATCTTTGGTGCACATAAATTATACGCTAAGTGAGTTGTGCCAAAAGAAAGAAGTTTACATGAAAAGAGGATAGCTGCGTGGAAAATTGAGAAGTTGCCCGAAAAGAGAAAAAGTTGCACGCAAAAGGAATGTTGCGTGAAAACGTTTTTCACGCCAAAAGGGATTTTTACGCACAAGCCATTTGAATTGCGCGCAAGGAATCCTAAAGGCTGCATGAAATATTTTGGGTCTTCTCATGTATTCAGTAGTGCGTATGAGAGTTCTTACAGGCTTCTGTGTATGAAAGTGAAGATTTGTACTTCAGAGAATACATATGTTCAATTGTAAAGAAGCACTGAAACATTGTGTTACCCTATTTGTGCTAAGAGGGAGAACACACACTATTGGATTGTTTTCAAAGTGTTGCATGAGTGTAAGGGTATATCCTACTCATTGTATTCCACATCAAAGGATTGTTTTCTAGTGGATTGTGTGGTACTGGATTGTTTCCGTACCATACCAATGACGTAGCTACTCTTGTTGAGTAGTAAACCTTGTAAATATTGTGTTCCTGTGGTTGTGTGTGTTCTGCAGGGAAGAAAATCTTTAACAGGAGGCGAAGGTTGTTTCAAAAAGGGGAAACATAAAAAGAAAAAGATATCACTGATTCACCCCTCCCCCTCTTAGTGATACTTGGATCCTGACTGGGAACTTCATGGAATCCCTGAGAGGATTATATGTAGGGTAGGATAGAGTAGGTACATGCATCATGGTTTTTAGTGAATATATGTGGGATCTTGGTTGGGTTTATATAGAAAATGATAAAGGAATTGTTTAATATTTCAAAAACATAGGTTTGGGAATCTATATAATTAAATATTCAGAACCGAAAATATTTCCTTGGTTTTTCCAACGGTTTTTCCATAGTGGATTGGAAAAAATTATTTTATAAGGAAATTGGCCGATAATATTAAAATATTAGCTTTTCTTATGTTGAGGTGAGTCGCATTATTAATGAAAGAAACATAAAATAAAAAAATATGTTATACATTTTGGAGGATTCAATAAAGCATTATAAAAAAAGTAAAATGAACCTAAAATCACACAATATTAAACAAAAGAAATATATTTGATCTAAGATTCCTTTTATTATATTTTTTGCATCACTATTGGGTCATTATAATGTCATAAAACACACTATATTTATATATTATTTAATATTTTACCATAAATTCGACCATCTCCAAAAATTATAAACAATTCACCTTTGGATAATTTAAAAATCCCAATAAAAAAATTATATTCAATTTCTATAAATAATTTTCTCAATATGGGAATTTTTAACTATAAAATGATAACTGACATTTATTGAAAATTGATAGGTTTGGTCAAAAAATATATTTTAATCCTTAATAAAAATTACATTTGGATTTATAAAAATTATATAATAATTTTTTATTAATAAAAATTATTTTATAATAATCTTTTATTAAAATAAATATTATTTCAAAAATTTTAAAATCCATTAAAAATACACTTTCTATTTTAACATATAAGAATATTACTCCTATCAAGATGATTACCTAATAATTTAAAGGTAAGGAACTAATATATTCATCATTAATATGGTTTATTTAATATTATTAATAAAATAATTTAATATAATAATTCATATATTTCTATAAATTATCATTTTAACGCGAAAATAAATTTATCAAATTCATTATTCTCTTAAGAAAGCATATTCACATAATGGAATTGATGGAATAATAATTTCATTTATAAGAAGGGATTAAAAAATATGTAACTAATACCTTGTCACATATCCTCTTATAACACTAGAATAAGACCTATTGTAATGGTGTGCAATGGTGAAAAACTCTTGGGGAAGCTCAAATAACATTACTTAATGGTAATCTATATTAAATTTAACTTCGTGAGTAGGATATTCCATTCATGATTAACGTCTTGAATATTGTTTTCGGATTGGTCAATATATAATCCCAATGAAACTACCGCTTTTTGATCTCTAACAAATGAGAATTGTATGGCCTATGTCTACTGGCTGAGGACATCATCTCCTTTTTGTTTGATGAAAGAATTTTTATAACCTTATATTTATATTAGTTGTGTGATCATTGTTACATGGCTATATTATCAATGACAATCATATATAATGGTCATTTAAACCCAATAAAAATAAAAAAAGATTTCATGTGTTATTTATAAATAGAATGCATTAATATAATGATAATTTTATTCATAAATTATTGGTTCATATAAAATATTCATATTACAATGTTCAACAACAAGTTTGTATCTATATCATTCAAATAATGTTAATAATTATGTTTTGTTCCAAAAAAAATTGTGTTTTTCATAACCCAAATCATTCCATTGTTGTGTGTAGTGAAAGAATCTCTAGTTGTATAACATAAATAATGTATTACTTTGTGATGAGTTTAGTGTATGAAATAAAATTAAATATATTTTTATGAAAGAATTAGTTAAAAAATATCCGGGTGGTACATGGATACTTTTTATCTATAATTCTCTTATTGATTTCTCGATAATCAATGAAGAGACACATCGACTCATCCTTCATTATGTTGAAAAGGTCTATTAAATTCCCTAGACAAGCACATAGTAATTAAAACCCATTATCAAAATTATCATTTTGTTCCTTCTTTAGCTTCTAGAGTTCAACAAATTCAATACAATATCTAGTCTTGCGTATAGTAAAATGCTTTTTTTATATGATCAATAGAATATTCAACAACACATCTAGGAATAATACAAAACTATTCCATTAGAAACACATAATTTTATTCTCTCATAATCGGAAAGGAATGAAGTATGATCATTTCCTTGGTCATAACCTTTTGTTCTAGATACACTTACTTTTAAGGTAATAATATACAACCATTTGATAATGATACTGAATAAGAGTCATCCTTCTCATCCTCATACTTGTATACAATAATAGGTTTATTCTCGATACAAAGTATAGTGTAATTCTCTAGGTAATTCATGTTGGATCTATATATGTAATGTAGATAAATAAACAAAATAACATCCAATTATGCTAAATGTAGTCTCATAAGGTCTGTTGGGATAATCAGCTCTAAAAAATTGATAAGGGGTTAGTTATATACTAGGGTTAAAATAATTAACACATTTTTCATTTTCTCTAATACCATGTTATACATGTTTTTTGGGGGGATTTGAATAGTTTTAATAAACATGTTGCTTAATATAGAATCTGTCCAAATAGAATCAACATGTAAGTTTAATATTCATGAATAAATAATTATTTTATGTGTCACTACATCATTGTCAGGATCTACATCTACAGCTGGTATGGAATAATCTCACCCATTCAATCTAGGACTTGGATGTTGAAATATGGTGTTTTCATCAACAGCCCTTGTATTAGTGCATTGATTTACAAAATTTACATGTTACTTATAGTTAAAGCAATGGGCAAAGTTTTGTGGGTTGACAAAATAATTCCCTCATTCAATCACACTGGTGGGTTTCACCAACCAGTAGTCTATAACTAGGTTCCCTTACCTCGATCACGTAAATAATTTATTCACGCCTTTTATGAAATTATTGGATGGTTTTTTCCAAACAATTGATAGGAGTGATGTTGGGATTTAATTCTACCATTATATTTATCTATGGACCACTATAACTAAACTACCCTTTACTCTTCATATAGACATGAGACCCGTGCTTTTTTTGGATATCCATATCAAACAAGAGGTCCCATTGATCAATTTATTCACATTTATCAATGTACCAAATTTCAATGGAATTCCATTGACTCCGAATCAATTCCAAAAAAAAGTGTTAAACATTAAATTCTATGTTGTTGAGTTATTCAAACACATATCTTTCATGTACTATGTTGTTTTAATCATAGGATGAGATATATTTATCTTAAATTTTCTAAAGTTTATCAACCAACCATTTCAGGGTATGTCAATGATATTGAGGAAAATATTTTTTGAAAAAAATTTCCAGAACTACTTCAACACCATTATTCCAATATTTTATATAGGCTTTGTATTCTTTTCCATCATCAAAAATTGATATCCTTATCCATCTATATGATAAATATTTAGTATGAAATTTTCCTATGAAATGCATTTATGTATAATGAAGTTTAATTTAATAGAGTTTTTCCACTGGTGGATAATTAAGGGAGGTGAATATCTATATAATATTAGAGGCATTTTCACTTATATATCTCTATAAAAACTTTATCATTCTTAGGGGGATTTTTTTGTTCGTCTCGATTATGATTTTCATTAAAAACTAGTGTCAATTGAGAAATTATAATCATGAAGTTCATGATTCCTGTTACCATTAGTTTTGGAATCTTGTTGGTTATTCATCACATTGCCCATAACATTGTTTGATGACTATATTTATCATATTTCTGGTCATTGGATATAATAAAGGTAATGTTATGGATAAATAATTTTAAAATATTAAATACATATATGCTACATCATGAATATTAATTAAATAACTCACAAATGACATATATTCCTTAACCATTGAATTTATAGGCTCTAATATATGATACCCATGATCTAAATTCTAACATAAAATCATATGGTAATTTTTGTTACCTAAATAACTATTCCAAATTTTCTTGTGAATATACCAAATAATAAGCATACGTAGTGTTAAACTAGGTGTGTAGTACGTACCATTTAAATTAACAAGTTTATGATTAAGTATATCGTAATACGTTATTTTTGGGGTTTTCCCTATAGGTATAACTATTCTAGGACCACATCCAATTATATTTTCTAAAAAGTAATGTATTTCCATATAAAACACATACCATATACTTTAAATTAATTTACTATTTTTTTCAAGGAATTATTTTTTTATATATTAATCTTGTTTTCTAGAATCCTAATACCAATGATAAATAGAAATTTCTTGAATACCTTCAATGAAAACCCAATAATTAATATTCACTATGTCATGATTTATGACCTAAATTTAAATGTAATAAATCCAAAAAAAAATTGATTCGTAGATTATTAGGGAGATTATATACATATAATATCTTCTTGACATAAGGATAAAACAAAATTATTGGAAGCATCGTTAAAATGTGTCTCATGTTAAATTGTTCTTAATATAGAATGTGATAACATCCATATATATAGAGTAAATGTGTGTGTAATTGTTCCCGGTAATGTGATAAATAAACCATAACATGATGAAATAATTAAATTTTATTCAATAGTAATATCAATGGGACATAAATGTTTTTAGAATCATTATCCTGAACAAAGAAGCCTGAAATAAAATGATAACAAAAAATGTTACATGGGGATGTGTTGACAACATTAAACATGGTATCATGAACATATGTCAAGGAAAATTACAAATAAAATATAACAATGCTTTCTTAGGGTATCCTTTAGAACATTATAAATTTAATATCATGAGAATAATACATTAACCAATGCATTTGAGGACTATATAATTCTAGCTTCACCTGTCACATTCAAATCATGAACATGCACAAGTGTTCCATATAGATCATTCAATATATGATCATATTCAATTACATTTAATCTGAATATTATTGACTGTGGAAAAAATAAATTGATGTCCCAAATAATTAATTATATGTACATCTAGGTGAATACCCTTGAGTGGAAATGGGGCAGTGTATTCATGAAAAAATAGAATGGCCTAGAAAACTGAAGGATAATTTCAACATTGTAATGAAGGTATGCAATGATTCATAAGATTAATTAACTAGAATGAAATGGATCTCACATAACATGTAAATAATAATTTTTGTAATAGGGATATGTCATAACATAATCCAATATATTCAATTAGGAATTAAATTGAATAATACAATAAATGTTCTTTATTATAGAGGAGGGGATGATCCATTCCATTTTGAGGTTGTTTCAAAAAGACTGGGAGGATCTTCGCAAGATGTTTTGGGAAATTTGGTAGGATATTAATGATCTAATAGTATATTATATTCAGGATCCTTGAGATTTTAATGATGAATAATGGAAGGTATAATGGTTTTGTATATAAAAATATAGGGGAGTTATTTATTAGATCTCAATTATAGGTTTTGGAATATATATAATATAGTGTAAAGAAAACATTCTCATATTTTATCCCCATAGTATCTTCTATAATAAATTTTTTATCCATAATATACAAGGTGAAAAAATATCTTATTAAAATATTACCCTTGGTGATATTGAAGTGTGGAGAGCTAAAACTGAATATATTTTTAAATGATAATATATGAATTATATTTTTATGGATTCATAATGGGTTCCATAATATTAATCAATATCAAAAATGAAACATTATTTTAAATGGAAAATTTATAGTTTGTCATGGATACAATTTATAAAATATATTTTATCACTTTTGGGCGAGTATGATTTCATAATACACACAATATATTTATACATTTTTTTACTTTGACACAACAATTCGATTAACTTTGATAAATTTGAAAAAAATTACCCATTATATAATTTCAATGTTCAAATTTTAAATATAATATTTATTTTATCCAAAATGACATTACATTTGAAAATTTATAAATGTTAATTAAAAATACATATTTATTTAATAATACTGGTTTTTACCCATATAGTTTTTAGAACAATTTTTTTTTTATTTTTTACCATGTAATATTATATTATAATTTACATTTAATAGTTTTTGTAATAATCAAATTTTATTAAATTATCATTTATTTCAATAATTCATGAATTACATAATATATACCATCATAATTAATAAAATATATTTCTTAAATAAGTAAATTTATTTTTAAAATTAGTTATATGAACTCATTATGTAATCATTCAATGAGTTTAATAGTATTCATTAAAGAAAAATATAATATTTATTTAATAAAAAAATATTCAAATACATATTAATAGTGTATTGATACATAAATCTTTATTATTATTGAAAACAACCAACATATATGATGTATAGTTAAGGGATTTTCAAGGGGAAATTTGGTGAAGATTTTCTGGGTTGTGATTTTGATGAGCTTCCACATATCCTCAAAATGATTTCACCCATGATTTAGTTGTTGAATCTCAGATTGGGATTTATCGAGAGGAAATCCTAATGACATCACCTGTTGTCGAAGCTCTGATAAATGTTCTTCAAAATTAAAGACATTTTTATTAGGACCATCACTTCACTTTTCTATATGTATTATACCTTATACACCCCTTGATATACCTTCCATAATGGGTACTATAAAATAACTATATTATCAATGGATATGATTCTTAATGGTCGGTTAAATCTGATAGGATGTAACATATAATTTTCAAAAATTACCAAAAATGTATATGTGGTTTCTATAACACCATTACACATTATGGAATTCAATTTAATCAATCAAGGAAATTTATTTATAAATGTTCTAGTTATTGCAGTAACTCCTTATATGGTAGAACGTAATTTTATACCTAAAGATGAAAAGTGAATTAATTAGGAATCTATTTGATAATGTGATTTTGAAATATTTTTAGTAAAAAAAATGGTTAATTAAAACGAGGAATGAAAAAAATTTATTTTCAAAATGATTGAAAACATTATTGAATTTAATTTTACAAATTTGAATTTTTTCAATGAAATTCGAGAAACGTAACAAGTAATGATAGAATTTGATTATATGTGTTTCTAAGAATGAGGAACTAAACAGGAATTGTTATTAAGAGATATTATAACTTAAATTAGAAATTTATAGGCTTAATTTTTGTTTTATATTTAAAAATTGATCCAAAAAGAATGTTTAATTATGAATTTTATGACATGATTAAATTTTTAACTAATTTTTATAATCCAATGATATTATATTGAAAATTGAAAAACACTGATTCTAGTTATAATAAATTTATTTATATTGAATCATTATCACTCTAACTTGATCCAAGTTAAGTCATTTAATTTCTTGCAGACCATAAAATAGTTTTTCTACGTAATGTTTCCAGTCCAATATTCATACTTTCTAACCATGAAATACATGATGATATACCTGGTTTATAACCATGTTTCACACAATTCAATAGTTGAAAACACATATAACACCATACCAAATTCATGATAAATTAAGGTATAATATGCATCATTTCAATCATGATGTTTTCAGCATTTAGTTTGAGGATAATGGATTCAATAAAATCCAACAACAAGGGACATATATAATGAGCACACAGAAAACTCCTTGGTTAAATGACCAATCTTTTCAATGTATAACAAAAGGAATCCGTTTCCATTTACTATAATTTAATGACATAAATATGCAGAGCTACTGAAATGAGGTAATATTCATTCCAGAACATTTGTCCACAATCAAATGAGAAACATCATTCAATGATTCTTTCATCGTCAATGAAACTATTAACACAAACATAGATAGTTAGTTTAATCCAACATAGGTGAAACATATAATTAAGTACATAACATATGCAATAGTTCCAATATGTAGTTTTAAATCAATTATTTCAAATAAACATTAAAAAATGTAAAATTAAATTGAATCACGATAATAATGAATACTACTAAATACTATCATATGTAAATTTGAAGTTCCCTAAAATAAATATATTGCACATATAACATGGGATTTACTAGAAAAATAACACACAACAACCGAAATAGAATCATGATCTAAAAAATTTCTGATGAAATAAATTAGCCAACATTAAAAGGAAATAAACAAATAATTATGAAAAATGAATCATTCAAAAAATAAAATATAATTTTTTAAAGAAACATTAAAAAGTAAAATTTTTAAAAATAAAAATTGGACGACCCACATAAGAATAATTTAGTGTCTTTTTAAAGAATTTCATTGAAAGTACACCTAAAAATTGCATCTATGAAAAGATATTCTAAAAAAATATTTCTACTTTCTTAAATGAAAGTGATTATATTCAAGAATTTGACCATAAGAAGATTCTTAGAGACATATGAAACACCTATTATTTTTTTCAACTACTAATAATAAGTGACAATATCTAAAATGACATATAAGTGATTTTAATGACTAACCTAATGTGTAATGTTATATTAAAATTAATAATATATTTAATAATCTACTAGAGGAAAATATATTTAAATTTAATCAAACCACCTTATATGTTCATAATGGGTTTGTGGGATTGAATTGAAGTAGTATTTTTGTTATCAAATAATGAATCATATACAACATACAATAGTTTATATTATTTTAATTAGGAACGCACTATGATTAAAAGGTTTTGTATGAATCACCTCTCACTAGAAATAACAACACATGTAAGATGAAAAATAATAATAGGGTTTAATTTTACACTGTTTGGTCAGATTCACTACTACATGGGTATAGTTTTAATTATCACTTATTTCCAATGGGATATTACATACGATAATCCATTTTTCCCCGATAATATCTCATATTTATATAATTGTAATTGAAAATTCAAGATAAATAATTAAATCGATATTTTAATATTTAATTCTCTTTCTAGTCAATACATTAATGAAGGCCATTACATTTATGGAGATCAACAAGCATATTGATTATTTCATTTCAATATTCAAAAATATATTCCATGAAGAAAATATCATCAATTGATTCTTCTCAAATAGTTCATCATTTTTCATTTCTGATTTCCAACGGAATCTGATGTATCAAATATATTTATCAATTACAAATAGTGTTGGAAGATGATCATTCTAATCACATTTTTCAATATATTTGTTGGGTTTCTATTGATCTTGATCTTATTGTGTGAGAGATACACAATACATTGATTATTTAAATTATTAAATAGAAATAAAAAAAAAATTTAATGGTTAGACTGTAATGATATTAATCTCACAAAAGAAAAATATTACTTTGGATTTTACAAAAGAACATCAAAAATCTATTATATGGTCAACTTTTTTTTGAATAAACTAATGTAACCATAAAAATTATATTAAATATTCTATCACCATGACATTGTGTGTATTTATAGTAAAAAATTCCACTCTTGACTATAGAGAAAATCTCTAAATCACTAATAATCCTACCATAGTGAAAACAAAACTATAATAGGATCACCAAAAGTCCAAGTATCAAACTTAATGTGAATAAATATGTACAATAATAATTATCCCAACCCTTTAATCATTAATAAGCTTAAAAATATATATAGTAGCTATATTCTATTATATTTATGTCCATTTACCTTTCCAAGGGTTGTGCATGTACCAACTTATCATTCTAACATCAAGAGAAAAATATAGCCTTACACACACCACCAAAAACATCATGTCTGCCGCCAAAATTTTATATGGAACCAAAACCATATATTTCCATTATTCATTAATCTTTAGATAGTATAAGGTGATAATTTTAAATTACATACCAATTGTATGCTGACTAAATTATTTTTTTCATCAATGTGAGGGTTTTGAAAAAAAGTCATCAAATATATTATGTGGATGAGGGTAAGAAATCAATTCTCTCTCTCTCTCTTTTAATATATTCCCACTGAATCTTTATATACTATTCAATATCCTTCTTCTCATAACCTGTGGATCTCCACATGAGATTTTTATGTAATAAAAATATCATTAACATATAAAAAGTGTAGATAAAAATTACATCATGAATTTTTATGATATCATTTCATTGATCAAAATAGAAATGAAAATTTTACTATTTCATCATAAATGTGTCACACATTTTTTACCACTATATAAATTTCAAAAAAATTTCCTTCATTGATTTTTTTAATTTTATTAGCCAATTCACATATACTGTAATATGAAACCCAAATGGCTATGTAATATATAAATCCTAGTATAATGATAAATAAGTAATTGTCTTCTTGTCTTCATATTATTATAAAGACATATAAAACTACGTACCCAATGAACTTAAAAAGTAGATATACTAATGGTATAAAAAATAACTATAGTTTTTTTATCCATTGATTATTTTATTATTCCATAGAAATACGTATAATATTTTACGTGATATTGTTCATTTAAATTTCATCTCTATATTGCAAAAACACCCAATTTAACCAAACTATTTTCATCTTCTTTAGAGTGGGAAAAAGATCCCATGCCTCATTCTGACATTGCAAACCCATATCATTTTCAATTCCTGAATTTGAATGGTACATCTCAATTCTATCCAATGCATCTAAAAACATAATATTCTAATATAATATGAGAATAAAAAACCTTTTAATCAATCATTAATGTTCTTCACATGATATTTCATGATCAACTTATGTTTAAACAATAATGATGTTGATTATTCAATTGTAATAAATTAACCACAATTGAAGTCATTACTCCAAACTATTTTATTTTCATCTAGATCAAATACTCAAAAATCATTTTCTACATCATTAATGAAAAAAAATCTTATTTTATATAGGATCAAATTATTAGTTGGTGACATTAAATTATTCAACATAAAAAAAATATGATGTCCAACATAATATGAAACATTATCACTAGTCTAATCCACTATCAAACATTTCCATAAATATTTTATGAGGCTTATCAGTCTACAATGTGTGTTGAATACGTCAATTTCTCTTCACAAAAGTAGTTTATCATACCAATATATGATATCATAAACATAAATTTTCAATTATTTAATGATTGGGCTATTTTTTCCACTCCATTTTGTTTTGTCATTCCTAGAACTGATATATGCATCACAATTCCTTCTCAATCACAAACCTTCTTTAAAGGATGTGATTTGTAATGCCCAATATTATATGATCTCATTCTTTTTGTCTTTATTCCCTTCCATTTTCTAATATATATTTATATTTAAGAAATAAATCTAAAAACCCACCATTATCCTTCGTGTAATACACCAAATCGTATTGTCAGTATTCTTCAATAAATATGAAAAAATAATCTTTATTACTAAGTAATTTATTCATGGATGGTAATCACACATATAATTCAATTTATTCATGTTTTTCCTTTGTGATAGGTTTTATAGTGGTAAAACTAACTTTAATATACATACCCATCACATTAATCATGTAAAACCATGTTTTAATATTTTGGTTCCTTTCAATAAAAATTATTTCACAAATCATTATGATTCATTATCTATATTATTTTTTAGTTTCATCTTCCATACTTTAAATTTTTGGATAACTCTCCAAAGACATAAATATTCCAGTTGTAATAGTCTCATAATTCAAATAAAATAAAATACATTTACATATACCATTCATTATAATAATTTTATAGTGAATATCCATTTAGAATCTATATTTATGAGTAATTATATAACAAAAATTATCCAACACTTATAAAGGGATAAGTTCTATTATTTTTACGATATATATCACATTTTATGGTGTTGAATTGTACAATCCGGAATGATTTATCATAATGTTACAATACAACTCATGTATAATGATTTTTTATTTCATTAAGGATCACACCATCCTTGAATCATTGAGGCTCTAAAAAAACTCTCTAATCATTGATCATGAGAAATAAATTGCATAAATATTGTATCCATCATTCTAAACTATTGATCATTGAGGATAAAATGAAATCTGATGCAAAAAAATCCTTAGTTTCTTCATAATAATTTTTTTTTGGAATAACATTTTTTGTGTCATAACCTCTCCTTCTTCCTATTCTAATGAAAATAAGAGAACATAAATTATTTAGTCATCTATAACTAGACTCGTCTCATTATATTGATCATGATTTCCCCCCTTCCAAAACACTATTACTATGTCTAGAAAATTTTGAACTTCTTTTCATTCTGGGATGATTATTTTCAACCATTTCCTTGGGGAGGGAGTTATTTCAACATACTAAATTTATCGTGGATATTATCTAAAAAAAATGAATTTCATAATACCCAAAAAAATTAACAAGTTCATTTTGAATAGTATAAAATACTAAAAATAGGCACATTGAATAATATAATTGAATAATAGTTCAATTAATAAATTCTCAAAGTATTTACAAATTTTTTAATTTGTTCATATTCCTTCTGAATTTTTATTTTTTTCACATTATAATGATCTCCCACCTTAAATGATGTCTTCACCTCCATTTGAACAACTTCATCATATTGTAATATCCATAATGTCATGTGTTTTCTTATAAACCACTAAATCTATAAATTACCAAAATTTAGGTAAGATTTACTATGTTTATTATTATCCAAATTATTATACCAAGTGTTTTTCATCCTAATACCAATAATAACTAGGCTTTTCACTCATAACTACTGTGAAAACCGATATTTTAATTTACCTGATTTCATGATTTTTTACATAAAGTTCCACACAAACAACCCTAAAATTTCATGAATCCTAGTGACATAGATAGTTTAGTAACATATAATATCAGCCTTCTACACATATACAACAATTATTTTGAAAACATATTTTACATGGTTCTAAAATTCCATTTTTTATAAAAATGAATATAATAAAGTGTCGAAATAAATATGAGAGGGTTCATATATAAATACCAGTAAGGTAATAAAAAATAAATACATGGGGAATTTATTAAATATTTTCAATAGGAATTTTTATTGGATATAAAAGTGTGATAATCATCATCTTGAATAATGAGGCATAAAAAAACATGATAACAAAAAGAAAGAATTGAAATGTGCAAGCAACCTAACATAGGAAATCATAAACACAATTAAAGTCTAAAATTCAAGAAACATAAAATATTTTTCTTAGTATAAAATCCCATTTACCATACATTTATTCTCATGAGGTGAAAAGACTATCCAATTTATTGGATGGATATATTAATCTGGGTCAACTAGTATCTTTTATATCATGTTCATGCATATGTGTTCCACATAGATCATTCATTATATGATCCACTTTCTTCATATTAAATCCCATGATTATGGATTATGGGATACGTAAAAGGAATTCAAAAATAAATGAATTATTGGAAATTTTATATGAATACCCTTGAGTGTTAATGAATCAGTGTATTCAAAGAATAATTTTTTGTCCTGGATAACCATAATATAATCTTGGCAGTGTAAAGAGGGTAGTTAATGAGTATAGGGAGAAATTAATGATAGTGAATGGTGTAAATAATTAATATAAAATTTTAATAAAGGAAAAAGGGATATATATGTACATAATATAATGTAAATAATTAAACTATAAAAGTAAAAATATGTATAATGTTGTTAAATAAATAGGAGAAGGAATGGATCCATTATATTGACAGCATTTCTCCAAATTCTTGGGAGGAGTTTACTGAGAGATTGGGGGAACCCTGTGAGGACTCTAGAAAGTGATGGGTATATTAAAATCATGATCCATTGATTTTCAGGGTTTATAATGGTGTCATGGGAGATTTATATAGGAATATAGAGGTATGTTTATTATTTCTTAATGAATGGTTTTGAACTATATATAATAATGTAGTAAAAATAAAGGACTAACAATGGTTTATTCTAATATTTTCATCCAATATAAAGTGTTTTTCATTTTGTTACATGTTTAAGAAATGATATCATTTAAATAATAACCTTGGTGATGTGAATGTGATTCTTATTTAAAAAGAATTGATTTCAAAACCTTAATATATAATATATAAAATGTATTATTCATAAAGGGATTATAAAATTAATCAAATAAAATAAATAAACCATTATTTTGAAATAAATATTTTTATTCTTTGGATAATATATTTTGAATATATTATATCATTTTGGGATCCTTATGATTTAATAATTCCAAAAATATCTTTAAACCACATTATATTTTCACCAAAAAAATTAAACTATATCAAAGAGTCATGATAAAATCACTATTGGAAAATATCAAAATGACAATTTCAAAAAAAATATCTCATCAAAAAATAGCCATATTTGTGAATTTATATATTTAAATAAAAAATTCTTATTTATTTAAAAGTATTATTTTTTTGAGAATAACATTTTTCTAACTGTTATAAATATTATTTTTTATTTCATAAAATATTATATCATTTATATATAATTATATTAATTAAATAATAATATATTTAAAAATTTTATTTAATTCACAAAATCATGATTTCATAAAAATATAGTGTTATCATTGTAACTATCCATTTCTTGAAAAATAAAATTTTCATTTAATCAATTTTTTTATCATGATTCAGTTATTGAATCATAGATTGTGCGTTGATCTATGAGATATTCGACTGATGCCTTATTATTCAAAAGCATTGATAAATTGGCTTCTTAAGATTTGATAAATTAGCTTCTGCCTCATGTATTTTCTATAATCACATTACATAATATGTCATTTAATTTAATCAAAAGATATTTTTTTATAAATGTTTTTTTCTTTACTATAACTCCATCTACGGTTGGTCATAATTTGAACATTGATGAATAAGAAGAATATGATTTTGATTCTAGTTGTGAATATGATTCGGTGAGTTGTACTGTTAAACACCATTATAAATGAAATTTGGAGTTTTGAAATTTAAGTGTCAAAATTATTGAAATTAATAGATATTTAAAAATTTAAAATATCATATGGGGAAAGGAAAACAAGAAACTGAAAAAGGATTGTAATTTTTTTATATATGTTTCTTTTAATAATGAATTAAAATGGAATTATGTTTTATATATATTAATATTAAAATGAAAAAAATGACTTATTGATTTTTTGGAAATAATAAATAATGATTAGAAAATAAGGTTTACTTATGTCATGAATGATATGAATAAGGTTGAAAATGAGAGTTAGAGGAACCATAAAATACAAAAAAATTAAAAAAATGGTTATCATTCTAATGAAAATTATTATACATATTTAGAATCTATTAAAAAAGATATTATGTATTTGAAAAATGGTGTTTATAAAATTAATGAAATTTATCTAAGTTTTTCATGGAAAATAGTAATATAATTGGATGATGTTTATAATGAAATCAAACTATAAGATGAAAGTTATTCATTATAACTGGTATTCACCATGGTTTAATAATACTACTTTTATTAAATTCACTAGATGGGAGAATTTTTGGTGTGAAAGGAATTAAATATAGAATCAACGGGGTTTATTCTAATGACTACATTTTGAGATTTATTATAATGACCCCTAGCCCAATAGTCTCTCATGTTTCAAAATAGAAATTATTTTGTGACCTCGTGAGTGGATCCAAATGTTCCATAGGGTGTAAAATTATAATGAGTCTATAAATAACATTATGGGGATACTATAATCCCTAATATAGAGTTGATACAATAGTTGAAATAATATCAATGTATCATAACTATAGCAACATTAAAACATACAGTAGGAAAAAACCTTGCAATAAATGTTTGCTGAATAATCCAATACAAAGGGAATAATGTGATGAAGTCCTAGGATGTAGAAACATGTCATGTTATATGTTATATAGATAAAACAACACAATGACACAGATAAACTCAAATGACCCAAGTCCCAACCCCCGCATTGATCATGTCTCCCTGATCCGGCGTATTTAGTAATAAACAATTAACAATAGGGTCCTTCTCCCTTGTCTATTCCTATTATATGTAATTTTCGACATAACATATTGGCATCTTGAATGGAGTGTGGGTAAAACTATGTTCGTCAAAACCTCCGTGTATAAATAAAACCATTCATATAGATAGTTGATGGGATATAGTGATAAAAAATGTTATTAATTTGTTACTAAATAGGATATAATAATTTACAATATTCTATATTATGTCAGAACAACTATGAGAATATATAATCACCATTCACACTGTAACCACATGTGCATTGTATTATCTCAATTTTTTCGTGTATTTTTGTGTGTGTTTTATATAGATAATTTTTGGGATTAGGGCTAAGACGGTCTATGATTATGATCCTTGGAGTTCCCATATGAAATGTTTTAAATTCATTAAATATAATAAATTATACCAGCATGTGACTTTAATAGAAATCCGGAATAATATCAAAATTAGTTTTTGAATAATAAATAAAAGGTTAAGGTAGATTTTGGGGTGTGAGGTCTAAAATAGGAACGAAATAACCTATGTTGGTTGAGGTCATTTGTAGAATAGTCTTCAGGTTCGTAAAATGAATTAAAATAAATAAATATTTTGATTTTTTCTTGTTAACATAAAGACACTGTGGTCTCATTTCCCATCTTTAAATAAGATCATGTGGAAAATTTTCATAGTTAACCACATAACTCTAAAAATAATTATAGATCCATTTGAGAGTGTGGATTGAGATTCAATGGGTAGATGATGAATGAATAGATGTTCGATTATAGGGATGAGATGGAATCACAGGAACTCACCAACTTCTATGATGCAAAATCCTTCCTCATCAGTGATATATATATATATATATATATGGAAATTTTTATTTTTTCTTTATTTTGAAATTCTTGATTCCTAAGATGAACACAGATCAATTTCCCCATGTATTGATACATGAGTCCCGCATATTTGCAGGATGGGTTTATTACATAGTGATTTTTGGTGCATTACTTTTTTGTGATGATTTATTCATTGTTATTCTCATGGAAATGAATAATTATTTATTTGAAAATTTCTCAAGGTTCATTCCTCTCATCGGTTATTTTTCTTTTCTCCCTTGGTTCATAATTTAATGTGGGAAATATTTTTTGGGCATGGGTCTTGGATTCATTTCAATCAATATAAAATTTCACACTCATTTCATGGCACAAAAATTTGATATCGTAGATCCGTGATTGGCATGAAAAAATAGTGGTTTGACAGAATGGATGGTAAACTATTGGATGAAATAGATAGACTATTTGTATCATTTTTTATCATTAAATAACAAGTATAGTTCCAATTTCCATGCGGATTGTAGGTTTGAATCCGGATTATTCGGTTGTGGACTAACTTGACAATGATCGATATATGTTTTTCAAGGAATGTGATCAACAGATCAAGGGATGGAGGAACAACAAATATAAAAAAAGAGTGGATACATTATACTATAAAATCCAATGTTACACTTCATGTAATCAATTTATACAATCTATTTGGGGTCCCCTTAATGTGGATATAGTCTCTAGTAGAAGTTTCAGATCATATAGAGTGTGACCCTATAACACATAGTGTGTCCTCTTCTTGGATACTCAGTCTGTACCTCGGGGTGTATACGCACATGAGATGGATTACACGGTTTGTAGCACATCTTGTACTCCATTCATGGAAATGATGTACACTAAGTACATAGGTTATGAAATGTCCTAGCACATTGGTACATGTACTCATGATGATGTCGTGTACTTTCCCATGTGTATACTACATGAGAAGCCTACATGATAAATTATTTTACATGATCTTGGCATGAAAGATTGACAATTAACACAGGAAGGAATCAATGTCACAGGGAAAGACATGGGATACCTATTATATGTTGGGTTCTTTTTATTCATGGATTATAGAATTTTTCCTCCATATCATCAAAAATTCTCATTACAGAATGGTCCCCTTATCATTTACCTTAGGGATGTTATGTATTTATCTCTTACTCTGAAGAATATGATCCCATAAACATGAATTCACGTATAAAGTCATTTAATCTCATTAAGAGTCCTGGAGTGAGATCCATTATTCAACATTTAAACTAGTAGGAGTTCTTGGTATCGATGTGACAAAAAATACATGGAATATGATCCTCTAGTTAGCTTGTTAATCCATATTGAGTTGTTGGTATCACCCCATGACCATGGAAGTTATCCTCATACATGTATATTATTATCTATAATTTATCAATAAATACTTTTATTGATAACATCTGATGAGAACTACCAATAAGACATAATTCATCATTAATATCAAACTCAAGAGTGTTCTCTTAAGGATGATTTCATTGTTGAATCTTCATGATAGAATACTAGAATATTACACTAATGTTCAAACTTATAACTATATTATGTTTCTTTCTTGTGTATATCTAAATATTCTTTTTATATGGTATTTAGTCATATGGGTATGTAGATATGAATTTATTACAGTTGAGGCATTTTTCTGATTTCTGAGAGTTCTTCTCGGTATTTTTATAATCACCCCTACACGGGATATTCCAGAACTTGCCAGGACTTGTTCAGAGGATTGAAATTATGAATGTGTCTTAGACAGACCAGGACCAAATAGTTGCTACTAAGAACAAATATACAAGGTGTTTTCCTATGTCATTCTGATAGTATTCCCCATACAAGAATTTTTGTTGGACTTTTATTAGACTCCATGTTGATGTATTGTATATTACACTGTTTAATTTTCTTCAGATATTGTCATTCTAGGGTTGTGGAGATTATTTGTATGCTTGTATTGTTTTTCTGCTATATATAAATTTCATTAATAAATAGGCTTGTTGATTTTTGACTGTGTGTAGGCATGTAGGCTAAGGCATCCAAAATAAGTGATATGCCTACTCGGCCCCAATTTCCAAACCATAGTCTTTTGGATATGGAATTTGGGATTCAGGGCACAATAATCTATGTGTCGGTTCAATATATAGTCATATAAGAATGATCATATATATTAGGACTAAAATTTGTGGGATTGGTATGAGGTAATGGAGTTATGTGTTTCATGTTAGACATTCAAGATAGAGTCTCCATTATTGGTGTGGCAGCTGACTTATCCTTTAATAAGTACCATGATCACCTTTTATAATAGAACACTAGTTGATGGAAAAATAATGGTACATGCATCATATAAGAATGGGTTATCCTTTCCTTTTCTTTCAGGGAACATCTCTCCATATATACTCATTGACAATGGTATATCGTGTTTATTTTAAGGATTCCAATATGATATATTCCATATATGATATAACATGATCAAGATGATGATACCCAATGTGATGACACATTTTTACAAGGACAAATTCCAAAGATGATACCAATGTTGTTTCAATACCTATACCCCCACCCCAAGAGTATAATGTGGCATCCATAGGCCTAGCAGAAGAGGTGTGCATTCTAAGTTTTAATCACATTTTTTAGTGGCAGAGAACCCTTAGGTTTCAAGGTGATCCTAACCCAAATGATAATAATGAAATTCATGAGGTAGTGAACTGATATTTACTTCTAATTAGGACACCATTAGATCATATTATGGTTATGGAATCAATATTCCTTCACATATCATAATGGTGATGGTTCGGTTTGTGGCCCAATCCTATGATAAGGCAACTCTTTCATGGACAGAGTTGAAGCACACTTTCTGATAAGATTTCTCATCGAATATAATGAGGTATACATTTATATATGATAGTATATAGATTGAGTAAGTAATTAAAATTATATATGATTTATCAATGAGGTTTTATAATCCTTCTACGAACACGATGGATACAGTTCACGTTCATTTTTTGGGATTATAATATTTATTGATGTATGTTTCGAATAATTCAGGACATTTGTTCCCCTATATGGATTACTAATTATGCTTGGGTGGTATGTAAATAATTATTGGTAAAGTGTTGTTTGGATGAGTAGATAAAACAAGTGGTTTCCAATAGTAGGGAGACTGGAGTACACACCTTGGTAGTAGGGAGTCAATGTCAGCCTCAAGGACTTTGAAATGCTAGAAATTTCTAGATGTGGTGATAGGAAAGAGGATTTGTGGTTTAGGGCTAACATGATAGGATCAGTCATCTGATGGAAAGGTGGTGATACTCATGTCACAACATGGGACATATTTCACAAGATTATATGACCAACTGTTCAATTGATAGGGAAACCATAGATAGGAATCAGAGGTATAGGTAGTGGTAGGATAATGTAGGTTTGATGGTAGGAGGATAAGGAATAGGGTTTGGGAGAGTAGGAAGAGTTGGAAAAAACATTGAAGTGATACCACCACAACCTCAATGTTGTCCACGAAAATCTCAGGGAGCTAGATATTTGGTGAGGTGACACCTATAGTTGGTTGAAAATTACATCCTAGAGATCTAGTAATGATTCTAGGTCTAATATGTGTTTTCCCTATATTATATGTAGTATTGGATGACTCATTTGGTGGTCCCCCTTTCTTCCAATACACATTGTACAAGATATAGAGATTCATGTTAAGCCTTGGATCAACCATAATGCATGGAGATTTCTACTTGTGAACACTATATGAGCACACAATTTTTTTAAATGTGTGTCTTGTTTCATGGAGGTGAGAGATCCTCTTAGAATCTCTTGGTATGAATGTTGAAGAATTATGACATCATTCATAGAATGGACATTTTATCTACAATTCATTCCTATATTTGTATTTTTTGTGACTGATGTTCTAGGATTAAAGTGACGAAACAATGTTCTCCATAGTTTGTTAATAGAAAACCCTGACCACACAGGATGGACACATTTATAAAAGGTTACAACCAATTACTAATCAGTTGGACATAATAACCCTTGGTGCAGTGGATGTTCTGAGTTCTTAGAGTCTTGTTGTATTGGTGGAGTATGAGGATGTATTCCCTAATGTTGTTCTTGGTTTACCTCCCCGCTGAGATATATACATATGCACTAATCTATAACCTAGGACAACACTGATATCTAATCCATCATATCGGATGACTCTCATATAGCTTCATGAGTTGAGGGTGAAGATTGGGGAAATGCATAGGATGGTTTTTTCATAACAAGTGTTTCCCCTTGGTCTACCCCACTTTTGTATTTTCATGTAAGTAGATGTGAGACTAAGGTTGTGGATAGAGAATTATCACTAGAACTAGGTGACAATGAAGAGAAATTATATACTACTATGGATTGATGACCACGTTGATTAGTTTAGCGGGGAAATTTTTCTTTATTGTTTACCTCATGATAAAAAATCACCATATTTGACTATGAGATAAGGATATAACGATGAGAACATTTAGGGGTCACTATAAGAACTTAAAGATTCACTTTGGCCTGATTAACAAATCATCAATGATCATTAAACTCATTATTTGTATCCTTTGATTGTTCTTGAACCAATTCATGGTAGTAATCATAGATGATATCCTAATGTACTCAGAAACTAAGGAAGATCATGTGAGCCACTTGATGATTATTTTGGGAGTACACTATGACCCCCTCATTATAGGAACCTCTCAACGTGCTAGTTCTGGATTCATGTGTCTCAAATTTTTGGACATGTAATCTCCACATATAATGTGGAACTGTACCTAACAACAGTAATGGTTGGTTTATCTTTGGAGCCACTAAGGATCATGTCTGAAGAGACGAGCTTCCTCAGGTTGGTGGGATATTAATAAATATTCATATCTAACTTATCCAGGATATCATCACCCATGAAATCATTTTCTCAAAACTTTAATTATTTCATCTATTCAAATAGGTACCAGTAGGCTTTTCAACAGTAAGGTAGTGTTTGATGATCTCTCCCATATTGTTATTAAAATAGTAGTGTGTCGAATATGTATTGCTCTATGATGCATCTAGAACCATGATTTATTTGTTTATAATGTAGAGGAATGTATTAATTATCATTGGTCAAACATAATTGACATTCTAGGAGAAGAAATACATGACCCATTATCATGAGTTTTTAGTGGAAGTGTAACATCCCAGGTAAATAAAGAATAATACATTTTCATATTTATTAATATTTGTGAAGTAAATATTAATTTTACTTTAAAGGGGTTTCTATGCTCGATAGTGTACCCGACACTCAAAAAAGAGTTTCTTTAATATCTTTTGTTGCACACTAGTAATAAAATAATATTATTTTAAATGTTAGTTAAAACCTAGCCATTGTATTGGAGGGAATGAATAGAAATAACTAAAATATGATTATATATGTTTTTTAAATGTTTTTATATTTATCCAATAAAAGATAAAGCCTTAAAATAAGAAAACAATTCAATTTTAGGCATGTATACACTATTTTGCACTAAAAGGTCGAACTATCACCTTTTGATGGGGAACCCTCATTAAATAATGTTTTTGTCACTATTTTACATTATATTGGACCAAATAAAACTCTTCTTTAAAATCAGACCTCAAAATTTACTTTCTGTAAATTTTTGGTATTTTTCCGATAAAGTTCGTTTTTAATGAATAGTGACAAATGTTGTATTTTAATTCAAAACCTCTTTTTTATCTAATTTATTAAGATGAATAGATAATATTATGACGTGGTTTTAAAGTGAAATTAGATTATATTTTTACCATTTAATCCAACAGTGGTCGTTGGAATTAATATCACTTTGAAATCGGACTTGAACTAGTGTCAATCTATTGATACATTTTGTTTCATAAAACACGCTAATTTCTCTGACAGTGGGAATTAATTATTAAATTATTTAATGAAAATTATATGTTATGAATTTTGTAAAATATACATAATTTTTAAATTTGGAATATCAAATATATCTTAAGGTTATGTTTTGGTATTTTTCTGAAAAACATCAATTTTTGATGAATAGTGAAACCACTAAGTGGTTCTTAAAAAAACTGATTTTTCATTTAAATGAAAATTTACCACCTTTGTGTTTTCAATTTCAAAAATACGACATACATGGTTGTCATTAAGAAGTAAAATGTGGTTCAATGGGATTAAAATAATTTTTTGGTGATTAGTAACTTTTAAGTCTTAATCGCTATTAGAGGTAACTAGTGTAGTTTAAGGTAAAAATAATGTTTTAATAATATGAAATGAACTTGACACATGTCATTCATTTATTGGATGTGTCATGGCAGACCAAGAAAATCAATGGGTCAACTTGGGGACCCCATGGATTAAGTTTGGTAGGAAAATGACATAAATAACTTTTTATTTAATGATAAAATAAAAATGTCACAAACATGAGTTGTTTTACTAAAAAAAATTTAAATGGGGTTATACAAGTCAAAATTTAGACTATAAATATTCATTAGGAGGATAAAAAGATTTACTACAACATGATATTTTGTTTTATAATTTTTAGACTTTAAATAAATTAAATTATTTATGACACCATGATGATAGAGCGATTACCTCATTATTTAACGATTTAAATAAAATGAAATGATAATGTAAAATCTAAGACCTACACTTGTCCAAAACAAATTGTATGGGTATATTTATAACCCTTATCACCTTAGCCTCTAAATATATCAATGTGGGACCTTTAAAATCAGAAACGCATCCTAAAATAAAGTAACATTTTCTTACATTCCAAGACTGCCCCTCCTCTCCTCTTATAAAAGGCCCCGACCTCTACCACCTTACCCACACCTCTCAGGCCTTTGGCTCGGCCAAACCCTGACCATTTTGTCTCTCCATATCCCTCTCTTACTCATAGAAGCCTCACTTTGTGCAGAAGTCTTTTCAAGGATGCCTTTGAGCTCAAATCAAAAAGAGTTACCCGATTTAAAGGTAGTGTCTTCTCTTGTGTTCTTTTGTTTTATTTTGATTCTCTATCCCCATAAACTCTTTTTATTCATTTATTTTGTAATAAATCCAGTATATTCAATATAATAGGATGTTGTTATGATAATTATTTGAGCTACACTTACACAAAAAGCGTGTTTTTGAGAAATAATAACTATCAAAAGATTGACAGTTGTTTATGTTCGGTTTAAATGTGAAATTATGTTCAATGACCCACATTGAATTACAAGGTAAAAATATATTCTAAATATAATTTAAAACCACTAAAATTAATAATTTATCACTTTTAATTATTTCGATTAAAATTTTTGTTTTTAATTAAAATTTAGTAATTTTCACTATTAATCAAAATATAAAAGTTATCTGAAAAGTACCAAAATTTTACTCTAGGATAATATTGTTATTCGGAATCCAAAAATGAAATATATTTTTCCAAATTCAAAACATAAAAGTTTGATTTATTAATTTAAAATTGATTCCCACTTTCGAATCCAAAAGGTGTATTTTTAAGAAATAATAACTATCAAATGTTTGACACTTGTTTATGTCCAATTTCAAGGTGAAATTACATAAAATGACCATCATTGGTTTAAATAGTATAAATATAATCTATTTATACTTCCAAACCATTAAAATGTATAATTTAACAATATAAATTATTTTGATTAAAAATGTCATTTTAAGTTAAAATATAGTATTTTTCACTATTCACACAAATATGAAAGTTATCAGAAAGACACCAAAAAATTATTGAAAATAAATTCTTATGTCCCAATTCTAAAGAAGATGTTAATTTTGTCAAATTTAATATATAAAAGTTTCAAATATTGGATTTAAAAAGGCTTCGCCATTAAAAGTCGATAAAATTTCATTTGTTGAACAATACTTCTTTTATCTGAAAAAAATGAATTTGTTCATCAATCATGTCCTAGAAACTCATAATATGGATTCTAAAAGTATAAGGATTATATAAAGTTTTAAAATTTAGTTAATACTATTCATAACCTCTTTTAAACGGCTTGTTTGGTACGTCATGGTGCGCTTGAACTCAGTGTTGCGTGTAGTGTATGTTATTGAATTATTTTGAAGAAATAACAAACTATGAAATCTTGGGGTGTTACATATATGATATCGAAATCATAAATATCATTCTGGATATAATGATCCTTTGACCACACAAAAAACATGTAATTGAAAGAAGTCCACTTTCGACTTAAGAACCAAATATCGACAAAACAAACATTATTAACATAAATGATTACATAATGTTTATAACATGGTAATAAGTGATATAAAAGTAATAATGAACTTTTAAAAGGTTCTTAAGCAAGTTGAAATTAACACTAGTTTATTATTCAGGAGGATAAAAAATGATTGATTCAAGTCAGACACGAGGTAAGGGAACTTCTTAACCCAATTTTTGTTTTTTGGGTTAATCTCCTACTTTCAAATTATGTCATGATATTATTATGTCCTATCATGTATTTATAATTTCATTATGTGTAAATATAGTGAATACACATAATAGATCTACTTTATTTAAAAAATGATTTTTGTATGGTACTTCGTCTCAATCTTCTTTCATTGAGGCATATTTCTTTTTATACACCACTTTCATTTATACGGTGTATAAACCCATTTGAATTTTAATTTTATAAAAAAGTAATCTTTTTCTACAAAGCGTTTTACCAAACGACAAATAGGAATGTTTCTTTTAATGTACGCGGTGACAATGACCTTTTCCGTCGCCGCGAGTATTATTTGGTCTTTGGCTTCCTCAACATGCCGTAATGTTTTTTTTAAAATGAAATAAATAGGAGATACTCCTTTATGTATTATGGTATTGAAAATGGTTTTTATAATGGATTTGTTATGTCAATATATTTAAGTGATATATTGTGATCAGAATGTGGAAATGTTTTATTTCAATTATGTTTGTTTTATGTCTTATGATTTTATAATGGTACTTGGACATTTGACGGGTGGTTACGTGATTAACCATATGACGGGTGGTTCCGTGAATACCAGGATGGGGCGTACGTTATAACCTCCAATGCATTGGGTATGGAATTCGGCCGTATGGATATTCCATTAAGTATGTATGGAAGTCGTCCGTATGGCTATTCCATTAAGTGATTTGTGAGGAAGTCGACCGTATGGTTATTCCACTTAAGTATGTTTATGTCCCAAGTTACCTTTAAATGTTATGTGTTCTTTATATGGGGTTTATGGTAATCTTTTGGTTATAAAAGGGTATGTAATGTTATTTTATTCATTGATGTGTTTTTACTACTTCATAAAGGTGAAGGTATTACCATGATAATGTATACATGGTTTACTTGATGTTTGAAAAACTAACCGTTTTCATTCTTTTTGTATCCCTTACTGAGCTTTTTATGCTCACCCCAAGTTTTTTTTGAAATGTTTTTCATAGGACATAATGTGTAATAGGGTCAAGGATGGTATCAATGAAAAGTCATGCTATCTAAAACATGGAAGTAGACATGTTTCTTTTTAAGAGTTTCTATTTTATGGAAACATAGTAGAAGTGTCTACTTTGTAATCTTTTGAGATGTAATAGTTATGTCCTAATTCTCTAAAACTCTAAAACTGAAAAGATCCTCAATGTGAATTATTCATTTAATTCAATATTAAGTATGTTTTAATTCTGGGGCCTTATAGTTGGTATCAGAGGGAGGTTTAGACACTATTTTGAGTTAGAAAATTGTTAAATTATAAATTAATTTATGGTATAATTGAAATGATATAGCATTTACCGATTACCATGTTGCTTCGCCTAAGATATTCATGTGTTTAGGATGGTTTTCCATAGAGGAAACAAGGTAGATATGTTGGGACGACATCAGGAGGAAGTCGACCTTCTAAATCAATATCCTAAGATGGTCAGAATCAGAACTAAACAGTTTGTTGCAGTAATGGCTTAGTTGACTCAGGTAAAAAATGTTGGTTGTTTTTATTGATAATATTTTGGTGTTTTATAAAAGTAAAGAGGAGCATGAATGTCATTTAAGGGTTATCTTGCAAACCTTAAAAGAAAAGAAACTGTATGGAAAATTCAACAAGTGTGATTTTTGGTTACAACAAATTTCTTTCCTTGGTCACATTGTTTCAAAAAATGGCATAACTGTTGATCCTGCTAAAATAAAATTTGTGAAAGAATGGCCCCGAAGCACAAATGTAACTGAGATCCGTAGTTTTCTTGGTTTGGCAGGTTACTACCGAAGGTTTGTTGAATCTTTTTCACGGTTATCTGGTCCAATTACTAAGCTAACTCGGAAGTGTGTTAAGTTTATATAGACAAAAGAATGTGATGATTGTTTTCAAGAGTTGAAAAGAAGATTGGTGAATGCTCCAGTTTTGGAACTTCCTTCCAGGAATGGTGAGTTTGATATATACAGTGATGCTTCATTGAAAGGGCTTGGTAGCGTCCTAATGTAGAATGATCAGGTAATTTCATATGCTTCACATCAGTTGAAAACACATGAGGTAAATTACCCCACACATGATTTGGAATTAGCTGATGTTGTTTTTGCTCTAAAAATTTGGAGGCATAATTTGTATGGAGTAATGTGTGAAATATATACTGATCACAAAAGTATAAAGTATATATTCACTCAGAAATAATTGAACATGAGATAGAGGAGATGGCTAGAATTAATCAAGGATTATGATTGTACAATTCATTATCATCTGGGAAGATAAAATAACGTGGCTGATGCTTTGAGTTGAAAAAGTAATGCTTCATTAACCATGCTACGTTTGGAATGAGATCCTTTGGTTTTTTATTTGATGAACTTTGGCATGGAAGTTTTTTGTGCAGGAAGTCCTTTTGTTTTGTTTCATTTATCGGTGAAATCTTCTCTATCAGACAGAATTATGCAAGCACAGAAGCAAGACAATGAGTTGCAGAAAAAGGTAGAGCTGGTTCAGAAGGGTAAGTTTCCTTAATTCAACATTGATAATTATTGTGTTTTGAGGTTTGGGAAGAGATTATGTGTTCCTTGTGATTCACAGTTGAATAATTAATTGTTATGTGAGGCTCATAGTTCGCCGTTTTTAGTTCATCATGGAAGTACTAAGATGTATAGAGATTTGTAGGAGTATTATTGGTGGGATTGAATGAAAAGAGATATTGCTGATTTTACTGTGAAGTGTTTGACTTGTCAGCAGGTTAAAGAAGAGAGGCAGTTACCGAAAGGGATGCTTCAACCATTACCAGTGCCAGAGTGGAAATGGGAAAATATATCCATGGAATTTGTTGTGGGATTACTTAGGACATCTCGAGGTAATAATGAAATCTAGGTTATCATTGATCGATTGACTAAATCCTCTCATTTCCTTCCTATTCAAGATACTTTCTCTCTAGATCAGCTTTCTCGTTTGTATCTTAAAGAGATATTCAGGTTACATAGAGTTCCGCTCTCCATTGCATTTGATCGTGATCCCAGGATAGCTTCTAACTTTTGGAAAGGCCTTCAAAAGTCATTGGGAACTGAATTAAATTTTAGTACAACTTTTCATCCACAATCATATGGGCAGTGAGAACGAACAATTACGAACGTGGAGGATATGATACATGCATGTTCTATAGATTATCAGGGAAGTTGGAACCAACATCCTTCTTTAGTTGAGTTTTCATATAATAACAGTTTTCATTCCAGTATACAGATGGCTCCATTTGAGGCATTATATGGGAAACGGTGTCGAACTCCGGCTTTTTGGGATGAAGTAGGTGAATGGAAGCTGATGGGACCAGAATTGGTAGAAGAGATGGAAAAAAAGTTCAGGTGATTCAAAAACACATGAGAATAGCTCAGAGGAGGAAGAAGTGTTATGCGGATAATCGGAGGAAGGATCTATCTTTCGAAGTAGGTGATCATGTTTTTCTCAAAGTCTCACCATGGAAAAGTGTGATGCGATTTGGTGAGAAAGGAAAGCTGAGTCCAAAGTTCAGTGGAACATATGAAATTTTGGAGAAAGTTGGATCAGTTGCTTATCGAGTGTCTTTACCTTGGAGTTTATCTCAGGTACACAAATTTTTTCATGTTTCGATGTTGAGAAAGTATATGCCAGATCCATCTCATGTTTTGAGCCCATAGGTAGTTCAGTTGGAAGAGAATCTCTCTTATGAGGAACAACCAGTCCAGATTCTTGACTGAAGAGAGCAAGTGTTACAAAATAAGGTAATCCACCAGGTAAAGGTTTTGTGGGAAAACCATTTGGTTGAAGAGGCAACATGGGAATCTGAAAATGCTATGAGGGATAAATACCCCAACTTATTTGGATAAGTGAATAAAATTGCAAGGACACAATTCCCAAAAGGGCGGAAGGATGTAACATCCCAGGTAAATAAATAATAATATATTTTTATATTTATTAATATTTTTGAATTAAATATTAATTTTACTTTAAAGGGGTTGCTATGCTCGATAGCGTACCCGACACGCAATAAAGAGTTTCTTTGAAATCTTACGTTGCACACTAGTAATAAAATAATATTATTTTAAATGTTAGTTAACACGTAGTCGTTGTATTGGCGGGAATGAATAGAAATAAATAAAAAATTATTATATATGTTTTTTAAATTTTTTTATATTTATCCAATAAAAGATAAAGGCTTAAAATAAGAAAAGAATTCAATTTTAGGCATGTATACTCTATGTTGCACAAAAAGGTCGAACTATCACCTTTTGATGGAGAACCCTCTTTAAATAAATATATAGTCACTCTTATACATTATATTGGACCAAATAAAACTCTTTTTTAGAATCAGGACATCAAAATTTACTTTGTGTAAATTTTTGGTATTTTTCCGATAAAGTTCATTTTTTAATGAATAGTTAAAAATGTTGTATTTTAATTCAAAACCACTTTTTAATATAATTTATTAAGATGATTAGATAATCTTATGAAGTGGTTTCAAAGTGAAATTAGATTATATTTTTACTATTTAATCCAATAGTGGTCATTGGAATTAATATCACTTTGTAATCGGAATTGAACTAGTGTCAATCTTTTGATACATTTTGTTTCATAAAAACACGCTATTTGCTCTGACAGTAGAAATGAGTTATTAAATCAATTAATGAAACTTATATGTTTTTAATTTTGTAAAATAGACATCATTTTTGAATTTGGAATATCAAATATAGCTTAGGGTGAAGTTTTGGTATTTTTCTTAAAAACATCAATTTTTGATGAATAGTGAAACCACTAAGTGGTACTTAAAAAAACAGATTTTTCATTTAAATGATATTTTAACACTTCTGGGTTTTGAATTTCAAAAATCTGACATACATGGTTTTCAATAAGAAGTAAAATGTGGTTCAATGGGATTAAAATAATTTTTTGGAGAATAGTAACTTTTAAGTCTTAATCGTGATTAGAGGTAATTAGTATAGTTTAAGGTAAAAATAATGTTTTAATAATATGAAATGAACATGACACATGTCATACCCTTGTTGGATGTGTCATGTCCGACCAATTCAATCCATGGGTCAACTTGGGGACCCCATGGAGCCACTTGGTAGGAAAATGACATAAATAACTTTTTATTTAATGTTAAAATAAAAATGTCGCAAACATGAGTTTTTTTACTAAAAAAATTAAATGGGGTTACATAAGACAAAGTTTTGACTATAAATATTCATTAGGAATCTAAAAGGATTTCCTACAACATGATATTTTTTATATATTTTTTAGACATTAAATAAATTAAATTATTTATGACACCATGATGATGCAGCGATTACCTCATTATTTAACGATTTAAATAAAATGAAATGATAATGTAAAATATAAGAACTACACTTGTCAAAAACCTATTATATGTGTATATTTCAAACACTTATCACCTTATCCTCTAAATACATCAATGTGGGACGATTAAAATCTGAAACTCATTCTAAAATAAAGTAACATTTCATTACTTTCCAAGACTGCCCCTCCTCTCCTCTTATAAAAGGCCCCCACCTCTACCACCTTACCCAAACCTCTCAAGACTTTGGCTCGGAAACCCCCTTCAAATTGTGTCTCTACATATCCCTCTATTACTCCTAGAAGCCTCACTTTGGGCAGATGTCTTCCCAAGGAAGCCTTTGAGCTCAAATAAAAAAGAGTTACCCGATTTAAAGGTAGTGTCTTCTCTTGTGTTCTTTTTTTTGCTTCTCCAACCCCCTAAACTCTTTTTATTAATTTCCTTTGTAAAAAATAAATTATCTTCAATATACTACGATGATGATATGATAAGTATTTGAGCTACACTTAAACACACCTTCATCTAATGGTTAGTGAACATACTATTTCTGTGGATGGCGAATTTCTGCCTCACGAAACGATGATTGTTCAACACTCATATAACACCTTCAAAGGTGGCCATTAAGATGTCACTATATTTATATATGATATATAATATGTTTATGTTTTTATTAGGCTTCTGTATTTATCATTTATGGTATACCTTTATGGTTTCCATTATGGGTAAACACGATAATTTCATTTTAGGAAGTGCAGACTACCGCCCCCTCAAAGTGATTTGATTCGTTAATGCCATATGTGGGAAGTATAAAGGATGGATTTAAAGTTGTTATATATGATGTTATACTGGAATTATAATATAACTTTATATCAATATTATTTTATTTCCATTAATGTATGAGATATAAATGAAAGTAGTGTTCATGCGTACGTACGGATTACCATCTCCATGAATGGTGCATTTTAATTCTTATCCCCAAATGTAATGTACTATTATATGTACATATATATAATGGATATATATGATTTATGTTACATATAAATTATTAATATAATTCTGGAATTAAAATATATATATCTCTCATTTAGTTTTAATTCCATTAATATGACATAGAAATGAAAGTAGCGTTCATGCGTACGTACGGCTTACCGTCTCCATGAACGTTGTATTTCATTTCTTACCTCTAAATGATTATGTAATATTATAAATACATGTATATGCTGGATATATATGATATATATGATATCCAAATCATAAATATCCTTCTGTATATAACTAACCTTTGACCACACGAACAACATGTAATTGAAAGAAGTCAACTTTCGACTTAAGAACCAAATATCGACAAAATAAACATTATTAACATAAATGATTACATAATGTTTATAACATGGTAATAAGTGATATAAATGTAATAATTAACTTTAAAAAGGTTCTTAAGCATGTTGAAATTAACACTAGTTTATTATTCAGGAGGTTAAAGAACGATCGAGTCAAGTCGGACACGAGGTAAGGGAACTTCTTAACCCAATTTCTGTTATTTGGGTTAATCTCCTACATTCAAATTATGTCATGATATTATTATGTCCAATATTGTATTTATACTTTCATTATCTGTAAATATAGTGAATACACATAATAGATCTACTTGATTTAAAAAATGATCTTTGTAAGGGACTTCGTCTCAATCTCCTTTCATTGAGGCATATTTCGTTTTATACACCACTTTATATTATATGGTGTATAAACCCATTTTACTTTTAATTTAATACAAAAGGAATCTTTTTCTACAAAGCGTTTTACAAAATGACAAAAAGGAATGTTTCTTTTAACGTATTCAGTGACAATGACCTTTTCCGCCACTACGAGTATTATTTGGTCTTTGGCTTCCTTAACAAGCTGTAATGTTTTTTTTAAATTAAATAAATACCATATACTCCTTTATGTATTTTGGTATTGAAAATGGGTTTTATAATGGATTTGTTATGACAATATATTTAAGTGATATATTGTGATTGGAATGTGGAAATTTTTTCTTTCCATAATGTTTGTTTTATGTCTTATGATTTTATAATGGTACTTGCACATTTGACGGGTGGTTACGTGATTAACCATATAACGGTTGGTGCCGTGAATACCAGGACGAGTGGTTACATTATAACCTCCAATGAATTGGGTATGGAAGTCGTTCGTATGGCTATTCCATTTAGTATGTATGGAATTCAGCCATATGGCTATACCATTAAGTGATATGTGTGGAAGTCGACCATATGGTTATTCCACTTAAGTATGTTTATGTCCCAAGTTACCTATATATGTTATATGTTCTTTATATGGGTTTTATGGTAATATTCTGGTTAAAAAAGGGTAAGTAATGTTATTTTATTCAGTGAAGTGTTTTTACTACTTCATAAAGGTGATGGTATTACTTTGATAAAGTATACATGGTTTACTTGATGTTTGAAAAACTAACAGTTTTCATTCTTTGTGTATCCCTTACTGAGCTTTTTATTCTTGCCCCAAGTTTTATTGAAATGTTTTTCACAGGACTTAATGTGGAATAGGGTCAAGGATGAGATCAATGGAAAGTCATGCTATCTAAAACATGGAACTAGACATGTTTCTTTTTAATAGTTTATAATTTATGGAAACTTAGTAGAAGTGTCTACTTTGTAATCATTTGAGATGTAATAGTTATGTCCTAATTCTCTAAAACTCTAATCCTGAAAATATCCTCAATGTAAATTATTCATTTAATTCAATATTAAGTAAGGATTATGGCCGGGGCCTTATAGGATGTATTCTCAATAAATATGTGGCGATGCTAATTGATGGGAGATCATATAATTATATTTTCTGATTCAAAGAGTGTCACAAATATCTTATATAAGATGTTTCTAAAGATGAGACAAAGGAAATTTTTAAATAACCTCAAGGATTATGAATTTATGATTTTCTATACCAATGAGATGCTGAATTTGGTAGATGATGCTCTCAGTAGTAGATCTTGTTAGCAGTTACTGAACGTGGAATCAGAGTAGTTTACATCATTTAATTTACCTGTTGTTGATGGATATGGACAAAAATTACTCTAGTTGAACATTGTCACCGCTATTATCTGAAAGGTAATCTAGTAGGCACAACATTGGTATACCGAAACTGATTCCCAAAATACTCATATGACCATAAAGAATACTATGGATGAATTTTATAAGGGTGGGGATAATTCCATTCATTTCAGAGGACACACAGTAGTACTAGTGATGTTGTAGGAGGATGTTTAGAGAGAGTTTCATAAATATCCTTTATAGATATATATAGGTGTGTAAAATATGTTCCAAGACTGCCAACTTCAGTTTTGGTGGTCAGGAAAGAAGAAATTAGTCGAATAGTTTAACAATTGATGACTTATTTTTAGAAATTGAAGGCTGATCACTATGAATTTTTGTGTTCATATCAGCCCCATGAGGTTCCATAATGGAAGTGGGATGGGATATCCATGGACTTCATAATCAGATTAGCAGATATTCCTTGGTGGCATGATTCTATCTAGGTGTTTGTAGACATACTCACCAAGCCATCCCACATCATAGCAATTTCATAGAAGAGTTAACTAGAGATGTTAGGACTCCTCTATGATCATGAGATAGTCTGAATCCATAGAGTTTCATTGATTATTTTTCAAGACTATGATTCTAGAATCAAATCCTACTTATGGAAGGTATTTGATGAAGTTTCTGGGACTCTCTTATCCTAGTTAACAACGTTTCACCCCAAAAATGATGGCCAAACAAAGAGGACCATTCACGTTCTGGAAGACAATCTATGTGATTTAATATTGGGTTTTGGCTATATTTGGGAGGATCACCTACCACTAGTGTAGTTTTTGTTCACTAACAACAACCATTTTACAATTTATTTTCGACCATTCGAAGATGTGTACGAGCGACCATATAGGTCACCAATTTCCTATACAAACAGATGTGTGTCAGCACTCATGAGACCAATTTTTGTGTAAGAAACTACCAAGAAGGATAAAATCATATAGCAATGGATAATGTGTAACATCACAATATTACATAGTAAGTTATTTTCTTTAATGTAATTCAACAGCTTGCGCTACACGCAACACTGAGTTCGAGTGCACCAAAACTTACCAAACTTGTCGTTCAAAAAGTAGTTATGAATATTATTAATTTAATTTTGAATATAATATAGTCCATATACTTTTAGAATCCATATTATGTGTTTCTCATACATAATATAAAAACAAAATCATTTTTTCAAATAAAGAAATTAATTTTCAAAAAATGAAATTTTACCGCCTTTTAACAGAGAACCATTTTAAAAACAAATATTTCACACTTTTATATATTAAATTTGAAAAAATAAACTTCTTATTTATAAATGGGACATAAAAATTTAGTTTCGATAAATTTTTGGTGTTTTTATGATAACTTTAATATTTGGGTGAATATGAAAAAATACTAAATTTTAAGTAAAAATAACTTTTTTAATCAAAATAATTTATAGTGATAAATTATAATATTTGGATGTTTTAATGTATAATTAGATTTTTGTTTTTACCATTTAATCCATTGTTGGTCATTGGACATAATTTCACATTTTAACTGGATATAAACAAGTTTCAATATTTTGATAGTTGTTATTTCTTATAAACACGCTTTTTGTTTTGACAACAGGAATTAATTTTTAATTAATTTTTTCTACTTATATATTTTGAATATAAAAAATTTTATTCCATTATTAGAATCAGGTGGTCCAAATTTTGTAAATTGTTAACTTTTATTTTATACATTTTTAATAATTACATCGATAAATATTAATTTTACCATGCTTAAAAGGAAAATCCGGTAAATAAGGGTAAACAAATATTATTATAATAATATTAAATTACCATAACACGTGTCCTAACCCTATTTTATGATACATTTCCGTCCATGGGCATCCTTGGGTCGATTCTGGGACTCCATGGGGCCACTTGTATGTGATAATGACACATTATATTAATTATGTTAATGTAAATACACAAATATCATAAGCATATATATTTTAGTAAAACAATTTTTACATAGGGTTATATATGTTATCTCTTTGACTATAAATATTCATTAAAATATAAAAAAATTTCCTACATAATGGTATTTTATTTATAATATTTATACATTTAATAGTTAAATTTATTTACGAACGTGATGACATTCATTCCCCATCGCATTCATTCAAAACTAATTTTCATTTGATGGTTAAAAATAATTTTTAAGAACTAAATATCATTCTGGATATGAATCAAATAAATCTTATCCATAACAAACATGGCTAATGTAACAAATCATATAAAGTAAAATGAGTCAGGGACCACCAGTAATGATGATATTACTGAAATATCATTAAAAAATCACTATTAGAAGATCATATATGGTATCATATTAATTTATGTGGTTCATGTACAATTTAAAAACAATTATTTAACCATTATACAAGAGGTTAACCTACCCTTGACCTAGGTAAATCCCAAGGTAAAGGGTTTTTTGTCTTACTCTTAATTTCATTAGATTTCCATTGTTCGCCAATTATTTAATGCATGTGGTGTATTATCTACTGCCTATGATTTTATTCATGGTGTAATATACATTAATTTATGATTATTTACATATTCATTGTATGACCCTTCTTTCATGGGGTGTATGTTTCCTCAGATAAAAAATCGGTAAGAGAATTTCAATTTTCAATTTCCACTCATTGGGCTTTACGCATACTTCATTTTTTATTTTACTCCAAGATTTTGTGTGGAATCAATATTTATTATTCATATAGTAATTTACACTACTATTTGTGGGGATATACTTTTGATACACATAATCAATCAATTTATCATTTCTGAAGTCATTGTTATGAACTTGATAAGAGTGATCTTAACTCAATTTTCATTCATTTAGTTAAACATCCAAGTCATTGGTGTTGTATTTACAAGAATATGTGTGAATGTATTCTGATTGATTTAAATTGAACATCCAATCATATTGTGTGTATTTATATTTTTCACACATAATTATGATGTTGATTTATTCTTAACCTAAAGATATGGTCTTTATAAGGGATCTCATCTCAATTTACATTCCATTGAGATTTCATTCTTGTTATATGCCAATTCACTTTTATATAGTGTATATAATGTAAATTGACATAGTATATCATGAATACCTTTATTCTAATTATATTTTAATGTGTTTATTACCTTAATTATTTGTATCCAAGTGTCTCTCTTTTGGTTAGGAACTGTAATTAAAATATCATTTTATTTTTTTAAAGATTTATTCTTCTAAATCTTTTTCATTAATTTCCATGTTTTAAAAATGGTTTTACAGATTTATTTATATGTAGATCAATGTTTTAAAATTAAAATTCCTTTTAAATGTTTCAATGTGGTATGTAAATTTGGATTAAAAAATCTATTTTATGTTACTTTTCCATAAATAGTGAAACTTTTAAATGTTTTTAAGAAAAAAGTGATATTTCTCTCAAATAGTTTAATGATTAATTTCATCTATGTCAATTTCCTTAATTATTCTTGATTGAGGTTAATTTTTTATAATAAAATCAACCATATATTTTTTATTGAGTTATGATTTACTATGCAAGTGCTATTTTTATGCCATAAATCTTTTGTGGTTAAGTTATTGTCATTTCATATGCTAGTTTTAATACAAATGTATAGATTATGATTCAACCTTTTCATATGAGGAATGCATTAGACTTTGTAAGTGATAGTTAGATCCCACTATGGATCCTTGATGCATCAGTAGGTCTCATGAGACAAACTAGTGTATTTGAACAAGGCCTTGACATAATCTTATATTTACTCTTGGCACAAGGCCTTGACTATGTGGTAATGAAAGTCTGAGATTATACATTCCATCATTATGAAAGTTGCTATTGATATTGAATGTTATTATTCTAATTGTAGAATATCCATGTGATTAAGTAAATGATGTTACTTTGAATTATATTTTCCATATTATTATGAAGCTTATGGTTAAAAGGCATTTTTTAGTCTTATTCATTACCTAAAGTTTTTATGATTATTTATGAATGTTTCCGCTATATTGTTATCTTTACTGAACATCTGAGCATACCCCTTTCTATGTTATATTTCTCCCAGGATTCAAAGAATTTTATCATGATTAACCTTCAAGAATAGACTAAGGGATAGTCTAAGGGATATGAATGTGGCCAATGGAGACAATGCTCTTGTTGTTTTTCATTCAATATTGTAATGTAACCCTTATGAATGTATATAGTAATTCCATGTCTACTAAACTGATCTATATTTTGAGACATGATTTTCTTGTATCATTCCAATGTTATGTAATAAGGCACCGACTTTGGGTAATTGGTGTCGGGACATTACAGTTTGTATCAGAAGAATTTTAGTATAAACCTTGGAAGCTAGATTTAGAAAAACTTGGGTTAGAAAACAATACCCTATGATAGACATTGAGCATTAGTATAGAAGAAAATCCAAAAGAATGTTGGTGTAAATATTAGGTGGGTTTTCCAATAAAATAAATCCTTGTCAGGATACGCTCAGGTAGAGGTGGATCTGGAACAGTTGTAGGTAGGAGTGAAAACTCTGACCAGGAGTTTTGGGCTTGAACCAGGATATCCTGTTACATGACAACATGCCTTTAAACACTCTTGGTTACAACACTCCCGGTGGATATGCTTTGGATAAATCAAATTTTCTTTATATGATGATTTGAAGGATTTTAATATAAGATGAGAATAAATAACCTTGGTAAATATAAAGGTGTCTTATATTGAAAATGTGGAGTTATGATATCCTCTTAATGATTTTATGACTCACAGTATGCTTTATTCTGTTAGTCAATGGATTGATTCCAAGGAATTCATTGTAACATTGAACATGATGTACAAGGTGGGAACAGTGTAGGAAATGAGCAACAAAATGGAATTTTTATATGTGTAAAAGACATCACATTCATGTAGAATTAGTTTTCCAAAAATATGATCAACACCATATATATTATCCAACTACCAGACTCAAGAAAGAAGAGAATGGTAGTGAATGATAAGATCTCTAGCAGTGGAGACAGTAGAGAAAAAAGAATCCCAATTTCCTTAATGTAGTAAATTTGGAAGGAGAATCCTAGGAAAGTGTCTCAATGGAACAATGAAATTCATTATGTGTCGGAAATATAGAAATAAAGTAAAAATTCCTGAGGAAAAATGAGGAGTACTATGGAAGAAAATAAAAATGATCCCCAGAATCCATTTGCAGTCATTTGTCAAAAATGTAGTGGACCTGGGCATTACCCATGTGAATACCCTATTCTATAGGGTAACATATTGGTTAAGGAAGATCCTATGTAAAAATAAATGGATGGTGAAATGTTTAAAAGTATTATCACTCTTTGTTGATGGGATTACGTTGGAAAAATTGTCTATTGAATGTGTAACCCTATAGTTCTTCATGAGAAAATGATATTTTAGAAAGAATTATCTTTTCTATTGTGAATATTGTTATAAATAACCATTTGGGGTATATAATCCTTCAATTTGTGGTAATTACATGTTATTAAATTTTGGGATGAAAATGATATGTACGAGATAACATTGGTGGTGAAATTATATTATGGTTATTTTGAAGAATTTATCTCATTTTGGGAATGTAATAAAATATTCTTTTTGAAAAAGGACAACACACCGACCGTGTGACAACTCGTCGCGTCAGACAAAGCTGCGGGAATCGAACCCACAACTAGAGTGTGATTGTGATTTATCTTCTACCACTGGACTATGTGATGTCCCTGGTTAGTGTAACTAATTATATTTAAATAATTAAATTTATTGATCAATAATAATTTTATTTGAGATCATAAGATTTATGAAATGGATATCCTTAGTATAGGAAAATGATTTGGTGATTAAGTGATAAATTCTATTTTGGAAGATATTCACTCTATTGGGAGCACTATATTACTAAGGAAAATAGACTACTATAGGATTTAATTTGAGGAATAATGGTGGATTTTTATATATGTATTTATTATAAAATTATAGTGATTTGGGTTATTTATGGAAATTATTAACATATCATAGAGAATTTTTGATTATGTTAATTACTTTTTATGTATGTGACTTTACGAGTATTTTATGTTATTTTGAGAAAAAAATTAACGTGGAAGACTATGTAATCAAATTCTTCAGTGTTTCTTGTCTCAATCCTAGTTGGGATTCTTTTGAAGGATTTTAAGGACAATTGTTTATTGAATGGTATTTATTGAACATTGTGTATTGTTGGTTTAATTTTAGAAATTAAGATTAGTATTTTTTCCTATAAAGGATTATCCATTTTGGGGCTCATCTGACCTTGTACTAACCATTTTTTGGTTATATCTATAAAAAAAGAGAAATATATCGTTCATACTTTTTTTATAACGTGATTCTCTTGTAGTTGATTCTAGCACCTCGGATGTGACCAAGTCATCTTGAATACTCATCGCTTGGAGAAAAGAGGAGTTAGTTATAGAAATTTATTAAAATATGGATCTATACATAAAAAGTAAATATATCTCTTTATGTTCTTAGTCAATCTCATAAATTAATTCCGCAACTTTATAAAAATAAAATTAAAACAAAAACATTGTCTGTTTACTTTTTTTACTGGGGAATCAAATACCGTTTAACCCATCACATGTTTATTATTTTCAGATCATTTAAATTCTCCTGATCAGGTTTTCTATCACTCCCCATGAGAACAAGAATCTTATTTTATCTTCCATTTCAATGTTTTCCAAAATGGAAATCCTTGTTTGGGTTATCTCGGGTGACCTTTTCAATTCTCTTTCTTTCTTTTAAAGTGATAGTTTTATTTACTCTTTACGATGTGGGACATTCAATGAAATTCCCATGCCTAATTTTAAAATTGAGGGGATGAAATTTCCAAATGTGGGGAAGAATTTAACACTCCAAGATTTCATAGTAAGTTATTTTCTTTAAAGTAATTCAACAGCTTGTGCTACATGCAACACCTAGTTCGAGTGCACCATAACTTATCAAACAATCCATTCAAAGAATGATTATGAATATTATTAATTTACTTTTGAATTTTTTATACTACATATAATTTTATAATACATATTATATTTTTCTTATAAAATATATAAAAACAAATTCATTTTTTTCAGATAAAGGAAGAATTTTTCAGAAAATGAAATTTTACGGTCTTTTAATGGAGAAACATTTTAAAAACCAATATTTGACACTTTTATATATTCAATTTTACAAAATAAACTTTTTCTTTATAATTGGAACAGAAAAAATTTAGTTTTGATTAATTTTTGATGTTTTTCTGATAATTTTCATATTTGGGTGAATAATGAAAAATTCTAGCTTTTAAGAAAAAAACTTTTTTAATCAAAATAATTTATAGTTCTAAATAATACTATTGAATGGTTTTAATGTATAGTCAGAATATAGTTTTACCATTTAATCCAATTTTGTTCATTTTACATAATTTCACATTTAAACTGGAAATAAAAAAGGATCAGTCTTTTGATAGTTATTATTTTTTAAAAACAAGCTTTCTGTTTTGGCAATGCAAATTATTTTTAAATTAATTTATGCCACTTCTTTGTTTTGAATTTATAAAAATGGGTTAAATATATATAATCAAAATTTTCATATTTTTTAAATAGATAACTTTTATTTGTAGACATTTTGAATAATTACTTTGGTAAATATTTTATTTACCACTGTTAAAAGGTAAATCTGATAAATAAGGGTAAAAAAATCATATTATAATAATAATAAATTGCATTGAAACATGTCATAAACCTATTATCGAATACATGTCCAACCATTGGAAACTTTTGGGTCGATTTTGGGACCTCATGGAGCCACTTGTAACTGATAATGACACTTTATATTAATTAAGTTAAATTAAATACAAAAATTACATAAGCATATATCTTTTAGTAAAACAATATTTACATAGGGTTATATATGTTATCTATCCAAATATAAAGATTAATTATAAATCTATAAAGATTTCCTACATAGTTTTATTTTATTTATAATTTTTAGAAATTTAATAATTAAATTTATTTATGACACAATGATGATGTAGTATTTTTCTTATTAATAAAAGAATCAAATAAATTTTATTATAAATGTTATATTAAATATAATTATAAAGTTTTAATGCCATAGATGAATTTTATAAGTTAATATTTCATTCTAGGATTTATTATATGAATTTATTTTTAATTAATAATGTTTTAAGGACTTTAACAAAAATAATTTATTAAATAGTGTCAAAATTAACATAAAGAGTTTTTAAAAAATATATTATATTATTAATTGATATAATTTTCCTAAAAACCTATGGTTCATCCAAAGAACTTATATAATGATCTTTATATCATTAATGAACCACTTTTTGTTCTCTTGACAGTTAATAATATGTTTATTAACGATTTAATATAATAATACAAAGAGACATGGTAAATGTCAAACTAATTAACTAAGAGTTAAATCTATAATATAAGGTTAACCTATTGACCAAAACCTGTCTAAAATCTATTGGTTTAGTGGTTTTTGACCAATAAAAACCTTATATTTCAAATAAATCAATTTGGAACAATTATAAATGGAATATCTATTTATTATAAAAAAAATATTTTATGTTTTTTCAAAGGTGCCCCTCACCCCTCTTTTAAAAGGGCACTCCCCTTCCCTCAATTTCAAAACCTCAATGCCTTTTGGCTCAGACAAACCCTACCCAAATATCCTTTCAACTATCCTCCCTTAAGCTTAGATTCATTACTTAAGTCATAAATCCAACCTAACGATCCATTTTGATCAAATCAAAAGGAAAAACCCGAAGAAGAGGTAAATATTTAATCACCTCTTTCAATTTATTTTCTTCTTCCACATCCTATTTCTTTGTTGTTGAAATTCTAAAATAATAAAACCTGTATATTCTATATACTATGATATTATTATAGAAATGGTACAACCATATTCATTGTTCTGTCCATCCTATAAATAGAAAAGTCACCATACATGCCTACATCTGACTTACCGTCTCCACGTCGTGGTGATGTTTGTTATTCAAACATGTCCTCATTTGGATGGGTGTAATAATTAGTATAACTGATTTAAATAATAAATATAAAATGATAATTATTCTTTAGATGTGAGTTTACATCCAATTATATAATATTTTTATATAAAAAGAATGATATTGTCGCTCATGCATACGTACAGATTACCCTCTCCACGAATGCGATTAGATTCATTCCCCAGCGTATCCATTCAAGACTAATTTTAATTTGATGAATAAAAATAATTTTTAAGAACTCAATTTCATTTGGATATGAATCAAATACATCCTATCCATAACAAACATGGATAACGTATCAAAGCATATAAAGGAAAACGAATCAGTTAACAACCGAAACGATGATACTACTGAAATATCATTTACAAAGAAATATTAGATGATCATATATGATAACCTATTAATATATATTTTTCTTGTATAATTTAATAAAAATTATTTAACCATTATACTAGAGTTTAACCTTCCTTCAACCAAGGAAATGTACAAGGTAAGGGGTTTCTTATCTCACTCTTAATTTCGTTAGATTTCCATTGTTCACCACTTATTTATTCAATGTGGTGTATTATCTACTGCCTATGATTGTATTAATGGTGTAATTGTAACACCCTAGGTAAATAAAGAATATGAAATATTCATATTTATCCATATTTTTGAATAAAATATTAATATGACTTTAAATGGGACGCTATGCTTGATGGCGTACCCAACACGCAACAACGAGTTTCTTGGGAATCTTACATTGCACTCTAATAATAAAATAATATTATTTTAAATGGTAGTTAACATGTAGCCGTTGTATTTACGGTAATGGATAGAAATAACTAAAATATTATTATATATGTTTTTAAATGTTTTTACATTTATCCAATAAATGATAAAGGTTTAAAATACGGAAAGAATTCAATTTTAAGCGTATATGCCCTAGTTTTCACTAAAGGTTCACTTATCGCCTTTTGATGGAGAACAATCATTATATATAGTTTTTTTCACTATTATACATTCTATTGGACCAAATAAAACTCTTCTTAAGAATCAGGACATCAAATTTTACTTTGTGTAAATTTTTGGTATCTTTCCGATAAAGTTCATTTTTTAATGAATAGTGTAAAATGTTGTATTTTAATTCAAAACCACTTTTTAATATAATTTATTTATATGATTATATTATATTTTGAATTAGTTTTAAAGTTAAATTAGAATATATTTTTACCATTAAATCCAATATTGGTCATTGGAATTAATTTCACTTTGAAATCAGACTTAAACTATTGTCAATCTTTTGATACTTATTATTTCATAAAAACATGCTATTTGTTCTGACAACGAGAATTAATTATTAAATTAATTAATGTGACTTATATGTTTTAAATTTTGTTAAATAGACTTCATTTTTGAATTTGGAATATCAAATATAGCTTAGTGTGAATTTTTGGGATTTTTCTGAAAAACATCAATTTTTGATGAATAGTTGAACCACTAAGTGGTACTTATAAAAACTGATTTTTCCGTTTAAATGAAAATTTTCCATATTTGTGTTTTAAATTTCAAAAATCTGACATACATGGTTGTCATTAAGAAGTAAAATTTGGTTCAATGGGATAACAATAATTTTTTGGTGAATAGTAACTTACTATGTTTTTAATCGCGATTAGAGGTAATTAGTGTAGTTTTTGGTAAGAATAATGTTTTAATAAAATGAAATGACATAGACACATGTCCTACCCTCATTGGATGTGTCATGGACGACCAAATAAATCCATGGGTTAACTTGGGGACCCCATGAAGCCACTTTTGTTGGAAAATGACATAAATAACTTTTTATTTAATGTTAAAGTAAAAATGACACAAACATGAGAGGTTTTACTAAAACAATTTTTAAATAGGGTTATAAAAGTCATATTCTTTACTATAAATAGTAATTGGAAAGATAAAAAGATTTCCTACATTATAGTATTTTTTTAAAATTTATAGACATTAAATAAATTAAATTATTTATGACATCATGATGAAGCAGCGATGACCTCATTATTTAACGATTTAATTAAAATGGAATGATAATGTAATATCTAAGTCCAACACATGTCCAAAACCTATTGGATGAGTTGATTTCGAACCCATATTACCTTATCCTCGAAATACATCAATTTGGGATCTTTAAAATCCGAAACTCTTTTGAAAATAAAGTAACATTTTGTAACTTTACAAGAGTGCCCCTCCTCTCCTCTTATAAAAGGCCCCCACCTCTACCTCCTTACCCACACTACCAAAGCCTTTGGCTCGGCCAAAACCTTCCCATTTTGACTCTACACATCCCTATATAACTCCTTGATGCCTCCATTTGTGCAGAAGTTTTCCCAAGGAAGCCTTTGAGCTCAAACCAAAGGGAGTTACCCGATTTTAAGGTAATGTCTTCACTTGTGTCCTTTTGTTTTATTTTTCTTCTCTAACCCCATAAACACTATTTATTAATTTATTTTGTAACAAATACAGTATCTTCAATATTCTAGAATGTTTTTATAAGACGGATTAGAGCTACACTTACCAACACCTACATCTAATGGTAAAAGAACTTACTGTTTCCGTGGATGGCGAATTTCTACCTCCCGAAACGATGATTGTTCAACATTCATTAAACACCTTAAAAGGTGGCCATTAAGATGTCACTATATTTATATATGATATATAATATATTTATGTTTTCCTTAAGCTTCTGTATTTTTCATTAATGGAATACCTTTATGGCTTCCATTATGGGTATACGCGATATCTTCATTTAAGGAAGTGCGGACTACCGCCCCCTCAAAGTGATTTGATTCGTTAATACCATATGTGGTACATATAAAGGATATAATTAATGATATTATATATTATACAATACTGTAATTACAATACTATTATGTATCATTATGTTTTAATTTCATTAAATATGAAATAGAAATGGAAGTAGCGTTCATGCGTACGTACGGCTTACCGTCTCCATGAACGGTACATTTCATTTCTTATCTCAAAATGTTATGTAATACTATAAGTACATATATATAATGGATATATATGTAATATATTACATATATGTTATAGATATCATTCTGGAATTATAACATATATATATATCTCTCTCATTTTGTTTTAATTCCATTAATCTGACAAAAAATGAAAGTAGCGTTCATGCGTACGTACGGCCTACCGTCTCCATGAACGGTGCTTTTCGTTTTTATCTACAAATGATATGGAATAGTATAAAATGAATATTTACTGGATAAATATTATATTATAATCATTAATACTATTCTGGAAATAATTTACTTATAACTACATGGGAAATCTTTTTTCAAACAAGTTCATTTCTGACTAATGTACGAAACATCGGCAAAAATGTCTGATATGAACTAACATTGTTAAAAAATTTATATAACATTATAATATGTGATATGAACTGAATAATAATATCTAAATGAGGTAGTTAAGCAATTTTTAATTGATCAATGTTTATTATTCAGAAATATAATGAAACGAATAAGACAAGTTGGACTTGAGGTAAGGGATCCTACTCCACTCATTCTTTTTAAGTACACTCTTTTATGTCATTACTTTTAAAGCTCATATTTCTTGTTATTGGGATATTAATTTATATTACGCTTACTTTAATTTTTATGTCCATGTGTTGAGAGACCCTATCTTCTCTCATCAATCCATTTTGGATGTTTTGAGTGGCGCTGTTAGGCTGCAAAATTTTTGTAAGAGATCTAACCTCTCTCTTTCTTCTAATGTACTCTCCTTTATGTCACTTCTTTTAAGCTCCTATTTATTATGTTTGGGGATTTTCATTTATATTACTCTTTCTATAAACATTAATTTAATATGATGAGATACCCTATTTGATCTCATCAATCCATTTTTGTATGTTTTATGTGGCGTCTTTAGGCTGCCGAGTTTTCGTAAGGGATTTTTCATCTCACATTTATTCCCATGAGATTTATGCTAAATTTGCCACAATTTCCTTTGAGTGTTTTATGTACTGCACATTATTTTACTCATTGTGTAATATAATTTCTTTTATGAGTATTTACATCAATGTTGTATTGTCCTTCTTTCACGAGGTGTATGTTTTGAAAGATACCCATGTCGGTAAGGGAACCTTTCACCCTCCTCTTTTTAAAAGACTTATTTTGTTGGGTATTTTAATTTATATATTATTATGTTGGGATATGTTCTCATATATCATTATTGATGTAAATTTTATTTCCAAGTGATGAGATACCCTCTTTTTATCTCTCATCAACTCATTTTGATGTGACACTGTTAGGCTGTCAAGGGAACTTTTTAACCCAATTTCGATTGCTTTGGGTTCAACATGTAGTTATTGAATATGTCATCCTCTGAATATGTGTGAATTACCTTCGATTATTTTACACTTAATATCCAATTATATTTGGTGTATTCGTTTGTCACACATAATTATGTAATTGATTTATCCTTAAACCAAGGATACTCTCTTTGTAAGGGAATTCATCTCAATCTCCTTTCATTAAGGCATATTCTATTTTATACACAACCTTCTTTTATACGGTGTATAAACCCCTTTTACTTTTATGTTTATTCAAACGGAATCTTTTTTATATGAAGTGTTTATTAAATGACAAAAGGGAATGTTTTTGTCGTATGTATGCGGCGACAATGACTTCTCCGCCATCGTGACCATTATTTGAGTTTCAGATTCCTCTACAAGAAATACATTCTTTTTAAAAGAAAACTAAATACCAAGTTTTAATTTTCTTTTATTTTGGTATTGAAATTTGTTTTCATAATGTTTTTATTATATTAATGTGTTGTATTGATATCTTTTGATTGAAATGTGGAAATTTTATGTTTTTTCTTTATGCATGTTTTATGTGATACGATTATGTTATGGTTCATGGGAATTATTATGAAGATGGGTGGTTCCGTGATAAACTAAGGGCAGGTGAGCCCGATATAGATCTCCAATGTATTGTCTAACGCGAATGAGTGAAACGTTAAGGTTTATCCAATTAGATTTAGGGAATATACTGTGGTGGGTATTGCAAACGTAACCAAGAGGGTTACTCCCTACGTAAGAATGTTATGAATGCCTCAAGTTACATTTTATGTCTTCTGATTTATATGATTTATTCATGTTCTGATGAGGTATGTTAAAGTGCCTATGTTTTATGGGTAAATTATGATTTCATTCTTTTTGATATATGAACTCATGTTTCCTTTCCATATTTTTATAACCCTTACTGAGCTTTTTATTCTCATCCCATGTTTTTGAAATGTTTTTCACATGTCAAAAGAAAGGTACATGATGTGATGATAGTGTCAAGGATGTGTCAAGTAAGAATCCATGTTTTATTTTAAATATGTTTCCATTGATGGGGAGAATGAATACTGTCTTTTATGTAACCAATTTGTTTAAATGTAGAATGTAATGCACGTTTCATGATCTAATTCTCTAAAACTCTAAACCTGAAAAGATCCTCAATGTGTAATCTTGTAATAACTCATGATTAAGTAAGGTTTAAGGCTGGGGCCTTATAGTTGGTATCAAAGGTCGGTTTAGATAACTTTAGAGGTTAGGGTATTCTTTAAGCATAAGTGACATTACCATATTGGCTTGGATTTTAGAAAGTGTCATAGTTTTAGATAAAGTGAATGAGTAAGTAGATATTAGTGTCTATCTTACTCATTAGTACATGATGGTTATGTTGATATACTCACATTGACCTTATTGGTTTTATTAAATGTCTGGATCAAGCAGGCACCAAAGAGACAATAGGTTTGAAGGAAACTGTGGTGGTTCTATGATTAAGATACTAGATAAAATGGGTGATTCAATGTGGAAACTCGCGGTTGTTCTAAACTAACTATCATGGAGTCATGACCAACCACTTGAACCATGGTATGATCTTTAATGCATCATGTATGAGTTGACCAATCGATGTGGAAGTTCATGTAATAATTATAAAGGTAACCATTAGAGTCTATATGATCCTAACTTTTGAGGTAATTATGGGTTACTATATGTTATGATGGAAGTGAAAGGCATGAGATAAAATTGAGGTCAAATTATGATATGGTTATTTTTGATGACTTTATCTCTTTTTGGGGAATGATTTGAGAATTATATAGTTTTGTAAAAAGGACAACACGCAGACCGTGTGACTACCAGTCGTGTCAGACAAAGCTGCGGGAATCGAACCCACAACCAAAGTGCGACTGGTATTTATCACCTACCACTGGACTACGTGAAGTCCCTGGTTAGTTTGACTGATTCTTTTTTTAGTTAGATGATTTTATTAATTAAGAGTAAGTTGATTTTGGGTTATCTATGGAAATTTATTAACCTATCATGGAGGATATGTGATTAGGTTAATTACTTTTCAATATGAGACATTAAGAGCAACTGATGTTGTTTGGAGATAAATGTTATGATTTAACTTGGAAGACTATGTGACTAAATCCTTCAACTATTTGGGTTTCAATCTTAGTTTGGTTTACATTTAGAATTATATGGGCAAATTTTTTATCGAATGGACCTCATTGAACTTTGGGTTTTGTTGGAAAAATTTTTGAGATTAAGAATAGATTTTCTTTTTATAAAGGGTTATCCTTTTCTGGATTATCTGATTTGTAGTAACCTTTTTGGTTTGGTTTTGGATAATTTATAAAGACATGGGAAGTATATAGTTCTCTTTGGTTGATTAGGTGATTCTCTTGAAGTTTATTATAGTACTCTTAATGCGAACAAGTCTCCCTAAATACTCATCTTTTAGAAAAAAATATGAGTTTTATTAAGGAATCTAGTAAAAGTTGAAACTCAACATGATAAGTGATTATGTTTCCTTATGAATAAATTCCTCAATAAAAAGTAACTTAAAACAAAAATTTTGTCTATTAACGTTTCCTACTGGGGAATCGAATACCGTTTAACCCATCACAAGTTTGTGATTTTCTTATGGTTAACTTTCTCCTAGACATGTTTACTATCACTCTCCCTCAAGAACATGACCCTTTTCCTTTTCTTCCATGTCCATGTTTTTCTACATGGAATCCTAGTATGGGTTAACATGGTTGACCTCTGTACTAATCTTCCTTTATTTTAAAGTGATTGTTTTACCAACTCTTGTTCCGATGTGGGACTTTCAAGGATGTTTCCAAGCTCAATTTTAAAAATTGTGAGGACGCAATTCCCAAATGGGGGGAAGGAGGTAACACCCCGGGTAAATAAAGAATATGACATTTTCATATTTATCCATATTTGTGAATAAAATATTAATATTACTTTAAAGGGGATGCTATGCTCAATGGCGTACCAAACCCACAACAACGAGTTTCTTGGGAATCTTACGTTTCACTCTAATAATAAAATATTAGTATTTTAAATGGTAGTTAACATGTAGCCATTTTATTTATAGGAATGGATAGAAATAAATAAAATATGATTATATATGTTTTTAAATGTTTTTAATTTTATCCAATAAAAGATAAAGGCTTAAAATACAGAAAGAATTCAATTTTAGGCATATATGCCCTAGTTTTCACTAAAGGTTCACTTATCACCTTTTGATGGAGAACCGTCATTAAATATAGTTTTGTTCACTCTTATAAATTCTATTGGACCAAATAAAACTCTTATTAAGAATCGGGACACCAAAATTTACTTTGTGTAAATTTTTGGTATCTTTCCGAAAAAGTTCATTTTTTTAATGAATAATGTAAAATGTTGTATTTTAATTCAAAACCTATTTTTAATCAAATTTATTTATATGATTAGATTATATTTTGAATTGGTTTTAAAGTAAAATTAGAATTTATTTTTACCATTAAATCCAATAGTGGTCATTCGATTTAATTTCACTTTGAAATCAGACTTAAACTAGTGTCAATCTTTCGATACTTATTGTTTTATAAAAACACGCTATTTTCTCTGACAGCGGGAATTAATTATTAAATTAATTAATGTGAATTATATGTTTTGAATTTTTTAAAATAGACTTCATTTTTGAATTCGGAATATCAAATATAGGTTAGGGTGAATTTTTGGGATTTTTCTGAAAAACATCAATTTTTGATGAATAGTGAAACCACTAAGTGGTACTTATAAAAACTGATTTTTCCGTTTAAATGAAAATTTTCCATATTTGTGTTTTGAATTTCAAAAATCCGACATACATGGTTGTCATAAAGATGTAAAATGTAGTTCAATGGGATAAAAATAATTTTTTTGTGAATAGTAACTTATTAAGTTTTTAATCGCGATTAGAGGTAATTATTGTTGTTTTTGGTAAGAATAATGTTTTAATAAAATGAAATGACCTAGACACATGTCCTACCCTCATTGGATGTGTCATGTCCCACAAAGTCAATCCATGGGTCAACTTGGGGACCCCATGGAGCCACTTTGGTTGGAAAATGACATAAATATCTTTTTATTTAATGTTAAAGTAAAAAATGACACAAACATGAAATGTTTTACTAAAACAATTTTTACATGGGGTTATTCAAGTTATATTTTTGATTATAAATAGTAATTGGAAAGCTAAAAAGATATCCTACATTGTAGTATTTTTTTTAATATTTTTTAGACATTAAATAAATTAAATTATTTATGACATCATGATGATGCAGCGATGACCTCATTATTTAACAATTTAAATAAAATGGAAAGACAATGTAATATCTAAGACATAAACATGTCCAAAACCTATAGGATGAGTGTATTTTGAACCCTTATCACCTTAGTCATTGGTGTTGTATATACAAGAATATGTGTGAATGTCCTCTGATTGATTTACACTGAACATCCAATCATATTTTTTTGTATTAATATTTGTCACACATAATTATGATGTTGATTTATCCATAACCTAAAAATATTGTGTTTATAAGGCATTTCATCTCAATTTACATTCCATTGAGGTTTCTTGGTTTTATAAGCTAATTCACTTTTATATGATGTATATAATATACTTTGACGTAGTATATAATGAACCCCTTTATTCTCATGATATTATAAAGTGTTGATTAACTTAATTATTTGTATTCAAGTGTTTCTATTGTGGTTAGGAAATATAACTAAAATATCATTTTATATGTTTTAAAGATTTATTATTTTAAATATCTCTCCTTAATGTCCATGTTTTATAAATGGTTTCAAGGATTTATTTATATGAACATTAATTAATTAAAATTATAATTCCTTTAAAGAATTTCAAATCTGTATGGAACATTTTTATTAAAAAATCCATTTTAATCTACTTCCTGATAAATATTGAGACTTTTATATGTTTTTAAGAAAAAGGGGGATATTTCTCTCAAATAGTTTTAATGAATATTTTCTTCTATGTCAATATCCTTAATTATTTTCGATTGAGGTTACTTTATTATAATACAATCATCTATATTTTATTTAATGGGTTATTTTTAACTGTGGTTGTGATACATTTATGTCATTCACGGTTTGTTGTTAATTATTGACATTTCATAAGCTAGTTTTAGTACAGATGTCTAGATTATGTTTCAACCTTATCGTATGAGGAATGCATTAGACTTTTAAAGTGACAGGTGGAGCCTGCTATAGCTCCTCGATGCATTGGCAGGTCTCATGAGACAAACTATTGTCATGGCATAAGGCCTTGACAAAATCTTATTTGAAGTCTTGGCACAAGGCCTTGAATATGTGGCTATGATTTTTTGGCATTATGAATTCCATCATTATGAAAGTGGATATTGATATTTCATATGATTATTCGACTAGTAGAATATCCATGTGAGTAAGTAAATGGTATTATTTTTATTTATATATTCTATATTATGATGATGTTTCCATTTAAAAGGTTTTTCTTAGTTTTATACATTGCCTTAAATATTTATACTTATTTATGAAAGTTTCCGATATATTTTTATCCTTATGGAGCATATGAGGTCACCCATTTCTATGTTTTATTTCTCCCATGATGCGAAGAAGTATTTTACGATTATCCTACAAAAATAGACAAAGGGATAGTCTAAGGGATATGAATTTTTACAATGGAGACAATATTCTTGTTTTATTTTCATTTTATAATGTAATATAAAACTTATGAATGTATCTAGTACATACAAGGCCACTAAAATAATCAGTCTTATGGAACATGATTTCCTTGTATCATGCTAATGTTTTGTAATAATTCCCAAAAATTGGGTAGCTAGGGATGGGGCATTACATGAATAAAGAAAAGATCCAAATGAATACTTAAGAGAAAATACGACTTATACCAATGGAGTTCAATGATTAAGGCTATGTCTTCCTCAAGGTTTCATCTTAATGTGGATTACGAAGATTTTCCATGGTGGGATGTTATCAATAAGGATCATTGGCCATTTCAAGATACTATGTAGAGTAGGGGAGGTTGTGTACCACTTTAATCTATCTATTTACTTAGATTGGGTACAAGATATCTTCCATGTGTCATAGCTAATATGGTATGCGCATTGACCCATCACATGTTATCGACTATAGAGATATGGACTTCAAGGATGGAGTGAACATTAATGTGTACCTAGTAGGGATCGCGGATTAGTAGGAATGGATCTTAAGTGGGTGATCTATCACATTATTTCATGTATGGTGGTGTCATAGGAATCTCCAGGAGAGAACATTGGACTGGGATGATTAGATTCATTCTTAGTACCAACTACTTTTTTTGTGTCCCTTATTTCGGATTTTATGGGATGTATATCCAAATGGCGGGGTGAATAAAATGTCATAGATTTCTTGTGCATTAATTTTTATTATTGTATGGATTATTTCGGAGACTAGAAAAGAGTCAGCCTATTATTCCATGGCCCCATGTTCCTAGAATAAATGATTGAATTATTTTAATTATATTAAATAGAACTCAGAAATAGTTTTCATGGAATGTGGAATAACATATAAATGGGTTCCAAGATTAGATATATGATAGAACCATTATGTTTGTAATGTGATGTTTACACTCATTGTGACTTTACATACATTAGCCAGGATTATTTATATAAAGTATATATTAGTTTTAAACTGAATAAAATAATAATTTTAATTATTATATTTTTTTATTGACACAACATGAATGTGACCTACTTTACCCTCATTAAATAAGTGGTTATGGAAAATTTATAGGGTTTGTTGCATAAGCCTGCAAACATTTGCAGTGACTTGTGATAATGAGGAATGGGGTCCCATTGGTGGATGATAATGGACTGAGGGATCTATGAGTATAATTATATGGAATCATAGGGTCTCACTAACAACTATAATAACTCATCATTATTATTCATTGATCGATCAAAATTGATGCAGGGAATTTTTTTAATTTTCATTCCACTTTCGTGATTCCTATGAAAACAAAACATTCACTCAACAACCTGATTGATACATGCATCATGAATATTTGTGGGTTGGGTTTATTTCTGGGTGATTTATGGAGAATTAAATTGATTCTATGATTTCATCAGTCTTATTCCAATGGAAATGAATCAATATCAAAACTAACATTGATCATGGTTTGTTCCTATCATATTATATTTTTATTTTCTACCCCATTTATTCCTTCATAGTTGGTGTTCGACATTGGGACCATGGTTCTATAATAATTTGATCAATCAATCATTCAACAACATTTTCATTGTAAAACGATCCAATATTGGAGATCTGGGATCATCATAATGCAATGGTGGTGTGGCAATAGAGATTAAAATAAATTAGATGATGTAGATACCATATTTTAGAGTTCTTTTTCATGTAATAAATAATTATTAAGACCCCATGTTATGAGTGGATAGATGCACCATGTATTTTTTATATTTTCGTACATGACTGTATGAGGATCTATCTATGTTTTTGCTATGAATCAATCACCAGATCGAAGGCTGGAGAAATGGTTGGGATACTTATATCGTAGATCTGGGATTCTGTAAAATCCCACTTTACACAACATGAATTCTTGATATACACATCGTGTGGGCACCCTTTAGGTGGATAGGGATTAAAATTGAATTTATGGATAACATAGCTTGTGACCCATTAATAGTGCATGTGACCTTATCACATAAAATTTGGCCTATACCTAGAAACTCATTGTGTACCTCAAAGGGTACACAGATAGGTAGTGGACTACATGGGTTGGAGCTTGAGGCATACACTCTACATGGACACTACCTAGACCAGGTACATGACAACATGTACACGAGGTGAATCAATTTACTCATGCATGGGTAGACTATATGAGAAACCTACAAACAATGTACTTTTAAATGGATTTTTCTTGTGACACAGACTATTTACATGGATGTGACCTAGTGTCCGTGGATGTTGTGTGTTACCCCTAAAATAGGTAGTGTATTTTTTTGTACATTGATCAGTTCCCTTTTACACTATATAATAGAAATGTTTTTCAGGGTTGGTTACCCTTATCCTTTTTCTATAGTCTGGTATAGAATCTTCTCCTACTAGTAGATCTATAATCCCTTAAATATGAATTCTTTTATGTGTCATTGGAATCTCTTAGAGAGGACCAGAGTGACATCCTCTATTCATCATTATCACCTATACTGACATCATATTCCCAAAGTCTCAAACACGAGTTGGGACATGATCCTATACTTAGTGGGGTAATCCAAAATTATCTAATGTTATCAACCCACAATATTCATTTTGATCTTCACGTATGTATCATTTTATCATGGGAATATTTTTTATAAATTTTTATTTATCCCAAATTAAGGAATATTTTGAATGTTGATTCAATAATGTTATCTTATGACCTCTCTATTCCTTATGATTTTATGTTCTGAAAATCAAAAACTATTTTTTATTAAGTTCTTTTTTTCTTTTTAAGTTCTAAAATTGTCATTCTGAGATATTTCATTACAATTTTCCACTCTATTATATTTTCAGATATGTCAATACAATTTTCCATTTTGTTATACTTACAGATCTGTCATTACGATTTACCATTCTGTTATACTTATATATCTTTCATTATAGTTTGTCATTTTGTTTTTATGACACTGATTCTGGTGTAAATATGATGTAGTTTTTATGATACCGATTCCGGTGTAAATATGATGCAGTTTTTATGATACTGATTCCATTGTATATATGATAAAATTTTTATGATACATATTCCGGTGTATATATGATGACGTTTTTATGATTCTTATTCCTATGTATATGTGATTCTGTCTATAAGATACTGATTTCAGTGTATATACAATTCTGGTCATTACAATAATGATTCCAGTGTATATATGATGTTGTCCTTTACAATACCGATTCTGGTGTATATATGATACCATCTTCATGATACCGAATCCGGTGTATAAGTGACTTTGATTTTATGATTCCTGTTCTAGAAAAAATGAAATACCGGTTTCCCAATCCCATTTACTTGCCCTTATGAACCTGTTTTCTTGATAATGTTTTTATTATGAAATTATCTTCCTGATAATGTTTGAGTTTCCAAATGCACCATTCCGATATTTTTGGATTCCAATATTTCTTATACATAAAAATTATCTTTAACTTAACATCATTTCTGTTACATCAAACGATGTTATACAATCTATTACAAACTAACCATTGTTTGTTTGCCACGTGTCCATGTCCCTCTAAAATTTAAGGAAAATATGATCATTAGAGAGGATCTAATCTTTGGATTGAGGGCATACCTAGGATTGAGTAAGACAGAAATTAATGAAAGTATAAATGAAGAGACCTTTATCTAAGGATGTTGGATACCCTTCTCTTTGGGTTAAAAAATCCTATTGTTACATGATTCCTATTTAAAGTTTTTTTAATTCTGCTGTATTTACATCTTTTTAAAAGTTAGAAAGTTTAACTTTCTTATAATTTGTAATTATTTTACTCTAATTATATTATAGATTCTATATGATTTTAGGTAGAATCCTTCATTTTAAAAAATATAAAAGGTTCCTTTAAGAGGTCATGTGAATGTTTATTTAACCTTGTTAAACATAACTTTAAAGGATCCAATGAAATTTTTTAATGTATCCAATTTACCCTCCCTCTCAAGTATATTGAGCATTTACATTTTAATGTCGATCCTACAATTATTATTAGTGGAAGATTCTAAAATAGTTATATCCACATATAATTTTTCTTGCAATAGTATTTTTCTCTTAAGTTCTTCATCATTTTTTATATAATTTTACTTATAAATTGTTTTGTGGGAAGAATATTATTTTACTATGGAAGATATTCATGTTGATCTCTAGATAATCTCAATCCTTCTAGACCACCATTATTTGATGGAAATGACTATGATTACTGGAGAGATAGAATGAAGAAATTTGTGATAAATACTGGTTTTGATAACTACATTATGTTAACTGGAGATTTTAAGAATCATGATAAGGAACATAGAACCATTAACTATCTAGAAAAGGTGGAATACCATCTGAAAATTAAGGCACATAATAGTTTTCTTTTTTCAATGACTTGAAATATATATAGCCAGATTTCATCCGGTGAAGTTGCAAATGTTATTTGGAAGAATATTGAAATAAGTAACATTGGATCATCCAATGTCCTTCAAACTAGAAGAGATATGATCATAGCTGAGTATCATGGTTTTTTATTTCCTTAGGGATAACCCATATGTAAGTTACAACAATGATTAATGACTATTGTCAAAAGATTAAAATCCATGGGTGATAAAGGTTTAGATGATGAAGCTCTTGTAGACATGATTATTTACATCATGCCTAATGAGTGGGAATCCAAGATTACTGCTACAGATGAGAATACGAATTTTTCTCAGATTACCCTTGATGAACTGATTGGAACTCTTCTTCAACACGAAATCATAATGAAGAGAGATGGTGATAATATCAAGATGAATAATGGAAATGGAGGTGTTTCTTTTACATATAATTCAAATCACTTGAAATCCATGACTCCTGAGATAATTACAAGATCTAAATCTAAGAAGATCAGTATTCAATCTGAATCTAGTGAACGTGAATCTTCAGAAAATGATATAGAAAATCTTGCTCAGAGAATGAATAATATTTTTGGACAGAAGAACATCCAATATAAGTATAAGAACAAATATTGAAATGATAAGACAGATGGATAAGTGACATGGTGTAAATTCATAAGAATAGGTTATATTAGACCTGATTGTCCCTTGCATAAGAAGAGAGACAAGAATGAAGGGAATTATAAAAGAAACAAGAAGTTATAATGATCAATGAATAAGAATTACTTGAATGTCAATGACACTTGGAGTGCTAGTGGGGGATATTGTTCTGATGATTCTTCAGAATATGAATCTTCTAGGCCAAATAATATTGGTTTAATAGCCAGAGCTCCTTTTCAAAATAATTTTTATATCGCTAAGGTATGAACTGCTGAATCCTTAACAAATATTTCTTTAAGTGGACATTTTCTAGATAGAGGTTTTTCCTCAGATGAAGAATCTTCTTCGTCAGATAATGATAATGAGTTTCCATCCTATGAGGTTGTTTCTAGATTTTCAAAGTTGATAGAAAGATAAATTGTATAGTTTCTAAGAAACTTGATAAAGAAAACTATAGAGAATCTATTTTAAAAATAAAAATTTTAGATCTTTCCAAATATCATGATAAGAAAAATTTTGTTTTAGAAAATATTTTTAAGAAACCTGAGAATGTTAATTCTGAGAAGGATAAACATTCTAAGGTTCTTAAAAATCTGTTTTTTGAAAAAGATGTTTTTGAGAATAATCTAAACCCTAAATATATTATTATTTATGATATTAATTTATTCCATAGACTAAAAAATGATATATTTTCCCTGAAGAAACATCTGAGAAAGTTTAATTCTAATAAAGAAAATTTTGACAAGATGTATTCTCAGATTCGACCTCATTGTAATAATCAGGGTTTAGGTTATACTCATGAAAAACCTATTTTCATAAACAATTATTTTGTTCCTTCATGAGACCATTTTTTTACTAAATGCCAAAGTGGTGGTGGGCATTGAAATAAAAACATTTCTTTTAATAATGTTCAATCCCTCGGAATTCATAAATATTTTTTTTCTAAAAAAAATTGTTTTCCCAAGATTTTAATATCTAAATGTTCCAGATACATTAAAATATGGATTCCGAAAAACTAACTCTATTTTTAGGAAAATGAAGGATGTACCAACAACCTATGGTACATGGATAGTGGATGTTCCTAGAACATGACTGGTAACAAAGACTATAACAGAAATATTTTAAAGGAAAAGATGAAAAATAATCCTTTGGAGAAAACTCTCAAGGTGAAATTGTATGTATAAGATACATTATTCTTCTTAGAAAAGCTATTAGTCCAAATGTTATTCTTGTAAAAGGACTTCAGTAATACTCCTTATTTCAAGGGGATTGCATGTTTATGTTTATTTTCATTCATAAAACTCATTTTATTTTGTTAGGAAATTTTTCATTATTGAAAATTTCGAAATTGCAAATTTTAGAATTGAAAATTTAGGAATTCAAAATTTCTGAATTGAATGTTTCAGAATTGAAAATTTCCAAATTCAAAATTTTGGAATTGAAATTTTCAGAATTGAAAATTTCAAAATTGAATACTTAGGAATCTAAATCTTCCATGAAAATTCATATAATACTGAAAAATTACTCAGAGTATTCCAAAATGTAATCTTTCTTACTCTTTATTTTCATTATCTAAAGTTTTAGCTATCGGTATTTCAAAATTTCTTATATTCAAGTTTACCATACTTCAAAATATCAGAATTCATATTTTCTATATCCATTCTCAACCATCAGATCAAATTAGATTATTCTCAGCTGTTTGATTATCATATGGAAGTTTAAAATTTATTGCCATTTTATATAAGGGGTGCCTCATTTTCAAGTCTCACATCATTATTTCTGATATAAGTGTCGAAGTTCTATTGCCTTCAAAGTTTTCATTACAATTATTTTGCTTCTCCTTCACCCTGAATGACTCTGGAATTCTCACCAGATCAGATTATGGTTATCAAGGTTATAAAGCATTGGTTAATCTTTAGAGAAAGGTTGGTATGCCCTAAGTTCATTAAAAATATGGCTCCCTTATTTATAACGTGATAAAATCTAATGGGTGGTAATGAATCTGTGTGGCTATGGAAAAGTATCAGGATCTGGTTTATCCTAATATCCTTATACAATTCTATGAATCTATTTCTTTCTTTCAAAAGAATTGTAATGATATTTTTATCTTTAAAAGTTAGGATATGTAATATACAGTTCCTTACATGAAAGAAGAAAATTTTCTCAACATAGCCTATGAAGGGGAAGTAAATCTTTCTTCTCAAAAACACCCTAAGAAGGAAGGTTCTTTTGAAAAAGATAAGGCTATATATTTTCTTGCTCTTAAATATGTTTTGAATCTGAAAATCACAAATCTCTAAACTAATCACAAGATGGTAGCTCTTGGGATGGAAGGATTTCTTATTCCAAGAATGGGGGATAAGGATTCATTGAAGATTTATGATATTTTTCTCTTAGACTTTCTTGTCAACTTATGAAATATCAACTTGGTGAAATACATATTTCTCACCATTCATGAAATGAAAGGCAGAACTATTAGATCTCAAATCCTTATATTTCTGGAAATTATTTCCAAGATAATTTTCATGTTCCTTCTAGAGTAAAATGTTCCATGCCGATCAATCAAAAAGCCCTTCAAGATCTTGTTTCTCATTGATGACACAATAAGAATGATGAAGGTAGATTTCATACATGAATCTAAAATATTTAATGAAATGGTTCTTACAAGGGTGATGTTCCGCAATCTTTATTGTCAGTACCATTGGAAAGTAATCATAGTGAAACAAGCTTGCAAGTAAGAGTTTCTGAAATCCCTATATCAACACGACCTCCTGCAAAGAAATTGAAAGATTATTCATATGAAATAGTTCCAATGTATATAGAAATGAAAGCTACTAGAAAGGAAGGAGATCCTTCCTTTGCTGTAAATCTAGTGGAGGATAAGGCATTGAAAATCAAGAATTCAGAATATCTTCAGAAGGAAAAAAGGAGAAGTTAAAGAATAAATCATTGGAAGATCAAGTATGTCAATCTCTTCTAAAAGCTATAGAAAATAAATCTCAAGAAGATATTAAACCTCATGTTGTTCATATGAAACTGGTGGGTACTCCAAAAATCCAGAAAGATAATAATGTCCAAGCTTTATCAAAACCAGTTCAAGAAATAGAAGATAAAATAATCCAAGATGAGGATGGTGATGTTTTAAGGGAAGGGAATGACTTTGTCGGAACTCCTTTGAGTTCACTCACTAAATCTGTTTCCGAATAACAAGTTGATAAACAAGTTGAAGATGAACTTGAGGAAGAAATAGAAGTTGAGGAAGAGGTTGAAGTTGAAGAAGAAGAAGAAGTTGAATTTGAACTAGAAGAATAATTAGATAAAGAACAGATTGAACAACAAGGTGGAAAAGGGAAAGAAATTAAATTAGAAGATGAACATGGAGATCTAAATGTTATTCATGTTTTAGATGAAAAATCTATTGTTCAAGATCTTGTTAAAGGAAATAATGTTTTGGTTACCTCATCTGATAAGAAAACACTATAGAATTCCTCCAAGAGAATAGAGAGACCAGCATTCTAAAATCCAAGAGGAGTTGAGAAATGAAAAGTTGTTTCAGGATCTGAGTCCTCTTCATCTATTGAAAATAATTTTTTCAAAAATATCATGAACAAAGTTGGTCAGAACCATTCTGGTTCTTGAAAACATAGATGTACTGAGTCAAATAATATATGAAACCCTGAATCAAAAGATGGAGTCAACCAATATTATTATAGACATTGTTGCCAAGAATGAAGTAAAATTCAGTATTCTCTTGATTGATTAAAAAGATCTGAAGGTATTTTGTAAGAATGTGTTTAACCATACTAAAACCATCAATGAATATCTTAGTCTGTACAATGATTTTAGGGATTAAAAAAATGGATCTTTTAATAGTTGTGAAACTGAGTTCAACAATGTAAAGGCATCAATATTTGAGAAAACTAGTCAACTCAATTCTGTTGCTCGATCAGCAAACAGTGAGAAGGAAGTCAGAGCCAAATTATAGAGAAACGTGGATTCTCAAGAAGATAAGATCTTGTCTTTTGAGAAGAATAATCATGATCCAATGATCTTACTAAATAATTTTGAAGAATATCATAAAGAGGTAAATAAACTAAAATCCTTGATAAATAAGATGTTGTCTATGAAAATAAAGGATGAATAATTTTTTTTCTCAACTCTTTATTGTAATGTAAACCTTATTTCTAAATATGTTCTTAAAATATTTTTGGCAAATAATTATTTTGTTTTCGAATGCATGCTTGTTTAATCTAACAGGTACACCTTATATTTTTCCATTCCTTTTCCCACTTGTTGATATTCACAAAGGGGGAGAATTTATTTAATTGAATAATTTAATCTCTAAGAAGAAGAATCTAGAATGGGGGATTATGATAAGAAAGGAAGTGGTCTATGTAAGGGGGAGTTTTATATTAAGAAGAAATGTTAATCTAAGGGGGAGATATTTCCTTAAGAAAACCTAACATCAAAGATCTACAATACGATACTTGGGAAACATAACCTAAGGGGGAGTTATTCATATTCATATGAAGTCTCAATCAAAGTAGGAGATAAGATTTTAATACTTGTTTATCTATGTTAATATATTCTTCTTTAGCAAATTTGTTTGTGCTTTCCAAAAAGGGGGAGATTTTTGAGTTAATAAGGTTATCTTATAAATTTTAAATTCTTTATGGTTTTATGTTTTTAAAATCACAAAAACATTTTATTAAGTTTTGTTTTTCATTTTAAGTTTCAAAATTGTCTTTCTAAGATCTGTCATTATGATTTTCCATTCTGTTATTCTTACAGACATTTCATTACGATTTTACATTCTATTAAACATACATATCTATCATTACGATTTTCCATTATGTTAAACTTATAGATCTGTCATTTCTGTTTGTCATTTACTTTTTATGACATAGATTCAGGTGTAAATATGATGCAGTTTATATGATACTGATTCCAGTGTAAATATGATGCAGTTTTTATGATACTGATTCCATTGTATATATGATACAATTTTTCTGATTCTAATTCTGGTGTATATGTGACTCAATTTTTATGATATCGATTCTATTGTATATATGATGCTGATCTTTACAATACCGATTTCGGTGTATATATGATTCCGACCTTTACAATACTGATTCCAGTGTATATTTGATATCATCTTCATGATACCGAATCTGGTGTATAAGTGACTCTGATTTTATGATTCCAGTTCCATAACAAATGAAATACTAGTTTCTCAATCCAATATAATTTTCCTTATGAATCAATTTTCTTGATAATGTTTTTCTTAATAATTCATCTTCCTAATAAGGATAGAGTTTCCAAATGTACAATTACAATAGTATCAGATTCCAAGATTACTTATACTTAACAATTATCTTTAACATAAAATCATTTCTATTACTTTAAATGATGTCATAAAATCTGTTACAAACTAAACGTTGTATGTTTCACACATGTCCAAGTCCCTCTGAAATTTAAGGAAAATATGACCATTAGGGAGGAGCCGACCATTAGGATGTTTTGCATATAAATACATGCTCATTTGAACGAGCAATGTACTTCCACAACAACTTTACATGGAAAAATCTTGTTAAGTGATATATATAGAGAGAGGCTCTTACAACTCTCAATGATTCATGTTGATGTCATGAACAACTTGTTCAAGCATGAAAAACTTGTTCAGACTTGCTTTGTACAGACTCTGATCATGCTGATCGTGGGCTTCCAGGTATGGAAGACAGAGTTTCCAATTTCCTTTTAAATCGAGGGTTTTCGGGGATAGTAAGACAGATAATGTTCTTTGGATTATGGGCTTACCTGGGATTTAATAACACAAACTTTCTTGAAAGTATAAATCAAGAAACCTTTATCACAGGTTTTTGGATACCCTACTCTTTGGTTTAAAATAATTCTATTGTTACTTGATTCATATTGGAAGTTGTTTTAATTCAGTTGTATTTGTAACTTTGTTATATTTAGAACATATAACTTTCATATACATTATAATTCTCTTATTCTGATTATCTTATAGATTCAAGATGATTTAAGGTAGAATCCTTATTTTATCAAACTAGAAATGGTTTCTTTAAGAGGTCTTGTAAATATTTTTTTAACCCTGTAAAACATAACCTTAAAGGTTCCAAATTAATTTTTTAATGTACACAATTCACCACCCCTCTTGTATATTGATCATCTACATTCTTATTTTGATCCTACAGGGAAACCATAGTTCACAAGATAGGAACCACTATGTTTTGAAAGATCTCACAAATTTATTAAACACAAGAGAAAGATAATTTAAGTCACACTCTCAATATAATTCCCAGTGAAGAGTTCTACCCTTGGTGTTAGGATCCTCCCTAATACGTTCATCAATGTAAGAATTGATTATTTCCACTCATTGAATGAATTCCTCTATGGTGATTTTTCCTTCATTGAATCCCCAAGAGATTATTTGGTCTTGCTTATCTATCCACGCTTCTTGATCCTCAGTGGCCTCAGCCTCCAACAGTCATTTATAAATTCTTAAATTCTTCTCATTTGAGGAGTTTGGTCAAATTAATTTTTCAATAATTTATTCATTGGAGTGCAATATCATCTTTAGACACTCTCCTACATCTTCTTCAATCACTCTATGTTCTCTTCATGGATCACCACATTCCATGTATCGTACGAATTTTCATTCTATACAACCACCTTTCCCGAAAGACATGGTTTCTATCTATTTCGGAAAGTGAGAATATTTTTTTACGTCCCTTGAGTTTGTTTCCATGGACCGCAATACATTTCCATGAGTCATAGTTTTGTTTTTCCTCATTCTTCCTTCATGGGATATGGGGACCTTTCACTTCGAAAGGGTCCAAACTGTCCACTAGGTGGTGGCTATAACTTTCATCACATGAATCATCTTCCTCATGCATCGATGTTTGTTCGTAAGACACCACACATTCAAAATGGGGTTTCCACTCAACCCCCTGGCCTTCTTTGAGATGCCTCGGCTTTCACAGAGAGTCCAACATACCCACATTAACCTCTATTTCATTGTTAGTCATCCCCTCACTCCTGGTATTTTGATTGGATGAGAAATTAGGAATAATAGAGTGTGGGTCCATGGGTCCCAAGAAACTAACTCCATCCTTCATTTCTTGTCCAAGATAAGGTACTGTAGCATCGAGAAAAATAGAATTCCCCTACAATGACATTATAGATGGCTCAGTCTCTTTTTTGTAGTCACCAACAGGGTCATCACAACATGGTAGAAACTCTAAACCAGTGGGCTGCTCATATCCTCATCCAATGATTTGCGATTTCATGTTATTTTCCTCCTAGTCCCAACCAAGATGACCTCCAAGGCCATGAACATCAATGATTGACAGATTTGCCACACAATAATCTATAGTACTGACTGAGACCGGATGCTACACCAATTCCACATGCAAGGAGACCACGTTTTCTATTCCATCAACCAACACTACCTCCATTCCACCCAACTGTAAGAGGAATATACACAAATCAGGCCTTATGTGGTCTAGGACATCCACGACCCATGACTCAGGCACCTTAACCTTATAATCCATCACATAAACTGTTCCCATAGAAGAAGGGAACTACATGAGTAGGACCTCCCAAGAACTACCTTCCGGTTTAGGTGTTAACTCCTTGCCAAGACATATTTGAATCCTTCATGGTCCCCATTCCTCTGAGACTACCCCGCGTGCCTCCCCAGTCCTATCCAAACCAACACTGTCTTGAGTCAGCATGATCATAGTGGGGATTAACTACATCTTATAACCTTCTAGTTTGACAATAAGTGTGTTATCTTTGTCATATGACCTGACACTAAGTACCTCTCAGAAGAACGTCATTAGTGCTATCAGGAACAGATGTGGGTTCTATTAGATGAGTGCTTTGTGGAATCTTCAAGCAAGAATCCATGGCTAGTATTCAATGTTTGTGACAGACCTCTAGACTGTGTTTCCTTTTTTAGCATATAAATTTAATCATGTTCTGTGGGATTTGGATATATTCCATTGTAGATCAAACTATATTTCGTTTGTTGTATGCTTTATGGTTTTAGAGGGTCCTACTAAGTATTGTTATAATAACCCATATATAGGCTTTTCCAACAGGTGTTGTGTCTTGTTCATACAATCATCCATTTGGACAGTGTCCGAAAATAACTCATACTATACTGTGCTTTGTGAGACTATCTATCCCAACATGTGTTCTTTTGGCTTTTTAACTGCAATCCAAAAACATAAGTTCGTGGTTGACTTCACTTTTAGAGTCATCAAGGTGGGAAGTTATTTACCCATATTTATATTCCATTACATCATGTTGTACACCAGTTTTATTATTTAGATGTTTCCATGCATATATTTTCTTTTTTGCTTACAATATTCTATTGTATAGGATTGGATATATGTGTGTATGTACATGTACATTGGCTGAGGACTACCGTGTTAGTGATTTTCCTAACCGGCGATAGTCCCCTTCCCCTAGCCAATTATATATTGGTGATAAAGACAATATTTTAATCATTTTGAATATTTAATTCAATGATTTAATAACTAAAATTTTAACATGTTTAGTTATTTTCATCAATTTAGGATTATTAGGGTGTTTTGAGCTTAAATGTAAAAACTGCTTAATTTGGAAATATTGATATATTTTAATCACTTTGGTAATTCATAGATATATTTTAAAATATAAATCCAATATAAGTGATTCCATTTTCAGTGCGTTCATATATTTATTGTATTCATATTGTGTTTTTGGATCATAATTTAATTCAGTCATCCAGGGGTCCAAAAAATTCATTAAAATTGGAAAATTATTCCGGATGACTGTGTAGACCCCAATTCACAAAATAAACCATAACTAGGTATAAATACCTCATATTGAGGTGATTATAATTTTTTTGAAATTATATCAAATGGGAAGTTCAGATATTTGGTATCCTGAAGATTTTCTATCATTAAAGCGGCCCATTGATGCGGAAATTTTTGGGCAGAAAAAAGGAAACATTCCTCTAGAATAAAGGCTCAGAATTAATTGTATTTATCTCTTACTACAAATGGAGGATCAATCTTAAATTTTGTGATGAAATGTAAAAAGTATTTTTTCATATCTTTATATAATACACCATTTCAAAATTTGGTCATTAAATTAGAGGACCATGGTCAACTATTCGGTGGACAAAATCTACAGGAAATCATAAACCAAGATTTTGATGATCTGATATTTGAAGACTCAAGGATGGAATCCCTTTGCCTATATGAGGAGGAGTTAGCCTTGATGAAGGGGATATGACACAGATATAGGATATTAGGCCTATTGTTGTGTTTCTATATTATGAGTTTTCTTTTCTTTTCTTTTTAGTTCAGTTTTCTTTTATCACGTATCATTTTTGCATATTTTCTATTTAAGTGTATCCATCTTCTTCCATGTGTCTTTATCTTCTAACCCAAATATAATTCTCTTATTTTCATTCATCTTCAATCCATTAGGACATCTTTCCCTTAAAAATGAGTATCTAATAAGATCTTTTCCCCGAGGGAGGTATTTGGAAATTCCATTTATTCATTTCTTAATTTCTTAAGTTTTATTATATTTGTGATGAGAAAGAGTGATGTGCAAGGGTCCCAGGGTCATCCACCACAACACTAAACTTGAACATATTTCAATTCTTTTATTAAATCGTTCCTTCCCTACTACTATGTATAAGCTATTCATATGGTGAAGTTAATACATTCAGTAGATGAAATGGCATATGATGGAGCAAGGTCCTATGAGATGTCACACAATCGATCAAGGTGTGGCATCAAAATTTATAACAGGAGGAGGTAGAATTGAGATTGATATACACATTTAACATTTTACTAAACTAAATAAAACAATATTAATTTAGGATTGAGGTCATAGAGTATAATTATCAAACACAATTTAAACACCAATAATGAAAATAATGGAACCCACAAACCAACTCACAAAGGCCATGTTATTTATTTACTAACATCATTTTGTCATTTCATGTTTCTTTAACCTTTTTATTCATTTAAATTTCCTATCATTATAATATTAAAAAAACCAAAAAAATATTATAGATGAATTAGATTAAGGGGGTAAACAATTTAGAATGTTCCTAAAGCGAGACAACCTTGGTCAGCCATTGTGCTGCATTAGGAGATATTTTTTTCTTTTTTTACACCCAACGATAGGCGAGCATCAAATCTGGAGCCATTTCACGGGATCTAATAGGTTTATTACATTAATTTTCAATTTTCAAATTTTAGATAATTTTCAATATTATTTTTAAATGAGTCATAAAAAATATTACCTTCCCATTATATTTCCAAACAACAATTATTATACATGGAACAATAACTCACAGGTGAAATAGGAAGAAAACAACTACACTGAGGCCCTCAAATGAAGGGTTGACGCTCTAATGATAAGGTTCAAACAGAAGGAAAGAAGACGTGAAACATGGATCTCACTTGATGATTTTATTTCCATGACCAATGAACTCAAAACTGAAATTCAATGATTTAATACAAAGAAAGAAGTGTCATAGGACATCCCGAATTTCACTAAAGAAATCCATGAAGTTGAATACAAACTCAAGGTGTAGAATCATGACTACTTACCTCCATATAGTGATAATCAACTGAAAGAGGCACATTGAAATCAAGAATATATTGATGTAGAACCAACTCAGGGTGTTGGAAAATTCATTAACACTATCTCTTCTTGTTTTATTGAATCTGAATTTTATGTCACTACCTCTTGTTCTAAAGAATCGGATTTTCTTTTCTATGCCTTGGAGGAAGAAGAATATTTTTCACCTGTTGAGTAACTTCTAGTGATCCTTAAAAACATTGATCATTTTCATGAGGAATCCCATGAGGTTATACAAGTGGATATTCCATAAGAACAAAACATACAAGCTACCTACCATAAAGGGAATATTTTGATATTAATACATCAAATTTAAATTTTGAATCATCCTTTGATTATTCTATTCATGCAGTAGATCTGGATAAACAAATATATTTTAAAGAAGACATTTCATTAGTAGTAACTGAATAAGAGAAGGTTATATACTTCATAAAACCCCCTCTATGCAACTGGTACCTAATTGTGAGGTGGCGGGGGATCTGGTGCACACTATCTATGGAGTCATCCTCATCAAGAACAAAGAACTGCAATCTTCAAAGAAGAACATGTGGTTTTTCATGTCCAATAAGATCCACCAACCATCAGATTATGGGTACAATCTGGTACTATCCACTGGAGGTAGTAAAATAATCCAAGGTCCACTTGGGGGATCATATCCACACTTATCTTTACTTTCATTCTAAGAATTTAGATTCCAATTTCATTTCATAGAAGAATCTATTCATGAGTACCACTCCCTCCTATATTTTTTAGATTTTATTAAATGATTCTTTCATATAATTGATTAATTATCTTTTCTAGGTTCATGATGGTAGATGGGAACCCCAAAACAGAAAAAACCCAGTCTTTATTACAAAAGGAATTTAAAATTTAATGTTTAAATTTGAAATTCCTTACATTTTTTTTCTAATTTAAACTAGAATTTAATTCCCACACATGAATTATGTTTTACATAACTTATCTAGGAGACATGAGTTTCTTAGAAATCTAGTGATTCCATGTTTTATATTTCAATTTTATTGAGATTGAATGAGTAAAATGGAAAATTGGATTATTAAAGTGAACCATGGATATTGAAATGAGGACCCATCAATTGAGGGAATTAATTGATTCATCTAAATAAAATTTCCCTACCATTTTTCATGATTTGAATTTCTAAAATTTATGTGAATTAATTTTTTATTAATAATCATGCCATGAGTGATTGACCAATATTATAATCCCATAACCGAGAGTATTTCTAGGCTAAATATTTCATATTTTATGTTGAGCATATTTCTTGAGTTATCTTCATACATTGCACCTCCCAGTACTTGTATTGAAACTTTTTGATGATATGATGGGGAAAACGCACATTTAAAATGATTGAGGAACTACTTTGGATAGAAACATATTTACTTCAGGGCCACCCTTACATTTATCTTTCATTATCCTATAGAACCCACGAATTGACTTATAGGTTTAAACCACATTTCCAGCCAAAATATCATTACTGACCCACAACTTTTAGTATTCTTTTCCATGGATATTTCAGGATTGAGTGTGGGGGAAGGGCCTTTGTGTGTGTTCATTGGAATGGGTATCATTTTTGTGTGGTGTGAGGTTTGCATCATCATTTTAGGTATTGTATTATTAGAAAATTAGCTATGATTCATCATTTCATTTTGATTATTTCACTTCATCTGGTTCACCTAAAAAAATGTAGTTCCATTATGAATATTTAAAAAAAAAATTTAAAAAAGGAGTAAATGAAGTAATTCCATTCTATAGATTTATTTAAAAAGGGGGAGAACTTCAATGCTATCATTCTTTAGAATCATTTATTGACTCATGTCCCATGTCATAAAAATCGGGTGGTGTTGTGTATCACATAATCAAACGTATTTGAATGAGGTTCATCCTGTGTTTTCAATTTAATAATAATGCATTATACTTAAGAGTCATACCTCCTACTTCTGGCCTTAAATTATTTCAATCATTTACCCAACAACCCTAACCCATAGATTCATTTGATCCTTTATTGCAAGTCCTCATGATTTTATGCGCATTTTGTCTTTGTAATGTAGAAAAAGTAGTTCTTTTACAAGCATATAGATAAGAAACAAGTTCTAATGATATAAGCATAACTGCACATTAATTGAATCATGAGTGATAATAGAAAATATTCAAAAGAGAGGTAGATCAAGATTTGGCATGTTTAATACTAATAAATAGGGATGCATTAAAGAATGAAAAGATAACATCCATCAGTTTTCAAAGGGGAAAAGTAAAATGCCTGAATTGATTTATTCTTTTAAAAATGAGGAATTAAATTGTTATTTTTTGTGGAACTTGAAAATTTGACTATACAATGATAATTGATTGATTTTATTTCGTTGTATTTTCAATATTGGTAACTTTGGTGCCCTTTGAATTCCATATTGAGATTTTAGGCTTGAGGGCAAGCATAGATTAGCTCTGGGGGATTAATATAGAGCCAATGTTTTCTACATTTTTTATATTTATTGTAATTATTTATTTATTAAAAATTGAACAAGCTGTGTTATTTTTATTAATTATGGATTTATAGAATGTTTTGAGCTTAAATGTGAAAACTACATAATTTGGAAATATTTACAGATTTTAATCACTATGGTAATTAAGTCATATCATTTAAAATGTAAATACCTTTGATGTGATTATTTTATTATTGGATCAAAATATTTATTTTCACCCTCTTTTTTGGACCAGGATTTAATTTAGTCATCCATGGGTCAGAAAAATTCAATCATGTTAGAAAATTATTCTGGATGACTGTGTAGACCCCACATCACTAAATGAATCATAACTAGTTTTACAGACCTAAAAGTTAGTTTATTACAAGTTTATTAGAAATAATATTAAATTGGGAGTTCTTATGTTAAATATCTTGGTGATTTTCCATCATTAATGCGGCCTATGGATGCAGACATTTTGGGACAGAAAAAAGAAAACATTCCTCTAGAACAAAAGGTCATAATTAATTGCCCATATCTCGTATTACACATGGTGGAACAATATGAAGTTTTGTGATGAAACATAAACCATATATTAGAATGTCATTATAGAAGACACAATTTAACTATAATGGAATTCCATGGCCTATATAAGAAGGTGTTCAACCATGATGAAGGGGTTCGACATCGACATTGGAGAGGAGGCCTAGGGACATGTTTCTTACTTAGTAATTTTCTTTTCTGTTCTTTTTAGTTTATTTTTGTCTTATCATGTAACACTATTTCAAATTTTTTATTTACGTGTATCCATATTCTTTCATATCTCTTTCTCTTCCAACCCTAATCTAATTCTCTTATTTTCATTCTTCTTCAATCCACTGTGACCTCTTACCCTAAAAAATGAGGGGCTAACCTGAGACTTGGCTCAGGGGAGGTATGTTGGAATTTAATTTATTTTGTGCGTAAATTATTAAGTTTTATTGTGTTTGTGATGATAAATAAGTATGTGCATGGGTGTGGAGCTCATCCAACACAACACAGAACACAAACTTATTTCTATTATTTTGTTAAACATTTTCCCTCCGTTCTACTGGGTACAAGTTCATCAAATGGTGTAGTTGAGCAACTTAATAGATTAAATGGAATATATTGGAAAAAGGTCCTAGGAGATTTCAAACACTTTATAGAGGTGTTCCCTCAGCAATGATTATAGGAGGATGTGGGATTGATATTGATATACGCATTCAATATTTCACTAAACTACATAAAAGGATATTAATTCAGGAATGAGGTCTCATAATTGAATCATCAAACATAATTTAATCACCAATATAGAGAATAATGGAACCCAAAAACAAACACAGAAAGGACTAGTTCATTGTTTACTAATATCCTTCTGTCATTGAATGTTACTTTAACCTTTTCATTCATTTAAATTCTATTCCATTCTATAATTAAATAAAAACCCCATAATTTTAGTATAGGTGAATTGGATTAAGTGGGTAACCAACTGAGAATGCTCCTCAAGTGAGACAACCCTGGCCAGCCTCTATGCTGCATTATGAGAGTAAATTGTCTTTCTCTACACCCTATGACATGGATGCGTCAATAGGTTTCAGGAGTCACAGCATGGACCCCTCTAGGAAGGGTCTTTACAACCATGACATAGTCACATAACTGGTCATAGCCATCTATATAACAATTTCTTCCATACACATGTCAAATCTAATTTTATATGAATTAAAATTGTGAAGTGTTCCATTCCCACTATATATGTATTATAGATTTAATCTAGGATGAACAAACTATAAATGAATTATTTCTTGAAATTAGGTCAATCCCTCTATATATTCATTACAATATGAATATAGGCGAATCCCACTATATATGAATTATAACATGAAATTGGGACACGACCTCTCTTTACACTACTGGAAATGCTGTTTTTCCCAACGGGTTTTTACCAACGGGTTTCTAAAACCGTTGGGCTTGAGGACTAATAAAGCCTTTCCCAACGGTTCATTGAAACCGTTGGGAAAAGCCTGTGTTAATCACCTTTTCCCAACAGTTCTCTTGAACCATTGGGAAAGGGTCACCCCTTTGCCAACGGTTTCCTCAAACCGTTGGCAAAGGGGTCCTTAAAATATCTTTCCCAATGGTTCTTTAAAACCGTTGGGAATTATTTCCCCCAAATCCTGCTCTCCCCCATTCGCACAGAACCTAATTTCATCCGGTCCACCGCTCTCCTCTGGTGAAATCCCCTATCCGAAAAGGTGAAATCAGGTATCTTTTCATTTATACACATATAATTCCTTATTTTTATTGTTATTGCTTTAGTATTTTAGTTTTAAGTTATCAATCCACCTCCACCTCTCTGCTGCTCTCCAAATCCCCCATCCGAATAGGTGAAAACCCATTTGAATCATCTCAAATCAAGTAATTTTTTCTTTATACACATATGGTACTTTGTTTTTATTTTTATTGATCTAATATTTTAGTTTTATGTTTGGATTTTGATTTGATTTTACCGTGTAAAATATGGAAATGAATAAATATTTTGTTAATTAATTAGATTCCCCTAGAATATCAGTTGTGTTATAATGTCCATGCTAAATAAAGGGGTAATTTAATAAAAGACCTTGAATAAATAAATTGTGGAAGTTGGGGTATGTTGCCTCTATGAGAGGTTTTTTGTTGTGTTTCATTGTATGTTGTAGGCTGTTTTATGGGGATTGAGGTGACCAGTTGGGCTTTGTGATATGTGGGGTTGTAATGTGATGGTTAGTGGGCATGGATGTGTCATGTGAAGTTGTACGATAGTGATGATGTGTGGTGGTGTTGTGTCGTGTGGAGGTGTTGTGTGATGAAGTTGTGGTGTATAATGTGGTGAGGTCGTTTTGGTTGTGCGGTGGTTTGTGATGTGCAATATTTTTATTGTGATATGTGGTTGTTTTGGTGAGATGGTTGGTCGATGTAACATGGTGTCGATGGTTATTGTGAGATGTTGAGGTGTTGTGTGGTGGTTTTATTAGTTTCCTGGTTATCTATGGACTAAATTATGCTGTTAAAACAAAAAAACAAGATATTAAATAAATGAGATGGAATAGAAATGGATGTGTGGTAAATGGATTTAATTAATTTAACATTAAATGAATGGACAATGTATGTGTGAATGATGTGGCTTATAAATGAATGTGAGAAATGCTATGCGTCTTGTGTGGTGGTGGTGTGGTTTATGTGTTTTATGGTAGTAGTGAAGTGTGTGATTATGTAGTTAATGTGAACCCATAGGTTGAGTATTTTGTGCTATCTATATATCATGTATTTTTATGTTATTTCTACACATTCCAGGGGGGTAATATGTCTAGGTGGTGGTGGTGGGGTTGCAGGGGAGGGGGTGTGGGCTATTTGGGAGGGTGAGAGAGGCTATCCAGGGGGGGTACGGGGTGTCCAGGGGGGTACGGGGGTGGGCGGGCTATCCACAAGGGTGGACGGGCTGTCCACGGGGGTGGCCGGGCTGTCAAGGAGGGGTGGGCGGGCTGTCCAGGGGGGTGGGTGGGCTGATGGAGAGGGAGATCAAGCTTCAAGGATGGCAATGGATCACACGAGGCCTTGGAGATTTGTCGTTAGAGCGTCAAGACATCAAAATATCATTAGGTTATGTTCCCGGCATCCCTGGTTTCTTATTTATAGGAGAAATACCCATAAACACTTCAAGATGGCCGTTGGAGGGCTTCCGGAGCCGTTGGGGGTCAAAAGTTCAAGTCTGGTCAAAGCCCAACGGTAGTTTGACTGGGCACACCGGCTGGCCGGTGGTGTCTCACCAGCTGGCCGGTGGTCCACCGGCTGGCCGGTGCTGAGCTCCCGGCTGGCCGGTGGTCCAGACAGAGCAGGCTTTCTGTCTGGGTTCCACCGGTTGGCCGGTGGCACAAGGCAGTGGGCAAGCCTACTGCCTGGGTCCTCCGGCAGGCCGGTGGGCATGAACCGGTTGGCTGGTGCCCATACCTGCTGGCCGGTGCGCTAACACCGGCTGACCAGTGGCTCTGGCAGAATGCAATGCTTCTGCCAGAGACCACCGGCGGGCCGTTGGGAATCCACCGGCCGGCCGGTGGACTCAGAGAGACCACTATCAGCCTTCTTGGGCCAACTCCTGGGCAACCTTTTTCCTAGCACCAAAACACTTGAAAACAAGTTAGAACACGATGAGAGTGATTGTGATCATTAAAATCCAAGAGAGAGGGGTACAACAAAGGAGGGGTGGGCGGGCTGTCCAGGGGGGTGGGTGGGCTGACAACAGGGGGTAGGGGTGTCCAGGGTTGTGGGCGTGCTATCCAAGGGGGTGGGGGCTGTCCATAGGGAGAAGGGGTGTCGAGGGGGGTGGGTAGGCTGTCCACGGGGGTGGTTGGGCTGTCTAGGGGGTAGGGGGTGTCCACGGGGGTGGGTGGGTTGTCCATGGGGGTGGGTGGGGCTGTCCACAAGGCTACCCTAATAATATGGTTATGGGATGAGGCATTCTCTTATGTGATAACACATTAAGTTTTTGTTGGTTTTACATTTTTTCAATAACACATTAGTATGTTTTTTTCACATGTCTAGTTGATACCATGATTATTTTCTTCCTTTATCGTTTACTTAAATGTATTTTCTATTAAAGTTCAATCCTATTGAATTGTTTATGACAAAATGACTTCTATGATTTTTTTTACAGAATGGACAGAAGTTGGATGTATGAAACCGATCGTATCTCAAGCGATTTTCAAAAAAAATTGGAGAGCTTTATAGATTTTTCATTTCACAATGCTTCAGATAGTGGTCGCATACACTGCCCATGTTCCTATTGTGTTGGTAGACCTTGGTTGAGTCGTGAAGAAGTCAGCTACCACATAACCAAAAATGGTTTTCAAGAAAACTACTTTGTGTGGTATCACAATGGGGAGAAAATGAAATCTCAAATTGGTGATGATCGAAATGAAAGGACTGGAATGGAGAATTTGTTAGATGATCAGTTTTCGTTTATTCTTCATCATGAAAAAGAAAGGATTTCGACTCAAGAAGACGTCGATATGAGGACAACTGATGCATCTAGTGAAAATGATGATATTGATAGGGTGAAAAAATTGAATGATGCTGCCACGACTCTAGTATATCGACAATGCGATAAAATGAAAAAGCTGGAATTTTTAATCCGATTGTTTCATGGAAAAACTATGTATGGGATTTCTAATACAGTAATCGATTACATTCTTACCCTCTTGAACGATTTACTTCTAGATGATGCAGATATTCCCTCAAACCACTATATGGCATGGAAGTTAGTTGAAGAACTTGGATTTTCCAGAAACAAAATTCATGCTTTCCTGAAAGATTGCAGTTTATTCTGGGGAGAAACCACTGAACGAAATGAATGTATAAAATGTGGCACATCCCGCTGGAAGTCAAAATCTGATGGAACACCATTCCGCGTTCCACAGAAAGTAATGTGGCACTTTCCATTGATCCCCAGACTCCAGAATCTTTTTCTGTCTGATGACATATCAATAAAAATGAGATGGCATGATACCGAGAGAAAGAAGACTAATGATGAGTTGGTTCATCCTGCAGATGGATTTGCATGGCGGAGATTTGATGCTCGACATCCTGATTTTGCAGCTGACGTGCGTAATGTGAGGCTGGGTCTTTCATGCGACGGTTTTAATCCTTTTGGTCATATGCTTACTTCGCACAACACATGGACAATTTTTATACACATTTATAATCTTTCCCCATGGTTGTGTATGAAAAATTCTTTCACTTTCATGAGTATACTCATATCTGGTCCTTCTGATCCCGGCATTGATATTGATGTATACATGCAACCTTTAATAAAAGAGTTGAAACTTCTTTGGGATGTGGGTGTGCGCATATACAATGCATGTTCGAAAGACATATTTCAGATGTGTGTTGCGCTTATGTGGACGATCAATGATTTTCTGGCTTATGCAATGATGTCTGGATGGAGCACGAAGGGAAAACTGTCATGACCAGTTTTTATGAAGAATACACGATCCAGAAGACTGAAACATCGTTGTAGTTTCAGTTTTATGGGACATCGACGATTTTTTCCAAAGGATCATCCATATAGAATGAATCGTCGAAGATTTAATAATACTATAGAGACCGATGATCCACCTCAGCATATGTCTGGAACTGATGTGCTTAATGAATTGAAAGATTTCAGTTTTTCGTTCGGGAAGGGTCAAATGAAATCTGGAAATAGAAAGAATGTTTCCACAGAAACCTGTTACAATTGGAGGAAGAGAAGTATCTTTTTTGATTTGCCTTATTGGTCAACCAATTTGCTACGTCATTGCATAGACGTAATTCATATTGAAAAGAATATATGTGAAATGTTGCTTTCAGTTCTTCTAAATGTCAAGGGGAAGACAAAATATGATTTACGATCTCGACATGACTTGGTGGATTGGGGCATCAGACCAGAATTGCATCCTATGCGTATCAGTGAAAATAAATGGCAACTTCCATGTGCTTATTATGTGATGACACCTACTGAAAAAAAAACAATTTTTGGAAGTATTAGAGACTATTAGAGTTCCTAATGGCTATTCAAGCAACATATCTAAACGGGTCAACAGAAGAGAGTTGAAGCTAAAATCTTTGAAGACTCATGATTATCACATTCTACTACATGAGTTGCTTCCAATAGAAATCTGTCATCTTTTGTCCAATAATGTAAGGGTGGGTTTTATTCGGTTCTGCCATTTGTTTAGAGATCTTTGTGCTAAGAAGTTGTCCAAGTATTTCTTGTAAAAAATGTTGACAGATGCCCCATTAATTTTGTGTGAGTTGGAGAAAATATTTCCCCCATCATTTTTCACATGCATGCTGCATCTGACTGTCCATATTCCAATTGAAATACTTCTTGGAGGACCTGTTTCTTTTCATTGGATGTATCCATCTGAAATAAATATGTTCACATTAAAGTCTTATGTTCAAAACAAGAATCATCCTGAAGGTTCTATCGTGAACGGTTACTTAGCTCAAGAATGTATGGATTTCTGTTCAACGTATTTTTCTGATCTTACTACAAGAATGAACAGACCAATGAGGAATGAAGAAGAACAATATGAGCAAATTGAACCCAGTTTTCCATCACTTCCTCAAATAGGAGGAATTCCTGGATCATATACATTGAAGACATTAAGCCATGAAGAGCGGGAGAAGGCACATCGCACAGTTTTGTTCAACTGTGATTTGTTCGATGACTATATCAGGTAACAAAATTGAATATGTATATCTTACATATATATCTGTTAAACTATTCATATTTTTTATCTACAGGGAACATAAAACAATGATAAATAGGAAGAATCGTTCTTTATCTTTGAGAAGGAGAGAGACTTTCCATAGCAAAGAGTTTTCTGCTTGGTTAAAATTGAAGGTAAAAATATTACTGTTTAAATTAATTATTTCAATATTTACTTAAGTTTAACTGTCATTTATATTGCAGGTATTGAGTTTGTCTGCTAACTCTGTCTCTGAGGAAATAAGAGCTTTGACTTTTGGTCCTAATACCGTGGTTCGTGACTATAAATCAATTGTTATCAATGGGTACATATTTATTGTCACTGAACGAGCCAAAAACATGAGAACACAACTTGATGGTATTATGGTTACTGCCACAATAGATTGTTATGCCAGTTCATTAGATAGTAGACCGCGACTTGAAAATGTGGGTTATTATGGAGTCGTTGAGAAAATAATAATATTGGATTATTACTATCATGGACGAGTCACAATGATGAAATGCCATTGGTTTGATTCGATGAAGAGACATGACACATTTATTGATGATTGTGGATTTCGAGTAATTAATATGACCCGCACTCTTGTAACCGAAGAACCATATGTGTTGGAATCAATGGCTAAACAAGTTTTTTTATGTCAAAGATCAACTTCAACCTGAATTTGGTGTCATATTTGATGTAATTCCAATTCATATTTTTGATGACGCTGATGATGGAATTGACATTGTCCCTATTGCCATTGGAACCAATCCATTTCTTTCTTTTGATGACTCCAATAGCTCAATTGTCAGAGTTGATTGTGATCCTGAAGTTGTGGTTGGAAATATATAGAATCATTCATCCATGTTCTCAATTATTTTGGTTTACCTCGAGTTGGGTTGTTTAGGTTGGTAATATTCATATTTATTTAGTATTGATCACAAATATGTTTTAGCTGACTTGACTGTTATGTGAATTTTCAATGTTTATTGGTTGCTGTTTTATTTGAATTGCATTTTCTAATTTGGAATTGAACTGTATTCAAACCAAATCAAACAATATTTCTAACTTGGTGAACATTACAACTTGTATGTTTTATTAAATTCATTCAAGCTATTCTAAAACAATTGATAGCTAAATTACCAATGAATCCCCTCATTCCCTCATATATTTAGTTTTTTCGTTTACACATTAATTTTATTTTTCTAATTAATTACATATTTGTTTTCCAATGCAGGAAATGAAGCCAATTGAAGAGAGACGAAGAAAAAAAATGGCGAAGAACAATCGTCGGATGGAGGAGATGGGCATTCCACCATTAGTGCCTACAGTGAGTACTTTATTTCAAATATATATATATATATACAGAATATATAATGTCATGTGATTAATTTTTTTTGTAAACTTTTTTGTAGGATCCACCATTACGTCGATAGTTATTCGATGAGGAGCCTAGTACTGGTCCTAGTACTCAGGACGGTGGTACGAGGAGGGTTCGTACCAGAGGTGGACGTAGAGCGGCGCGTGCCCGACTAGACCCTGCACCTCCCACTGACATTTCAGCCTTCCCACATTCTGATCCCGGTGTGTCGTTAGGGACACACGGGATATTTAGACCTCCCATGTTTTCGCTACCTTCTGCATCTTCTGCCCCATCATTTTCAAATCCCATGATGATTCCCACTCCCCAGTCAGCATCATGTCATACAGCTGTTCCATCTTCTTTTCCTTCTACTTCTGTCTCTCCGAGCTTTTATATTCCATCATCTTCGACTCCTGTTCCACCAGAGGGTGTTCCATCAGGTTCTGTGGATCCGGCGCCACTCATTGATCAGACTAGCGCATGTATATTTATAAAACCCTAAGAAATTTTTATAGCAATATTTATTTTCATTATAACATTTTTTGATAAAATATTTGTTTTTTGTTCATGACAGATACATCTACTGACAGGAGGCGGGGGCGGGGCCGTACACGCATGCGTTAGGTGTGGAACCGTCGCACACAGGTTATGGTGGAATATAATGAAGACAATCAGATGGTTGAGAAAACAGGGCAGCAATGTCGGAGTTTTATGGCGACGCTTTCCAAATACTCCGACATCATTCCCGTCAGCCCGCTGTCGTGGAGACATTTGCCACATGAGGTCAAAGATAAAGCTTGGGCAGAGATATGGGTAAAAAAATCTGTTGTATTTAATGCCATGAATTTTTTTTGTATTTATATGAATTAATATTTTCATTTCAGCTTCGATTTAATTTTCCTGATGGTGAGGGTGCACGACTGGAACGTCTAAAGGATTTAGGTGAGCTTTGGAGAGCCTACATGCATGATCTGTATATTGGCTGGCGTGCTAGAGTTGGCACTGGGTTAGAGGCGGTACCAGTCGTGGATGATTGTCCTATAGAGCAGTATCGTCAGATTATTACTCATTGGACGAGTACCCAGTTTAAGGTATGAATTACATTTGAGGTATTTAAATGATAACATTCAAGTTTTTCATTAATATTATCCTTTGCATTATCGAATTTTATTTAGGAATCATCTGGAAAAAATAAAAAAAACATTGATGCAAAAAAATAACTCCATACACTAGGACGCACGACGATGCCAGATCATGAGAGGCAGCAGGTATGAAAATTGTTTATAAGTTTTATTTACGACTTACATTTTATTTTGTTTCCTCAATTATTTAATTATTTTCTGAAGTCTTTATATAACTTTTGTTTTCAATGTCAATGTAGAGGCAAGTACAAAATGTTGAAGGACGTGTGCCTCGAGCAAAACAGTTTTGCTCGAGTAGACGAAAAAAGGACGGAAGTGCTGTCAACGAAGCGACTCAGCAGCAGATTGTAAGTTTTAATCTGTTGATTTTATATTTTAATATCTATTTCGTAACATAATAATATATTTATATTTGTAACATGATGCTTTAGAGGCCCTCGATGCCCAAGAAGCATACAATTTTGGGCCATCTGATCACTTACATCAGGTGTTGGGAGAGGATCATTCTGGCAGAGTACGCTGCCGACCTAGGATAGCCCCGACGAGGTATTGGCCTGCCTTAGGTACGAGTTGTAGTGCCACCGAGCTGCAGAAAGTTAGGGCACAGGCATAACAGGCTGAGAAAAGGGCCACAGAGACGGCATAACAGTCTGCTAGGGAAAACAGTGCATTTATGAAATTTATTGAAGTTCTATGTCCAACACTTCCAGCAGAGGCCAGCCCAGCGATTGATGAATACATGTCGTCGATACATTCTATATATGGTGCACCAGGTGGCAGTTCCAGTGGTGGTCAGGCCGATGTCCAGCTTGAAGATGATGATGGCGAGCAGTCTGATGCAGAAGAGGAGGGAGATGAGGAGGGCGAGGAGGAGGGCGAAGGCGAGGAGGAAGGCGTTGTGAAGGGTGAGGACGATGAGGAGGATGATGACGAGGGCGATGATGATGATGATGATGATGGTGATGGTGATGCTGATGTGGGACATATTGATCCGTTACATTTTTGACTTGAGATTTGATGTTTAATCTATTCTAGTTGTTGGTTTTATCTAGACTCGTAGTATAGTATTGGAGTTGAGATATTTTTATATATTATCTATTTTTATGGATGTTGTTGTCTTTTAGTGGTTGTGTGTTTGTGAACTCCCTGGACAACGCCCCTCATTTTTGGACCCTGGACAACCCCCCCTCCCCCTTGGACCCCCCTCACGCACGTTTACGAAGTGCGTGCATCACTTAAAATACAAATATTGAGCCTTACCGCGCAAACCGCACGTCCGATTGACGTGCCGTCTACGCGTACACGTCAAGAATAATAATTAGAATGTTTCACGGTGGTTTCAGCTCAATATGAGGTCGTCTGCTATGAATTTGACAGTTGGACGCCCGTTTTGGCCGTTTATGACACCAGGACTGCGTTGTCGGTCACCACGGGCACACGGCACGTCCGATAGACATGATGTCTGCTCGACCACTTCAGAAATCACCCACCCGTATTTGTCGTATGATTTCAGGCCATTCCGACTTCTTTCGGCCCGTTTGGACCACCCTCACGCGCGTTTACGAAGCGCGCACATCACTTAAAACACGAATATTGAGCCGTACCGCGCAAACCGCACGTCCGATTGATGTGCTGTCTGCGCGTACACGTCACTAATAATAATTATAATGTTGCACGTTGGTTTCAGCTCAATCCGAGGTCGTCCGCAATGAATTTGACCGTTGGACGCCCGTTTTTGCCGTTTATGACACCAGAACTGCGTTGTCGGTCACCGCGGGCACATGGCACGTCCGATTGACGTGCCGTCTGCTCGAACACTTCATAAATCACTAACCCGTATTTTTCGTCTGATTTCAGGCCATTCGGAAATCGTTCGGCCCGTTTGGACCACCCTCACGCGCGTTTACGAAGCACGCGCATCACTTAAAACACGAATATTGAGTCGTACCGCGCAAACCGCATGTCTGATTGACGTTCCGTCTACGCGTACACATCACGAATAATAATTAGAATGTTTCACGTTGGTTTCAGCTCAATCCGAGGTCGTCCGCTATGAATTTGACCGTTGGACGCCCGTTTTGGCCGTTTATGACACCAGAACTGCGTTGTCAGTCACCGCGGGCACACGGAACGTCCGATTGACGTTCCGTCTGCTCGACCACTTCAGAAATCACTCACCCGTATTTGTCGTCTTATTTCAGGACATTCTGACTTCGTTCGGCCCATTTGGACCCCCTCACGCGCGTTTACGAAGCGCGCGCATCACTTAAAATACGAATATTGAGCCGTACCGCGCAAACCGCACGCCCGATTGACGTTCCGTCTGCGCGTACACATCACGAATAATAATTAGAATGTTTCACGGTAGTTTCAGCTCAATATGAGGTCTTCCACTATGAATTTGACCGTTGGACGCCCGTTTTGGCCGTTTTTGACACCAGAACTCCGTTGTCGGTCACCGCGGGCACACGGCACGTCCGATTGACGTGCCGTCTACTCGACCACTTCATAAATCACTCTCCCGTATTTGTCGTCTGATTTCAGGCCATTCCGACCTTGTTCGGCCCTTTTGGACCCCCCTCACGCGCGTTTACGAAGCACGCGCATCACTTAAAACACGAATATTGAGTCGTACCGCGCAAACCGCACGTCCGATTGATGTGCCGTCTGCGCGTACACGTCACGAATAATAATTAAAATTTTGCACGGTGGTTTCAGCTCAATCTAGAGACATGGTGTGGCCGGAACCACTCAAAGTGTCCGTCTTTTGTTTCAAAAGGACGTCATTTTAGGTGAAAAGCATCAACTAACATACGGAAAACCGACCAAACGCATTCTAAATCTGTTGATAATTTATCCCAACAATCCATGGGTCATATGTGACGTGTACGAGCCAACCCGGGATGAATCTGAGTCGCGGTGTGGCCAGGATAAGTCTAAGTGACTCTCTTTTGTTTAAAATGGACACCATTTTAAGTACATACGAAAAAACGACCAAACAGATTCGGTTTCCATTGAAACTTTAGGAGAACGATCCACGGGTCATATGTGACGTGTAAGAATCATCTCCGCTTCAATACGACATGCGGTGCGGCTAACACCACTCAAAGTGTCCGTCTTTTGTTTCAAAAGGACGTCATTTTAAGTGAAAGGCATCAACTGACATACGGAATAACGACCAAACACATTCGTATTCTATCGATACTTTAGAAAAATGATCCATGAGTCATATGTGATGTGTACAAGTCAACCCCATCTTAATCCGAGACGTGGTGTGGCCGACACCCCTCTAACTCTGTCTCTTTTGTTTAAAATGGACATGATTATAAATGAAAAGAACAACTGACATATGCAAAACCGACCAAACGCAATCGTAATCTTTTGATAATTTATCACAACGATCTATGGGTCATATGTGACATGTACGAGCCAACCCGGGATGAATCTGAGTCGCGGTGTGGTCAGGATTAGTCTAAGTGTCACTCTTTTGTTTAAAATGGACAACATTTTATGTACATACGGAAAACCGACCAAACTCATTCGGTTTCCATTTAAACGTTAGGAGAACGATCCATGGGTCATATGTGACGTGTACGAATCAACCCCACTTCAATTGGAGACGCGGTGTGGTCGGCACCACTCATAGTGTCCGTCTTTTGTTTCAAAAGGACGTCATTTTAAGTGAAAAACATCAACTGGCATACGGAAAACCGACCAAACGTATTCTGATTGTGTCGATACGTTCGGAAAATGATCCATGGGTCATTTGAGACGTGTAAGTGTCAACCCCGTCTAAATCTGAGACGCGGTGTGGCCGGTACCACTCTGACTGTGTCTCTTTTGTTTAAAATGGACAAGATTATAAGTGAAATAAACAACTGACATATGAAAAACTGAACAAACTCATTCGAAATCTGTTGAAAATTTAGGAAAACGATTCATGGGTCATATGTTATGTGTACGAGTCAACCACGCCTCAATCCGAGTCGTGGTTTGGCCGAGACCACTCTAAGTCTATCTCTTTTCTTTAAAATGGACTACATTTTAAATTCATACGGAAAACCAACCAAACGCATTCTGATTGTGTTTATATTTTAGCACAACAATTCATGGGTCATTTTTGATGTGTACGAGTTAACCCCGCCTCAATACGAGACTCGGTGTGGCCGACACCATTCAATGTGTCTCTCTTTTATTTAAAAAACACTTCATTTTAAGTGAAAACAACAACTGACATACGCAAAACCGACCAAACGATTTCGGAATATGTTGATACTTTAGGACAACGATCAATGATTTATTTGTGACGTGTACGAGTTAACCTCGCCTCAATCCGAGGCACGGTGTGACCGGTATCATTCCAGATGTATGTATTTTGTTTAAAATGGATATCATTTCTATTAAAAATATATGGTATATGAAAAACCAATCAAATTATGAATTGAATTCTGGATTCCACATATGATTGTCATCTAAATTTTAAAATGAATTGTAAATGAATTATGTATGTTTATAATTATGTTATGAATTCTACTTTAATTGTGGATGAGTATATTTTCAGGATGAATTATATGTGTTGGTTGGTTGGTTTTCATTATTTGTATGTGTTGGTTTGTTCTCTATATGTATGCATTATATGTGTTACAGGTACAATAATTGGATTGAAAAATGAATTGAAAATGGGGGCATAATTGGATTGAAAATTGAATTGAAACCGAGGGTGAATGCCCAAAAACTAGACCTGCTGTGCAAATTGCAGGCTGCTGTGCAATTTTCACAGCAAAGCCTATGCCAACGGTTTGAAAACCATTGGTATAGGCTCTATTGAGCTATTTTTACCAACGGTTCCTTGAACCGTTGGTAAAAACACCCTATCCCAACGGTTTAAAACCGTTGGGAATACCCATATAATTGTTGTTCTTACCAAAGGTTCATAGAACCGTTGGTAAAAACCTTTCCCAACGGTTGGTAAACCGTTGAGAAAGAAAATTTTAGGTTGATTTCCCAACGGGCCAAACCGTTGGGAAAGGTCTTTCCCCATGGTTTGGCAGAACCGTTGGGAAAGGCTGGATTTCTAGTAGTGTTACGAATTAATGAAAAAATATTGTTCTAAACTCTCTATATAATAATAAATGCTTCAAAATGTTCCAAAAAAAATATATAAGCATTACAAGATGAATAAAAACACATGTAATTAGGAAAATAATTACATAACATATCATTATAATACATAATGGTAAATTCATAAATATTCAATTTATCATTCAATTACTATTTCATTTATCAAACTATATCATAATCCATTATCATGCCAGTGTACACAAATATATCACAATGATGTATTTACAGTCATTTATTTGATCATGTAAGCCCTTTTCCATGTCTAGGAAATCTCATAACATAACATAAGGTCTCATATAATGATAATTCATATTTTATACCAAAAGGTATTTCATTTTAGTTTAATTATATGCTCACCATACGTGTAGATGAATTATAGGTGTTAACACTAGTGAATCCAAATAAATCCAAGGAGTTATTCAAATACATGTTTAACCTGGCCCATTGTGTTGTTAGATAATGTACATGGTCAATAAGTATGATCATACGGGTTTTCAGAAACATCCTAAAATAGAAACAAACAAGAGGAACTTGTCATTAATGAAAATTAAACAACCATTCAACATGTTTTAAAACCACTTATCTGGAATCATTAAGAACATTAACCTATTTCGAAGCATGATTTTCATGATTTTCAATATATGTCAAAAAAACATTATCTTGGGATAAATTTACATTGATAAACAAATATCATGATGTGAACTAGCCTCATGAAATATAAAATTTTAATGTCCAATAACAATTCAAAACACCATCCAATAAAATGAATAAAACTGTGTATCATGTTCACAACTTGAAACTGTTGAGTAGTCATATTTTAAAGAACTCTTACAAGAACTTTTGGTTCAACCAGGACCCATAAAGGAAATCCACTTAATCTTTTTCCACATTTATACATAGAATCTATTATTTGAAAAAAACACATTTCCCCAAAATGCAACTCATATCCCCAAGTAAAAAATATCCATAAAAATAATAGCCTTTCCTGTGAAGGTCTAAAAATATAAAAACCTTTTAAAAGAGAATCAACCACACATTACCACCCTCATCTTCATCTCTTACACCAGTTCTTCAAGATTGGATTATTCCTAGATAAAACACTTATAATATACAACTATAGAAAGAAAACCTAATTTTTTTACAGAATTATTATTTCTCTCCAAATATACCATAGTTGAATCATTTTCTAGAACCATTGGAAATCTATCCTCTGATATGACATGTCTCAACCTATGAACTTTATCAATCCATGAAAAAAATTAATATGGAATGAAATAAATCCAATTATCTCTCAATGTATTCATAGTTATGTGAACATGTTGGTCCTGAAAATATTGTGAGTGGGAGTAGACTGTGATTTATTTAAAGAAAAAAACTACAAACTAAACAAAAAATGGATAGATAATCTAATTCATCATGCCAATGAATACAAATGGTGTGTTTTCCAAACTGAGTGACATCACCATGAATATGTAAAATTGATACCTATCCTTAAATGAAGTCCATGGTAAGTATGATGGTCTCACTGCCAATTAATCATACCATGATCAAATACATAGATGATGCATGGAAGATGATAATTGTTCCTCACCATCTTCTAGATCAATATCTGATAGTCCACACACTTCTAAGATGTCCCATTATCCTTATTGATGAAAAGAGTGGGAGAACACCAAGGTGACATACTAAGTCGTATGAAACCTGTAGATTCTATATCATTCAATTGACCTTTCAATTCATAAATATCTATTTGTGTTATCCTATAAGGTAGAATATTGACTTTCTTAGCCCTTGGCCCAAGAATTATAATGAAATTGATCCCTCACTCTGATATTAATCCACACAACTAGTCATGAATTATGTCCTTAGAACGTATACTATTATAAGTCATGTATCCTGCATCATTATGCCATCATCTAGAGAATGACCTATTATATGAGTCATAAGACAATCCAATATACATTTAATTAATCTTTTATAACCATACCAATGATCCTAATCCCCTGGTGATATTTGATTCTTCCAAATGATAATAGAAATGTAAATATCATCTGGTAATAGTTCATGTGATCTTGGTAAAAAAAGAAAATCATTACCCAGAATAAAATTGAAACCTAACGTTCTACGAATAAAAGCTTCCTAAAAGAAATTTTAACCACCAATTTCAATAGAACATGCCTTTAAATGGCATATATTCATTGACATCATAGTCAATTGTGTGATTATATTCCAAACACAATCTATGATTTTCAAAAGCATGCCCAAACTATTTATAAAAACTGTATATATAAAAAAGAATATGATTCCCCTATGTCAAAAAATTTTAGGGTAGAAGATATATTTATTATACCTCTAACGATATATGGTAAGGAATCCATACTAGCCATAGTATATTTCATAGCCTTATGATTCCTTGCACTTCTACATAGGGATTCAATTTAACCACACAATTTTGTTCTCTCTCTTGGGTATCACCTATCCTTCGAAGGGATTCAATGTCCCTTTCCTTAGTCAGAATGTCTAGTGTAATGCCAATTACCAGTATTATATGGTGTAAACAAATCGTTCCTAGACTATGGTACCATTCAGAATCCCCAAACAGTACTCTATTTATATATTCCCCTTTAAAACATCATAAGGTTTCCTAGAATTTTGCATGAATGGCACACTAAAGCAGGGTTTTTACACTGAGCCCCTTATGACCGAATATTCCACACTAATAGCCTTATAATGGGTCAATGTTATTACATGAAATCCTAAAATTTTGTTTTCTATTCCCACCATATCCCAATACATAACAGTTATATAATAGTTTCCTTCCACTAAATAAGGAGCTACCAATTCACGCTGTCAAATTGCCATGCCACTTCTCGAAGACTCTATGAGAATCCCATCCATGATGAGATCCTAATTCATAATTTATTGAATTCTACATAATATAAAAAACTTATATTATGGATTAATCACATAGAAAATCTCAGAATAAAAATTGATCTCCATAAAAATCTAATCATCTTGTATTCATGGTGATATAAACTTCAAGTCTATGAATTATACAATTATTCTCTCACTTATTTCCCCTTTCATGTATAATTTGTGAACACATGATCAATATCATCCCTCATCATTTATTTGTAGATTTCGCTCATTAAAATCAACATAATGTATTTCTATGATAACTCTTATTACATCCCACCTAGCTGTATAATTTCTTATCAATTCCTATTATGTATTGAGACATTATACAGATCAAGATTTTCTCTCTTATCTGGGGGTGTCTTTAGGTGCTAAAATTCATATGGACTAACTTGATCCATAACCCAATAGCCTGGGGATCTCCCTCACTAATGAATATATTCATAATCTAGAGATAGTACTACCTTATCAGTATAGACATCAAATGTACTAATTGAGAAATCTCCAACATCATGGATCAAATGACCCTCAGGAAGTTGTGAGGGAGATGATCCTGCATTTGCTTCCCTAGAGCTCATAGAGGATTCATTTAAACTACATTAAGAACATATTATTGTCCACTCTCTTGATTCTCAATTCATAGTTGACAAGGAAAAATGTACTCAATAAGATAATGGCACAACTTATAACACTGGATAAACATTAGTGACATCTTGACAATGTGAAAATATAAAAGAACATCCAGATTATGGTCCCTTTATACATATATTATCAGGTTATTTAGCTTGAAAATTCTATTTCAATATTCCATTTTTCATATGATATAATCATAATATCATTTTGTTATTCATAAGATATAATAAATCATTAGAAATAAATATTTCACTATCATGTGGAAAACATTTCAATATATATATATATATATATCTACATGACTATCATGATGGAATCAGACTAATCTCATTCCAAAATAGGCCACAAGTCGAAATCATTAGAAACAATAAAATCACAACACATGTTAATCACCCCATGTGAAATAACATCAACTCTAATTGGTGAATGACAAGTAAAACAATCATATCACTAGGAACTCCTATTTCCCACCATACAGGTTTTAGCTACTCGCATGATGAAGATAATTACTATTTCACAACAATTTCCTAATATCCTTTCTTCCATTTCTAAAAAATAATGCAATAATAAATGAAAAAATTCAAATCCTCTGATACATCATTATAACAACCCCCATCCTAGAACACTATCACATGAAAAAATTCCTCAATTAGATGACCTCAAGAGGTCATACCCATGATCCATAGGTAGCGAGCTGGTTTTATTGGTGTAATGAACATTGTGGGAATATTATACCACATTGTATAGCTCTATAAAAATAGTAGATATACTATTAGTGTAATGGAATTATCATATATAGGACAACATACATTAGGAAAAAACCCAACAAAATATGTAAAATATAAAGTAAAATAATAATATAATTATGTAATGATTATATATAATGTAACTAAATTTCATTCCAAATTCCATAAATATAATTGGCCAAAGTAATGTATAAAAACTAGACAAACCAATATCTGGAAACATGGGTTTCTTTTATGTCCCATCACCAAACCATTCAATATGATACAATAAATAATAAGGTCAGTTTTCCTTATACATCCTTACATCCATGTAAACTACTCGGGATCCTAATGGTTGCTCGAATAGATTTTTTTAAACTCAATAGGTAGACCCCACCATTTATAAAGAAACTATTCTGATTGAAAATGAATTCAATATAACATTGAATAGAGCCATTGATTAATCAATTAATATGATATGAAAATTAACCTACTTCGACACCATGGAAGAGTTTCTCTAATCATGTATCATCACCATGCCTACACTAACCACAAGTATAAAGAGTATTCACATAATTTTTCCTTGAAATCGTTATAATCATTTCATCATAATACCATGTCAATCCTAATATTTATCTATTACAGTAAGATCTCGGGCTGTTAAAACCTTATAAGAATCACATCATTATATAGGGACAACATTTTTAATAATAATTTAAACATGATTTTAGACCAATCACTCTATATATTCATTAGGACGTGATTCTAGTATGAACCTCATATATAAGCATTACAACATGAAACAAGTCCAAGGCATATCTATAAACAATATAGCATGAAAAAGATTAAGAAAACATTATAATAATTACAAAATGATACTAGTCCATGACCTATATATATGAATTAGATATTTAATCACAACTCATGTTAAAATGGTAAGAATAACATAACATAACATTATAGCCAGGATGACCAATTCCTCCAATTCCCATTTATCTTTTAATTTACCTTTTGTTCATGAAAATATATCTCAATATGTTATAATTCTAGTATAATGAATTAAAATAACACAATCATGGAACATGGTATAAAACCATTGATCTCATGACATTCACGACATGAAGCCAAATCATGATTTGAATTTGAAAATTTATAATGTACACCAAAAAACATGTCACATTGGGTTAAATTAACAAAGAATATCAATTTTTCAGAAATAAAATATTTTCTCATCATGTAATAATTTAATACAATCATCAAGTTCATGTACTGTTCATGGAAAATGAATCAAGTCTTGTAACCAGATCATGATGTGAAATTATCCAGCCTGAAGACTCTATAAAATATATAAAAAATACCCGAGTTCAATCGAGAACCCAAAGGAAATATTCATATTCCTTTTTTAAAATATATTCATGGACACTATTAATATAACAAACATACATCCCCCAAGAGTATAACTTTTTTTCTAAAAAATAAATCTATCTCCAATGAATATTCATGACAACCATGGTATAATAGAAGAAAATCTAAACTAAAAGTGGTTAATAAAATACTAAAACATGGAAATACCAGGAAATGATGAGATATAAAATTTACATAATATATTATTCATACATAAAGATTAATCTTTTATATTTTTTTTAAAATTACACAAAACTCGGTGTTTGAAAACATTTTGGTTGGGTGAATGTAAAATTATTAGCTTAGTTAATCCCAATAAATCACAGGCACTGAAAAGATGTTTCTAAACAATTTGTGGGCCAAAGTTGGTCACCATGACCAGATAAGTATTTTACATTTGATAGCATTCACACTATCTACTATTCTATAAACTGGTATACTTGAATAAAATACATATAATATCCCTTAATATGTTATTTTAAATTTTAGATTTTTGGCATGTAGAATAATTTTCTTTTGTTTATAAATTTACAAAATAATAACTTTTTATTTGAAATAGATTAAAAATATCATTTCATATATGATTATTATTTTATATTTTTAAAAACAAATGTATTCAACACATTCTTTTTTAAGATGCCTTAATTTTGGGGGAGTTACCCCATGATTGATAAACTAATTAATATAATGGACTCTATGTTTTAAATCATCTCATAAATAGTAAGTATATATAAGTTTCACTGTTGAATAATGAATTTGAAATATTTATCAATAAATGTTTTCATTGTTTGGAAAGAAAACATGTTTTTAGGTTATATTGACTTGATTTAACACAATTGTGTTGGAATGTTTTTATTATTGAACTAGCTAACCACTAAATACATTAACAGTTGTTTTTGAGGTGGTTGAATTACTTTTTTTAACATATTTGATTCATGGATCTATTTTCTATAATAATTACTGTATTTTTTGAATTAAAATTTATTTTTTTATTCTAAATACATTTTCTCATAATTTTATAGTTCTTAGTGATATATTATATGAAGACTTATTTCATCTCGTAAAATGTGAAAATCATTTTTTATGGATGAAATCATGTGAATATTAATTGATCTATTCCATTAATAAATTATTTTATCTATTTTTTATAAGATAATCTAATTTTAAATTAAATTGGAAATTGATTTGTAAATCTATTTTTTATCAGATATTTTTTTAACTTAGGGTATCTTTTTAATCTCTTGGGTAATATTTCAATATAATTTTATAAAAAGATATATATAAATATTCATATATTAAATGATATGTGTTCATGGATTTTTTTTGTTTCATTACATCAATCATGCTAAATTACTAGTTTTGTTAAAAATGTATCTCTTCTACAGTAGTCTTGAAAATATTTGTTGACATTTACATTCAATGGATTTTACAAGTAGTGATGATTTTCATATATCCATTTCTAGAAGGAGAGTTTAATAATTATTAATTTTGGTTTATTCATAAATAGAATTAATTTTTTTTTGGATATATAAATTTTTATATTTTTTGTAAATATCAGTGAAGGATATTAGACATTTTAATGTAAAAATATTATTCTAAAATTTATAAAATGGGGAGATAAATTGTACTTTAAATTCTATTCGTATATTATTTTTATGAAAAATTAAAAATGCATTTACGAAAATAAAAGTACCATTTTTTACATGTTTCAATGTTTGAAATGTTTTTATATTTATTATGATTTAGAGTGTTTCTTTTTTAATGTATATTATCACATTATTTATTAATGCATTGATTATTTTTATCATGTTATATAATATGGTGTCTATATAAATGTGTGTTATTTAGTCTATTTTTATTAAATAGTATATCAAATTTTATTTTTTATTTGTAGTGTTTAAATAGTTTTAATATACATGAGTTTTTATTAAATGATTATATATTAATATATATACTTCAAAAATATATGAATTATACAATATTTATCTTCATTGATTACATCCTTCATCTATGTGATATACCATTACCAGCAAGGGTCATCTCCATATCAGTTTCTACATTGTATCACCATGCATCAATTAAATAGTTGGTGTGACACAAATTTTAGAAGATGAAATGTTTTATTATTATTTTCATGGATACATATAAAATGTAATGTGAAACCAACCACTATCAATAAAAGTAGTCTATCATCTCTTTCTTCTCATAAGTTCAACATCCACATCATTTTCCCCAAACCCACATTCAAGGAATCCATCATTGCATTATTTAGACATTTATTCTCATTATCCCCATACATAGTCCGTATGTGTGTTATCATATATGAGTTTTATGTGATATTTATGAAAAATAAATGAATTTAATTTAATGCTACACTAATATAGATTGATAATGATACCATTAGTGTATCCAAAGTGACTGCAAATCTAGTGAATTTACCGGATGAGATAGAAAAGTAATTGTGGGGTATTTTTGATCCTCCATAAAGGTATTTTTTAACCAAACTTGTTGAATATATATAATTATTATGAATGTATGTTTTTAGGTTCTATAATGGTATTTATAAAGATATTGTTTGATAATTTCATGTCTTAGTATGTTATATTTTTAGTTGATCGTGAATTATTTTTTCAATGTGTCTTTAAGTTAATTTTTGAATGTTTTCTTGATTTTTTTTTAAATGACTCGAAGTAATATTTTCTTATACCATGTCTATTTTCATGTGATCTCATGATGAACTTTATCACATGGTCAGTATACTGATCATGAGCCATAATGACATGATTTGATAATTGAATTAATGTTTTATGACTGACATGTTAAATTATTTAACGTTTTTTGTGAAAACTTATTATTTTTTTAATATTCACTATTTTCCATATATTTTCATATTTTAATTAATTAAAAAAAATTTAATGTAGTTTAATTTTATATTTATTTAAAAATAAATAAATATTAAATTATTATTTTATAAAATATTGAATGTAAAACATAATTTAAATAGTGACAGAAATAATTATTTTCATATTATTTATTTCATACTCTTCTCTATATTTTATTCATTATTGAATTATTGGCTTATTTTTGGAGTGTGTTAATAATTTTATATTTTTAGAACACTTTCATTTATTAAAAAGATCATATTTAAAATTTTTTATAATTTTAATAAATTAATTAAAGAGATTCAATATTATTATTGAATTTGTGTTACATGTTAAAAAGTAACCACATCTTTCTATATAATCAATTTTCATAGATATTTATAGTGTAGATGAATTTAGGATGCTCCAAAATAAATATAAATGACGAAGAACATTGGTGATCATTACGTAAATAGAGTCCATGGGATATAGTGAGAAGAAATATTTAATGTCTTTCCGAATACTTAATGAAACTAATTATTATCATTATACATAATAAAGATATTTTTCCACTACTATTCAATTAAAATGACCCTGAAGAAACATAAATAAATTCATTGAATGTTTTTAAAGATATTAAAATATTTAATCTATATTATCTTCAAAATCTATATATTTATACTGGTTTTAATTGTTCTATTTTTTCGTGTTTTCTTTGTGATTTTTTCTTTGATTTTTATTTTAATGGTATTCAATGATTTTTTCTTCTAAAAATCATCATAATATCAATATTGGTTATTCTAAAATCTAATATGATGGTTCGTAGGTTGTAACTTTAAAAAAGTATTCAGGCTATATTTGTTTGTGACTCTATAATAATATTAAGTAAGTCAAGATTATAAATCTAGTAAAATATCATGTTTGGGACACTGGGTATAGTATATTGAAATTTATATAAATAGAATATCATTCATTTAAATGATAGTTTTTATGTTGTGTAGGATTCTTCTCAAAATGTAGAGAATATTAGAGAGTATAAATAGTTATTGTGGACTTGAACCAATATAAAAAATACTTTGTTTATATTTTAATTTATGATACACAATATCATGGATACTTCATGTTACTATTGATTCATTAAATTATATAATGTAATTGGACATATGTATGAAAAGATTTGAAAATTACTATTCATGAATGTCTAATATATTATTTTAACATATCTTGATCCATCACCTATTTCTAATCCATCACAAATTTTGCATCATCATTCAAAAATGTCCTAAAATTACCTCTTAGGGGGTAGTAATGATTGGAAAATATGTATGGTACAAAAATATTAGGTTACATAAATATTCTATTTTTTAGTGAGTAATCTTATAGAAATGGGATGATTGTATATTTCCCATTACTTAAGTAAGGATCATTTTTTACACAAGTACTAGAACCCTATCCCATGACCCATTCATATCATTAATTATCCATCCTAACCAAAAAATCTCCCATACAGGCTTCCATCATTTTAGACCCCATTATAGTTTGTTTCCAAGAACCCACTCACATTTCAGTTTTTGTTGCATTTCATTTTATAAATTCCATGTCAAATAATTATCTTATTTTTTAAAAAATCAATGTGTCTTGTTCCTTATAGAGTTATTTACATTAATAGTTTATAAATTTTTCTAAGTATAATGAGAATCCTGAGATAAAAAGAAATATTTATAACTATATCACTACAACCACAAATATATTTCAAGATGGTTTTATTGAATTTATTCATTGTCACATCCAACATCAAATGAGTGATGATGTTTTCTCAAAACATCCGCAATTACCATTGTATTAATCATTTTAAAGAACATTTAAATATCTACAGCGAAACATTTATCAAAGTATTAAGAAAATTGACAAGATACTAGTGGAAGTTTTTCATGGATAATATATTTAGTTGTTTTTAATTATCTAAAATACATTCCTTGGATAAATTAAGAATATATATGTGTATTCTGAAATTTGAGCATTTTTTCTATTTTTTATTCTTTATGGATTTTTCCATTTTGATAGGCTATTGATGTGGTGAATGAAAACTCCTTAATACAATTATATATATAGGTAACTACAAGTTAATACATATGAATATATATGTATTCATAACATATATATATACATATGAAAAAAAATATAAATACATATAATTATATACAATTTAATAATATTGTTCAATATTTATACAAATATTATATATAAATATGCACATAAATGTATATAAATATGTATAAAATGATATAAATATATATAAATAGATATATAGATATTTAAATATATATATGTCTAAATAAACACACACACACACACATATATATAGAAGGAAATATAACTCTGTATATATATGAGGATATAAACGTATATAAATATAAATATATACACCAACATAATATATGTAAATATAAAAAATTTATATAAAAAAATTTACATAAATATACATCAATACATATAAATATAAATATATCTATTTATAAAAATATTAATTAATTTGAACAAGCTTCTGTAAAAATATATATAATCACAAATAAATCTACTTAAATATACATATATACACAAATACATTAAAATATTTATATATATTAATATAACGAAAATTACATATGAATTGAAATACATATATATATTTATAAATTTAAAGAAATACATATAAATATAAATTAATATCTATAGGTATAAATACAAAAGAACAATTAAAAATAAATAAATATATTACTTTTATAGAAAACTAAAAGTCCCCAAACAAAACTAACACCTAGGAACCCGAGAGGGTCACACAACATCTCTCACCACTTGGATGGAAAAACATCCACTCAACATATTTTGTTACATATATTATTTTCTGAAGGAATAATTTCATGATGGTTCAATGACACAATTTGTAGTGGACCATGTACCTTAGAGGAGATGACCTGAAGTCATCAGTGGCTTCAGGAAATAATGACATGTAACTGGAATTATTTCTTCACCACCCCTATTAGTAATCATCATTGAGTGTTTCCAATATATATATTTCCTCACCTCCACTATGAATTGATGTATTCATATCCCTTATAACACACTGTCTATTGGAACCCCTCCATCCGAAAACATAAATCCTTTGGATAATAAGGAACAATGTTAGGTGATAAAATCAATTTCTCTTTCAAACATCCTATTTGTTGATGTCTACATGGAAACCCACAATACCAACTACCTTTCACATCAGAACATCTAACTAGACAAATTGTGATAATAGTCACAATGTGGGGAACCCTTCTTTTTTATATGAGTATGTATAGATGGTTAATGGTTTCTGGAACTCCCACCCATTTTTTGAGTATTCCCACATGGAATCACCAATTTCTCTCCATGTTGCTTCACATTCTTTTTATGTCAAGGAATTATCATTTTTCTTATCATAACAACATCCACCAGCTATTTTTCATGAACTCAGATTGGAACAATATGGAAATAAGTCCCCATATCCCCAAGGTCTCGTTCCAAAAGGTCCTCTCGAATAAAATACATCATTGATGGATATTAATATTACTATAATGAATGTATCATTCATTAAGAAATTATTCTCCACTCAAATTTTATCATGGGTATCCTAAAGGATTACAAGGTGACTTTACAACATAGATAAGTTAATAAATTTGTATAAATTATATATAAGTATATATTTATCTATATATTAACAAACACACATAGATATATATATATATATTAAGTAATAAGTAATAAATCACAAAAATATACATATCTATATATAAATATATATATATACAAAAACATAAATATTAAATCAAAAAAATATAGAATGACCAAAACAATTGAAACACCATCATATCGATAGGAATGTAAATATACACAAATATAAATATAAATATATATATTAATATATGTATACAGGTGAGGAATAGTTGGTCATATTATTAATATATATATATGTATTTATGTATGAATTCATGCATATGTTTGTGTGCTTATTTGTAAATATGTAAATATATAATTAATTACTAATAAATTATTAACAATGAATAATTAATAATTAATTCAGATTTTTAATAAAATCACTCACTACTTATTAGAATAGTCAATAATTAATAAATAGTAATTAATAATTGATAGTAACTATTTAATTAAATTTATAAATAATTATTTTAAATTACAATAAATATTGACCATTAATTTGTAAATAAAAAAACAAAATATTATTTAATATTATTTATAAGCATGTAAATTATGTTCCAACATGTTTTTAATTATCCTTTTTTTTATAAAGATTCAAATAAAAATCCATGAAATATAATAAGATTATAAAAAATGTTTTTTAAATATATTTTAGGCTTATTAGAGGTTTTAACCACCATTAACAAACTACTACTAAATAGTGACAATTTTAAATAAAATGTTATGAAATAGTTGTGGTTTTCTAAAACCATCAATATAAATTTAAAAAATGAATCATTTATCCAGGTATTAATATCAATTTTTTGGGTCAACAATATTTATTTGTCTATTTGGTGATGAGGGGATGATTTTACCCTTCCAAGGTAATAACAAAAGATATCTCTAAACATTGAATGTAATGGAACATCATAAAAAATTGCTATAATAGTTAACAGGGGAGTTCTATTTTTATTATTAAAGAATGTAGAATTTATAATATATACTGATGACACAAATATACATTCTTTTTGATGAAAAATCAATATAAAAATGTACTATATTTCAAAATTGATTTCATATGATAATGTTTGTTATTATGACATTAAATATTTTTCTCTATCGGTTCCACGACATGTTACTAGATGTTGATCAGTGCCTTCAGGATATTTGAACAAATTATATTAATATGTAGAATTAATGGGACACCAAATAAGTATTTATAGAATCTAATTAAAATTCAACGAATTTAATATCAATAATAAATTTTATTATCATCCTGTGGAGTAATAATTAGTCTTGTAAATATGATTGAATAAAAATAATTATATGATATTAATTATGAGAATATGTGAGTTGAATTGTATCTTTTATATATTTTTCATATTTTAAAAAATAAATATTTAATTATTCATGAGTTTTTTGAATAGATTTATATAAATATTTTTTATAGAATAGGAACATTCGCAAAAAAAAATTCTATTTCTGAAAAAATGAAAATTAGAGAAATTGAAAGTTTGTTTTTTCAATATTCATCTTAAATAAACCTTATTTTGTACTTCTTTGAACCATGTAAACTCAGGAAAAATAACCCATTTATTTTCAGTCACATAAATAAATTTCTCCACGATATGCATGTGTGATCATATCCTTCATAGATAAAAGAGAGTGAACAAAATTTATCCATCATGAAATCAACTTCTATGTCAGGGGATAAGTGCCACTTTTGATAGATTGGAAAACATTCAAGGAATAACATTTTAACAACAAATTGAACCAACCACATTTCAATTTCTTTTCAACAACAATGATTATAGAAATCATTTCAGCTTAAAGAGATGCAGTGGTTCCTCTTAGAACATAATGTCATTCTATTTCATTTCTAATATGAATTTTGAAAATCACACCATATCCAGAAGAACCAGGGTTTCATCTTGATGATCCATCTTTGTTACATTTGAACCATCCCTAAAATTGAATAATACACATTACATAAATGGTACCACAATCAGGAAGATAATTACCTATACAAAGAAAATGTTGTATCTTGATATGATCATGTCTTGAATTATCAAAATAACCATTTTGAATAGAATTATTATTTTTCACATAATAAATAACACAAAATAGTGCTGAATGTAAATATAGTGACTGATTATCATGAAATACATTTTATAGGTGGTCTATATCACATGAATAACTATAGATATCACCCTAAAAAAGTGACTATAATGATATATGGAAAGAGTTGTCTTAATGTATAAAATTATGATCTCATTGATAATGGTAGTGCATTGAAACTTTACTTCATAAACAAACAACTATCCATAATGATGTGGAAGTAACATAACATTGAAATATATGATCATTTTCAACTTTATTATAATTACATTTGAATCATTACAATCTGAAATTAATTTTCAAAAAATGATGACAATCATTTGTATACATCTTGGAATATATAACTCTCCATACAAGGAAATGTTTTCATGGGATAATCCATCATCAGATCAAACTATTGGACCACTTATTTATATTCCACATCACATCTTTTTGATAGATTATTTTTGAGGTTCTCTTCCCATTGGGTGTAGATTCCCAAATATAAATTCTATCTCCATTAATGAGAATACAATTCAAATTCATTTAGTTGATTTCAATAGGAGGCATTTCTAATTAATTACCCATTTGTTTCTTGATCTACACATTTATGTTAGGTGATGGGTCTGGAGAATTTATGATGTTAATAAGATTCATAATTATCCAATTATCTAATATGAATTTAATAGTTTCATTGATATTTTCTATTAGTGATGGTTATGTGATATAATGGAGAATATATCCATGTGGGAATTCTATATGGAACGGTACACATAATATAGATTCCTCACATTGATCAAGCATAAAATTAGATATATCAGAAATATATGTTCATACACATTGTAATTGATGAGTCTGCCAATGAAAATATGTCGTAAAGATTTTTTGAATTTTCATACATTTTAATTAAAAATGCATCCATAGTCAAATGAATAAAAACATTGTTTCAATAGGATTGTAATAAGACTTCTCTGAACGATTCTCCCAATTGACCTTAACCATAACCCAAACCACACCACCGTACAGACCCCTGACCCTGACCTTAACCACCAAAAAACCCCTGACCCAAACCATAACCCCAACCATGAAAATACCCCCCGACCCTAACACTAAACCTATCCCTATTCCAATCATATCACACCACTACCAATAATATTGACACTAAACCCCCAACCAAATCTATAATCCCAACCCTTCCACTAAATGTAACACTAACCCAAAACATGACCCTTACCCCCCGCCCCCCATGTTAACCAAAAATCTAAACCCAACTATAACCCTTACCATATCTATAACACATACCTCAACCATACCCTAACCCCAACACCCCCACCACCAACAGAAATCCTTGAACTAACCCCCAAAACCAAAAGTAACCTAAACCCCACCCTCTGTTCATACCCTCACACCCTAACCCTCACCATAACCCCCTGATCCAATCCACTTACCTGACATAAAAATTAACCCCACCGCCACCCACACCGACCCCAACCTTAACCTAAATCCTCTGACCCTAACCTCATACCCACTCTACCCCCCATCCTTAACCCCAAACCATATACCCCCAACCCAAAATATAACCCCCCCCCCCCTCCTCTAATGTTAATCCCTCCCCATTCCCCAAATTAATCTATACGTGTACCACAACACCATTCTTAACCCCCTATCTGGCCCTGATTACAGCTTTAGCCATAACCCTATCCACCGACCCTATGGTATTCATCACAAATAAAGATAGATACAAATATTGAAACTTCTTGATTAATTTAATGATTATGTAATGGTATTCCTCATATATAATTTATGTTAGGTCTTTTGATGATTTAATGTTAAAAATCCTAAAATCATATTACTGTCATGTATATAGGATCTAATTCATATAGCCTTGTTTTTCATATTTCATATGAATAGGCATCATTAATTAACAATTATATGATTCTTTTTTAATTATATATTCATTAATTTTATAGATCCTAATAAATTTCCATCAATTGAAAAGTAAAATGTTCTCATGGTACATGAATTGAATATGTTTTCCCCAATGTAATTATTTTATATGATGGGTCACTTAATGTTTCACTTGGATAGAGTAATCCTCTAGCATGTCCCTATACATTATAGATTTATGTACAACATTGAATAATGAGTGATGATTATAATGGGGTATGCCAAAAATTGAAGTCGTTTAGAAAGTTGTAATTCAAAGTTATATATTTTCTAAGAATTCAATAAATTATTTTATGAATACTTATAGATAGTAAAATTAAGTGGTCAACACAAATCTCATCAAATCAGATGACAATGGTTTTTGGGAAATTATAGATTATATTTTTTCACAAATATTATCATAGATCATGATAAGGGTCACATTTGAATTAAACATAATTATTTAGAGAATCACCATATATTGAAACTCATCAAGTAATTTTTAGGAATTTTATATAATTTCAATGGTTCAAATATTGATATCAAATAAATAAAAAAGATATTTTATAATATATTTTTTAGAATGTATGTTTAACTAGTCAACTAAAAACATAAATTCAATTTTAGAACAACATAAATGATAGGACTATGATTCCAAACATTATCTTATAATACTTAAATAAATAATATAAATATGATCTATAAAAAGTAACATAATGGAATCAATTCCATGAAAAATAATTGAGTTAAACTTGTGGGTGAATCGATTCATGTATTCTGTACTAAGGATAACTTTAAAATTTATGTGAATATGTCATAATTTTTCATCCTTGATAAAATATTGTATCCAGATTATATAACATTATATGTGATTTTGTTTCAATGTATGTGGGTTGATAATATGAGTAGACATAAAATTTAAGAAGATGTTTTTTTTGAAGTGGATTTCAGTAAGGAAGAGTACAATATTGAACCATTCATAACGGTATCTCAAACAGTATAATTATTTTTTGTAGATCTTGCAACAAATAGGTAAAAATTATATTATCGACAAAAACCACTACTGATATTGATTTCAACTCATTGAATGATGTCGATACCGTTAGGATTTAACAATAATTTCAAAGTGGTCCCAATGTAGATATAGTTTTGTATGTCCGACCATAATGTACATGAATGATTTTGATACTCGGTATAGGGGAAAAATACCATCAACCATTAACGAAAAAAATATAGTTCAATAATCATGTTATATTTATATATATAATGTTTTCCTCATATTTTTAGGTTTTCACTTATTCATTTTTGTACTATAAATTATAATTTAAACTTCTTTTGTAGATAATGGATTCATTATATTCGGATTCTCCCAATCCTAAAGAATATATTGTTTCCTAACATGTTGATTCTCCCAATATATATTAAATACATGCTTTTCTACTTGTCAATACTAAAAATGCTATGGAGAAATTTTTTGATGATTTTGAATTTGAGGAAATGGTGTACGGTTAACTAACAATGTCATATAGAAAATCATAATTTGGTAGCATGATGCTGTTATGAATAATAATTTGAAAAATTATAGAGGAATGAAATTAAATATGGGATATAATAAAAATTACCATCCTATTAACCACAAAATGAACATTTTCATTAGTTAATTTGTGGTAGCCACTCAAATATAGGTTTCAATTAATTTATATTGGGATACAAATATTGTGATCATGTATAGGGTACTAATTTATGAAGATTATATTGTATTGTTTTGATATGTTTGGTTTATTTTACTAGAAAATAAAATATTGAAACATTTATTTACAATTATTTCTCAAATTGAGAGTTGATTTTGAATAGATTAATATCAAAATAATTTTTAATTTATGCTCTCTTTAAATTTTATTCATTTCATTGAAACAGTTAACTCAAAACTTCATACCTGGGATGCCGAAGGGAATTCCTACCCACACCACCAAAAATTTCATCTCACATGATAAACCAAGAAACATTGTATTAATTTATATGACATCGTTATGTGGTATATTTCCAAATATCAATTTCATTGGTAAGACATTCCATGAAAATAAATTTAATAAGAAATTTAATTAAATAATTTTCAATTTAAGAAAATATAAAGGACTATTTAACAAATAGGAACATTTTTTAGAACCAATATACCCCAACCAAAATATTCATGGGATACACATGACTTGAAAAAATGGTATTCATTTTAAACATACAGAAATATATTTATTTACTAGGAAATAAAAATAATTATTATTTTCCCCATTTTATCTATAGATTGATAGATCAAAACACAAATCTAGTTATACCCTCATATCATGTTCTATGGAAAGAGGCTATATGAAAATATAGATACAATACAAATATATGATTAAAATAACAATTATGTGAATTATTTGTATGTATGAAATAATAAAAAATGTACTATAAATATATATTACATAATAATAATGGATTATTTTCATATATTTTTTAGCTATTTTATAAAATAAAATCATCATTGGTGGTACCAATTGAATGAAAACATTCAGTGGCCTTGATGCGACCATTACAGTATAGATGCATCAGGAGTGTGGGTTTTTGAGTTTATCCCCAAACATATAATGAGAAAAATATAATCATGGGGTAAAATTATAATATTATGATTGATATTTTAACACATATAACTACTCCACAAGGAAAACATAATTATTTATCTCAGATAATTGTGAAGTTATGGGAATGAATCAAAGATGAAAAATAGAAAAACAATAACCACTACATAAAGACCCCCCTTCATCATGGAGACTCATTAACCTTAAATGTCTACATTAACATTGGTAATATATTTTTACATAAGTATTTATACAAAATATAAACCAACAAGAGACTATTATCTTTCCAATAATAATATTCTAAATGGTTAAAATAATTTTGATTTATATCTTTCAAAAACAATTTATCTACATGTTGTGAGGGGAATAATGTATAATACCCATTGAGATATTCTTAAAAAAACATTTAGAAGATCATGTGAGTAATTTGATACCTATATCTCATGATCTGATGATTGAGATACATGTTTCCTATGAAGATCTATATTTTCAAACAGTCGAACCTGCTATAGGAACATGTGAGCCTTGGAAATTTTATAATATAAAAAAATATTTCAATAAAGAGATTTTCTACTCCAGATTATTATTTATGGAAAACCATTAGTAAATAATGAAACAAGCCTGAACTAAGAAATGTTATTATATTCCTAGAAATTGAAGGATAAATAAAAGGTAAAATAAAAATAATCTAAATGATTAACCAATTGATTTTAAATATCATCAGAATGTACAATTACCCTGTAAATTCGACATTATATTTTATTATTATTATAAATTCATGTGGATAGAATGTTCAAACATATTTATATGACCATAAATTATTTTATGATAAAATATATAGAGAGGAAAATCTTGTCCTTATTGGTAATAATAATGTTAATTTAATCATAAATCATGCATGTCTATGTTTCTTAGTTGTAAAAGTATATGTAATGTTATTTTTATGAATTTTTTACATAATAAATCTTCTATTTTGATAATTATAGTAAAATACTATTCATTTTTTCTTTAAGTGTCTATATATGTAATGGTTGAATTTAAATCCATGTGAACAGAAAATTGAAACCATTAGTCATTAAATAATTTCAATACAATAATGTTCATTAGAAGAAGAGGAATATATATAAAAAGATGAAAAACTAGATGTATGGTTTGAGAAAAACATACAGTTAAATTAATCTTCCTAATACAAATCTTTGTTGAAAAAACATGATAATTTAATGAATGAAAATATATTTTCATTCATTTCAATAGTTATAACCATATTTTTTGATGCACTAAATCTTCATTGAAATAAATTTGTATTCGACAATAATTTTTTAATTATTTTCAATGACTAGGTGATAAAAATATAAACAACACATTATGATTTTAATCAATTTGTAGTGCCCTATATAAACCATCATAAAAATATATATTATGTTATACACTTTATATTATGTTTTAATAAAAAATTATTATAGTTTAGTATTTAAATATTATAAAAAATATGGAATGAGGATTTTCCATCATCATATAAAGACAATAAAATTCTAAAAGTGGACATGTAATAGGGATTGTATACAAATTTTTCATTATCAAAATAAATATCAAAATAAATTATTTATTATTCTAAAAGATTATACTATGTTTGAAGCAAACAAATGGATATGTTTGTGGATATTGAATTTTGAAATTTATTAATGATTTCATATTCCATCATCACGATATCATCACTAAAGAGGGATTAATGATGATAATTATAATTACATTTAAAATATATAAGATTAATTTGTCTATTTATGTTTTTCATTTACTATTTTGAATTTCAATAGTCTACACATTCAAATAATGAAATTGGTTGGTCTATATCATAATTGGATGAATACATATTATCAGTGTGTATAAATATATCATGAAGATGCAAATTACTACTACTAATTTAGTTTATATTAGAATAATTTTTTCTACTTATTGGTTAATTTTATTACCATTTTTCTTTTATTGTTATTTACTTAATTATCAAAAATAGCATGAAAATATTACATCATTGTGAATCATTATTTCTTGGACTATCTTGTACTATATTAAGAGTTGAAATTTAATGTAGAAAATATTAATAATGTTGAATTTTTCATCAAGGATGATGACGATAGGAACTATTAAATATAGTTATAGAGCTATTTGTTCTTTAATTTATCCTTTTTTGTTTATAAGTATGTGATTTCTGTTCATAGATGAGTAAAAGTGAAAATTTTCATTATAAATTTATTTTTCAGTTAAAAATGTGTTTCAGTCATTGAGAACTATGTAAAAACCCTCATTTTTTATGTAAAAATAAAAAAAATTCCAAAGTCATTTTTGATGTGTAGTAATCATCGTCAAATACATCTATCTCATAGTGTGTGAAGTTTGACTCAAAGTGCCTGTTATTATTTAAAATTGATATTTTAGTTCAAAACCCAAGACATAAAATCAAAATTATGAAAATTAAATCATGTTTCTATTTAATCAATTTGATAATTATAGATAAATCATTTTTAAGTGAAATAATTGTCACGACCCGCCCTCGGGGTCCGTGCCGTGACTACCCCAAGCCCGCCTTCCATAGGCCTGGGGCTGGCGACTAGCACCAAGGCGTAAATCCCGGTAAAAAGGGAAGGCATTGCCTTTGAAAAGTAAACAAACACCACAGAGTAAGCAAGCGGAAAGTAAACACTAAACAAAAGCAGAGTACAACTGAAAGTGCGGAAAAGTAAATGGGCCAGTATACAAACCCAAACTGAAAGTAAAGTACAACTCGAAAGGGAAAACAACAACTGAAAAGTAAAAGCCGCTACACCGAGCTGTCCACTGGAAATCCCACCTGAAGGGTGGATACAGATAGATCCTCTGTTCCACGGGTCCCGCCGTTCGCTCCGAGCACGTCCCGCCTAGTGGTCCACCTCCGGGTACCGTCCCGCTCTGCAACCCTCAGCTAAGGTCAACGCTGTCCGTCGTCTGCAACAAACACAACGTAGTGCGGGAAAAGCCCGTGCAGGGGTGAGTATAAGCTACTCAGTAGGGACCCCGAGACCCCTGGAGGTCTCTCAAATCCACAAAGGATAAACCACGAAGAAAGGTACAATCATGAAGTAACAACCGACACTGCTTAGGTATATGCCCATACATATACCTAAGTCATCAATTTCAAATACGCTCCAACCTCCATGCCCAAGTACAACTCAGTCCACACAGGAAAGTAAACGTATTCCACCCAGGAAAGTAAACGTAATCCACACAGGATTGCACAACACAATCCACACAGGAAAGCAATAGAATTCAGCTCACACAGGTATACTTCTTCAAGGGACGATAACGATGATCTCTGATCCATCTAAGTCGTCGGACCCATGAAGAATCGATAGGTAACTAACCCCCGCAAAGACCCACACAGGATCGGGCCCACACAGGACCTGTAGGCGCTGGTTCACACAGGACCGCTGAGCGCAAGGACCCACACAGGATCGGACCCACACAGGATCGGGCCCACACAGGACCTGTAGCACTGATCCACGTAGGATCGCTGAGTGCTGTAGTCGTCGTCGTCGAATCCACACAGGATCTCTGTACTGTCGTCGCAGTCACAGTAACAGTCGCAGCCAGCACTAGGGTTCCCGCACACAGCAAGCTCGTTCGGAGGGTCCGCTCCACGAGCCGAGATGCTGATACATCAACTGTCACAAAGTCCAGAGTTGATGTATCCAAAAGTTCCATATCGTCAACAGGAACTCAACGCAACAGACGGCGCGTCGATCAGACGCCCGGTCTGAGAGTTATTGGCATTTTCGTCCCCGGGGCCCGGTTGGTTTTTAAGGCAAAACCAACCCGACCGTACTCCACCAGCGTCCAAACCTCGGGCGGAGTATGCCATAAGATCCGTCTCACTAAGAGGTACACAACACAGCTGACAGCACGTCAATCGGACGTCCGTAGTTCAAGATATGAGCGTTTCCGCTCCGAAGGCCCGGTTGGTTTCGTGAACGAACCAACCCGGCCGCACTCAAAGTAAACTGTAACCTTCAGTGTGATATACCGAAACGACCGTCTCGATCCAAGGATCGCGTTGTCACAGACCGTTCGTCAATCGGAGGTCCATGGATCATGTTATGGTCAAAAGACCTAAACTGATTCGAAACGGGGGGTCCGGGTCCGAGCTGACCCGGCCCGACCCCCCCCCCCCCTGGGTCGGCCCGGCCGGCCGGCGGCGCGGCGGTCTGGCGGCGGCGGCGCGGCGGCCTGGCGGCGGCGGCGCGGCGGCCTGGCGGCGGCGGCGCGGCGGCCTGGCGGCGCGGCTCCCTGGCACCGCACGGAGGTGGCATGCGGGGGGCAAAGCCCCCGCTTTCTTGGGATGACGGCGCGACTTATATGCCGCGCCCCTGTTTTTTTTACAAACCGCCCCCCCACGTGGGGGGCTTGATTGGCAGGAAAACGGGGGGCCGGCTGCCCCCCTCCAAAGGAACCGCCCCCCTCATAAAGAGGGGGTTTTGTGAGCTGGCCGGGGGATTAATTCCCCCGGTTTATTACCATCCGACCGGCCAGCTGGCAGGCCGGTTTTCTCCAACGGGACCAGAAATTCCGGTCCCCTCTTCGGCTTCCGACGCCGGCGGCCCGGCCGCTGGTCTTCTCATTCCGCCACGGCCCGGAACCGGCCGCAGTGTTCGTCGTCCGGCGTGGTGCGACGGCACCGCGCTCCTCCGCCGCACCTTGATTTCTTCAACGCGGCGCGACGGCGTCGCGTTCTTGATGATTCTTCCTCAGCGTGGCGCGACGGCGCCGCGCAAAATAATTGTACGATTATCCGCGTGGTGCGACGACACCACGCCACCTTGCTTCCACCTGCAAGAATAAACAACAAGAACGATGGAGGGGGTTCAGCCGTGTTCGTGCGGTCCGGCCCCCCTCACGTTAAATAATAACGCAACTTAAAATATTCAAAAGCCACACGTTAGACTTGCTAATTCCACGATCAAGAATAAAATAATTTAACAATAAACAACAACCCCTACCTCGGGTATAGGTTCGTAGATTTGACAACGTTCCACGGAAGATGACGTCGCGGAGGTCGGGCGTCGCGGTAGCCGTTCGTCAAATCTGATGACGAAGAGTTACGCCCGAAGAGATACGTCGTTGGAGAATATACTTATGTCGACGAAGGGAGTCCGAGGAGGAAGCGGCGTTCCCTCTCGTTGACACGGAAGACGAAGAAGAGCGGAGCGGTGTTCTTCGTCGGAACTTGAGCGTTCTTCGTCAAGTTCAAAGGTTCTTCCTGTTCTTCGTCAGAGTTGAAGAAGAAGAAGAAAAGCTCCCAAAAGCTCTCAAGGTGGCCAAAGTGTTCTAACCCATCCAAATAAAATAAGATCTTATTTTATTTACAAACCTAACATGAGAAATTCAAAGGTTTGAATTTCAAAAAGATTAACTCCAAAATTAAATAACTCAATTCATTAAGGAGGGGTTAAGGGAGTTGGGAGAAGATGAAAGGTTGGGAGCTTCGTGTGGGCCCCACCACACTTAATCCTCCCAAGGGAGGTTAAGTGGATGTGGGTCCCACTTCCAACCCCCTTTGGTAGGATTTAACAAGTTAAAATAAAATTTGTTCTTCACAAATTTTATTTAACTTAAACTAAAAACCCGAAAACTAACTTACAACCCGCAACAAACGCAACTTCCGAAAAGGTCTCTTTAAGCGAATATCGGCGCTGCGAGTTCATCGGTGCCCTAGGATTTCAATTCCGAGCAGCGGATCAAAAGTTAGGAATTTCCGCTCGTTCGTTCACTGAATGTACCCGAGCCAAACTTCGGAAATTGATTCCGGTCACTCCGGGCCTCGGAATCAGGTGCCGTCTGAAACCGCGCTCTTGTAAAATTCTAAAGAAAATTAAGAAAAAAAATTTCCCTTGAATTTTACGGGTCTTTACATTACTCCCACCTCAGGGCTTTACGTCCCCGTAATGATACAACAAAAACTAGGGAAACAAATGAGGGTACTGAGCACGCATCTGAGCCTCCCGCTCCCATGTGCTCTCTTGGAGATTCCCGTGCTGCCATCTGATGCGCACAAGAGGAATCGATCGCCCACGCAGGACCCGCTCCTGTCGATCCTCTATCTCCACCGGATCCTCCGTAAAAGTCGCCCCATCGTCAACGTCAAGCTCCCCATGGTCAATGATGTGCGTCGGGTCGTGCACGTATCTCCTCAGCTGAGACACGTGGAAGACGTCGTGCACCCGGTGCAACTGAGGTGGTAGATCCAGGCGATAAGCCACCTCGCCAACCCTAATGAGGACCTGGAAGGGTCCGATGAAGCGCAGAGATAACTTGCCGCCTCGGCCAAATCTCTGAATACCACGTCGAGGTGAGACCCGCAAGAAGACGTGGTCTCCATCCTCGAACTCTAGTGGCCTCCGCCTCCTGTCAGCATATGACTTCTGCCGGCTCTGAGCTGTCCTCATCCGCTCCTGGATGACCTGGACCTTCTCTGTCGTGGCCTGGACCATCTCCGGTCCCACCAGTGCTGACTCTATAGGGTCTGTCTTGCACAAAGGAGATCTACAAGGTCGGCCGTACAATGCCTCGTACGGTGCCATCCCGATGGTGGAGTGGTAGCTGTTGTTTTACGCAAAATCCACCAAGGGTAGGTGGTCCTCCCAGCTACGACCAAAGTCGAGGACACATGCGCGGAGCATGTCCTCAAGAGTCTGAATGGTCCTCTCCGTCTGACCATCCGTATGAGGGTGAAAGGCTGTGCTCAGACGTAGCTGCGTCCTGAACGCCTCCTGTAACCCCTTCCAAAGCCGGGAAGTAAAACGGGCATCTCGATCGGATACGATAGATGATGGCACGCCATGGAGACGCACAATCTCCTGAACATAGAGACGTCCCAAGCTCTCCACTGAGCCCTTCTCTCTGATGGGTAAGAAGTGTGCCGACTTGGTGAGTCGGTTAACAATCACTCAGATGGAGTCGTGACCTCTGGAAGTGCGTGGAAGACCAGTCACGAAGTCCATAGATATGCCGTCCCACTTCCACTCCGGAACCTCCAAGGGCTGTACCAAGCCTGCTGGTACCTGATGCTCTGCCTTCACCTGCTGGCAGGTGAGGCATCGAGAAACGAACTCTGCTACTGCCTTCTTCATGCCCGGCCACCAGTGCTGTCGTCTGAGGTCCTGGTACATCTTTGCCACTCCAGGATGTACCGCCAAAGGAGAAGTGTGAAACTCTCTCAGCACTTCCTCTCGCAAAGCGACTGGTACCATGGTACGTCCTCTGAAAAGGATGTCGTGCTCTGCTCCAAGGGAGAAACCATCAGGTGCCTGTCCCGAGGATATATGTGCACGTCGTGTCTCACAGTCAGCATCCTCACGCTGTGCCTCCCTGACCCGCTGTAGTAGTGGAGGAGTGACTGTGAGAGACTGGAGGAAGGCTGCTCCATCTCTATCCACGAAGGATATCTGCAAAGAGGCTAGCTGCTCTGTCGCCTCCTCAAGTTGCTGAATGCCCGTCCTCCTGATAAGGGCATCAGCTACTACGTTCCCCTTCCCAGGAGTATAGACTATCTCAAAGTCATAGTCCTGGAGGAACTCGAGCCATCGCCGTTGTCTCAGGTTCAGGTCCTTCTGCGAGAAGATATACCTGAGACTCTGATGATCGGAAAAGACTGTAAAGCGCTCGCCCATCAGATAGTGTCGCCATGTCTTCAGAGCGAAGACCACTACTGCTAACTCCAGGTCATGGGTAGCGTAGTTCTGCTCATGCGGCCTCAACTGAAGTGATCCATAGGCGATCACTGCCCGCTCCTGCATCAGAACACATCCGAGTCTGGTCCCTGATGCATCGCAGTAGACTACGTACCCTAATCCCTCCTTAGGCAACATCAAGATAGGTGCGCTAGTCAATCTCTGTCTCAGCTCCTCGAAGCTCTGCTGACATTTGTCTGACCATACGAAGGGTTTCCCCTTCTTCGTCAAAGCTGTGAGTGATTCCGCAACTCTAGAGAAATCTGGCACGAATCTCCGATAGTATCCAGCTAGTCCCAAGAAACTCCGAACCTCAGTCACGCTCTTGGGTGGCTCCCAAGCTAACACAGCCTCAATCTTCACGGGATCCACTGCAACTCCCGCCTCAGAGATAACGTGTCCCAAGAAGTGGACCTCACGTATCCAGAACTGGCACTTCGAGAGCTTACCATAAAGCTGGTGCTCTCGGTGTGTGTCTAGTACAACTCGCAAGTGATAGGCGTGCTCCTCCTCTGTCGTAGAGTAAATCAGAATGTCGTCGATGAAGACCACGACAAACCGATCGAGGTATGGCTGAATGATCCTGTTCATGAGAGCCATGAACACTGCTGGAGCATTGGTTACACCGAAAGGCATAACCAAGAACTCATAGTGGCCATACCGACATCTGAAGGCTGTCTTCTGCACATCCTCGTCTCTGACTCTGAGCTGATGATAGCCTGACCTGAGATCTATCTTCGAGAACCAACGTGATCCATTGAGCTGATCAAAGAGGTCATCAATCCTCGGTAGCGGATACTTGTTCCTCACTATCACCTGGTTCAGGCGACGATAGTCAACACAGAGTCGCAATCTCCCGTCCGCCTTCTTGGCGAACAAAATCGGGGAAGCCCAGGGTGAAACACTGGGTCGGATGAACCCCTTGCCCTGCAAGTCCTCCAACTGCACCCGTAGCTCTCGAAGCTCGGCGGGGGCCATCCGATATGCTGGAGTGGATATCGGGGCTGTCCCGAGGTACAAGTCAATATAAATGTCTACCTCTCTGCGAGGAGGTAGCCCTGGAACATCGTCGGGAAAAACGTCCGCAAACTGATCCACCACTGCAGGAAAACCAGGACTCCGCACGTCAACTGCTCCAAGGATAAGGCTAGCCAACTGATGAGTGATGGGCTGTCCTCTCCTTCGCGGAAGTCCATCCTGTGCTGCTAAGGCTCCCTTCTCGCCGGTGAAGGTGAACCTGCTCCCGTCGGTGCGTACACATCGCACCTTGCGCCTAAAACAGTCAATCTGTGCATGGACCGTAGATAGCCAATCCATGCCCAAGAAGACGTCATAAGGCCTCGATGCTACTACAAGAAGATCCCAGCCAAAGCTCTCGCCTCCTAGAGTAAGCTCACACTGCCGGCACCAGTGTGTAATCGTCGAGTCTGCTCCCGTAGGAGTCTCTAGCCGTAAGGATCGAGCCAACGGCTCTGTCGGAATCTCCGAGCTCCGAACAAGGCCAGTGGCTATGAAAGAGTGACTCGATCCTGTGTCTATAAGAACTACAGCAAGGGTGGAATAGACACAGATAGTACCTCAAATCATCTCGGGTGCGCCGTGGTCGTAGGCATCTGCTGCCTGGAGCTGTGCCTGTCTCTGCCCGCCAGCTCCCTGTTGTCGGGGTGGACCTCCTGGTGGTGGTGGCAGCAGAGCCTCAAAGCGTCGCCCACCACCGGCTACTCATCCAGCTCCTCTGCCTCGTCCGCCTCCTCCCTGCGGACCGCCACGGCCGGCCCTCTGCCTCTGCCGCGGTGGTCCCTCAACCATCTGCTGCTCCTCGGCACGGCGGGTCGGGCAGTCACGAGCCATGTGGCCCTGCCCGCCGCACGAGTAGCACTGTCTGCCTCTCGTATGACTGGCTCCGCGCTGTGTGCCCCACACTGCTGAGCCAGTGTCCTGAGGACGTCTGCCCGAAGGTCTGGTCTGTCTGGACCCCTGATTCATCCGTCGACTGCCTGCTGCAGATGAATCTGCCACGTGCCGCCCTGCGGTGGGTCGCTGTGCTGGTGTAGACTCAGCAAGGAAGCTCTCGATCAGAAGGGCCCGCTCCAGTACTCCTGTCTGAGTCGGTATGCTGAGGGAGATCAGCGATGCCCTGATCTCGTGTCTCAAACCCTGCTCGAAGGTCCGGGCCCGGAAGAATGGGTCCCGTACCATGTCGGTCGAGTAGCGCGAGAGATCGGTAAATCTCGCCGAGTACTGAGCGACTATCATGCTGTCCTGCCGCAGCTGAAGAAGCTCCTAGATACGCACCGCACGAAGGGTGGCTGGGACGAACTCCGAGCGGAAGAGGCTCTCAAAGTCCGTCCAAAGTAGAGATGCCTCATCGTGCACCTGGAGCATCAGGCTCCACCATCATCCTGCTGCTGCGTGTAGTAGGCTCGCAGTGAGGATCACCATGAGGTCTGCTGGTGTCCTCACTAGCCTAAACACTCGAACCACTGCCTCCAGCCAGTCCTCTGCTTCCTGGGGATCCGTCTCCCCGCGAAACCTGGGCGGTCGCTGGCGCTGAAACTCATGCAGTGCGCTGAGGCGACGTGCATCGTCAGCGGCTGCGGCTGGAAGCATCGGGGGCTCGGTGGGTAGAGCTACCGCCGGTGCCACTGCTGACAAAGGGCCCTGCACCAAGGCCTCGTCGCTCGGTGGGCTGTCGTCACGCTCGACTCTCGGAACCCTAGCTGGCTGCCGTCGTGGGGCCATCCTGAAAAGGAAACAGGTGCGCCACGGTCAGAACAGTATACCTGGTGAGCTGATATAAGTAATCAAAAAGAAAACTTTGAAACACACACGCAATCAATGTTTTCGTGCATTAAGTCGGAAATCAGAAGTCAGGGTCCTGGTGTACGGATACGTCGGCCGCCGCACCAACACTGGACTCCCTGGACTGATAACCACACTCAATACGCTAAACATTATTGCTTCACATAGAAAAGATCAGAGTTCACGGTAGAACCGAACTCCTTTGATACCAATTTGTCACGACCCGCCCTCGGGGTCCGTGCCGTGACTACCCCAAGCCCGCCTTCCATAGGCCAGGGGCTGGCGACTAGCACCAAGGCGTAAATACCGATAAAAAGGGAAGGCATTTCCTTTGAAAAGTAAACAAACACCACAGAGTAAGCAAGCGGAAATTAAACACTAAACAAAAGCAGAGTACAACTGAAAGTGCGGAAAAGTAAATGGGCCAGTATACAAACCCAAACTGAAAGTAAAGTACAACTCGAAAGGGAAAACAGCAACTGAAAAGTAAAAGCCGCTACACCGAGCTGTCCACTGGAAATCCCACCTGAAGGGTGGATACAGATAGCTCCTCTGTTCCACGGGTCCCGCCGTCCGCTCCGAGCACGTCCCGCCCAGTGGTCCACCTCCGGGTACCGTCCCGCTCTGCAACCCTCAGCTAAGGTCAACGCTGTCCGTCGTCTGCAACCAACACAACGTAGTGCGGGCAATGCCCGTGCAGGGGTGAGTATAAGCTACTCAGTAGGGACCCCGAGACCCCTGAAGGTCTCTCAAATCCACAAAGGATAAACCACGAAGAAAGGTACAATCACGAAGTAACAACCGACATTGCTTAGGTATATGCCCATACATATACCTAAGTCATCAATTTCAAATACGCTCCAACCTCCGAGCCCAAGTACAACTCAGTCCACACAGGAAAGTAAACGTATTCCACCCAGGAAAGTAAATGTAATCCACACAGGATTGCACAACACAATCCACACAGGAAAGCAATAGAATTCATCTCACACAGGTATACTTCTTCAAGGGACGATAAAGATGATCTCTGATCCATCTAAGTCGTCGGACCCACGAAGGATCGATAGGAAACTAACCCCCGCAAAGACCCACACAGGATCGGGCCCACACAGGACCTGTAGGCGCTGGTTCACACAGGACCGCTGAGCGCAAGGACCCACACAGGATCAGACCCACACAGGATCGGGCCCACACAGGACCTGTAGCACTGATCCACGTAGGATCGCTGAGTGTTGTAGTCGTCGTCGTCGAATCCACACAGGATCTCTGTACTGTCGTCGTCGCAGTCACAGTAACCGTCGCAGCCAGCACTAGGGTTCCCGCACACAGCAAGCTCGTTCGGAGGGTCCGCTCCACGAGCCGAGAGGCTGATACATCAACTGTCACAAAGTCCAGAGTTGATGTATCCAAAAGTTTCATATCGTCAACAGGAACTCAACGCAACAGATGGCGCGTCGATCGGACGCCCGGTCTGAGAGTTATTGGCATTTTCGTCCCCGGGGCCCGGTTGGTTTTTAAGGCAAAACCAACCCGACCGTACTCCACCAGCGTCCAAACCTCGTGCGGAGTATGCCAAAAGTTCCGTCTCACTAAGAGGTACACAACACAGCTGACGACACATCAATCGGACGTCCGTAGTTCAAGATATGAGCGTTTCTGCTCCGAAGGCCCGGTTGGTTTCGTGAACGAACCAACCCGACCGAACTCAAAGTAAACCGAAACCTTGAGTGCGATATACCGAAACGACCGTCTTGATCCAAGGATCGCATTGTCGTAGACGATTCATCAATCGGAGGTCTGTGGCTCATGTTATGGTCAAAAGACCGAAACTGATTCGAAACGGGGGGTCCGGGTCCGGGCTGACCCGGCCCGACCCCCCCTGGGTCCGCCCGGCGGCGCGGCGGCCGGCGGCGCGGCTGCATGGCACCGCACGGAGGCGGCATGTGGGGGGAAAAGCCCCCGCTTTCTTGGGATGACGGCGCGGCTTATATGTCGCGCCCCTTTTTGTTTACAAACCCCCCCCCCCCACGTGGGGGGCTTGATTGGCAGGAAAATGGGGGGCCGGCTGCCCCCCTTCAAAGGAACCGCCCCCCTCATAAAGAGGGGGGTTTTTGTGAGCTGGCCGGGGGATTAATTCCCACAGTTTATTACCATGCGGCCGACCAGCTGGCCGGCCGGTTTTCTCCAACGGGACCGGAAATTCCGGTCCCCTCTTCGGCTTCCGACGCCGGCGGCCCGGCCGCCGGTCTCCTCGTTCCGCCGCGGCCCGGAACCGGCCGCGGTGTTCGTCGTCCGGCGCGGTGCGACGGCACCGCGCTCCTCCGCCGCACCTTGATTTCTTCAACGCGGCGCGACAGCGTCGCGTTCTTGATGATTCTTCCTCGGCGTGGCGTGACGACGCCGCGCAAAATAATTGTACGATTATCCGCGTGGTGCGACGGCACCACGCCACCTTGCTTCCACCCGCAAGAATAAACAACAAGAACGATGGAGGGGGTTCGGCCGTGTTCGTGCGGTCCGGCCCCCCTCACGTTAAATAATAACGAAACTTAAAATATTCAAAAGCCACATGTTAGACGTGCTAATTCCACGATCAAGAATAAAATAATTTAACAATAAACAACAACCCCTACCTCGGGTATAGGTTCGTAGATTTGACAACGTTCCGCGGAAGACGACGTCGCGGAGGTCGGGCGTCGCAGCAGCCGTTCGTCAAATCCGATGATGAAGAGTTACGCCCGGAGAGATACATCGTTGGAGAATCTACTTATGTCGACGAAGGGAGTCCGAGGAGGAAGCGGCGTTCCCTCTCGTTGACACGGAAGACGAAGAAGAGCGGAGCGGCGTTCTTCGTCGGAACTTGAGCGTTCTTTGTCAAGTTCAAAGGTTCTTCGTGTTCTTCGTCATAGATGAAGAAGAAGAAGAAAAGCTCCCAAAAGCTCTCAAGGTGGCCAAAGTGTTCTAACCCATCCAAATAAAATAAGAGCTTATTTTATTTAAAAACCTAACATGAGAAATTCAAAGGTTTGAATTTCAAAAAGATTAACTCCAAAATTAAATAACTCAAGTCATTAAGGAGGGGTTAAGGGAGTTGGGAGAAGATGAAAGGTTGGGAGCTTCGTGTGGGCCCCACCACACTTAATCCTCCCAAGGGAGGTTACGTGGATGTGGGTCCCACTTCCAACCCCCTTTGGTAGGATTTCACAAGTTAAAATAAAATTTGTTCTTCACAAATTTTATTTAACTTAAACTAAAAACCCGAAAACTAACTTACAACCCGCAACAAACGCAACTTCTGAAAAGATCTCTTTAAGCGAATATCGGCGCTGTGAGTTCATCGGTGCCCTCGGATTTCAATTCCGAGCACCGGATCAAAAGTTAGGAATTTCCGCTCGTTCGTTCACTGAACGTACCCGAGCCAAACTTCGGAAATTGATTCCGGGCACTCCGGGCCTCGGAATCAGGTGCCGTCTGAAACCACGCTCTTGTAAAATTCTAAAGAAAATTAAGAAAAAAAATTTCCCTTGAATTTTACGGGTCTTTACAATAATAAACTTATTTTCTATCCGACATGGGGTGTGGATGAGAAGACTTATAATTTGTATTTTTTTAATTCATATTTTAGTGAACAATACATGTGAGGAAATAAAATCCAATAAAACATATTCATAATAACATATTACATTAGTAAAATGATATATACATATTTTTGGATGTGTACACTTTATTTATACATTAATTTGTCACATTGTATGACTAATATGGCTCAAAAAATGTTCTTTCAGCTAAAAAATGATTTGAAAGAACCACATGTCACTAATAAACCATGAAATAGTTCATGGATTGTAATGTTACTATATTATTATGATCCATAAATCAGTTATAATGTTTTAGAATCATCTTTACATCTATCTAGCACATATTTTGTCAAGTACAACTCAATGTGTATGTTTTTTTGTTTAAAATTACTTTTTACCTAATAAAATGTGTTTCGCACAAAAATTGAAAAAAATTATCATGATATTGTTAAAATTTATCATAATGATCCCTAAGTCATATTTTATATTTACAAATAATCTTAATTTCAATTTGACACACAGTATAACTGGTACGAAATTATATGTATTTCATCATTTTAAAAGCACATATTAGTTCAAAAAATATGTCACCCACTAAAAATAAATAAATGAAAGACTTAATGTTTTAATGTTATAGGAAAAATTTCCACTAGTCATTTTTAGGATGTAATAATCAATATCATTTCAATCTAACAAACAATGATGTTGATATGACTCAAAGTTCATGTTTAAAAAACAGTTTTGTTCATAGAACATGATCATATTTCCTTGATTATTATGGAAAATTACCCCTTAGAAATTGGTGATTTTTAGGAATTAGTTACATATTAATCTGAGACATGGTTTGACATGTGTGACTCTAAATTTATATTTATTTAAAACTAAATTTTTTTAAAAAACACTAAAGTCATTCTCAAAACCAATAAAAACATTAATATTTCATTAATATTATAGAAAAATAATCCGAAAATCCTTTGTAGCATATAATAATATTCCAAAACTAAATATTATACATGTTGTGACTGGTATGACACTAAATATGTTTTTTATGTTTAAAAATAACATATTAGTTAAAAAATATGTCACTTCATTTCAAAATGATCCGCAGAGTGACCAATATGACTCAATCTCTGTGTTTTCAATTAAAAATTTTATTTTTAGTAAATATATGTGTAACTCATAAAAAAAATTAAAACACACTTGTATTATCATTATATATTATTAAATCAAACTGTATGTCATTTTTGATGTGTAAGAAGTAACCACACATCAATTGGACACACGTTGTGGTAGGTATGACTCAAAGTGCATGTTTTTAATTAAAATTTACATTTTAGTTCAAAACACATGTAAAATAGTAAATAATTATTAAATCAACTAATATTTTATTTTTAATTTCATAAAATTATTCATAAATAATTTTTTACATGTAATAATCAACCATATAACAATCTGACTCATGTTGTGACCAGTATGACTCAAGGTATCTATATTTTCTCAAAATTTACATTTTAGATCATAATAAGTTATTCATATTCAAAAATAATTTTTCAGGATAATATTATAATTTTTAAGCATTATAAAAATGATATACAATTCCTTTTTAAGTGTATTTATCAACTACATATCAATTTGATATAGTTTGACCAATATGACATTAAGTGTGTGTTTTCAAATTAGAAATAAAAGTTTAGTTAAAAACATATGTCACTAATTGAAAACTTAGAAGTAATTGTTTTATTAATTTGATGAATTTGTAAAACCATCCATATGTCATCATTTTTTATTAGTAACCAAACTCACAAAAAACCAGCACACGGTGTGACAAGTATTACTAAAAGAATGTGTTTAGAGTTTAAAAATGATTTTTAGTTAGAGATGTGTTTCAATTACTGAAAACCAATAAAAAAATATTATGATCATTATATTTTACTGAAATACTCAATAAATAAATATGGTTATTTTAAAACTAGTCAAACATGATTTTGAATCAAGGTGTGATTTGTAAATCTAGAATTGCATGTTTTTTTTAAACGAAATGGAATTTTATTTAAAAACAAACATCGGAGAATTTAAACTCTAAAAATTTTCTGGATCATCTTGATACATTATAGAAATTTTATTGAAATAATTTTAATTTGTAGGAATTAACAACATATTAATCTAACCCATGGTGTTCCTGGTATAGCACAAAGTGTACGTTTTCCGTATAAAAAATAAAATTTTAATAATTTAGTCTTTCATATTTATTTTTAATTTATATCCTTAAAATTTTATAAAGGGAATATTTTTTCATATATTTACACTATTTTTATCAAGCTGTAGTTGTTTGATCAAAAAGTTTTACATGAGAAGACTCTATTGATAAGTGGTATTGGTTTAAAGACAATATGGCATTAATTACTTTAAATTTGTTAATTTTTATAAATAATTGTACATACCAATATAACTATATAGAACAATGCTTGTAATGAACAGAATATTGTTTTTTATTATATATGAATGTAAATTTAATTGAATTTAAAATTTTCATTTTCAACTGCAGTGTACTATAATTTTAGTATCTCACTATTACGACATGGAATTATTAAAATTTTGGAATAACATTGATAAAGGTTATCATTATCATAGATAAAAAGAGTAGATAATGTATTTCATTTTTCATCTCTAATTTTTTTTGATAGAGGTCCCCCTTTTTTAGGGATAAAATTCAATGATCATGAAAACCCTTTAACAATGATTTTTTATGCATATGAAGGGACCTTTTATCAAATAATTTTTAGAATTGATAATTATTTATGTGTTTTAATGGATCTGAAAACATCCTTATCCTATGAATGAAACATAATCTATAACATACATCATAAATTGTAAACACTATGTTCAAAATACCATATCATATATCCTCTCACCTTAAAAATATACATATAACAAAATATATCATAAATTCTTACCTATAACTAAAAAACTATTATATTCTGAACTAAAACCTATAACCCCCCCAAAAAATACTTAATCCCTCATACAATAAAACTAAAAACATAAACACAAAATTTGAATTATTCATAAACAAACTATGCCTAATCTCAATCTTATATCCACAATACAAATAACCAAATCAGCTAGACCAAAATACCATACCCTTAACCTAAAAAATAATAAAACAATACAAATAACCTAAAAAATTCTAAAACAAAATATAACCCAGTAGATAACCAAATCTATAAATGACAACCTAAATCATAGACACAAAAACTCTAGACCCTAACTTGTAAACATAAAATTGATCCTATAGTCAAATATATATTTTTAAATTATAATCCTAAATATAACACAATCATAAACTTAATCCTCAAATTATAACCTAAATCATAATAACAATATCCCTAGAATATAACTCATAACATTAAATCAAAACATATCACATACCAAAAATTAATCCTTAAATAAATCCCTAAAACTAAAATTGAAACAACATCTTAAATCCTAAACACAAAATCCATAAGATGATAAGGATTTAGATTATAGTTGGGGTATTATGATTGGTTTTTGGTTATACATATTCATAATATTTAATATGTATTTTAGGATCTAGGTTTAGTTTTAATGATAAATGATAGGATTTAAGGTATAGTGGATTTTATGTTTAGAATTTAGGTTTTATATTTGGGATGTTGGTTTTTGTGTAGTTTAAGGGTAAATTTTTTGGAGGAATGTGTATTTCCATTTATCATACAATAAGATATATTTTTTTGGGTGTCTATGTTTTGTCCTAAAATTTATTATATAGTTTTAGTTATAGATTTTTAATTTAAGATGTTTTTTATTTATATGTTTGGTTTAATTATTATGGTTATGTTGTTATGTTCATAGGGATTTAGTGTTTTCAATTTAGGATGTAGGTTTCTGATCATGATTAGTGTGTAGGTTAAGGATTATATATTATTTTTTTTATTTTTAGGGTATAGGGGATAATGTGATAGGTTTAAAATTTAAATGTTTTAGTTTATAAATTAAGATGTTTTCTTGTAGGTTTTATTTTTCAGATGTATTTTGTATTATAAGTTTTGTTTCGAGGTTTGGGTAATGTGTTAAGATCTATGGGTTTTGATTTTATTAGATATTGGATATATTATAGTTGTTCATTTTTGGATTGTTTTATAGGATTCATTTTTCAATTTAAGATGGAGTATTGTGTGAGGTTCATAAAATGATCATGAAGCCTTTTAGGTGTAGAAAAGTGTAGATTCTATTCTACAACCTAATTAAAAATTCTAAAGCCAATTAAAATTTACACATAACCACTTAAAATAAACTAAACTAATAAATAAAACTTAAATATAGTCACAAAAATTCTCTAGAAACCTAATCCATTACCGATAACATAAATCCCAAACACAAAATCCCCTATAATATAACTAACAGTTGATAACCATAAAACTAAACATATATCCCAAAAATAAATTTAATTCTTAACCCACTCACCAATCCTATTTAAACACCCACATCATAAATTTTAATTACCAATGACTCTAGACATTATCAACTAAGCCATATCATTAATACTAATAATATAACCAAAACTGTACATAAATTGAAATCATATAATCCAAAATACTTCTTAAATTATATAAAACAAATCTATACATAATCCCTATCATATAACCAAAAGCATAAACACATAATAACCTAAACATTAACAACTCACCCATATCCTTACACTATTCCAAAAAACCCAATCCTATATGTTAAACCTAAATCCTACTCCCCCTACTGTAACACATAAATTTTAAGGTGTGTCCTATAGCCTACATTCTAAACACCAAATACAATAGCCCATGACACCTATCCCATAAACATAAACCATCCCAATGTACCAAACCTAAATTAAATCCTCCACCTAACCTCTAATCCTTAACACACAATTATAAATAATATACACCATAGACCTTTGACCTTAACACAAGACACATAAAAATAGATCTAACCATATTACCAATAAATCAATTAAAACATAAAAATATATATTAGAATGAGTTCCTAGGATATGTCTTGGTATGCTAAAACACAAAATCTCCTAGACCTTTACACCGAACGCATATCCATTATAGTAAACCTATAAACCAAATTTAAATTTAAATCTCATCCTACTCCCTAAACCTGATCTCAATCCTACATCATAAATCCTAAAACATCAATTTCCCTAGAACATGACACCTAACATATATCCCAATCTACATATTAATTACATACCAATAAATTTAAATGCATCGTAAATTCTAAATAGATAACTCAATTTACATCATAAATAATACACAAATATAAATAAACCTAAATCTTAAATTATAAAAAGCAACATGCATCCTAAACATTATCCTAACCTATATCATACAACTAAAATTAAAATAACCTAATCCCATATACCTTATGATTCAGTACCTAATAGTAAAACTAAATTGATAACTCAATCATAAATTATTCATTAACATATTCCCAAATTTAAATCTCGTATTTAATCCTCAACATTCACCAGAAACCCTATCTCGATGATATATCATAAATCATAGACACAACCCCCCCCCCCAAATGACATTACACCTAGTGTACTATCCATATAATTGTACCGAACCAAAATCATAGTGACCTGAACACCAAACCCCCAACCTTAATCATAAACCCAGAACATAAACTACATTTTAATTTGTAAACCTATAACCCAGACTACAAAAAAGATTCTAAACCCATAACTCAAAATTCTTCTCAACAAAAAAACTATATAACCCAATATACATCTATAATACTAAACAAAAACCCAGAGCCCAAACCGCATAATACACACCATAACTTCTAAATCCATAAAATCTATCTACATAGATTTTAACACCTAACCCCTAAAAATAAAACTAAACCAAAAGACGAATATAAATTAATCCTTAATGAATTCCAAAAATACAATCCTCAACATATTCTCTAAACCTAATTTGAATGTTATCTGTTAATCCCTAAACCCCAATGCCTGATTGACCTTAACACCTAACCCCTAACCATACAAAAAAATTAATTGCTAACCCATAACCTACATCTGAAAAAGAAAATCTTATAGACAATAACAACTAAACCAAAACCGTAGACTAAACCAATAACTCAAACCAAATTTTAGTCCTTAACTAACTCCATAAATCGTAACATCGATCCCATTATATTTAAACTATATTTAAATACGATAACTAAATTTAATCCTAATCCTACACCCTAATCCTAATACATAACCTTAAAAAATCCAAAACCCCAAATCTAATGTAACATAACACAGAACCCATAATAACAAAACTAATCTAATAACCCAAAACTAATTGTCAACATCAAAAACCTACTCCCTAAACCAAATTCAACACTATTACTTAAAATCATAAAAAACCAAACCCCCCATGAACATAAAACCTAAACAATAATTCAAGCTACATCATAAATTGTAGTCCTACAACCCAAACAACACCATAAATTCTAAAAACACAACTCTAAATACATCTTAAATTATATACGTACGTAATTTTAAATTAATATAATATTTTAAATGTAAAACTATAACCCAAATATATATTCTTAATACCAAACCTACAAGTGAAATACTAGGAAAATAATCCCTTATGCCTTAACAACCAATCCATTAGCTTAAAAATTAATTGATTACATTATCAAAAAAATTTCCTCAATCTACTACATAATCATATTCCATATATTTCATCTTGAACCTACTACCTAAACCAAATCCAAATAATATATCATAAATCCCAAACACTAAAGCCCCTAGAACATGGAATGCAATGAATATCCTTATATCTAAACACAATACAAAGACCCAAACCAAAACACCTAAACATTGACCATAAAAAACCTATAACCAAGAGTACATCATAAATACAAAACTATAACATTATCACCATGTTATATTCAAAACATGTAAATCAAACTATATCATCATTTATAATCCAATATAACCCAAATAATATCATAAATTCTAAACCAAAACCTATAACCAAATATTCATTATCAATATTCTATAATTTAATCCATAAACACCTATTCCCCTAAATGTTAACACATAACCCATAAGCTTATAAATAAAATAAAAAACAAAATCCTAAATTAATACTTAGTCTACTATAAAATCCAACTATTATTGCCTCAAAATTTCACTCCTAGATCCATTGTAATGAATCATAAAATTTTAAAATTTGGCATTGATACAAATAATGGTGACCAAATTTCACTCATAAAAATCATAATACATAATATGGAAACCTTTGATCAAATAAATATGTGAGGAATAATTATATTTAGATTTACTAGTTAATTAGGACACACTTACAAAATAATACCCATGTCATTTATTGTGAATTATTCCCATTATACCGATAGTCTATTTTTTTAATACTAAGTCTTCATCAATACTCCTAGACATATTTAATCCATCTTTAATGTGTTTAAAGATTTAATATGAGAAAAAATATCAATAAATATATATAAATGAGCAATAAGATCCATTAGTCCATTTTAAAACTATTTAATCATAAAATAATGTTTGTCTTTACTATAATAATAATTTGTATCTATTAATCCTTTAATTTCACATGAAATAAAATATAATAACAAATTATTTTCATAAAAAAATTATAATAAATCATAAAAAATAAATTAATAATCATGATATTTAATTTAGAAAATATTTGACTCCTTGAAAAAGATTTCTTGAAAACAAAACTTTTAACTCGAAAGTGTGTTATTAATCCTTTAAAATAGATAATAATTATTTTAACTTGTGAAATAAAAATTTATCTATTATAATTCATTATTAAGGATTGAAAATTCATGTATCTTACATGGGGTATCATTTTCATTCAACTCTATTAATATCTTTTCAAAATACCCAATGTATTAGAGTGCTATATCGAGCTCAGATGTTCTTTGTTTAAAATTGAACCACCATTTATTTTTTTATTGTATACTATCATCCTTGTTTAATAAGATAACCACATATACGTGGTTTATAATAAAACAATTCATTATCATAAATAATTCCCAGTAATCATAAATAAATTATAACACATAAAAGCAAGCATAGAAATATTCATTACACCCAAAATAAAAATATATGTGGATTTTGAAATATAAATTCAATATAAACCCATTTTTTAAATAATAATAATAAAGTGAAATAGTTGTTTTATTTGAAGATAAATACAAATATCGTAATGTAATATAAACATTAGAAAATCATTATAGATGTGGGAAAACCTTTTGATGTTGTATACACCAAAATAGAACATTTTTACCTTTTGAAAAAAATTTATGTATTAAATAAATAAAAAGTTTTATTTTTAAATCTAATGATATAAATTAAATAGTGACATAAAATATCCTTTATTATTTATTTATTTCCAGAAAAATATATCCATAAAATATTTTTAGAATATAGTCATGAATAAAATGTTTTAGAAAATTAGTATTGAGAACATTTCAGATGAGGTTCAAAATATAAGTTGTATCTTACCACAAGTATGAATCATCATATTAATTTTTGTAATAATTTTTAATAGTAAGAATATGTTCAATATTTAACTACAAAAAGTACATTTGACATATTATTTTTAATATTATTTTATTTACATAATCAATTATGTTCATGAAAGCTGTTTTGAGGATTTTCTACTGAAATTTTAAAAGTTTATTTAGGAAGTTGACGACAAAAAAAGTTTTCAATATTAAATAGGATAATTTATTTTAATCATGAACTAATTAGTATTACCATTAATTAACTGTAAAATTTTAAACTTGCAATGAAATTTTTTTCTATAAAACAAATTAAATTACAATCATGGAGAAGGTAGGTCATACGTATGCATGAGTTACAGTAACAATTTCAACTATAATGATGAGAAGATGGTTCAATATTATTTTCAATTAATATAATGATTATTATGTAATAAATATAATGAAGATTGTTTTAATAAAAATATCTATATCATACTTATTATTTGGGGATGAAAAAACAAAACACATCTTTTTATAGAGGCGGTGGTCCAGACATGCAGATGAATGACATTATGTTTTTTCAATGTGTGGAAATTTAATAAATTAGTGGATATATTATCTTAATATATTGATAAAAAAACACAAATTTCATATATACATATATTCATATATATTAAAAATATCAATATATCCATCCATGATATGTGGTGATGGAAAAATATTACATATGTTTGTGAGGTGGTAATCCATCATAAAAATAAATGATGGTTTGATTTACCATTTGATTTATGCTAGGATTGGTATATATTATTCCATATAAATAATAATACCTCAATATATTTAATATATTAATGTTATTTTTTTATCATTGTGTAGTAATATTTGAATTATTTAAAAGAAGAAATCAAATAAAAGGTTATAGTTATGAATTGTACCTCTTCCTCATAAAACCACTATAGGAATAGACCTAATGCCCTCCTAAGATGGTTTGGTAATAAAAACATTGACCCTAAGGCATGTGATGTAAATATTGAGAGAGATATAGTGCGTAAATTGTAACCTAAATTTCTCATAATTTTTTAAGAGTATAGGAGAGGATGTTCCCATTTATCTGTAATCACAGGTTCACTCAAAGTATTTCTTAGAGTATTAATTTGATATAAATTAATTTTCTGGGAAAATTGATAAAACATGAAATATCTCAATTAGATTATGATTATGGGTATAAATCCTCTCAAATAATTACAATTTTATATGTTTAAATTCTTCTTTACCCTTCTATCTTTCTTCTAACCCTACCAATATTATATATTTTTACCATTATGATGATACCATTGTATTTTAAAGGATTATATATCCTGAAATTTAATATAAAGGATAACATGACCCATAAATATTACATGGTTGATATTTAAAAAAATATAATATTGAATTACATTAAGAATGTAATTTTTATTTGAATATAGATACAAATATTGTACAGTAATATAAACATAAAAAATTCATTATATTGGTGGGAAATTCTATTGATTTCATATCCATCAAAATAGATCTTTTTTTCTTTTTTCAAATTATTATGTATAAAATACATAAAACGATTCATTTTCAGCTCCTATGATATAAATTCAATATTTACAGAATACTTCCTTTACAATTGATTAATTAACATACATATATATCCATAAAATATTTTTTTGAAAATATACATAAATAAAATGTTTTATAAAACTTTTATTGAAAGCATTTCAGATGTGATTTTAAATATAAATTGTCTCTTACCACATGTATGAATCATACCATTAATTTTTATAATCATTTTGAATAATAAAATTTTGTTAAATTTTTAACTACATAATGTGATTTTGACATATTATAAATCTGTTTATTTTATTTCATAAAATTTTTATATATAATTACATTATCAATTATGTTAATTGAAGATGTTTTGATGGTATTCTGCTGAAATGTTCAATGTTTATTTAGAAATTTAGATGTAATAAAAGTGTTAAATATTAAATAAGATAAATGATAAAAATCATGAAAGAATTAGTATATCAATTAATTAATTATAAAAATCTAATCTAGCCATGAATTTTTTTTAAAAAATAAATTACATTACAACCATGGAGAAGGTAGTCATACACATGCATGAGTTACATTATCAATTTTCAACTATTATGATGAGAAGAAGGTTATGTAACATTATAAATTAAAAAAATGATTAGTATATAAGATATATAATGAAAATGTTTTAATAAAATTATATAAATCATACTTATGACTTGGTGATGAAAAACGAAACACATCGTTTTATAAAGCTGGTGGTCCATACATGTAGGTGAATGACCTTATATTTTTTCAACAAATGTAAATTTAATAAATTAGAGGATATATTATATTTATATATGGATAAATAAACCATAAATATCATATATATATATATATATTAAAAACATCATTATATCCAACCATGATAGGTGGTGATGGAAAAATATTACATTAGTTGGTGAGGTGGTAGTACATCATAAAAAGAAATGATGGTTTGATTTCCCATATGATAAAAGAAAATATTAGTATATATTATTACATATAAAAAATAATATCCTATTATATTTAATATACTAATGTTATTATTTTATCATTGTGTTGTAATATTTGAATGAGGTAAATGTAGAAATAAAATGAATGTTCATAGTTATGAACTGTACCTCTTATAACATCCCAAGTAAGTAATGAATAATAGATATTTTTATCTATGTCTATTTATGAATTATAATGTGTTTTAGTGTCTTAAAATGAGAAAAATCCAATCTTAAGCATGGAATACACTAACATATTCAAAAGATTTTTTTACTGCCTTTTGATGGAAAACCATTTTTAAATCAAACTTTTGACAATTTTATAATCTCTATTTTTCAAAATAAACATATTATTTATGATTAGGAAATTGAAATTTACATGGGATAAATTTTTGTATTTTTCTGACAATGTTCATTTTTTAATGAATAATGAAAAATACAGCATTTTTCATCAAAACTGCTTTTTCATCTAATTTAATTATATGGATGGATTATCTTTTTAATTCGTTTTAAAGTGTAATTAGAATATATTTTTACAATTTAATCCAATTATGGTCATTGGGATTAATTTCACTTTGTAATTGGGCATAAACAAGTGCCAAACTTTTCATTGATATTATTTTTAAAAAACTCGCTATTTGTTTGGACAACGGGAATTATTTTTAAATTAATTATTGAAATTTATGTGTTTGTAATTTGGTAAAATGTATTAAATATTTGTATTCATAAGGTCCAAATCATATACTTAAGAATCTTTTGTTTTTGGACATTATGAATAGTAATGATAATAATTATCTTTAATTATCTTGATTAATTAGTAATCGGGTAGTTAAAGATAATAAAATAGTATCATAATAAAAAAAACAACCACAACATGTGTCCTAAGGCTACTGGTTGTCTCATGTACAACCATGGAATTCCTTGTGCCAATCTTGGGGGCCCCATTGAATCACTTTTGTGAGAAAGTAACTTTTTATTTTTTTTATTTTCAAAGAATGTTAAATATAACAAATAATGTATCACCTGAGTAAAACATTTTTAGTTTTTTCCAAATAAATGATCTATTAGACTATAAATAGTCCATGGAAATATTAATATATTTCCTACATCATAGAATTTTTTTTATAATTTTTAGAAATTAAATAAATTGAATTATTTATGACATCATGATGATGCAACGATTACCTCATTATTTAAAGTTTAAAATAAAATGACAAGATAATGTAAAATCTAAGAACTACACTTGTCCGAAACCTATTGGATGGGTATATTTCGAAACCTTATCACCTTATACTCGATATATATCAATGTGGGACCTTTTAAATCCGAAACTCATTCTAAAATAAAGTAACATTTCCTTACGTTCCAAGAGTTCCCCTCCTCTTCCCTTATAAAAGGACCCCACCTCTACCCCCTTACCCACGCTTCCAAAGCATTTGGATCACCCAAAACCTTCCCATTTTGTCTCTACACATCCCTCTATTACTCCTAGAAGCCTCACATTGGGTAGAGGTCTTCCCAAGGAATCCTTGAGCTCAAATCCAAAAGAGTTACCCGATTTTAAGGTAATGTCTTCACTTGTGTTCTTTTGTTTTATTTTGCTTCTCCAACCCCCTAAAAGAATTTTATTAATTTATTTTGTAACAAAACCAGTATCATCAATATACTAGGATGTTTTTATAAGAAGTATTTGAGATACACTTACACACACCTACATCTAATGGTTAAAGAACATACTGTTTCTGTGGATGGTGAATTTTTGCCTCACGAAAAAATGATTGTTCAACATTCATATAACACCATAAAATGTGGCCATTAAGATGACAATATATTTATAAATGATATATAATATTTTTATGTTTTCCTTAAGCTTCTGTATTTTTCATTTTGGGCATACCTTTATGGTTTCCATTATGGGTAAACGTGATATCTTCATTTTAGGAAATGCATACTACCACCCCCTCAAAGTGATTTGATTCGTTAATACCATATGTGGGAAATATAAAAGATGGAGTTATGATATTATATATGATATTATACTGTAATTATAATATACCTTAATATAATTATGATTCCATTCCATAAAATACAAAATAGAAATGAAAGTAGCGTTCATGCGTACGTACGACTTACCGTCTCCATGAACGGTGCATTTCATTTCTTACCTCTAAATGATTTTGTAGTATTATAAATGAATGAATATACTGTATATATAAGAAATATATGTCATCTACATCATAAATATCATTCTTGAGATAATGTATATTTGACTACATGAACAACTTGTAAATATAAAAAGTTCACTTTTGACTCAAGTACCAAATATCGACAAAACGATTGTTATTAACTTTAATGACTACATAATTTTCATAACATGGTAATAAGAGATATAAAAGGAATAATGAACTTCAAAATAAGTTCGTAAGAAAGTAGAAATTAACTCATGTTTATTATTCATGACATTAAAGAATGATCGAGTCATGTCGGACCTGAGGTAGGGGAACTTCTTAACCCAATTTCTATTCTTTGGGTTAATCACCTACTTTCAAATTATGTCATGATATTATAATGTACTATCTTGTATTTGTACTTTCATTATGTTAAATTATAGTGAAGACACATAATAGATATACTTTATTTTGAAAAAATGATCTTTGTATGGGACATCGTCTCAATCTCCTTTCATTGAGGAATTTTTATTTTTTATACACAACCTTCTTTTATACAGTGTATAAACCCCTTTTACTTTTACATTTATCCAAAAGGAAAATTTTTTATATGAAGCGTTTTACTAAACGACAAAAAGGAATGTTTTTGTCGTACGTATGTGGCAACAACGAATTCTCCACCGCCGTGACCATTATTTGAGTTTCGGCTTCCTCTACAAGACATACCATTTTTTAAATGAAAAATAAGTACCATGTATTAATTTTTTTTTTGGTATTTAAAATTGTTTCTATAATATTTTTATTATATCAATGTGTTGTATTGATATATTTTGATTGAAATGTGGAAATGTTAGGTTTATTTTATGCATGTTTTATGTGATGTGATTATGTTATGGTTTTTGTCATTATTATGAAGATGGGTGGTTCCGTGACAAACTAAGGGCGGCTAAGCCCGATATAGCTCTCCAATGCATTGGGCAACACGAAGGAGTTTAACGTTAACGTTTCTCTGAAAAGATTTAGGGAATATACTATGATGGGTATTCCAAACGTAACCAAGAGGGTTAATCCCTACGTAAGAATGTTATGAATGCCTCAAGTTACCTTTATGTCTTATGATTTCTATTATTTATTCAAGATTTGATGAGGTATGTTAACGTGCCTATGTATTATGGGTAAACTATGATTTCATTCTAATGTACATATGTACTCATGTTTCCTTTCCACATTTTTATATCCCTTATAGATCTTTGTATGCTCATCCAAAGTTTTTGAAATGTTTTTCACAGGTCAAGGAAAAGGTACATGATAAGATGATAGTGTCAAGGAAGTGTCAAGAAAGAATCCATGTTTTATTTTCAATATGTTTCCATTGATGGGGAAAATGAATACTATCTTTTATTGTAACCAAATTGTTTAAATGTGGGATGTAATGCATGTTTTATTATCTAATTCTCTAAAACTCTAAACATGAAAAGATCCCCAATGTGTAATCTTTTAATAAATCAAGATTATGTAAGGTTTAAGGCTGGGGCCTTATAGTTGGTATTAGTGGTCGATTTAGATAACTTTAGGAGTTAGAATTCTATTAAATGATTATCCAAAGATATTTTTTGGTCAAATTGAAATGATATAACATTTGATGATTACCATGTTGCTTCATCTAAGACATGTTTGTTCAGAATGGTTTTCCGAAGAGGAAACATGGAAGCAGTGCTAGGAAGGTATACAGAAGGAAATAACCTTCTGAATCAGCATCCTGAGATGGTCAGAATTAGAACTGAACAGTTTATTGCAGTAATGGAATAGTTGACTCAAGCGATAAATGGTGGCGGTGTCCATGCATGAGATCAACCAGATCAACCACATAGGAACATGTCAGTGGTGGAACATTTCATGAGGCAACATCCCCCATCATTTAGAGGATCATCTGACCCTATGCTAGTTGAAGGGTGGATTAAATCACTGGAGAAGATTTCCGATGTCATGGGGTGTTCAGAAAATCAAAAGGTTAGTCTTGATATTTACCATTTGAAGGGTGAAACAGATTAGTGGTGGTCTGTAACACCCGAGACTTTTATGTTATATAAATCATCAAAGGAATCTTTTTCTACACAACACTTTCTTGGCTTGCTTTACACGCAATCGCGACCTTCCTCGATAGCTTGCGTCGTATGCAATACCGAGTTTCACTAAACAACAATATGCTATTAAAACTAGCCGTTATGAATAGTAATAACCACTTTTTGAAATTTTATAAATTTTATTTTTCAAAATGGACTTCATTTTTGGACTCAGAATATCGAAATTAGCCTAGGGTGAAATTTTGGTATTTTTCTGAAAACTTTCAATTTTTGATGAATAGTGAAACCACTAAGTGGCAGGTTAAAAACTGAATTTTGCATAAAACTTAATTTTACCGCTTCTGTGAATGGAATTTCAAAAATCCGAGAGACACGTTTAATATCAAGGACTAAAATGTGGTTCAATGAGATGAAAATAATTTTTTGGTGAATAGTAACTTTTTACTATTTTTACCGCGGTTAATAGTAAATAGGGTAACTAAGGGTAAATATGATATTAATATTACCCTAACACATGTCCTAATTCTATTGGACAAGTGTAATTCGACCAAAAACAAACTTAGGAATAAAATATGACCATTTAGGCCCACTTGGATTAGATTAGGACATTTATTATTAATTTATTTAAAGAAGGGTTAAAATAGTTAAAATCAAAGTTTAATAAGTAAATCATTTTTAATATAGGGTTATACATAAGATAAATTAGATTGTAAATATTCATTAGAAATCTAAAACGATTTCCTACATGATGGTATTTTATTTGTAATTTTTAGAGATCAAATAATTTAATTTATTTATGACACAATGATGATGCAGTAATTATCTTATTAATGAAATATTGACAAAATTGATAATATAAATACCAAATTAAATGTAATTTGAGACTTTTTATGAATTACACTAATTTTCTAGGTTACTATGATATATTAGTATTGATTTAATCAACTTGGTTCGAACATATAATTCTGTTATGACTTTCACAAAAATCATATATCAAATAGTGTCAAAATTGACACAAAATTGTTTTTAAATCAAATATTATATTATTAATTGTTATTTTATTCCTAAAAATCTAAGGTTCGGCCAAATGACATAGATAAGGATATATATATTAATAATAAACAATTTGGGGTTCGTTTGGAATGTTATAGTATGTGTATTAACCATATAGTGAAAGAAAACAAAAAGACACGGTAAAAGTTAAATTAATTAACTTAGAGTTAAATCTAATTGATAAGGTTAAAATAATACCCTAAACTTGTCTAAATCCTATTGGTTGATAGGATTTCGACCCATCCCCACTTTAGCTTCGAAATAAGACCCTTTGGAACCATTATAAACCGATTTTGACTTTAATATAAAATAATAGTTTGAGATATTCCTAAGGTGCCCCTCTCCTCCCTTATAAAAGGGCACCTCCTCCCCCTCCTCCTCACACCAATTTGAGCACTCAAGCTCGGAAAACCCCTGCCATTTTCCCTTCTCCACTTCCCTAGAATAATCCTAGAGGTCCTGGTCTTCTCCAAAGACCAATCTTAGTTCCTTAAGTGGAGGATTCAAAAAGGCGTTCCAAAGAAGAGGTAATATCCATTACCGATCTTTTCAATTTCTTTCTTCTTCAACATCTTCTTCTTTAGTTGTTTCATGATAAAGTAATAACATCAGTATTACTTACATACTGATATGTTATTATAAATATGTAACAACCCTAATTCACCTTCTATCCATCCTACGGAAAAATGAAATCACCGCGCGTGCGTACGTACGGAATACCGTCTCCACGCCGTGGTGTAATCTATTTTCCACCATCACCTTACAAGGATGGGTATAATGGTGTAATCAGTAACTATATATGATTATTATTAAGTAATATTGATACTGAAATAATATATATATATACTCCAATACAATTCCACGATCATAGGAACAATATCATCACTCGTGCGTACGTACGGAATACCGTCTCCACGATGTGATGCGACTCGTTCTACATGATCTTCATTTCCTAATGATTATATAAATGAATTGAATGAATGAATATGGTATATACTACACTAATACCATTCTGGAAATGAATTATCTATAACCTAAAGATAAGAATAAGAATTTATTCGACAAAACACGCATAAGAACAAAAAGTTATAAAGACCCGAGTAACAAGTAACAATGAAATATTACTAACAAGAAGCTAATATATGATCTCATATCAATATGTATGATTCTGGAATAAGTCAATAACATTATTTAAACCATTATACAGGAGCTTCGGACACGAACAAAGCAAATCGGACCTAAGGTAAGGGAAATATCACAATCTCATTTTTATCCGAGATTGTTTATTCGTAAGTATTTACTAGGGTGTATTTTATCATCCACATCCATGTTCCCTCAATATGTAATTTTGTTTCCATCCACTTGAAATAGTTTAAATCCAATTTTACCCTTAGGTGAGTTTTTAGTAAAGAATATGAAAGGAATCTTTTGTCGTTTTTCCGTACGAGGTACTTTTTGACTTTTCCGACAAAAGTACGAAGAATGTTTTTTTAACTTATACGGCATGAATGGATTTTTAAAACATTACTTCAAAGAAGCTTCCTTTACAAGTTTTCAAGTTTATTTTTAATCAACTTCTTTTATTTTAAAGTTGTATGACATGTTATGAAAGGAAAAATGTTTTTGAATAAGAAAGGATATTTTCCTCAAGAATTCAATTCAAGTGTTTTATCAAAATTATTTTCCATCTAAGATAATAAAGGGTTCTGTTTCTATCCATATTTTTACATTGGTTTGACTATGTTGTGATGGAATTATGTTTATATGATGTTTCAAGAATCCCATTTTTGTTATATGTGTTATGCGATGATGTATGTTTTATGATTATGTGGCACACATAAGAAAGGATTCATTATAAGATGGGTGGGACCTATATCTCCCTCCAATGCATTGGGTAATGATTTTATATCTCATGAGATAGACATGGCTGGAACGGAAGGTTATTTCGATTCAGTGATACAGGACTGAAACGAGGAGTGAACTCGGTTCAGAAAGGGACTTTGTCCTCTAAGATAGTCTTGGCAATGAGTCATGACTAACAAGAAATGATTTTCCATGATTATGTGTGCATGCCACAAAGATTCAAGTTTTATGTTATGATTATGGGGATCTCATTTTCACTTCTATGATTTATTCCATGTTAAGATATTATGTTCTCTTTTGCAGGTTTTGATTTTCAAAAAGATATGATATGATTTTTATTTCCTTTATTTGCCCTTGCTGAGCATTTGAGCTCACCCTTTTATGTTTTCTTTTCCCCAGGTCAGGAAGATGGATATTAAGTAGAATATGCTAAAAGGGACCCTAGATATGATGAAATAAATGGGAGACACTGTAGAAGATTTATGAACCAGTTGTTTATGTTTCCCAGTTTCTAAAGACACTATACCTATACGGTCCTTTGTGGTTTTGTCATATGTTGTAATAAGTGTGATTCAATTTTGAAGTATTAACAATGTATGTAATGTGTGGGTCGTTATAGTTGGTATCAGAGGAAAGGTATAGTCAACCTTTGGAAACTAGGATGTGAAAGCCTTAGTAAGAACCCTAAGGATAAGTCTAAGCATAGAACACAATCATAGAAATGGCCATGAATAACCTAGGATAAGACCTTAAGCATGAAAATTTTATTCTTGAATTATGTGGTTTCCTATTATAATTAGTGTTGCTCACACTATTCTCCTTGGTTTTAGTCAATGGCTGGAACCCGAAGGAACCGTGTTAATGTGGAATGCGATGGGCAATGCAATGATTGTCCCCCTGAGCAAACAAACGATATGGGAGCTGGAATGCAAAATCTTGTAGCCATGCTCACACAACTTTCTCAAGCTATGAATCATGCAGGATTTCCAAACGAGCAAAGGAGGGAGCAACATTCTGTTGAATCCTTCATGAGGCAGCGTCCACCTTCTTTCAGCGGGTCTACTGATCCATTAGTTGCTGAACAATGGATTAGTACTACTGAAAAGATATTTTCAGTTCTTCAATGTTCTGAGCATGATAAAGTCATCCTAGCAGTGTATCGTTTGGAAGGAGATGCTGATCAATGGTGGAATCTTGTTAAGAATACAAGGCAAAGGGATGAAATTGAGTCTATGGAATGGGACGAGTTCAAGAACTTATTTTTCAATAAGTACTTCCCTCGTATTCTCCGAACAAAGATGGAGAAAGAGTTCCTTGAACTGAAGCAAAGGGATGATGAATCTGTTGGTACCTATGAAGCAAATTTTACCAGACTTGCAAGGTACGCTTCTGGTATTATTATCCAACCTGAGAGTAAGATCGATCGATTCTTTAGTGGCTTAAAACCAAGTCTTCGAAGGGCGTTAGCCATAAGGGACTTCAATAGCTACGAGGAAATCGTTCGATGTGCTCTCAAAGTCGAGATGGAGATTGGAGTAACCCATCAGCCACATGGGTTTGATAAGAAGAGGAAGATGGAATTCAAAGAAAAATCTAAAGAGCACACGGAAAAGAAGATGAACTTTCCCTTATGCTCAAAGTGTGGAAAGAAACATGGAGGGAGTTGTCTTAAAGGGACAAGTAAATGTTTTAAATGTGTAAAGGAAGGTCATCGGGCATTTGAATGTCGTGATAATGGGAAGAAGATGTCTAATGATGCAAACAAAGGAAGGGATACACAGAATGAACCTGCTACACTTCAATGTTTCAAGTGCAAGGAGATGGGGCATTATGCCAATCAATGCCCAAATCCAAGGGTTGATGATGATGGTCGACGTCAACAAACTCTTAAGGCTAAAGAAAAAGGAAAGTCACATGCAATTTCTATCAGCGATGTGGAGTACGATAACGATGTGGTGAAAGGTACACTTACCATCCACTCTAAAGTAGAAAATGTTTTATTTGATTCTGGATCCACCAACTCTTTTATTTCTGAAAAATTTTCTAAGGGTATCACCGTATTACCTCAACAATTAGATGTTGAGTTAGCTGTGACTACACCTAATGGCACATCAATCGCATCAGAAGTTTATAATTCTTCTCCGATCGAAGTTTGTGGGAAAGTGCTTCCTGCAAATCTTGTGATCCTTCCTTTAGTGGAATTTGATGTGATTCTTGGCATGGATTGGCTTTCTCTACATGGAGCTCATATCAATTGCCAAAGAAGGGAAGTCACATTTCATATTCCAGATCAACCTACGATCGTCTATCAATGCAAGGATGAACATAACCTTCCAGTGGAAATTTCTTCCATCTTATGGGTATTGATTCCACTAAATGAAGGTTATTTATCTCAAATAGTTGGTGAGAAACTCACGATTAAGAATATGCCCATTGTACGGGAGTTTGATGATGTCTTTCCGGAGGAATTACCGGGTCTTCCACCAAATCGTGAAGTTGAGTTTTCAATAGAACTCGTACCGGGTGCTTTGCCTATTTCAAAGACACCTTATAGAATGGCCCCAATTGAGTTGCAGGAATTGAAGAAGCAACTCCAAGAGAATCTTGATTAGGGATTCATACGCCCTAGTGCGTCACCTTGGGGAGCACCTGTTCTATTTGTTAAGAAGAAAGATGGATCAATGAGACTTTGCATTGATTATCGAGAACTTAACAAGATCACTATCAAGAACAAATATCCTCTCCCACGCATTGATGACTTATTTGACCAACTACGCGGAGCTCAATACTTTTCCAAGATTGATCTTCGTTCAGGGTATCATCAATTAAGGGTCAAAAGGGAGGATATACCAAAGACGGCTTTCCGTACAAGGTATGGACACTATGAATTTATAGTGATGCCATTTGGTCTTACTAATGCCCCTGCTATCTTCATGGATCTAATGAATAGAGTCTTTAGAGACTATCTTGATCAATTTGTGGTAGTCTTTATAGACGATATTCTTGTCTATTCAAAGAGCAAGGAAGAGCATGAAGATCACTTGAGAATTATATTGAAGACCCTGAGAAAAGAGAAGCTTTATGCCAAATTTACCAAGTGTGAATTTTGGCTTCAAAAAGTTGCATTTTTGGGTCATATAATCTCAAAAGAGGGGATATCTGTGGATCCAGCAAAAACAGATGTTATCGAAAGATGGTCAAGACCAACAACAGTAACTGAGATCCGAAGTTTTCTTGGTTTGGCTGGATATTATCGACGTTTTGTAAAAGATTTTTCACGATTATCTAATCCACTCACCAAGTTGACTCGGAAAGGAGTTAAGTTTGTCTGGACAGAGGAATGTGAAGAGAATTTCAAGGAGTTGAAAAGAAGGTTATCCAGTGCACCTGTGCTCACACTGCCTTGTAGTGGAGAAAGGTTTGTGATCTATAGTGATGCATCCAAGAAGGGATTGGGGTGTGTTCTTATGCAAAATGATATGGTGATAGCTTATGCCTCACGACAGTTGAAAATCCATGAGCAAAATTACCCAACACATGATTTGGAGTTGGCTGCGGTAATCTTTGCATTAAAGATTTGGAGGCATTACCTTTATGGTGAAAGGTGTGATATTTATACTGATCATAAAAGTTTAAAGTATATTTTCACACAAAAGGAGCTGAATATGCGCCAAAGAAGATGGTTGGAGCTGATTAAGGATTATGACTGCTCAATCCATTACCACCCTGGGAAAGCAAACAAGGTGGCAGATGCATTAAGTCGACAAGACCATGCTAGTTTATCCATGATGAGGATCACAAAAGATCCAATATTTATGGATTTACAAAGGATGGATCTTGGAATTATAATGGAAGGGGAAAAATCTTATCTTTCTCAAATGAATGTTCAACCATCTATACATGTGAAGATTAAAGAGGCACAGAAAGAATATGTCGAGTTACAAAAGAAGGTGAGAAATGTTCCTGAATTCAACCTTGATTGTGATGGGATAATAAAGTTCAGGAATCGGGTTTGTGTTCCTCCCATCCCCGAATTAAAGAAAGAGCTGCTGGATGAGGCTCATAGTTCTTCATTCTCTATTCATCCTGGAAGCACGAAGATGTATAGGGACCTGAAAGAGTACTTCTGGTGGGATGGCATGAAAAGAGATGTTGCTGAATATGTCTCTCGATGCTTGGTTTGTCAACAAGTTAAAGCTGAGAGACAGAAGTCTAAGGGGATGTTACAACCATTACCCATACCCGAATGGAAATGGGAAAACATCACTATGGACTTTGTCACAGGACTTCCTAAAACATCCAAAGGCAATAATGCTATCTGGGTCATAGTTGATCGTCTTACAAAGTCTGCACACTTCATTACTATTAGAGAGGATTTCTCTCTAGATCAGCTTGCCAGGATATATATAAAGGAAGTGGTAAGATTGCATGGAGTACCACTTTCTATTATATCTGATCGAGATCCGAGATTTACCTCGAAGTTCTGGCGAAGTCTTCAGCATACTCTAGATACAGAGTTGAGTTTCAGCACTGCTTATCATCCCCAGACAGACGGTCAGTCTGAGAGAACAATTCAAACCCTAGAAGATATGTTGAGAGCTTGCTCTATGGATTTCAAAGGAGGTTGGGATCAACACCTACGTTTGGTGGAATTTTCTTATAATAATAGCTTTCACTCCAGTATTCAGATGGCTCCTTATGAAGCTCTCTATGGAAAGAAATGCAGGACTCCAACTTGTTGGGATGAAGTTGGGGAAAGAAAGCTATTAGGACCTGATCTCGTTGATGAAATGGCAGAAAAGGTCAGATCTATTCAACAACACATAAGAGCAGCTCAGAGTCGACAAAAAAGTTATGCCGACAACCGAAGAAAAGACCTAGAGTTTGAAGTGGGTGATAAAGTGTTCTTACGAATATCTCCCTGGAAGAGGGTTATGAGATTTGGAAAGAAGGGGAAGTTGAGCCCTAGATATATCGGTCCTTTTGAAATACTGGATCGTGTTGGGAAGGTAGCTTACCGATTGGCGCTTCCACCGAATCTCTCTCAAGTTCACGATGTGTTCCATGTATCTCTCCTGAGAAAGTACATACCAGATCCTTCACATGTACTCAGCTCAGAAGTTGTACCGCTGGATCAAGATCTTTCTTATGAAGAACAGCCGATAGAGATTCTGGATCGTAGCGAAAAAGTCCTACGAAACAAGACCACTCGCTTGGTGAAAGTTTTATGGAGAAACCACCAACTTGAAGAAGCTACATGGGAACTTGAAGATATGATGAGGGAGAAGTATCCTCATTTGTTTGTTGCAAAGTGACGAATTTCGAGGGCGAAATTCTTTTTAAGGGGGGTAGAATGTAACACCCGAGACTTTTATGTTATATAAATCATCAAAGGAATCTTTTTCTACACAACACTTTCTTGGCTTGCTTTACACGCAATCGCGACCTTCCTCGATAGCTTGCGTCGTACGCAATACCGAGTTTCACTAAACAACAATATGCTATTAAAACTAGCCGTTATGAATAGTAATAACAACTTTTTGAAATTTTATAAATTTTAATTTTCAAAATGGACTTCATTTTTGGACTCAGAATATCGAAATTAGCCTAGGGTGAAATTTTGGTATTTTTCTGAAAACTTTCAATTTTTGATGAATAGTGAAACCACTAAGTGGTAGGTTAAAAACTGAATTTTGCATAAAACATAATTTTACCGCTTCTGTGAATGGAATTTCAAAAATCCGAGAGACACGGTTAATATCAAGGACTAAAATGTGGTTCAATGAGATGAAAATAATTTTTTGGTGAATAGTAACTTTTTACTATTTTTACCGCGGTTAATAGTAAATAGGGTAACTAAGGGTAAATATGATATTAATATTACCCTAACACATGTCCTAATTCTATTGGACAAGTGTAATTCGACCAAAAACAAACTTAGGAATAAAATATGACCATTTAGGACCACTTGGATTAGATTAGGACATTTATTATTAATTTATTTAAAGAAGGGTTATAATAGTTAAAATCAAAGTTTAATAAGTAAATCATTTTTAATATAGGGTTATACATAAGATAAATTCGATTGTAAATATTCATTAGAAAGCTAAAACGATTTCCTACATGATGGTATTTTATTTGTAATTTTTAGACATCAAATAATTTAATTTATTTATGACACAAAGATGATGCAGTAATTATCTTATTAATGAAATATTGACAAAATTGATAATATAAATACCAAAATAAATGTAATTTGAGACTTTTTATGAATTCCACTAATTTTCTAGGTTACTATGATATATTAGTATTGATTTAATCAACTTGGTTCGAACATATAATTCTGTTATGACTTTCACAAAAATCATATATCAAATAGTGTCAAAATTGACACAAAATTGTTTTTAAATCAAATATTATATTATTAATTGTTATTTTATTCCTAAAAATCTAAGGTTCGGCCAAATGACTTAGATAAGGATATATATATTAATAATAAACAATTTGGGGTTCGTTTGGCATGTTATAGTAAGTGTATTAACCATATAGTGAAAGAAAACAAAAAGACACGGTAAAAGTTAAATTAATTAACTTAGAGTTAAATCTAATTGATAAGGTTACAATAATACCCTAAACTTGTCTAAATCCTATTGGTTGATAGGATTTTGACCCATACCCACTTTAGCTTCGAAATAAGACCCTTTGGAACCATTATAAACCGATTTTTACTTTAATATAAAATAATATTTTGAGATATTCCTAAGGTGCCCCTCTCCTCCCTTATAAAAGGGCACCTCCTCCCCCTCCTCCTCACACCAATTTGAGCACTCAAGCTCGGCCAACCCCTGCCATTTTCCCTTCTCCACTTCCCTAGAATAATCCTAGAGGTCCTGGTCTTCTCCAAAGACCAATCTTAGTTCCTTAAGTGGAGGATTCAAAAAGGCGTTCCAAAGAAGAGGTAATATCCATTACCGATCTTTTCAATTTCTTTCTTCTTCAACTTCTTCTTATTTAGTTGTTTCATGATAAAGTAATAACATCAGTATTACTTACATACTGATATGTTATTATAAATATGAAACAACCCTAATTCACCTTCTATCCATCCTATGGAAAAATGAAATCACCGCGCGTGCGTACGTATGGAATACGGTCTCCACGCCGTGGTGTAATCTATTTTCCACCATCACCTTACAAGGATGGGTATAATGGTGTAATCAGTAACTATATATGATTATTATTAAGTAATATTGATACTGAAATAATATATATATATACTCCAATACAATTCCACGATCATAGGAACGATATCATCACTCGTGCGTACGTACGGAATACCGTCTCCACGATGTGATGCGACTCGTTCTACATGATCTTCATTTCATAATGATTATATAAATGAATTGAATGAATGAATATGGTATATACTACACTAATACCATTCTGGAAATGAATTATCTATAACCTAAAGATAAGAATAAGAATTTATTCGACAAAACAAGCATAAGAACAAAAAGTTATAAAGACCCGAGTAACAAGTAACAATGAAATATTACTAACAAGAAGCTAATATATGATCTCATATCAATATGTATGATTCTGGAATAAGTCAATAACATTATTTAAACCATTATACAGGAGCTTCGGACACGAACAAAGCAAATCGGACCTAAGGTAAGGGAAATATCACAATCTCATTTTTATCCGAGATTGTTTATTCGTAAGTATTTACTGGGGTGTATTTTATCATCCACATCCATGTTCCCTCAATATGTAATATTGTTTCCATCCACTTGAAATAGTTTAAATCCAATTTTACCCTTAGGTGAGTTTTTAGTAAATAATATGAAAGGAATCTTTTGTCGTTTTTCCGTACGAGGTACTTTTTGACTTTTCCGACAAAAGTACGAAGAATGTTTTTTTAACTTATACGACATGAATGGATTTTTAAAACATTACTTCAAAGAAGCTTCCTTTACAAGTTTTCAAGTTTATTTTTAATCAACTTCTTTTATTTTAAAGTTGTATGACATGTTATGAAAGGAAAAATGTTTTTGAAGAAGAAATGATATTTTCCTCAAGAATTCAATTCAAGTGTTTTATCAAAATTATTTTCCATCTAAGATAATAAAGGGTTCTGTTTCTATCCATATTTTTACATTGGTTTGACTATGTTGTGATGGAATTATGTTTATATGATGTTTCAAGAATCCCATTTTTGTTATATGTGTTATGCGATGATGTATGTTTTATGATTATGTGGCACACATAAGAAAGGATTCATTATAAGATGGGTGGGACCTATATCTCCCTCCAATGCATTGGGTAATGATTTTATATCTCATGAGATAGACATGGCTGGAACGGAAGGTTATTTCGGTTCAGTGATACAGGACTGAAACGAGGAGTGAACTCGGTTCATAAAGGGACTTTGTCCACTAAGATAGTCTTGGCAATGAGTCATGACTAACAAGAAATGATTTTCCATGATTATGTGTGCATGCCACAAAGATTCAATTTTTATGTTATGATTATGGGGATCTCATTTTCACTTCTATGATTTATTCCATGTTAAGATATTATGTTCTCTTTTGCAGGTTTTGATTTTCAAAAAGATATGATATGATTTTTATTTCCTTTATTTTCCCTTGCTGAGCATTTGAGCTCACCCTTTTATGTTTTCTTTTCCCCAGGTCAGGAAGATGAATATTAAGTAGAATATGCTAAAAGGGACCCTAGATATGATGAAATAAATGGGAGACACTGTAGAAGATTTATGAACCAGTTGTTTATGTTTCCCAGTTTCTAAAGACACTATACCTATACGGTCCTTTGTAGTTTTGTCATATGTTGTAATAAGTGTGATTCAATTTTGAAGTATTAACAATGTATGTAAAGTGTGGGTCGTTATATGGTCGATGGATAAAAATATTAGAGACGCTGATGAGATTGATGCTCTCGACAGGGATGAATTCAAAGGTATGTTTCATGAGACGTATTTTCCTAAGGCTATTTGACTTAAGATGGAAAAAAAATCCTGGAATTGAGGAAAGAGGAAGACTCAGTGGCTGCCTATGAAGAAAGGTTCACTCTATTGGCAAGGTATGCTTCAAATTTTATCCGAGACCTTGATAGTAAAATCAATCCTTTTTAGTCAGGATTAAAGCAAAAATATCGAAGGCAATTAGCTTCTCGTGAGTTAAAAAGTTATGAAAAGCTTGTTCGATGTGCTGAGAAGGTGGAAATGGAGTTTGCCGATGATCAAGTGTTCTATAAAAACCATCAGAAGAAGAGACCGAGGTGGAAAGAGAAAGGAAATAATTATTCAAAAAAGTCTGATGGTAAGAAAAGAAAGTTTCCAACTTGTGATAAATGTGGTAAAAGGCATGCTGGGGGAAGTATTCTGAATTCTGGAAAGTGCTACTGATGTGGTAAGATGGGAAATAAGGCTCGTGATTGCACTGAAAAATATCAGGGTGATGGTAAGACAAAATTTGATTTACAGTTAGTGAAATTTTTTAAGTGTAATGAGATGGGTCACTATGAAAAGGAGTTTCTGAAAAAGATCTTGTGTGATGGGAAGCAGTTAGACTACAAGCAAAAGGGGTGGTGAAATCCTTTTCAACTACTCAATAGATATCGGGCTTTCAAATGAAGTTGTATCAGGTACTTTGTTTGTTTTCTCATATTATGTCAGTGTGTTGTTTGATTTGGGGTCTACACATTCTTTCATCTCTTAAAACATTTCTAGTAAAATGGGAATACCATCTCAAGAAATGACTTTGGAACTTTTGGTAAAAACACATGGGGGAAATGTTGAGGCAAAAATAATTTATAAGAATCGTCCTATCCTTATCCGTGGAAAGAACCTACTTGAGAACCATATTGTTTTACCTCTAGTAGAGTTTGATGTTATCCTGGGTATGTATTGGCTCTCTTTTTACCATGCTATGATTGACTGTAGAGCTAAAGAAGTTTCTTTTCAGAAAAACTTTCTAATTGTGTACAAAAATGAACCCTAACTGTTGATAACATATCAAGAGGTCGAGATACTTGTAAAAGATGGAAATAAATGTTACCTTGCACACATTGTTGAAAACAAGGGAACTGTTCAGATTAATAATGTGCCAGTGGTAAATGAGTATCCTGTTGTTTTTCCTGATGAGTTTCTTGGAATAATACCAGATCGGGATGTTGAATTTACTGTTGACTTAGTTCCTGATGCTAATCCAATATCAAAACCCCCCTTATCTAATGGCTCAAATTGAACTTTTAGTGTTGAAGGAGCAATTGCATGATTTATTAGAGAAAGGTTTCATTCGACCTAGCACATCGCCATGGGGTGATCCTGTTTTATTTGTTAAAAAAAGATTGTTCAATGAGACTTTGCATTGATTATAGAGCCTTAAATAACATTACTATTATTAACAAATATCCTTTTCCTCATATCGATTATTTGTTCGATCAGATCTAGGGAGCTCAGTATTTTTCAAAGACTGACCTGAGATCGAGGTACCATTAGTTTAAGGTAAAGGAAGCAGATGTTCCGAAGACGGCGTTTCGTACAAGATATGGCCATTATGAATTTGTAGTAATAACTTTTGGGCTAACCAATGCACCTGCTGCATTCATGGAATTAATGAATAGAATTTTCCATGAGTTCTTGGATATGTTTTAGTGGTTTTCATTGATGATATTTTGGTGTTTTCTAAAAGTAAATACGAGCATGAAAAACATTTACGGGTTATTTAGCAAACCATAAAAGAAATGAAGTTGTATGGAAAATTTAGCAAGTGTGAGTTTTGGTTGAAACAAATTTCTTTCCTTGGTCATATTGTTTCTAAAGATGGGATAACTATTGATCCTACAAATGAAAATGTCGTTGAAGAATGGCCAAGAACCACAAATGTAACTGAGAGTCGTAGTTTTCTTGGCTTGGTAGGCTACTACCAAAGGTTTGATAGAAATTTTTCACGGTTATCTAGTCCAATGACTAAGCTAACTCGAAAGGGTGTTAAGTTTATCTGGAAAAAATTATTTGATGATTTTTTTCAGAAACTGAAAAAAAGATTGGTGAATGCTCCAGTTTTGGCACTACCTTCCAGAAATGGGGAGTTTGTTATCTACTGTTATGCTTCATTGAAAGGACGTGGTTGTGTCATAATGCAGAATGATCAAGTAATTACTTATGCTTCAAGACAGCTGAAAACTCATGGGGTAAATTATCCTACACATGATTTGGAATTAGCTGGTGTTTTTTTTGCTTTAAAAATTTGGAGGAATCATTTGTATAGAGTAAAGTGTGAAATATGTACCTATCACAAATGTTTAAAGTTTATATTCACTCAGAATGAATTGAACATGAGACAGACGATATGGCTATAATTAATCACGAATTATGATTGTACAAATCATTACCATTCGGGAAAAGCAAACAAATTGGCTGATGCTTTGAGTCGAAGAATTAAGGATTCATTAAACATGCTACATTTGGAACAAGATCCTTTGGTTTTTAATTTGATGAACATTGTAATAGAAGTTGTTGGTGCAGGATTTCCTGTTTTGTTTCAGGTATCAGTAAAATCTTCTCTATCAGACAGAATCAAGCAAGAACATAAGTAAGACAATGAGTTTCAGAAAAAGGTAGAGCTGGTTCAAAAGGGTAAGTTGCCTGAATTAAACATTGATAATGATTGTGTTTTGAGATTTGGGAAGAGATTCTGTGTGCCTTGTGACTCACATTTGAAGAGATAGTTGTTATGTGAATCTCATAGTTCTCCATTTTCAGTTCATCCTGGCAGTACTAAGATGTATAGAGATCATCGAGAGTATTATTGGTGGGATGGAATGAAAAGGGATATTGCCGATTTTACTGTGAAGTGTTTGACTTGTCAACATATTAAAGAAGAGCGGAAGTTACCAAAAGGGATGCTTCAACCTTTACCAGTACCAGAGTGGAAATGGGAATTAATATACATGGACTTTGTTGTGGTATTATCGAAGACATTTCAAGGTAATAATGCAATCTGTGTTATTGTTGATCGCTTGACTAAATCTGCTCATTTCCTACCTATTCAAGATACTTTCTCTCTAGATCAACATTATCGATTGTACCTTAAAGAGATTGTCAGGTTGCATGGAGTTCCTATATCCATTGTATTTGATCGTGATCCCAGTTTTCCTTATAACTTTTTGAAGGGCCTTCATAAGTCATTGGGTACTAAATTAAATTTTACTACACCTTTTCATCCTCAATAAGATGGGCAGTCAGAACAAAAAATTCAGACTTTGGAGGATATGCTATGTGCATGTTCGTGGGATTATCAGGGAATTTGGAACCAACATCATTATTTGGTTTAATTTTCATATAATAATAGTTTTCATTCCATTATACAGATGGAACCATTGGAGGCGTTATATGGGAAGAGGTGTCGAACTCCAGCTTTTTGGGATGAAGTGGATGAAAGGAAGCTTGTGGGACTAGAATTGGTAGAAGAGTTGTAAGACAAGGATCAGCTGATACAGAAACACATGAGAACGGCTCAGAGAAGGCAGACGAGTTATGCAGACAACAGGAGGAAGGATATCTCTTTTGAGGTAGGTGATCATGTTTTTCTCAAAGTTTCACCATGGAAGAGTGTGATGCGATTTGGTAAGAATGGAAAGCTGAGTTCAAGGTTTATTTAATCATATGAAATTCTTGAGAGTGTTGGATCAGTTTCATACTGAGTGGGTTTACCTCTGAGCTTATCTCAGGTCCACAATGTTTTTCATGTTTCTATGTTAAGGAAGTACATGCCAGATCCATCTCATGTTTTGAGTCCAGAGGTAGTTCAGCTAAAAGAGAACATATCTTATGAGGAACAACCGGTCCAGATTATTGACCATAGGGAGCAAGTGTTACAGAATAAGGTGATTCATCAGGTAAAGGTTTTGTGGAAAAACCACATAATTGAAGAAGAAACAAGGGAATCTGAAAATGCAATGAGGGCTAAATACCCCCACTTATTCAATAAGTATATAAATTGCGGGGATGGAATTTTCTAAAGGGGGGAAGGATGTAACATCCCATGTAATTAATGAATAATATATATTTTTATTTATGTCTATTTATGAATTAGAAAGTGTTTTATATGCTTAAAATGAGAATAAATCCAATCTTAAGCATGGAATACACTAATATTTTTAAAAGATTGTTTTACTGCATTTTGATGAAAAACCAATTTTAAATCAAACATTTGACAATTTTATAATCTATATTTGTAAAAAATAAACATATTCTTTATTATTGGGACATTGAAAATTACATGGGATAAATTTTTGGACTTTTTCTGACAATGTTCATTTTTTAATGAATAATGAAACATGCTGCATTTTTCATCAAAACTAATTTTTCATCTAATTTAATTATATGGATATATTATATTTTTAATTAATTTTAAAGTGTAATTAGAATATATTTTTACAATGTAATCAAATTATGGTCATTGAGATTAATTTCACTTTGGAATTGGGCATAAACAAGTGCCAAACGTTTTATTGATATTATTTCTAAAAAACCCGTTATTTGTTTTGACAACAGGAATTATTTTTAAATTAATTATTGAAATTTAAGTGTTTGTAATTTGGTAAAATGGATTACATATTTGGTATCATAAGTTCCAAATTATGTAATTAGGACTCATTTGTTTTTGGATATCATGAATAGTAACGACTGTAATTATCATTAATTATCTTGATTAATTAGTAATCGGGTAGTTAAGGATAATAAAATAGTATAATAATAATAACAAACAACCACAACATGTGTCCTAAGGATATTGGTTGCCTCATGGCCGACCATGGGATTCCTTGTGCAAATCGTGGGGGCCCCATGGAATCACTTTTGTGAGAAAGTGACTTATTATGTTTTTATTTTAAAAGAATGTTAAATATAACAATGAATGTATCAACTGAGTAAAACATTTTTAATTTATCCAACAGAAATGATATCTTGAACTTTAAATATTCATTGGAAATCTAAAAAGATTTCCTACATCATAGTAGTTTTTTATAATTTTTAGACATTAAATAAATTGAATTATGTATGACATCATGATGATGCTCCGATTACCTCATTTTTAACATTTTAAATAAAATAAAAATATAATGAAAAATATAAGAACTGCACTTGTCCAAAACCTATTGGATGGGTATCTTTCGAACCCTTATCACCTTATCCTCGAATTATATCAATGTGGTACCTTTTAAATCTGAAACTCATTCTAAAATAATGTAACATTTCCTTAATTTCCAAGAGTGACCCTCCTCTTCCCTTATAAAAGGCCCCCACCTCTACCACCTTACCCACACATAAAATGCCTTTGGATCGCTCAAAAGCTGCCCATTTTGTCTATCCACATCCATCTCTTACTTCTAGAAGCCTCACATTGGGAAGAAGTCTTCTCAAGGAAGCCTTGAGCTCAAATCAAAAAGAGTTACCCGATTTTAAGGTAATGTCTTCACTTGTGTTCTTTTGTATTATTTTGCTTCTCCAACCCCCTAAACTCTTTTTATTCATTTCTATTGTAATAACACCAATATCCTCAATATACTAGGATGTTGTTATAAGAAGTATTCGAGCTACACTTACACACACCTACATCTAATGGTTAAAGAACATATTGTTTCTGTGGATGGAGAATTTTTGCCTCAGGAAACGATGATTGTTCAACATTAATATAACAACTTAAAAGGTGGACATTAAGATGACACTATATTTATATATGATATATAATATGTTTATGTTTTCATTAAGCTTCTGCAATATTCATTTCGGGCATACCTTTATGGTTTCCATTATGGGTAAACGCGATATCTTCATTTTAGGAAGTGCGGACTATCGCCCCCACAAAGTGAGTTGATTCGTTAATACCATATGTGGGAAATATAAAGGATGGATTTATGATATTATAATTGATATCATACTAGAATTATAATATACCTTAATATCACTATGATTCAATTCCATAAAATAGAAAATAGAAATGAAAGTAGTTTTAATGCGTACGTACGGCTTACCGTCTCCATGAACGGTGTATTTCATTTCTTACCTCTAAATGATTATGTAATATTATAAATGCATGTATAAACTGGATATATATGAAATATAAGGAATATACATCATAAATATCATTATTGAGATAATGGATATTTGAATAAATGAACAAATTGTAAATATAAGAAGTTCACTTTTGACTCAAGTACCAAATATCGACAAAACGAACGTTATTAACTTAAATGACTACATAATGTTCATAACATGGTAATAAGTTATATAAAAGGGATAATTATCTTGAAAAAAAGTTCTTAATAAAGTTTAAATTAACTCAAGTTTATTATTTAGGACATTAACGAATGATCGAGTCAAGTCAAACCCGAGGTAAGGGAACTTCTTAACTCAATTTCTATTCTTTGGGTTAATCTCCTACTTTCAAATTATGTCATGATATTATTAAGTCCTATCTTGTATTTGTAATTTATTTATGTGTAATTATAGTGAAGACACATAATAGATCTACTTTATTTTAAAAAACTATCTTTGTATGGGATTTCATCTCAATCTCCTTTCATTGAGGAATATTTTTGTTTTATACACAACCTTCTTTTATACGGTGTATAAACCCCTTTGACTTTTACGTTTATCCAGAAGGAATATTTTTTATACGAATCGTTTTACTAAATGACAAAAAGGAATGTTTTTGTCATACGTATGTGGTGACAACGACTTCTCCACCGCCATGACCATTATTTGAGTTTCAGCATCCTCTACAAACCATAACTTTTTTTAAATGAAAAATAAATACCATGTATTACTTTTCGTTTATTTTGGTATTTAAAATGGTTTCCATAGTGTTTTTATTATATCAATGTGTTGTATTGATATCTTTTGACTGAAATGTGGAAATTTTATGTTTCCTTTATGCATGTTTTATGTGATGTGATTATGTTATGGTTCTTGGGAATTATTATGAAGATGGGTGGTTCCGTCACAAACTATGGGCGGGTGAGCCCGATATATCTCTCCAATGCATTGGGTAACGTGAAGGAGTGTATCGTTAAGGTTTCTCCAAAGAGATTTAGGGAATATACTGTGATGGGTATTCCAAACGTGACCAAGAGGGTTACTCCCTACGTAAGAATTTTATGAATGTCTCAAGTTGCCTTTATGTATTATGATTTCTATGATTTATTCATGATTTGATGAGGTATGTTAAAGTGCCTATGTTTTATGGGTAAATTAAGATTTCATTCTTATGTACATATGTACACATGTTTCCTTTCAACATTTTTATATCCCTTACTAAGAATTTTATGCTCATCCCATGTTTTTGAAATGTTTATCACATGTCAAGGAAAAAGTAAATGTTAAGATGATAGTGTCAAGGAAGTGTCAAGAAAAAATCCATGTTTTATTTTCAATATGTTTCCGTTGATGGGGAAAATGAATACTATCTTTTATTGTAACCACATTTTTTAAATGTGGGATGTAATGCATGTTTTATGATCTAATTCTCTAAAACACTAAACCTGAAAATATCCTCAATTTGTAATCTTGTAATAACTCAAGATTATGTAAGGTTTAAGGCTGGGGCCTTATACCTCTTCTATAGACAACAACTATAGGACTATACCTAATTCCCTATAAAGTTGGTTTTGTAATCAAAACATGGACTCTAAGGCATGGGATATGAATCTTCAGAGATATGTAGTGGGTAATTTTTAACCTATATATCTCTAAATGTTTGAAGAATATATTAGGGGAGGTTACAATTTATCTATAATCTGAGGTTCACTCTAATTATTTCATAAATTATTAATTTTAAATAAATTAATTTTCAAAGAATGATTGAGAAAACATGAAATATCTAAATTATATGATTATTATGGGTATAAATCCTCTAAAAAAATTACAACATCAGTCATTTAAACTATTTTTTTACCATTTTATCTTTCTTCTAACCCTCCCAAAATGATATCATTTTAAAATTATGATGACATCAATGTATTTTAACAGATTATAGATCATGAAATTTAATATAAAGGATAAAATGGCCCATAAATGGAACATGGTTGATATTCCGAGAAAAATCATATTTAATTACATTATGAAAGTAATTTTTATGATATTTAAATCATTTAATAAGTTTATTATTTTAAAGTATCATAATTATTTCTTTGGACTTATTCACTTAATTTTACATTGAAGAAAACATAACAGTATAATAATTTGACTATAATTCATTCACAAAACCATAATATTTTTTATTTATATAGATAATATATGTGTCATTGTAAAGGTAGAGAATAATTTAGTTTTGGAAATTATAAATTCATATAACGGAAATTTTTACTAATTGCAGAAGCACCGTATCTACATTGCAAAAGCATTTTAGATTATTATTTTGTAACTATGAATTAAAAATAAATTTCCAACACAAAAAATTGTTTATGTTCTGTATAAGAGTTTATATTCATTAACTACTTATATATAAAAATTTATATTTCATAACAACTTATTTAATATGTTATTATTTATTTTTTAGCCTACATGAAAATTTGGATAATTAAAATTCTATATAACTAAAAATGTATAATATTCACACATTAATAATAAATAATAATTAAAAAAAATTGATCAATGTCTTATTCCATCTCAAATAATAATATTAGAAATCAAAATATTACTTTTCTAGTGTTGCACAAACACTATGTTGACACTGAATATTATTTTTATATTTATAATGAAATAAATTAAAATTTCTATGTTTTTAATAATTTCTTTTTTATTATTTTTATTATAATAAATAATGATACATGGATTGTTAACCTAATGAGTCAAATAAATATGAATGTGTTTGATTATATTTAGTTTGTCACCAATGTAATTTTCTAAAATATAATTTCAAATAGAAACACACGCATTGAGTCTTACCGGTCATATTGTGTGTTTGTTTGACATGAAACTGATTCATAAATGTCTCAAATAATTTATGAATCATTTTCCAAAAAATTGTTAAAATATGATTTTGATTGGATTTTTCTAATCGAAAATATTTTTTGTATTTAAATACAATTTTTAATCTAATAACACAGACATAAAGTCATACTGAAAACACCATGTATCATATTTAGGTGAGGATGATTCCTATACATAAATAATTACATATTAATCAATTTTTTAATGTATTAAAACAATATGAAACTTTTTTTCTTTGTTTTGAGTATTTAACTTTCCTTTATTAATAATTTCAATGAAAATTAAAAATAAAAACACACTTACAGTCATATCGGTCACACTGTGTGTCTGATTGAGGAATGTATTATTCCTACATGTCATAAATGAAATTTTTACCATTTCCCAAATGTATCAATATTGTTGGAATACATTTAATATTCTTTGAGTATCTAAAATATGTTTTTTAGAAAAATGACATTTAATCTAAAAACACATGCTTTGAGTCCTACCATTGACATTGTGTAACATATTTATGTGATAATTATTTTTATATTTAACAAATGTAATAAGAGTTGTTTTTTTTAAATATCACATAAATATTAGCATGTTTGATCTGTTTTCAGTAAGTGACAGACATTTTGATCTAAAATGTATATTTTAAACTAATAATAGAATATTTTAGTCATATTACGGACACCGTGTATCGTATTGAGTTGAGGATGATTCCTACACATCATAAATTACTTATGTATTTTTTTCCTAAAGTGTCTATATTATTTGAATGAGTTATCTTAGTTTTCAGTATATAACATGTCCTATTTACTAAAATTAAGGTCAATTTTAAATAAAAAGACACACATAGAATCATAACAGTAACTCCATCCATTAGATATATGTTTTACTTATGATAATAGATAAAAAATGAATTATATTCTATTTCTATAATGTATCAAAGCAATACAAATGTGTTTTATCTGTTTTCAGTATGTAACTTGTATTTTTAATTAAAATTATCTAAAATTTAAACAAAAGAGTCACATGGAGTAATACAGATCACACCCTATAATGTATTGATTTCATAATGATTGTTACATGTCAAAAATGTCTTCTGGGTCATTGTCCTAATGTATTAGAAAAAAATATTTTCTTAGTTTTGAGTATGATAATTGTGTTTATACTAAAAGGTCATTTTAAATTGGAAACATGAACATTGAGTCATACTAGTCACATCGTGATTCAGTTTGACAAGATGTTGATTTCTAAACATGAAAAATGATTTATAAATCAACATCTTGAATAATAAAAAATATGATAAAATAATATAATATTTTAATTAGTGACACACTTTTTTTTACCTAAAATGCATATTTTAAAATGATAACAAATTCAATGAGTCATAAAAGAATCACCATATATCATTTTTTGTTGCAGATGATTTATACATGTCAAAAATGATATATGGATGATTATAAAAATGTATCAAATGAATATGAATTAGATTTATCAGTTAAGAGTAGTTTTCTTTTCATAAATAAAAATTAATGTCAATTTAAAATAAAAAGACCCACATGAAGTCATACCAGTCACATCATGCATCAGATTGAAGAGTGGAATTCTTATATACATAATAAATGGAAGATGGATCATTTTCATTTATTTTTAAAAATAATTGAATATGTTTTCATATTTCTATGTACTTCACATGTTTGTTTTAAAAAAAATCATTTTAAACTAGAAGAATGAAATTTGAGTCATACATGTCACATCATGAGTCGACATGACATGAGGTTGATTTCTATATAGAAAATGACTTATTAATCATTTTACTAAATTAAAAATAAAATATTAGTTCATTAGATTAGTTTATGTTGTGTAACAAATTCTTTAAACTAAATTATCAATTTTATACATATAATGGATAGATTAAGTCATATCGAACAAACCACATATCAAATTACATTATAGATGATTCCTACCCATAATAAATGATTTATAGATCACTGTCTTAAATTATAAGAATTATATGAATCCATATTCAAGGAAATGATAATTCCACTTATCTTTTTTCTAAAATTAATGTGAATTTAAAAAAAATGACAAACATGGAGTCATACATTTCATAACGAGCATCATATTGAAGTGAATCTAATTTATACAAATAACAAAGCAATTTTTTTATCATCCTAAATTATTAAAATAATATTAATTTTTCTTATTTGTTTTTAGTATGTGTTCTATTCATAGAATATCATTTAAATTTTAAAGTAAAATCATAATGTTCGAGGCATACCAAGAACAATGTATATCAGATTTAGGTGTGTCTTATTATGTATGAGATATCTGGTTTTAATTATTTTATATGAATGATTATATAAAAGAGAGAACATTTTTAATTCTTATTGAAAAGGAAAACTCATTCTTCCCAAGAAACGTTATGATTCAAGTAGGATTGAGTTTCCTCTTTCATTAAGAAGGTACATGCTCTGAATTTTCAGGAATGATTTTTATAGTTGAAATAAATTTATTACAATTTTTTGAGTTTTTAATGAAAATTATTGATTCCAAAAATATCTCTAATTGAATCTAAATATCTATTAGAATAAAATTATAAAGAAATCAACTTAAAAATAGTAAATAAAATTATGACCAAAACAACTAAATATTTAGTATGAATTCACATTTTCATGATGATTTTTTACATTATTAACCTATTTTCATATTCTTATTATCTCAATTGTAGCCTCGAATTATAATCTATCATGTGCATGGGAATCCTTGAAAAATCTAGGAGAACAAGAGAAAACTTTTCCAATATTATAATAGAATAATTATAATTTTTTTATTAATTAATGAATTAAATTAGACCCAAATATGAGACATTATATTAAATAAAATTACATTTTAAAGTAATCCACTAGATTTTGAGTCACACCGAGTACACAGTGTTTCTTATGGAGGTATGGTTTATTGCACAATTCTTTTTTCATATAATTCATTAAATAGTCTTGTTTATCAAAAACCATTGTTGCTTAATAACCCAAAATGTTGAATGAATTTGATAATAAATGGAAATTTCATCATCATGAGTGTATCGTCCTTGTTTAGTGGTTGATCATATTACATGGGTGAATCATCCTTGTCGAAGGCATCGTTTAAACATGATCACTGTGAAAATTAAAAAAATATGTATAAAATAAAAAAATAAAGATAATAATGAATAAATGTAGATAAAATAATGATAAAATCAACTAATTAAGTTATATTAAAACACATATTCATGATATATGTGTAAAATTTGAGATCATATGTTTGGTTTTGACTATTTGATGTATGTTTTTAATTAAAATTGCACATATTTATTAAAAAAAGTTACTCAAATCATACCTAAATCAATAATATTCATATTAAAATTTAGTCAATTTAAATATTTGACCAATGAATTATGTACTGTTAACCAAATTTTTGGAAATAATCTAATCTTGTTTGCACTTTTTAGATGACATGATATATGGTTTAAACTAAAATGAAACTTTTTTTCTTAAAACATGTACATAGATTCGTAATGAAAATATAATTACTCATATTGAAATTTGGTAAATTGAAATATGTCACAAATTATATATGGATGATTTCCCAAAAGTATGATATCAATTTGAGATCATTTACTCAGTTTTAAGAATGGAACATGTGCTTTGAACTACTATTTAAATTGAAGATAATTAGTATCATATAAAAATTATAGAGAAAATAATTTTAAAAAGAAGATAAAATGATGAAAATATTAACTAAATTAGTAGTAGTGTGTCACTACTTTATGATGTCTATTTACATTTCAACACCATATATTTATATTATTCATTTTAAAATAAAAATATTTCATCCTCAATACTTCTTCTTGAAAAACAAGTAAAAAATAATTTATAAGGATTCTGTTACTAATACATTAAATTCAAATTATATTTCTATGTTAATATTTAGTGCAAGATGAAATGAATAGTAGTAATTAACAAAATTTTGATGTCAGAAAACATTCCAAGACTATGTACATTTCCCACTCATCTGCAAGAAAATTAAAAATTATTTTGAGTAATAAGGTTGTCAAAAAAGATGGTATTACAATGAATGTACATAAAATCCCATGAATAATAAGTATTTTTACTAAAATTTTAATTACAATAGAAAATTACAATTTTAGATATGTTGGAATTTACATTATTTATTATATCTATCATAAATTTTAATACATAATATCAAGAATCGTTGTTATTATCTAGAATCAGAAACTATAAAAAAAATTAATAATATAAGTGAATTATTTTGAAATATTATTTTTTTGTTAAAACATTCTATATATACCGTAATTTATTTTTCCAATTGATGTAATCTACGATATATATATGTTCATTCACAAACATCACAATATGATTTATAATTTATTTAATTATTTTCTAATAATAATAAAATTCTTGTTGATACACAAACTGAAACAAATAATTCAATGTTTATATATAAAATTATTACTGCATGGGCATTAAAAATTCACATTAAACTTCATGTTACATTAGTATTGTGGGTATCCACGCATTGTATCCATTAAAATTATTTGGGGTATGCATATTAGCCATGATTGACATCCCTATCTTCTAAGAAAAACATAATGAAAAGAATAAAAATATATTTTATATATTTAAATTGCATAGTTTTACCACTTCATTATATGTATAAAATATATTTTTTTATCTAATTTTTTTTTCTCAAACTCTTCAATTATAAATTTTTTATTCATATTAATTTTTTTGAACAACAATGAAATTGATTGCATGGAAATGATCTTGGGATTGATGAATCCAAATCATACTTCACACTATTTTTCCATTATATAGTATTAATATAAGTTCCTTCATAAAATATGAATACAAATTAACTTAATGGAAATTTTTTATATATAGTTATTATGAAAATTCACCTAATGTATGTTTTCAGAAATAAGATACCCAACCTTCCGGACATTAGAGTTTCATTTATTCTCTGAATACTGACTACATATATTATGAAATTTCTAAATATTTATTCTTCATATTGAATGTATTTAATATATAATATAATTTATATGGGGTAAATATAAAGTTTTAATACTAGAATATGTTTTAATGGAACTGGTGTGGAAAAGGAAATCTCTAGTGAATTTATTTTCTTGGTTGATTCAATATATTGTCTTAATCTGACCTTCTGTTTCCCCATTATATTATTCATTTGTAATAAAATACCTCACATCAGAAATTTTTTCAACAACTATTACAAGTTTTTTCATTTTAAAAATATTTATAAGGACATTACTCATGTATCATTATGAGATTAGATGGCCATGCTTCAAAATTTCCAAAAAAATCATTAACAATTTTAATATTTTAACCATCATGAGGAATAGAAAACTATTTACTCACCTTTTTAGATAACAGTATCCAAAGTATGATGTGATCATTTGGTATGTATTTTTTGTCTATCATGTATCCCTAGATATTATACAATATATCTCTCACAACAAGGTTGTTTATGTGTGTTGATATTTAGAAATCACATACAACATCACCATGGATAATTTTAGTAACATAATGTCATATTGTGTTGTTTGATACACATATAGTAGAAAGTGTAATGATAAAATTGATTACCCCCATTATGGTATGTGGATGAAGGAAATGACTAGCCTCAATGCTAGTATGTCCTTTTGTTTGTTCACGTCCTTATCATTTTTACACCAATAGTTCTCATCGATCCCTTCACATATATCATTCTACCGAACCCAAATAGAAAACAATATATCATGCAAAGAATGTATTTGATCCTTTAATTATTTCATCATATTAAATGTATCTTCTTGAAGGTTATTATTCTAGATATATGTTTTTGGAGACTCAAAAACCTTCACCTCTAATGCAAGAATATTGTTTCAGACGCTTCACATGTACTAAAAGTAGTGTCCCCTCATATACAGTCACAAGTGATTAATGTGTCAAACTTGTATGAAAATATGAACATAAATATATTTTTTATGTCATACTATTTTCAATCAAAATGAATCAGTATTATGTAATAATTATATCGGTTTCCCAATCTTATTTTTTAATTTTCATAAACTATTTTACCCACCTTATTTATGTGAGACTCTGCCTATAGAACATGATGTTGGATAGATGTGGATTCATATTTTGATTAATCAATCTATATAAAAAAGTATCATATTTCTTCTCATGTCAAAATATTTATTTATTGTTGATTGAAAATACAAACCAACTTCTTATGTACTAAACCATACCTTTTCTTCACATAGCAATAGATGTACATTGGTTTTGAAGGATATTATATATTTTGTAACACCTATTATTCTTCGAGATTTAATTATATTTCACAAAATTTGTTTCAATAAACTATATGAAATTATATATTATTAGGAATAGTTAATATGTATTCATTTATCATCATGATCATGGAAGAAAGAATTACATGTTTCATACTTTTAAATGACTGCATAAGCTGTTCAGTGGGAAATAACATTCCCCTCAGCATCATTAATATGATGCTTTACATGAGAATTTTGGAAGCCTCTATAGGCTGATCAATTGTCCATTAAGACACATTTCATAATAAAATGGTATATAATACATGAACACTACAAGGAATACTGAAACTTAATCAATGTATTATTATATATTTTTTTAGAAAAATAGATAATTGTCATCACAAGATTGCCTTTTTATATTTTTAATGTGCTTACTTCATTATAGAATATAAATAGAGCCACATCTCTATTTAATTTGTAACATTAATTCTCCTTGTTAGCCTAACCTAACTAAGTAATATTTATATACAGGGGTCAACAGGTTCACCCAATTGATTCAATCCTACCTCAAAATTTTTAAATATAAATTTTCAATGATTATTATAGTCAACACTATTATGGTGGTTAATTAATATCTTTCTCCATCCACATGTTGTTGATCGCCAAATAATTTTTTTTTGTATGAGCATCAACTACCTATTCATCATTGAGAATGGTAGCATCATCATGTTCAAATTGAATTATCTATATGAGTAGTCACACATATAATTTAGATTATGATAATATATTATATGAAACATAATATTATTTGGATAAGAAATGTATATTAAAAACACATTAATATACTCATTGAAATATTTTTATTTTTATAATGGTTGGTGAGATTTGGATCCTCTATCAATAATCCAAATCCATTTTTAAGGCCCCTTCTATTGTACAAGAAATTTTCAACCTTATCACCAAATTGAATAGATTTTAATCTCCCAATGACATGTTATTCCATGATTGAATTTTATTCTAACCATATAGATATTTTATTCAACAGTAGAGCAATTGACCAATTAATTTTTTTTTTGGATCTAAAAAAATACATGAATATCTAGTGATTCCATTATAAAATGCTCAATTTTTCTCCTTCCACACTGAAATTCATCTTTATGAACTCCATTTCAACAAAATTCAATTCAAAGCTATTGTCAAAGCATTTGTAAAAGAAACTTGACTCATGAAATTATGTATAAACTGAATCATATATATAGATATTTATGACAATATATTAAATATATTCATAAATTGGATTTAAATCCATGGAACTACCAATGTGTAACACTTCATTCACATGATTAAAGAATATTTTTAAATTTACATTAATCATAATCTACTTTTAATATAATATATAAATATTGATAAAAAACAAGATTAAAATATAAATATTTATTAGGTCTACACACTAGACATCAAAATCATTTGAAAATTGAATTCATATTTTCAAAAAACTCCTTATATATATATGTTATTGAAACATTCCAATAAAATGTTTATTAGTGGTTTTTGATATCCGTCATTTGTCCCTTGATGGTTTAAAATGTCTTATATTTTTTTGGATATTCATCATATGGATAAAAATCATTACTATTATGTAAAATATAATGTTGGTATTCCTCATGCTATGTGATTATCATTATAATAATATATCTTCCTAAACTCCCTTCTTCTACAAGACATCTGTTGTGACAAATAATTTGGTGAATGATGCTATCAAAATTAGATAGTTAATCATTAAAGAATTTTTCTACCTTTTAAAAAATATTATTCTACAATAATGCATTCTTTCCAAAATTTAATATTGAAAAATCCATTACAAAAAATCATATAACATTAAATTGGGTACGTCCCTCTGAAATGGATAAGACAATGTAGTTAAACCCTACCATGCTAGTGAAGCATTTGGAGGACCATTATATCAATGAGTTATGGTGATTAGAATACATATCAAAAACATAATATAACATCATCCTCCATAGTAAGGATTGAAAAATTTGCTAGGTCTATAACATTACGTCATATGAATATTAAAAGTAAGAACAATATAGTAAATGTATGTCATAATTTGTGATTCAAAATACAAGGTAAAGAGAGGTGAATCAAATCATGCATGAAAACATGAAAGTATTGTGATTTTAGTCCCTGTAACATCAACAAAATCATTGTCATGAAAGTACATATATTTTTTGTATACCCCTTTTAAACATTTGCACCATTAAGGGAATTTAATGTTTTTTGTTTCACATGAATTCTTAGAGTGTAAGCTTCTAGATTAATAAAATTCCACCCTTTAAGTTTCATCGACGACAAATCGTACCTTATCCCCATGTAAATTATGTACATATTATCATTGATTATGTGTTTTGTCATAAACATTTATTAATGTTCCAGTCTCACGATAAAATCCATTTTTTCATATATGCATTACATCATAAAAATTTTTGTCAGACAAAAAAATCAATATTATAATTTAAGAAAATTTGATCTCTATTTCTAAGATGAATTTGTAAGGTTTTTCTAAAATGGGTTTCTATCGACAATTTCAATTTCTTTTAAATTATACAATAATAGAAAACCTACTAGTGGATTTGGTGTTTCACCTTCTTCATATTCTCATTGAAGAATGTAATATATGATCATTATTTATTTAATCGAGGTAAAATTTTCTGAATTCCAAAAAACATAGCCTTATAAGAATGTTTCAACTGAACTAATTTTTTTAATTGTTCACTAATGAGACACCCCAAGATTCCATTAAATATAAATCCTATAAAAACTCAATAAGTAGGAATGTTTTTTATCATCCTATACAAAATGAACCTCAATGTGTATTCTTTATGTTTATGAGAATCATAAATTGTATCCCCTATATCGCAAATCAATTTCAGTTCATTAATCAATTGATCCAAACAGACATTAATGTCATTAATGGGTTGTTTTTTCATAGATATAGACAGATAAAACATAATATATTTTTCCATCATGAATAACCCTATTATCAAGTAATAATTTACAAAAATGACTAGCCATGTGCTATAAATACCACACTATAGAAAATAATTATTTATTTCATTTGTAGATAATGCAATACAAAATATAATCATCTATTTTTCGATTTCAGTACACTCATAATCATTTTTATTTAACTATTTAGTGTATTTTAGATGACATAGGTTTTCATGTTTATTATAATATATTCATGTCATGTTAATTGTCTCATAGTTTCCTAAAATCTATATAGACTTCTCAATAATTGAATCAAAAGAATATACCATACAACTTTTTAAGGACTTCATTATTATTTAATTTTTTCATTTTATCAACACATAGGTAATTTTATGATTTATCAATGGTCCTTATGAGACATATGAAATCATTATTAAAATAATGTTTTGTTAGATACCAATGAGTTTGAATGTAATATATTTTTATCTTTATATTATTGAAAAGGTTGGTCATTTTATTATGATGTCGTATCATTCAAAGGAACACAGAGTTTTGAAAACATGGTGCCTCTCCATATTCTACATGATTTTAAATTATATAACATCAATACAACTAAAAGTGTTTTATGTTTAGTACAACATATATAAAATTTTATCCTATAATAGATATTAAACATCTAAAACCACATTTTACTATCAAAAATCACATATTTAATTTCCTATGTCATTTCTTCCATATTATTTACATTATCATTTACACTAGTATTCACAACAAATGCTCCATAAACCATAGTATAATCCAAATCAGTGTGGATGTTATTCTTTTTCCCTTTTCTAGTCCCTCATTTATACATACGATATGTTCCTAGAAAAATAAAATGTTCTTGGAAATCTTATGTACTAATTTTTATTGAAAAATAATAACATATATATACAAAACTAAGATGAGATGGGGCCTATGCATCTGCTATTATAAGACTTTTGAACTCTTTAACTCTATCTTCGTACTATTTTTTCATATGATTACTATCCATCAATTTTTTTAAATCCTTCATATTATGTTCATAATATATTAATTTTATAAAACAAATAAAAAAATATACATATGTAATTCACAATTTTTGTTCAATGCTATATATAATTCAAATATGGGGACCCCATAATCTTTTTCTTACATGTAAATTTTGTATTATTTAATAAAAATGAATAATTTAATATATAATCAATTTTAATCAACTAGTGGAATGTGGTATCCTTAGAATTCATCCAAACTATTCACTGATATCTATTTTTACATAACTAATTAGAATATTAGTTTACATAATAAGGGTTCATTTACACAAGTAATTAGGGATGAGTCTCAATAAAAAAAATGCAGTCATAATAGTCTGGGAGATGATGATGAAAATTTTTATAGTTTTATCCTTCAATTTAAATGTAACTTTGATGGGAGTAGGAGAAAAAAATAATAATATATCTTAATTTGTTTCATAAATCTAAAAAATAGTAGCAATAGTCTAATTCCTAAAAGGGACTCCTTGATTATTGTGATTGTGAGAAGGATATGTTGGATGATCCTATACAGACTCATGTAGATACTATCATTCCAATCTCATCGTTCAAAGAATTCCTTTAATAACTGAGTGAAATGGAATAATAATGTGGTATAGGACTTCATTTGGTATGTGATTAGATTCATCTGACAATAAAATGATAATTATACAACTTTTCTACAAAATTCCATAGTTAGAGGAGTTTATTTTTACTATTTTGTTAATATGGTATTTGTTGGTTAGAATTTTTTTTGATAGTATTAGTGGAGAATTATCGAAGTTATATTGTTCATGTGACCATCATCGTTTAGTGAAAAAAATGTAACACATAATTAATTACGTGTTCTATAAAAAATTAGTGGTAAATTCAAATCATAAGGAACATTTTACCATTGAAAAGTATCAATCAACCGGGTATCCTTATTTCATTTAATTAAGACATGCTACAAATTTTAGTTAGTTGCGTCAGTCCTAAATGATTCAAATATCAATCATTCCCATTTACCATATTCTTATAATGTTTTCTCTATAAATAAATAACTTCCAAAACCATATTTCATGTATAATTATAATACATTTTTTTAAAAATGTTAATAAAAATTATTTCATAAACAAATTAATCAATAACAAACATATATTAATATAATCATAAATAGTTATTATTTTGGAAAAAAATACTTATTACATGCTTGGAAGATACATAATTATATTTTATAGGAGGTGGTTATAATTATTTCATATTAAATGTTTATTATTTTTCCAATGAACTATTATAATAATTTATTGTAAATTTTAAACATAATAAATTAAATATATCAATGATGTACCCATGGGAAGAAGTTATATTTCATGTGAATTGGTTTTCAAAGTAAATTAAGTAAATTTTAAAGTAAAATTATGATGAATATAGTCATCATTTGACATGTAATGAAATATTTTAACCATGTTGTAAAATGAATAAGGAAGCGTTGGATTCATGGTGAATAATCCTTCACATTAGATTACTGATGATATTGATTTTATTATAATAAAAAAAGTTTATGGATGGAGAAATATCTACGATTGTATGGATTTTTTTACTAAGGATATTGATGTTTAACTATTATAGTGAGGTTGTATAAGATATGTTTGAAATGTTTTAAAAGGGTTTAATAATTTTGAGAATCTACTAGATGTTTTAGAGAATCCACTCTTAAGTTACATAGAATATTATATACTAAAATCAGAGATTAACATCTCCTGGATAATGTTTCATTGAGGATAGAATGAGTTGAGGTAGTTATGTATATTTAAATATAGTATCTTGGGTATTTTATATGCTGAATTGTTTATTTTTAAATTACCTAATTTGGGTTTCAAATTATTTTGTTAATTACCAAAATTATTGGAAGTTAATTTAATATGGCTTAAAGATAATTATATGGGTATGAAATGATTTGACGTGCTTCTAAATTAATCTAATCAATTGTGGAATATCTCTTCTAGAAGAATAAAAAATTTAAATGTTTATAGTTGGGTATGAATGAAACTAGAGTGATGTAATAAAAAAATATGATATGTGTAAAGATGATTTGGTATACATAATAATAGATTCAACATAAATAAACACCACTCCCTCTATAGGTAACCATGACTTGTACCCTTGTAAGAATTTGTTTTCCCTATATGATGATTACAGAGGACATGTAGAAATCTTTTCTGTAAACATAAACCTATGTATGAATAATCCCCCATATGAGTATGCATTAATTACTCTGTAATAATGAAATATTTAATACATTATAATGAATCCTAAGTCTATATGTATCATTACATTTTCAATGTAACCAGTAGAATATAAAAATAATTGAATAATTATTCAAAATCATAAATTATTCTATAATTTTAATAAAAAATAGGGGAATAAATTATGATGATTAAAATTCCATTAATCCATTTATAAAAGAACATGATTATTTTTAAATTCATTCATCAGTAATTATTTTATGTAGATAAAATTATATTGAAATAAGGACATCAATATAATTTATATTTTTCATTTCAAATGTGGATATTTGAATTTCACTATTGGTGAAAAAATTAATATTAATTATATATGATTATGAAGATGGTTTTTACTATTTAAAATATCAAAAATTATTTTTTCTACTATAATAAAAAAATAGTATTTAGGTAATTTCATTCTGTAATGATTCAATATGAATATAGACATGTTGTGTGAGAAGCTATCATGCCACAATGCATTAGCTAAAAAATTCATGTTATCTAAAACATTCATTTTGTTAAACTATAAATAGTGAATTTTTTTTGGATATTATGGGATTACCTAGATAAGAAATTACATAAGCCTAATATATAAAAGTTAGAAGAACCATTCATCAAATAAAAGAATAATGAAAAAATGAAGATATTTGGGATAATACCATGTGATTTATTTAACTTGTAATATCTCAAGAATATGGAGATCATTAAGACATTACATGTTCACATGTGATTGTATTTTTTATATGAACATTATCTTATAAAATATTTCTATATCAATAATATTAATATTACTCCATAAAATGACAAATTAGTTTTCAATACTAAAATTAAAAAAGCGTGTCTAGATATATAATTGAAAATTTGTATATGGATATGTTTGATTTATATGTGTTATTATGAGATAACCAAAGAGGTAATGATGAAGAATAAAAAGAATATGGGGTGATTACTATCGATAATAAGAAATAAGAACCATAGAAAAATTGACAACATAACACAATAAATAATAACTATTAATTCATTATTTTAATACATTTCATTCTTTGAAAACAACATCTATTTATCTAATAACATGATATATAAAAAATATATATATTCATAACATCCAATACCCATTATTAATTTGGTCACCCCAGTTATTTATTTCATAGATTAAATAAAACCATTTACCCAATGGAAGAAGCTGGATGATAATCTAACAATTTATGCAATGTAAAAGAGTATTCATGAATCACCATACTTGATCTACATATTTAACTACTCAATGCATAGGAACTAAAAAAGAATAGTATTTTGAAATAAATTAGACTAGAACAATAAGTAAAAGATACCCTGAACATGGAACACATGATAGAATTTATCTGAGAAAAATTTGTACAAATGGACAACATAGAACCTGAACAAATATTAAATGAGAGCGGTAAGGAAAAAATATCATTACATAGATTTGAGGCATTATTTAACTGAGATAATGTTGAGGGGAATATAAAGAATAATTGGACATCCAAAAATGTTTGAGAGACATGAATTGTTTTTGTTAGTGTTATTTTAGAAAGATGGCCGAGAATATTTTTAGTGCTTCTAAAAATGTGCAGAGAATGATTCCATTTACATGCACTAAAATAAGAAGTAATTAAAAAATATATCTCTATCAATTCTAATACATTAGTTATGATAAAGGTTTTTTAATTATTATTATAAACATTGATATTAGAAAAAAAATTAAAATATTTTTATAGGATTAAAATGTATTTATATCATTATATATAAGTATATATATATGAAAAATATATTAATTATATTGTTTATTTAAATATAATTATTATAATATTACAATTAATTAAATTTTAATTTTTTTTTGTAATTATAAAAAAATTATTTTTTTATATATTTATAATTATAGATATATAATTTTTTAAAAATATTAAATATAACGTTATAATTTTTTTATAAATAAATATATTTTGAAAATATATTTAAAATTATTTATTTTTAATTATAAATACAATTATAACATTATATATATTTTTATAGATATATATAGATATATTAATTATTTTAAATAATGTAGGTTAATGATTCATCATGATGTTTTGTGATGTCCAATCAGTGATCAAAATGACTATGAACATTTTTTTTCATCATAAATGCTTCAAAATTTTATAACACTATCTCAAGGACTACAATATTTATTGATTTTTTTTTAATTTTCAAAACCAATTCTCATGTCTTCAAATATGAACCCCATCAGGTTTTTTCATATATATATTTTCCTCTAATGATCCATGAAGAACAACAATCATGAATTCATGTAAATCTATCTAAAGATCATAATGTGAAACCTATGCCTATTAAACTCAAATATACTCATGATTAACCACAGCAGAGAATATGTCATTGTATTTTATCCTATTATATTATGTATGTTCCTTATAAATATGTGTAATATATTACATGATATTATTATTTCCTGTGTTATCATTCTTTTTCACAAAAACCAATTTTTTCAATGAGCTTCTTATTATAAAGATGGGGAATAAGATACCATGTCTGATTCGGATTTACCAAACTCATTTTATCTTCTTCAACTAAAATTTAATTGTTCATCTCTATGAAATCCAAAATATTTCAGTACAAAATTTTTTATTTCAAAAAGATTATAATAAATGATATCATTATACATGGAAGGTTCTCATATTATCGACCACGATCAATTGCTGGAGATTCTATCGAGATGAGGATTATCTGATTGTTTTTTACTTCTTTAGTGAGGATAATGTGTGTAATGAAAACATAATTATTGATTCATACATTAATGAATATTTACAAAAAGATTTTCTCATACCATTCTAGGATAACATACACAATACCTTTTGATCTGTATATTATTCCTACTATATTATGGCTATCTCATAATTGTAAAGGGATCTATCAATACCATTATATTGAAAAACCTTCTAGAATTAATGTGACGTGTAATGTCAAATATTATATATATTTAGTCTAATTTTCTTTCATCATTTATATTTTTAATTGTTTTTTTATTTTAGAATAAAATATAAAAATCCATCATTTTCCTTCATGTCCTATACCCAAACATATGGTATGTAATCATCTTTTAATATGACAAAACAATGATTACTTGTATATGAATCATTCTTAAGTGGTCTTGAGTAATCAAAATGGATATAGTCATATGTTACCATCATGATATGGATTATAGTGTTGATGATAACCATAGTCTTCATACCCATCACAAAATTATTGAAAAAGGCAAATTTGGATGTTCTGGAATCTTTCAAAACATGTTTCACTACATCGATTTGAAAATAATTTTTTGTTGTATGTTTCATTATCATATTCCATTATTTTGATTTTTTTGGATCACTCCCCTCTAATATAGAAGCTCCAAAAATAAGAATATATGTGATCAAATAAAATAAAAAACTATTATGATTACATTTCTTCATAATAAATTCATTATGGATAACTATCATGTCTACACCTTTAATGGTTATTCGTTAATAAAGTATATCTATTACTTCTAAAGAGATGTGGTCATTCCAAATTTCATGTATATATAAAACAATTATAATGATTCTAGTTGTTCCATTTTTAATCCCCATATAATTTTCTTCAAAACCTCTCAATCAAGAAAAGAATTTTGTCCCCAAAATAATATGATATTTATATGACTCCATGTTTCATTAAGACTGCTCTCAAATCATGAAAATGTTAAAAAAATAGCATAAAAATATAATCCATTATTTTTAATGGTTGAACATAGAGGAAACAAGGAATAATGAATCATCATTATCATCTATTTTCTTCGTAATATTCATCATTGGTTTTCATTTTTTTGGATAACCATTATTCCATTTAACATTCTGATGATAATGGGTTCACTATTTTTTTCGTAATCATATATAGGTTGAATCACATGTTGACAATGATCACTATTATTTTCTTTTGACACCTCTAGTCTGTTTTCTATATTACTTTCCTCTGGTTGTCCCTGTGGAATATTTATTTTCATCCATGTCCAAAGGTGACTTGAGTTACCCTATAATACATCTATTTTATAGATTCTCCCTAAAATGGAATTTCAGAATTTCAAAAAATTAGATGTCACTAGTGAATTCAAAATAATTGAAAATGATTAAAAAAAATGTTTGAAAATTATAATAAAATAACAAACAAATTCAAAAAAAATAATTTCCAAATACACTTCCCCATGTATTTGTTTGGGTATGTTCTGTACCCTAATATTTTTTCACAAGAAAATGATCTCTGATCGTTTATGTTGTCATCTATCCCAAATAAAAAATTTGAAAAAAAATATTAACAATATTCTTTGATACATCACCAATAAATTGTAGATGTAGGTTGTGAAGAGAATCATATATATATTTCATAGAAACATATGAAAACCCATTGCGGTGTGGACAGTAATCCTGTGTTTTTAGATAATAGTATTAGGGTTCATTAAATTACTATCCAATGATGATTTTCATAGAGATTTTGTGTCAACAAGAGAGAATGTTAGAAATATATTAAAATTATTATTCCAAGAATCACGTTATATTTTATAACATTTTTATGTATAATATCTCTTTAAAATCATATAAAAATTTAGGGAAATGAAGAAAAATAGAGAAGAAAATAATATGTCAATTATTTAGGTTACCCACACCATTAGAAGGCAGTGATTTTCCATTATTATCAAATGAGATACTAGATAATTCAATGCATTTATCCTAGGAAATAACTCATATTTATGATAGGGGAAGATAATTAATGGCACATAATTAAATAGTAATTCTATGTATTTAATGATTACATCATCAATACATTGGTGGAGGTCTTGTATTTTATGATAGTCATCCCACATTGTTATTATTTGCATTCATATTCATCTAATCAATGTTATCATTTAATTTAATATCAATATATAAACTACAAAAAATCCAAACAAAAACTATTCCCTTATATGAACACTTTAATTGAAAACAATCCAAATAGACTGAAACAGTTGAAATGGTGAAGAATAATTAAGAACAACTTTTAATATTTAATCAATAATTATGTTAATTATTTTATTCATTCTCATTACGAATGAATAATTATAATAATTTTAACTGTTAATATTCCCTTTTGACCATAAATTTAAAGTATTATGGACTTAAATTATAAGATAAATTAAAAATCCCCCTACACATAAATTATATATCACAATTCTGATTTATGCACCATTAATCTTAAAATGAAAGCCCCCAAATACTCTATAATTTTATATTATTACGTTGTTATTCTAAATATATCATTTTTGTAATATATAATTTGGCATATATGTAGTGAAATTTAATTTTGAACACAAGACTGATCCATTTAAATTTATTCTAATATTCTTTTTTCCCAACACTGATCATCATTTAATTTGGGACTGAAGTTAGTAAAACTTTTATTACATTTATTGAAATCCATAAATAAGACACCATTAGTCACATAAGCTATTTAATATTTCACACTACTATGAAAACATCAAAATGTTCTCATAAAAATATAATAATCAACATTCAACATTTATGTGGAAGTAAAAAGGATATTATTTTGTGATAATGATAATATATACATTTCCAAATGTATGCAACAATATAGATATAAGGTTAAATAGTTACCATGTGAAAAAAACTACGATAAGATTGTGAATCTCTAGATTCATGAATACATTTTCTATTTTATATTTTATTAATATATTTTATATCAACATTTTTGAAAACCATTATTATTTGAATTATTTTCTTATTATCTAAACATGATTTAAAAATATACAAGAAACTGAAATTGATAGTGTACCCAAAACCTCATCTAACTACTCAGAATGTATGAAAATGCGATGATAATCACTTAACATTAATTTGATTACCCTATTTTGGTTTTATCCTATGAAAATCAATTACCTTTTATATGAAGATAAATAATGTGTTATCTCATGCCATAAATATAAGAATAATTAACATAAAAATGAATAAAATATTTTAAAAATGACGAGATGAAGAAAATACCAAAGCATTTATTAGAAATATGATCAAGTTTTCCCTAATGGTTTTTTAGTAATTATATTTTAATAATTTATCATTAATCTTGTAAAAGGGAATGAAAAGGTTATTGTATTAATTACTATAAATAAATATAAAAACTTGAAAACCATGTGTAATATGACAATGCATCTATAGTACCTCCACCCCATTCAAAAAAAATCATTACAACTCAAAATCAAAAATGAATCTATCTCGAAAAAAAATTTATAGTAAAATCTTCATTAAGATATAATGGTCAATTAAATGTTGAAACAAAAAAAGGGGACCATAATTCTGAATAATATAAATATAAATCTATCGAGAAATATATTAAAATACAGTAAATGAATCGAAATGAGTAATATTATTGTTTGGATAAAAATAAAATCATATTAACTAAACATGAATACAAATAAAGGAACTAAGCAATCTTATTATTAAAAATAGTGTTCACAAGAAAAAATATTTGTTTATTAAATTAATTAAAGTGTAAATGGATAAAATGTTATCCCATTATAAAAATAAAATTACATAAACTTGGAAAATCGAGTCATGACTCAAAGTAATATAAAATAACAATGACTAGAGATATTAACTTCTATAATATATTTTCTTCATTAGGTTTTATAAATAATATTCATATGAAAATTAAAGTAAGTGAATATTATATGAATAATTTTTTACTCAAAATCAACATTTATATTATACAGATTATAAGAAAAAAATTTATTTTCATAATTTTTAAATTTAATACAATTAATAATTTTAAATTGATAATAATAACAAAAATTGACATAAAATAAAATAAAGTATTTTTAAAGCATAATAGTATAATATACATTACGATTTCATTATAATTAATGCTAAAAAATTATTGAATCACAATAAAAAACCAAAAATTAATAGGATGATTTAATCATTTTACAAACATGACTAAATAATAAGGAGAAATAAATTTCTATAAGACAAGAATTTGGTTCTTTCATATATATATATATACTTATTTATTTATATTAAGGTATAAATGGGCTCTAATAAACCCAACATCAATAAATAAAACTTTTTCTTCCTCATTTAAATCCATCACCATTGAAATAACCTTGTTTCTGTAGTGTAAAATAAATTTATTGTTGATTTATTATCTAATAAATAATTCAACGAAAGATATTAACATAGTTCATAATCTACTTAAGAATTACAATTAAAAATAAAATAATAGGTTATAGAGTATGTAAAAAATATTTGTAAATACCCAGAATTTCCATGTAATTTTTTTATATATGGGAATTTTACGAGTCTGTGAAATCTGACGGCACACGATTCTGAGGCCCTGAGTTCCTGGAATGATCCGACGATGTTTTTTTAAGCTTAAATTAACACCCGTAAGCAGTTTTCCTAAAAAATTGGAATAAATATTAAATTGTTACTTGGATAAAAAATCTAAGGGCACGTTGCACTCAGAATGGTGGGTTTACCATATGCATGACTTAATTTTAGTCGGCGTGGGTCTCCTGTCAGAAAACCTGGAAATGGGATAACCATAAATAAAATAATTAAACAAAGTTATTTTATTTTTCAAATGATTATAAGTCATGAATTGTAAGTCAGATTAAAAATCTGATACCATCGCTAAACTTGTTAGGGTGGGATTTATTTAGATAGATACTATCTTTGGTCGTTGTGGGCCACCTGTGAAAATTAGTTTTTGGCCGTAAATAAAATAAATAAGTGACTAATTATTTTCTTGTGAAATTATTAACTATTAAATGGAAAATCAGGTTGGAAATCCAAGAGTACCCTTGGGTTCCTTGGGTCATGTTTCACCTAAATAGAGCATAACAATGACCAACGTAGATCGAGGGTGACTGATAATAATTTTCCAAGCATTTTTCAGGTATGTTCAGTAAACGCACGAGCGGTGTTTTCTAACATTCGAACTAGTGTTCTGAATTGAAATCTGACGGCACTATTGAACATGTTTCACCAGTATTTTCTTATGGAGACCTTCACCTCGATAGTAGTTGGTTGAAGGTGAAAGTTAGTTTTTTGGGGTTTTCATGGAAATAGTAAAATAAAATAAACATAAGTTTTATTTTATTTTGTTGTAACCAACTTCCTTGTGGTATTTGGAAGTGGGGACCACAGGACCTTTACCTCCCATGAGAGGATATGGTGGTGGGGACCACCAGGACCATAACCTCCCATGTGAGGATATGGTGGTGGGGAAAACCCAGAAATTAAATCCCCATGAAACCCGCATTTAATTGGGAGAAACCCTCAACTCCCTAATAAATGCGGGGAGCCTCTTCAACTGCTCCACATTTTTTGTTCCAATTCACGTACCGTTAATTTTTTCCAAACTAGTTAATTGGCTTTCCCCCTTTGTAAATCATTTAACCGCATCCTTAGAATTTTGGAAGGTTCCTAATAAATGAACCGTCATAAATTCCATGATCTTTACAATCCTTATTCCCAATCCTAAATATATGGAGCTTGGGAGGAGGATTTTCAGACCGCTTATCCATGAAACGAAGCACTGGTAAAGTGACGTGATGCCCAACACTTGGATGTTTATGCTCTCCAATGAAGAAAACTCCTCCAATGAAGAACTCCAACCTCCTTCGACCTTCTTCTTTGGGACATCTTCCAGCATGGGACGTCATCAACTTTGAGGAATTGATGTCTGTCTTTTACCAATGATTTATTCTTCTCCCTCGCAATATCCGTCGATGAAGAACCCAAGGTTGGGGTTTAATGGTATTTGTTTAACACTTCCCATGTTCTTCACTCTTAATCCTCTGCAGGGTTGGGAATAGAAATTAATGAGGGATTAAGGGAATTGATTTTTTAAAATATCTTCCATTCTCATTCTAATATTATGTTCTTGATTAACCACTTGCGACCACTCTAAATGCAGAGGCAACGAGCCAACCAAACATGGCCCGACCACCCGTCATTCTTCTTTGTGGTGTTCTTCGAAACAGAGGCAGGTGACAAAAAATACGAAGGCAACAGTTGCATCACCTGCAGCCTCTGCGACTCGCGCTGCCCCCACGATCCTCCGGTGCCTCGGCCAAACCAGCTCCACGGCCTGCTGACTTCTGAGCTGGCCTGGCTGCACCGCCCACTGAGAGAGCCACCCCGTCCGCTCCTTCCACGGGTCGCGCCGCCCGCCGGCCTCCCCAAGCCTTCCTCACTCTTCGTGGTTCCACGGCCGCCCATACCACCCGTGTCACCCCAGCTCAACCGGCCCTGCGCCCCTACTGTACCAGCCTTTCCACGGCCCTCCGAGCCGCCCCGGTCGCACCGGCCACGCTGCGCCCTCCCGAAAAAACCAGCCTTGTTGTGCCCTCCGGGCGAAGCCTCCCTCACAACACCCTCTAGGCCGAGCCCCCCCCCCATCCACGCCACTACGGAACTCCAGGACGAACTGGCCCCATGCCATCTGGGTCAAGCCACCCTCACGATGCCCTTCAGGCCTAGCCGCTCACACGGTGCCCTCCGGGCCAAACTACCCTCCGGGCCGAACCGCTATCTGGGCTGAACCGCCCTCGCTATCAGCTGGGTTGATCCCAGTGGGCCAAGCCAAACCCAATGGGTTGGCCCGCTCAATGGGTTGGGACAGACCCAATGGGCCAAGGTGCGGTGTCCTGAACAGGGTCGGCCCAGTCCGAGTCTGTCAGACTGGGTCAGACCAGACCTGGGCCCACTACAACCCCTTTGCTTCCTTTGGCCATAACGTTGGTCCCGAACGCCTATTTGATGAATCGTTAGCAGTGCTAGAAATCATTGAGTGTGAAAGTACCTTTGAGTATACCCCACTGGAGTTTGGGGTATAGTTGAGATACAATCAGGTTATATCATGATCGAATCCAACCGGGCCCCAGAGACTAAAAGGATAATAACTGACAGACCAGACATCTGATTGATTTGCCATATGTTGCATTAATTCTTTTATGTTATGGTAGACCATTGAGATTCTTCTTTTTGGGACTTCGTGTTGTTGGAGTATCGACCTGTAGCTCGTTGATGAGATCCTCCCAAAGAAGAGCAGACTACGTACGGACCCCTGTGACTAGCTAAGACTTGATGAATGCAGACCATTTCGATATTGAGTGAATTGACTAGCCCGTTGTGGAGCACCTTTGTGTCATGACAGAACCACTGTGGGGGGCACCTTGGTGTGGTGGTAGACCCACAGTACTCAATAGGAGGAGTACCTCAACAGGCTATGAGGGGGAACATCTCTGTGTGAAGTGGCCGAACCAAGATGGGGAGCACCTCTGTGTGACATAGTAGACCCATGGTAATCGACAAGAGGAGTACCTCAGAAGACTGAAGATAGTGGGAAGCACCTTTGTGTTACGCGGAAGGCCTACTGTACTCAATAGAGAAGGTGTTCTTTAGAAGTCAAGGTGTTCGGTGATAAGACTGGGGATGTTACTTGATAATACCCCTAGAATAAATTCCGAGTTGAGCTGAGTCAGTTTTTATATGTTTTCTTCATGATTTAGATGGATGACTTGATTACATAGGTATATGAATGGGAATATACCTAACTGGGGTTATCTATTTATTTCATATAATTTAGTTTATCCTTGGTGGATTTTATGAGACCTTGAGGGTCTCATGTTCCCTAGTGAGTATCATTATACTCACCCCTGTAAGGGCTATGCCTACACCATGTTATGTTGGATATAGACGATGGATATCACTGACTAAGGCTGAGAGTACCATGACTGGACGATACCTGGATGTGGACCATACCACTTATCGGTACATAGAGGAGACAGACAGATGTGGAGCCCTCAGGTGGCAATTCGTACCTACCATTTAGGTTGGAACCTCAGAGGATGACGTAGTAGCTGATTTTCCCTTTTCTTCAGTTGTTTTCATTTCAGTTCTACTTGTACTTTCAATTTGGGCTTTTATTCTGGACCCTTTTTACATATTGTACCCCCTGGCTTACTATACAGTTGGCTTGATTTTGTATCTTGTTGTGTGTATGGTAGCTTGTTTTTATAGGTTATAAAGGGAATATATTCCCATTTTTAGGGAATATTCCTTTTGTGATAGTCGCTAGCCCCTAGCCTATATAAGGTGGGTTTGTGGTAGTCCTAGAATGGGCCCTGGGGGACGGGTCGTGGCAAATTGGTATGATAGGAGTCGGTTCTACCCATGAACATAAGACTATGATCTTTTTTGTGAAGCAATAGTGTTAACTGTAGTGAGTGCAGTTTCTAGTTCAAGGAGTCCAGTGTTAGTGCGGCGGCTGACATCTCCATACACCAGGACACTGACGTCTGATTTCCAACTAAGGTCATGAAAACACTAATTGAGTGTGTGTTTACAAAATTTTTCTTTAAATTTTCTCACCAGGTCATCTCACAGGTATAACATATGATCGTGTCACATTTTTTTCTATTCAGGATGACTCCACTAAGTCAACTATTTAGAGTTCTTAGAGTTCTACATACGGATAGACCACCGAGCGATGAGGCTCTGGTGCAGGGACCTCTTACTATGTTGGCACCTTCGGGAGGTGTGCCAGCAGCAGCACCACCCATTGGGAAGCAGTTACCACTAGCCGCACAGGCAGATGGTGCACGCCGACTAAGTTCATTGCAAGAGTTCTAGCAGTAGAGGCCTCTGAAGATTCATGATGTGACAGGTTCCCACGTAGATGAGGGATGGATGGAGGAGATTTATTTAGTTTTCTGCCTAGTTGAGGTACCAGTTGAGCATATGTTGATATTAACTACTAGTTTTTTCCAGTGAGTGACCTTGATGATGGTCCGCATAGTGATGAGGCTTCGGTATGTGAACCATTACCCGAGATAGTACCTTTAGGTAGTGTGTCATCTATATCACTTCATGTTGGTCAGCAGTTACAAATGTGGGTACCGGTAGAGGACACCTATAAGATTAGAGTCTTACATGTGTTTCAGTATCAAATATTGCTCGGGTTTTGAGGCAAGCCCGACTCACAGGTGGTTAAGGAATGGCTTGAGTGGGTGGATGAGATTTCTCTAGAGCTTCTGCAGCTTCGACCGGACAACATGTCGGTATCAGTGTATTCATCGAGTTGTACCAACCATTTCTGGTACTCGATGAATATGATACGATTAGTGTTTTAAGGCTTGGACTTCCGAGAAAGGTTTTTTTAGGGACATCTGAGCCAGTACTATTCCTCTTTGCATTCATACTTATATAAGGGTGATAGAGAGAACCTTTGTTGTTGAATTTTCTTTGGATTAACGGAGACGGCCAGTGAATGTTAGAATTAGAAAAGCAGAAAACAGGCACCAGTCTCAGAGACTTGGGTGTGTAAAATTTTTCTGGAAGAAGATGTGTGGGAGATAGATGAATCTGCATGGTAGAAGACGTGGAAGAAAAATCTTTGAGAGCAACATGAGGTGGTATTAATTTCATCATGTTACAACCTCCACCCTAATGTGGTCCCGACCAACCTTAGAGAGATAGAAGATAATGGAAGGGAGTGGCTACATCTGGTCAAGGAGTGTGACCCAAGGTCTCGAAGAATGATTTGGGGTACGATATGTATCTACTACTAGCATCTGTATTAATAGGCATAGGTACCAATCATTCCTTCTTTCCATAAATCTTTTACAAGACCTAGATTTTCTTGTTAAGCAATTTCCATGACCCTCACGTATGGAGATACCTTTGTGAGGAGACTTGATAATCACACTTACGCTGACAGTGCGATCTGATCCTTGAGGCGAGAGTTTTGGTTGGAACCACTTGGTGTTAGCATCGAGGCCTTACATCGTTACTTTGGGTATGGAATGGACATCCACAGTTCATACTCAGATTTAATGTATTAGGAAAAAAGGTTTTGGTTTATCTACAACATTGGAATTGGGTTTTCCTGGTCGGATAAAAAGGAAACCTAAGCATCACATGTTAAACTCATCCATAGGAGGGTGTAACTGATCACTCTTGAGTCGGACAACCTTACCCTCATGGCAGTAGAAGTTTGAGTTTTCAGTTCCCAACGGGTGTGGCTAGAGTTCCTCTAGGACTATGACCCTGACATATTCTATATTCTTAGGAAGGGGAACGTAGTAGCATACATACTTAGCTGGATGTATGGTATGCAGTTGCTAAGTGAGGCGACAGAGCAGCTAGCCGCATCACAGATAACCTTCGTAGAAAAGGATGGAGAAGCTTACCTCCAATTATGACTAACTCTCCATCAATTCTTTAGTGAATTTAGGAGGTACATCTTAAGACATTGACTGTGAGGCCCAACGTGCTCAGATATCCTTAGGACTGTCTTCTAAATGATTTTCAGATGGTAGAGAGCACATCACCATCTTCAGAAGATGTACTATATTACCCATGTCACTTCAGGTTTAAGTGTTGAAAAATTTCCACACATCACCTCTAGTGGTACACCCATGAGTGGTGAAGATGTACAAGGATCTCCTACGAGAACACTAGTGGTTTGGGATGATGAAAGATGTTGCAAAGTTTGTTTCATGGTGCCTCACTTGTCAGCAAGTGAAGGCATAGTATCAGGTACCACCATGTTTGGTTCTGCCTTTAGGGGTCCCAAAGTGGAAGTGGGATGGAATATCCATGGAATTCATGATGGTTCTTCCCCGTACATTCAGGGTTAATGACTCGATTTGGGAGATCGTCGACCGACTCACCAATTCGCACAACCTTCTACCGATAAATAAGCAGGGTTTAGTAGAGAGATTGGGGTTCCTCTATGTGAAGGATATTGTGCGGTTACATGGAGTACCCTCAATGATTGTCTCTGATCGTGATGCACATTTTACATCCCAGCTATGGAAGGGTTACTGGAGGCTTTTGGGATGCATCTTCGTTTGAGCACATCCATCCATCCAAAGATGCATGGTCAGATTAATTGGACCATTCATACCCTTGAAGACACGCTGCATTCTTGTATACTCCACTTTGGTCACTCCGGGGAGGATCACATGCCTTTAGTGGAGTTTGCGTATGACAACAGCTATCACTCTTCTATTTGGATGACACCTTTCGAGGCATTTGATGAGCGAACTTGAAGATCACCATTGTGCTAAACTGAACCAAAGGAGTTAGCACTCGTCGTTCAAGAGATGGTACATGCTACCACCGAGAAGGTGCAGATCACACATGAATAGATTAATACTTCATAGATCAGGCAGAAGTCATATGTCGATAAGAGACAGAGACCGCTAGAGTTCTAGGATGGCGACCACGTCTTTCTACGGGTCTCGCCTCGATGAGGTTTGCCATGATTTGGCCATAGTGACAACTTATCTCTGAGATTCATCAGACCTTTTAATTTCCTTATCAGAGTTGGTGTTGTGGCTTACTGTTTAGATTTTACACCCCAATTTCATTGGGTGCACAACATCTTCCACGTATCCTAGATGAGGATTTACGTGCACGACACATACCACATCATCGACCATGGCGATCTGGATGTCAACAATGGGGCATCTTTTAGGGAGGTTCCAGTTGAGATTGAGTATCGACAAGAGTGGGTTTTTGATAGATGGTTGATACCTCTAGTGCGCATTCACTGGTATCATGAGAACATCCATGAGAACACGTGGTTGCGGGAGCCTCCGATGCGTGCTCAGTACCCCCACTTGTTTACCTAGTTTGGAGTTGTGGCATATGGGGACACAGAGCCCTGAGATGTGGATAATGTAAAGACCTGTAGTTTCTATATAATATTTTTATATGAAGTAATTTTATGAGTCCAAAAATCTGATGCCATGAGATTATGAGGCCCGAAGATCCCGGAATTATCTATCGAAGTTTTGTTAAGTTTAAATTAAAGCGCGTAAGCAGTTTTCCTGAAAAAGTGGAATAACTCTTAAATGGTTACATGGATCAAAAATCTGACCGCATCGTTGAGCTCAAGATGGCAGGTTTACCCAAGGTGTGACCTGTGTTTAGTCGACGCCAGTCTCCTTTAAGAAAACCCGAAAATGGGATAACAGTAAATAAAATAATTATATAAAGTTATTTTATTTTTCAAATGCATATAACACACAAATGTTAATTCAGACTAAAAATATGAGACCATGATTGAACTCATGAGGGTGTGATTTCTTTAGGAAAATACTAACATTGGCAGGCACGGGCCACCTGTGAAAGTTTGTTTCTAGTCATAAATTAATTAATTAAGTGACTAATAATTTTACTTTAAAATTCATAACATTTAAACAGTAACTCAGAATGGAAATCTGAGTGTACCGTTGGGTTTTTTGGAGTATATTTCACCTTAGAAAATCCTAACCCTGACCGGCCTAGATCAAGGGTGACTGATAATAATTTTCCAGACTTGTTTTTTGGTAAGTTCAGTAAACACTCGAGCGACAATTTTTAACTTTTGAACTGGTGCTCAGAATTGAAATCCAAGGGCACCGTTGAACTCGCAGAAACGGTAATCACTTAAGAAGACCTTCACTGTGATATTAGTTGGTTGAAGATGAAATTTAGTTTTTTGGGTTTTTTGTGGAAATAATAAAATAAAATAAACACACGTTTTATTTTATATTGTTGTGACCAACCTCCATGTGGATGTTGGAAGTGGGGACCACCAGACCTTGACCTCTAATGAGAGGTTATGGTGGTGGGGACTACCCGAACCATAACCTCCGATGAGAGGATATGGTGGTGGGGACCACACAAAAATTATATCCCCTTGAAAACCCCCTTCAATTGGGAGAAACAATCAACTCCCCAGTAAATGTGGGAGAGCCTCTTCAACTCCTCCACTTTTTTTGTGCCAATACACGTACCTTGAATTTTTTCCAACCTATTTAATTGGATTTCCCCTTTTTTAAATCAAATTACAACGTCGTTGGAATTGAAGAAGGTTCCTAATAAATGAACCATCATAAATTCTGTGATTGTTACATACCTTCTTCACTCTCCTATATATATGGAGCTTGGGAGGTGGATTTGGAATGGCTTCTCCATGCGACGAAGCATTGGTAAAGTGATGTGATGCCTAACACTTAGAAGTTTACGATATCTAATGAAGAATAATCTACCAAAAAAGAATTCCAAACTCCTTAGAACGTCTTCCTTGGGACTTATTCTGATGTGGGACGTCATCACCTACGAGGAATCGACGTCCGTCTTTTCCCAATGAAATCGACTTCTCCCTCACAGACTTTGTCGATGAACAAAATGAGGAAGAGGTTTAATGATATTTGTTTAACAATTCACATGCTCTCCCCTCTTTTTCCTTTTAATATTTATGAATAGAAATTAACAAGGTATTATGGAAATTGATATTTTAAAATATCATCCATGCTTGTTCTTGGTTTATGTTTTTGATGAACCACTTTCTACCACTCTCAACACAGAGGTTGTGGGCCAAACAAACATGGACCGACCCCAACCATTTTTCTTTATGGTGTTCTTTGAAATGGAGGAAGGCGACAATGGAGACAAAGGCGACGCAGGCAACGACCACGCCACCCGTGTCTTTCGCGACCCGCACCGCCCCCGTGATGCTTTGGCGCCCCGACCGAACCAGCTCTACCGCCTAAGGCAGAACTGCACCACCTGCTGGATTTTGAGCCCCCCCATCCGCGGCCACTTCTGGTCGGGCCACCCCGGCCGCGCCGCTGGCCGGCCGAGCCACCCCAGCCACGCCGCCCGCCAGCCGAGCCACCCCGGCCGCGCCGCCCGCAGGTCGCGCAACCCGCCGGTCGAACCGGACACACCACCCGCTGGCCTTCTGACCCCTCGTGCCCCTCGCAGCGCCCCGACCTCCCACTCCCCTCATGGAACCCCGGCTGATACAGCCCCACGACCCGGCCGAACAAGCCTCGCCGCAGACCTCTATGCCGCCCCAACCACACAGGCCTCACGGCATCGTCCTGGCCGAACCAGCCTTCCAGTGCCCTCCGTGTCGAGCCTCCCTGATCCACACCCATGTGGCCCTCTGAGATGAACCGGCCCCACGCCTCTAGGTTGAGCCACCCTAGCGGCTCCCTCCGGGCTGATCTGCCCATGCGGCGCCCTCCGGGCGGAGCCTCCCATGCGGTGCCTTCCAAGCCGAACTGCCCTCGCGGCCAGATGGGTCTGGTCCAGCGGGCTGGAACGAACCCAATGGGCCGACCAAACCAACGGGTCAAGATGGGTCGACGTGAACAAGGTCGGCCCAGGCTGAGTTGGGTTGGGTTGGTCTGAATGGGTCAGTCCAGACTTGGGCCCACTAAGGCCCTTCTACTTCATTTTTTCATAACTTTGGCACCACTTGTCAGTTTGACTAACCATCAACAGCACCCGAAATCTTGGTTCATGACAGTCCATTTGAGTATACCCAGGTAGAGTTTCGGGTATAGTTGAGATATGGTCACATAAGATCGAGATCAAATCCAACCGGGCCCCTAGGACAAAAATGCTAACAACTCACATACCAAACGTCTAATTGATGTGCCGTCTGTAGCATTGAGACCCTTATGTCATGGAAGACCCTTGAGATTATTCTTCGTGGAACTTAGTGACAAATATAGTATAGACCTGTAGCTCGTGGAGTGGATCCTCCCAGAGATGAACATACAACTTACAGAACCCTATGATTGGCTGAGACTTGACAACTACTGACCTTTTCGACTAGGATTGACTCGACTAGCCCAGCGGGGAGCCCCTCGGTGTCACGACAGGCCCATATTGGGGAGATCCTTGGTGTTGAAGCAGACCCACGATACTCTACAGGATAAGTACCTTAGCAGGCTATGAGGGGGACCACATCTATGTGACACGGCAGACCCACGGTGTGGACCGCCTCTGTGTGACGCAACAGACCTACGATACATAATAGGAGGAGTACATTAGTAGTCTAAAGTTAGTGGGAAGCACCTCTGTGTGATGCGGAAGGCCCACTGTACTTGATAAAGGAAGAGTTTTATAGCTTCCGATGTGCTCTATGATAAGATTGTGGATGTTACTTGATACTACCTCTAGAATAAAATCCTGGTTGAGCTCGGTCAATTTCTCTGTGCTTTCCTCGTGATTGAGATGGATTACATGATTACTTAGGTATATGTATGTTCATATACCTAAGTGGGGTTATCTGTTGATTTCTTACCTTGTGTTTTATCCTTGGTGAGATTTGTGAGACCTTGAGGGTCTTGAGGTCCCTATTGAGTGTCATTATACTCACCCCTGCACGGGCTACGCCCACAACATGTTGTGGTGGATGCAAAGGACAGAAAATTCTGACTGAGGATGAGAGTTCCAAGACTGGATGTTACCCGAAGGTGGACCATATAACATGTCAGTACACTGAGTTGATAGATAGATGTGGAGTGCTGAGGTGGCGATCTATACCTATCCTTCAGGTAGGAACCTTAGAGGATGACCTAGTAGCAGATTTTCATTTTTCATCAGTTGTTGGAATTTTAGTTGTACTTGTACTTTCCAGTTGGTCTAGTATTCCATCCCCTTTTTACTTACATTACCCACTTGTTTACTATACAATTGACTTGCTTTCGTATCTTGAAGTGTGTTTGGTTTCTTGTATTTACAGGTCATACAGGCAATGCCTTCCTAGTTTTAGGGAATATTCATTTGGTGCTAGTTGCCAGCCCCTAGCCTATAGAGGGCAGGCTTGGGGTTGTCATGACACGGTCCCTGGGGGACGGGTCATGACAACATGATTGACAACAATTTAACTATAAAATATAAATAACATATTACATATCATAAATAATTAAACTAAATATATTTTTATATTTTAGACTAATATAATAAAATCATTAATCGATGAAAATTATTATGCATATATAATCAGTACCCTATATTAATTTGAATATTCAAAATGAATCTCTTCAAAAATAGCATATTGACCTTTGTAAAAAAATCACATTAAAGGTAGACATAATACAAAAAAATTAATCAATAAAAATTAAAATAAATTCCATGAAATTTAATAAATAATATAATTTTATGTGTGCTTACCTAAAATAGAAAAAAAACCATGCGTAATGCAACAATGATTGGTTAAAAATGGAATAAATTCATGATAAAATTAAAGCAAAGTGGATTGAAATCCCACAATCACGTATAATCAAAGACATTTATTTTAAAAAGGAAAAAATATTGGAAGTTTATTATCCATTAAATGATAAAAAACATAGTATGATTAAATTTTAATGCTATGATGGGGGAAGAAGGTTTGGGGGTTAGGAGAAAGTCACATGGTCAAATCATTTGGACTGTGTGTTTTCTGTCATTTCATTCATTTGTGTTGTGTTCTACACTGGTAGATATAAAAGAAAAAAACTAAAATTTATGATTATAATATCTTACTAATATATATGGGATAATTTTTGTGGTGAAAACCGATGAGCGAGAAGCGATTAGTATGGTGGTAATGACATTGGGATTGTAGTTGGGAGGAGTAATTAAGATTGGTGAATGAAAAGATGTATGGAGATGAAGGTGAGGTATAGTTTCCATGAAAACATAGATGAGTAAGAATGTAGGGGATATTGGTTGGGGAAATGCAAAGGCATGACGTTGTACACGATAATAAAATCAAACAAAGTTGTTGGGCCATATATAAGAGTTTATTTTACGGAGGCACCTAAGGCGTTTTTATTTACATCGTTTGGAGGTGGGGGCGGTGTAGATGCTGGTGAAGGGATGATGAATCGTGGTTCATGGAATATTTTTTAATCTATGGTGTCATAGATGATGGTGTCTGGAGAAAGAATATTTGGTTTTTAGAATGGGGTATGGGAGGAGCGACATGTTGATGTCATGCAAGAATGATGTTTTCTATTTTTTAAGAAATTTTTTCATTGTATAATTTAGTTGGTTGATGACACTATTATTAGTAATGTCGTCATTTGAATAGCCAATGGCCACTTCCCATTTCATACCCAATCAAAGACATGATTTCTAGGAGTTAAAATACTCATCATTGATTGTTAGCATTATCATTATTCAAAAAGTCATAGTTCACTAACCTTGATATTTATTCCCTTTGAATAAACATTATGTGTCACTTATAAAATAGTTAGAATACTAAAAAAACTTATATATGGATATATATAATGAATTTTTTTTATGTATATTTAAACTATTATTATTTTATATTAGTATTATTTTATGACCCTGGGGTACTGATGAGTTAGTCACGTCCTTATTGTCTATAATTGAAGTCTTAGGTTTCAATGTCTCTGAAATATTTATTTATTATAGTGTAGAGGATTCATGTTATTTTATGTATTTATATAACCCATATTTTACCCATGTATAATAATAATTATTGCATTATTATTATTATATAATTATTTTTATTATTACTAGTTACTATTATTATTATATTATTATTGTTTTAATAATATCTATAATTATATTTGTATAATTGACCTAATTTTTTATCTTTGAAATTTTAGGTATTCTCCAATATATAAATAATTAATTATTTTTATATATTTTCAATTATAATATTAATTACAAGTTTAAAAATACTTTTATTTAGGTGATGGACGTCACAAGAAAAGGAAACAACTGACATGCAAGTTGGATGGTAATGTTAGGGCACGCCCACTCTAGGTGCTGACACACAACCAATTATGCCATTATAATTTATAATGTTGGTTCATAGTAGCATAAATTCCTTAATAAATGACATGCTCTTTTCATTGTTTTCTTAGAGATGTTTATTTTATTTTTATTTACTTTTTTAAAAAAATTGATAAATACATAATTTTAAATATTTCAATGATTTTTTCACATGTGTTAGTATTTTGAATAATTTAGTATTTAAAATGATTTAGGGTGTTTATTATTTTGTTTAAGTATTTTGTAACATTATATTTTAATCCTTTAGTTACTTGAATCATATAAAAGATTATTTTTTAAATAAATGTGTTGTTCTTTTTTAATATGTTCAATTAAAACATTATATTGTTTGTTAATGTTTATTTTAGTGTTTATATATATTTAATATAATTTTCCACTTTTAAAATAAATATATGTATCTATATATATATATATATATATTTCTACACTATTTATCTTCCTACACGAGAAAATAATGTTTTATAGTAACAACTCTAATAACCAACATGAAATAAATCGCATTAAAGAATTTCTAATATATTGGTAGATTCCTATAACGATCAAAATAAATTATTTTAACATTTAGAATTAATAATTTATTATCTTATGCTAAACATCTTTAAAAACTATAGTTTACACCAAACCCGACTATCCCTATCCCCACTCCATTAACCTCTATTCTCGCTCTGCATAGAGACCCTGAACCCAACCCCCTACTCACAGTGATGACCCCCACCAACCCTACCAGTGACTGTGGTGACCCGGACCCCTACATGTAACCACAGTGACACCAAACCTCTATGATTCATTTCATTGCTTGTAATGGCCCAGATCCCCACAGTTGGATACCAGTGTGACCCCAACCCTCCTTGCTCTCTTCTTGTAAATGTCATGACCCTAACCCCCTACCGGTGACTTTTGCGACCCCAATCACCCTACTACCTACCATTGCCCACTATAACCCTAACCACCCCTTCTGGTGACATTTGTGACCCCGAACAACCTTAGAGTAACATATTGTTTTTAATAAGTAATGTAAAAAATTATTTTGGTAAAACACAATGGGTTAATTTTTTTAAAAAATACTCTACAAGAGGAAGAAGCAACGATGCCGCCCTTCCCCTAAAACAGAAAAAAAATATTTTTTTGAAAACTTATTTTCATTTTTATTTTGTTTTGTTTTCTTTATATATATATATATATATATTTCAGAAAAATTTGTCTTCTATTTACAATCCAACAGTATTTTCATTACAACAATATGGATTCTGAAAGAAACCCTCACCCAGGTCTCCCTTTTATAAGATGTTTTACCATGTAAATTATTCTGCATTTCTGATTTGGGATTCTGGTTCTCCCATCCTTGCGCAGAACATTCTACATTTCCGATGTGGGATTCTATTTCAAGTACGTGGAATTGAAGAGATATAAAATATAAATTTGATGAACTATATAAATGAAACTTAAATCATGAATTAAACATATAAAAATAGTTAAAAACAAAAATATTTTTCTCAAAAATGTTGATGGGAAACAATTTTTATGGTTTCAAATACACCTACTTGAAGCTTAAAATTGTTTAAAGTACATGAATTTCAAAGCCTGGAAAATATAAACTATAAGTCCAACATAAATAAAACATAAAAAATGTATTAAATATATAAAAAATACTTGAAAATAAAAAGAAATTTGTAAAAAAATATTTTTCAAAATAATTGACATGTTTTCAAAGACATATTTTTAAAACCTAAAAATATTTCAAGTACGTGGATTTAAAAGTAAATAAAACAGAAAATATAAGACCACCATAAATGAAACATAAAATACAGATTAAATGTTTAAAAAATAGTTGAAAAAATATAAAAAAATGTTGATAAAAAATTATTTATAGGTTTTCAAAGACACCTATTTGACAAATAAAAATGTTTCAGGTATGTGTCTTTGAAAGAAAATAAAATATAAACTGTAAGACTAATATAATTGAAACATAAAATATGAATTAAATATATAATAAATTATTCAAATAGTTAAGAAATATTGTTAATAATTAATTACATTATAATTAATTATTTAATTATTAATTATTATTAATTAATGATTTTGTAATTAATTATGTAATTAGTAATATAATTATTAAGTATATAACAATTAATTAGTTAATTTGTAACATAATTAGAAATCATATTTTTTCATTATAATTAATATTTTGTAATTATTAAAAATTATTATATAATAATTAATTAGTTAATTGGAAATATAAATATAATTCATATAAAATTTAATTAGTTTATTAGTAATATAATTATAAATTATAAATTTTCATTATATTTATAAATAGTAATTATTAAAAATTAATATATAATAATTAATTAGTTAATTTTTAATATAATTATTCTTCATAATTATTCTTTATAATTATTCTTTATAATTATTCATTATAATTATTAATTAATAATTATGGATTAATAAATAATTATTATTCATTAGTTAATTAGTAATTTAATTATAAATTATATAATTATTAATTTTATAGTAATTAGTTAGATAATTTGTAATTATTATTAATTAATTACATAATAATAAATTATTTAATTAGTAATATAATTATTATTTATTTATAGTTAGTTAGTTAATTAGTAATATAATTATTAATTACATAATAATTAATTAGTTATTTAGTAATATAGTTATGAATTATTTAATTATTAATAAGTAAATTGGTATTTATTAATCAATAATTATATTGTAATTAATTGGTTTATTATTATTATAATTTTTCAGTATATAATAGTTAATTAATTAATTAGTAATATAATTATAAATTATATTTTTTCATTATAATTAATAAATAATAATGATTAGAAATTATTGTAATATAATTAATTTGTTAATTAGTAATATAATTATTAATTATATAATAGTTAATTAGTTAATTATTAATATAATTATAGTTTATAATTATTCATTATAATTATTAATTATTAATTATTTACTATTAATTATTTAATTAGTAATATAATTTTGAAATATAATTATTTATTATAATTATTAATTAATAATTATTGATTATTAACTATTAATTATTACTTATTTAATTAGTAATATAATTATTAATTATATAATTATTAATTGTATAATAAAAAGTTAGTTAACTAATAATTATTAAACCTTAATTATGTAATAATTAAATAGTCTATTAGTAATATAATTATTAAGTGTAAAATAGTTAAATAGTTAATTAGTAATATAATTATAAATTATATTTATTCATTATAATTAACAATTAGTAATTATTAAAAATTATTATATAATAATTAATTAGTTAATTGGTAATATAATTATTAATTAAATAATATTTAATTAGTAAATTAGTAATATAATTATAAATTATAAATAATCATTATAATTAGTAATTTTTAATTATTAAAAATTCTAATATAATAATTAATTAGATAAATAGTAACATAAATATTATTTATAGTCATTCATTTTAATTATTAATTATAATTTTTAATTATTAATTAGTAATTTGTAATTATTAATTATTAATTATTAATTATTATTAATTGAGTATATAATAATTAGTTAGTTATTTAGTAAAATAATAATAATTTATTTAGTAATTAATTAGATACTTAGTAATATAATTATTAATTATATAACAATTAATTATTTAATTAGTAATATAGTGAGTTATTATATAAATATTAAATATGTAATTAGTAATTGTTAATAATTAATTATATAATAATTAATTATGTAATTTGTAATATAATTATTAATTTTATAATAGTTAATTAGATATTCTTTGAGAATGATAGAGCTGTGTCCCTTATTATAATTAGTTAATTAGAAATATATTTGTAAATTATTCATTATTCATTACAATTATTAATTAGTATTTATTAAAAATTAATATTATAATTATTTTGTTAATAAGTAATATAATTGTTAATTATATAATAATTAGTTATTTAATTATAAATATAATTATAAATTATAATTTTTAGTATAATTATTATATTTTAATTATTAAAAATTATTATATAATAATAAATTAGTTAATTAGTGAAATAATTATTCTTCATAATTTTCATTATAATTATCCATTATATTTATTAATTAACTAATTAAATAATTAATTTTTTGTTTGATTCATTTTTAATGTATCATTTATATCGGTCTTATAGTTTATATTTTATATGATTTCAATGACACATACTTGAAACATTTTGAAGATTCATGTAGGTGTCTTGGAAAACTATAAATTATTTTTCATGATCAATTTTTTTGAATTTTGTATTATTAAATTTTTATTACATGTTTAATCTACATTTTAAGTTCCCTTTATGTTCGTCTTATAGATTATGTTTTAAATACATTCAAAGTCATGTACTTGAAACATTTTTAAGTTTCATGTATGTATCTTTGAAAACATATAAATTATTTTCTATCAACATTTTTTAGGATATTCATTTTATTTTCATGTATTTTTTATATATTTTATCTATGTTTTATGTTTAATTTATGTTGATCTTATAGTGTATATTTTATAGGTTTTCAATGTCACATACTTGACAGATTTTTTAGTTTCAAGTATGTGTCTTTGAATCCTTATAATTATTTTTCCCATTGACATTTTTTTAATAAATTCTTCTTGTTTTGAACTATTTTTTATATGTTTAATACATGTTTTATGTTTCATTTTTATTGTTCTTATATTTTAAATATTATAGTCTTTAAAATATATGAACTTGAAACAGAATCCCACATAATAAATTTAGAATGTTCTGTGCAGTAAAGGGAGAACCAGAATCCCAAATCGGAAATGCAGAATGATTTACAGGGTAATGCCTATTATAAAAGTGAACATTGGGTGATAGCTTTTATCAGAATCTAGTCTGATTCAATGGAAATACTTTATGATTATAAAAATCATATAAATTATTCTAAAAATTATATTTATATTTTGTTTTTTTTATTTTTACGTATATATATATATATATACAATACAAAAGAAAAAAATGTACAAATTAAAATATATTTTAAAAAAATTCTAAAAAAATTGTTTGTGTTATAGGGTAATGGCAGCATCGGTGATGCCACCTTTCAACCGAGGCCCAAAGGTGGCATCACAGATGTCTCCTTTGTGTCGTAATATTAAAAATATTTTTATTATAGTCGTTTTTTAAAAATTATTTTTTAGAAAAACATATAAAAAAACTCACTCATTAATTTTTGTGATCCCGATACTCATATCCAATTACATTAATCACATTGACCCCACTATTGGTGACAATCATGACCACAAACAACTTCTAGTTACCACTATGACCCCAACGTCCCCTACCAGCAAGATTTGGGACACCAATCTCCCCTTCTGGTGACCTAATTAATCTCAATCCATCCTTCTGTCGACCTATGTGACCCTGACCCTGTTTATTGATACAGTTGTGAAACTTAACCAAAATTCGGCGACTCCTGTGACACCATCCCCACAGTCCAACAACCTCCATCACCCCAACCACCATTCCAGCTACAATCATGACCCCCATGCCCTGCTAGTGATTATCGTGACCTCAAAACCTCCTACTGGAGACTATCTTGACCCCATTCCCCCTATCGATGACGAGCATGAACTTGAATACCCCATGCTCCTCGATTGAAAAATCCATGACTTCATATTTTTTCAGTGACTGTTATCCCTGAAATCATTGAATGTATGATTGAATAAATTATTTGGTGATTTTAAATAAAATATATCATGTTCTTTATTTTTGAGGTTTATTGGTTTTAAATATATTTTGAGAAATATAATGAAAATGTATTTAAAATACAATGTTTAATATCATTCTAAAATCCAAATAAAACATTATATAACCTAAAAATACAGGTATATTTGTCCAATATAACATAGTATTTTCATAAATAAAATGTTATATAATTTAACTATAACATTTTATAATTTAAATATAACATTATATAATGTCAAAATAATGTTATATAAATTTAATATAATATAAATATATTGTAACTATAATGTAAATAAATTTTTATATTTATGTTATATGAACTTATTATTTATTGTTAATTATTATTAATTGTTGGTTTTTAATATTTATTATTTTTTATGATATCTTATTATATATTATTACTTATTATAAAATACTACACATTAATTATGATTTAATGTTTTTATTGTTTGAATAACAATAAATTTTCATTTTTCTTAATTATTTATTATATTTATATATTTTTCTTGTAGCTGGTTCGGGTTGGGTCATAACTTTTCTAACCCTGGACCTGATATAACCTAACCATGACCCGACCATAACTTGTGGGTAACCAGAATTCCCAATACCCCACCTTGACTAGTTGGGTATTTTTTTCGGGTTGGGTTGGTTTTGTAAAACACTACTTTTTTTAATTTTTTTTAGTCTAGTATCTACCCTATTAATAATAATTTTTGGGTGATGTTTAATTTTTATTTTCCATATTTTAGAAAAAATTTATATCATTATATCTAAATGAATATGGTTAAGATTGAAAAATCAATTCCAATGAATAATATATGGTTTAATTTAATTTGAAACACACCATGGTGTACCATTTGGTTGAAATAATTTATCAAATATGAAATTGAAAATTGATCAATGGATGGTAGAATAAAAATATTTTTCATATTGATTGTAAATTTAACAAATCAATGAATATAAATGATGTATATGGTATTTTGATATTGAAATAATTACCTAATAAATTATTATGTATTATTTTTCATTATGAATCTAATTATATGGAAATCTAAAACATATAAAATACTATAAACAAAAAAGAAACTTTCCAGTGGATAATTTAGTTTAAATTTTTTATAAATGATGTATTTGGATTTTCCTAATACAATGCCAGTGATTTAAATATATAAATAGATCCATTATTTTATCTTGATTAGGTTAATATTTATTCGAACATAGTTGACCAAAAAACGGTTTTAATGAATTTGTTGAAGATGAAAAAAATGAACTATATGGAGAGTGACACATGTATTAAATTAATAATTTTATAATTATTTTGTATCATATCAGGATTCTAATAGAATTACAATGAATGAAATGTCATTCATTTTATAGATTCATCTAGATGAATTTATAAAATCTAATATCATTGAATAACTATATGAGATTCATAAAGTCATCAAAAAACTAGAACATCAATTTAAAAAAGACATAGGTATATATTTATGTATGAATTATTTATTTTGGGGAAGAGTCTGGTAAAGAAGTATTAATATTCAATTTTTCATGTAGATTGAATTAAATGGAGAAAAGTGGATATAAAGTAATGAAAAATTGTGATGAATCAAAAGAATAAAAAACATGTAATGGTATTGAGTTACATTCTCTTGAAACCATGCTTGAAAATATTATTCATGTCATGTAAGACTATATAAAATAATATGTTGAATGATCTAGATTAGAATAATTCCTTGATTAGTCATCAAAATGATTAAACATCAGATGAGATGTTTCAATCATTATATCCATTTTTAGATCGTAACTATGTATTTTGTGGATTGGATTCTAATGGGTTTAACCCTTTTTGTACATGAAGTACACAGTATATATTTTGGATCGTTTGTTTAAACCCTATAATATACCTTAATTTTTTTCCTTAACAATACTTCTTCCATTAATTATATTTTTTCATAGAAAAAAAGTCATGGAAATGGAATTTATGTATACCTTCAACCTATAATCAATGAACTGATAAAGTTATGGGATGATGGAAAAGAAGTAAATGATTATTTAATCAGAAAAGTATTCAAAATCTAGGATGATTTAATGTAGGCAATTTATAAACTTACTTGACATGGATATTTATCGGTTTATAAAACATAAAATGGTTTGGATTGTCCAGTTTTTAATTTTTAATTTCTACATCAATGATTACATCATAGTAGAAAATTTTGATTATTTTTCAGCATGAATTGCATGATATTCTAATAAATGTTTTCCTTATAATACACAATTCAAATAAGATATTGAAATTAGAAGTCCATTATTTTTATTATATTGTTCATAAATCATGGGTCACTTAATGAATTCACATAAATGTTTGGTAAATGATATTTAAGTAAGGATGGGATAATATGGTATGAGATACATTATATGAAGTTATTACAACAAAACAATAAAATATAAAGAGAATATTATTCAAATATCATAATTGGGGGTTTATTTTGATATGTAAATATTTTTAAATAATGGATATTGAGAATAATTTTCATAAAAAATGTAATTTTCACATTTCTAAATGAGCGTGGTAATTCTAAAGACCATGGTAATGTTCAAAATAATTTATAATTAGTAAATATATATCATGGTATGTTGGAAAATTATAATTTAATATATCCTTCAAAAATATTTACATTGAATAATAATTGTAAATACAATTTCCTTCATACATTAAATAATATTAAATTTCCAAATGTATATTCTTGTAACATGTCAAGTTTTAAGGATATAGAACATCAAATTTTACATTGATTGAAAAGTCATGACCATCATATCCGGATTGATTTTTTATAGTCATTTAAATTTCAAAATAAATTACCATAAAATGAAACTATGACACTTGAGGACTATTTTACCCTTTTTAGAGGGCATTATGGAGAATCTCTAAATTTAGATAATCTTGATAAACATCAAGAATGAATTTTTTTTGACACAATTTCATTTGGATATGTAATTTTCCCTTTCATTATTCATAGATATGAATAATTTTACAATTAATTTGGTTGAAGAAGATAAACTAGATGGACTGGTACAAAATTGAACGGTGTATCCAGTTGAGAGTTATGATAATTTTAAATTTATTTTAATTGGTGAATTCAATTTTATTAATTAATTTCATAAATTTTATTATATTTTAATTTTATTTATTTAGAAACCTAGGTCATTGGAAATCATATATGTGGAATAAATATTAATTAGAAGGCACGTTTTCTAAATATTATATTGCTGAATAGTGATTGAACTTTTTTACACGGTATTTTTATATGACTTAGATTAGATTAAATAGTTTTGGACTTGTTGATGAAATCTCACATAATTCTCCTTCTAAAAATTTGTCTTTTGTATTTCCTACTATTGGATGACCAATTGGAAAGGGGTAAAATTTCACACTGCAAGGATTAGAGTGGATAAGATGAAATTTATATGTTATACTCAATGGTATTATTTATAATAAATTTATTGATGATATATGACTACAACCAAAGAGGGAATTATGAGTTCAGGTTAGTAATTACATGGGATTAACGAAATCTGTCAGTGAGGTGATTGTCAAATTGTTAACCTGTCATGTAAGTATAAAATCATATTCAAGTTACTAACATATGTATATTTTTTCTCTTTTAAAATTAACACCATAAATTGTTATATATATATAATTAATATTTAAATATAGATAAAATAACAAATGATTTGATGTTTTAGTATTGAGCGCCTCTATGTAATGCTAATTGATTATATGTCTATAATATTTAGGGATTCACATTTCGTACAATAGACCTTGAATATGACATCAAAACTAAAAATATAGTTTTATTTACAGTTTTAGAGGATGGATATAATTGAAAGATGAATGATATAATTTAATTAAATAAGAATGGTCATTTTTTTGTTTCCTTATTCAAATTCAAGTGGTTCAACAATGCTTGTTGTATAATGAAAATTTAATGACATCTTACTTATGTTGACTACTATTATTGATACACACTCATGGATGTGAAGAGAATGATTAATTTATATTGTCATCATAAGAGAACATATTTTATTATATAGATGATAAAATATATGGAAATTTAGGTGTTGTTATACACATATAATTGATATAATTATATGATACGGGTGATGAAGATCGAATAGAAACTTTATGAATGTTATCCTTATTTACCAAAAAACAATGAATAGTTTTTACTACCAATATATATATAATAGAATATGAAAGAGTAGTTGACAATGAATCACTTGCCATAATGGACATTGATAACAATGTAGATAATTATCAAATAATATAATTGAATGTATAAATTTGTGGTAAAAATATATTACATTTCCTCATTGTCATGTGAATCATACTTATATACATTGTTATATTTTTTTGTTACATAGTTTAAGAATTTATTATATCTGAACCGTTTTAATTGTAGAGATTTCCAGAAAAAAAAATTTCATGATATCAGACAATATGTATCTTAGAGCATGCCCCCACTATTTCCTACTTTAGTCGATTCATGTGATTTAATTGTACCTGATACTACTATCTAGTAAGCTATTTTCTCCAAATGTGTTTTTGTTTCCCACCATCTAATTCACCTCTGATAATGTTGTAGATGGTCACCAATCCATCTATGGGATATTGGTGAGATACCAATACTTGTATATATCTCAATGATAAATTTTTTTTATATATTTTATTAATTGTTATATGATTATTTTCGAATAGATAATGATAACAATAGGATGGATATAAATATGAAAATTGAATATGTATGGGACCAGATGGACATAAATATTATTATTCTTTTTGATGAGTTTGGGGTGTCTACTAGTGAAACTTTTAGAATCAGTGGATGATTCATTGGTATAATTAATTTGATATAGTGATTTTCCCATTAATTATTAATATAGGAGGCATATTCATGTATATTGAAAAATTGTGGTATTTGATAATCATGTAAAGTTAATATAATATTAATATTCATTGATGTAAAATTTAAAATAAAATAAATTTTTTAATATACTTTTAATGTATTATGTTTTTTATTTATTGTTGTTTCTTTATTTTTATATCCCTGTATATGTTTCATGCAAATGGACTCTGAAAAATATTTGTACGAAATGAAGGGATTTTATATTGATATTGTCACATGGGTCTTAGGACACATCTGTAAGCTCAATAAAGATGTATGTGAAATTTCTTGATAACATTTATCATGAGTAGTTAATTAGGATTATGTATTTTTTCTTATTATAATATTTTTTTCAATATTATGATTTTATAGTAATGAAATCGCAATAAATATTAATGAGAAATTTATTAATTATATAATATTAGTATGTTTAGATATTTTAAAAAATAATTTGTATGTTTTTGTTTTAATAGGATAAAATTAAAAAAATTGATGTGAACCCTTCATGATCATCATTATCTTCTTAGAACTATGTAGTTGAAATTATTTTAGGGGTACAGTTTCCAAAACATGTACAGAGTATGGGTTATATGATAACTCTTTTATTTTCAATGGATGGTTATCATCATCAGTTACTAGTAAACCCAATGGGGGTTCATGTGGTACCATTGACCGATAATCAAAAATATAAATGGAATTAACGAATGAAAAATTGAATGAACAAAGAATTTTATAGGAAAATAGAGGAGTGTTGGTAGTCAGGAATGGAAAAGGTGGTAGTTTCTATATTATAATGGATGAATAGAACTTTCCCTATTAAAATTTTTATCCTTATAACTCATCATGCTAAGTAAATTCTTAATTTAATAGATCATTCACAAATATTCAAAGAACATATACAATATCCATAAACAAAACACAAATTTATCTTTTATTTTGAAATGCCAATGTTTGAATCATTCATACCACATCATTTTTTGAAAAGATTTTTGGTTCATTTAATCCTATCCAAAATTGATTAAATATTAGTATCTTTATGTTTGAAACAATTTAAGCTTTTTTCCTCTATTTTTACCCATTAAATATTTTTTTATGTAACCAAAGCCATTAAAAACATTCATTAGTGGTAAAAAAATAATAATACGATGATATATTTCCCTAAAATTAGATAATAATGAATGTGGATTGATTTCTAAAATATGGTAAGTGACAATATGTCATTCAGAGTTATAGTTCTCTTAGTGATCCCATAGACATGTCTTTCGTGTTTTATAACAATATAACATATATGTACCTATCATAAACATCAAATAAAATTATAATATTAACGTGAAATCCTTTGATAACCACTACTAAATTATTTGTGGTGTGAGAAAATATGAGAACCTTCAATCTTAATTCCAGTGTTGATAGAATGCCTTAGTAACCAATATCTAGTGGTTCTTGTGCCATAAAAAATGCATTTTGGGGGTCGAAAATAGATAAAAGAAAATAGATAGGAATGAAATTAGATAACAATGACCTTGAGTTGATTTTTGAAATATATCATCTAACAACACATAATTATGAGTTACAACATTCATGGGATTATTATAAATGTGTTTTTAGTGTTTTAAATTCCTAAAATGTCGTTGTAATGACCCAAACCATATAAAAAGTCCTCATATTTACATGAAATTATTTTTCAACCACCACTGTATTGTTGTTTATTTTTATTGATAGAAAAAATTTCAACCTTAATTGTGGTTTAGACAGAATAGTTCTATAAATTTTTTTAAAAGTAAAAAATCCTTTAAAATCATTTGAAATGATATACACCCTCGGAAAATAGTATCCTATTCCCATTAAATAATACTAAAACAACCATAGATGTATTTTTAAAATATAGTAACTAATATAACATAATTTATAGTTATGTTTTTCCTGGGATGTTTGTAAACATTATTTTATTGATTTAAAACACAAAAATATTTGTGTTGTGGTCCAAATCAATGAAAAATGACTCATAATGATTTGAAGTAATTCTAAAACCAAAATTGAGTTATCATTGAAATGTAGTCATAGAAAACCAACCAATAAGTCATGCAGTGTAGTCATAATGGCTTGGTAAATAGTTTTTATATTTATCGAAGCCTTTAAACTCATTCATTGGTGGGTCATAATAAAAAAAATTCTTATATTACCACATAATGATAGGAAAATGAACATGTAATTTTATTAAAATGTGAGATCTAATTTCATGTCCTTCTGAGTTACAGTTTTCATGGGATGCTTGTAAACACATTTTTAGTCTTTAAAAATAATAAAACGTGTATGTAATGGTCAATCCCATTGAAAATTACATCAAATTGATGTAAAATAATGGGTATCGACAAGTTAGTTTTTCTTAATGTGTACATATAAAAAACACATAAACCTAATTTGTGGTGTGTCTAGAATTTCTTGGTGAATAGTTTTTAAAGGTACTGAAGGCATTAAAAATGTGTGTTCGGGGTCAAAACTAGGAAACAATCAGCAGATATCAACGAAAATAGATGAAGATGATCATGTATTTATTTTTTGATCATAAAAAATTATGGAACATCATTTCATGTTATATTTTTCCTTTGATACCCATAAAAACTTTTTTAGGTATTCAAGACACACAAATATTTATCTAATGGTAAAAACAATATAAATTGACTTTTAATTAATTTCTAATGATGGTAAATACCCATAGAGTTATTTTCAGATGCACTAATATAAAAAAATCTATTTTACATGTTATTTGGTTCGAATGGATCTGTAAATATCTTATAATGGTACTAGTGCATGAAAAAGATTTTGTTGGGGGACAAATTTGGAAAACAATGTCATATATTCATGAAATAATTGGACAACAAGAAAATATTTATTTTTAAAATGCATAAGTGGACAACACATCATTCAAATTAAGATTTCCCAAAGATCATTTTAAAGGAATTTTTATTTTTTAAAAACACATAAACATTCATGTGATGATAAAAACAAACAAAAATGATATCAAATTACTATTAATTCATGGGAACCCACCATTTTTTTATTTATGAAATGTACACATAACAAACTCATCAATATGAAATGTGGTGGGGTCATAATGACTCAGTAAATAGTTTTAGATGCATCAAATCCATTTAAAACGTGTTTCAGGGGATCCAAGCTTTGAAACCATCAATAGGATGATATTAAATTTGTGTAAAATCACCATATATTGATTTTTGAAAAGTATGAATTGCATTCATTTAATATAGTGTTATGATTTTCTTGGTATTCCTAGAATTATTTTATCATTTTCTAAAACACATAAACATGTGTGTAATCATAAAAAATACTGAATATGTCGACATGTTGGCATTAAATCATGGTAAAACCACAATTGATTTATTTTTGATGTGTTTGTTTCTGCAAAAATTCAATCTAACATGTTAGTTTTTCAGAATATCAAATTAAATATATTTTAATGGAAATGAAGTCTTTAAAATTTTGTGTTAGGGAAAAAATAGTAACATTTCATTAGAATTCCCTGATATCATAAGAAAATTATAAATTATTTTCTTTTGTAAAATATAGGAACATATAAAATTTCATTCAGAGCATGTTTTTTCTCAAGATTCTCATAGCCAAAATTTAATTATTTTAAAATTTGAAAACATGTTTGTAATGGTGGAAACCATTGAAAACACTCTCATATTGATGTAAAATAGTTATAAAATATATTCTTATTTATTAGTATATTATATAATTTTTTTTATTAAAAATTCTTTTATATTTTTTTATTTGTAATTTTGAATCCCATCGCACGTCTATTTTATACATAATTTGAATGATATATACTTTCCCATTTCCAGTTTCAAGTGATGAGTCATATCATAAATAAAATATCTATTATTTTAAAAGTTTTTGTCATGATATATTATCTCTTATTTGAATGAAAAATAAATAAATTTCTTGGGAACATTCTGAATTTTTTCTGTGTATTTTAACTTTCCCATTTATTTTATTAAATTATTTTCTTTTATTAGGGGTTATATATATCGGTAATAGGTAAAAATTTGAATGTTTTAATTAATGAAATTATTTAGAGATAATTATTTATGTTTCTTAATTTTCGGTATGTTAAATTTTAAAATTATTCTTCATTAATTCTGATTTATTTTAATCGGAATAAATTTTTTCTTCTTTTTAGTAACAATTGATTAGATAATGTTTTTGATCATAGTATATGAGATTATGTGGTGGGTTACGGATATATTGGAGGTCACATGGTGTACATATACTGGGAAAGGGTAGTTTTGTTTCATATTCTATAAGCATATTATAATGACTAATGTATAGGTTGATTTAGGTTGCGGTGACTAAGGTTATACTAACTAAGGATATGATGAATATTGTTATATTTATATATGGCTACTGGTGTATGACATAAATTTATGTATGATGGGGTAATTTTTAATTTATGTATTTGGTTATTAAATTTTTTATTTTTCTATTTATGTTTTTTATAAAATATTTTTTTCCAAATATATTTTATTTTAAATATTGTGATGTTGTTATTGAAATCACAGCTAAATTAATAAATGAAAATCATATTTAGTGGAAGTTAATTTTTACTACCCATAAAAAAACCACTTCTAAATACATTATCTGTAGTAAGGTTCTAATTTCAATATTTTTTTCTCTTAAATTGTAAAACTAGTAAAAATAAAAATATAAATTACCAATAAATGATCCAAAAACTATAAATAGAGGAACAAACACTAAATGTACAAAACTACGAATAAATGACTACTGGCCATGAAATACATATTTTTAGTAGTAACCTTTGAAAGAATATTATGTGGTGGGTTAAAAGAATATAGTAGAAAAAAACATTTGATAATGCCTACATTTTTATAATGTTTAGAGTGCAGCATCATCCGTTAAAAATTTCATAATCTACACAGATCATCCCCACCTCAATTTCCGCAATATATCCCCTTGCATAGACTTTACAGTGAAAGGGATACTAGTATTTCCTTCTGAAAAATTCTTTTGTTTATTTCATGGAAGAATCGATAGTATAGTGGAAAATCACCCTCTATCAGGGGAAGAAATATATCATCTCTATCTCACAAGAGAAACATACACAATATTTTGACAGCACCTACACGAAATCATGTTGGTTTCACCTTATGCATTCTTACTTCTTCTTCAACTTGGAAATAAACCAACAATCATTTACCTTATATAATGATACCATGAGTTATATGAAGTTACCCTGATTCCTTTTTTTATTTTCCTTGATTGAGATTTATGAAGTAACAATTATGTGATCAAAAATCTTATTATGTTTCATCAAGTGATAGAAAAGTTAACATGATTAATTTTTAACATACCATAAAGGTATTTTGAATTTACAATGAACTATATTTTATCTAACCATGAATGTATTTTTTTGTCACTGCAATTAAATTATTAATGTAACTGTGTATCATTTTTTTAGTACTGTGAGTATTATATTTATATGACCTTGAATTATTATTTCAACAATACTGTACATTATTTTGTCAATGTGAAAATGGGTTAAATTTCTAAATGTGACCGCATGATATATTTTCAACATACCTTTCCAATTTTCATATGACCTCATGATTAACATGTTCACAATGTATGTACACTTATAGTGCATCTTTATAGAATAGTATTTTAATCAATTATAATGGAAATTCCTAACATGATTATTTATTTACATTGTTTAAGTTACAATTTCTTTTCTTGTTCATTGATTAAGTTAATTTTTTAGATTTTATTTATTTGATGAAAATTTAATCTATTACAATTATTTAATTTCTTTTAAAATTTATTCCTTATAATAATTACATTATTTTAAAATATTTTAAAAAAACCATTGAAAATTTTATGGTGATAATAATTTCCATAATATATACTTGACACTATTTTTATATTTTTTCAATTGCTACATTCCTGAATTTTTCTGGGAATTTTTTTAATCATTTTATCTATTTTAAATTCTATATTTTATTCTAATGATCATATTATATTTTTGCATGTTGTTATAATTATGTAAATAAAGAGCTTCAATATTATTATTTAATATACCTAGAGTATTAATAGTTACCATCATCATTCCATATTTTTATAATTTATTACCATTATATGAATGTGATGAGTTTTTGAAACACTCACATAATGAGAAATGAAGATGATCATTTTTTATTAGTTGGTAGATAGAGATCAATGTAAATAGTATGAAGAAACACTGGATAAAGTTTTGTACACATGATGATATGAATTATTTTCTTGATTCAAGACATTGATCTTATTATACTATTCATGTAATCATACAATCATGAATAAACATTTTTAATTCCATTCATTAATGATTAAATAATTAAAATTTCTTGAGCTACATCGACTTCAATAACATCTGGTCTCTATTGATTTTGATTTATTTCTAGTTCTTTCCATTTTATTCCCCATTAATATATTTCCAATAATTATTATTAGATTATACATTTTTAATTCAAAAGAAATATGATATTGATTATTCTACAAAACAAATGGAATGTTCATGGTCTTGGACTCTTGATAAAATATTCGGTCATCTGGGTTTGGGACTCCTGAGCAATGTTATGTCATACTATATTGTTACTCCTATAAAAAGATAGGGTTCTTCCATGAAGAATTGTAAAAGTAAATGTTTATAAATAGGTTATCAGTCCATTAAAAGTGAGTTTCCATAATGGATACCAGTCTTATCACTAAGAATATATTATTGAGTAAAGGACTACACTCTTAGTGATCTGAACCACTATAAAAATAATATGTTCGAATATTTATTTATGATGAAATATATTCCTAACACTAAAATTAACCATTGGTTCATTCAGTAATGTACACTGATTGATTATTTAGTCTAATTTTTTTATTATACTATTCATCCCACATCTAGTCATTTACTGAAATCTATTAGGGTCCAAAAATTCTATTAGAAAGAAGACCTTATTAATGAATATTTCTAAATTATTCTAATACAAACCATTTTTATCAAAGGGTAGGGACATATTAATGATATAATAACACTTTAAATCTCTTCAATGATTCTAAAAATTTTTATGAAAGCCTAAAGATCCATTTTGATGTTTTTTATTTTAACATATTTTTTTGAGAGCTGTATTTTTATAGTTAATGATTTTTTAAATCATGTGAATTATATTTTCCAAACATCTTATAACATGTTTTATGATAATTACATGAAAAAAGATAATTTATTTATTTTTTATAAAAAAAAATCATTGGATTCCTAATAAGATGATCCATTAGACCCAGTACATAAAATTGGGATTTTGAAAAGATGTTTGATGTTTCATGAAAATTGTATTTAGAATGATAAATAGTTTTTTATCGTCAAATTTTTCAGATGTCCAATAAAATTTATAAACTATTTATTGAATTATTAATTATTCATTTACGTTCATAAAAAATCCTTAAAATGTAATAATACAATCTAGAATATGTAAATGGAAATAAAAGTGATTTTTTATAGAGTTTTATATATATTGGTTTTTTGGATGCAGTTCATATAACTATGAAAAACCAATCACAAATGTTTTCAGAATGGAAGATTAAATTATTTAGTGTTTGATGAAGATAAATGTCCTTATTTAAAACAGGTTAATAATATATGATACACATGATCAAATGATTAGTGTTTCATTATAAATTTATAGTGTGTCATTATAATAGAATCACCAAAGAAAAAAGTTGTCAGAATGGATGATTAAATTAATTTTTCTATCAAGTGGGTAGTGTGTCATTACTATATTAGTGAAATATTAAATAAATAAATAATCACTTCAAATCATGTTCCTAAATGATAATTGACAAACACTACATGTATCATCCTAAGGCAGATGTCTCTAAACCATAGTTAACATGAATAAAAATAATATGAAATTTACTTGGGTCATCATAAATAAGGTATCAATATTTTACAGAGCTCATGTATGGTAATTTTTATGGTGAACATGTCCTTTAAAAAATGAATTTTATTTCATGAAATTATCCAAAAAGAATATATGTAATTCAAATAAGCAGAACCTTGATCCCAACTAAACAAACCATATAAGGAACTAATGTATAGAACAATGAGAATAAAAAAACTCACAACTATAAGATTCTATACAAGTATTTCTCAAAATGGAACCCCATGTATCACAACTATCATGTTGGGAAGGCAATAATTTCTGAACCAAACTATATTATCTCATAGAGTGGGGCCATGTATTAGTGTAAGCAAAGTACAAACATCCATTCACTGAGACAATCCATAGTGAATCCCCTACCGAACCTGTACCACACATAAAGAGATAGAGATTCCACATGGTGATCCTATCAATGTCATACCAACTATTTCTCTATGTATATTTACCATTCATAAAAAATTATAATTATAAAGTATGATTACCCATCCAATGATATCCATATATGGAATCCCAAGTATCACTATCAAAATGATTTGAATATATGGTTCAACTATATGGATATCATGGATTTTCATCAAGCTATTGTAGTCCAAATAATTTAATCATGTTTGAAAATTTATTTATCATAAGGGGAAATAACAATTAAAGAATTCATAGTGGATTAAATAATTATCTTATAATTTTTTATACATAAAATTAACATTCCACATTTTTAAAAGTATAATTTATTAAAAAGAATCACACATCTCAGAAGATGATTAGTCAATTTAACGAAATAGAATTTCAGACATTAATCAAGGGAAGTAGTGGAATCTAGGTGGGGTTTGGAGGGGGAGCTCTTATGCACTATTTTGTGGTAGAAAAAATGTTCCCCTTTCATATAAGAGGCTCTACCATATTAAAAAACCTCTACATAAATTTACATTACATTTAGATTTATTAAAAATATTGTAATGGTTGTGTACTTCTCTAACATGGAGAAACCATAATATGTCATGAATGAGGTCGGTAAAGCCAATTTCATCTCATGTATTCAAATACTTCTCAAGTACATAGTCTGTAGTAACATTATATCCTTCCTGCAACAATCATCTTAAAAAAAACTTACTCATATAAATTTATGGTCACTAGTTTCTAACCCACAAGATAAAGTTGAAAAGAATTTTACTGAAACTAAAAGGTAATGTACCTATCTTAAAAGTCAGGTCATTAAAAAATCCCCTCATTAAAACATCTCATTCCGATGTTTCCCTTTTATGGGTATCTAAGAATCATTTTAGAAAATTTCTTGACAATGGGCGCGTACATCAACCTCTCTCTCCCATGTCCTTTCTTGCACATACCCATGCTTCCATAAAACCCTGATCAATATAATTGAACTCCCTCATATAGCCATTATGATCCAATCAATGATAAATATTGTATTATCCTCAAAGGAAACACTGTACTCCAGCTTAATATCCTATAGAGAAAAATAATGAGACAACATAGAGTGATAGAAGAAAATTTGAAATACAAGGAATATGTTATGCATGGTATGGTACCTCTATGGTAACATCAACCAATTGGATACATTCTTGACACCCTCAATGATCTCTAAATGGATGAAATAACAAGGGGATAGCCATCCATAAAATTGAATCATCCTATGAACCAATTTAGGAAACCATCGAAGAAAGTCCATATGTCCCACATTAATCACCATAGGTCAACATGGATTATTTTTAAAGGAATTATGCATTGGATGTTATATAAGCTTTAATTTTATATTCAAATTTACTTTATATATATTATCTTAAATGAGATGTGGATCCCATAGTAATGCCTCATATACCTCTAATTAGAATAGGGTTAAATTAAATTGTGCTCTGTAAAGGTCCTAATATTGAGACATCAAAATATATTCCTAAAAGTTATTATTTTAAGAGAAATCATACATAGAACTATTTTTCTCCCATTAACATCTAAAATCTGGGACATATTCCTAGAGTATATCCCCTAATACAAGGACCACATGATTGGACTACCCATCAGTCTAAGGGTGATATGTTTTACTCAAAAGAACCTATGATCCTGGTTTATTTTGTGACCTCTTCTGAACCTTGAGGAAAACTGAACATATTGATCTCATATTGTAAATTTGGAACGCCATAAAGTAATACTATCCTTTGATTACAATCCATTCAAATATCATGAACTCAGAAGTTTCCCCGAATAGGTAGGAAGTGTGCATCCTTGGTCAACCTATTAATGATCACCCATACCACAAAACTAAATCATGGGGATCTCATATTGAACATCATGAAATTAGTTCATACATCATTACATTAACTTTTTGGAATTATGGGAGTATATAGATGTCTATATGGTCTCTGGTGGTCATCCTTATGTTGCTAACATGTGGATCACATAGTGATTAAACATGAAATCTCCCCCTTCATACCCTAACATGGATACTAATGATATATGTATCCTTACTTCTATAATATAATGTTGAACAACCAAAATATATATGTGAAACTCAATCGCAAACACTTCTCATATGTTAGAAGGAAGCCAGAACCGTCAATGGAAGTGAATAATCCTCACTGATAACCAAACCACATAGTGTTTCCTAATCATAGCCACATTCCCTTAAGACTAGGACCTTAGGATCTGAATGATGACTCATTATTACCCATTCTAGATGGGATTTTGTCACTTAAAAATATTCTAATAGAGGCTAAACACAATATTCATAAACCTGAAGGTGCAAATCAGAGAGTTGGTCCATCGACTACAACTCACTACTATCATCTTTGATGACATGTGTATGATTTTTTGCATCATAGTGTCAGCGAGAACATTAACCTTTCTGGTTGAATAAGATTTCTAAAAGCGAAAAAAATATTTTTATTCTTCCCATGTACACTACAGTAGTTTTAATACTAACAACGTTGATATGTATTTATGACTTTTGTGTAATGTGACAATAATTAAAAGATATCCCATAAGATAGTTCCTACAATAGTGTAATGTATTAACCACAACTTCTATATTGATTTTATGGGTTTGAATTTCTTCTCATGAGCTATTATTTTTTAGTACTGATATTCCACAAATCAATCAATCTATATTATAGTTGATCCTACCCTAATTATAGAAGCATTATAATTAACAATATAGGTTTTACTAGGCTATAGTTGAATCAGGATTTGCATTGTTATTAGTCATCATTCCTTTCCTAAAAGGATATAACCTAAGATCTAGAAAACAATAACATCACAAAAATTTCATTAAATATAGTATGATGTAATTATTGAAATGATACATCATGAATAAATGCATTTTATAAAAAAATCCCCATGAAATTTCCTATATTAAATATATTCATGGAATTCTACATGGAAACCACAGTGTTTACATTTTATTGGTCAATAGATATTCCATCTTCTGAAGTGATAAAACCTAATAAGTGCACCCAATCAAAAAAAATTTAGTATTTTGTGATCATTGAATATAGATGGATTCCTATAAGTGTAATCGACACTATCTCATGATGATTGGAATGGTCGTTTCAAGTTTAAGAATGAAGATGGATTTAATCCAAAATGAATACAACAAACAAAACATGTTATTGGTTAAACCAGGATTTATTATGGCCATGTATCCTAATGGTGAATTATTTAGGATGCATTTCATAAAAATATCCTCATACAAGCCATACCTACTCTGAAAAGAAATATTTTATATGTGTGATAGTCTCGAATGCACATGATGGTTACCCAACCCCAAATCTATCATAGATAAAGAATTCACTACTCATAGATGGTTAAAGAGTTTATCAATAGGGGAAATGGATAATAGTTCTTAACCATAAGATGGTTCATCAATATTTAATACATTAACAACCAGAGAGTACCATCCTTCTTCTTGGTGAAAATGATAGGTGAAACCCCATTGTGACGTACCAGTTCATATAAAATCAATTTATATAGTGTATTTTAATTACATATTGAGTTCTAGGATTTTTGTAGGTACTAACCTATATGGAGGAATGGACATTGGTTCTAATCAAAGAACATGTTCAATGGTGATATTAACATCATTCACTGGACATAAAACAATGATGTCGTCATATATTATGTCCTTCAAAGGATACACTGTATGAGATAATTCCATTATATGCATTCAATTGATACACATAATGGGTTTATCCATTGGGGTTGTCACGACACCCATTCCATGTTTCTCAAGTCCAAAATGAATCATCTTGACATCCTATTCACCCTTATGAATATAATTACTAACCTCGGGTGATATAAAAGGATCCCTCCAATTATATAAATCAATAATAGAATGTTATGGAACTAATTAGACCATCATGAGAATGACTTGAAAACCATCAATTTTTGTGGACAAATAAATTCTACAAGAAATTATTCCAAAATATATCAATGTGGCACTCCATTACCTGGGGCGCACACAGAGATTTGACCCATAGAGGTGTTTTGAGAGTCATGCACCACAGAATAATAACATATCAACTACCAATATTTCTATAGTCAACATAGGCATTACAGAGTCTGAATCACCTGTATGAAAAAATAAATAAACAATTGTAGAGGATCCTATAATAGTAACTTATATGAGAAAGTCCATGTTATCTGATATTTAGGTTTATGCTTCAATTCAATAGTATTAAATTAAATGTGGCCCAACGATATAGCCTAACATCCATGAGAAGTACTACACTGCTGGTACTAAACCTACAATTCCTAAATACCTTAGACTCAACAGGCATCTTAGTATGATCAACTAGTATTAATGCAGATCCCTCTTCTATTGGAATTGGAATAAAAAATCATAAAATAAATCGAAGATGACCCATCCTACAAGATCATTATAACTCGATTCGGTTCATGGAAATTTGGGTTTCTAATGGCCATTACACTAATGAAATTTAAAAACCAAATAGTTGTCATTGTGTTTTGATTGGATGAAATTTATCCCTCATGCACTAATGTAACAATGCTTCTTACCACAACAGACCATCTCTCAATCATGAAGTAGAACCAACATGTCTAACATTTCCATCATCCCTCACATTTCCATCGACGATGATGGATCACTACCTCGGAAATAGTAGTCAACTAGAATACATTCACCTATGATCTGATGGTGTAGACAATCCCATCCTTAAAAAATCTCACATTTATCTACTCATGAACTATATGATAAATGAAAATGATGAATCATAGTAAATATATATATGAATACTCCATCAATGAAATTTTACCCTGTTATTGGTGAATAAAATCTTGAGCGCTGAATTATCTCAATTTATATTGGAAGATGATTTCTTAATATTCATTTTCATAGCTTAACTAGGAGAAATACTGATGAAATCCATCCATGGTGATCACAAAACAATATTAATAATAATAATCACTACGAATATAGGAAATAATATTGAACCTATTTTATAAAGGTGTCTCTAAATTATAAATGATTGATAGGATGTACATTATATTTGAATTATATGCCTGAGGAACTCCACCCCCCAAAAATGGGAGGATGTGGCTTCTATTATTCCAATGTTAATTTTATCATATTATGGTCTGGCAGTGTATCTCCCATTAATAAATTCAGAAATAAAATATGTTTTCCTAGAACAGGGAATCGTCACCCAGTGGATGATCAATACGAGATGCCTCCGGTGGAACTATAAGAGGGAATAATGGTGGATTATATCCCACTTTATGTATGGTATGGTAATCGCCAACCAATTTATTTACGAATCTAGAATTTCACAGTGACATTGATCTATAATTTCCATGTGAATACCTATGGTAGATTTAACAAAAAATATGTAGCAATGATAATAGAAAAAGATAGGTTCATATCGTCCCTATATGATTCATAGGTTTATACCTACATCTATATAAGAGTCCATGTGATAAAAATAATCACAATAGAATAGATGAGACACTTCCTACTACCTACTTCAATTTTTAGTATGGGTTCATTGTATCATATAATACATCAGAGGTACTAGAATATGGATTTTTTATTAAACATTATAAAAGAATACACCTATTATATTTCAATTAGGAGACACATTCAGTGTTGAACATTTCTTTAAAAAAATATTTATTTGTGTTTACAGTCACTTTTATGAATATAGATGTCACATTCCAGTTAGATTTGTTAGAATTCCTAATTTATAAAGTCTCATAATCAATATAAATTGAAATTTGTTTGTTAATTATCATCGACCTATCCTTTTAATCTACAAATAGTATATAAAAATTCATATATAATTAATTGATTGAATGAAATACAATTCACAATTTATTAAATAAATTGATTCATTAATTTCAATTGGAATTCAATAATCAAAATTATCAATTGTTTCATTCTATATAGAACAATTGTTCATTGATCAAACATGGGATAATTTGTTAATTAATATGTCAACATCAATCTATGTGGAAAACACAATTTAGGTATATGTAGTAACTTTTTTAATCCAATTATGTTATCCCTTAAAAAACATTGGGAAACCCCACATAAATAATCTGGGAACTATCTTTATGTAGCAGTCAATGCATTTGGGAAGTAAACATGAAATTGAAAATTGAATTATAGATAATTCAAAAAGTGGCTAATATGACATAAGTAAATATAACTTCATTTCAAAAATATTAAATAGAAATAAGGAAATCCATAATAATAATATCATCAATAAGAACATGAAAAAAAATTCACCCATAATTGTAATCATTACAACAATGTCACAAAAAAACAAGAAGAGGAATAACCAATCACATGTAATTTGTGTTTCCCCTATATGTGGGATAAATACTCCTAAGAACATGATCATTACTAAATTATGACAATTTTCTAGTCACTTATCTAATTCCCAAATAGTAAAAAAATGAAAAATATGGTATGATACAAATTTAGAGTGTCATACCTTGGATTCCACTAAACAGTGAACCAAGATGGTTGGTCACATTACCTCATGCAATCCTCCCCATTAGAAAGGGGATGTCAACTAGAAATGAGGTCCTGTGGTGTATCAGTGGGGAGAATATTACATAATGGATAAGATTTCTCCACAATGGTACAAAATAATGTTAATCAACAAAAGATTAAATAAACATGAAGTAGCATAATAATTAATAAACATCCAACAAAATATCAAACTGAAGAGGAACAAAATAGATAAAAAATGATGATTATGATGTCATGTAGCTATAAAAAAATAATGTATAGATGAAATAGTGGACACATGAATATAACATATACTCTATAATATAGAAAAAATATCTAAATTTACAACTATTAGAATCTTGAGAAAAATCTCTATCCTCTTCGTGTATACACCATCTTACTACTTGGAGTCAATCATTATAAAAGGACTTCTTCAACTTGACTAAAATTTTTGTAATGAGTCATTATTAGGTACCACGTGATGTTTGAAAAGGTTGTGAGATATAATCAGTAGTACACCACCAATGGTGACTATAAACATCTAGCATGTGCATTAAAATAATCAGTGTACTGATATAAAAAATGTGAAAATGTATGTAATTAAATAATCACTTCTGATGGGGTTCATTATGGACACCCAAAAATCACTACCTACCTATTCCAAATCCATATGTATTTATACCATGATGAGCCTATGTAATTATTATATGGTTTATACATTAGACGTCATAAATAATGCATCATGATTGGAAAATCATAAACTGGTGGTGTGGATTACTGAACATATCGATTAATTTAATGAATTATAATTATTGAAATTATGTTGAGTGAATATCCATAATTTTATAAAGTGGAATACTTGGTCCATCGATGGTGAAACATATAAAGAACCGAATGATCTCACCAAGATATTACCAAAAATAAAATTCAATAAGTGACTATCCATGTTGATAGATAAATGGATTCCCAATCATCACTCCCATCATGGCATGAATAAAGATGAATTTTATCCCATTCATAGTACCTCACTATGGGTATGGAGTACTACTTGTGAGATGGTATAACCAAATTTCCACCAAGCCCATCCATGGTGATTTTCATAGTCAATCATCATCTCTTACAAGGATTTAGAGATTCTATATGGTCATCCCAACAATGGAATACCATGTACTGTCTTGATTATATGTATCATTCATTAAAAAATCTAATTACAAGTCATGATGATCCCATCATTGAGATCCATTAATTGAATCCCAATAAAAATATTTGGTGGTAATTGATGATTTTTATTGACTATTAGAATCACATTAATATATTATCTTGGAAGTTAAATCATAATCTTCTAATCAAGATGCCCAAATAATTTCATTGATGAAAAAATAACTATTTCATAATGAACATGGGCCTATATCATGTCCTATCATTTTTCATGAATTAAAATCACATTTCAGATTTTTTAAAGTATCATTTATTACAATGAAATATTCAACTTTAAACAATAACATAAAAGATAATTTTTAGGGAATTTTGACCTTATATAAGGGTACACCCAGGAGATTGGTCATTTCAAGGAGACCAACAATTGAGTTGATTAACCATTATCTAGGAAAATATTTTTAATGGAAAACCATTTAAATTAATTTTTGGAAATAGTTTTTGTGGAATCACTAGAAAAATAATAAATTCATCAAAATGCAAGAGAATATAAAATCAATGACACTTTAGATAAAATAATTATACCACAATATTGACTGGTGCTACATAATAAATAATCACTTTATACTAATTTATTAATTTTATATTATTTACCCTCATAAATAACTATACATAATTACATTCTGATGCTTTCTTTTCAAGAATACATGGTTGGTTTAGAAGGAATTTTTTCTTTTTTTCCTAAATTTTAAATTATTTTAATGAAAAAAGTGATATTTCACTCAATTATTTTTATTGATTTAGATTATTTTCACCTCTATCAACTTCATTTGTTGGATTTTAAAGATAATTGATGTCGATTTATTTTGATACTATCATACATGTTGTTGAGTATGATTATAATATGATCATATTAATCTAGAAAATATATTTTATAATTTTCACATGTTTTGTAACTTAAATAATGTACCCCAACATCATAATATGGGAAAATAGGGAATTTTGGGTGTTGATATGGTTAGTCACTGATGATTACTCCACCATTTAAATAATGTTTATGTTTCTCTTCAAAATCATTTTTATTTAGAGTGACTTGGCCTCATATATCTTTCTTAGAGTATCTCAAATTTCCATTGCAATCTTTTTCTCTATAAATCACGATGTTTCCCCATCATCCTTAACCAAATGAATGTTTTAAATACTATTATCATCCATGTAATTTAATTTCTCCTATTTTACACCGAAAATATTTTCTCCCATTGAAGGATATCACTATGATAAAATCTGGAATAAACACACACACACACACAGACTCTCTCTCCATTTAAAGGATACAACACTCATTATAGTTTCTCTTGAATAATTATAGAAACACTGCAAAAAAATATGAACTCAAATATGAAACCCTAATATAATGAATTTATTTAGTTTCTAATGATGAAAACAATTAGGAGAGATCACCTTTTATAGGATTCCCTCACCCCCCTTTCCACCCTCCCGTAAATAAATTGCATCAATGAAAATAAATGGTATAAATAATGAAAGGGGTTTTAAAACATCAAATTAATTAAATATTTAATATAATATTATTATTTTGTAGTCTATAAAAGCATCATAACATCCATGCATTGAAAGGGGAATTTCTATTTAATTTTTTTTGATATGTTTCATTTCTTGAATCATATGTGTGTGTTTATTTTTTGATAACATCCTACCTTCTTAATTATTTTTCGTTGGGAACTTTAGACATATACATCCTTTTTTATTTCATTTAAAAAAATGCAGAATAATTTGTCTAATATTCCATTTCTTAACATTCAAATACTGTAACAGTTCTTATTATAAATCAAGGAGGATAAAATAACATTGTGAAATTAAATTATAGTATAAAAATTATGGATCATTTTATATAAAACCAAAAATCATCAATGGAACGTTTTTATATTTCTAAATCATGGAGTGTATTGTTTGATATGTTATCATTATTTGTGGAATGTAATAAGAGAGTGTTAATCTTGGAAGTGGAGGATGCATATTCTACGTCTTCTAGAGTATCACCTTCTAGGAGTGGGGATTCCATAATGGGAGGTTTGTGATCATGGGGTTGGAGGACAGTTTGGGTGTTCATTCTGGGTCATCTTCCTGATAGGGGGGGGGGTTCTACAATGAGAGTATATTGATTATTGAGTTAGAGATTACAAATGTTTTCTCCTCTAGATATTTTTTATGAGATATGGGATAAAAAGAATGATATATCTAAAATAAATGTGATTTTCTCCAAGGAATGTCTAACAAGTAGTTTTAGAGGGTTCATTAAAATATGGATTCAAGATGACAGTGATATTAAATAAGGTAGGTCTAATGGATGGTTCTAGAGTTGGGTCGGGGCATTGAGAATTTTCGGAATGAAGGATTGGATTGATTTTTTAGAAATAAACTATAATAGGTAGTTTAGGTTTTCTCTATTGTTAGTAGTTCATTAAAAATAACAGTCATCCATAATTAAAATACAAAAATATTGCTATTCTAAAAAGTAATTTTAATAGATAATTTGATATTAATTTAAGTACATGTGTTGGGCTTCTATAATACAAGTAATTATTTCAATTTTATATTGTTAAATAATTTAAATTCAATTATATAATATATATTATTTAATATATATAAATTAAGAGTTTTATACTCAGAAATTCAGAAACATAATACCTATTTGAATAATAGAAAATATAAAAGTCACTAAAACATTGAGAATTATTAAATAAGATGGTAACTAGTTAATGACAGTTAAGCACAATGAAAAATAAAATACATTTGATTTTTTAGTTTCTTCCATTAACAAAATCACACATATATCATCTAAAAACCTACGTTATAAGTTTTATTGTAATATAAATTATCATTTTTAACCATCATTAAATTAATTTGTAATACATAAAATGGTTTTTTTTGTAGTGTTTTGTTTGATTGATGTGACAATGAAATGTAAATGTAATTATATTAAATATATAATATTTCACCTATGGTGGTGGGTTTTTATCATAGTCAATGTTTTAATTCTAATTTCTTGAGCATTTCTATTTTAATTTTACCACCATGTTATTTATCAACCACCATGGTACATAGAATAGTGGTGAGATATCATTTTTTTCCATTTAACTTTACTGGATGTATTCGAGACGAAAGGCCTGGTACAATAGAAGAAGACAGTACTATAGATCACATGATATTCAACACCAATCCTAAACCAAAGAACACTAATAAAGGGGAGTATTTAACAAATTTTAACGTTATTTAATAATTAAAGGGTACCTTTTACCTATGTTTTTTCAACTAATATGTGTTCACCTTTGTCAGCACTTTTCTTGTTGATGATAATGAGAATACATATTAATTTAAAATTTAAATTCATATTTATATATTTTATAAATAATATTTATATATTAAAAATTTTATATTTGAAAATATAATTTATAATGATGATTTATGTTACAATTTTATTATTAGAATCTATTCACACTATTAATTTTTTAAAAATATATAATACAATATCATATTTATACTAATAAATTACATTTCTAACCTCAAATTTATATATAAGTTATTGGAAAATGAATATGTATGTACAAATGTGAAATATTAATTTATTAAACAATTATATAAATATATAAATATATATTTCATATTTGAATATGTAATCTGTTTTTGAAATTATATATTTATAGTAAAATTCATTAATTTTAAATCTGCCACATTTATTTGCATTTTTTTCAAAGGATGTGTATGTTTGTTGATGTATTCGTACATTTTTATATGTCCATATATGTGTTGTGTGTGTTTTTTTGTGTTTGTGAATATGTAAAAGTTTTTGTGTGTGTGAGGGTGTGTATTTGATTAAATATGTATGTTCAATTTAAATGTATGCATGTATGTTTATATGTATATATATGCATGTGGATATGTGGGTGCATATGTGTTCTGTCTATGTGTGCTTCTATATGTGTATGTCTATATGCATGTATATGTACCTGTATATATGTATATGAAATTTACAATTTTATTTATGTGTATGTGTATGTGTATGTGCATGTGTATGTAACTCTATGTACATGTATGTATATACATTCATGTATGTGTATGTATATGCATATATGAATATGTGTATGTTACGTGTATGGGTACGTGTATGTGTATTGTAATTTCATGTCTATGTTTTGGTATATCGGTTTGTGTATGGCTATATACATGTGTATGTGTATGTGTATGTTTGCTTAAATGCATATCTATGTGTATGTATGTGTTTATGTGATTTTGTATGTATTCATATTCACGTACATGTAATTGAATATACGTGTCTGTGTATACAATTGTGTATGTGTTGTAGATGCATGTATGTCTATGTGAATGTTTGTGTGTGTGTGCATGTATATGTGTAAGTGTATGTGTATATGTATTTATGTGTACATTTATTTCTTTTCATATGTATGTATCTATGTTAATGGTTGTTTATTCATTCAACATTATTTATACATTTATAATATTTCTCAATTTTAGTATTTTCTATACGTTATTCATTATTAGATTTTATTCATTGTAATATATATATATATTCATTAATTATTTTTGAATCATATTCAGTTTTAATAATTATTTTTATTTTTATTTTTATACTTTTAATTGAATAATAATATTTTTATTTATTATTGAATATTATAATGGTTATTAAATTTTTTTGTTATTTATATACAATATTTAAAATACAGACATCAATAATTTCAGATAATAAAATTATATATTTATTCAATTTTATTCATTTTCCACATCTTTATTGTTCATGTAATAACTACTAAAGAATCTCCATTTTTAATTAATTGTTTTCATATATTCATTTTTATTAATAGTTTTTAATATTCATTAATTTAATTTTTTTTTTCATTTATATATTAATTAAATTTGAATATTTTAGGATTTTATAAACTTTATAAAATATAATAATATTTATTTAATGTGTTTTAATATTTTTATTAATTATTTAAATTATATTATTAATATTATTCATTTTTATTTATTAATTTTTAGTAGACTATACAATTTATTAATTTCTATAATTGGTTTCTATAAATATATTTAAATTTTAATGTTTTTATATATTCAGTATAATTTATTTTTGATAATTATATTATTTATTAAATTGATATTATTAATTTATTTATGTTTATTTATATTATTATATGTTTTTAATTCATATATTTAATGTTATGAATTCACATTCATTTTTATTTCATTTTTATAATTTGTTTTTAGTTCATATATTTATTTTATTAAATTGATCTTATTTTTTTATTTTTGTTTATTGATATTATTTATTTATTTATTTATTTATTTTATTATATGTTATTATAATATATTTTTAATTCATATATTTATTTATTTTTTTTCTAATTAATTCAATTTTATTTATTAAATTTTAATGGTCATTCAGGTAATAATATTTATTAATTCTAAATTATTAACAATATTTAATAATTTTGGAATATATTCATATTTTAATTTTTATGTATACAGATTTATTTAGTGTGTTTTAATTTTCTTTGGATCAATTTTCTTAGTAGATAACTCGTTATTAGGGGAACTTAGCTGATATATACAAAATTTTCTCTAGATAGACATGATTGATTTTAGTTTTCTCAGGCTGCAGATCGTCATTTTTGGCAGGGGTGATGACTTGTGTGGTGATCTTGAATGACAATAATTAGTCGTTGTTCTACTTCTTTAGATTTTGGAATTGTCCATCATCTTTGTCCTCCCTTACTATTTGTTTTATTGATTTTTCTCATTAAGAGTTTTCATCATCATGCAGTCCTTACGAGTTGCGATGGAAGGCATATTGTTTTATTAGGCATCACAGGAAACACGTATACTAGTTACTCTAATGAGCTATGTTGTCATAGGGATGCACGATTGATTTTTGGGGACGTCATCCTTTTGTTGTGGTGAACAAGGTTGGGGATGTATGTGGATGGGGTGGACGACCCGATTTTATGGAGCAATGTAGGTGATGTTATCGGCATTTAATAGGTGTTGTTTTTTATGAAGAGTCTGGAGATGGCATTTGTTACAATGGTTTTTTGTTTTTTGGGGATTTTCGTACAATGGTTTCTCTACACATGGGCCTTGGACAATTAAAATTTTATGGCTATGTCCCACTCTTCCTTTAGGCCATGTTGCCTTTGGTGCTTTTGGTTCGTCTATGTAGCGACTTGGGTTTTGTCCCAATCAGACATTGGAATATTCCAATGAATAATTATAGAGTTAGGCACGAAAACGGCATGCGATTCTGAAGCCCGGTGTTCCCAGAATAAATCTTATAAAAATATTATGTATATTTATACTATGCATGTGGCGAGGGTGTTTTATATCTTACACGGTATCTCAGAACAGGAATCTGAGGGCACAGTTGCATCCAGAGTGTGCCGCTTACCCCAGACGGGGAGTAAACATTACGCGCGCCAGCCAGCTGTGAGAAAAGCCACAAGGGGTGTTTTCGTAAATAAATAGAAAAGTTTATTTAGGATCTTCAGCTCTAATAACTTCTGAACAGAGTCCTGGATCACAATTCTAAGACTGTGGTTTAGTTAATAGCATTGTGTTTACCCTAGGGGTGACCTCAATTGAGAGGGTGTAGGAGATTCAGATTTCACGTCTGCTGACAGTTTTCTATAAACAAGGAGTTAAGGAAATGAGCAGGGTTAAATCATTTCCCCTCTCGGATGTCGAAGCTCTGGGTGACGAAAATTGGATGTCCAAACAATTTTGTATCATGAAGAAACTTCACACGCTGATAGATCAGGGCACAGGGAACGCAACGACGGATCTCGATTCGGGGAAAGGAACTTCTTTCGGATTATGTATCTCCCCGATTGTGCTTTTATTGTCATTTTTGATTTGTTTATGCTTTTGCTGCTTTTCATGTCACTCTCGATGTCCAAACCAATAATAGCCATCACCATACTGAGTTTATGATTGTGCCTTCTTCATGTTCTTCAACTGATTTTCACGTTCTTCGTCCATTAACTTTTCACCTCTCCAAATCATCAATGAATCAAAAAGAAAGGCATATGTTTGCGATGCACTCGACCAGAGGAGTCCTGATCTATGATCGGGTTTGAGTTTCGGGTTCCGGAGAAACTGCAGAATAGAGAAGAAGTGGAGGTTACATTTTGTGACACTGAAATGGTGAAAAATCGTTGAGTGGAGGCAAGCGATGTAAAGGTGTCGCCCCAAGGATTCCAGATCTGGTGTCTGATCGCGTTTTGTACCACCGGAGTGATCGTGGTGGCCAGCAGAAGATTTCCAGCGGTATTCTGGTGGTTCCTATTATAACACCCTAAGATTTTATGAAAAATATTATTTTAATTTCATTGATGTCTTTTATTATACAACACACCATGTACAACTTATACTATATGAAACACCGTGTTAGCTTGCAGTATATGCAACTCTATTCTTGGATCGTGTTACACACAATTTCTTTATCGTTTTATAATAGTCATTCTACGCAACATTGAGAGTGTATATATATATATATATTCAATGTATAAATGAAATATGGTTGGATTATATTATACGAAACAACGAAGGATTCTTGCACAACACGCAACCCTAACTTGGCTTGCATTACATGCAATCGCGGCCTTTCTCGATAGCGTGTGTTGTACGCAATACCGGGTTTTACTAAACAACAATATATAATTATAATATTATTATGAACTAGCTGTTATGAATAGTATTAAATAAATCTTGAATTTTATAACATTATTATTCATCTTACACATTTTCTAGAACATTGTATAAGATCAAAATTATTTTTTTGGGTAAAATAAATTTTTTTCAAAAAATGTAGTTTTGCAGCCTTTTTATAGCGCACCCACTTTAAATCTAGTTTTTACATGTTTATAAGTTCAGTTTTACAAAATAAAATTCTTCTTTTGAATCAGGATATAAAAAATTACATAGGATAATGTTTTGATATTTTTCGGATAACTTTCATATTTTAATTAATAGTAAAAACATGCTATGTTTTAATTAAAAACAACTTGTTTCATCATAATAATTTATATTGTTAAATTCTTATATTTAATGGTTTTAATGTATAAATAGAATATATTTTTACTATTTAATATAATGTTTTTCATTAGCATTTATTTTACCTTGAATTCGTAGGTTAAATCAATTCAATCTTTTGCAATGTTTTAAACAAAAACCCGTTATCTTTCGACAACGTGATTAATTTTAATTTAATTTCTGTCACTTTTGTGTATTGAATTTGGAAAAGTGGATTCCATATTTGAAATCCGTGGGTCCAAATTATGTTAATAATATAATTTTTATTTTTGGGATTTATGAATAGTAACTACGGTAATTTTTATTTAATACGGTTATGGGTAAATATGGTAATTCAAGGTTAAAAGAATATTATATTAATTTAAAATTACCTTAAAACTTGTCCTAACATTATTGAATGAGTAGTGGCCGACCATGGGCATCCTTGGGTCGATTTTGTGACCCCATGGAACCACTTATGAAAGATAATGACACATTAGATTAATTAATTTAATGTAAAGACAAAATTGGAATTAACAAAAATCGTTTAGTAATTCATTTTTACAAGGGGCTATATAAATTATATTTTGGACTATAAAAATTCATTGGTAATATAAACAGATTTCCTACATGTTGGTATTTTTTTAATAATTTTTAGAAATCAGATAAATTAAATTATTTATGACACAATAATGATACAGTATTTACCTCATTAATAAATTATTTAAATAAATAAGATTACAATTTTTAAAATATCATACAAAAAACTATAAAATTCCTATTGGATGATTCTACTTAGAATATTATTTAACTTATCTTTGACATTAAGGTGTTTTGGACCTCTTGAAACCGAAGATCGGTTTATAATAAAATAATGTTTTCACATTTTCCTAAAGAGCCCCTCCACTCCCTTATAAAAGGAGACCACTTCTATGCAATTCCTCACACCACTCAAGCCTTTTGGCTCGTCCAAACACTACCCAACTAAGCTCCCTAAATCCCAATACTCCCCCTTGAAACCTTACATTAGGAAGAAGACTCTCCAAGAAACCCTTTTGTTTCAAACTAAAGGAAGTTACCAAAATTAAATGTAACAGTTTCCCTTAAGTTATTTTCTTTTATTATACTTATCCAACCCCAAAACTCTTTTTAATCAATTATTTTGTAAAAACACAAATATCCTAAATATATGAGGATGTTTTTATGAGAAGTATTCAAACTACACTTACACACACCTCCATATAATGGATGAAGAACATAATGTGTCTGTGATGGAAAACTAACGCCTCACGAAACGATGATTGTTCGATTTTCTCCTTCCGCCTCTCATGGTGGCCATTATGAATGCACTGAATTTATATATAATATATATTATGTTTATGATTTCCTTATTCTTATTTACTTCTTAATTATATCAAGCCTTTACGGTTTCCATAGTCGGTAAATACGATAATCTCATTTGAGAAAGTGCGGACTATCGCCCCCTCAAAGTGATGTGATTCGTTAATACCTTATGTGGGCTGTATAAAGGATGTGGTTAATGATATTATATATATGATATTATACTGTAATTATGATATAACTATGTATCATTATGTTTTAATTACATTAAAATAAAAAAATAAAAATGAAAGTAGCATTCATGCGTACGTACGGCTTACCGTCTCCATGAACGGTGAGTTTAATTTCTTACCTCCATATTTTATGTACTATTATAAATGATTATATATAATGGGTATATAATAAATGTATATGATATATAAATTATTATTTACATTTTGGAGGTAATTAAATCATTATATAAGTAATAATAACATCAAGAACAATAAGTCCAAACATGTACGATAAATAAGATGATTTTACCCAAAACGCTACTTTAACATTAATTTACATAAGATTGGGTAATATAAACTCATAAGTGAACCATATATGATATCATAACAATTAATATTATTCTTTAATAAGTAAATTAAATTATTTAAATCATTATACAGGAGGTTCAGACACTTACGAAGCAAATTGGACCTTAGGTAAGGGAAAATATCACAATCTCATTTATATCCGAAATTGTTTATACTTTGGTATTTACTAGGGTGTATTTTATCATCCATATCCATGTTTCATCAATATTTAATATTAATTCCATCCTCCTACAATTTTTTAAATCCAATTTTACCCTTCCGTGTGTTTTTAGTAAAAGATATGAAAGGAATCTTTTGTCATTTTTCGTATGAGGTACTTTTTGAATTTTCTGACAAAAGTACGAGAAGAATGTTTTATTAACTTATACGGAACGAACAAATTTTTATTGTTTTATAAAGCCTTATTTTCATGAAGCATCATTTAAAATATTTAATGACTATTTTCAACAAAATCCTTTTCTTTTAAATTTGTATGACATTGTTTTTGAAAAGAAAATGATTTTGAAGAAGAAAGGATATTTTACCCAAGAATTCATTTCAAGTGTTTTATAAAAACCATTTTTCATCTATGATGACATTATTTCATATGTGTATGTTCAAGTATCATGTATCTATGATTTACATGGTTTAAATCTTCTTATTATGAAATGATATCCATTTATTTTATATGGATTATTTGATGATGGGATGATGTTTATGAAACCCATTTTATTTATTGGGTTATTATGAATGATGTATGTTTATTTTATGGCACAAGTAATAGTGATTTCATTATGAGATGAGTGGGACCTATATCTCCCTCCAATGCATTGGGTAAAGATTCTATATGTCATGAGACTGACCTGGCTAGAACGGCAAGTTAAACCGGTTCAGTAATACAGGACTGGAATGAGGAGTGAACTTGATTCAGAAAGAGAACTTGTCCACTATGATGGTCTTGGAAGCAATGCCATGGCTACTATAGAAATCATAACATGTGCTGAATGGTTTCCTCAATTTCATGTTTTATTTCCATTCTATTTTATCATGCTTACTGTTTCTTTATGATCTAATCCTTACGTACATCCATGTTTTATGCCATTTCACAAGCTTTTGATGTTCAAACATTATGTTCATGTTTTTAAGTTCAAATGTATATGATTTTTTTATTTTATCCATGCTTACCCACACTGAGCATTTGAGCTCACCCTTTATACGTTTTTTTTCCAGGATATAATGAAATGTTTTAGGTAATAAAACAAAAGGGGAAGATCTTTATGGGGGAAATTTAATATCTTTCACCATGATTAGAAGATTACGTTCAAAGTTTCCAAAGACACTAAACTATTATGGTCGTTGTGTGTCTATTTTTGTTATGTATTAAGTATTCTGCAAATGTAATGTAATGTCCATGTACATTAGGCTTTGGGTCTCTACAGTTGGTATCAGAGGAATGGTTTAGTCAACCATTAGAAACTAGGATGTGAGAACTTTAGTGAGATCCCTAGAAATATTTCTATGGTATGTCTAGGGATATCCATAATGTTAAGTATACATATAGGTTATAGTCCTAGAATTGCGCTAATGATCATAGAATTAAACTTAATATGTTAGATATTGAAGGTACTCCTCCTTTATTATGTTGTTTTCCATAGCGTGTTATTTGCCTCTCACACTATTATTTTTGGGTTTTAGGCGATGGCTGGAACCAGAAGGAACCGTGTTGATCAATGTAATGGATGATGAAATGATTGTCCTCTTGATCAAACCAATGTTATGGGAGATGGAGTGAAAAATCTTATTTCTATACTTACACAAGATATGAACCATTCTGGACTTACAAATGAGCAGTGAAAGGAGGAACATTCTGTTGAATCCTTTATGAGGCAGCGTCCACCTTCATTCAGTGGGTCTTCTGATCCATTAGTGGCTGAACAATGGTTCAGTACAACTGAAAAGATCTTTTAAGTACTACAATATTCTGAGCATGATAAATTCATCATAACAGTATATCGTTTGGAAGGTGAAGCTGATAAATGGTGGAATCTTAGAATTATTTGAATTCATCTCATGTATTTAAATACTTGTCATGTACTCAGTCTATAGTAACGTTCCATCCTTCCTGCAACTATCATCTTAAAAGAAGACTAACTCATATAAATTTATGGTTACTAGTTTCTAAACCAAAAGTTAAAGTCAAATAGAATTTTATTGAAACTAAAAGGTAATGTACCTATCTTAAAAGGCATGGCATTACAAAATCCCATCATTAAAATATCTCATTCAGATGTTTCCCTTTTATGGGTATCTATGAATCTTTTGAGAAAATTTCTTGACAATGGGTGCGTACATCAACCCCTCTCTCCCATGTCCTTTCCTGCACATACCCATGCTTTCATAAATTCCCAAACAATATAATTGAACTCCCTCATATAGCAATTATGATTCAATCAATGATACATATTGGATTATACTCAAAGGAAACACCGTACTCTAGCTCAATATCCTATAGAGAAAAATAATGAGACAATATAGAGTGATAGAGGAAAATTTGAAATACAAGGAAGAAGTTATGATTGGTATGGTACCTCTAAGGTAACATCAACTAATTGGCTACATTCCTGACTCCTTCCATGATATCCAAATGGTTGAAATAACAAGGGGACAACCATCCATACAACTGAATCATCCTATGAACCAATTTAGGAAAATATCGAAGAAAGTCCATATGTCCCACATTAATCACCATAGGTCAACATGGATTATTTTTAAAGGAATTATGCATTGTATGTTCTATAAGATTTAATTTTATATTCAATTTTACATTCTTTATATTCTCTTAAACGAGATGTGGAGCCCATAGTAATGCCTCATATACCTCTAATTAGAATATGGTTAAATTAAATTGTGCCATGTAATGGTCCTAATATTGAGACATCAAAATATATTCCTAAAAGTTATTATTTTAAGAGAAATCAACCCTAGGAATATTTCTCTCCCATTAACATCTAAAATCTGGGACATATTATTAGAGTATATCCCCTAATACATGGACCACATGATCAGACTGCCCATCAGTCTAAGGGTGATATGTTGTACTCAAAAGAACTTATGATCCTGGTTTATTTTGTGACCCCTTATAAACCTTGAGGTAAACTGAACATATTGATCTGATATTAAAAAATGGGAACACCATGAAGTAATACTATCCCTTGATTACAATCCATTCAAATATCATGAACTCAGAAGGTTCCTCGAATAGGTAGGAAGTGTGCATCCTCGGTCAACCTATTAATGATCACCCATACCACACAACTAAATCATGGGGATCTCATATTGAACATCATGAAATTCATTCATACATCATTACATTTACTTTTTGGAATGATGGGAGGATGTAGAAGTCCAGATGGTCTCCTGTGCTCATCCTTATGTTGCTAACATGTGGATCACATAATGATTAGACATGAAATATTTCCCTTCATACGCTAACATGGATACTAATGATATATGTATCCTTACTTCTATAATATAATGGTGAAAACCCCAAATATATATGTGAGACTCATTCACCAGCACTTCTCATATGATAGAAGGAAGCCATAACCATCAATGGAAGTGAATAATCCTCATTGATAACCAAACCACGTAGTGTTTCCTAATCATAGCCACATTCCCTTAAGACTAGGACCATAGGATCTGAATGATTACTCATTATTACCCATTCTAGATGGGATTTTGTCACTTAAAAATATTCTAATAGAGGATAAACACAATATTCATAAACCTGAAGGTGCAAATCAGAGAGTTGGTCCATCGACTACCACTCACTACTATCATCTTTGATGACATGTGTATGATTGTTTGGATCATAGTGTCAGACAAAACATTAACCTTTCTGGTTGAATAAGATTTTTCAAAGCGAAAAAAATATTTTTATTCAACCCATGTACACTAAAATAGTTTTAATACTAACCACGTTGATATGTATTTATGACTTTTGTGTAATGAGACAATAATGATAAGATATACCATAAGATATTTCCTACAATAGTGTAATGTATTAACCACAACATCTATATTAATTTTGTGGGTCGTAATTTCTTCTCATGAGTTATTATTTTTTAGTACCGATATTCCACAAATCAATCTATCTATATTATAGTTGATCCTATCCTAATTCTAGAAGCATCATATTTAACAATATAGATTTTACCAGGCTATAGTTGAATCAAGATTTTCATTGATAGAAGTCATCCTTTCAGTTCCTAAAAATATATAACCTATGATCTAGAAAACAATAACTTCACAAAATTTTAATTAAATATAGTATGATGTAATTATTGGAATGATATTTCATGAATAAATGAATTTAAAAAAAATCCCCATGAAATTGCCTATATTAAATACATTCATGGAATTATCCATGGAATCCATAGTGTTTACATTCTATTGGTCAATAGAAATTCCATCATCTGAAGTGATAAAACCTAATAACTGCACCCAATCAAAGAAAATTTAGTATTCAGTGATCATAGAATATAGATGGTTTCTTATCAGTGTAATCGACACTATCTCATGATGATTGGCATGGCCGTGTCAAGTATAAGAATGAAGATGGATTTAATCCAAAATGAATACAACAAACAAATCATGTTATTGGTTAAACCAGGATTTATTATGTCCATGTATCCTAATGGAAAATTATTTAGGATACATGTCATAAAAATATCCTCATACAAGTCATACCTACTCTGGAAAGCAATATTTTATATGTGTGATAGTCTCAAATGCACATGATGGTTACCCAACCCCTAATCTATCATAGATAAAAAATTCACTACTCAGACGGTTAAAGAGTGCATCAATATGGGGAAATGGCTAATGGTTCTTAACCCTAAGAGGGTTCATCAATATTTAATACATTAACAACCAGAGAGTACTATCCTTATTATTGGTGAAAATGATAGGTGAACCCCATTCTGATGTACCAGTTCATATAAAATCAATTTCTACAGTGTATTTTAATTACATATTGAGTTCTGGAATTTTTTTAGGTACGAAACTATAAGGAGGAATGGACATTGGTTCTCATCAAAGAACATATTCATTGGTGATATTGACATCATTAATTGGACATAAAGCAATGAAGTCATCATATATTATGTCCTTCAAAAGATACACCATATGAGATAATTCAATAATATGCATTCAATTGTTACACATAATGGGTTTATCCATTGGGGTTGTCACGACACCCAATCCATGTTTCTCAAGACCAACATGAATCTTCTAGACATCCTATTCACCCTTATGATTATAATTACTAACCTCAGGTGATATAAAAGGCTCCCTCCAGTTATATAAATCAATAATCGAATGTTATGGAACCAATTAGACCATCATGAGAATGACTTTAAAACCATAAATGTTGAGGACAAATATATTCCACAGGAAATTATTCCGACATATATCAATGTGGAACTCCATTCCCTAGGGCGCACACATATATTTGACCCATAGAGGTGTTTTGAGAGTCATGCAGCAAAGAAAAATAACATATAAACTACCAATATTTCTATAATTGACATAGGCTTTACAGAGTCTGAATCCACTATATCAAAAAATAAATAAACTAATGTAGAGGATCCTATAATAGTAACTTATATAAGAAAGTCCATGTTATTTTATATTTTCGTGTATGATTCAATTCAACAATATTAAATGATATGTGGCCCAACTATATAGCCTAACATCCAAGAGAAGTACTACACTACTGGTACTAAACCTATAATTCCTAAATACCATAGACTCAACAAGATTCTTATTATGATCAACTAGTATTAAACCGTATCCCAACCTCATGTAGGGATTATGATGTCATTAAAAAAATGTTATATCAATGCAGATCCCTCCTCTATTGGAATTGGAATCAAAAATCATAAAAGACATTGAAGATGACCCATCCTACCAGATCATCATAACTCGATTCGGTTCATGGAAATTGGGGTTTCTTATGGCCATTACACTAATGAAATTGAAAAACCAAATAGTTGTCATTGTGTTTTGATTGGATGAAATTTACCCCTCAAGCACTCATGTAACAATACATCTTTCCACAATAGACCATCTCTCAATCATGAAGTAGAACCATCATATCTCACATTTCCATCTTCCCTCACATTTCCATCGATGATGATGGATCACTACCTCAGAAATGGTATTCAACTAGAATACCTTCACCTATGATCTGATAGTGTAGATGATCCCATCCTTAAAAAATCTCACATTTATCAACTCATGAACTATATGATAAATTAAAATGATGAATCATAGTAAATATATATGAATACTCCATCAATGAAATTTTACCCTATTATTGGTGCTTAAAATCTTGAGCGCTGACTTATCTCAATTTATATTGGAAGATGATGTCCTAATAATCATTTTACTATCTTAACTAGGCGAAATCCTGATGACATCCATCCAAGGTGATCACAAAACAATATTTATAATAATAATCACTACGAATATAGGAAATAATCGTGAACCTATTCTATGAAGGTGTCTCTAAATTATAAATGATTGATAGGATGCCCTTTATATTTGAATTATAAGCCTGAGGAACTCCACCCCCCCCCCCCTATGGGAGGATGTGACTTTTATTATTCCAATGTTAATTCTATCATATTATGGTCTGGAAGTGTATGTCCCATTAAAAAATTATGAAATGAAATAAGTTTTCATAGAACAGAGAATCGACACCCAGTGGATGATCAATAAGAGATGCCTCAGGTGGAACTATAAGAGGGAATAACGGTGGATTATATCCCTCATTATGTAGGTTATGGTAATCACCAACTAATTGATATACAAATCTAGAATTTCACAATGACATTGATCTGTAATTTCCATGTGAATACCTATGGTAGATTTAATAAAAAATATGTAGCAATGATAATTGAACAAGATAGGTTCATATCATTCCTATATGATTCATTGGTCTATAACTACATCTATATAAGAGCCCATGTGATAAAAATAATCACAAAAGATTAGATGAGACACTTCCTACTACCTACTTCAATTTTTTATACGGGTTCATTATATCATATAATACATCAAAGGTACTAGAATATGGATTTTTGATTAAATAGTATAAAATAAGTCACCTATTATATTTCAATTGGAATACACATTCAGTGTTGACCCTTTCTTTAAAAAAATATTTATTTCTGTTTAAATTCACTTATATGAATATAGATGTCACATTCCAGTAAGATTTGTTAGAATTCCCAATTTATAAAGTCCCATAATCAATATAAATTGAAATTTGGTAGTCAATTATCATCGACCTATCCTTTTAATCTAGAAACAGTATATAAAAATTCATATATAATTCATTGATTGAATGAAATAAAATTCACAATTTATTAAATAAATTGAATCATTAATTTCAATTGGAATTAAATAATCAAAATTATCAAATGTTGCATTCTATATAAGACAATTGTTCATTGATCCATCATGGGATAATTTGTTAATTAATATGTCAACATCAATCTATGTGGAAAACACAATTTAGGTATATGTAGTATCTTTTTTTAATCCAATTATGTTATCCCTTTGAAAACATTGGGAAACCCCACATAAAATAATCTAGGAATTATCTTTATGTAGCAGTCAATGCATTTGGGAAGTAAACGTGCAATTGACAATTGAATTATAGATATTTCAAAAAGTGCCTAATATGAGACAAGTAAATGTAACTTCATTTCAAAAAGATGAAATAGAAATAAGGAAATCCATAATAATAATATCATCAATAAGAACATGAAAAAAAATTCACCCATAATTGTAATCATTACAACAATGTCATGAAAAAACAAGAAGAGGAATAACCAATCACATGTAATTTGTGTTTCCCATATATATGGGATATATACACATAAGAACATGATCATTACTAGATTATGACAAGTTCCTAGTCACTAATCTAATTCCCAAATAGTAAAAAAATGAAAAATGTGGTATGATACATATTTAGAGTGTCATACCTTGGATTACACTAAATAGTGAACCAAGTTGGTTGGTCACATGACCTCATAAAATCCTCCCCATTTGTAAGAGGATCTCAACTAGCAATGAGGTCCTATGGTGTATCAGTGGGGAGAATATTACATAATGGATATGAGTCTTACACAATGGTATATAATAATGTAAATTGACAAAATATTAAATAAGCATGAAGTAGCATAATAATTAATAAACATCCAACAAATGATCAAACTGAAGAGGAACAAAATAGATAAAAAATGATAATGATGATGTCATGTAGCTATACAAAAAATCATGTATACATGAAATAGTGGACACATGAATATACCATATGCTCTATAATGTAGAAAAAATATCTACATCTACTACGATTAGAATCTTGAGAAAAATCTCTATCCTCTTCTTGGATACACCATCTTAGTACTTGGAGTCAATCATTATAAAAGGATTGCTTCCCCTTGTCTAAAAATTTAGTAATGAGGCATTATTAGGTATCCTGGGATGTTTGAAAAGGTCATGAGATATAATTAGTAGTACACCTCCAATGGTGACTATAAACATCCAGCATGTGAATTAAAATAATCAGTGTACTAATATAATAAATGTAAAAATGTATGTAATTAAATAATCACTTCTGACGGGGTTCATTATGGACACCCAAACACAATACCTTCCTATTCCAAATCCATATGTATCTATACCATGATGAACCTATGCAATTATGATATGATTTATACATTGGAAGTCATAAATAATGCATCTTGATTGGAAAATCATAAACTGGTGGTGTGGATTACTGAACATATCGATTAATTTAATGAATTAGAATTATTGAAATTATATTGATTAAATATCCATAATTTTATAAAGTGGAATACATGGTCCATCAATGGTGAAACATATAAATAACCCAATGATCTCACCAATAGATTAACAAAAATAAAATTCAATAAGAGACCATCCATGGTGATATATAAATGGATTCCCAATTATCACTCCCATCATGGCAGGAATAAAGATGAATTTTATCCCATTCCTAGTACCTCACTATGGGTATGGAGTACTGCGTGTGAGATGGTGAAGTGCACTGTGTTTCATTTGTTGTCAATGAGGTATGTTGTTGTCAAGGAATGAATGGATGGATGTCAAGGAGTTTTAATATGTGAATGAAAAAGGATGTGATGGTGCTGGTGAGGAAAGGAGAATGGCCATTGTACTAAGATGCATGTCACTTAGGAGATTCACCAATTGACATAGGATGTTGTGGTGGACATATTCTCTATGAATATCTGACGATTGTAGAACTGATCTTAATGTTTCAATACTTGTATCAAGATGATACTAAGTTACACCACATGAAGAATGGATGATGATGGAGTATCATCATTACATCTGACGATTTTTGAACTGGTCTTTAAGATCAAAGAACTTGTATCAACTGGATACAATGTCACAACAATGTTAGAAGACCATGCATGAGGAGATGAAGATGGTCCATCCACACCTCCTAAGTGGATGAAGTGGTGCTAATGAAATCCATGCACTATCACTTAGTGCATGTGAATGTGAAGAAGATCCAATTGATCTCTGATTAGATCAATGAAGCTCATTGATGAATTTTCTGTGATTCAGGAGCTCAGTTGATGAAGAACCTTCAAGAATTTCCCTCCTAAGTGAAGATTATTTGTTGAGAAGGATTGAAGAATTCTTAAGAAGAAGAGAAGATATGAATAAGGGAGTATGGCTAAGAAGATGAAGATGTGACAATTGGCATGTTACACTTGGTCACTTTGTTTAACAAAGTACTTAGTGTTTTTGTTGCAAAAAAATAGGCCACCAAGGGCCAGCCTTAAGGGTTCAACCCAAGGCACATGTGGGACTAGGTCACCACGCCCAAAGGGATCCCATGGGGCCAGCCCGAGAGAGGCCGGGGCCGTGTATAAGCCCTGAGGCCACGCGGTGATGAAGCCCGCGCAACGTGAGCGCAAGGAGCGTGCCCGTAGTGGGTGCCAGTGGCGCGCCCGAGTGGCAGAGGTGGGCGCAAGAGCGCGCCCACAGGGAGAACACGGTGCGGGGCGGCACCGTGGAGGGGGAAGTTCAATTGCTGAGAAGCGGGCAGCGTGAGTTTGATAATACGCGGACAAACCGGCCTCCGATTCGATGTGGGACGCGCGATTTTGCCGCGGAGCGAATCCTGGTCGTCCGTCTCATCGCGCACTCGATCTCCACCGCTCATCGCATCTCGCCTCTCGAGATCTTATCCCGGCCGTCTAATGTCTTTCAATCGCCCGATCCAACGGCCGGCAAGTCATCCACTACCTCGAGCTCGCCCGAAGGCCACCCGCGAGCAGCTGCTGAACCAGAGGCTCCCCGACGATGTATTTCGAGTTACCAGCCACCTCCAAACGAGCTAAAGCCACCCTCAAGCTCGTCTGGACCTACCGAACATGACCATGTATGAAAATGAGTTTTCATGCAACAAATGAAGATTTTCGAGTTTCGGCCGAAGGCAAACAAAGTGCCGAGGCTATGTTGGTTCGTATTTTGCATGGAGTGGATTTTAATGAGGCTCTTCATGTTGTTCCATGCACGTGCATGAAGAGGAATAAAAAATAAATAATAAATAAAAGAACATGCGTGCACCGAAGAGAAAACGCAAAAATTTGGAAAGATTTTGAAGATCCAAAATCTTCGGTGATTCAAGATTTAACACGCGGATGGACAGAGGCATATCTCGCCTATATAAACAGAGGCTTTTCCCTAATAGTTGCATTGCTGATCTGTCGAAAACTCGAAGTCCCGTGAGTGCCGTATGTGCCTCGCGATGTTTTGAAGCCACCGCGCAAATACCACTTGCGCGGCTGAAGTTCCAGAGCCACCCGAGGCTCTGAAGGAGGTCCCTGTCCGCGTACTCGCGCAGCAGAAGGAGCCCTCACTGCCCACAAACTTGCGCGGCAAGAGGAGCTTGTGTGGCCGAGGTGCTTGACACCCTGCGCGCCCGAGGTGTTGCACCTTGCACACCCGAGGACCTTGCGCGCTGCCTTGTGCACCCATGTATACCTTGCGCGCTTTGAAGAAGAGGAGAAGAGGCCACACCTTGCATGACTCTTTGGGTTGGAGTTCGGGTGTGAGCAAGAGAAGGCCGAGACCTTAGTTTTGGTGTGCATGCAAATGGAAGAACACACTTGGCAGTGTGTGTGCTAAGTGAAAACAAGTGAAGGCCGTAGCTTGGGTGTGTGCAAAACAAGAAGGCCACCAAAACCTTTGTGTGAAAATTAAAGAGTAGGTCGTAGCCCTTGTGTGTACAAAATGGAGAACCAAGTGTGTGCATAAGTGAAGTGCACACTTTGAAGAAGATTAAAAGAACAAGGAAGTGTTTGTGCTTAGTATGTGAAGAGACCAAGCTCATGTGTGTGCAAAAGTGAAAGAAGTGTGTGCAAAGAGCAAAGAGGTCGAAACCTAGGTGTGCACTAAATGTGAACACACTTAGAAGAAGTTGAAAGAAGACATCCACACTAGAGTAAAACACACTTTTAAGTGTGTAAAAAAAAGGAACAAAGTGTGAGAAGTTGAGTTGGTGTGTGCTAAATGATTTACACCCTTTGAGGGTTTATTGCACCAAGAAGAGAAAGAGGGAAGTGCATGCATACATGCATGCACGTGCACACGTGAACAAGCTCAAATCTGGTTGTGTGCATCTGAGTTGACCAAGACTGAATGTTCTTGAAGAAGATTTTGAGAAGCCATGCAATCAGTGCATGAGGAACCACAGATTCCATGCATTCAGTGCATGAAGTTGAACTGAACTGAGACTGGACCAGTCTGAAGTTAAAGATATCAGTTGTTTGAGTATTCAGTAGTTGGAGAGAAGTCAGGTCATCCTTAGAAGAAGGTGATAAAGCCTGAGCAAGACGAGAAGACCTGATCAACTCAAGTGATCAGAGGTACAGAGCAAGGCCAGAAGTCTTTATCCCAGACTGCTGAAGATACTTGAAGATCTGAACAAGAAGAAGAGCTACTCGTGTGACGTGAGGAGCTAGGAGAAGCCCCCTGTGAGACTCAGGGCGGAAGAAGTCTTCAGTGGGATTCTAGAGCAGGCCAGTGGGACTCTGGTAACACTGTGGGACGCAGTATAAAGACCCTCCTGTGGGACTCAGGAGAGATACAATGGGACTCTGTATCGACCATTGTAATACTAACCGATTATAATGGAGAAACCATATTGTGGTGTATAACCAACATGGCAAGGACGTAGGCCTTTGGTGCCGAACCTTGTAAATCCTTGTGTCCTGTGCCTTTATATTTACTGCATCATTCGAGGAAAGGCTGAGAGATACAAGAAGAGTGGATCGAGTCCTTAACAAGCCATAGAGGTTTAATTGATAAAGAATCAATTAGTAAAAAGTTTTAAAGGATCACTGATTCACCCCCTCCACCTCTCAGTGATTCACACTGATCTGGGCACTTCAATTGGTATCAGAGCGAAGGTTACCTCTAAAAGATCCAAGAGAGTCTATATGGAGTGCAGATTTGAGGAAATGAAAGAACAGCCTCAAATGGAGATATCTGCCAAGACTCTGAAAAACAGAATGAAGAAACAGACAAAGAAGATGAAGAAGAAGGCTGGTGCAATCAGAGAAACTCCTTCTATGGAAAGAAATGTGAATGTCACATCAGATGACAATTCCTTTTATCATTCATCTGATGAAGCCTGTCCTAGCTGTGATGATGATGGAAGAATCAATGATCTTCTAAATGGAATCGAATATCTTCGGAAGACAGTCCCCAAGGAAGTGGCAATGTGTATAGCTACAGGCATCCTTGATCTTCAAGAAGAAAAATTATAGCTAGAAGAAGAATCCAATACAATGGACGATCAGTTGTCTAAAAGGGTTGGCATAACCAACACTCTCAGAAAGCTGGTGAAGGCTAAAGATGAAACCATTTCTCTTTGTAATGAAATATATGAAGACACTGCTGAAGAATTGCAAAGAAGCCTTTCTGAGAAAGAATTCTTTAAAGTAATAATCAAAGATGTTTACCATGCACTGCAGAAGAGGCATAGAGTATCAATGGTTGTTAAAGATGCTCAACTTGAAGACAAAGTAAAAAGGGTGAAGGAGCTTGACAACTCATTGCATGAAATTAATAAGGTGCATGAAGACCAGATAAAGCAGCTGGAAGAGAAATGGGAAGAAAGGCTAAGAACTATTGAGGATTAGAAGAAATCCCTCAATATGAAATGCTTAGAACTAAAGGTGATATTGAAAAATCTGCAATCACCCAAAGCTGAAGCCTCCCAGTCAGCTGGAAGAAGAAATGTTGCCACTCAAGTGAGATTTGAGAAGGATGATTCTAAAATAAAGACATCCTCTAATAAAAGGGAAACATCTTCTAAATGGAAGGTACCATCCATCCCATATTGTACTCATGCTTCTAAATGTGTTTCCACAAAAAGTGCAGGATGGAAGAATAACTCTGAACAAGTATGGATGAAGTCAATGAAGAAAGAATGCTCTCCTGAAACAACACATCATGTCAAGAAAAGTACCCAACAATCAGAAGGACCGAAGAGGTCAAGATTTGTGGGTCAGTGTTGGTGTTGTAATAAGTATGGGCACTGTGCAAAGGATTGTTGGTACAATCCACTAAATATCAAAGCACAAAGGAAGCCCATGCCAAGGGGGAGCAAGCCAGAAGAAAAGAAGAAATATCCACAGGTCCAGAGACATCTGTTTACTGCTAACAGATTTGGATTGCTTGATAACATCTGGGATGTGTGAAAAAGTGGTCAAAAAGATACATGTCAATCTCCAACTGTATCTAGAGCTAAAAAGAAGAAAAGATCACAGAACCTGGCTCAGAAAGAATCCTTGGGAAGCAAGCATAAGAAAGTGGAAGATACTCCCAAGAAGATTATGAAAAAGGAAAAGAAGACCTTGGATTTGAAATCCAAGAAGGGTGATGCATCCAGAAGGACCACCAAGAAGAAAACATGCTTCTACTGTGGAAAGAAAGGACATATCATGGATCGTTGTAAAGAAGCCATGAAATTCAACAGAGGCAGACTTGACTCAAACAGAAAATCAATCTAGAAGAAGCAGAAGGGATTGATTGAAAACAAGTTGCCTAAGAAAGGTAGCTTGACAGCATCAAAAGAACCATGTGGAACTTCCAGAACTGAGGCCACACTTCAAAACTATTTGTTAGTCGTATGGCCAAATCAGTTGCAACTTGAAAAAGATCTTCAAAGAGCTGAAGATGAAGTTCTGGCAATTGCTAAGGAAAAAGGGAAGAAGAAGATTTCACATGACGATGTATTGAGATCCACACCAGCACAAACATCATTGAAGATCAAATGTGCAAGTGTGAATAATGGTGAAAATGGGACATCTCGGTTGACAGAATCTTCTCAACCTTGTTGTTCACATTGATGAACCAAGGAGGTTCCATCTAATTCCCTAATCACTTGTGTTTACATGTGCTAACATTTCAGGGAATTGAAGATGATGATCATTCTCATCTGGAGAGTGGTTTGGACAGAATGGAGTGCACCCCTTGAGGGGGAGCCAATCTGAAGAAGATGGGATTGTGAGATTTAATACCATCTTGAGAAAAGATAAAGTTATTCCAATCATAATTTCATCCCTTGTTTCTTAATTGTATTCATCATGACAATTAAGGGGGAGTATTGATTGAAGACAAATGGTTGAAAGGGGGAGATTTATCTTTGCACCTGAACTTTCTAATGAGTTTTGTGAAGTTGTGCAGGATTTAGAAAATTCATTGTTATATCTGAAAAATTTCAAACCCCTGAAGCATGATCTCACATGTACAGTGAATGATGGATATCATTGAGTTCCTTGGTTACATCACTCTTGTTTTCTACACCGGGTTAGCCCAAGTAGACTTAGAGATGATTTACTAAAGGTTCTTTGCTAAAGAAGAACATGTGACATCATCCCCTCTTAGTGCTTTTCAAGAAGATGCTATTCGAAGGGAGGAAGAGATATTTTTGAAGAGAACCACACCATACCTTTGCAGTTGATTGCCAATAAGGGGGAGAAAATATTGGCAGACATATTGACCCATTCATATGTGCTCTAGTGTATTGCCAACAAATACAAAGGGGGAGATTGAAGTTCACTGTGTTGCATTTGTTGTCAATGAGGTATGTTGTTGTCAAGGAATGAATGGATGGATGTTAAGGAGTTTCAATATGTGAATGACAAAGGATGTAATGGTGTTTGTGAGGAAAGGAGAATGGCCATTGTACTAAGATGCATGTCACTTAGGAGATTCACTAAGTGACATAGGATGTTGTGGTTGACACATTCTCTATGAATATCAGACGATTGTAGAACTGATCTTAATGTTTCAATACTTGTATCAAGATGATACTAAGTTACACCACTTGAAGAATGGATGATGATGTAGTATCATCATTACATCTGACAATTGTTGAACTGGTCTTTATGTTCAAAGAACTTGTATCAACTGGATACAATGTCACAACAATGTTAGAAGACCATGCATGAGGAGATGAAGATGGTCCATCCACACCTCCTAAGTGGATGAAGTGGTGCTAATGAAGTCCATGCACTATCACTTAGTGCATGTGAATGTGAAGAAGATCCAATTGATCTCTGATTAGATCAATGAAGCTCATTGGAGAATTTTCTGTGATTCAGGAGCTCAGTCGATGAAGAACCTTCAAGAATTTCCCTCCTAAGTGAAGATTATTTGTTGAGAAGGATTGAGGAATTCTTAAGAAGAAGAGAAGATATGAATAAGGGAGGATGGCTAAGAAGATGAAGATGTGGCACATGGCATGTTACACTTGGTCACTTTGTTTAACAAAGTACTTAGTGTTTTTGTTGCAAAAAAATAGGCCACCAAGGGCCAGCCTTAAGGGTTCAACCCAAGGCACATGTGGGACTAGGTCACCACGCCCAAAGGGATCCCATGGGGCCAGCCCGAGAGAGGCCGGGGCCGTGTATAAGCCCCGAGGCCACGCGGTGATGAAGCCCGCGCAGCATGAGCGCGAGGAGCGCGCCCGTAGTGGGCGCCAGTGGCGCGCCCGAGTGGCAGAGGTGGGCGCAACAGCGCGCCCGCAGAGAGAACACGGTGCGGGGCGGCACCGTGGAGGGGGAAGTTCAATTGCTGAGAAGCGAGCAGCGCGAGTTTGATAAACCGCTGACAAACCGGCCTCCGATTCGATGTGGGACGCGTGATTTTGCCGCTGAGCGAATCCTGGCCGTCCGTCTCATCGCACGCTCGATCTCCACCTCTCATCGCATCTCACCGCTCGAGATCTAATCTCGGCCGTCTGATGTCTTTCAATCGCCCGATCCAACAGCCGGCGAGTCATCCACTACCTCGAGCTCGCCCGAAGGCCACCTGCGAGCAACTGCTGAACCAAAGGCTCCCCGACGACGTATTTCGAGTTACCAGCCACCTCCGAACAAGCTAAAGCCACCCTCGAGCTCGTCTGGACCTACCGAACATTACCATGTATGAAAATGATTTTTCATGCAACAAATGAAGATTTTAGAGTTTCGGCTGAAGGAAAATGAAGTGCTGAGGCTATGTTGGTTCGTATTTTTCATGGAGTGGATTTTAATGTGGCTCTGCATGTTGTTCCATGCACGTGCATGAAGAGGAATAAAAAATAAATAATAAATAAAAGAACATGCGTGCACCGAAGAGAAAACGCAAAAATTTGGAAATATTTTGAAGATCCTAAATCTTCTCTGATTCAAGATTTAACACGCGGATGGACAGAGGCATCTATGGCCAATATAAACAGAGGCCTTGCCCTCGTAGTTTCTTTGTTGATCTGTTGACAACTCGAAGTCCAGTGAGTGCCGTATGTGCCTCGCGAAGTTTTGAAGCCATCGCGCAAATACCACTTGCACGGCTGAAGTTCCAGAGCCACCCGAGGCTCTGAAGGAGGTCCCTGCCCGCGTACTCGCGTGGCAGAAGGAGCCCTCACTGCCCGCAAACTTGCGCGGCAGGAGGAGCTTGTGTGGCCGAGGTGCTTGACACCCTGTGCACCCGAGGTGTTGCACCTTGCACACCCGAGGACCTTGCGCGCTGCCTTGTGCACCCAAGTATACCTTGCACGCTTTGAAGAAGAGGAGAAGAGGCCGCACCTTGCATGACTCTTTGGGTTGGTGTTCGGGTGTGAGCAAGAGAAGGCCGAGAGCTTAGTTTTGGTGTGCATGCAAATGGAAGAACACACTTGGCAGTGTGTGTGCTAAGTGAAAACAAGTGAAGGTCGTAGCCTTGGGTGTGTGCAAAACAAGAAGGCCACCACAACCTTGGTGTGCAAATTAAAGAGGAGGTCGTAGACCTTGTGTGTACAAAATGGAGAACCAAGTGTGTGCATAAGTGAAGTGCACACTTTTAAGAAGATTAAAAGAACAAGGAAGTGTGTGTGCTTAGTATGTGAAGAGACCAAGCTCATGTGTGTGCAAAAGTGAAAGAAGTGTGTGCAAAGAGCAAAGAGGTCGAAACCTAGGTGTGCACTAAATGGTGACACACATAGAAGAAGTTGAAAGAAGACATCCACACTAGAGTAAAACAAACTTTTAAGTGTGTAAACAAAAAGGAACAAAGTGTGAGAAGTTGAGTTGGTGTGTGCTAAATGAGTTACACCCTTTGAGGGTTTATTGCACCATGAAGAGAAAGAGGGAAGTGCATGCATACATTCATGCACGTGCACACGTGAACAAGCTCAAATCTGGTTGTGTGCATCTGAGTTGACCAAGACTGAATGTTCTTGAAGAAGATTTTGAGAAGCCATGCAATCAGTGCATGAGGAACCATAGATTCCATGCATTCAGTGCATGAAGTTGAACTGAACTGAGACTGGACCAGACTGAAGTTAAAGATATCAGTTGTCTGAGTATTCAGTAGTTGGAGAGAAGCCAGGTCATCCTTAGAAGAAGGTGATAAAGCCTGAGCAAGACGAGAATACCTGATCAACTCAAGTGATCAGAGGTACAGAGAAAGGCCATCAGTCTTTATCCCAGACTGCTGAAGATACATGAAGAGATGAATAAGAAGAAGAGCTACTCGTGCGACTCGAGGAGCTAGGAGAAGCCCCCTGTGAGACTCAGGGCGGAAGAAGTCTTCAGTGGGATTCTAGTGCAGGCCAGTGGGACTCTGGTAACACTGTGGGACGCAGTATAAAGACCCTCCTATGGGACTCCGGAGAGATACAGTGGGACTCTGTATCGACCATTGTAATACTAACCGATTATAATGGAGAAACCATGTTGGTGTGTATAACCAAAATGGCAAGGACGTAGGACTTTTGTGCCGAACCTTGTAAATCCTTGTGTCCTGTGCCTTTATATTTACTGCATCATTCGAGGAAAGGCTGAGAGATACAAGAAGAGTGGATCGAGGCCTTAACAATCCATAGAGGTTTAATTGATAAAGAATCAATTAGTAAAAAGTTTTAAAGGATCACTGATTCACCTCCTCCCCCTCTTAGTGATTCACACTGATCTGGGCACTTCAGATGGTATAACCATATTTCCACCAAGCCCATCCATGGTGATTTTCATAGTTAATCATCATCTCTTACAAGGATTTAGAGATTCTATATGGTCATCCCAAAAATGGTATACCATGTACGGTCTTGATTATATGTATCATTCATTAAAAAAATCTAATTACAAATCATGATGATCCCATCATTGAGATCCATAAATTGAATCCCAATAATAACATTTGGTAGGAATGGATGATTTGTATTGACTATTAGGATCTCATTAATATATTATCTTGGAATTTAAATCATAATCTTTTAATCAAGATGACCAAATAATTTCATTGATGAAAAAATAACTATTTCATAATGAACAGATGCATATATCATGTCCTATCATTTTTCATGAATTAAAATCAAATTTAAGATTTTTTAAAGTTTTATTTATTACAATGAAATATTCAACATTAAACAATAATATAAAACCTAATTTTAAGAGAATTTTGACCTTATATAAGGGCACACCCAAGAGATTGGTCATTTCAAGGAGATCAACCATTGAGTTGATTAACCATTATCTAGGAAAATATTAGTAATGGAAAACCAATTAAATTAATTATTGAAAATATTTTTTGTGGAATCACTAGAAAACTAATACATTCATCACAATGGAACATAATATAAAATCAATGAAACTTTAGATAAAATAATTATACCACATAATTGACTGGTGCTACATAATAAATAATCACTTAAACTAATTTATTGATTTTATTTTGTTTACCCTCTTAAATAACTATACATAATAAAATTTTGATGTTTTCATTTCAAGCATACATGGTTGGTTTAGATGGCATTTTTTCATTTTTTAATAAATTTTAAATGATTTTAATGAAAAAAGTGATATTTCACTCAATTATTTTTAATAATTTAGATTATTTTCACCTCTATCAACTTACATTGATGGATTTTAAAGATAATTGACGTTGATTTGTTTTGATACTATCATACATGTTGTTGAGTATGATTATAATATGATCATATTAATCTAGAAAATATATTTTATAATTTTCACATGTTTTTTAACATAAAAAATGTACCCCAACATCATAATATGGGAAAATAGGGAATTTGGGGTGTTGATATTGTTAGTCACTGATGATTAATCCACCATTAAAAGAATTTTTATGTTTCTCTTCAATAAAATTTTTATTTAGAGTGACTTGGCCGCATATAGCTTTCTTAGAGTATCTCAAATTTCCATTGAAATCTTTTTCTCCATAAATCACGATGTGGCCCCATCTTCCTAAACCAAATGAATGTTTTAAATAGTATTCTCATCCATGTAATTTCATTTCTCCTATTTTACACCCTATATATTTTCTTTCATTGAAGGATATCACTATGTTAAAATCTGGAATAAACACACACACACACACACTCACAGAATCTCTCTCCATTTAATGGATACAACACTCATTAGAGTTTCTCTTGAATAAATATTGAAACACCACGAACAAATATGAACTCAAATATGAAACCATAATATAATGAATTTATTTAGTATCTAATGATGAACAATTAGAAGAGACCACCTTTTATAGGCTTCCCTCACCCCCCTTTCCACCCTCCCTCAAATAAATTGCATCAATCAAAATAAATTTTATAAATAATGGTAGGAGTTTTCAAAAATTAAATAAATTAAATATTTAATATAATATTATTATTTTCTAGTATTTAAAAGAATCATAACATCAATGTATTGAAAGTGGAATTTCCATTTGATTTTTTTGAAATGATTCATTTATTGAATCATATGTGTGTGTTTATTTTTTGAGAACATCCAACCTTCTTACTTATTTTTTATTGGGAACATTAGACATATACATCCTTTTTTATTTCATTTAAAAAAATGCAGAATAATTTTTCCAATATTCCATTTCTTAACATTCACATACTATAACAGTCCTTATTATAAATCAAGGAGGATAAAATATCCTTGTGAATATTAATTATAGTATAAAAATTAGGTATCATTCTATATTAAACCAAAAATCATCAATGGAACCTTTTTATATTTCTAAATCATTGAGTTTGTTGTTTGATATGTTATCATTATTTGTGGAATGTAATAAGAGATTGTTAATCTTCGAAGTGGAGGAAACATATTCTACGTCTTCTAGAGTATGAACATCTAGAAGTGGGGATTCCATAATGGGAGGTTTGTGATCATGGGGTTGGAGGACACTTTGGGTGTTCATTCTGGGTCATCTTCCTGGGAGGGGGGGGTTCTACAATGAGAGTATATTGATTATTGAGTTAGAGATTACCAATGTTTTCTCCTCTAGATTGTTTTCATGAGAGATGGGATAAAAAATAATGATATATCTAAAATAAATGTGATTTTTTCCAAGGAATTTCTAACAAATAGTTCTAGAGGGTTCATTAAAATAGAGATTCAGGATGTCAGTGATATTAAATAAGGTAGGGCTAATGGATGGTTCTAGATTTGGGCGGGGGCATTAAGAATTTTCAGAATGAAGGATTGGATTGATTTTTTAGAAATAAACTATAATATGTAGTTTAGGGTTTTTCTATTGTTAGTAGTTCATTAAAAATCAAAGTCATCCATAATTAAAATATAAAAATATTACTATTCTAAAAAGTAATTTTAATAGATAATTTGATATGAATTTAAGTACATGTGTTGGGATTCTATAATACTTGTAATTATTTAAATTTTATATTGTTAAATAATTTAAATTCAATTATATAATATATATTATTTAATATATATATAAATTAATAGTTTTATACTCACAAATTGGGAAACATGATACCTATTTGAATAATAGAAAATATAAAAGTTACTCAAACATTGAGAATTATTAAATGAGATGTTAACTAGTTAATGACAGTTAAACACAATGAAAAATAAAAGACATTTGATTTTTTAGTTTATTCCATTAACAAAATCCCACATATATCATTTGAAAACCTACTTTATGAGTTTTATTGTAATATAAATTATCATTTTTTAACCATCATTAAATTAATTTATAAAACATAAAATTGTTTTTTTTTGTGTTTTGATAGATTGATGTGATAATGACTTGTAAATGTAATTATATTAAATATATAATATTTCACCTATGGTGGTGGGTTTTTATCATAGTCAATGTTATAATTCTAATTTCTTGAGCATTTCTATTTTAATTTTACCACCATGTTATTTATCCATCACAATGGTATATAGAATAGTGGTGAGATATCATTTTTTCCATTTAAAATTACTTGATGTATTCGAGTCGAAAGGCCTGGTACAATAGAAGAAGACACTACTATAGATCACATGATATTCAACACCAATAATAAACAAAATAACACTAATAAAGGGGAGTATTTAACGAATTATAACCTTATGTAATAACTAAAGGGTACCTTTTACCTAGGTTTTTTCAACTAATATGTGTTCACCTTTATCCACACTTTTCTTGTTGATGATAATGAGAATACTGATAAAATTAAAATTTAAATGCATATTTATATATTTGAAAAAAATATATATATATTAAAAAATTTATATATGAAAATATAATTTAGAATGATGATTTATGTGACTATTTTATTATTAGAATCTATTCACACTATTAATTTTTTAAAAATATATAATAAAATATTATATTTATACTAATAAATGACATTTCTAACCTCAAATTTATATATAAGTTATTGGAAATTGAATATGTATGTAAAAATGTGAAATATTTATTTTTTAAACAATTATATAAATATATAAATATATATTTCATATTTGAATATGTAATCTATTTTTGAAATTATATATTTATAGAAAAATTAAATAATTTTGAATCTCCCACATTTATTTGTATGCTTGTCTATGAATGTGTATGTTTGTTCATGTATGTGTACATTTTTATATGCCCATATATGTGTTGTGTGTGTTTTTTTGTGTATGTGAATATGTAGATGTTTTTGTGAGTGTGAGGGTGTGTATGTGATTAAATATGTATGATCAATGTAAATGTATGCATGTATGTTTATATGTATATATAAACATATGGATATGTGGGTGCATATGTATCATGTTTATCTGTGCTTCTATATGTGTATTTCTATATGCATGTATATGTACGTGTATATATGTATATGAAATTTATAATTTTATTTATATATATGTGTATGTGTATGTGTATGTGTATGTGTATGTGTATGTGTATGTGTATGTGTATGTGTATGTGCATGTGTATGTGTATGTAATTGTATGTACATGTATGTATATACATTCATGTATGTGTATGTATATGCATGTATGAATATGTGTATGTTACGTGTATGGGTACGTGTATGTGTATGTGAAATTTCATGCCTATGTTTTGGTATATCTGTTTGTGTATGGCTATGTACATGTGTATGTGTATGTGTATGTGTATGTTTGTTTACATGCATATCTATGAGTATGTATGTGTTTATGTTATTTTTTATGTATTCATATTCACCTACATGTAATTGAATGTACGTGTCTGTGTATACAATTGTGTATGTGTATGTAGATGCATGTATGTCTATGTGAATGTTTATGTGTGTGTGCATGTATATGTGTAATGTATGTGTATGTGTATATGTATTTATGTGTACATTTATTTCTTTTCATATGTATCTATCTGTGTTAATGGTTGTTTATTCATTCAACATTATTTATACATTTATAATATTTTTCAATTTTAGTATTTTCTATACGTTATTCATTATTAGTTTTTATTCATTTTAATATATATATATATATATATATTCATTTATTAGTTTCGAATCATAATCAGTTTTAATAATTATTTTAATTTTAATAATAATACTTTTAATTGAATAATAATGTTTTTATTTATTATTAAAAATTATAATGGTTATTAAATTTTTCTGTTATTTATATACAATATTTAAAATACATAAGTAAATAATTTCAAATAATAATATTATATATTTTATCAATTTTATTCATTTTTCACATCTTTATTGTTCATGTAATAACTACTAAGGAATCTCCATTTTTAATTAATTGTTTTAATATATTCATTTTTATTAAAAGTTTTTAATATTCATTAATTTAATATTATTTTTTTCATTTATATATTAATTAATTTTGAATATTTTAGGATTTTATAAATTTTATAAAATATATTAATATTTATTTAATATGTTTTAATATTTTCATTAATTATTTTAATTATATTTTTAATATTATTCATTTTTATTTATTAATTTTTAGTAGACTATATAGTTTATTAATTTCTATAATTGGTTTCTATAAATATATTTAAATATTAACGTTTTTATATATTCAGTATAATTTATTTTTGAAAATTATATTATTTATTAAATTGATATTATTCATTTATTTATGTTTATTTATATTATTATGTGTTTTTAATTCATATATTTAATGTTATAAATTCACATTCATTTTTATTTCATTTTTATAATATGTTTTTAGTTCATATATTTATTTTATTAAATTGATCTTATTTATTTGTTTTTGTTTATTGATATTATTTATTTATTTATTTATTTATGTTTATTTCTTTTATTATATGTTATTATTATATATTTCTCATTCATATATCTATTTATGTTTTTCTAATTTATTCAATTTTTGATGGTCATTCAGGTAATAATATTTATTAATTCTAAATTATTAACAATATTTAATAATTTTGGAATATATTCATATATTAATTTTTATGTATACACATTTATTTAGAGTGTTTTAATATTTTTTGGATCAATTTTCTTGGTAGATAACTCTTTTTTTTAATTGTTTTTTATATTTTTATTTTTATTTTTTTTATTTTTAATTTTAATTTTAATTTTAATTTTAATTTTTAATTTTTTTTTTGGCAAGGAAGCTGAGTTGTGTGGTGATCTGGAATGATAATAATTATTCGTTGTTTGACTTCTTTAGATTTTGGCTTTGTCCATCATCTTTGTCTGCCTATACTGTTTGTTTAATTGATTTTTCTCATTTAGAGTTTTCATCATCATGCAGTCCTCACGGGTTGCGATGGAAGGCATAGTGTTTTATTAGGCTTCACATGAAACACGTATACTAGTTATTCTAATGAGCTATGTTGGCATATGGATGCACGATTGATTTTTGGGGACGTCATCCTTTTGTTGTGGTGAACAAGGTTGGGGATGTAGGTGGATGGGGTGGACGACCCGATTTTATGGAGCAATGTAGGTAATGTTATCTGCATTAAATAGGTGTTGTTTTTTATGAAGAGTCCGGAGATGGAATGTGTTACAATGGTTTTTTGTTTTTTGGGGGTTTTCGTACATTGGTTTCTCTACCCATGGGCCTTGGACAATTAAAAATTGTATGGCTATGTGCCACTCTGCCTTTGGGCCATGTCGCCATTGGTGCTTTTGGCTCATCTATGTAGAGACTTGGGTTTTGGCCCTATCAGACTTTGGAATATTCCAATGAATATTTCCAGAGTTAGGCGCGAAAACGGCGTGCGATTCTGAGGCCTGGTGTTCCCAGAATAAATATTATAAAAGTATTGTTTATTTTTATACTATACATGTGGCGAGGGTGTGTTATCTCTAACACGGTATCTTAGAACAGGAATCTGAGGGCACAATTGCATCTGGAGTCTGCCGCTTACCCCAGGCGGGGAGTAAACATTGCAGGCGCCAACCAGCTGTGAGAAAATCCAAAAGTGGTGTTTTCGTAAATAAATAGAAAAGTTTATTTATGATCGTCGACTCTAATAACTTCTGAACGGAGTCCTGAATCAAGATTCTAAGACTGCGGTTTAGTTCATAGTGTTGTGTTTACCCTAGGGGTGACCTCAATTGAGAGGCTGCTAGAGATTCAGATTTCATGTCTCCCAGCAGTTTTCTATAAACAGTGAGTTAAGGAAATGAGCAGGGTAAAATCATTTCCCACTCTCGGATGGGGAAGCTCTTGGAGACAACAATTTTATGTTCAAACAATTTTTTATCATGAAGAAACTTCACACGCTGATAGATCAGGGCATAGGGAACGCAATGACATATCTGGATTCGAGGAAAGAAACTTCTTTCGGATTATGTATCTCCCTGATTGAGGTTTTGTTGTCGTTTTTGTTTTGTTTCCGCTTCTGCTGCTTTTCACGTCTCTCTCGATGTCCAAACCAACAATAGCCATCACCATATTGAGTTTTTGATTGTTCTTTCTTTGTGTTCTTCAACTGTTTTTCGCGTTCTTCATCCATTAACTTTTCACCTCGCCAAATCATCAACGAATCGAGAAGCAAGGAATATGTTTGCTAAGTTCTCGACCTGAGGAGTCCTGATCTCTGATCGAGTTTGTGTTTCGGGTGCTGGAGGATGTGCAGAATAGAGAAGAAGTGGAGGTTACATTTTGTGAAACTAAAATGGTGAAAAATCGTTTAGCGGAGGCAAACGATGTAAAGGTGTCACCCCAAGGATTCCAGATATGGTTTCTGATCGTGTTTTGGACCATCGGAGTGACCGTGGTGGCCAGTAGAAGTTTTCTGGCAGTGTTCCAGTGGTTCTGGTTGTAACACCCAGAGATTTTATGAAAAATATTCTTTTAATTTCAATGATGTCTTTTATTATACATCACACCAAGTATAGCTTGTACTATACGAAACACTGTATTAGCTTGCAGTATACGCAACGCTATTCTTGGATCATGTTACACACAATTTCATTATCATTTTATAATAGTCATTCTATGCAACATTGAGCGTGTGTGTATATATATATATATATTAAATGTATAAATGAAATATGGTTGGATTCTTTATATGAAACAATGAAGGATTCTTGCATAGCACGCAACCCTGACTTGTCTTGCATAACACACAATCGCGACCTTCCTCGATAGCGCGTGTTGTACGCAATACCAGGTTTTACTAAACATTGATATATTATTATAATATTATTATGAACTAGCCGTTATGAATAGTATTAAATAAATTTTGAATTTTATAACATTATTATTCATCTTACATATTTTCTAGAACATGGTATAAGATGAAAATAATTTTTTTGGGAAAAATAAATATTTTTCAAAAAATGCAGTTTTGCCACCTTTTGATGGCGCACCCACATTAAAACTAGTTTTTGACATGTTTATAAGTTTAAAGTTACAAAATAAAATTCTTATTTTGAATAAGGATATAAAAATTTACATAGGATAAAGTTTTGATATTTTTCTGATAGCATTCATATTTTAATGACTAGTAAAAACACACTATATTTTAATTAAAAACAACTTTTTTCATCGTAATAATTTATATGGATAAATTATAATATTTAATGGTTTTAAAGTATAAATAGAATATAATTTTACCATTTAATATAATTTATGTCATTAGCATTTATTTTACCTTGAATTTGTAGGTTAAAACAATTCAATCTTTTGCAATGTTTTAAACAAAAACCCGTTATCTTTCGACAAAGGGATTAATTTTAATTTAATTTCTGAAACTTTTTTGTATTGAATTTGAAATAATTGATTCCATATTTGAAATCATTGGGTCCAAATTATGTTAATAATCTAATTTTTATTTTTGGGCTTTATGAATAGTAGCTACGGTAATTTTTATTTACTACGGTTAAAGGTAAATATGGTAATTCAAGGTTAAAAGAATATTATAATAATTTAAAATTACCTTTACATTTGTCCGAACATTATTGGATGAGTATTGGCCGACCATGGGAATCCTTGGGTCGATTTTGTGACCCCATGGAGCCACTTATGAAAGACAATGACACATTAGATTTATTAATTTAATGTAAAGACAAAATTGGAATTAACAAAAATTGGTTTGTAATTAATTATTACAAGGGGTTATATAAATTATATTTTAGACTATAAATATTCATTGGAAATATAAAAATATTTCCTACATATTGGTATTTTTTTTATAATTTTTAGACATCATATAAATTAAATTATTTATGACACAATAATGATGCAGTATTTACCTCATTAATAAATGATTTAAATAAATAAGATTATAATGTTTAAATATCATCCAAAACCTGTCCAATTCCTATTGGATGATTTTATTTCCAATATTAGTCATCTTCTCTTTGACATTAATGTGTTTCGGACCTCTTGAAACCGAAGATAGGTTTATAATAAAATAATGTTTTCAGACTTTCCTAAAGAGCCCCTCCACTCCCTTATAAAAGGAAACCAATTCTATGAAATTCATCACACCTCTCAAGCATTTTGGCGCATCCAAAATCTGCCGAACGAAGATCTATAAGTCTATATACTCCCCCTTGAAGCCTTAAATTAGGCAGAAGTCTCTCCAAGAAGTCCATTTGGTTGAAACAAAATGAAGTTACCAAAATTAAAGGTAACAGTTTCTCTTAAGTTGTTTTCTTTTATTCTACTTCTCCAACCCCTAAACTCTTTTTAATACTTTCTTTTGTAACAAAAAAAATATCCTAAATATATTAGGATGTTTTTATGAGAAGGATTCAAACTACACTTACACACACATCCATCTAATGGATGATGAACATAATGTTTTTGTGATGGCAAACTAACGCCTCACGAAACGATGATTGTTCGATTTTCTCCCACCGCCTCTCATGGTGGACATTATGATGGAACTATATTTATATATAAGTTATATTATGTCTAATATTTCCTTATGCTTATTTACATCCTAATTATATCAATCATTTACGGTTTCCATAGTCGGTAAATACGATAATCCCATTTGAGGAAGTGCGGACTACCGCCCCCTCAAAGTGATGTGATTCGTTAATACCTTATGTGGGTTGTATAAAGGATGTTGTTAATGATAATATATATGATATTATACTTTAATTATGTTATAACTACGTATCATTATGTTTTTATTCCATTATAATAAGAAATAGAAATGAAAGTAGGGTTCATGCGTACGTACGGCTTACCGTCTCCATGAACGGTGCGTTTCATTTCATACATCCATATTTTATGTACTATTATAAATTATCGTATATAATGGATATATAATGAATTTATATTATATATAAGTCATTATTTAAATTTTGGAGGTAAGTAAATCTTGATATAAGTAATATTAACATCATGAAAAACAAGTCCAAACACGTACGATAAATAAGATGATTTTACCCAAAATGCTACATTAACATTAATTTACATAAGAATAGGTAATATAAATTCATAAGTGAACCATATATGATATCATAACAATTAATATGATTCTTTAATAAGTCAATGACATTATTTAAATCATTATACATGAGGTTCGGACACTTACGAAGCAAATTGGACCTAAGGTAAAGAAAAATATCAAAATCTCATTTTTATCTGAGATTGTTTGTACTTTGGTATTTACTAGGGTGTATTTTATCATCCCCATCCATGTTTCCTCAATATATAAATTTTTTTCAATCCTCCTACAATTTTTTAAATCCAATTTTACCCTTCAGTGAGTTTTTAGTAAAAGATATGAAAGGATTCTTTTGTCGTTTTTCGTACGGGGTACTTTTTGACATTTCTGACAAAAGTACGAGAAGAATGTTTTTTTAACTTATACAGTACGAATGGATTTTTTATATAAAGCCTTATTTTAATGAATCTTAATTCAAAATATTTCATGATTATTTTCAACAAAATCCTTTTCTTTTAAAATTTCATGACATTTTTTTGAAAAGAAAATGATTTTGAAGAAGAAAGTATATTTTCCTCCAGAATTCAATTCAAGTGTTTTATCAAAACCATTTTTCATCTAAGATGAAATTATTTCATATGTGTATGTTCAAGTATCATGTATCTATGATTTACATGGTTTCAATTTTCTTATTATGAAATGATATTGATTTCTTTTATATGGATTATTTGATGATGGGATGATGTTTATGAAACCGATTTTATTTATTAGGTTATTATGAATGATGTATGATTATTTTGTGGCACAAGTAAGAATGATTTAATTATAAGATCGGTGGGACCAATATCTCACTCCAATTCATTTGGTAAAGATTTTATATCTCATGATATTGACATGGCTGGAACGACATGTTAAACCAGTTCAGTAATACAGGACTGGAATGAGGAGTGAACTTGATTCAGAAAGGGACTTTGTCCACTAAGATGGTCTTGGAAGAAATTCCTTGGCTACTATGGAAATCATACAATGTGCTGAATGGTTGCCACAATTTCATGTTTTATTCCCATTCTATTTTATCATGCTTAATGTTTCATTATGATCTAAGCCTTACGTACTTCCATGTTCTATGTCATTGCTCAAGCTTATGATGTTTAAACATTATGTTCATGTTTTTAAGTTCAAATGTATATGATTTGTTTTATTTTATCCATGCTTACCCTTACTGAGAATTTGAGCTCACCCTTTATATGTTTTCTTTTCCCCAGGATATAATGAAAGGTTTTAGGTAAGAAAACAAAATGGGAAGATCTTTATAGGAGATGTTGAAGATCTTTCACCATGATTAGAATATTACGTTCCAAGTTTCCAAAGACACTAAACTATTACGGTCGTTGTGTGTCTGTTTTTGTTATGTATTATGTATTCCGCAAATGTAATGTAATGTCCATGTATGTCAGGCTTTGGGTCTCTACAGTTGGTATCAGAGGAATGGTTTAGTCAACCTTTGGAAACTAGGATGCGAAACCTTTAGTGAGATCCCTAGATATATTTCTAAGGTATGTCAAGGGATGTCCCTAAGGTTAAGTATACATATAGTTTATAGTCCTAGAATTGCGCAAACGATCTTAGAATTAAACATAAGATGTTAGACATTTAAGGTACTCCTAATTAATTATGTTGTTTTCCCTAGCATGGTATTTACCTCTCACACTATTATTTTTGGGTTTTAGACGATGGCCGAAACCCGAAGGAACCGTGTTGATCAATGTAATGGATGATGCAATGATTTTCCTCTTCATCAATCCAATGCTATGGGATATGGAGTGGACAATATTATTTCTATACTTACACAAGATATGAATCATTCTGGACTTACAAATGAGCAGATAAAGGAGCAACATTCTGTTGAATCCTTCATAAGGCAACGTCCACCTTCATTCAGTGGGTCTTCTGATCCATTAGTGGCTGAACAATGGATCAATACCACTGAAAAGATCTTTTCAGTTCTACAATGTTCCGAGCATGATAAAGTCATCTTAGTAGTATATCGTTTGGAAGGTGAAGCTGATCAATGGTGGAATTTTATTAGTATTTAAATTCATCTACTGTATTTAAATACTTGTCATGTACTCAGTCTGTAGTAATGTTCTATCCTTCCTACAACTATCATCTTAAAAGAAACCTTACTCATATAAATTTATGTTCACTTGTTTCTAACCCAAAAGATAAAGTCGAAAATAATTTTATTGAAAGTAAAATGTAATGTACCTATCTTAAAAGTTAAGGCATTACAAAATCCCCTCATTAAAACATCTCATTCTGATGTTTCCCTTTTATGGGTATCTAAGAATCTATTGAGAAAATTTCTTGACAATGGGCGCGTACATCAACCCCTCTCTCCCATGTCCTTTCCTGCAAATATCCATGCTTCCATAAAACCCCGATCAATATAATTGAACTCCCTCATATAGCCATTAATATCAAATCAATGATACATATTGGATTATCCTCAAAGGAAACACTGTACTCTAGCTCAATATCCTATAGAGAAAACTAATGAGACAACATAGAGTGATAGCGGAAAATTTGAAATACAAGGAATAAGTTCTGCATGGTATGGTACCTCTAAGGTAACATCAACCAACTGGCTACATTCCTGACTCCCTCCATGATCTCTAAATGGATGAAATAACAATGGGACAAGCATCCATACAATTGAATCATCTTATGAACCAATTTAGGAAAATATCGAAGAAAGTCCATATGTCCCACATTAATCACCATAGGTCAACATGGATTATTTTTAAAGGAATTATGAATTTTATGTTCTATAAGCTTTAATTTTATATTCAATTTTACTTTATATACATTGTCTTAAATGATATGTGGAGCCCATAGTAATGCCTCATATACCTCTAATTAGAATAGGGGTAAATTAAATTGTGCTCTGTAAAGTTCCTAATAATGAGACATCAAAATATATTCCTAAAAGTTATTATTTTAAGATAAATGATCCATAGGAATATTTTACTCCCATTAACATCTAAAATCTAGGACATATTCTTTGAGTATATCCCCTAATACATGGACCACATGATCAGACTTCCCATCGGTCTAAGGGTGATATGTTGTACTCAAAAGAACCTATGATCCTGGTTTATTTTGTGACCCCTTATAAACCTTGAGGTAAACTGAACCTATTGATCTGATATTATAAATTGGGAACACCATCATGTAATACTATCTCTTGATTACAATCCATTCAAATATCATGAACTCAGAAGGTTCCCCGAATAGGTAGGAAGTGTGCATCCTCGGTCATCCTATTAATGATCACCCATACCACACAACTAAATCATGTGGATCTCATATTGAACATCATGAAATTCGTTCATACATCATTAAATTTACTTTTTGGAATTATGGGAGGATGTAGAAGTCCAGATGCTCTCTTGTGCTCATCCTCATGTTGCTAACATGTGGATCACATAGTGATTAAACATGAAATCTCCCCCTTAATACCCTAACATGGATACTAATGATATATGTATCCTTAATTCTATAATATAATGGTGAACAACCCAAATATATATTTGAGACTCATTCACCAGCACTTATCATATGATAGAAGGCAGCCAGAACCATCAATTGAAGTGCATAATGCTCACTGATAACCAAACCACGTAGTGTTTCCTAATCATAGCCACATTCCCTTAAGACTAGGACCTCAGGATCTGAATGATGACTCATTATTAACCATTATATATGGGATTGTGTCACTTAAAAATATTCTAATAGAGGCTAATCACAATATTCATAAACCTAAAGGTGCATCTCAGAGAGTTAGTCCATCGACTACCACTCAATACTATCATCTTTGATGACATGTGTATTATTTTTTGGATCATAGTGTCAGCCAAAACATTAAAAATTATGGCTGAATAATATTTCTTAATGTAAAAAAAATATTTTTATTCTACCCATGTACACTATAGTAGTTTTAATAATATCCACATTGATATGTATTTATGACTTTTGTGTAATGCGACAATAATGAAAAGATATCCCATAAGATACTTCCTACAATAGTGTAATGTACTAACCACAATTTCTATATTGATTTTGTGGGTCAGAATTTCTTCTCATGAGTTATTATTTTTTAGTACCGATATTCCACAAATCAATCTATATATATTATAGTTGATCCTATCCTAATTCTAGAAGCATCATAATTAAAAATATAGATTCTACCAGGCTATAGTTGAATTGGGATTTGCATTGATATTAGTCATCCTTTCAGTTCCTAAAAGGATATAACCTAAGTTCCAGAAAACAATAACATCACACAATTTTAATTAAATATAGTATGATGTAATTATTGGAATGATATGTCATGAATAAATTCTTTTTATAAACAAATCCCCATGAAATTGCCTATATTAAATACATTCATGGAATTCTCCATGGAAACCATAGTGTTTACATTCCATTGGTCAATAGATATTCCATCTTCTAAAGTGATAAAACCTAATAAGTGCACCCAATCAAAGAAAATTTAGTATTCGGTGAACATAGCATATAGATGGATTCTTATCAGTGTAATCGACTCTATCTCATGATGATTGGCATGGTCGTGTCAAGTATAACAATGAATATGGATTTAATACAAAATGAATACAAAAAACAAATCATCTTATTGGTTAAACTAGGATTTATTATGGCCATGTATCCTAACGGTGAATTATTTAGGCTAAATTTCATAAAAATACCCTCATACAAGCCATACCTACTCTGAAAAGCAATATTTTATATGTGTGATAGTCTCAAATACACATGATGGTTACCCAACCCCAAATCTATCATAGATAAAAAACTCACTACTCATAGATGGGTAAAGAGTGCATCAATATGGGGAAATGGCTAATAGTTCTTAACCATATGATGGTCCATCAATATTTAATACATTAACTACCAGAGAGTACCATCCTACTTATTGGTGAAAATTATAGTTGAACCCCATTCTGACGTACCAGTTCATATAAAATCAATTTCTATAATGTATTTTAATTACATATTGAGTTCTGGGATTTTTGTAGGTACTAACATATAAGGAGGAATGGGCATTGGTTCTGATAAAAGAACATGTTCAATGGTGATATTGACATCATTCATTGGACATAAAACAATGAAGTCATCATATATTATGTCCTTCAAAGGATACACAATATGAGATAATTTTATAATATGCATTAAATTGTTAAACATAATGGGTTTATCCATTGGGGTTGTCACGACACCCATTCCATGTTTCTCAAGTCCAACATGAATCTTCTAGACATCCTATTCACCCTTATGATTATAATTACTAACCTCGGGTGATATAAAAGGCTCCCTTCAGTTATATAAATCAATAATAGTATGTTACGGAACCAATTAGACCATCATGAGAATGACATGAAAACGATCAATTTTGAGGACAAATATATTCCACAGGAAATTATTCCAACATATATCAAAATGGAACTCCATTACCTGGGGCGTACACATAGATTTGACCCATAGAGGTGTTTTGAGAGTCATGCACCATAGAATAATAACATATCAACTACAAATATTTCTATAATTGACATAGGCATTACAGAGTCTGAATCACCTATATCAAAAAAATAAATAAACTAATGTAGAGGATCCTATAATAGTAACTTATATGAGAAAGTCCATGTTATTTGATATTTTGGTGTATGGTTCAATTCAATAGTATTAAATGATATGTGGCCCAACAATATAGCCTAACATCCAAGAGAAGTACTACACTACTGGTACTAAACCTATAATTTCTAAATACCATAGACTCAACAAGATTCATAGTATGATCAACTAGTATTAAACCGTCTCTCAACCTCATGTAGGGATTATGATGTCATTAAAAAATGATCTATCAATGAAGATCCCTCCTCTATTGGAATTGGAATCAAAAATCATAAAAGTCATCAAAGATGACCCATCCTACCAGTTCATTATAACTCGATTCGGTTCATGGAAATTATGGTTTCTTATGGCCATTACACTATTGAAATTGAAAAACCAAATAGTTGTCATTGTGTTTTGATTGGATGAAATTTACCCCTCATGCACTCATTTATCAATGCTTATTACCACAAAAGACCATCTCTCAATCATTAAGTAGAACCAACATATCTCACATTTCTATCAACCCTCACATTTCCATCAATGATGATGGATCACTACCTCGGAAATGGTAGTCAACTAGAATACCTTCACTTATGATCTGATGGAGTAGACGATCCCATCCTTAAAAAATCTCACATTTATCAACTCATGAACTATATGAAAAATGGAAATGATGAATCATAGTAAATATATATGAATACTCCATCAATGAAATTTTACCCTGTTATTGGTGCACGAAATCTTGAGCGCTGACTTATCTCAATTTATATTGGAAGATGATGTCCTAATATTAATTTTCATAGCTTAACTAGGCGAAATCCTGATGACATCCATCCAAGGTGATCACAAAACAATATTTATAATAATAATCACTACGAATATAAGATATAATCTTGAACCTATTCTATGAAGGTGTCTCTAAATTATAAATGATTGATAGGATTTCCTTTATATTTGAATTATAAGCCTGAGGAACACCACCCCCCCCCCCAAAATGGAAAGATGTGAATTCTATTATTCCAATGTTAATTCTATCATATTATGGTCTGGCATTGTATCTCCCATTAAAAAATTCATAAATAAAATAAGTTTTCATAGAACAGAGAATCAACACCCAGTGGATGATCAATAAGAGATGCCTCGGGTGGAACTATAAGAGGGAATAATGGTGGCTTATATCCCTCCTTATGTAGGTTATGGTAATAACCAACCAATTGATTTAGGAATCTAGAATTTCACAGTGACATTGATCTATAATTTCCATGTGAATACCTATGTTAGATTTAACAAAAAATATGTAGCAATGATAATAGAACAAGATAGGTTCATATCATTCCTATATGATTCATTGGCCTATACCTACATCTATATAAGAGTCCATGTGAAAAAAATAATCACAATAGAATAGAGGAGACACTTCTTACTACCTACTTTTATTTTTAGTATGGGTTCATTGTATCATATAATACATTAGATGTACTAGAATATGGATTTTTGATTTAACAGTATAAAAGAAGAAACCTATTATATTTAAATTGTAATACACATTCATTGTTGACCATTTCATTAAAAAAATATTTATTTCTGTTTAAAGTCACATATATGAATATAGATGTCACATTCCAGTTAGATTTTTCATAATTCTAAATTTATAAAGTCCCATAATCAATATAAATTGAAATTTGGTTGTAAATTATCATCGACCTATACTTTTAATCTAAAAACAGTATATAAAAATTCATATATAATTAACTGATTGAATGAAATACAATTCACAATTTATTAAATAAATGGATTTATTAATTTCAATTGGAATTAAATAATAAAAATTATCAATTGTTTCATTCTATATAAAACAATTTTTCATTGATCTAACATAGGATAATTTGTTAATTAATATGTCAACATCAATCTATGTGTAAAACACAATTTTGATATATTTAGTAACTTTTTTTAATCCAATTATGTTATCCCTTAAAAAACATTGGGAAACCCCACATAAAATAATCTAGGAACTATCTTTATGTAGCAGTCAATGCATTTGGGAAGTAAACATGCAATTGAAAATTGAATTATAGATAATTCAAAAAGTTCCTAATATGATACAAGTAAATATAACTTCATTTCAAAAAGATGAAATATAAATAAGAAAATCCATAATAATAATATCATCAATAAGAACATGAAAAAAAATTCACCCATAATTGTAATAATTACAACCATGTCACGAAAAAACAAGAAGAGGAATAACCTATCACATGTAATTTGTGTTTCCCCTATATGTGGGATAAATACTCATAAGAACATGATCATTACTAGATTATGACAAGTTCCTAGTCACTTATCTAATTCCAAATGGTAAAAAAATGAAAAATGTGGTATGATACAAATTTAGAGTGTCATACCATGGATTACACTAAATAGTGAACCAAGATGGTTGGTCACATGACCTCATGCAATCCTACCCATTAGTAAGAGGCTCTCAACTAGCAATGAGGTCCTATGGTGTATCAGTGGGGAGAATATTACATAATGGATAAGAGTTTTCCACAATGGTACATAATAATGTTAATCAACAAAAGATTAAATAAGCATGAATTAGCATAATAATTAAAAAACATCCAACAAATGATCAAACTGAAGAGGAACAAAATAGATAAAAAATGATGATAATGATGTCATATAGCTATAAAAAAATAATGTATACATGAAATAGTGGACACATGAATATACCATATTCTCTATAATATAGAAAAAATATCTACATCTACTACGATTAGAATCTTGATCAAAATCTCTTTCTTCTTCTTGGATACATCATCTTAGTACTTTGAGTCAATCATTATAAAAGGACTACTTCCCATTGTCTACAAATTTAGTAATGAGGAATTATTAAGTACCATGGAATGTTTGAAAAGGTTTTGAGATATAATCAGTAGTACACCACCAATGGTGACTGTAAACATCCAGTATGTGAATTAAAATAATCAGTGTACGAATATAATAAATGTGAAAATTTATTTAATTAAATAATCACTTCTGAAAGGGTTCATTATGGAAACCCAAACAACACTACCTACCTATTCCAAATCCATATGTATATATACCATGATGAAACTTTGAAATTATGATAGGGTTTATAAATTGGACGTCATAAAAAATGAATCATGATTTGAAAAGCATAAACTGGTGGTGTGGATTACTGAACATATCGATTAATTTAATGAATTAGAATTATTGAAATTATATTGAGTGAATATCCATAATTTTATAAAGGAATACTTGGTCCATCGATGGTGAAACATATAAATAACCCAATGATATCAACAAGAGACTAACAAAAATCAAATTCAATAAGAGACCATCCATGGTGATATATAATTGGATTCCCAATTATCGCTCCCATCATGGCATGAATAAAGATGAATTTTATCCCATTCCTAGTACGTCACTATGGGTATGGAGTACTTCTTGTGAGATGGTATAACCATATTTCCACCAAGCCCATCCATGGTGATTTTCATAGTTAATAATCATCTCTTACAAGGATTTAGAGATTCTATATGGTCATCCCAACAATGATTTACCATGTGCTGTCTTTATTATATGTATCATTCATTAAAAAATCTAATTACAAATCATGATGATCCCATCATTGAGATCCATAAATTGAATCCCAATAATAACATTTGGTAGGAATGGATGATTTTTATTGACTATTAGGATCTCATTCATATATTATCTTGGAATTTAAATCATAATCTTTTAATCAGGATGCCCAAATAATTTCATTGATGAAAAAATAACTATTTCATAATGAACAAGGGCCTATATCATGTCCTATCATTTTTCATGAATTAAAATCACATTTCAGATTTTTTAAAATATCATTTATTACAATGAAATATTAAACTTTCAACAATAATATAAAACAAAATTTTAAAGGAATTTTGAACTTATATAAGGGCACAACCAGGAGATTGGTCATTTCAAGGAGATCAACCATTGAGTTGATTAACCATTTTCTAGGAAAATATTTCTAATGGAAAACCATTTATATTAATTTTTGGAAATAGTTTTTGTGGAATCACTAGAAAACTAATACATTCATCATAATGGAACATAATATAAAATCAATGACACTTTAGATATAATAATTATACCACATAAATGACTGGTACTACATAATAAATAATCAATTTAAACTAATTTATTGATTTTATATTATTTACCCTCATAAATAACTATACATAATAACATTTTGAAGCTTTCTTTTCAAGCATACATGGTTAGTTTAGATGGCATTTTTTCATTTTTTCCTAAATTTTATATGATTTTAATGAAAAAAGTGATATTCACTCAATTATTTTTAATGATTTAGATTATTTTCACCTGTATAAACTTCCTTTGTTGGATTTTAAAAATAATTGACGTTGATTTATTTTGATACTGTCATACATGTTGGTGAGTATGATTATAATATGATAATATTAATCCAGAAAATATATTTTATAATTTTCACTTGTTTTGTAAGCTAAGTAATGTACCCCAACATCATAATATGGGAAAATAGGAAATTTGGGGTGTTGATATGGTTAGTCACTGATGATTACTCGACCATGAAAAGAAATTTTATGTTTCTCTTCAATAAAATTTTTATTTAGAGTGACTTGGCCTCATATATCTTTCTTAGAGTATCTAAAATTTCTATTGCAATCTTTTTCTCTATAAATCATGATGTGGCCCCATCTAACTAAACCAAATGAATTTTTTAAATAGTATTCTCATCCATGTCATTTCATTTCTCCTATTTTACAACCAATATATTTTCTCCCATTGAATGATATCACTATGTTAAAATCTGGAATAAACACACACACACACACAGACTCTCTCTCCATTTAAAGGATACAACACTCATTATAGTTTCTCCTGATTAAATATAGAAACACCGCAAAAAAAATATCAACTCAAATATGAAACCATAATATAATGCATTTATTTAGTTTCTAATGATGAAAACAATTAGATGAGGTCACCTTTTATAGGCTTCCCTCACCCCCCTTTCAACCCTCCCTCAAATAAATTGCATCAATCAAAATAAATTCTATAAATAATGGTGGGAGTTTTCAAAAATTAAATAAATTAAATATTTAATAAAATATAATTATTTTGTAGTCTATAAAAGGATCATAACATCCATGTATTGAAAGGGGAATTTCCATTTGATTTTTTTTGAAATGTTTCATTTTTTGAATCATATGTGTGTGTTTATTTTTTTTGAACATCCTACCTTATTACTTATTTTTCATTGGTAAATTTAGACATATACATCCTTTTTTATTTCATATAAAAAATACAGAATAATTTTTCCAATATTCCATTTCTTAACATTCACATACTATAACAGTCCTTATTATAAATCAAGGAGGATAAAAGATCCTTGTGGATATTAATTATAGTATAAAAATTATGGATCATTCTATATAAAACCAAAAATCATCAAAGGAGCCTTTTTATATTTCTAAATAGTGGAGTGTATTGTTTGATATGTTATCATTATTTTTTTTATGTAATAAGAGAGTGTTAATCTTGGAAGTGGAGAAAACATATTCTCCGTCTTCTAGAGTATCAACTTCTAGGAGTGGGGATTCCACAATGGGAGGTTTGTGATCATGGGGTTGGAGGACACTTTGGGTGTTCTTTCTAGGTCATCTTCCTGGGAAGGGGGGGGGGTAACAATGAGAGTATATTGATTATTGAGTTAGGGATTACCAATGTTTTCTCCTCTAGATAGTTTTCATTAGAGATGTTATAAAAAAGAATGATATATCTAAAATAAATGTGATTTTTTCCAAGGAATGTCTAAAAAATAGTTCTAGAGGGTGAATTAAAATAGGGATTCAAGATGACAGTGATATTAAATAAGGCAGGGCTAATGGATGGTTCTAGAGTTGGCCAGGGGCATTAAGAATTTTGCAAATGAAGGATTGTATTGATTTTTTAGATATAAAATATAATAGGTAGTTTAGGTTTTTTCTATTGATAGTAGTTCATTAAAAATCACAGTCATCCATAATTAAAATACAAAAATATTACTATTCTAAAAAGTAATTTTATTAGATAATATGATATGAATTTAAGTACATGTGTTGGGCATCTATAATACTAGTAATTATTTAAATTTTATATTGTTAAATAATTTAAATTTGATTATATAATATATATTATTTAATATATATAAATTAAGAGTTTTATAATCAAAAATTGGGAAACATGATAACTATTTGCATAATAGAAAATATAAAAGTTACCCAAACATTGAGAATTATTAAATGAGATGCTATCTAGTTAATGACAGTTAAACCCAATGAAAAATAAAATACATTTGATTTTTTAGAATCTTCCATTAACAAAATCCCACATATATCATTTGAAAACCTACATTATGAGTTTTATTGTATTATAAATTATCATTTTTTAACCATCATTAAATTAATTTATAATACATAAAATGGTTTTTTTGTACTGTTTTGATAGATTGATGTGACAATGACTTTTAAATGAAATTATATTAAATATATAATATTTCACCTATGGCGGTGGGTTTTTATCATAGTCAATGTTTTAATTCTAATTTCATGAGGATTTATATTTTAATTTAACCACCATGTTATTTATCCACCACAATGGTATATAGAATAGTGGCGAGATATCATTTTTTCCATTTAACGTTACTGGATGTATTCAAGTTGAAAGTCCTGGTACAATAGAAGAAGACACTACTATAGATAACATGATATTCAACACCAATACTAAACAAAAGAACACTAATAAAGGGGAGTATTTAACAAATTATAACGTTATGTAATAACTAAAGGGTACCATTTACCTATGTTTTTTCAACTAATAAGTGTTCACCTTTATCAGCACTTTTCTTGTTGATGAAAATGAGAATACTGATTAATTTAAAATTTAAATGCATATTTATATATTTGAAAATAATATTTATATATTAAAAATTTTATATATGAAAATATAATTTATAATAATGATTTATGTTACTATTTTATTATTATAATCTTTTCACACTATTAATTTTTTAAAAATATATAATAAAATATCATATATATACTAATAAATTACATTTCTAACCTCAAATTTATATATAAGTTATTGGAAAATGAATATGTATGTACAAATATGAAATATTAATTTTTTAAACAATTATATAAATATATAAATATATATTTCATATTTGAATAGGTAATCTATTTTTGAAATTATATATTTATAGTAAAATTAAATAATTTTGAATCTGCAACATTTATTTGTATGCCTGTCTAAGAATGCGTATGTTTGTTCATGTATGTGTATATTTTTATATGTCCATATATGTGTTGTGTGTTTTTTTATGTATGTGAATATGTATATGTTTTTGTGAGTGTGAGGGTGTGTATGTGATTAAATATGTATGATCAATGTAAATGTATGCATGTATGTTTATATGTATTTATATATATGTGGATATGTGGGTGCATATGTATTCTATCTATGTGTGCTTCTATATGTGTATGTATATATGCATGTATATGTACATGTATATATGTATATGAAATTTATAATTTTATGTATGTTTATGTGTATGTGTATGTGTATGTGTATGTGTATGTGTATGTGTATGTGTATGTGGATGTGTATGTAATTGTTGGTACATATATGTATATAAATTCATGTATGTGTATGTATATGCATGTATGAATATGTGTATGTTACCTGTATGGGTACGTGTATGTGTATGTGTAATTTCATGTCTATGTTTTGGTATATCTGTTTGTGTATGGCTTTGTACATGTGTATGTGTATGTTTGTTTAGATGCATATCTATGTGTATGTATGTGTTTATGTGATTTTGTATGTATTCATATTCACCTACATGTAATTGAATGTACGTGTATGTGTATACAATTGTGTATGTGTATGTAGATGCATGTATGTCTATGCGAATGTTTGTGTGTGTGTGCATGTATATGTGTAAGTGTATGTGTATGTGTATATGTATTTATGTGTACATTTATTTCTTTTCATATGTATGTATCTATGTTAATGGGTGTTTATTCATTCAACATTATTTATACATTTATAATATTTCTCAATTTTAGTATTTTCTATACGTTATTCATTATTAGTTTTTATTCATTTTAATATATATATATATATATTCATTAATTATTTTTCAATCATATTTAGTTTTAATAATTATTTTTATTTTAATTTTAATACTTTTAATTGAATAATAATATTTTTATTTATTATTCAAAATTATAATGGTTATTAAATTTTTCTGTTATTTATATACAATATTTAAAATACAGACATCAATAATTTCAAATAATAATATTATATATTTAATCAATTTTATTGATTGTTCACATCTTTATTGTTCATGTAATAACTACTAAGGGATCTCCATTTTTAATCAACTGTTTTAATATATTCATTTTTATTAATAGTTTTTAAAATTCATTAATTTAATATTATTTTTTCATTTATATATTAATTAATTCTTAATATTTTAGGATTTTATAAATTTTATAAAGTATATTAATATTTATTTAAAATGTTTTAATATTTTCATTAATTATTTTAATTATATTATTAATATTATTTATTTTTATTTATTAATTTTTAGTAGACTATATAGTTTATTAATTTCTATAATTGGTTTTTATAAATATATTTAAATTTTAATGTTTTTATATATTCAGTATAATTTATTTTTGATAATTATATTATTTATTAAATTGATATTATTCATTCATTTATGTTTATTTATATTATTATATGTTTTTAATTCATATATTTAATGTTATGAATTCACATTCATTTTTATTTCATTTTTATAATGTGTTTTTAGTTGATATATTTATTTTATTAAATGGATCTTATTTATTTATTTTTGTTTATTGATATTATTTATTTATTTATTTATGTTTATTTCTTTTATTATATGTTATTATTATATATTTTTCATTCATATATTTATTTATGTTTTTTCTAATTTATTCAATTTTATTTATTAATTTTTAATGGTCATTCAGGTAATAATATTTATTAATTATAAATTATTAACAATTATTAATAATTTTGGAATATATTCATATTTTAATTTTTATGTATATAGATTTATTTAGTGTGTTTTAATATTTTTTGTATCAATTTTCTTGGTAGATAACTCATTATTAGGGGAACTTAGCTGATATGTACAAAATTTTCTCCGGATAGACATGATTGAATTTAGTTTCTCAGGTTCCAGATCGTCATTTTTGGAAAGGGTGATGAGTTGTGTGGTGATCTGGAATGATAATAATTATCCATTGTTCTACTTCTTTAGATTTTGGCTTTGTCCATCATCTTTGTCTGCCCATACTGTTTGTTTAATTGATTTTTCTCATTTAGAGTTTTCATCATCATGCAGTCCTTATGGGTTGCGATGGAAGGCATAGTGTTTTATTAGGCTTCAAAGGAAACATGTATACTAGTTATTCTAATAAGCTATGTTGGCATAGAGATGCACGATTGATTTTTGGGGACGTCATCCTTTGGTTATGGTGAACAAGGTTGGGGATGTAGGTGGATGGGGTGGACGACTCTATTTTATGGAGCAATGTAGGTGATGTTATCAGCATTAAATAGGTGTTGTTTTTTATGAAGAGTCCTGAGATGGCATGTGTTACAATGGTTTTTTGTTTTTTTTGGGGTTTTCGTACAATGGTTTCTCTACCCATGGGCCTTGGACAATTAAAAATTGTATGGCTATGTGCCACTCTACCTTTAGGCCATGTTTCCTTTGGTGCTTTTGGTTTATCTATGTAGCGACTTGTGTTTTGGCCCTACAAGACTTTTGAATATTCCAATGAATAATTCCAGAGTTAGGTGCAAAATCGGTGTGCGATTCTGAGGCCCGGTGTTCCCAGAATAAATCTTATAAAATTATTATGTATTCTTATACTATGCATATGGAGAGGGTGTGTTATCTCTTACGCGGTATCTTAGAATAGGAATCTGAGGTCACAGTTGCATCCGAAGTCTGCCGCTTACCCCAGGCGGGGAGTAAACATTGCAGGCGCCAGCCAGCTGTGAGAAAAGCCGCAAGGGGTGTTTTCATAAATAAATAGAAAAGTTTATTTATGATCGTCGGCTCTAATAACTTCTGAACGGAGTCCTGGATCACAATTTTAAGACTGCAGTTTAGTTCATAGTGTTGTGTTTACCCTAGGGGTGACCACAATTGAGATGGTGCAGGAGATTCAGATTTCGCTTCTGCCGGCAGTTTTCTATAAACATGGAGTAAAGGAAATGAGCAGGGTAAAATCAATTCTCCTCTCGGACGGCGAAGCTCGGGGCGACAACAATTTGATGTCCAAACAATTTTGTATCATGATGAAACTTCTCACGCTGATAGATCGGGTCACAGGGAATGCAACGGAGGATCTGGATTCGAGGTAAGCAACTTCCTTCGGATTATGTATCTCCCCGATTGAGGTATTGTTGTTTTTTTGATTTGTTTCCGCTTCTGCTACTTTGCATGTCTCTCTCGATGTCCAAACCAACAATAGCCATCACCATATTGAGTTTTTGATTGTGCTTTATTGGTGTTCTTCAACTGTTTTTGACGTTCTTCATCCATTAACTTTTCACCTCGCCGAATCATCAACGAATCGAGAAACAAGGCATATGTTTGCGAAGCTCTCGACCAGAGGAGTCCTGATCTTTGATCGGGTTTGATTTTCGGGTGCCGGAGAAAGTGCAGAATAGAGAAGAATTCGTGGTTACATTTCGTGACAATTAAATGGTGAAAAATCATTGAGCGGAGGCTAGAAATGTAAAGGTGTCGCCCCAAGGATTCCAGATCTGGTGTACGATCGCATTTTGGACCACAGGAGTGACCGTGGTGGCCAGCAGAAGTTTTCTGGTGGTTTTCCAGTGGTTTTGGTTGTAACACCCTGAGATTTTATAAAAAATATTCTTTTAATTTCATTGATGACTTTTATTATAAAGCACATCAAGTATAACTTGTACTATACAAAACACCGTGTTAGCTTGCAGTATACGCAATGCTATTCTTGGATCGTGTTACACACAATTTCATGTTCGTTTTATAATAGTCATTCTACGCAAAATTGAGTGTGTGTGTGTGTGTATATATATATATATTCAATGTATAAATGAAATATGGTTGGATTCTGTTATACGAAACAACAAAGGATTCTTGCACAACACGCAACCCTGACTTTGCTTGCATTACATGCAATCACGACCTTCCTCGATAACTTGTGTTGTACGCAATACCGGGTTTTACTAAACAACGATATATTATTATAATATTATTATGAACTAGCCTTTATGAATAGTATTAACTAAATTTTTAATTTTATAACATTATTATTCATCTTACACATTTTCTAGAACATAGTATAAGAACAAAATAAATTTTTTGGGTAAAATAAGTATTTTTCAAAAAATGCAGGTTTGCTGCCTTTTGATGACGCACCCACTTTAAATCTAGCCTTTGACATGTTTATAATTTCAATTTTACAAAATAAAATTCTTTTTTTGAATCAGGATATAAAAATTTACATTGGATAAAGTTTTGATATTTCTCTGATAACTTTCATATTTTAATGAATAGTAAAAACACGCTATATTTTAAATAAAAACAACTTTTTTCATCGTAATAATTTATATCGATTAATTATAATATTGAATGGTTTTAAAGTATAAATAGAATATATTTTTACCATTTAATATAATTTATGTCATTATCATTGATTTTACCTTGAATTCGTAGGTTAATCCAATTCAATCTTTTGCAATGTTTTAAACAAAAACCCATTCTCTTTCGACAATGGGATTAATTTTAATTTAATTTCTGCAACTTTTGTGAATTGAATTTGGAAAAATGGAATCCATATTTTAAATCAGTGGGTCCAAATTATGTTAATAAGGTAATTGTTTTTTGGGCTTTATGAATAGTAACTACGGTAATTTTTATTTACTACGGTTAAAGGTAAATATGGTAATTCTAGGTTAAAAGAATATTATAATAATTTCAAATTACCTTGACACTTGTCCTAACCTTATTGGATGAGTATTGGCCGACCATGGGCATCCTTGGGTCGATTTTGGGACCCCATGGAGCCACTTATCAAAGACAATGACACATTAGATTAATTAATTTAATGTAAAGACAAAATTTGAATTAACAAAAATCGTTGAGTAATTAATTAATATATGGGGATATATAAATTATATTTTAGACTATAAATATTCATCGGAAATATAAAAATATTTCCTACATGTTGGCATTTTTTTATAATTTTTAGACATCAGATAAATTAAATTATGTATGACACAATAATGATGCAGTATTTACCTCATTAATAAATGATTTAAATAAATAAGATTAAAATGATTAAACTATCATCTAAATTCTGTCCAATTCCTATTGGATGGTTTTATTTTAAAAATTAGACACATTATCTTCGACATTAATGTGTTTTGGACCTCTTGAAACTGAATATAAGTTTATAATAAAATAATGTTTTCACACTTTCCTAAAGAGCCCCTCCACTCCCATATAAAAAGAGACCACTTCTATGCAATTCCTCACACCTCTAAAGCCTTTTTCGTCGTACAAAAACTACCCAACTAATCTCCCTAAATCCCTATACTCCCCCTTGAAGCATTACATTAGGCAGAAGACTCTCCACGAAGTCCTTTTCGTTCAACCCAAAGGAAGTTACCAAAATTAAAGGTAACAGTTTCTCTTAAGTTGTTTTCTTTTATTCTACTTCTCCAACCCTTAAAATATTTTTAATCCTTTATTTTGTAACAAAAAAATATCCTAAATATACTAGGATGTATTTATGCGAAGTATTCAAACTACACTTACACATACCTCCATCTAATGGATGAAGAACATAATGTTTCTGCGATGTCAAACTAACGCCTCACGAAACGATGATTATTCCATTTTCTCCTACTGCCTCTCATGGTGGCCATTATGATGGAACTGTATTTATATATAATATATAAATTATATTTATGATTTCCTTATTCTTATTTAATTCCTAATTATATCAAGACATTACGATTTTCCATAGTCAGTAAATACGATAATAACATTTGAGGAAGTGCGGACTACTGCCCCCTCAACGGCTTACCGTCTCCATGAATGATGTGTTTCATCTCTTACCTCCTTATTTTATGTACTATTATAAATTATTGTATATGCTGAATATATAATGAATTTATATGATATATAAATCATGGTATACATTTTTGAGGTAAGTAAATCATGATATAAGTAATAATAACATCAAGAACAACATATCCAAACAGGTACGATAAAGAAAATGATTTTACCCAAAACACTACTTTAGCATTAATTTACATAAGAATGGGTAATATAAATTCATAATTTAACCATATATGATATCATAACAATGAATATTATTCTTTAATAATTCAATGACATTATTTAAATCATTATATAGGAGGTTTGGACACTTGCGAAGCAAAATGGACCTAAGGTAAGGGAAAATATCACAATCTCATTTTTATCCGAGATTGTTTATACTTTGGTATTTACTGGGGTGTATTTTATCATCCACAATCATGTTTCCTCAATATTTAATATTATTTCCATCCTCCTACAAATTTTTAAATCCAATTTTACCCTTCGTTGAGTTTTTAGTAAAATATATGAAAGGAATGTTTTGTCTTTTTTTGTACGAGGTACTTTTTGAATTTTATGAAAAAAGTACGAGAAGAAATTTTTTTAACATATACGGCACTAACGGATTTTTACGGTATTCTAAAGACATATTTTCATGATGCTTCCTTCAAAATATTTCATGACTATTTTCAACAAAATCTTTTTCTTTTAAAGTTTTATGACATTTTTTTAAAAGAAAATGATTTTGAAGAAGAAAGGATATTTTCCTCATGAATTCATTTCAAGTGTTTTATCAAAACCATTTTTCATATAAGATGACATTATTTCATATTTGTATGTTAAAGTATCATGTCTCTATGATTTACATGGTTTCAATTTTCTTATTATGAAATGATATCCATTTATTTTATATGGATTATTTGATGATGGGATGATGTTTATGAAACCCATTTTTTATTCGGTTTTTATGAATGATGTATGTTTATTTAGGGTCATAAGTAAGAATGATTTCATTATGAGATGGGTGTGAACTATATCTCCATCCAATGAACTGGGTAATGATTTTATATCTCATTAGATTGACATGGATGGAACGGCAAGTTAAACCGGTTAAGTAATACAGGACTGGAACGAGGAGTGAACTCGATTCAGAAAGGAACATTGTCCACTAAGATGGTCATGGCCGCAATGCCTTGGCTACTATGGAAATCATATCATGTGCTAAATGGTTTCCACAATTTCATGTTTTATTCCCATTCTATTTTATCATGTTTAATGTTTCTTTATAATCTAAGCCTTACATACTTCCATGTTTTATGTCATTGCTCAAGCTTTTGATGTTTAAACATTAGGTTCATGTTTTTAAGTTCAAATTTATATGATTTGTTTTATTTTATCCATGATTACCCTTACTAAGCATTTGAGCTCACCCTTTATATGTTTTATTTTCCCTAGGATATAAATAATGGTTTTAAGTAAGAAAACAAAAGGGGAAGATCTTTATGGGAGATGTTGAAGATCTTTCACCATGATTAGAAGATTACGTTCCAAGTTTCCAAAGACACTAAACTATTACGGTCCTTGTGTGTCTTCTTTTGTTATGTATTTAGTATTCCGCAAATGTAATGTAATGTCCATGTACGTCAGGTTTTGGGTCTCTATAGTTGTTATCATAGGAATGGTTTAGTCAACCTTTGGAAACTAGGATGCGAGAACAATAGTGAGATACCTGAAGATATTTCTAAGGTATGTATAGGGATGTCCCTAAGGTTAAGTATACGTATAGGTTATAGTCCTAGAATTTAGGTAACGATCTTAGAATTAAACCTAAGATGTTAGATATTGAAGGTACTCCTCCTTTATTATTTTGTTTTCCCTAGCATGGTATTTGACTCTCACTCTATTATTTTTGGGTTTTAGACGATGGTTGGAACTGAAAGGAACCGTGCTGATCAATATAATGGATGATGCAATGATTTTCCTCTTGATCAAACCAATTTTATGGGAGATGGAGTGATCAATAATATTTGTCAACTTAAACAAGCAATGAATCATTCTGGACTTACAAATGAGCAGAGAAATGAGCAACATTCTGTTGAATCCATCATGAGGCAGTGTCCACCTTAATTCAGTGGGTCTTCTGATCTATTAGTGGATGATCAATGGATTAGTACCAATAAAAAGATCTTTTCAGTTCTACAATGTATTGAGCATGATAAAGTCATCTTATCAGTATATCATTTGGAAGGTGAAGCTGATCAATGGTGAAATGTTATCAAGAATACGAGGCCCCAATGTGAAATTGAAACTATGGAATGGGATGAGTTCAGGAACTTATTTTTCAAAAAGTACTTCCCTCGTATTCTTAGAACAAAGATAGAAAAGGAGTTCCTTAAGCTTAAGAAAAAGGTTGATGAATCTGTTGGTATATATGAAGCGAATTTTACAAGGCTTGCAAGGTATGCATCTGGATTTATCAATCAACCTGAAAGTAAAGTTGCTCGATTCTTCAGTGGATTAAAAACAAGTCTTTGAAGGGAATTAGTAATAAGAAACTTCAGTAGCTATGATGAAATTGTGCTTTGTGCTATCAAGGTAGAACTAGAAGTTGGTGTTATGCATCCATCTCATGGTTTTGACAAGAAATGAAACATGGAGTTCATGGAAAAATATTAGAACAGTGGTGAAAATAAGGTGAATTTTTCTTGATGCTCAATGTGTGGAAAGAAGCATGGTGGAGATTGTCTTAAAGGTACTTGAAAATGTTTCAAGTGTAGAAAAGAAGGTCATCGAGCAGCTGAGTGCTGAAGTAATAGGAAAAAGGTTTCAAAGGACATGAATAGAGAAAAGACTTCAGAGAACGCTCCACCAACACTTCAATGCTTCAAGTGAAGGAAATGGGGCATTATGCTAATCAATTACCTAATCCAAGGATTAATGATGATCAACATGAGAAACCTCTTAAGGAAAAGGAAAAAGGGAAGTCACATGCAATCACTATCAGTAATGTTGAGTATGACAACGATGTGATGGAATGATTATGTGTTTATGTAAAGGGATTTTAAAATAATGTTGTGAATCTCATTTATAGTATTGTGGAACATTGGAATATCTATATAATGGTTTATTTTGGTTCTCGATAATTATAGGGTAACAATAACCATGAAAAGTGATTCAAATATTTTGGAAAGTAGATGATATGCGCATAATGAAGGTATAAGAAGATAATGAGATTTTTGATTGTATTCATGATCTCATGATTGATATAAGGACTAAGTGATATCATGGTTTGAGTATATAGAATTTTGAGGATTTTGGTATGTAGATAGTGTTAACTTTTAACTGCATTAATGTTTTCACTAAGATTCAATGGGTATTCATTCTTCAAGAGAATACATGATTAAGGTATTCACATGTTTTTAATTTGACCAAAAATATATATCTTATGATATATGGGGGATAAATGATGTCATTCACGTGATTGTTATGTGACATTTCATGTAATCATTTTCTTTATACTATGAGCTTTGACCGAAGTATTTTAGATAAGCCTAAAGATTGGAATGGGTTATGTGGGACATAAGTTAGTATTCTTTAAGGACATAACTTTTTTTGATATTATTGATGGGATGTTATAGTAATGTAGTTTTAGAAAAAGAACAACCTACAGGATGGGCGACCGCCCATCGCGTCGGACAAGGCTATGGAAATCGAACCCACAACTGAAGTGCGATTGGCCTTTATCGCCTACCACTGGCCTACAGGAAGTCCCTGGTTAGTAGAAACTAGTTTTATTTTATTAAGAGGTATGATATATGAAGTATAAGTTCATTTTTGGAACCAAATACTATTAATATAACCATAAGATGGACTTATAACTTTTGATAACCTTTTGTCTGAAATAGATAGAATGACCCATCATTCTATCACATGATCTGTTAACACTTCACGAATAACATATTCAACTTCATTTCTTTAAGAGATGAAGTGGAAATTGTTCAAAGCACGAATAACAGTGAGATTGTACCAAAATAAAGTATGTATTTATTCTAATTCAAATTCTTCACCTTTAGGGAAATGCTCTTAAAAACAAAAAATGTTGTCCTAGTGCCCTTATATCTGATGAATCAGATGGTACCCTAGATCATCACAAATTTATGGCTTTGTGATTGTTAGCTTTTTTATAGCCATGTTCTCTACCACTCTCCATCAGAACATGATGGTTAGATTTCTCTTCCATATCCATATTATCACCTATGTTCTCATATGTGGAAACCCAGTGATTAGTTAATTTGGGTGACCATTAGGTTTCATAATTGAGTTTGTAAAGCCATGTTTTGGTATTCCTTTTTACGATGTGAGATTTTATTAAAGAATCTTTCAATTAATAAATGATTTGTAACCCTGAAAAATTTCGAGGGAGAAATTTATTTTAAGGGGGGGTATAATTTAACACCCCGAGATTTTATGAAAAAATATTCTTTTAATTTCATTGATGTATTTTTTTAATACAACACACCAAGTATAACTTGTTCTATACACAACACTGTATTAGCTTGTAGTATACGCAATGCTATTCTTGGATCGCGTTACACACAATTTCATGCTCATTTTATAATAGTCATTCTACGCAACATTGAGTGTGTGTGTGCATGTGTATATATATATTCAATGTATAAATGAATTATGGTTGGATTCTGTTATACGTGTCAATGAAGGATTCTTGCACAACACGCAATCCTGACTTGGCTTGCATTACACACAATCGCGACATTCCTCGATAGCGTCTGTTGTACGCAATACCGGGTTTTACGAAACAACGATATATTATTATAATATTATTATGAACTAGCTGTTATGAATATTATTAACTAAATTTTGAATTTTATAAAATTATTATTAATCTTACACATTTTATAGAACATGGTATACGAACAAAATAATTTTTTTGGGTAAAATAATTATTTTTCAAAAAATGCAGTTTTGTCGCCTTTTAATGGAACACCCACATTAAATCTAGTTTTTGACATGTTTATAAGTTCAATATTACAAAATAAAATTATTTTTTTGAATCAATATATAGAAATTTACATTGGATAATGTTTAGATATTTTTCTGATAACTTTCATTTTTTAATGAATAGTAAAAACACGCTATATTTAAATTAAAAAAAAACTTTTTTCATCGTAATAATTTATATGGTTAAATTATAATATTGAATGGTTTTAAAGTATAAATAGAATATATTTATACCATTTATTATAATTTATTTCATTAGCATTGATTTCACCTTGAATTCGTAGGTTAAATCAATTCAATCTTTTTCAATGTTTTAAACAAAAACCCGTTATCTTTCGACAACAGGATTAATTTTAATTTAATTTCTGCAACTTTTGTGTACTGAATTTGGGAAAATGGATTTCAAATTTGAAATCAGTGGTTCCAAATTATGGTAATAAGATATTTTTTATTTTTGGGCTTTATGAATAGTAACTACGATAATTTTTATTTACTACGGTTAAAGGTAAATATGGTAATTCAAGGTTAAATGATAATTATAATAATTCAAAATTACCATGACACTCATCCTAAACTTATTAGATGAGTATTGTCAGACCATGGGCATCTTGGGGTCGATTTTTGGACCCCATGGAGCCACTTATGAAAGACAATGACACATTAGATTAATTAATTTAATGTAAAGACAAAATTGGAATTAACAAAAATTGTTTAGTAATGAATTTTTATATGGGGCTATATAAATTATATTTTAGACTATAAATATTCATTGGAAAGATAAATAGATTTCCTACATGTTGGTATTTTTTTATAGTTTTTAGACATCAGATAAATTAAATTATTTATGACACAATAAGGATGTGGTATTTTATCTCATTAATAAATGATTTATATAAATAAGATTAAAACGATTAAAATATAATCCAAAACCTGTCCAATTCCTAATGGATGATTTTATTTCGAATATTAGTCATATTATCTTCGACATTAATGTGTTTTGGACCTCTTGAAACGAAGATATGTTTATAATAAAAAAATGTTTTCACACTTTCCTTAAGAGCCCCTCCACTCCCTTATAAAAGTAGAGCACTTCTATGCAATTACTCACATCTTTCAAGCCTTTTGGCTCATCAAAACTCTGCCCAACTAAGCTACCTAAATCCCCATACTCCCACTTGAAGCCTTACATTAGGAAGAAGACTCTCCAAGAAGACCTTTTGGATCACACCAAAGGAAGTTACCAAAATTAAAGGTAACCGGTTCTCCTAAGTTGTTTTCTTTTATTCTACTTCTCCAACCCCTAAACTCATTTTAATCCTTTATTTTGTGACAAGAAAAAAATCCAAAATATACTAGGATATTGTTTTTAGAATGATTCAATCTACACATACACACACCTCCATCTAATGGATGAAGAACATAATGTCTCTGTGATTGCAAACTAACGCCTCATTAAACGATGATTGTTCGATTTTCTCCTATCGCCTTCATGGTGGCCATTATGATGGACCTGTATTTATATATAATATATATTATGGTTATGATTTTCTTATGCTTATTTACATCCAAAATATATCAAGCCTTTGGAGTTTCTATAGTCAGTAAATACGATAATCTCTTTTGAGGAAGTGCGGACTTTCGCCGCCTCAAAATGATGTGATTCGTTAATACCTTATGTGGGATGTATAAAGGATGGGGTTAATGATATTATATATGATATTATACTGGAATTATGATATAACTGTTTACCATTATGTTTTAATTCCATTAAAATAATAAATAGAAATGAAAGTAGTGTTCATGCGTACGTACGGCTTACTGTCTCCATGAACGGTGCGTTTCATTTCTTACCACCATATTTTATGTACTATTATAAATGATTGTATATGCTGGATATATAATAAATTTATATGATATATAAAACATGATTTACATTTTTGAGGTAATTAAATCATGATATAAGTAATAATAACATCAAGAACAACAAGTCCAAACACCTACGATAAATAAGATGATTTTACCCAAAACGCTACGTTAACATTAATTTAAAAATGAATGGGTAATATAATGTCATAAGTGAACCATATATGATATCATAACAATGAATATGATTCTGTAATAAGTCAATGACATTATTTAAATCATTATACAGGAGGTCCGGACACTTACCAAGCAAATTGGACCTATGGTAAGGGAAAAAATATAACAATATCATTTTTATCCGAAATTGTTTATACTTTGGTATTTACTGGGGTGTATTTTATCATCCACATCCATGTTTATTCAATATGTAATATTATCTTCATCCTCATAAAATTTTTTAAATCCAATTTTACCCTTCGGTGAGTTTTTAGTAAAAGATATTAAAGGAATGTTTTGTCGTTTTTCGTACGAAGTACTTTTTGACCTTTCTGACAAAAGTACGAGAAGAATTTTTTTTAACTTATACAGCACGAACGATGTTTTATAGTTTTATAAAGCCTTATTTTCATGAAGCTTCCTTAAAAATATTTCAAGTATTTTTTCAAAAAAATCCTTTTCTTTTAAAATTTAATGACATTTTTTTGAAATGAAAATGATTTTTAAGAAGAAAGAATATTTTCCTCATGAATTCATTTAAAGTGTTCTATCAAAACCATCTTTCATCTAAGATGACATTATTTCATATGTGTATCTTCAAGTATCATGTCTCTATGATTACATGGTTTCACTTTTTTTATTATGAAATGATATCCATTTATTTTATATGGATTATTTGATGATGGGATGATGTTTATGAAACCCATTTTATTTATTGGGTTATTATGAATAATGTATGTTTATTTTGTGTCACAAGTAAGAATGATTTCCTTATGAGATGGGTGGGACCTATATCTCCCTCCAATTCGTTGGGTAAAGATTTTATATCTCATGAGATTGACATGGCTAGAACGGCAAGTTAAACTGGTTCTGTAATATAGGACTGGAATGAGGAGTGAACTCGATTCAGAAGGGGACTTTGTCCAATAAGATGGTCTTGGAAGCAATGCATTGGATACTATGGAAATTATAACATGTGCTGAATGGTTGCCACAATTTTATGTTTTATTCCCATTCTATTTTATCATTCTTAATGTTTCTTTATGATCTAATCCTTACATACTTCCATGTTTTATGTCATTGATCAAGATTTTTATGTTTAAACATTATGTTCATGTTTTTTAGTTAAAATGTATATGATTTGTTTTATTTTATCAATGCTTACCTTTACTGAGCATTTGAGCTCACCCTTTATATGTTTTCTTTTCCCCAGGATATATTGAAAGGTTTTAGGTAAGAAAAGAAAAGTAGAAGATATTTATGTGAGATGTTGAAAATCTTTCACCATGATTAGAAGATTATGTTCCAAGTTTCCAAAGACACTAAACTATTACGGTCCTTATGTGTCTGTTTTTGTTATATATTAAGTATTCTACAAATGTAATGTAATGTCCATGTACGTCAGGCTTTGGGTCTCTACACCAGTGGATTTCTAGAGACTCTGGTGGTTGTCCTGCAGCTCCAGCAGCGGTCTGGCGGCGGTGAATACCGGCAGGTGGCGGCTGTCCAGTTAGGAAGATGGTGGTTTCCAGCGACCCTTTGGTGGTCCAGCTAGTTTTTTCCTCGAGATCATTAAACCCCCGTAACTCGCAATCTGTAACTCCGATTTGCAATATGTTTATAGAAATGCGTTCCTTATGTCGAGATGGACCTTTTGAACCCACATTAGAAACTTTTTGAGTCAATATTTTAGGCCCAGGGCCATGAAACTTTGAAAAAAATAATATTTTATTACTTCCAACTTCGATCCGCCATAACTCCTGCACGTAGTGTCCAAATGACGTTTTGTCAGTGGAATTGAGACCCTGCTGGTACAATATACTTTTCAAGATAGTTTCTGGGTGTTGGGACCATGAATAGGGTGTGGTCCCCACGAGGCTGGTTTCTGGCGTGTATGGAGAAACATGACTTTTCTGCCGGGTGTCCGTTTTGGATGATCGGGTAGTCGATCCAGTTTGTTTTTCTGAGGGAATCGTAATGGTGTGATACAATAGATGAGTTTTGGGATCATGGTGTGGCCCCACCCAGGCTCGCAATGGTGAATAGTACCTTTTTTACCGGGTGTCCATTTTGGATGATCGAGTAGTCGATCTTGTGGGTTTTTCGGAGGGGATCACAATGGTGTGATCTGCTTGATGTGTTTCAGGATCGTGGTGTGGGGACCACATAGGAAGGATACGGTGAATAGAACATTGGTCACCAGTTGTCCATTTCGAGCGAGTAAATATCCTATCCTTCATGTTTTTCCATGTGGATCGTGATGGTGGCCCCAATATCGTCCTTGGAGGTGCGAGGTGTGGCGTTGTGGTGGGTCACTCGGGTTTGCAACGTTTGGACCAGCAGTGGTTGAGGTTACTCAATTGGTTCATTCCTATAAGTTTTCACATAGCAACATAACCCAATTATAGTTTTTTGATCCCCTCGATGGGATGTTTAATCTGTTTGAGTTGTGGCATCCATTCGGTGGGCCCAGAGCAGGATCCTCTAGCATCGTTTCCATAGATCAGGTTCTTGGTATCGATGAGACCGTTTATCCACGGGCGGTTATCCCCAATCTAGTAGGTTAACCCCATAGGATTTGTGGCATCATCGGGAACATGATCTCCTATGTAGTGGGCCGTTCTCCGTAGGGTTGTGGCATCATCGGGTATACGACCCCCTACTCAAAATGTGGATTATAGTAGGATTGTAGTATCATTGGTTATAAGATCCCCTACTCAGCACGTGCTTTCGCTAGGGTTGCATCATCTTCAGTCTGATCCCCTGTAACATGAGATGTACCGGATAGTGTTTCGATATCTTTGTGAAAGTCATGACATGAGTGTCAATACCCTTTCTGAGTGACGTGTTTTTGTCGAGCACTAGACCGGGTTGTGGTATCCCCCAGCAAACCCTGGTAGTGATCCACTATTAGTGAGATCTTCGTATACCGATGTGGGTTCTGGTATGCTCTAGCAGCCACTAGGAGAAATCCCCTATACGAGGAGTTTTGTGTTTATGTTGTTTCCATGAGGTTTCCTCAGTGATGATATCCGATGTGCGTGATCTCTCAGGTGAGCACCTGAGATGTTTGTGTGGGACCCGATGGAGTGTATCTCTCAGACAAGTGTCATCTGGGATGACAGTGATTGTGGAGAGTGCACTTCTGGTTGTGAACTATAGCTGGGGATGAGGTTGTTACCTTAGGTGGCTTCGTTCATGAGCTGAGTATATCTGGATGTTCAAGGTGTATGTATGGGCATACACCTGGATTGAGTTGACTAGTTGTGTTTAGACAAGGATGATCACAAAATGGAGTTTCTCTCTCTTTTGGGATCCCTTTATCTAGGATGAGCGGATTGTTTCCTTTCAATTCCTCTCTTTTGATTTGGGTTTTTGGGGTGCCTAGTTAGTATTGTTATACTCAACCCTACATAGGATTTTCCCGCACATGTTTGTGCCTTGTGTAGACCATAAGCCTTTTGACAGAGTCCAAGGAGGACTCATAGCAGGCGGAGCTGAGTGAGTAGGACTGACCATGGAGTCTTACTGGAGCTGTGCCGAGGAGCATTCTAGTGGTGCTTTTGGCAGCGTACTCCTTCTTCCGAGTAGGTTGGACACCTTTTTAGTTTTCTTTTGGTGGGCCCTATTTTTCCGTTTTTGTACTGTTGTAGCAATATGCATTGGGATAGTTGTATGCATGTATTTACTATTCCATTTTATATATATCTACACTGTTTCATGGAGGTGTATGTGGGTGTGAGTGTACAGGTACCTTAGGCTAATGCCTTCCATGGGTGTGATAGCCTACTCGGTGCTAGTTTCCAACCCCTTGCCTATTGGAGGTAGGCATGGGGAGTCACGGATCGAGCCTCGTTGGGTCAGGTCATGACAAGGTGGTATTAGAGGATGTTCCACCATTGGGATCTCAGAGCATAGCCAGTCTAGTAGTGAGTTTTGTTTGGGTTGCGTAGCGGCAGTGTCGAGATGTTTTGAGTTCGGCTTTTAGGATAGGGACTCCAGTGTTGGTGCGACGACTGACGTATCCATTCACTATGACTCTGATAACCTACCTTTTGACTTGGGATGTTTCGATACTAGTCATAGGGACATAACGGTACATGCATCATATAGAACTGGGTTTTTTTCATTTAACATGTTCTTCTTGAGTCATCTATACACATATACTCTTTGACTATAGAGCATCATGATTTTATTTTAGGATACAACCACAAGGACAACCAGCAAGGGTTTCACAGTGGGATTGTGGTGACGATCTGCCTCGTGTAGTGGCTGTAAACTAGGGCGTAGGTTCTATGGATGCACCTCCAGGTGGACCACCAATTAAGCTACAACATTTAAGTAGATGGTTGTTCCATTAGTGTAGGATGAGGTTGTGCGCAGGTTGAGAGTGTTGCATGTGTTCCAGAGGCAGTGACCTCTGAGGATCTGGGGTGATCCAGACCCTCAGGGAGCCGATGAATGGCTCGAAGCAGTCACTCGAGTTTTTTTCCTGGTGAGGACACCCCCATATAAGATGGTGGTCCTAGTAGAGAACCATCTTCATGGTTTAGCCAGGTGATGGTGGAGTTTGGTGATTCAGTCCCATGATGAGGAGATGCTCACGTGGCAAGATTTTTAGAGAGTCTTTAGGGAAGTGTTATATATGGTGACACTGAGTTCAGTGTGGATTCAATATCTATTGTAGCTTTAGCAGGAGGCCCTGACTGTGTCAGTGTACTCAGCGAGGTTCACAGACCTGTCGCGCTACTCCGTGGGTATGGTTTGAGACCCGATATTTAGGGCACATACCTTCGAGAAAGGCCTACAAAGAGACATCTGGATAGGTGTGGTTTCCACGAGTCTACCCACCTATGATGGATTGCTGGAGAGAGCATTGGTGGTAGAGTACTTTCTAGATGAGCAGGCAGGTGCAAGGGTCTGGACGTGGTCGACGTTTCAGGAGACGACCCTAGGATAGAGGATATGAGGCTCAGGGCTCACATGGCTCACAGGGCTCGCAGGTCTGTTTTGGTCATCCGTAGGAGAGGTGGTGTTGCGTTTGGGACAGTCGGGGACATCTTGCTTGAGATTGTATGACCCGTCGTGCTATTGAGTCGGAGTCGGTTGATAGGCCACCATGAAAGCAGCAACATCTCGAGTTTGGAGGTCCGTAGGGTGGCGGATGTGACGATGGAGTTGGTGCAGTAATGGGAGGTGGTAGGCGGTATCAGATGCCACCACCACCTCCCAAAGGTTATCCACGCTGAGCTAAAGGAGATGGAGGGAGAGGGTGAGGAAAGTTGCATACCCTAGAGGATTCGTGGATGGATATAGGTACTCCATTTGTCCTCTCTACTTTCTGTAGTAGTTTGATAGACATTGGTTATCGGTACTCTTCCCATTCCGTTTCATTCTCGTGTTTTTTTCCAGGCATTGGTAAGACGTTATGTGGTTTTTGTTCGACGTGCTTCGAATGCGTGAGGTACAAGCATCCTTCCCCCACGGAGACGTGTTTTTGTGACATGATCAAAACCTTGCGTGTGAGTCAGTGCCGCCCAAAGCGGATAGTGATGATGTGTGGTGGATGACTGCCTCTAACTTTTATGTTCGGGTAGGGGTGTTTGTTGGAAAACTCGCTGGCGTGGGAGACCCACTTGAGTGTCCATTTTCTTTACATATGCTTATGGATTTTTAGGGATGAAAACATCTAAGGTGGGGAGGATGTAGCGACTCGGGTTTTGGTCCTGTCACACATTGGAATATTCTTATTTATAATTCCAGAGCTAGGCATGAAGACGGCTTGCGATTCTGAGGCCCTGAGTGCCAAGAATAAATTTTATAATTATATTAAGTATTTTTATTCTATGCATGTGGAAGGGGTGTTTTATCTCTTAAACGGTAGCTCAAAAAATGAATATGAGGGCACCGTTGCGTTCGGAGTGTTTGGTTTACCCTAGACGGGGTGTAAACTTTGTCGGTGTGGGCCTATTGTGAGGAAATCCTCAAGGGTCATTTTCGTTAATAAATGGAAAAGGTTATTTATGATCATCGACTCAGATAAATTCTGAACGGAGTCCCAGATCGCAATTCTGAGATTTCGGTTGAGTTCATAACGTTGTTTTTACCATATGGGTGACCTCAGTTGAGAGTGCGTAGGAGATTCGGATTTCACGTTTGCCGGAAGTTTTCTATAAATATGGAGATAAGGAAATGAGTTGGGTTAGCTCATTTCCCATCTCGGATGGCGTAGCTATGGGGGACAATGATTTGACGCCAAAAAAAATTTGTATCATGAAGAAACTTCAGATTCTGATAGATTAGGGCACATGGAATGCATCAACGGATCCAGATTTGAGGTAGGCGACTTCATTCAGATTATGAATCTCCTCGATTGAGGTTTTGTGGTCGTTTTTGATTTGTTTCCGCTTCTACTGCATTGTTTGTCTCTCTCTCTGGACAAACCAACAACAGCTATCATCAATTTTAATTTTGATTGCGCGTGATTTGTGTTCTTCATCTGTTCTTTGCGTGCTTCGTCCATTAACATTTCACCATGCCAAATCATTTACGAATCGAGGATATAGGCATATGTTTGAAAATCTCTCTACCCTTGGAGTCCCAACTTATGCTCGGGTTTGAGTTTTAGGCACCAGAGGAAGCACAACGGAGAGCATAAGTGGTGGTTACATTTCATGATGCTGAAACAGTGACAAATCATTGAGCGGAGGCAAGAACTGTAAAGGTGTCATCCCAAGGATTCCAGATCTGGTTTCGGATCTCTATTTGGACCACCGGAGTGATCGTGGTGGACCGCAGAAGTTTTTTGGCAGATTTCGGGCAGTTTTGGCGGTTTTCAGGTGACTCCGGTGGTGGTATGGAAGCTCCTGTAGTGGTTTTGCGGTGGCGGATTCTAGCAGGCGGTGGTGGTCTGGTCCGGCAGACGGTGGTTTCTGGCGACCTAGTGGTGGTTCGACCAGATTTTTACGGGGGTTCATTAAACCCCGATAATTTGCAAACTGTACCTCTGATTTGAGAGCCATTTACAAAAACTAATTCCTTACATCGATATGGACCGTTTTATATCACTTTAAGAATTTTTTGATTCAGTTTTTTTTGGCCTGGGTCCATAAAACATTGAAAATAATAATTATATTTTATTAATTTCAGCTTCGATCCACCATAACACCTGAACGAAGTGTACTAATGATGTGTTGTCAGTGGTGTTGAGACTCCGATGGTATATAGGACATTTCAAGATAGTTTCCGGGTGTTGGGACCGAGAATAGGGTGTGGGTCCCATGAGGTCGTGTTCCGGCATTTACGGAGAAACGTGACTTTTTTTCCGGGTGTCCGTTTTGGATGATCGAGTAGTCGATCTAGTGTGGTTTTTCGAGGGGCTCACAATAGTGTGATCCGCTTGACATTTTTTAGGATCGTGGTGTGGGCCCCACTTGGGATAGCTATAGTGAATAGTTCCTTTTTCACTAGGTGTCCGTTTTGGACTATCAAGTAGTCGATCTCGTGGGTTTTTTGAGGGGATTGCAATGGTGTGATCTGCTTGATGTGTTTCAGGATCATGGTGTGGGCCCCACATGGGCAGGATACTGTGAATAGTACCTTGTTCACCGGTTTTCCTTTTTGGGTGAGTAAATAGCCTATCCTGTGTGTTTTTTCACATGGATCGCGATGGTGGCCTCTTTATCATCCTTGAAGATGTGTGGTGTGGCGTTGTGGTGGGTTGCTCGGGTTAGCGACGTTTGGACCAGCAATGGTTGAGTGTATTCCCATGGTTTGTTCAGATGAGGGTTCGTGCAACATCACAACCTTATTATTGGTTTTTGATTTTTTCAATGGGATGATTAATCTGTTAGAGTTGTGGAATCCCTCTGGTGGGCCTGGCGTCAGATCCTCTAGCATCGTTTCCCTAGATTGTGTTCTTGGTATCACTATGACCGCTAATCCACGGGCGGTGATCCACTATCTAGCAGGTTAACCATGTAGGATTTATTTCATCATCATGAATATGATATCCTACGTAGTGGGCCATGCTCAATTGGTTTGTGGAAACATTGGGTATACGATCCCCTACTCAACTTGAGGATTATAGTAGGGTTGTAGTATCGTTGGTTATACGATCCCCTACTCCGCGTGTGGTTTCTTTAGGGTTGCAGCATCATCAGTTCTATCACCTACAATGTGAGATGTACCATATAGGGTTTCAGTATCGTCATGACCATCATGACATGGGTTGCGATCCTCTGCCTGAGTGATGTGTTTCTGCCGAGCGCCAGATCGTGTTGGGTATACCCCAGCGGACCCGGGGAGTGATCCCCTATCTTGGAGATCTCTGTATACCGGTGTGGGTTTTGGTATCCCCGAGCAGACACTTGGATCGATCTCTTATCTGAGGAGTTTTGTGTTTATATTGATTCAGCTTGGTTTCCTCAGTGACGATATACGACGATCGTGATCTCACGAGTGAGCGTCTGAGATGTTTGTGTGGGACCTGATAGAGTGTATCTCTCAATGGAGTGTCTTCTGGGATGACAGTGATCGTGGAGAGTGCTCTCCTGGTTTTGAACCGTTAATGGTGATGAGTTCGGTACCTCATGTGGCATGGTGGGTGAGATGAGTATATCTGGATGTTCAAGGTGTATGTATGTGCATACACCAGGATTGAGTTGATTAGTTGTGTTTAACTGAGGATGGCCATGGGATGGAGTTTCTGTCTCATTTGGTTCCCTTTGGTTGGAATGAGGGGACTGTTGCCTTTCGGTTTCTCTCTTTTTTTTTTGGGTTTTTGGTGTTCCAACTGAGTATTTTTATACTCACCCTTGCACGGGCTTTTCCCACACATGTTTGTGCCTTACGTAGACCACATGTTGTTTGACGGAGTCCGAGGAGGACCCGAAGTAGGAAGAGTTGAGTGAGTGGACTAACCGTGGAGTCGTACCAAAGTTATGCCAAGGAGATTTCCGGTAGTACTTTTATCAGCGTACCCATTCTTCTGACCAGGATGGACACCTTTGTAGTTTTCTTATGGTGGGCCCTATTTTTCCCTTTTCATACTACTGTTGCACACTGGTTTGGGATAGTTGTATGCATGCATTCACTATTCAGTTTTATATATCTCTGCACTATTTCATGGAGGTGTATGTGGGTGTGTGTGTACTGGTACCTTAGGCTAATGCCTCCCATGTGTGTGATAGCCTACTCGGCGCTAGTCGCCAGCCCCAGACCTATTGGATGTGGGCTTGGGGAGTCACGACTCATGCCCTGTTGCGTCGGGTCGTCATATCTACACATTTTGTCAACGGTTTTTTGGAATTTCATTTATAATGGGTCCCTTAAACATGTAAAAGTATATTCTTTTTTCATTTTTAATAAATGATCTTAACCCCAACTCATTTTATTTAATATTTAAAATATATTTTTAATTTTTATGATTACTATTTATTCAATTTTATTTAATATTTTATAATGCATTAAGAATGACAGAAAAAATTTAATTAAGTTCTTTAAATCAATTTTTATGTTAATTTATTTTATGTCGTTATTACATTTAATTTTCACAATTTTTTTATTTTTCTAATTTATATTATTGATTTATTCCTTATTGTTTCTTTTTTATGTGTTTACAATTTATGTATATAATATTATGAATTAATTATTTTAAATAGATTCTTAATCTAGTAAATTAATGTTATTTAATGTTTACAATCTTTTGTATAATATTATTTATTCATTTATAATATAATTAATTTTTTATCATTTATTTCATTTTATTTACTATTTAATATTTTTTCAAACATATTTATTTTTTATTTTAATATATTTTCAAAATTGGTAAAATTTTTAAGAATACTAATTAATGGCTTCCATTTATTAGTTTTTTCTATTTTTATTCTGTCTGATTTTTTTAATTAATAAATTTAAAAGAATTTTTTTTTTAAATAGAAAATTTTTTTCATTAATTTCAATTTTGTTACATATATAATAATAATAATTTATTTATTTAATTTTTTTTTTCATTTTTACAAGTTTCTAATTTATGTAATTAATGTATTGAATTCAAAATTTTAAATATTCTTGTGACTTTTTAAAATTTATTTATTCATTTTTCGTATTCATTCATTCAATATTATTTATTACTTTTTAATATTTTTTGGTATTTTAATATTTTTAATAATTTTATAATCTATATAAATAATTTACTGAAATGAATTTTTTATAATTTTCGAAATTTGAATCATAAATATTGTTCATTATTTAATAATTTTGTTATTAACATATTTATTATTATTTATTTATTCATTATTATTCATTTTTTATCTTTTTTAATTAATGAAATAAATTTTATGAATTATCTATTTAAATATTTAGGTAATTTATTCTAAATTACGTACTAAATTTTAATATTTATTTATTCACTATTATTTATTAATATTTTATATTCATTAATTTTTAATATATTCCTAATTTATATAATTCGTATATTTAAATTATTTTTTAATATTTTGGTAATTTTAATAGTTATTATAGTTCATTTTTAATTTTTTGTTATTAAAATAACGCATAAAATATAAATATTCACTTTTATTCATTTTTTACATTATTTTAGTGCTATGTAAAGTCTTCTTAAAATTTTATTTTATCAGCGCTTTGAAAATAATGATAAATGTTATATTTTTCAGTGCATAAATTTTTTCTTCTGATAAAATAGAGTATTAACATTTTTTTAAAATCCCTAAAAAAACCCTTCACCCACATTAATAAATAACACGAGTAGATATCTTCTTTAACACACCGCATTCAAGATCTCATGGACCTAAATCTCTACAACAACCAAATTCGATTATTTGGAAAAAATGAACCTCTAATCCAATGTTATGAACTTCTAAAAATTTTTTATGGAGATTCAGTTGATCTTTCATTTATTTTTCCTAATTTTTTGTGCGTTTTTATCTTCCCTTTCCCCTCTACATGAAACATTCAAACTCTATTTTGGAAAATATCAAGTGACGCTGAAAGGGAGATCTTCCCATGCTAATTTATCTTCTTTTTCCCATTATAATGTATCATCCCATCCCATTTATCATCTATTTTTTATCATCACCAAAGATTTAATTATTCCATGAAGAAACTATAAGATTTTTAGGAGAAATTTACCTCACATAAAATGTATAATAAATTGATAATTTTGGTTCTTTTGTTTTGTTTATCAAATATTATATTTTTAGTGACCACTTGGTTGTATGATTTGATTTTATGAATAATTATTAATATAAAATAAGATATTTTATTGTGTTTTTTAAACATTTTATTGGAGAATAAAATATTCAAATTTGATGAATAAATTATAATGATGATGGTTTAGAAATCCATTTATGAAAAAAAATTAATGGTTTTTTGATGATCCCTAGAGATATTAATTTATAAAATATAATGTTATTATGTATCTAAAATAATTATGACCAAAATGTTTATAATATTAATATGTTATCAATTGTTGGGGAGGATGACACAAATTATCCAATAAATATATAGAACATTAAATATTTCAAAAAAATGAAATAATTATAATATTTTACATTTAAATAAAATTAAAACTAAAACATATATATTTATTGGGTTGACAATATGATCATGTTGAATTGTTCCTAAAATAATAAACAACCATCATTATGAGTTAATGAAGGATAAACAAATTTATATATCCAAAAATTTAATATATTTTTCATTATCATATCAAAACATTGATTGGTATATTTTTTTAATTTTCTAACCCGAGAACATGATATTGGAATGATTGAAGAATAATAATATAGATATGTGTTTTATTTATTTAGGTAAACTAATTATTTTACTTAAGAATAAAATATATTACCTCATCCTCATACAAATTTGTATAAATTAAATTAAAAATATATCGTTCATTTTTATTGGTTTTATTAGTGATTGAAATTTTAAAATTGATTTCCATAGACTTGATTATTAAATATAACAATTTAAAATGACCTGCGAAAAAGGTTCTCAAAAAACTATTTTTTAGAATAAGATAAAACCATGCATCATCCATTTTTAATAATTGTCATAATATGATGGCATAAAAAAAATTTGGTTATATTTTAACCAAATGATAAATTCCAATATGAAATATTTCATAATTTTTCAAATTCAATAACCATAATCGATGGGATTACATTGTTTCAAACATTGTGAAAGAATAATCAAGAATAATTATTTTTTATATATGCTTTTATTGTGAAATCTATTATGTATAACCTAATATGTATCTAATTGTGTACATCTATATGTTTCCTATTAAAATTTATTGTTATAGGGATTACATCAACTCCCTGGATGAATCCATTTAACAAAATGTTTTATTAAATGTGACATTTTATAATAATTAAAATAAGTCTTATAATACATTTAATTCGTGTAATATATATTCATTATGTTCTCTAAAAATTAATTGATGTAAACAAAATTTATCTAATATGATAACTATATGTGTATATATAATAAATATCCATGTAGGAATGTAATGTCATATTTTATGTGTATATATTTTATTATGAAGACCACTAAATCGAATATGATGGATATAGATTGAAAATTGATAGATTTTAATCATATGTAATAAAATAATGTGGATGGGTTAAAAGAGTTCATCATGTTTTCAATGTATCAGAAATATAACCCTTCCCAAATACCTTTTTATTTGTATAATTTATTATCATTCAAGACTAATTAGTCGAGTTGAGTTCTAAGAACTCTTATTCTCTTATAGAATAGTTCTATGTTAGAAATCATTCACTAAAGATATTTCTGAAATGAATGAGACTTGTCACTAGGATAACACTATGTTTTACGGATCACCTTATATGATTTTATGTTTGAACAATGATGAAGACTATACCAAGGATATGATTGTGGGTTAGAATGGTGATGAATGTCATATTCAATAAATGAAAATGATATTGAAATATAAATTTCCAAAAAAATTAAAACTAATATTGAGAAAAATGTGAAGGGAATTTACATTATTTTATGCTACTTTCATTAAATATACAACATTTTAAACCATAACAAATCTATATAATGTAAAATCATGCAATAATGGGAGTGATAAAAACATTATTTAACAATATTATCTCTTTAATGATATGGTACTACTATTTAATGAGGTTATTTTCCTAACATATGATATTAAAATAATCGTAAATTCAATGTGTATGATCTTTGAAATACCACATGCCTTTCCAATTAATTTTATTCTACCTGTCATGAACGATGAATCACAGAAAGACACCTAATGTGTGGTGAATCTCAATATAATATAGAATAATCTTTTCCATCAAAAGATGTGTGGTTTTATATAATTATTTCAAGAATTAGGTCCCAATATAAATGTTAGGAGAATATATGGAGATTTAAATGGAGGCCTCTTATAATGAATTAATATAGAAAAAACAGGACCAAATCGATGCTCTTTAGTGAAAGAAAATGATAAAAATATTGTGAATTTAGAAATAAGATGAGAAACGTTAGTCTTGAAGTATATACCGAAGAAGTGTGTCCTTTTGGTTTACAAATAACCACTCATTGTGCATGTATGATTATGTTTTTAAATTATAACATACCATCATGGATATTCATGATGATAAAATACATTAAATTGTCTATGATTATATCATGATCCAAAAAATCAAGAAATCATTTCAATGATTACATGGTTCTATTGAATGGCGATTTAAGATTAATATTATATCCATGTGTAATGTTTCATGATGCATAATAAAATTAAAATTTCATAATGAAAAACATATTTTCTGGGAATATAAATGAATTTGATTATTGTGGATATTTATATGGATATAACATTAAAATAACTCAAGTGTGACTTAATTACAAACATTGTATATAATAATATAGGATGAAACATTTATCAAAAGTTGGATTTCTAGGAAATCATTTATTTCTAACCAAATTACATAAAAACTCATCTTGGACAACATGATTTAATTGAAATATTCAATACGTTATAACCCCAACTCCACAAATAGGTGCTCTACAGCTTGATAATGTATGTGATATGGCCATAACTTTTTTTAAACATTTTCCAAAAAAATATATGAAATATTCTCAGAAAAAATGGTATGTGGCATTTTTTTACCAAACTATAATTTTTTGTATTTGAATAATATTTTGACATCATGAATATGGAAAAAATTTATGTGAGAGTGTTATTGTAACCATAGTAAATGAAACTCAAAAAATCAATAAATTAATGATAGTATGGACAATATTGATATTCAGAAAATTGAAGATTAATTTCTAGTGAAAGGTGGGAGATCAACTTTTTTTACTCCAACTACTTACAGTCTAGTACGTAAAGTGACATATCGATTTTTTAAAAATCTTGATTGATGTAAAGGTTCTATATGTGTTTTCAAAAAATATAAAGAATTTCAGGTCAATAAATGATTTAATGATAACGATATTAAACTCAAATGACATCAATTATTTGATATAATTCTAATTCCAATAACATTTCATTTAATTTTTCTTCATAATGTACATCAAGAATTAACCCAGCATTATGTTTTTTCAATTTTAAATAATTTTAATTTATAGAACAAAAAAATTTCAATCTATGGAACATGAAATTATAGTCATCATATATGAATTATAGATTTTATTCCCAATGTAGCTCTTTTATATGGTGTATCATTTAATTTTTGATATGTTTAGAGATATATAGTAATTTATTCCCTTACATTATTGATGGATGTACCACAGTTAACCATATAAGAATATTTTGAAAGGATATTTCAAATATAGAACTTATTTATATGGTTTTATAATACATTAATATATATATATATAGGTAGTCATAGAATTATATACTGGATACATATACAATATTTGATGAATTGTTCTTCCAAAATATCGACACATTGTGAAACATATGGGTGATGTAATTTCAAGATTAGATATGGCCAAAATTAATATTACTGATAATGAGTAGGCTCATATTTACATTTTACAAAATAGTGTATAGGTTTTTCCATATATTTTAACCAATAATGCAATTTTGAGCAATTTCTACCAATAAAGGATTAAAATCTAGATTCCAATTTAACATAATCGCCAGTTTATAAAATGGTTTTGGCAGCATAATTTTTAGGAGTCAATTGAAATACTGAATCAAATTTTAGAATGAATATGCAGTTAGATATAGGACCAGGTGTAGGAATATGATCTTATAAATTTTATGTAATTAATTATTAAATTCTTTATAAAAATTAATCAGAAAAACGAATAACAATAAATATAGAGGATTTATACTTATGGATAAATCAATGAATGAAAATGGTATTAAGGAAGTAAATAAAAATTATATGAATATGTTATCCATTGAATAAATTAATAAATATTAGAGAAATATTATATAATATTCGGCGTTTTCCTTTTTAAATGCAAGTGGGATGATAATCAAAGTGTAATTAACATTGATGAATCAATATTTTTGAAAGTGGATATTAGAATGGAATTATACAAGGATGAACAAATAATAATGGAATCATAGGTATTACACGTAGTCTATGTCATTAAACCAAAAAAAAACTATTAATTTATTCTTTTATGAGCCAACAACATCAGTGGTGATGATAGAGGTGACTTGAAGTTGGAAATCTGTCAGATCAAATCGAGGTAAGTGACTGAATTATGCAGCTCGAGGTGGCTCTTTGTTCAACCCAAATGATGCGGTTGGCATGTGGTCTAAAACCAGTTTTATGACTCTGAAATTTGAATTGGCAGTTGGTGGCGTGGAGCATTGGTTTTGAAGAAGTGGGATGTCATGTTATTCTCTTGATATTAGAATGTGGTGTGTCATTGTATTATGGAGTCTTTTCTGTCTTGTGATGTATGGTTACCATTTACCCTTAATGTGGCTATTAAAAAATATCAAAAAAAATATATTTGGGGGAGAACATAATGATGATTACTGGATACTTAATAGATCGGTCATATCCCTTCAAATACTATTGAAAAATAAGAGAGTTCAGTATTCATGATATATCCATTTTTTAAATATTGATTTTGTTACCTTATATTTTTATATGTTCACTACATCATATATTTAATATAAATTTATTATTCAAAAAACATCTATAGATAATGAATAACGCACATGTTAATGCTCCCAACCATGTGGAATAATATGTTTCTCGGCATGGTGATACTCTTAATGCAGAGGAAAAAACGTTTTCCCACATTTTAATTATACCAATCCTGAGGAACTACATATTGATGATGTTTACAATGAGAAAACAATATATGATTAACTACATATGTCATAGTAATAATTCTAATGTCTTAATTTGATGCTATTATGACAAATTATTCAAGATAGATATAAAGTCATCATTGTTGAGGTTGTTTTGAATGCACATTACAGTCCTATTAACACAGAATATTTTATTTTCAATAGGTACATCGGGGAAAACACTCGGTGGAATATATTTATTGATTTTGCTACCAAGAAAAATATTGTTTAATTTTTTTAATGCACAAAATATTTAACATAATTGGGAAGAGTTAGATATTCATTCTTTATTTTACTAAAAAATAAAATAACGATTCCTTGATTTATATAACATTAAACCACGAAGAGTTCATTTAAAAAAGAATTTTGTTTACATTTTTTAATTAAGGGACTCCATAAAAGATCATAAAAGATTTAGTATAATTATTATGAATAATTATCTCAGGGATCATGAAGGGAAATTAAAATTGCAGCAATGATATATGTATGATCACATGATAAACTATGAGATATGGAACACCTTTGTATTTCATTTTGGGGAGGAATATTTTAATGTAAATTTTCATTGGAAATACATTACATGACACAATGTTTAATACTTAAATTGATTGAAAAATGTTAAATTATGAAAAAATTACTAAGTGATAAAAATATAAGAATGTGCATCAAAACCAATATACCCCTGCTATAGAGAAATGATGGCATATGTTTCACATTAAAGAAAATGTGTGTATTTTTAATGTAAACTAATTATTTACTATTTCATTAAATGATAACACAATTATGCCACCTTATTTATATAAGGACCTGGCCTTAAACATTACATAATATTTAATTAAATGAATAATTCACATTGAGGATCTTTTCAGGTTTATAGTTGTAGAGAATTAGGACAAGACTATTACATCTCAAAAGATTACAAAGGAAGACATATCTACATAGTTTCTATTTTTTTCATAAAATAAAAATTCCTAAAAAAGAGTCATGTCGAGTTCCGTGTTTTAGATAGCATGACTTTTCCTTGATCCCATCCTTGACCTTATTCATCTTTATGTCCTATGAAAAATTTCAAAACGTGGGATGAGCATAAAAAGCTCAGTAAGGGTTATAAAACAAAGAATAAAAACATTTGTTCATAAATTCATACAAAACATGAACTCTTTTACTTACATCATGAAATCATAAGATTTATGGAAGACATATAAAATCATAAATCCTAATGGTAACTTGTGGCATCCATACCATACTAATATTGTAGCTATCACAACTATATAGGTAGTTACTTTGGAATACCCATCACAGTATATTCCATAAATATCTTAGGAGAAACATTCATGATTACCTACATCATGTTACCCAAGGCGTTGGAGAGCTATCTCGGGATCACCTTCCCTAGGTTTACCACAGAACCACTTGTATATGTAAATAATTCCCAAGAACCATAACATGATCATAACACATAACATAAGCATAAAGGAAAGATAACATTTCCACATTTCAATAATAAAATATAATTTAAGGATATTGAAATAATAAATCCATTCTCTAAATCATTTTCAATACCAAAATACATAAAAATAGTATATGTTATTTATTTTTCCTTTTAAAAAAACATTTCGGCCTGTTAAGGAAGCCAAAGATCAAATAATACTTACGGCGGCGAAAATGTCATTGTCACCGCTTGTGTTAAAAAAACATTCCTTTTTGTCATTTAGTAATACACTTCATATAAAAATATTCCCTTTGACTAAAATGAAAAGTAAAAAGGGGTTTATACACCGTATAAAATAAAGACTCGTATAAAACATAAAATGCCTCAATGAAAGGAGATTGAGAAGAAGTCCCTTACCTCACGTCTGACTTGACTTGATCTTTCCTTAATCTCCAGAATAATAAACTAAATTTAATTTATTATTGCTTAAAAACCATTTTCAGGTTTATTATTTATTTTATATCACTTATTACCATGTTTTAAACATTATGCAATCATTTAATTTAATAACGTTCATTTTGCCGATATTTGGTACTTGAGTAAAAATGAACAACTTATATTTACAAGTTGTCCATGTGGTCAAAGGTTCACTATATCCAGAATTATATTAATGATTTGGATATAATATATATTATATATATATAGAATATACATGTTATTATAATAGTACATAACATTTAGATGTAAGAAATGAAATTCACATTTCATGGAGATGGTAAGCCGTACGTACACATGAATGCTATTTTCATTTCTATTTCTTATTTAATGGAATTTAGATATAATGATACATAGTTAAATTATAATCAATGTATAATATCATATATAAAATCATTAACACTATCCTTTATACATCCCAAATAGGGCATTAACGAGTCACATCACTTTAAGGGGGCGACCGTCCGCACTTCCTCAAATTTGATTATCGTATTTACCCACTATGGAAACCATAAAGGATTGATATAATTGGGAAGTTCATAAGCATAATGAAATCATAAACATAATATATATCATATATATAAATACAGTTCCATCACAATGGCCACCATGAGAGGTGGTAAGATGTAATTGTTCAATCATCATTTCGTGAGGCGTTAGTTTTCCATCCATAGAAACATTATGTTCTTCATCCATTAGATGGAGGTGTGTGTAAGTGTAGTTAGAATCCTTATTATAAAAAAATCCTAGTATATTAAGGATACTGTTTTTGTTACAATAGAAATGAAATAAAAAAGTGTTTAGGATTTGGAGAAGTAAAATAAAAGAAAACAATTTAAGAGAAACAGTTACCTTTAATTTTGGTAGCTCCCTTTGGTTTGAACCAAAGGACTTCTCGAAGTGCCTTCTGCCTAATTTAAGGCTTCTAAGAGGAGGATAGTTAGGCAGGGAGCCTAATTGGGAAGAGGTTGGATGAGAAAAATGACTTGAGAGGTGTGAGTAATTTGTTAGAAGTTGTCTCCTTTTATAAGGGGGAGGAGGGGCTCTTTAGGAAAGCGTGAACCTATTATTTTATAATATAATGATATTCGGTTTCTAATGGTCCACAAATCAATATAGTAGAAGATAATATGAGTCGTGGACTAAATAAAATCATCCAATCAGAATTGGACATGTTTTGGATAATATTTTAACCATTATAATCTTATTTATTTGAATGATTTATTAATGATGTAAATACTGCATCATTATTATGTCATAAATAATTTAATTTATTTGTTGTCTAAAAATTATAAAAAAAACAAGATATAAGAAATATTTTTATATTTCCAAATAATATTTATTGTCGAAAATATGACTTATATAAAAACATATAAAAATTAATTTCTAAAAGATTATTGTTTATGTCATTTTGGCCTTTACATTAAATTAATTAATCTAAATTGTCATTATCACGTAAAAGTGGATCAAAGGGGTCCCAAAATAGACCCAAAGATGCCCATGGACGTTAATGACTCAAACAATAAGGTTAGGACAAGTATTAATGCAATTTTGAATTATTGTAATATTCGTTTAACCTTGAATTACCCTATTTAACTTTAACTATGGTAAATAAAAGTCAAAAGTTACTATTCACCAAAAAAATTTCATCTTAATGAAGCAAATTTTACTTATTTATAACAAAAATATATGTTGGATTTTTTAAATTCTATTCAATGAAGTGGTAAAATTTCATTTAAATGAAAAGTCTATTTTTTTAACTACCACTAAGTGGTGTCACTATTCATCAAAAATTGAAGTTTTTTAAGAAAAATAACAAAAATTCAGCCTAATAATTATTTGATATTCTGAATTAAAAATTTATGTGTATTTTTGAAACATCAAAACATATATGTGGCATTAATTAAATTAAAAATTAATTCCCATTGTTAAAACAAATGTCGTGTTTTTAAGAAACAATAACTATCAAAAGATTGATACTTGTTTTTGTCCAATTTCAATGTGAAATTATTTACAATGATAAAAATTGGATCAAATGGTAAAAATATATTTAAATTTATCTTTAAATCCAATTAAAAAGATAATCTAACCATATAAATTAATTAGATTAAAAGTCACTTTTGAATTAAAATACAATATTTTTCATTGTTAATTAAAAAATGAACATTATCAAAAAAATAAGAAAAAAATTACCCAAAGTAAAATTTTATGTCCCTATTCTAATGAAGGATTATAACTGGTCAATTAGAACATATAAAGATGACCAATACTTTATTTAATGAGGGTTCACCATTAAAAAGGCATTAAGTCGGCCTTTTAATGTAAATTAGTCTTAAAATTAAATTCATTCCCATTTTAAGCCTCTAACTTTTTTTAGATAAAAGTAAATACATCAAAAAAATGTATAATCATATTGTATTTAGTTTCATTCATTCCCACAACTACAATGGATAGGAGTTAACTACCATGTAAATTAATAATATTATATTATTAGTGTGCAATGTAATATTCCAGTGAAACCTGTTGTTGTGTATCGGGTACGCTATCGAACATAGCAACCCTTTTAAAGTAAAATTAATATTTAATTCCCTAATATTAATAAATATGAAATATGTCTTATTATTCATTTACTTGGGTTGTTACATCCTTGCCCCTTTTGGAAATTTCTACCTCACAATTTTTATTCACTTATCAAAATAAGTGGTTGTATTTATCCCTCATAGCATTTTCAGATTCCCACGTTGCCTCTTCAACCAAATGGGTTTTCCATAAAACCATTACCAGGTGAATTAACTTTTTCTACAACACTTGCTCCCTATGGTCAAGAATTTGGACTGTTTGTTCTTCGTAATAAACATTCTCTTCCAACTGAACTACCTCTGGGACCAAAACATGAGATGGATCTAGCATATACTTTCTTAGCATCGAAACATGAGAAACATAGTGTACCTGGGATAAACATGGAGGTAAAGCCACTCTAAATGAAACTAATCCCACTTTCTCTAGAATTTAATAAGGTCTAATAAACCTCGGACTCAACTTTCCCTTCTTACCAAAACGCATCACACTTTTCCATGGAGAAACTTTGAGAAAGACATGATCACCAACCTCAAATGAAATATCCTTCCTCCGGTTATCTGCATAACATTTCTTCCTGCTCTGAGCTATTCTCGTGTACTTCTGAATCAACTGAAGTTTCTCTAACTTCTCTTCTACCAATTCTGGTCCCATCAGTTTCCTTTCACCTATTTTATCCCAAAAGCTGGAGTTCGACATTGTTTTCCTATAATGCCTCAAATGGAGCCATCTTAAAACTGGGATGAAAACTATTATTATAAGAAAATTCAACAGAAGAAAGATGTTGGTCCCAACTTCCCTGATAATCCATCGAGCAAGCACGTAACATATCCTTCATTGTCTGAATTGTTCATTCTGACTGCCCATCTGATTGAGGATGAAAAGCTGAACTAAACTTTAATTCAGTACCCAATGACTTTTGAAGGCCTTTCCAAAAGTTAGAAGTGAACATGGGATCATGATCAGATACAATGGAGAGGGGAAATCTATGAAACCTGACTATCTCTTTAACAAAAAATAGAACAAGTTTATCTAGAGACCATGTATCTCTAATAGGAAAGAATTGAGCAGATTTTGTCAATTGGTCAACTATAATCCATATTGCATTATTACCTCGAGATTTCTTTGGTAATCCCACAACAAAGTCCACAGATATATTTTTCCATTTCCACTCTGGCACCGGTAGAGGCTGAAACATTCCTTTCGGTAACTGCCACTCTACTTTAACCTACTGACAAGTCAAACACTTCATAGTAAAATCATCAATATCTCTTCTCATTCCATCCCAGCTGTAATACATCTGAAGATCTCGATACATCTTAGTACTGTCAGGATGAACTAAAAAGGGAGAACTATGACCTTCACATAACTAATCATTATTCAACTGTGAATCACAAGGCCAATTTAATCTCTTTCAAAATATCAAAATACAATCATTATCAACATTAAAATCATGTAACTTACCCTTATGAACTAACACAACATTTTTCTGCAACTCACTGTCTTCCTTTTTTCCTTTCTTAATTCTGTCTGATAGAGATGATTTCATTGGAACCTGAAAAAAAAAACAGAACAATTTCCTACAACAACAACTTCTATGACAATGTTAATCAAATCAAAAACCAAGGATGTCGTTCCAAATATAGAATGGCTAATGAGACATTACATTTTCGACTCAAAGCATTGGCCACATTATTTTCTTTTCCCAGATGGTAATGGATCGTGCAATCATAATCCTTGATTAATTCCAACCATCTCTTATATCTCAAGTTCAATTCTTTCTGAGTGAATATATACTTCAAACTTTTGTGATCAGTATATATTTCACACTTCAATCCATACAAATGATGCCTTTAAATTTTTAAATAAAAATCAACAGCAGATAATTCCAAATCACGTGTAGGGTAATTTAACTCATGTGGTTTCAACTGATGGGAAGCAAAAGAAATTACCTGATCCTTTTTCATTAGGACAGAACCAAGTCCTTTCAATGAAGAATCATTCTAGATAACAAACTCACCATTTCTGGAAGGCAGTTCCAAAACTGGAGCATTCATGAATCTTCTTTTCAATTCATGAAAAAAATCACCACGTTCTTTTGTCCAAATGAACTTAACACCTTTTCGAGTTAACATATTCATTGGACTAGATTACTATGAATAATTTTTAACAATCATCCAATAATAACCATCAAAACCAAGAAAACTACGTATCTCATTTATATTTGGGGATCTTCGCCATTCTTCAACAACATTCATTTTAGTAGGATCAACAATTATGCCATTTTTTGAAACAATGTGACCATGGAAAGAAATTTGTTGTAACCAAAACTCACACTTGCTGAATTTCCGATTAAGTTTCTTTTATTTTAAGGTTTTCATGAAAACCCTTAAATGACTTTCATGATCCTATTTACTTTTGGAATAAACCAAAATATCATCAATGAACACAACCTCAAACTTATCAAAGAACTCACGGAAAATTCTATTAATAAGATTCATTAATACAGCAGGTGCATTGGTTAACCTAAAAGGCATAACTGCATATTCATAATGGCCATATCCAGTATGAAACGCAGTATTTGGAATGTTTTCTTCCTTTACATTCAACTGATGGTACCCCGACCTCAAGTCCATCTTCGAAAAATACTGATCTCCCTGGAGCTGATCAAATAAATCATCAATATGAGACAAAGGATACTTATTCCTAACAGTGATGTTATTCAATGCTCTATAATGAATGAAACGTTTCATTGAACAATATTTCTTTTTAACAAATAAGACAGGAGCACACCATGGTGACATGCTAGGTCAAATGGAACCTTTATCTAATAAATCCTACAATTTCTTCTTTAACACTAAAAGATCAATTTGAGCCATTCGATAAGGGGGTTTTGAAATTGTCTTAATATCAGGAACAACATCAACAGTAAATTCAACTCCCTGAAAAGGTATAATACTAGGAAACTTATCAAGAAAAACATCATGGTACTCATTTACCACTGGCACATCATTAATCTAAATAGTTCCATTGTTTTCAAAAATATGTGCAAGGTAACATTCTTTTCCATCTTTTACTAGTTTCTTAGCTTCCTGAAATTTTATCAACAGAAGGGGTTCATTTTTGTATAAAAACTGAAAATTATTCTAAAAAGAAACCTCTTTATCTCTGAAATCAATCTTAGCATGATAAACAGAAATCCAATCCATGCCCAAAAAAACATCAAACTCTATTGGAGGCAAAACAATAAGGTTTTTAGGTAAATTTTTTCCGTACATAAGGACATGAATGTTCTTATGTTTTCTATTTTTCTCAACATTTCTTCCAGGTGTTTTTACCGTATGTTTTGTATTCATATCTTGAGATGGAATTCAGAATTTACTATAAAACTTCCCATAAATGAAAGAGTGTGTAGACCTTGAATCAAACAACACATTGGAATAATATGAACAAACAAACAGTGTACCTGATACATCTTCATTTGATGGCCCAACATCTGCTGAAGTAGTTGCAAAGGATTTCACTACCCCTTTCTGCTTGTAGTCTGGATGCTTTCCTTCGGTTGAGTTCTTTGTTGGACACTCATTTGCATAATGACCCATTTGATTTCACTTAAAATATTTTACTGACTGTAAATAATATTTTTTCGTACCATTACCCTGATCTTTTTTAGTGCAATTACGAGCCTTATGTCCCATTTTACCACATCGGTAGCACATACCAGAATTTAAAAGACATTCCACAACGTGCTTTTTACCACAATTTTTACAAACTATAAACCTAAGTTTCTTACCATCGGAATTTTTTGAAGAGTTCTTCCCTTTCGCCATCCACCTCAACCTCTTATTATATTGTTTTTCAAAGAATTCCTGATAATCAGAAAACTCCATTTCCTCCTTCTCCAAACAACGTACAAGTTTTTCATAACTTTTTAAATCACGAAAAGCTATAGCCCTTCGATTATTTGGATTTAACCCTGAGTAAGAATTTTTGTTTTTAATATCAAGATCTTGTATGAAATTTTGAGCATACCTTTCCAGTCGAGTGAATTTTTTCTTCATAAGCATCCACTGAGTCATCCTCCTGCCTGAATTCCAGCAATAGTTTTTCCATCCTAAGACAAACAACCTTTGGGAAATATTTCTCAACAAACATACCTTTGAACTCATCCCAATAAAGATCATCAATATCCTCACTATCCCTGATATGTTTCACCATCGACCACCACAGATCAGATTCTACTTCAAAACGGTAAACAACAAGACTAACCTTTTTATGTTCTAAAATACCCATGACATTGAAAATCTTTTCCAGTGCTTCAATACACTAGTTAGCTAGCCCAGGGTCTAATGATACTTTGAATGATGGGGAATGTTGCCTCATGAAATTCTCCACTACTAACATGTTCCTATGTGGTTGATCTGGCTGATCTCAAACATGGATACCACCACCATTTATAGCCAAAGTCAACTGCACCATTGCTACAAAAAACTGTTCAGTTCCAATTCCGACCATCTCAGGTTACTGAATTGGAACGTTGTCTTCCTATTGATGTCATTCCAACGTAGCTTCCCTATTTACTATGCAAAAAACCATTCCGAACAATGAAATATCTTAGGCGAAGCTACACGGTAATCTGGAAATGCTATATGTTGTCATTATTAACATAAATTACTTTCAGGATATTACTTTAACAATACCCTAACATCAAAAATTATCTAAACCTCCCTTTGATACGAAATATAAGGACATGACAATAAACATTACATAATATTGAATTAAATGAATAATTCACATTGAGGGTATTTTCAGGTTTAGAGTTTTAGAGAATTAAGACATAACTATTACATCTCAAAATATTACAAGGTAGTCATATCTACGTAGTTTCCATTTTTTCAAAAAATAAAAACTCATAAAAAATATAGTCATGTCTAGTTATATGTTTTAGATAGCATAACTCTTCCTTGATCCCATCCTTGACCTTATTCAGCTTTATGTCCTGTGAAGACATTTCAAAACGTGGGATGAGCATAAAAAGCTCAGTAAGGGTTATAAAACAAATAATGAAAAAATTTGTTCATAAATACAAACAAAACATGAAATATTTTACTTACCTCATGAAATCATAAGATTTATTAAAGACACATAGAAATCATAAATCATAAAGGTAACTTAGGGCATCCATACCATACTTACATTGTAGCTATCATAGCTATATAGGGTGTTCCTTTGGAATACCTATCACAATATATTCCCTACATCTCTTAGGATAAACATTAATGTTTACCTCCATCACGTTACCCAATGCATTGGAGAGCTATATCAGGCTCACCTGCCCATGTTTTATCACGGAACCGTCCGTATACGTAAATAATTCCCAAGAACAATAACATGATCATAACACATAACATAAGTATAAAAGAAAGATAACATTTCCACATTGCAATAATAAAATATAATTTCTAGATATTGAAATAATTAATCCATTATAAAAATCATTTTCAATACCAAAATACATAAAATTATTATATGGTATTTATTTATCTTTTTAAAAAAACATTCCAGCTTGTTATGGAAGCCAAATATCAAATAATACTCGTGATGGCGGAATGGTTACTGTCACCGCTTGCGTTAAAAAACATTCCATTTTGTCGTTTAGTAAAACACTTAGTATAAAAATATTCCCTTTGAATAAGATGAAAATTAAAAAGGGGTTTATACACCATATAAAATAATGTCTTGTATAAAACAAAAAATTCTTCCATGAAAGGAGATTGTGACAAAGCCCCTTACCTCGCGTCTGACTTGACTCGATCATTCTTTAATCTCCAGAATAATAAAATAAAGTTAATTTCTACTTGATTAAAAATGTTTTACAAATTTATTATTCCTTTTATATCACTTATTTCAATGTTTTAAATATTATGCAATAATTTAAGTAAATAACGTTCATTTTGTCAATATTTGGTACTTGAGTAGAAATGAACAACTTATTTTTACAAGTTGTCCATGTGGTCAAAGGTTCATTATATCCAGAATGATATTAATGATTTGGATATCATATATATCATATATATCTATTATATACATGTTTTTTGAATAGTACATAACATTTAGAGGTATGAAATAAAATGCACTATTCATGGAGACGGTAAGCCGTACGTACTCATAAACGCTAATTTCATTTCTATTTATTATTTTAATTGAATTTAAACATAATTATACATGTTTATATTATAATAACAGTATAATATCATATATTATATCATTAAAACTATACATTATACATCCCACATAAGGCATTAACGATTCACATCACTTTAAGGGGGCGGTAGTCCACATTTCCTCAAATGAGATTATTGTATTTAACCAATATGGAAACCATAAAGTATTCGTATAATTAGGAAGTACAGAAGAATAATGAAATCATAAACATAATATATAACATATATAAATATAATTCCATCATAATGGCCACCATGAGAGGTGGTAAGTTGTAATTTAACAATCATCATTTCATGTGGCATTAGTTTGCCATCCACAGAAGCATTATGTTCTTCATCCATTAGATGGAGGTGTGTGTAAGTGTAATTAGAATCAATATTATAACAATATCAACGTATATTTAGGATATTGATGTTGTTATAAAAGAAAAGATATATAATAGAGTTTAGGGGTTGGAGATGTAAAATAAAAGAAAACAATTTAAGAGGAACCGTTACCTTTAATTTGGGTAACTCCCTTTGGTTTGAACCATATGAATTCTTGAGTGCCTTATGCCTAATATAAGGATTCTAAGAGGAGGATAAGGATGTAGGGAGCCTAATTGGGCAGTGGTTGGATTAGAAAAATGTCTTGAGAGGTGTGAGGAATTGGTTAGAAGTGGTCTCCGTTTATAATGGGGAGGAGGGGCTCTTTAGGAAAGTGTGAAACTATTATTTTATAATATAATGATATTCAGTTTCTAATGGTCAAAAAATCATTACAGTAGAAGATAAGATGATTCATGGTCGAAATAAAATCATACAATTAGAATTGTAAGTTTTTTGGATAATATTTTAATCATTTTAACCTTATTTATTTAAATGACATATTAATTAGGTAAATACTGCATCATTATTATGTCATGAATAATTTTATTAATTTGTTGTCTAAAAATTATAAAACAAATTCCATGGTATAGGAAAAAAATTTATATTTCCAAAGAATATTTATAATCAAAAATAAGACTTATATAACACCATATAAAAATTAATTACTTAAAGATTTTTGTTTAATATCATTTTGGATTTACTATAAATTAATTAATCTAAATTGCCATTATCACTTCCAAGTGGATCAAAGGGGTCCCAAAATAGACCCAAAGTTTCCCATGGTCGTTAATGACTCAAAAAAAGTTTAGGACAAGTGTTAAGGTAATTTTAAATTATTAAAATATTATTTTGAACTTGAATCACCCTATTTAACTTTAAAAGCTGTAAATAAAAGTCAAAAGTTACTATTGACCAAAAATTCTTTTCATATTAATGAACCACATTTTAATTCTTGATAACAACCATGTAGGTTGGATTTTTATAATTCAAATCACAGAAGTGGTAAAATTTCATTTAAATGAAAAAGTCAGTTTTTTTATCTACCACTAAGTGGCCCCACTATTCATCAAAAATTGATGTTTTTCAGAAAAATACCAAAAATTCATCCTTAGAATTATTTGATATTCCGAATTCAAAATTGATGTCTAATAATCAAAATTCAGAACATAGAAGTGGAATTAATTAATTTGAAAATTAATTCCCGTTGTTAAAACAAATAGCGTGTTTTTAAGAAACAATAATTATCAAAAGTTTGATACTTGTTTTTGTCCAATTTCAAAGTGAAATTATTTCCAATGACCCAAATTGGCTCAAATGGTAAAAATGTACATTAATTTCACTTTAAAAACAATAAAAAGATAATCTAACCATATAAATAAATTTCATTAAAAGGAACTTTTGAAATAAAATACAATATTTTTCACAATTCATTAAAAAATGAACTTTATCAGAAAAATTCCAAAAAAACTGCCCAAAGTAAAATTTGATTTCCCCATTATATTGATGGATAATATTTGGTAAATTATAACAAATAAAGATGAAAAAAACATGATTTAAAGAGGGTTCTCCATTAAAGTATGGTAAATTAGCCTTTTAATGTAAATTATGCTTAAAATTAGATTCATTCTCATTTTAAGCCTCTAACTTTTATTGGATAAAAGTAAATACATCTAAAAAAAATTTATAGTCATGTTGCAGTTAGTTTCTTTCATTCCCTCCACTACAATATCTAGGAGTTAAGTACCATTTAAAATAATAATATTATATTATTAGTGTGCAACATAAGATTCTAAATAAACCCATTGCCAATCAGGTACGCTATCAAACATAGCAACCCGTTTAAAGTAAAATTAATATTTAATTCACAAATATTAATAAATATGAAATATGTCTTATTCTTCATTTACATGGGATGTTACAGTTTATATATATAATGTTGATTCAAAATCTAAATCCAAATATATCCCATGTTATTTGTAATAGTAATAGTATCTTGAAAATAAAGATGGATTACTAATATATGAAAAAAACAATATTATATAAATTAAGTTAATGTATGAAGTAATAAACTAGTTATTAATTAAATATGTATTACATAAAAATGAATAATTAATTTAAAATATTTCCAACTTATTTAGTAATAAGTATCATCATCGATGGAACACATTGACTGAATACATTAAAAGGGTTGATGTGTCCTGAACAATATGGTTGTCTTAGCGGTGTGAGTTTTGGAGTGTCTCTCCAAACATGAATAATAAATTAAACAAACAAGTGGGTAAATATGAGAAAGTGTATGTGATTCCAACCATAAATAAAATTTTATATCGTGAAAAAAAATTGTTGTCTGTGTTTTCAGAGAATATTGTTGGATGGCATCAAAGTGGAGAAACATCCAATTTTAAACCACTGAATTTCAGTCCCCATGAATTGAGTAGATCATTTGCAATTAATGGATTCAGTTCAATAGGTAATCAATTTATCCATTATAATTTATATGAAATGTTAATAAAGTATTCAATAATACCATTCTTTTACTAATATTCTACATTTATAAAATAATTCTGATTTATATCTATAAGCACCCATAAATTTTCTTTTTGCGATGGTTATAGTTTACAATATCCCTTGAGATATTTTATAAAATAGAAAAAAACCAAAAGCACATGTTAGATAGGGGATTAACTTATCCCACAAGATGAGTGATGAGATGCATGTTACCCTTGATGATCTTGAAGTTCATACAGTGGAACAAGCTATTGGAATATTCATAGCATGTCTATATCATCATGTAAAGAAACAAGTAGTCCTTATGATATTCCATTCCAGTTTTTTTATGGAAACCCATTTAAATTTAGTGAAAAATGGGATGAACAATGTAATTTTACTTCTAACAGAGAAAAGTAAAGTTAAACTAAAAGTTAAATCGAAATAATATAAATGATCAACTTATTGATTAAATTAAATTCAGAAATAAACTTCACCCAAAAAAATAAATATATTTATTTAATAATATTACATATTAATATTGATATAATGTTCAATGATGTTGATACAAATTTTTTTTAAAAAAATATATATATGGAGAGGCCATTATGAAGATTGATTTTTTATAGAATGTAGATTCTTTCTTCATGCATTGATGTATTGTTGTCTCAATTGTAAATGTATACATGTTGTGTGTTTTTAGAATTTTATTTTACAATATATTATATATTATGATTGTTAAAATAATGTAATATTCATATTTATTTCAAATTTATATCTTAGTAATATTTTAAGGTAAAACCTTGTGAACAAAAATTTGGACTCATTAGCCCACAAATAACTTTTACACCAAAAGGCTAGTGAATGGAGAGTGATATTTAGTAATATTAATAAGATGGATTTGATGATTGGAAATAATCTTATATATGAAAAAATCATGTCAATACAAATGATTTAGGTGTAAAACAATATAATTTAATCATATTATGTCTGTTTTAATTCATTCATAACTTATTCATTTTAAATAAGAATCACTGGAACCACATTTCATTCATTTTGGATAATCTGGAAATTTGTTTTTTTGATTCAATTAATGGATTACTAACAAATAAATCTAATATAATGGTGTTTATCATTTTCTAATACACTACATGTGACATATTAGAATTAATATCAAGTTATACATTTTATAATATTATTTAATGAATATTTTTCTAGGATATTCCAATGATTATATATAAAAAAAATCATGGCATGAGGATATACTATGGGAATAATAAGATTATTGAATTCCAAAATTTGGTTATGTATTATGTTATATATAAATTGTTGTCATAATAAAAACATAATAAAAATAAACTACATATTTTTCTCAATGATTCTACTTTGTATGGAATAATAAAATCGAAAATATTATACTTATTAAATTTTAAAATTTTATCATAATATATAATATTCCATTAAAAAATAAGAATCTCTGAAGGTGTATTTCCAATTATCATTACAATATCATTTAAATTTTTTAATAATTTTTTTATATATATTTAACAGTACAATTAGGAATATTGAATGTACATATATTCACAAGATGAAATAGATTTTTAATAATCAGATGGTCCGGATACATAGTATTATAGTATATGATGGCATCATGAATCCATGAATTACATCTACTAAATCAGTCACTTTTATAATCATTTTATCAAGTTTTTTAGTTTATTACCTGCTTATTTTTTTCAAATACATGTTTAGTTATTTATCATATAGAGCCTGACGAAATAAAATCATCATGAATCAATTTCTTTTCCAATAGTTTTGTAACTATCATCATTATAATATTATTAGTGAAAATATAATTCAGGATGAAATCTTTATCTACGATGATTAAATTATGTAGTATTTATTTAATTTAAAGTGCTATTTTTTCTTTAACTGATATATTTAAATTTTTATTATTTGTATTAATTTGAAGAATAACTCATTGTTTGTCATTTAATTTAAATTTTCATTTTATTAAAAAACATGTGTAAGTAATTGAAAACCACATAAACAAACTCACATTGTACTGATAAATTAAGAAAATGATATTTATAAATAATATTTAATGTGTAGGAATCATCCTAAAATAAATATAACACATTTATCCACCATTATGACCCAATGTTCTAGTTTTAATTTAAGATTAAAATGTTTATTCAAAACATGTGTCACATACACAAATCATAGAAATGAACTCAACATTTATTTATAATTATCCATAATGATAAATAAATCATTTTGATGTATAAGAATCATTTGTTAGTCAATATGACACACATTGTGGACAATATGACTCCATTTGTTTTTTATTTGAAATTTACATTTTAGTTAAAAAGATATGTGAAATAATAAAAATAGATCAAACACATTCATATTGATTTTATACATTATGAAAGTGTTCCATTAAACATTTTTAATTTGTATTAATTAGTTGAACATTAATATGGCACCCGACTCAACTAAAATTTGGGGTTTTTTATTTTAAAAATGAAATTTTAGGTTAAAACATGCCACTACTGGAAAACATAGAAAATGATATTCTTTTTCATGATACTAATGGATAATGATCCTAAAATCATTTATAATGTGAAGTAATTATTCACATGTCAATATAATACACAATCTGACAGATATGACTCAAAGTCCATTTTCAATATTTAAAATGGATTTTTAGTTACGAACATGTGTCAGTAAATATAAATTTGGAAATGATACCCATAATTTCATAATAATTAAGGAAACCTATCTATATTTAAATTTTAATGTGTAAAAATTATCCCCATGTAATTATGACACACGGTGTATCTGGAAAGACATGCAGTGAAACTATTTAGTTTAAAATTTTAATTGTATATAACAAACCCATGTCAATACCTGAAAATATTTAAAACACTCTCTTGTTGTCATAATAAGTGATGAAAAGAAAAATTAAGTCATTTTTAAAATATTAGAATCAATTTTATCTAAATCTAGCTTACACTATTTATGGTATGACACAAAGTACAGGTTTTTATTTAAAATTCCTATTTTACTTCAAAACCCACCATACAAAATCAATTATAATGAAACACACTCATACTGTATTTATTTTTTAGGGAAGTGATCCACATGATATTTTTTTTGTTTAAGAATATCCACATATCAAATTGACAGAAGGTGTATCCTATATGATTCAATGTTTGTTTTCATTTAGAACTGAAAATTTATGTGAAAAGAATTATTACATAATACATACATAGAAGAAAACTACATATTGTATATATAATTTAGGAAAATTATCCACAAGTCATTTTTTACACACAATAATCCTTCACACATTAATATGGTATATTTTATGTCTTCAATGGCTAGAAATGAGTGTTTTTAAATTAAAATTTACATCTTAGTTGAAATAGTGATTCACTCACTTAAAATCTATAAAGGAAAATATTAATGAGATTAATACATTATTAAAATAACCCACTAGTAATTTTTGATGTGTTACAATCATTCAAATTTCAATTTGATTCAATATGGGACCCATGTTACTAAAAGGGCTTCTTTTTAGTTAAAAAATTAAATTTAGTTAAAAACAAGTGTCACTCACTAAAAAATAATAGAACATTCCTAAATTGTCATTATAACTTTTTAAAATGATCCTTAATTCATTTTTTATGTATAGGATTTTAATTATCTCAATTTGGCACACAGTGTGACCAGTGTCACTAAAAGCCATGTGTGTTCAATTTAAAAATCAAATTTAACATGAAAACATGTTTCAACCACTAAAATCCAATAAGGAAAACATAGATTATGTTGTTAATTTATTAAAAAAAAATATTTTGTTTTTACATGTAATAATTTACAAAACATAAATTTGATACAGGTTTTCCTAGAATGACTCAATGCACATGGTTTTATTAAAAATTTAAATTTTGGTTTAGAACACAAATAACATACTAAAAAATATGTATATGAGCCCACGTTTTCATTTCAATTTAGTAAAACTATCCATAAGTATGATTTGATATTTAGTAATAAATCATATAACAATATGAAACATGATGTGACCAGTATAGCTCAAACGGTGTGTTTTTGTTTAAAATTGAAATTCTAGATCGAAATATGTTGTATACCCAAAAATTGGGAACCCCATTTATATTTTTTAATAATTTATATCATTTATAGATAAGATATATGGGTTTTATAATAATTGTATACACATCCATTTAACATATAGTATGACCGACATGATTTGAAATGTGTGTTTCCATTTTAAAAATTTAGATTTTAGAGAAAGACATTGGTGTCTCACAGAAAACTAAGAAAAACTTCATTGATTGAGTTGATACTTCACGAAAATGGTTCATAAAATATTATTTATATATTGAAATCTATGTTACATAGTTCTAACATACTGTATGAAGTTAATGAAACAAAATGTATTTTTATTGATTAAAAAATATGTTTTAGCAAAAAAATTGTTTCAATCACAAAAATCCAAAAAAAACTCTCACATTATGGTGATATATTATTAAAATTATCAATAAATAGTTTTGTATTAGTAGGAGCAAGATGAACATCAAAATGACACATGGTGTGCCAGGTATGACTTCGATAACCAATTCATATTTTAAATTGTCATTTTAGTTGGAAACACACATCACAGGCTTAAAAACGATTAAATTTTCTAAAATTCCCATGATACATTTGTAAAATGAATTAAAAATAAATTTTGATGAGTAGGAATCAACAACCAATTAGTATGACACACAATGTTACCGACATGACTGGAAGTGTATGTCCTAATTATAAAACTAAAATTTTATCAAGTTTTTATTTAATATTCATGATTAATATATATTTTTATAGTATTACTAACATATGATGTTTTTTATATAGTTACACTATTTTTCTCAAGGTGTTGTGGGATTTTCAACAACATGAAGACATATCAAACTCTTTTGAGACGGGGTCTAGGACCAAAGACAATGAAACATTAATTTATTTTCTATTTGTTATCTTTTGTGATAAATTATAAATACTAATAAAAGTGTATAGGCTAATATTTGAAATGTTATTAATATATTAGATTATTCATTTTTTGGGATGTAAATTTAGTTGAAATTTAATTTTATATATACAACAATAGTGTTCGGTAATCATAGCAGCACAATGCAATTACATGAATTTTATCAATACAAGGAATAAATATGATAAAATTTTATTTAATGTGGGATATAAATTAGTGATAAAGTATCCCCTTTATCAGAAATAAAAAATGTATTAATAAATGAGTTCCTTTTTATTGATATTATATGATTGATAAAGGACCCCACTATCAAATCTTTTTTATGTTGATGAAGAGAACATTTATCAATGATTTACTAGGATTGAAACAGTTGGTCAGTTAATAAATTTCATTTCAACATCCAAAACTAATACATGAAACCAGATCCCAAAATAGCATCATATTTCATAAAAACAAAATCCCCAATACATGAAAACCAGAAACCATACCATAAAACTGTCCTTAAAACTGATACAATATAATAAAATTTAAACCATTAATAAATAAATTTATTTTTAAACAAAATCATATATTCCAAAGTGAAAACACTTAATCCCCTATATTATAAAACTACAGACATAATCCCATAAAAATAATTATTAAACTACAAACTAAACGTGATCCTAAGCCTTCATCTTATATTTAAAATAATCCTCCAAACCTTAAGACCCAATGCCTGCCTTTAAATGTAATTGGCTGGCTGAAATCCATTTTTTCCATTTTCTCATAGCCGGTTTATGGGTTAACGGTAACCATACAGACACTGATCCAACATTAAAACATGACTATGGAACTTGCCAACCAGAAAGAAAATCACAACAGCAGATTCAAATTTCAAAATAAAAAACCAAACCAACCATCACAGACATGATGAAGAAGGAATCATGATCAGTGAACCACCTCGAGCCATACCGCTAGCATCACCTCATAGATGTCTAAAACACCGGCGACCAACCACCAACCCTCACCGCAACATGAAATGTAATCGTATAATTGAAACTAAATGTTAATGTAAATAGATAAATATTACAAAAAATTAAACATAACCCAAAACTATAATCTAAATCCAAAACAACAAATACCCTGACCATAACCACAAACTTAAAACTATACCTATAACCAAAAACTATATTCTTAAATTATAATAAAAAAAATCACAAAAACATAAAACTAATCCAGAAACAATAAAAAAACCCCTAAACAAAAAATCCCTTTTTTTAGAACCCATAATCATAAAAACAATACATCTCAAACATAGATTTAATCACTAACCAACTCCCTAAACCTAACATGTGATTTTAACCATAAATCCTAACTACCAAAGTCAATATTTGATTCCATTTTAAGTGATTCTTATTCTATAATGAATATGATTCAATTAAATTTTGGTTTAATATTTAAGTTATTTTTGATTTTAATGTTTTTTATTTAAGATTAGTGGATCATTATTGAGTACTAGAGGATGTGATGTTTATAATTTACTGTGTTTATAAGCGATTGGTTTAACATGCACATTATGGACTAAATCTAGAAGTTTATATCTTTACATTTAAAATCTATGGGATTTTTTATTTTTCTTTAGGGTTATTGGTTTTGGTTTAGAATTTAATATGTAGTTTTAGTTGTACGTTTATAATTTGAGATATTTTTTGGGTTATAGTTTTAGTTTTATTGTTAAGGGTTAGAATATAATGTAATGGGAATTTTTGTTTAGGATTTTGGATTTAGGTTTTGGTTCATGTTTGGTATGTACTTTAAGGATTAAATTTAGTGTGTTAAGGTTTTATTTTTAAGTTATTATGTATTATGTGTTTTCTTTTTCTCTTATAGATTTTGATTATAAGTTATGAATTATTTGTAGTAATGCAATACAATTAGAATATTATTCAATGTTGTAGTTTCATATTTATTGTTAGGAGTTATGTGTTAGGATAAGGGTCATTCTGGTCTATTAATTATATTATAGTTTAGGGATTTTGTTTAGGTTTGTGTTAATGGATGAGGATTAAAATTTAACATAAAATATAATGAGAAGTTATAGAAAGGATCCAAAAACATTTCATGATTAGAAAAGTGGAGGTCTAAACCAATAACCTAAATCAAAAACTATAAATCCATTATAATTTAACACTTATCACATATCCTTAAACTAAGCCTATAAAGCTATCCTAAATTTAATACTTAACCTACTCATAAAACCTAATCTCAATCCTAAAACCAAAATCCTAGACACCAAATACTCTTGACCAAATCACTGAATGGATATGATTAAAACTAAACATATATAAAATACCAAAATTTAATCCTTAACATACATAAAAAATCTAATATCTATAATAAATATTATATCTAAAATATAAAAGTCCTTACAACTTAATTGGTAACCCAAAACCATAAAACAAAACCAATAAACAAAACTTATTTTAAATTTTATTCTTATAAAATAAAATAAATCGTAAATTATATAAATAAAACATTATTCTAATCTATAATAGTAAACGAAATCATAAACACATAATTCCCTTGAGCATAACCTCTTACCCCAATCCATATAATATTGAAAAAAAATCCTGAATTCTAAACCTATATCATACTCCCCGAACCATAACTCCTAAATTTTAATCTATAACCCACAACCTAAATTCAGAAAACAAAACCCATATATATTAAAACCTAAACCAAAACCTTAATCTAAACCAATAACCCAAATAAAAATTTAATACTGAACATAATCTGTAATCCTAACTACTTAATTATAAACCTAAACCCAAAATCTCATAGACCACAACACCTAACCACTAACCTTAACACTAAACCTATTTCCTAGAACTCAAATTAATATTAAATTGATCTCTTAAAGTTAATCCCTAACATATTACATAAATCAAAGACAACAAATCCCCTATTCCTAAGCTCCAAAATCCTAACCATAAAATTAATCCTATAAATCTTACATACATTTATCCCTAAAAATTAATACATAAACCTATTCCCATTATTATATATTAAATCCAAAAACATCAATTCCCCAAGACCATTACACTTAAACTATAGGTCAATGTAAATAATAAATTCTATTCCTATATCCAGAATAAATCATAAATTCCAATCGTATTACTCATAATAAAACACTAATTATTAACCTATATATCCAATAATACATATTAAATTAAAAAATTAAACATATTACGCAAACATAATCCCAATCCATAAACTTCAACAAAATTACTAACCACCTAATCCACTAGACCATAACACACAACCCATAGCCATGGAACTAAACTAATAACCAAAACCAAAATTAATTCTTATTCTATTCCCTACCCCAAATTCCAAAATTTAGTCCTCAATATAATTCATAAACTAAATCGCATTTATATATTGTAAATCACTAACAATAATTCCACTTAGACCTTAACACCTAACCCACTATCCCTAAATAAAATCCAAACACAATGTCCCAGGACATTAAAAATTAAAAAATAAACCTAAAAATAAATATATAATAAAAACTATAGGTTAAATTAAAATCCAATAACCACAAGCTAAAATGAGAATTCTAAACCTATAACACAAAATACAAATTAATTTAAAAACATATATAACCAAAACTATAATTTAAATACGAAACCAAAAACAATATCCCCAACCCCATAATATCTAAAATACATCCTAAATTATTAATACCTATGCCCCCATACCATAACACCTAACCGCAAACATAAAAGGTTAACTAAAGATGCAAACATAAATTAATACATAATCCAGTTAAAAAATTAAATCCTCAACCTACTCCCTAGTGCTAATCTCAATTATATATCTTAAACCCCAAAAACCAAATCCCCATAGACCATATCATCTAAACCTTAACAATAATAAAATAAATTATAGTCCTTAATATATAACCAAAATCGTAAAAACCTAATCCTATTGACATAAACACCTAACTCAGAAACATAAACTAAATAAACAACCCAAAAAAAGATTTAATCATCAACCAAATTTGTAATCCATAACACCTAATTCATAACCGTAAAACAAAATGTATAGCCTAGATCTAAATTTAATCATAATCATACCCCTATTATTAATCTGGATCGTAATAATTAAATAATAATTAAAATATAAATACCATAATAAGTAACCACCAACCATAAAACTAATCCATTAAACCTAACATAAATTTAAAAATCAATAACCAAGTCCCTAAATATGATCCTAGTGCGATATATTAAAGCCTAGAACACCAAACAACCTATTAATATACAATAAAACTATATCCCAAAATACATCATAAATTCAAAATACATTAACAACAAATCATTTGTAGGTATAAACCTGTAACTCATATGGTTCCTACATTCTAAATCTATATAAGAAAAAATAAATCTTAAACTCTAAACCTAAAACAATATCTAATATCTAAACATAATCACTAACATATGACAAAAATACTAAACATGTTATACCCTACACCTTAATGACCAATAGTAACATTACAAATTAATTGAAAAAATAATCATAAGATATTCCTTAATCGACTCACTAAATGTAACATGTAAATAAAATCCATAACCTACTCTCGAAACCTAATACCAATTCTATATCGTAGTTATAAATCATCAAATATTTATATGCCTAGACACCACACCCCTATCATTAAATCAAAACACAATCCAATTCCTCAATATATTAAATCCTAAAAATAATTTTATAACCCAAAATACATTATAAATAAGAAACGATGACATTATATACATCATAAATTCAAAAAACATTACTCAAACAACATAATTAATTCTAAACCTATATATCCCAAACTTTATCTTAAATTAGAAACCTAAACATATAACCCAAACCTCTTAATCACTAAAATAAAACTTAAATAACAAAACACTAATCTCATATGCCATTAAACATAACCTCTAACCATAGAACTAATCCAAAAAAACATTAATTAATCCATAATCTACACAGCAAAAAAATATGTAATCGTTGAACATAGACCCCCCAAATCCAACTTGGAAACCAATAAATTTACCTTTCTTACCTTGATACCAAAAAATGAGACATAATTTCAACCATCAAAAACATACATCAACAAATCGAAACATGGGATGAATTAAATATTAAAGGATCTTTTAGGATTATATTTTTAGTGAATTAGAACGAACTATTACATAACAATATCTATTTCTTTTATTTATTTGTATTTACATTATACTAATAATTTCTTTTTTTGATAGTAATTCTACATAATCATTAATCATAATCGTTAAACCATGTAAAAAAATTGAATTTTTTTAATGACCATAAAAAGATTGATAAGGTAATTATAAAATTAGAACAAAACCTATTTTCATTTTAAAAACCATAAAAACAAAAGAAAAGTTATTTCCATGAATATAATAATCTTTTATCTATAATATTAACATAAATACACAAGACATAAACATTACTACTCATATATTTTCCAAAAATACTTTATCAGAAGACATAAATAAGTAGTCCAACCGTGATAATTTATTTAGAAAAATGAGAATCCACGCAATTACTTTCAAAAGAATATCATTTTTACCCAAAAGGGAATAATTATTATGCTAAAATAAATGATTATTCTCTTAAATTATAGGAAAAATATTTCCTAGAAATCAAATTATTAGGTATTGAATGTTCATTAAGGAAAAATAGGACATCATTTTCATTCAACTACTATAAATACTTAATGCATTAGAGAGATATATTAGGTTCATTTATTATTCATTTATAATGGATCCACTCATTAATTATTTATCTTAGAATGTCCCATCCATGTATTTCAGTAGAACCACCCTTAATGGTTTATAATGTAACCACTCATCTACATAAAAAAACAAATAACCCCAACAAAATGATAAAACATGAAATATTTCATAATATATTATTTAAACCCATATAAAAAAAAACTGATATCTAAATATAAATTCAAATTTAAACACTTAATTAATTTGCTTAGATTAAAGGGATATATGGTTTATCATTGATGATATAAATAAACATTTTAACTTAATAAAAAAAATAATAAATTTGGAGTTTAGAAAAACATTTGATATCATTTTTTTTATAATATAAAATTCTTTTTTCTGTTATGTCAAAATGTTCTGTATAAAAAACATAAAAATATGTATTTTGAAAATATATGATTGAAAGAAAAAGTTTCATAAAATTTACAATATAAGTATTTAATGTCCTTATAAACACATAAAAATAATTATTTTTCATGTATGGTAACGTCAGAATATTTTGTAGATATAAATCATGAAGGCATTGAAAATGAGTTTTTAAAAGTAATTGTTCACTTACCTCAAGTATGACATGCCATATACATTATTTATCATCAATAATAATAATATTATGTTTACTAATTAATTAAATTAGATAAATTTTTATTCTTATTATTCCATTTTCTTTATTTGTTTCAATTTTATATGCAATTACATAATCAATTAAGATCACATTGGATGGTTTGGTGATAATCCACTCATATATGAAAAATAACTCTAGTATGGTGACTACGGTAAAAGTGTTGATTAGTCAATAATATCCAAGATAATAATAAAGACACAACTATAAATTATTTATAATAATTATAATTATTAAAACCAAACATGAATTATTGTTCTAATAAATTAATTATATTACAATCATGTAGACTGTAGGTCATACATATGCATGAGAAACATTCCAATTTTTTCTACGATCATGCAGGGTAAATAGTAATTATTATTGTAAATTTCTATATTGATAATTATATAATAAATATAATATTTAATATTTCAATAATATTATATATTACTTCCTTATGATGTTGTGATGACAAACAAATCACATCATTTTATAGAGATGGTATTCCACACATGCCCATAAACAACATTATTTTCCAAGGGAATGAAATGTAATAAATTAAGAAACATGTTATATTAATAGAATGATGAATAATTAATAATTATCATATATATATATATTAAATAAATTTTTACAACCAAATATGACTGACGGTGATAGAAATCAAATTACATCAGCTCGTAGGGTTGTAACCCTCCCTTAACTAAAACTATTGTTTTATTTTCCATTTAGTATAAGAGGATATGAAATTGGATTATTTATTTTATATAATAAAATCATAGAATATTTAATATAAATATTTTGTATTTTATCACCCATTAATAAAATTTTAATGTTGTGGTAGAAGAAAAATAATAATTCTTATTTAATAACTATACCTATTATTTGGAAAACCTCTTTAGATATATACGTAAATATTTCTTAAGATTTGTTTTATAGAAAAATTAAGGACTTTACGAAATACATAGTGAATTTTGGGGGTTATTTGGGTAGGTATTTTATAGAATAAATTTCTAAAATTTTGTGAGGAAGAGATAATAGGTGGTAATGTTTTATATTTCAGCAGAGCGGCAATCATAGAATTAAATATAGTATTAAATCAATATAAATTAATTTTTATTTAAAAATGTTTAAAATATGATATTTTTATAATATAGGATGGATATGGGTATGAATTATCACATAAAAATAATATTTGAAAAATTTGGATTATGTTTTTAACCTTATCTCTTTGTTTTAAACCACATGAAGCCATTCGAAAAATACAAGGATATTAGGGTTTTTATTATTATTTATGGGTGAAGAAAGTTACTATAAATGGATAAAATGCAAATATATGGAACTTTATTGATATGTTCAACCATATCACATTAATTTATTATAATATATATTTATTATGAATTTTAAATCATTTAATAAAATATTGTTTATTGTAAAATATAATAAATGGAAATTTTTAAACTACTCGTTTAATTTGATGTTGAAAAAAACATTATAATAAATTAATTTTAGTATCATAATTTTAATAAAACTAATTTTTATCATAAATAAATATAATTTTTTTGACATTAAACATCCCCCTAAAAAATTATTATAGGGTTTTTAAAATCATTCACATGTTTTTTCTATTACTTGAGCAAGCACTGTGTAGCCACTGCATGTGCATGTTATGTAAATATTTCATCGAAGACAAACCATAATTAAAAAAAAAATTAAATTCAATAAAATTATTTTTATTTATTAAATATATAAAATTAGTCACATCTATGTCATGAAAACTTATATAGTGTATTATATTGAACTTATTAGAATTTCTCAAGCACTACACAATAATATCATTAATTAACCTAATATAAAAATATAAATATCTATTATATTCATAATAATAATAAATAATAATTCATATTTATTTAAAAGTAATTTATATGAACTCCCCTAAACTAAATATTATCGAAGGAAATTGAATTTTTCTTTTATAGTGTTGTGAAATCACTTTGATGGCACTAAAAATGAATTTCTAGTTTATCAAGAAATAAATTACAAATCATATGTTTTGAATTATTTTTGTATTATATTTTACTTATTTTATCTAAATTATTTTCACACATGTTTAGTAGTGTATAAAATTATATTTAAGTCCTATTGATTTAAAAAATGACTACATATTTCATAAAAAATTGCATTTATACTATTCACAAAAAATTCATCTTCCATAGAATTATTTTGAAAATTATACGATGGATAAATTTTAATATCTGAATAAAATATAATTTCATATAATTCAATTCCTATATGTTAAAATAATTACATTTAATATTAAATTGTAAAACACAACAATAAATAATTTTTGTTGTTATGTGTTTTTATGTGCAAAAAATGAACATATACCAAATAATAATAATAAATTTTTTAAAATGTTATTAAGCTCTATTTTTCAGAGTAAATAATCCATTTCAAAAATTAATATTAAATTTACATCATATTTTTATTTTTAATGAAATGAAAATATAATTTTACAGAAAGGTAATTTTTTACAATTTAATGATAAAACTAAATTTTAATAAAATCCAAAAATGTCACCATAACATAATATTGAAATGATTATTTATTAAATATATACATTTTATAATATAATTATTTTTATTATTTAAAATATTTTATTATAATATTCACTAATAACAAATAAATAACTATCTTGTTTGAGGAAAAAGAATTTGTAGAATAAAATAACATTACTGAATGTTGAGGATTTTCTTCATTATAAATGACTAATAAATATTTACTAGTTAAAAAAATCATATATATTTTATATATTCATTATTACAATTGATAACTACTAATTCAACATCTAGCATACCACAATCATAATAATATTTTGGAATTCATTTATGCTTGATGTTGTCTAGAATTTATTCTATTGAAAAAATTCTTATTTTTCAAATATATGGGATTTAAAACATAACCCATAAATTAAATCCTCATAATACTCCCTTTACTTGATCACAATGATAAAACATAATCCATAAACACCAAATACCCCTTAACCTTAACATATAACCCAAAATAATAAAACAAAAACCAATAACTCACACTATATCATAAATTGTATTTGGTTAACTGAAACTATATCATAAAATCTAAAACAATAAACCAAAATTCATCTAATTTTATAAATATAATCTCATAACCATATACTATACATAATCCCTAAATCAGAACATACTAAAACAAATACTAAAACCCAAACTACATCTTATATTCTTATCTTAATCCAATAACCAAAACCTAGATCTAATGTGTAACCCCCTATAATGTAAAACAAAACCTATATCCAGAATAAAATATCAACATATAAACATATAACAAAACATTCAAATTCATTTAGATAAATCAAACATATACCATACATCCAAATCACTACATATCTAATAACCTACTCATAAATTGTATTCATATAACCAACTACACTCATCTTAACTCCAAAATTTTAATTCTTGACCTGCAACCTAAATCCCAAACACCCAATCATTTATAGGCCCTAATACCCAACCACAAACCTTAATCAAATCCTATAACAAAATCAAAAATTTAATCCTTAACCTACACTATAATCCTTAATAGATAAATATAAATCATAAACACCAAATCCCCTAGACAGTAACAACTAATTCTTGTCCTTAAATATTTATGGTTAATGCAAACCTAAATTTTATCACCAACCTAATCCCTAACATATAATTTAAATATGAAACACCAAATCCCATAGGACATAACCCAAAACCCCAATCCATAACACTAATCATAATACCCTAACCTAAATTTAATCTTCAACCTACTCCATAAACCAAATACTAATCCAACAACGTAAATATGAATCCCCAAATATAATGAATTAGATTATCCAAAGTAATATTGAATTTATATAAAAAAAAAATTATGATAAAAAAATTTGAAATTCATTCATTTCGAGTTTATGATGAACCTCTCAATTGAGTGTCGAATAAAGTTTCATTTATCACATTAATCAATAATTTTTTTTATAATCAACTATAATATCAAGATTAAATTTAGTTTTTACTATAAAAAAGGAAAAATAATGTGTTAACTAAAGTATAACTCCACAAAAACTGTTTAAAATTGGACATATCAAGTAATAATTGATTCTTTATCAAATAGAATGGGTATTTCCAAATATGAAGAATCATCATATAGGATTTATAGGTTCCAAAATATATAATCTTATGATATGAATAAATAGTTGAGTGACCATGATTTACATTTATTAAGCATCAAATTAGGGATCACATCTTGAATTTATAGGTTTTTCATTTTTAGTGAAATAAACATAATGTCCTATTATTTCAGTATAATCTAATTCAAGGAGAAAACAATGTACTAAAAACCCTTACCTATAAAAGTAATCATCCATCCATTGAATCCCTAATTGGGGAGGAGATAATTTTTTAAATCCTCCATCTTCCACATATAATCCATTATATGAATCACTCATAAAAATGATTTAATTGTTACTCTCTTTGATTTATTCCTCACCAATTTGGGTCTCTCCACATTGATAATAGGGCTCCATTTCTCAATATTCTCATATATTGAAAGAATCATCATGGTATTCACTGAAAATCCTAGATCTCCACACATTATCAACAGTTCTTACATTAGTCAAAATTTAACATTATGATTCTTTTGAGTAATATAATGTCATGACCTCTCCCCCGAGGTCTATTTTGTGACTACCCAAATCCTTCTTCTGATATTACAGACGTTGGTGACTAGTGCTGAGTAGGCATATCACACAAATGGGAGGCATTAGACTAAGTACCTCTGCATGCACAAACAACTCCAAACCAATGATGTTGGGAAGTAAATATCCAAGAAACTATGCATGAAAACCACTATCTATAATACAACCAGACTAAAAAAAGTGAAGTATAGGGTGGAAAAATGGGCCAATATACAATCCCTCCAAATGAAATAAAAAACACATGTAAAACTCTATGTCCCTGAAGCTTGTCCACCAATATCCCAACGTGAAGGGCTGGTGAAGGGTAGTTGACTGAAGCCATTGGAGTATTCCTTTTTAGTCTAATCTCACTAAGCACTACCTATTTGTGGCCCTCCCTAGAGTCCATCAAGTCTTCGAATTTTTGCACAAGGCATGACACGTGCGGGAAAATAATGTCCAAGGTTCGGTAAAATGATACTTAGAAGGAAACCCAAAAACCACAATGGTAAAGTATAATAGAAAAACCACAACGAATTGCGCAATCAGCTCCACATAGGTATATTCCAATACATATACCATGAACACCCAGATATAATAGTTTTAGACACTAATAATCTTAATGTCTCAACATCATAAGCAGAAATAGGATTGTCCTCAAAGGTTCGAAAGGTAACACATAAAACCAGTATAGAAAAGCTCCATTAGCTCAGCCATCCAGGATGGTACCCATCCAAGAGGTACACTTCATCAAGAACAACTCTACCATTCCTAATGGAACATGTGATATAACATTCTCCATCAGGAACATCGTACTATGTCAAGCTCCAGTTCCCAATCCTGCGCCCCATTCAAGTCTAAGGAAACCGAAGTGGGGAGGATCTCCCTAACAACTATAAATAGATGAGGGAGCCATACTCCTATCCATCTCATGAAGAGTATGTCACTCTTATATATAGTGGCATGCACCTCATTCCATTGGGGGAGCACTAAATCCTATCTAGGTAACATTATCATCAAGTGGATTAGCTGACTCATTGCTACTGTGATTGACACCCCGGAGAGATCAAAGTCCAATCAAGGACCTGCACCCTACCCAGTAGGTGAGTACTCCTCGGTTACATAAGGACACAAACCCTGGTAAAACATGGGAGTTTCAAATCTATCCTTCATGTGTTGAGTACTCTCACCCTAGTATTATAGGAGAGTACCAACTCCTATCGTATATAACCCGCACCATACCCAATAGGGGAGTACATAATATATTTTATCATGTGTAGAGGATGCGCATTGAAGATACATGGATTGAGGTCACGGTGGTTGTGAGCTACAAAAGACCTTCCTCCTGTGTAACACCCCAAGATTTCGTAGTGTGTTATTTCTTCAAAATAATTCAATAACTTAAACTACACGCAACATCGAGTTCAAGCGTACCATGACTTACCAAAAAAGTTGTTCAAAAGCGGTTATGAATAGTATTAACTAAATTTTAAAACATTATATAATCCTTATACTGTTAGAGTCCATATTATGAGTTTCTAAGACATGATTGAAGAACAAATTCATTTTTTTCAGATAAAAGAAGTAATTTTAAAAAAATGTAATTTTACCGCCTTTCAATGGAGAAGCCTTTTTAAATCCAATATTTGAAACTTTTATTTATTAAATTTGACAAAATGAACTTTTTCTTTAGAATCAGGACATAAGAATTTATTTTCAATAATGTTTTGGTGTTTTTCTGATAACTTTCATATTTGGGTGAATAGTGAAAAATACTATATTTTAACTGAAAATGACATTTTTAATCAAAATTAATTATATTGTTAAATTATACATTTTAATGGTTTGGAGGTATAAATAGATTATATTTTTACAATTTAATCCAATGATGGTCATTTTAAGTAATTTCTCGTTGAAATTGGACATAAACAAGTGTCAAAATTTTGATAGTTATTATTTCTTAAAAATACACCTTTTGGTTTCGAAAGCGGGAATCAATTTTAAATTAATAAATGAAACTTTCATGTTTTGAATTTGGTAAAATATACTTTATTTTTGGATTTGGAATAACAAAATTAGCTAGGGTTACATTTTGGTACTTTTCAGATAACTTTTATATTTTGATGAATAGTGATAATTACTAAATTTTATTTAAAAACAACTATTTTAATCGAAATAATTAATAGTGATAAATTATGAATTTGAGTGGGTTCAAATTATATTTAGAATATATTTTTACCATGTTATACAATGTGGGTCATTGAACATAATTTCACATTTAAAGCAAACATAAACAACTGTCAATCTTTTGATAGTTATTATTTCATAAAAACACCCTTCTTGTTTTAACAACGGGAATTAATTTTAAATTAATTTCTGCCACTTATGTGCATTGAATTTGGAAAAATGGATTCCATATTTGGAATCAGGATGTCCAATTTGTGTGAATCATTAACTTTTATTTTTAGACATTTGGAATAATTACTTCGGTAAATAATTTATTTACCATGGTTAAAGGGTAAATCCCATAAATAAGGGTTAAAAAATAATATTATTATAATCAAACAATTACACTAAAATGTGTCTTAATATTATTGGTTGATACATGTCCGACCATGGGCATATTTGGGTCGATTTTGGGACCCCATGGAGCCACTTGTAAGTGATAGGAACACTTTATTTTAATTAAGTTAAAATGAATACAAAAATGACACAAGCATATATCTTTTAGAAAAATAATTTTTACATAGGGTTATTTACGTTGGATATTAGACTATAAATATTCATTAGAAATATAAAAATATTACATACATAATGATATTTTATTTATAATTTTTAGACATTAAAATATATAATTTATTTATGACACAATGATGATGCAGGGATTACCATAATAGTGATCAATTAAAATAATTGATATTACAACTACCCAAATAAATATAAATTGAAACTTTTAAAGAATTAAACTACTTTTCTAGGATAATATGAAATATTAGGATTGATTTAATTTTCTTTTTTCGAAGTAATAATTCTGTTATGATTTTTACAAAAATCAACTATTGAATAGTGTCAAAATTGACATAAAATAGGTTTTAAAACAAATATTATATTATTAATTGATATTAAATTACTAAAAATCTATGTTTTGGCCAAGAGACTTATATCATGATAGGTTTATCCTTAATAGACCACTTGGGGCTCACATGGATGTATATAATATGTTTATTAACCATATAATATAAAAATACAAAAAGACATTGTAAAAGTGAAACTAATTAACTTAGAGTTAATACTTAAGGATAAGGTTAATATATTAACCCAAACCTGTCTAAATTATATTGGTTGAGTGTTTTTCAACCCATCCCCACCTTAAAATTTAAATAATCAACTTTGGAGCCATTATAAACCGAATATGAATTTATTATAAATTAATATTTCTAGCTTTTCCAAAGGTGCCCCTCACCCCTCTTATAAAAGGGAACTCCCCCTTCTCACTAATTCACACTTTGAAAGCCTTTTGGTTCGGCTATACCATGCCCAAATACACTCTCAACTTCCCTCAATACAACCTAGAGGCCTTATTTTGATCAGAAAGCCAACCTAAGGAGCCCTTTTGATCAAATCAAAAGGAAGAAACCGAAGAAGAAGAGGTTAACCTACCCCAAACCAAGGACAATTACATGGTAAGGTGTTTTAATCTCCCTCATTATTCCCATGAGATTCTTTCCATATGCGACTAATGAATTGGAGATGGCAGCAGTAGTCTTCACACTAAAGATGTGGCGACAATACTTGATGGGTGGGCAGTACATTGTCTACTTAGACCACAAGAGTCTCAGATATATCTTAACAAATAATGATTTGAATTTGAGACATCGACGTTGGAATGAGATCCTCTAGAGCAATTACATTGAGATAATCTATACTCTTAGGAAGGGGAACATAGTAACAGATGAACTCAGTATGAGGTCTTGTCTATAGCTACTGAGTGAGGCGACAGAGCAACTAGTCGTGCTGTAGATATTCCTCATGTATAGAGATGGACCATCATACCTATAGTCTATGACTACCACTCCCGCAATTCTACATCATGTTCATGATGAAAATCATAAGGAAAATGACTATGAGGACTGATGTGCTCATATATCCTTAGCCCATGCACCTGATGGTTATTATGAAGGTGTGGAGAACACCATCCTTTTTAGAGGACGCATAGTTGTACCAGCGGTGCTACGAGGGGATGTGCTGAGGGAGTTCCATACATCCTATTTAGTAGTACATAACAGTGTTGAAAAGATGTACCAGCACCTCTAACATCATTATTGGTGGCTAGGGATGAAGAAAGCTACAGAAGACTTTGTTTCTAAATGCCTCACTTTCCCGCAAGTGAATGCTGGGAACCAGTTACCAACAGGCTTGATCCAACCCCTCATGAAACTATATTGGAAGTGGGAAGGGATATCAATGGACATCATGCCGAGGTTACCATATACGTCCATAGGGAATGATACCATTTGGATAACCACTGAATGACTCACCAAGTCATTCCACTTCCTTTCTATTCGTTAGAATGGATTGATAGAGATATTGGGACATCTCTACATTCGGTAGGTCATGCAACTTCATGGGGTGCCTTTGATGATAGTCTAAGAACGTGATTCATGCTTCAAATACTAGTTTTGGAAGGGATTGTAGTTAGGTTTTGGGACTCAGATTCACATGAGCATAGATATTTACTTGCAGAAGGATGGTTAGAAAAAGGAGACCATTCCGACACTCGAGGACATGATTTTTGCTTTTGTCATCATTTTTGGCCATACATGGGAAGACAACCTACACATTGTGTAGTTCATGTAAAACATCATCTATAACTCAACAATTGTTAAGGCCCCTTTTGAGGTGTTGTATGGATGACCGTGCTGATCACCCTGGTGTTAGATGGATCCCAGATAGCCAACACTCGTTGGTCCAAAAATCATACCTGCAACCACTCAATAGGTGCTGGTTATCTGAGAGCAGATGAAGACTACACAGAGCTGAAAAAAGTCCATTGAAGATGAGAAACAACATCCACTAGAGTTCCAGGAGGGGTACCACATATTCTTGCGAGATTCCCCTAAATGGTGACTTTGGAGATTTGGACAAGGTTGAAAAATATCACTGACGTTTACTGGAACATTCTTAATACTCTAGAGGATTGTAGAGGTGGTGTACCACTTGGAACTTCCACCCCCATTTGGAAAGGGTGCACAACGTCTTAGATGTATCTCAACTGATGAGATATATGCATGACCCATATCATGTCATCAACAATGGGGAGCTAGTTATTGATGATGATGTGACTTTCGTGGAGTACCTGTTGGAGATAGATGATCGATTGGAGCAGATCCTTCGTGGACAGTCAATATCTCTAGTTTGTATTATATGGATGCAAGAGAATTGTGAGGAGTGAAAATGGGAGTGAGAGGCTCATATGTGTTCCTGATTTCCTTTATTTTTTATATAGACTTATTTGGAATTTAGGGATGTAATGCCCTTTGGTGGGGAGAATATAGAGACCCATATATTCGACGAATTTTTTAAAATTAATTTTCATTTTTATGTGTCCGTGAAAATTGATGTGTGTGATTCTAAGACCAAGTTTTCCTGGAATAAATTTCTGAACTTCTTTATTGTAAATTCAGTAAATGTGCATGCATAATTTTATATCTTTTAAACTATTACTCAGATTAAAAATATGAGGGCACTGTTGATTCTGCAGCACTGGGATTCCATTAATGTAGTCTTCAATTCTACCTTAGTAGGTTGGGAGAAAATGATAACTTCTGGAAATTTAAAATAATAATAAATAGCAATGTTATTTTATTTCTATTTTTCTTTTCCTCTAACAAATGAGTGTGGGTGGTGGGACTGATGACATTTCAAGCCATTAAATGGCTCTAATCTCCATGTTTTTGTAACTAAATATCCGGAATTTGGGAGGTTCATTAAATTGGATTTACCTCATTAATTCTTCATGTGTTACTCACTCTTCTTGTCTCCTTTTTATATAGAGCTTGGGGAGGGGAGTTTGCAATACTTCACCAAGCATCAAATGACTTGCAATTTACCGTGATGCCAAAAACTTGGATGATGAGACAAGGTTCAGCGAGAGATGATGTGCACCACCAAATCATGAACCTACAACAACGACGAAGGAGGTTCCCTTGATCATCAACAGTGAACATCTATATCAGGAAGGGGGTTAATGTTCATTAATATTCTCTCACGTCCTCTTTCGGAAAGAAATAATAAATGACGACCAACTGACTAATGGGTTTATCTGAATCTAGTCTAATAATGTGGGTGGTTGTTGCAGGGTCTTAATTTTAGGGGTTACTCTTCCTTTTTCCTGCTATTAATATTATTCATGATTAAAATTCTAATGCAGAGGGTCCGGGCCAAAACCAACAAGTCCCAGAACCTATGATAAAGATTTCCTTGGTGCATTATACATGGTAGAACAACGAACGCGTTGTCATGGGGGTTTCGAGGGCCATGAAATGATGACAACATCCCAATAGAGCCATAGACATGATAGAAAAGAATACCGGACCACCCGAGCTCATCCAGTGACACGTGAAAGGTCTTTCGGCATGGCACTGATGACCAGCGCTAGTGGCGGCGATGGAGATGGAGACTGCAGTCAGTACTCACCAGTCCGGCAGGACCACGACGCCTCTCGGTGCTGCGATGGTCGGACAGACGACCTTGAGCAGGCCGGCCACGGTGGAGGAGGCCATGCACGACCACACGCCTTTATGAAGAGTTGTGGATTCATAAAACAGTGGTAGAAATCTTCAAATCACCTACCTCTTGTGGGTGTGCGGGTGATAAGGCATAGCCACCTAAAGACACCATTAATTAATCTAAAAGGCTTCTTTAATCCATTAGTGAGCTGGAAACCGCGTGATATCGGCGCGGTCCGGCCCGCCTAGTGGGTTGCGGTGGTCTGCGGCCTAGTCGGTCGAGCACGATGAAACCCAACCCAACGTGGCTGGCCCAGGCATGTTCAGGACATGCCATGTTAGACCCAAACGAGGTCAGTGCAGCCCATGCCAGGTCGGGCTTGGTCAGTAATACCTGGTTGGACCGTACTTGGACCTCTCTCAGGCCCAAAAACGCTTAACTGACTATATCTCATGAACTAGATGTCCTTTAGAGGAACCATCTACATAGTTGAGATCCATTTTGTGAGACAGTCATTTTGAGATTTTCCATGAGAGTTTTGGAGAATTTTGGAGTACAGTCAGGTTGGATCGACTCTAAATCTAACCCGCCCCTCGACACTAATATTCCAATAACTAACAGACTGAGCATCTGATGGATGCGCCGTTCGTGGCATAAAGACCATGTGACAAGGAGATCCTTTGGATATACGCTAATTGTGTTCTAACGAAGATTGATGAGTGACCAATATGGTTCAACATCTGAAACTCTCGAGTGGGATGATCTAACTATATGACTAATCATCCCCATCTATACACTGTAAAAGTTAAAATATGAACGATGGCTTGGGAAGTGGTTATCCCAGAATCAAGTGTGCTTTGAGCGGGAATCTGGTGGATAGTTGTGACGTGAAGTAGAAGAGTTACCAATAATGGTCGGCACTAGTGAACAATACGAGTCTAAACCAATGACCTATACAGGTCGGCACCAACAACCAATAAAGGACTGCACCAGTGACCATTACGGGTCTCTATATGATAAATAGCAAGACCTACATATTCATTTATTTTATCATTGAAATGTGGAGAGGATATTATCAATGGAGTTGAAATGTTGTTCCAAAACTATGGGTTCTAAATCCCAAATAAAATTATTAGGCCATTTTCATATAATGATCTCATTTTCAGCATCATCACTTTTTTAGTATTTTGCATGGTCATCATGAATTATGTTTTAGTTGAAAACATTAGTCAATTGATAATGTCTAGTTTTTAATTTCCTCTTACCTACTCCCATCATGTTGGTAATCTTTTTCAGGTAGTCATTATATTTCCCCTCATGTTGGTTGTTTACTCAATTCCTCCAATTTCCATCCCTTGACAATAATAAATTAAAAATTAATTATGATTGTTATAAATAAATTAAGAACATATATGTGAAACCTTTATCATTAACGGATTACTCATAAATATTATAAATTCTATAATATTTGAATTTCTATGGATTAATTTATGTTATCCATGAAATATTTTGTAATATATAATCATAGTGAATATTTTTTCATTTGATAAAGGTTAAAAATAAGATTATGAATTTTGTAATTAACATAATCGGTGATTGTGAACATAAGGGTTATTTAAGCCTCATTTCCATGCACCAGGTCACAATTGAGTCTATCTCACTATGCTTTTTTCATGGTTATTACCCCTAGGTATATTCTTGATAGATAAATAACCACTGTTAGTTACCAGACATGAATGTATCATCTTAGAAACCACATAAAATATTCATAAAGAAGTTACTATGGCTTTAATAATTTTTTATTATCCCTATGGATTTCTATAGAGTTTATAATCATAATCTGAATAATAACAGAGCTTTTCTCTAATCCTAACTATGACATCCCCTACATTATTTCGCATTATTTCATGATTTTTTACCAAATTGTACAAATAAAACCCCACAGAGACCATGAATCCCAATAAAAATTGGATATTTGGTTAATTTAATATTAAATTGATTCATGGATATGACAAAGTCAGTGAAAACTTCAATAACATGCTTCAAAATTCCATATCTCCTAAAACAACATGTGATTACTTGGGGAAATACATATGAAATGAGTGATATATAATGTTCAAAAATGGGATAATAAAATATGATTAATATATTACAAGATAAACAATTTTAATGTCTATTGGACATAAAATGTTTGAGAATCATAATCTTGAACAATGTGTCATGATATAAAATGGAAACATATCAGATTCATGGGAATGTAAAAAAAACATAAAGAATGGAATCGTAAATGTTATCCAAGGGTAACCTCATCGAAAACATGACATAGTTATCATTTTAATAACTTTAAAATTTGATACATGAAATCCCATGAGTTTAATATATTTTGTAATGCATTGTAGGGATATATAATTTCAGGCTCACCCATCACATTCATGTCAAGTATATACATAAGTGCGTTATATAAATCAATCAATAAGGAATCGTATTTCATCACATGTAATAAAATGAATATGTATGGAGGGTTATATACATATATTTATAATATCAATGAAGTATATTAACATCTTGGTGAATACCATTAATTGTAATTGGTTATGAGCATTCACAAAACTAATATTTTTAATGGAAAATACTAAGATAATGTCAATAGCATAATAAGGTTACTCAATGATTTATGGAAGGGATACATGAGAGTGTAAGGGGACTCTAATCATGTTTATATGTCAAGGAATGCAAGATGGATATTTATTCATTTAATACAACATCAAAAAATTTGTAATTTATTTTAAAAGAAAAATAATGTTGTTTAACAAAGCAGATAAGGATAGGATTCACTACCGTGAGAGGGTGTTTCTAAATTATTTAGATAAGCTTCTTGGGAACCTTGGGTAATATTGAGATGACCATGGATAGGGAAGGGTATATTATAGTCATTCATTTTTTTTATTGATGATTAATTTGATATTATGAGGATTTTTATGCAAAAATATAGGAGAAATATTTATTATTTTTCCATTCATTTTTTTGGAAATCATAAAATAATGTATTAAAAAACAGAATCCTAACCATGGTTATTTCTAACAATTTCAAAAAATGTTAATTGGGTTTATTTATTTTTCTATTTTGAGAACTTATCTCATTAAAATATTACACTGGTGTCTTGGAAGTTATTCATATTAATGATGAATTTATTTTCAAACTGTAATATATGATACATGATTTGCAAGATTCCTAAAAATATTATAAAATAAATAAAATAAACTCAAAAAAATTATATTAAGTGGTAAATATTTATTAGGTCATGGAATCCCTTTATATAATAATTTAAATCAAATTTGTTTCATTATGATGTCAATATACACACTATATATTTGAACTGTATTTAAATTTGATCTAAAAATCCAACACTCATTGAAAATTATGAAATAGATCTCAATCGGCTAATTTTTGTAGGTTGAGTTCAAAAATTATAATAATTTCACACACAAAAATTTATATGTATGATATTTTTCCCTTTTATATCCAAAATTCATTTTTATTGAAAAATAGTATGTTTTTTTTAATTTCAATACTTTGAGCCTTATTAAAATTATTTATTTCTTTATAAAATTTTATTATCAATAATATTTATATTAAATTTATTTCTAATAATATTTTATGAAATTATTATTTATTTTAAAAAATTATTGAATTCATTAAAATAGTGTCTTTTGATTGAAACTATAAATTTATTGATAAATAAAATTTTTCGTCTATTTTATATCAACATATTATATATTCATTAAAAATGATATAATAACCATAAAAGATAAATATAAATTTATTAACATATTCAAATTCACTCTAATAGTGACTTGATACAAACCCATTATTACAAGAGAAAATACCACAAGGGTAAGATGATTGATAGTTATATTTTTATGGGTGGTTTGCCAAACATGGTTGGGGCTATTTTCTTGGTAAGATTGAAAATATCCTGTAAATTGTTTTTCTCGTGAATTAGTTGTTAAATATCATCTTGGGGTTTATTAAGGGAAAATCCATGTGATTTTATCTACCTCATATTCTTTAATAATTTGGAATCAAAGGGTATGATCCAACTATTCATGGTTATTACTTATTTCATCGGTATTTAATAAATTGGCATCAAAGGGTATGATCCTACTATTCATGCTCATTACTTATTTCATCAGTATCAATTGAACATTATCAAAAACATTAATATATTATTGTTAATGGTTATCGTACAATAGAAATATTATCAATGGTTATGATTATTGACTATCATTTAAATTTTAATGGAAATAAAATTTCATTGTCCAATATAACCAAATAAGAGAATGTGTTTTCTATAACCACATTACATAAGATAAAAATTAATCCAATATAAATGGGAGATTTATTTATAAAATATTATTTCATTACACAATTATCCCTTTAAAAAATATTCATTTTAATTTTTCATTTTATTCACTAAAATAGACGAGTTTAGTTTTGTTTCATCACTTCTTCATATTCCTATGTCATCACCTCAAACTTTTAGTTTTCCCACGGTAGTTTAACAAAGCAAGTTTTCTTTTTTCATTGAAAATTGTGTCCATAATATATGATCATCACCATATTCTTCTCATATGAGTGATTATTTTTCAATAGAAGCAATCATATTCAGTAAATGTGAGGGTTATAGTGTTTACGTCCTCAATAGGTATACATGGAACAGATCATGTACATTAGATTGGATGGGTGGGTGTTCAGTCGATATGGATCCTAGTCGATGTGATGAAGGATTCGAAAGTGTAAAATGTATTTGAGGACTATGATTTCCATTATCCCCAAATCTCATTACATTATTTTTTGAAATATATAAAGGAACACTTTATCACTAATATAAAACTATAGGTCTCATCAATGATTATATGTACATATTTTAAATATATTGTTTACAGATTTAATGTCATGCTGAATTGTTTGAACCATTTATTTTATCTCATAGAGAAGACCTGGCCATATCATCTTTCACTCCGTGACATCATCACAACATATTGGTGTAGAGAACTATTCTAATATAGAACCTCATATGGTTATATTTGAAATCTTGAATATGAACTATATTTTTATGATTAAACCAGTAGGTTAGGGTTTTAGACCAAACAATCTTGAAAATCCATTGAACAAAATCTCAGAATATACTCTAGAGATTAAATGGTCCTTTGAGACATAAATATCATATTAGGATGATATGTAGTGCTTAATCTTAGTTTTTTATCAAATTCATGTTATTGGCTTCTCGAAAACATCGATGAAAACCTATAACCATAGTCAGGTATAATCGAGAGTGGAAATCCATGTAATGTTAAAACATATCTTATTTTTATGATTGATATTTTTTTCAACTGAGAAAAATTACTTGATAGAAATGAAAAGAGCTGACAACATATGGTGATCGACTATCACCATGATGGAATTAGTTTCTCCAGATATCATGGGGACACATAGGATGAAATCAATGGTATTGTTTTCCAATTTCAATTATAAATAAATCATATTTATTCATATGTTAATAGATAATAATTAGATGTGTATATCATCCAGAAGTTCCATATTCAATTCATGTTCTGATGGGGCACATATCTATGTACAAAAACAAATAATTTCATCTTTAAAAATGTTGAACACTATAATTCTTTATACCATATTTTTTAGAACTTATTATTCCTTATGAACCACCATAATCCTATTAAAAATAGATTGTTGTTAATTTCTTTTTGCAAGGTAGGATGACGATCCATGTTTTATTTCTATATCAATAATTATCATGTCTAGGATGATTGGATCCCTTATAGTCCTCAACATGGATGGAGTTGTGTGAAATATTTTACATAGATCATATGCCACATTTTTTGCATCCCCATGATGATAATGGATTGAAAAATCATAATCCCTGATCTTCTATAACCACCATCATTAACACATATTATTCTGATACTATTTAAATATATACTTTAGGCCGTTATGCTTTATATATATGTAAAACATATCTTTTCAGAGATAATTCCATGAAATATTATTGTGAGGATCACTATGGAAAATAAAAGATCATTATTTGGGTAGTTATTCTAATGGATAATTAGTTGGAAGTAGGAATAGGTAATCACTTTGTCAAATTGGCTGACGAATAAACCCAATATGATTTTGGATACATAAATTTTTATGAAAAATCCTTCCCCATGGGTGGGTAATATCAAAAATAGGTTTAGTGATTACACTCTTATTCTTCTATTTAAAACCACCTTCACATTAAATATTTCATTCACAATATCATCCTTTATGAGATATATTGGATAGGGGGCTTGATAATGGAGATAAGTTTCCCAAAAATTCTGGGAATTATACATCAAATATTAGGAAACTATATATTTTTAATCACACTGTTTTCACTTGGGAATCCTTCAATTTCCTTGGTTCTTGAAGGGTCTATAGATATCACATTAATGGTGATATCATGACCAGAAATGTTACATTATCTATCTTGAATACACAATTACTATACATCACATACATTTCTTCCCTCCACAAGTTTTTAAATACAATATTCAATTTCTCCTACTATTCCATATTTCTTTTATATTAAATGATAATATCTCATATTAATACCACAATGACATTCTCTATAAAATAAATACAGAATCTATTCATCTTGTCCAAAATGATTTCTAGAAAAATAGTGTGTCCAAATGGAATTACTATGCATTAATAATACTCATACATTGTATGAAAACATATCATTCGGAAATCCTACTTCTTCAACAATACTTGTTAGTATACTGATTGAATATCAACCATATAGAAATATTGTTAATTATGTAATCTATTGATAAATTCATAAATTTTTGGCAAGGGAAACATGTTATTTTTCACAATATTATTGATCTCTTTATAATCAATGAAAATGGACATTGACAAATCCTTATTCTTGATGAAGAGGTCCAATTCACCCCATGGTGTTTAACATTGGCATATAAAACCTTTATAGAATTTCTATTATTGTTACTTCTTTATATACTTTTGTTAAACAATGAACATTCTAGCTACATTATTGCATTTTAGAAAAGATCAATATATAAAGTTGTTTGAGAATTATACCTCTACGCTGAGAGGAGAACCTGAAAATTCTTTGGAAATATGTCACTGTATTATCGAAAAATGGGAATGTATATAGGGATGATATTTTATATAGTATCAACCATGTGAGATAAATATAATTAATTATAAAAAATATTATTTCTGTTTGAGTATATGATACCAATGAATATTCACACTCCAACTTTTACTTGTATAGAATCAGAGAGTGATTCATGATATTATGTTTCATTTACCTACCTCATAAATTTAGGATGTATATATATAAGGAAATATAATCCATAAAATGAATAGAATTATAGTTTTCAAAAGATTTTATCTCAAGGTTCACTACGATATTTAGTAATAAAATATTTAATTAGGGAGAATTTATAAAAATTGGATATAATAATTTTCCCATTTTTTGATTTCTTTGATAGATTATCTTCTTTGTTTTGCGATGGTGTATGAATAGATATACACGACTTGGAAAAAATGAAGTAATTCATAGTCCTAGAAAAATAATAATTTACTATTGTTGAATGAATAACTTGCATACCTAAAACAACATTTTTATCAATATCCACATCTATAGTTTATATGGAATATGATTATCATTTATATCTAGGTATTGGAGGATTATGTCATAATTTTAAATTGACATCACATTACATATTACATTGATTCACCTAGTATCAATATTCCTTGATGTGTATATATTTGACAATAGGTTATGTATTGATTAGATTAGTTCTTTTCTCCATAACCTTGGTGGGATTCTCCAACTGAAAATCTGTTGGTAGGTGAACATCCATTCTGAATATAATGAATATACTCATTCCCCATAGGAAATTTTTCTGGTTCCTCATCCCACACTGTTGACATGTGGTTTGTTCAAATTTTCCATCGATAGATAACTTCATCGCATCACTAGAAGTATACTCCCCTTATTTATTCTTATTTCAGTGAGACACTTTAGATTCGATGATATCTTTTTTATCATTTAAGGAACTTGTAGAAATTTACAAATATCTATCAATGTATAAAATATCCATGGCATTACATTAATATGGATCCAACCCTCCAAATTAGCATTCAGGTTTGTATTAGGGGAAAACGGGAAATCCGATGGTGTATCGTGCAAGTCTTATAAGGTTTTCATCATTGTAATCGAAAGATTCGTCAACCATTTCATTATGGGAAATTAAATAACTCCTCATTTTATGTTGTAGATTGTTGGGAGAATATTTAGAAAATAATAAATTCTTACATTCCTTCAACTACATTTCCCCAATCTCTTCCACAATATTCATATTTTTAACCAAGGTTCACCATATATCATACTTTACCTCTATAAAATAAATAGCCAGCATGACTCTCTCTTTCTAATAGAATAGAAGTAAAAAATGATTATTTTATCGATGGATATAATATATTGTTTCATGATTAAGAAAATAAAAGATCTATTAAAATAGAGAGGCCTTTTTGTATAGATATTGCAATTGCATCATTCTATTTTTATGGGGGATTTTTTCACTCCTCTTAATTGATGATTTGGTTCAAAATATTATTTAATTGAGAATATATAGTCACGATTTTCGTGAATCCTTATCCAATAATGTTGGTAATATCTTTTGGATATTCATCACTTTTCATGTCTTGTTTGATATTGACTCATCTCATCCTTTTTTCTTCCATTAATTATAAGGGAAAATTATGGATGAAAATTTATAAAATATAAGAAACATAAATTTGAGACAATGAATATTAAACAGATAACTCATAAATGATATATATTACTCAACCTATGAATTTGTAGGATTCAATTTAATTTATCCATGACCTATTTCCATATATAAAATTTTATGATCCGGTTTGATCCCATAATATTTGTTGGTAATGATCATGTGAATATACAAATTCATATCCCCTAGGAGGTTCAAAATAGGAGTTCTAAAATTTCCATTTTATTGAAATAGTACATGACAGAGTTGAAAGAATTATGTTTTTTTGTTTTGGTTACCCCTTGGCACAAATGTGTCCAAGCCACACCCACTTTTAGTATGTAGACTTGGATGTCTTTTATTTTAAATCTCATAATCTATACATTAACCAAAATTAGGGATAATTTCCTACATTTATCATTATCCATAATAATTTATCAATTTTTTTCATATCATATAATAAAAAATTTCTAGTTTGTTTTGGATATTAGGTATATATCATATAAAAATGATAAATGGATAAAAAAAATAATTGAAAACATATTTAACGATATTCTAAAATTCCATTACTCTTAAAAATGTGGAGGAGTACAGAGTGATATACATAAGAAAAGGGTTTTCTTTAAGTCGATGCAAGGTAATAAGAAAAGAAAAAAATTATTAATGATGTAAATTTTAGACAATATTTATTTTCGTGGTACCTAAAATCCTGAATCTTATAATGTTGAACAATGAGGCATGGTATAGCATGATAAAATAAAGGCAATATGGGAATGTCAAAAAAACATAAAACATGTATTAATAAACATAAAAAATGATAACAATAATGTTAAAATAACATAGTCTGGTTAGGATAACCTATAATGAACCATACATGTAATCTCATGAGATTCAAAAATTACCAAATCCATTTCAGTGATATAATGTTTTTGGCCCACCCATCCCATTCATATCACAAACATGCATCATTATTCCACCTAAATAATTTTACATAGGATTATATTTCATCAATTTAATACCATGTTTGAGGTGTATGAGATAAATTAATATTATTACCCAATAAAATATGTATATTTAAATTATGTTGAATACCCTTGAGTGGAAAAGATAATGACTATTAAAAATCAATAGTTATCCATGAAAACCCACTGGATATTTTTGACTGCAAATTTGGGGTACTCTAATATTCAAGGGAAGGATTAATGAGATATAAAATGGTGTCTAATACCTTGGAAATGATAATTTAAATAATATGGATACATAATTACATAAACAAAAAACAAATTTTTTCAATTTAAAGCCAAAATACATTGATACTGCAAGAAAATAAAAGAGAAGGAGAGAATACATTACCATCCTAGGGTGTTTCCAATACTCTTGTTTATGATTAATAAGAGATATTTCCAAAATGGGAAGAAAATAGAGTGGTAAGTTATGATTATAGTCTTTATATGAGGTTTAATCATGATTATGAATGAGATATTGGGTGGGTTTATGTATGGAAATAGAGGGGATATCATTATTATTTCCCAAACATGGGATTTTAAATCTATATAATAATGTAATAAAAACCCTAATCCTTACTATGGTTTTGGACAATGGATCATTCCAATGTTAACTATTTATTATATTTTCACATGTTTATGAACAAAAATCATTAAAATATTACACATATTTAAGTGTAAGTGAATCATTTTCAAATTGAATATTTTTCAAAACCTGGATATAATATAAAAGTTTTTCATGTTACTCAAAGGGTTTATAAAATTAATCAAATAACAACAAAAAAAATTATTTTTTAGAAATATAATATATTTGGTACTTTGTTAAATTTATATTATACATTTGATCACATTTCGATCATTATATTGCATGAAAACACGCAATATATTTATATCACAGTTTATTATGACCTAAAAATTCATGTATCTATGAAAATTATAATAAATTCACAATTAGATAATTTATTAAGGATTATTTCTAAAATAATATTTATATTATCCAAAAAAACTCAATTTAAGTAAATTTTATCATTTAAATAATAAATCCATATTTTTTGAAAAATAATTTTTTACATTAATTTTTTATTAAATTTTTTATTTTTATTTTTATAATAAAATTTAGTTTTAATAGATATTATTTAATAATAATATTTTATTGAACAATAATTTATAACAAAAATACTTGAATTCAATAAAATAAATTGTCTTTATTGAATTTTTGCATTTATTGAAAAAATAATATTATTTCAACTAATTTTTCTCTACTCATTATCTAATAATAAAAAAATTAATAATAATAATAAAAGATTAGTATAATAATTACTATATATATAATATGAAAATACACATTATTAGTGTCTTGATGGATATCCCATTATTGTAATTGTAATCACTAATGTGTGAGGTGCCTTATCATGATATTTTCATGGTGTGGTTTAGTGAATATAGTTTCAGTCATGATGTTTAAGAGCTTTCGGATATCCTATAAATAGTTTCTATCAGGATGTAGATATTGAATCACAGATTTTGAATGATTCTAAAAAAATATTGGTGATGTTATCTCCTTTTAAGATCTATTTTATGGGCTTTGTGGGGTATAATCCTACTAATCAAGTTCATCATTTCCATCATCTATATAAATTGGAGTTTATCATAAATGTTAATATAAAATTCTTAATGGTTATCATAAAAATACTATATTATCAATGGTCATGTTTTTTTAATGAAATTTTAAATCTAGTATAATATAACACATAATATTCCAAAATAAAAAAATATGTTCATGTGTTTTCTATTACCACATTACATAATGGAGATTTCAATTATATCAAAATGGAAATTTTATTTATAAATGTCAATGTCATAAAATATAACTCATACTGATGATTATCATAATTCTATCACGAAAAAAGTAAACGAAACTAATTATGATTCTAGTTGTGATTCAAGTTTTGAACAATTTATTTTAAATCGACTACTTAAATAAAATTTAAAACTATGTAATTTGAATAACAGAATGGTTGAAAATATAGGGATTTAAAAGGAATAAATAAAAAGTTGTTCAAATAAAATGAAAATTCTAAAATGGAATGTTTCAAGTATAAGAATTTGTAATTAAAATGTAATTATGATTATCATATATTAAAACATTATGAATGAAATGATAGAATTAAAAAAAATGGTAGCAAATAATTATGAAAAAAAATAATGTTTTATTCGATCTTTTATGATATGAAAAAAATGAAAATAATTATAATAAGTATAAGAATGAAAATTGATAATTGAAAAACAATGATTCTAGTTCAACTGAATAATTTTATATTTACTTAAATGTATTTCAATATTATTTTTCGAATTGAAAAATGAATGTCTAAAATATGAAATAAATATTATATACATTTTTAAAAAGAAAAGATAAATATGATAAAATGATGTTTATGATGAGACAACAGTATAATAAGAAAAGTTTTCATTATATTGTTTTTTTCACCAACATTGAATAAGACTACTTTTATTAAATTCTCAATAAAGAGTATTCATAGTGTGATTTTATTTTATTATTGTTTTAATGAACATTATGCCAATGAATTCTCATTATGACTTAATATAATGTCCCCCAATCTGATAGTCTCTCCCTTGGAAAAACAAGTTTGGTTATGTGACCTTAAGATGAACTCCTTGTATGACATAGGCCATCAAATAGTAGCGAGGGTTTAAATTAAATATCATGGAGGCTATACACCTGATATAGAGTAATAAAAATTAAAGAATTAATATCATAATAAAAAATCTAATAAATAATACAATATATTGTATTAAAATAACAATATATTTTAACTGAGAAATCTAATAATAAGAGAATAATGTAATGGAAATCTAGAATGTAACTAGATTTTATGATAATTTTCATATAGATAATTGGAAACAATGACAATGATTACCTAAAAAGTGTCCATTCCAAAACCCCTTGTCGATCCAATCTTCACGATCCAACCCATCCAGTAAGAAACAATTAGTAAAAAGTTCCTCTTGCCTTATCCAAACTGAAAACCGAGTATTATGTTCTAATACCCAATTGTAGTCTGAATAGGTTGTTAATAAAACATAGAATGTCAACACCATCATGTTTAAATAAAAGTAGTTTTATATAATGATCCGAAATATGGTGATAAACAATGGTGTAAATTAATTACTTAATATGATATATCTATTAATAAACACTGTTAGCATAATTGAATTTATCTGGTCATGTCGCATCACCATAAATTTTTTAAACACTATAATATTGAATAATATCATTTCTAGACATAGACATATATATAAACAATTCAACATAACATCGGGGCAAGGCCTGCATATAAGAAATACAACATGAAACTTTCATATTCCTATTATATAATATTTATATCATGAAATTGGTTTAGTCCCTCTATATAATAAGGTCAACATGAAACTAGGCCTATAACTCTATATAAAAATTAATAAAATTAATCTGGGGAAAGACTACTATATAAATATCACAACATGGAAATGGGTCAAGACATCTATATGAGGATTATAGCATGAAAATTGGAAAAAAAACACCGTAAAAAATTACATCATGAAACTGGTTAAAACCCACTATATAATCATTAAATCATGATTTAAAATATAATTAATATTGAAAATAATAAAATAATATGGCATTAATATCCTCTATGGTCATTTTATCCCATTACTTTTTATCATTAAATTAACCTTTCAATCATCAAATTGTACGTTAATCAATTTTCCTTCCACTGTAATCAGTTGATTCAAATAAATGTATCACTAGTCGTTTAGTTAATCTATAGATCTATTTTTTAAAGTGAATATGTCATAATAAATCACATGGGGTCCCATGAAATGTTAATTAATATTTTTTGTCAAAAGATAATTCATTACTGTTCAATGGTAGGATCAACTTACATCTATCCATAGACTAGGTCTTAATACTAATGGATCCAATGGAAACCAAGGAGTGCTCAAAAAAATGGATTATCATTGCCCATTACATAACTAGATAACGTGCACAGGGCATCGATATGATCAAATGTTGTTGTACACACATTATGAAATGGAAAAAACTATATTAATTTTTCTATATCACCATCTATTTATGGATATCATTGAGACTCCTTCAATAGGGAACAACTATAAAGGAAAAAGGTCAAGGAGATGAAACAAATGATACCTATAAAACATATGGACCGATATAAAAACCCAATGTAAATTTATAAAATATATCACACCAATATAATAGATGATAGTGAAAGAAAGTAAAAAATAAAATGAAGTCTTTATAGATCAAAAAAAGGATCAAGATACCTAAACCCGAAGGAGTGACCTAAAAATAATCTCAAGTCACCCTAGAATATGAGAGAAAATAATTCCACAAAATTAATCGAAAATATATATACACCATGGTTTTAAACCACTATTCCTAAAACAATAAAATATGTGAACACCTTTCATTATATGAAAATTAATATTTACATGATCTTCTGAAAAACATGTCATTTCTTATTTAATTAACACCAATAATTTTTTTTAAACCAACTAGTTTCACAGACTGTAATATTTTCAAAATTAATATATGTTTAATATATGTTATGGTATTATGATTAAAATCATGTAACTAGTTCAATAAATGAATGGGTCCAGTATAAAGATTCATTCGAACACTTATAAAGTTCCATGGGTCAATCAAGACTCTAAATTAAAATCCACTTAATACCTTTTCAAATATGTACCAAGAATCTGTTATTTTATAAAAAAATACATCCCTAAATATTTTTTCATATTACGAATTAAAATATATCCATCCAAAAAATGGCATGACAACCATCTTTTAAAAAAGTAAATCCCACGAAAAAAGATTCAACTAATCCATACACCTTCTTGGTTAGCTCAAACCTCAGTGCTTCCATAATTGAGAAATCGAGGTTAAATTCCAGTAACATAATAAAATACCTAGAAATATTCAATTATTTATGAAATTTTGTGGAATGTCCCATGATAGAATGACTATAACCCTCCCTCGGTCTACTGACAGTCCATCCTCATTGGTGAAATTGCACAAGAAGTTAACAGTATCAATCTAGAAACCAAATTTAGATAGTATGTAGTAAAATTAATGAACTAGAAATGTACACAACACGATGTCAAGATTTTGGACCATATCCATTATGGACCAGTAGTATTCTAATATGTCGTCTAATAAACAAACATCATGTCGATCCATGAAAATATGGAAAAAGGTGATTCATCTGGGCCCAATGTATCATTATTTTATTTTTTAGATCAAATTCCATCACCATGATCTCCTAAAATTCATAAATAGTATTAATAGAATTTCAATTTATGTTAGATGGTATCACTCTAAATTGATGATTCCATGATCAAAGAAATAATTGATGTATAGAAGTGGATTCCAGTTCTTGAAAGTCAACATGTTCGACCTATGATACTCTGCACATAATCACAACTTCCTATCACCCTTCTTGGATAAAATCATAGGGGATACCAAAGGAGGAGTACTAGGTTTTATTAAACCCTTTTCTTCTAGAACATTTTACATATCTTTCAATCCTAAAAGTACCTCCTGTGAAATCCTTCAAGGAAAATTAAATCCAAGCTTATCTATAGGAACCAACCCAATCATGAACTCGATCTCACACATGGGAGGTAGGCAATATGTAAACATTAAAATGGCATACTACTAGAGGAAAAGATTCATGTAGAATTCCAGTATCATCTAGATCATGTATTATTGTATAATCCATTTGAAAAATTAATATGCATGAAATTGGTTTCTCATGACCATCATAAAGTTCCATCTCATCGTGGTGAAAATAGAAGCCTCCTTAATTAGATAGAAAGATAACTCTCATTTGGTAAGAGTCTCCATGATCCTAGTAGAAATCTAAATAATCCATACCCATTTTCATATTTAGTCCTACCATTCTCAATACAATAAATTCCAAAAATAATGGGTAAACACCAATATCTTGGAAAATTCATTGTTATTATTGATATTCTATTATGACAGTCCCAAATTTGTGCTTATGGTCAAAAAATAATTCTATATTTCTAAAACAAAGCACAAACAATTTTTAAAAAGTTTAGATATAATGTAATATGATACCGATTTTTCAAAAAAAACCTAAGAATTGGTATATGATAAAAGAATCATTCCTTTAATGGTAGATTGTCTGACAACAAAACTAGCGAAAGTGTACTATATATCATGCAGTAACATTTCCCATCTTCCTTAGGATTTTGTATGACACCCCTAAGACATTCCATGTACTTGGTACTACTGCTCGTACACTTGGGTACCACATCCCCAAAATCGACTTGAACATCTTGTGTAATTACAACAATTAGTATATTAAGGGGGATTTGATCACTTGACTTTATATGTTACAGATTATAATACCATATTTCTTATTTTCTACTACATTCCCCAACAAAACCTCTGCATGTAGCCTTTCCTACCACATGCATAACACTCCAAATAAATCTATTGATATTGAGGCAACATTTGGCTAATATTAACACACTTATAGAACTATAATATAACATAACCTGAACATGGCTACCCTCTACACTAACTACTCTACCCATTAATCCCCTCGTGAATAATTATCATAACGGTTCTTCTTACAACTAAAAGAAGTGATACCAATTCACCCAACAAAAATGAATGGATAATGCTAGAGGCCTCACTTAGATTACTTTTTATGATGAGATACTGATTCATCACATCTAAAATGACATAAAAGTGAAAAATATCAACTTATGAACTGATCTTGTAGAAAATACCATCCAAAAAATTCCTTCCATTGAAAACATCATATGTTTATAAAGATGTAATATTGTTTTGTAAGTTGGTATTACGTCCAACATAATCTATCCATGACATGCCCAACAATATCAGGTGCATGAACTCATGAGCCTTCTCATTCCTTAACATTTATTGGTAGAAGTGTGCTATGAAAATCATATTGATGTTTTTCTAGGATAAATCCTATTACTATACAACATTCTCTATAATGTCCCTTAGAGACATGGAAGGTCCACGATGATTGTATAGAATAAGATTCCCACTCACATCTTTGAGTATCTTGAGGTGCTAGAAGATAATCTAGAATAAATAGATCATGATCTCCGAAGACAATGGACCTCCCAACCAATATAAAAATGAAGATTTTATATCTAAAAAAATCTTGTTAGATAAGATATTTATGTTACAGTTTGAATGGTTTCCCTCTCTATGGCTCACATGACCCCGATGAAGCATTCATTGAGTTGATCATCGATATGATTTATAAGAGATGGCAGAAAATTTGGCATAAATATCTTAGGGGTGTTCTTATTTCCATAATCCTGATGGCCAATACTAGGATGATGAGGAGTCTTTTTTGTACACTATAAACACACTCCTTAGAACACTAGATGAAAATCAACGTCTGCAAAGACTGTTGAAAACAATTGAGAACCTCTGACTCATGGTGTCTTTAAACATTTATTAACATATAATTTATCATTAAATTAACATTAATTTAATCACCTTTCATTAGATATAAACAGGATCTGATTTATAGATCATATGTAAAAATATATCTGTTTTAACAAATATGAACCTATAATTTAAAAGGAATGTCAATATATATCCATAAATTTATATAATTAAGCATGAATACACATCTCAATATATACTATTCCTTTTGAATAAATATAATGATACAATAACATCACACAAAATGTAAATCACACAATGTTAAATAATGTCACATATAACAAATGAACAAAAAGAAAAAAATCCCATTTTTAGCCACTCATCATTTCCCCCATACATGGGAAATCTAAAACCATTTATAAGATCATTACCAAGTCCTATAATGTATATAATATCATTTAAACCTTTTCAAAATAGTAATAAAATTAAAAGGAAAAAGTAAAATCATTTGATACCATGTTATAATGCCCCCTGGTCTGACACACTCTAAATGTGAAAACCATAGATGATAACCTGATCACCAGCATCCCTCTAGATATGAAAAAGTCATTCGATTAGTAACATGGTGTATAGAACAAAAAAGGGATATTGTAATCCATTATATTGATTTGTATCAATTTCTGGAATAATATATAAGTCAAGAAATTAATAGAATTAGTGAAATATATAGAAGGATAAAAACCAAGGAATAAATGTCAATTAAAAATCCAATAATAAGAGAATAATGGATTTCTATGATAGAAAGTAACTAAATGTCATACTAATATTCATAATTATAAATGACCATGCAATCATTGATAAACTCATAATACCCATGTCTCGATACCCACATTGGTCTTGTCTCCTAGATCCATCCCATCTAGAAAGAAATAGCCAACAACAATGTCATTTTCCCTTATCTAAACCTATATGCATGTAATATTATTAGTTATACAATGATTGATGAAATCAGTTTTATATAAACCTAGAAGGTCAATACCACCATGTCTAAACAAAAATATTATGATTGAAGGATCATGATATATGCTAATAAACATGGTTAATAATTAATTAGTTAATAAAATATTAAAATTAACCTACATTAACATCAAGATGAAATGTCCTTGAGCATGTAGAATCACCATGAATTTCATAACCAATGGTTCATGGAATAATGAAATATATTGCTGTATACCTGCAAATAAGTATATCAGAATAATACTGGGATAATCCCTCTATATAATAATTACATGCAGAAACTAGGTCATTCCCAGAATATAATCATCGTAACATGAATGTAGGGTATGATTTTAATACAACCAATCAGATTGATATTGATCTATTAACTTTATATAATAATTAAAACATTAATATGGTTCAGCCCACAATATAAGAATTAATGTATGAAATTTTTCTAATACATCTACATAAGAATTATAGCAATAAGCTAGGCCAAAACCACCCTATATGAAATAAAATATTAGAATTGGGAGAACCTCTATTTATAAATGAAAACATGAATCAAAACACAATTAATAATTATATGAATAACACGATATAAAATTATAATAACCAATGGTCAATTACCCTAATTACCATTTATCATTTAATTAACAAATCATTAATCAAATTATATCACATGTCGTTATCAAAATAGTGTGAAAAATGTATCAAATCATTGTATCTCCAGTAATTTATTTAAAAAAGTAATCAATATATCAAGGTGAATATATCATAGTAAATCACTTAATGTATCATTCTAAATCATATTAAATTCCAAAATATAGTTAAATGTCATTTAATTGTATGATTTCCCTACAGGTGGCTCCCAACCATGTCACAACACTAGTTGATCCAAATGAATCCAAGGAGCTCTCCGAACACTGGTTTTTCACCACTATTTATTTCATTTGTTAACATGAATGGTTCATCAATGAAACAACACAGTCCTTCACACAAATTATAAAATACAAGAAGATCATATGCCTTTTTCTAGAATACGTACATTTTTCTAGATATTATTGAAACCCCGTCAATAAAAAATGAAAAAGAAAAATGAATATATAAGGGATCAATGTGAAAATACTATATCACAATTGAATAATGATAAAATTATTATTCAATAATGGTAATGAAATCACACAACTATTACAAAGGATAGTATTGGAAAGGAGGAAGTGACATTGGAGGAACTCACTAGTGATCACACAACGTTCTGTGACATCAAGAGTGGAATGAATCTCTAAAAACCCACATGGTGTTTACGAAATATATTAATGAAGAGTTTGAACCATGAATTAAAATAAATAATATGTGATTAATGGTTTAAAACTAAATAAATTAATGATATGAACCATTTTTATTATTTGAGTTTCATTATATATAGGATATGCCAAAAAAACACATCATCATGTGATTAATTAACACTGATCAACCATTTTAATGATGTGAACCAGTTTCAAGACATATAAACTTTCCAAACATTATACTACTTCATGGAATCATTATATTAAAGGAGTAAAATAATTTAAAAACTTCACAATGTGAAAATTGATATTAAAAAAAAATCATTCGAACACTTTGAAAAAATGTAAGGTCAACTCAGACCCCCGATGGAAATCCTTCTGATCATTTTTCAAATTTATACATAGAGTATATTAATTTAAAAAAACATATATCCCCAATTAGTAATACATTTTCCCATAAAAATCTATCAATCACATATTAAAATGAGAAACCATTATGGTTTAAAAGAAGAAAAACACAAAAAATAGGTTCATCCAAAACACATAGATGGATGCACATTGAAAAATATGGGATCATACATTTACATAAACATATGGTCAGGCTAAAACGTTTTTCTAGAATATTGTTTTTAAAAACTACACATAATAGATGTTTTAAATATTTAAGGATGGGAAAATGTACTATTATTAGATCAGTTGAAACAAAAAAAAAATTGGTACCAAAGTGATGTTACTAAAATCCTATTGGACCTAAGCTGGTCACCAGGCCCAGTTATGTATTTTCTATTGAATAACATGAATTCTATCTATATTTCTATAAACTAGTTGTCTCGAATGAATTATATCTAATTTACCTTATCTTTTATCTTAAATTGATGATATTAGAAATGTACCACAATTATTATATGTTTATTTCTTCAGAAAAACATAATGTTATAGATAATAATTGTAAAAACAATTATTTAATAAATATATTTATTATGTTATTATATTTCATATAAATAGAGTTCAAAAATTTATATATAAGAATATATGAGAATGTATCCCTTGTTTTATGAATCAATTAATATAATGGCATTTAAGTGATAACTCAATTCTGAAAATGTCAGTATATTCTTAATTCGGTTTTAAATTAACTATTTGAAGTAATTTTTTAAGAACTGATTTATATTTTGGAAAGAAATAAAATTTAATTAATATGTTATATAAATATTAATTTACACATTAGTGTAGTGATGTTTTATTGATAAATTATATAAGAACATACTACATTACAAATAATGTTTCTTATAATGGTTGAAATAAAATTTTGAACATATTTTAGGGAATTGTTGTACATATACATATAAATGTATTTTATGTAATGAAATATAGTTTATTTTATTATATATTGTAAATGTGTTTAATATTATATATCCAGTTCAATGTGATTAATTATACAAATACATATTTGATTATTTAAAAATTTATCATATTTTTTTAGAAGAAATTAAGATAAATTTCATGGATTGAATCATTTATTGTTACATGTATAAATTTTTTAATAAGAAATTCCTAAAATTATATTTATAATATAATTTCAATTGTTGATTAGTTTAGTTTATATATTTTATTTTTTAACACATGGGATGTTTTTTATCTATTTGATGATATTAATTTATTATTTTTTAATATAGTATTTATGATGTATAATATTTTGACAAATATATGTTTCTAGATGTTTTTTTGATTTAGGAATTAAATCATGACAAACGACTAGTTTTTTTTAAAAAAATATCGTTCAATAATCATCTTTATAATTTTCTACATTTACAATACAAGTTGTGTTGGAATTTATTTTTTATATATATAAATTTCTGAATGGGATATTGATAAATATTTAATTTATTTATAAAAATATATATTTTTTTGATATGAGTTTTTTTGAATTTTAGAAAAGTGAAAATTTTAATTAAATTGTGAAATTTTGAGTAATTACTATTATTAATGAAATTTATAAAATGATGATCATTTTTATAGGTAATTTTATTTTTTTTATAAATTAAGAAATACCTTTTTCATATCATGTGTTAATTTCTTTACTCTTTAAATTATTTAAATATATTTTAGTATCATTTTTATGCGTATACATACATATATATATATATATATATTCATCCCCATCATTTGTCTTTTATAAAATTTTTCTTTATTGGCTATATCCCTCATCCATGTGATTTAAATGACCTATGAAAATCACATCTACTTTAGTTTTTCCATTCTATCTACATGAATCAATTATAAAATGTTGGTTTAAATATTTATGACTTCTATATAGTTCACCAACTTTTTTTCATGGACTGATAGACACCGCAACATGACACCACCCGCTATGAATAATTGATGTTTCATCTCCTCCATCTCTTGTGGGTGAATTCGCCAATACCTTGACTGCACCTACATGAATGCAAGCTGAACTTTAATTCTATATGATATCTTTCTCGTCCGACGTACTGAGAAACCAACAATCAGTTATCATATATAATGTTAATTTGAGTTCTATGAAGTTACCATGATTTATAATAGATGCTAATATTAATTATATTTTTAATGGTCTGATGTGTTTTTCCAAAGGGAATGAAATGATAGATAATTTATAACAAGAGATTGAGAAGTGAATGTATTGTATGTTTCAACCTACAATGAATATATTTTTGATCCAACCATGATGAATATTTGTACATACCATGATGTTTTGTTTTTATATAAAAAAAATGAATTTATAAAGCGTAGATGTTTTAGTTTCATGTCAACATCAATTATAATCTTCATTCACGATGAGTTATTTTTTAAAATTTACTTTATGATAATTTTTTAAAGTAAAAATGTGTTTTTATATAATAAATTATAAAAATATCTAATTTAAACCTACTATGAAAATATTCAAGTGATCACACGCTGAAATTGTTCAAATGGTTAATATAGCAATTGTGTACCTTGATGGCATAGTATGTTAGCCAAATACACTTCTTATTCCATTGATAGTCATTCCGTTACGCTATTTATTTTGTAAAAAAGTAATTTATTTCAACATGATATTTTTTAAAAATATTTTAATAATTTAATTAAATAAAATAGTATTAAATTTACTTTAGTTGGTTTTTTTATTTGAAAATTTAACATATATTATAACAACTATGATGTAATGTGTTGATTAAAAAATATCATTGAAATAATTTTAGAAATAATAATTTTCATGTAATTTAGTTTATAATATATTTATTTATTTTTGGGATCATTAAATTAATTGATATTTATATGAACATTTTTTGAACATTTTTTTCAATTTGAAACACTCTCCATTATTATATTGTTAATATTATATATTTTTTATTTTTTTATTGCCAGAATTATAGTTAGATAATATTTTTATTATATATGCTTGAGGTATTAGTATTTAAAGACATGGGTCCATGTTATAAATGTTTATAAATAGCAATGGTGGTGGTGAATTTAGAAAACTAATGTGAAATAAGAAATTAAGATGGCCATCATTGATTATATGATAAATAAAGACCATTGTATAAAGTTCGAAGCTATACTGAATATAATTCTAAATAATTGATGACTAGAAAAATTTTCATGACACCTGATGAATATATTTTTTGAAAAATATAACAATGATTTAATAAAAAATAAACATCAATTATTCCATTAATCATTTTTAATGTAATAACTGATTTTGAGCTACAATATCATTAGAATATTATGATCTCTATTTGTTTTGGTTATTTTTTAATTATATTCACATTATATTTATTTAGTTAGTTTATAATTTAAATCCTGAATATATGGTTTTCCAAATAAAAATCATTTCATTATTTGTTATTTTACAAAATAAATGGAATTTTCTTGGGTTTTTACTCCTAAAAAAATGTTACGTCATATTGGGTTGTGGCTCCCCAAAAAAATTACCCCTCACTAGGTTTTAACATCTGAAAATCATTATAGTTGTGCATCTACATATTGTAAATTGTAGAGTCTATAAAGTGGTTATCAGTTCATTAAAATTTATATTCTTTAGTGGGAACCAATTTTCTCTCCATTTAGAGATGTTTGAAGATTATACTTGGATCATGGTGATCTGAACCAATAGAAGAATGTAGTGCTCAAATTTTATTTTTTTTCATTACAATAATATGATCACCTGAAATTACAATTGATTAATTTAATAGTGTAATCTATTTGATTATATGTTAAAAATGATTTTAAAAGGACTATTCACCTTTTTGTAGTATATTATTTCCATTAATGTTTTTCAAAGTTGTGTTCCTTAGTACACACCACTTCTTACATCATTATCCACAAATGACCCAATATTCCCCCTATGGGTTGTTATTTTATGAGAAAATGTATGATAAATAATAATTGGGTGACATAAATGTATTGTTTCATTAAATTTTAATGCTCATACAAATGGGTGGATTACATACTTCTCAATAGTTCTTTTGAGATTATCATATTCTATCCAGGAAACGACCCCTACCCATGACCCATTAATATCATCAACTACACCTACTTAACACATAATGTCCCCTAACAAAATCCTTCATTCATGACCATCTTGGAGATTGTGTCTGTAAACCTAATATTATTTAACATCTAGTCAAATAAGTTTATAGACATAGAAAATCACATTATTATTTTTCAACTTCATTTCAATCCTATGAAAAGATACATACATTATTTCTATCATTTATGGGTTATAGAAGTTCTTCTCAATAATTATAATGTACATTTAAGATGAAAATATGATTTAATATATCACCATGGTAGAAATAAATTTAATGAAGGTTTCGTGGAATTTATTGGGAAATTTATGCACCATTAAAATATTCATTATTATTTAGACCCCCATGATTATTAGTGTATTTATCATTTGGAAATGCTTTTTAATAACCATTAAAAATAATTTATCAAAGGTTTAAAAAATTTCAATAAATAAATATAGGCAAATTTTTTTTAAAAAAATATTTAGTTAATAGTTATTTTTATTTATCTACCGAACCCACCTTGTTTAAATTAATCATATAAATGTGTATATAGAAAGTTGAACCCATCGCCTCTATGTTATTCAACAAATACTTTTCTAATACAACAAGCTCTTGATGTGGAGGCTAAATAGTCGTTAATATATTTTTATATATAGGTAAATACATTTAAATACATATGAATATATATATATTCATAATTTATAAATACATACATATAATATATAATATAATAACATATACTTCTTTATACATTTGTAAATAAATGAAATATTTAAATGTCTTATAAATATATATATATATATGTATATAAATATACATGAATATATATAAATATATATTAATATATATACCTATAAATTAATTTACATACGCAAATATATAATGAAATTTACCAGTATAAAAATATATATATATATATATATAACCACATATAAGTATACACATATATACAACAATATAATATATATATACATATATAGATTTATATTTATATTTTCATAAAAACATATAAATATATATAAATATAGGAAAATTTATTAACACACATTTAAATATATATAAAAACAGAAAGATATACATAAATATACATATATACAAATAAATAATCTTTCTATATAAATTCATATGCCACCAAATTCATATTATTTCATTTGATATTACTGAAAAATATATAATAATATAGAAATATATAAAAAATTGTGTAATTAAAAATTAATATTAATATATATATAAATATATATATATATATATATTACAAGTAGAGGGGAGAACAAAACCCCAAACAACATTAACACCTAGGAACCCCAAATGGTTTCATGTCATCACACCCCACTAGGAATGACAAGCACCCTCTAGGTATATATTATATTTCATATATTTTAGTGTGAAGGCTGAAATTATTGATCGATAAAATATCCAACTAATAGTGGCCCACTGTCCTCGAAGGTGAGGACCAAAATAACTCAGTGAGTAGCTAGGTATCTTGTTTTGTCACCTGAATTTATACCCCACTTCCCCCACTTCAGTAGTCATTGGATAGTGTTTCCATATTGAATGTTTCAAAACCACTACTAACACACCTTGGTGGGGAAGCCATACATCCCACATAATAAATTTTTCTTAGAAGATGGATGAATGATAGGTTATAAAATCTATCTCTCTTTCAAGCATCTCTCCGGGTGATGTTTCTGTGGCGCCCCGCTACACCACCATCCTTCCACACAACATCTTCTAAATAGACCAAGTATATTAATAGTCATGTGGGTGGGAACCCATCAATTTAATATAATTATTGATGGATGATTTATGGGTTATTACACACACACACACCTCTTTCTGGGTCTCCAATATAGCATCCCTTGTGTGTATCCTTACGATGTCAAAAAATTGATTGTCACGAGATTCTCCATGGTCCTATTATGAAAACTGAATCCAACTACTCTACCTACCCCTGAAGGAAATCCTATGTCTAGATGGTCCCATTACCTATGGAACATTGTCTAGACGTCCCTCTATCATGAAACACCAATTTGGATTAGTATTATCATTACAACAGTACATGTTATAGTCACTCATCAATTAATGTCTAGCAGCATTTGAGACATGGTTTCATGAAGGATTATGGGGTGATATTACCCCATAAGTATGCCCCCAATATCCTAAAAATTATAAATAAACATAGAAATATATATAAATATAAACACACACACAAATATATATATAATAAATAAGAAATCAAAAAAATATACAAATATATATAAAAATATATATTTATATATAGTAAATCATAAATAATAAATAAAAAAATTTGGAAGACCAAAACAATTTGAAATGACATCATATCGATTGAAATTTAAATATATAAATATATTGGTATATATATTTATATATGTGATGATGTTTTTTTTCTCATTAATATGTGTGTAGATATATATATATATGTATGTATTTATGTTTGTTTGAGTGTGTGTTTTTATATGTAAATATACAAAAATGAATGCAATTGAAAATAATTAATTAACAATTAATAATGAAAAATAAATTACATTAAAAAACTATAATTAATAATTATAAATAATTAAAAAATATTGATAGATATTAAATACTTAATTTTATTTATATATAATAAATAAATAATGATTATAATTATTTTATATTAATTAATGAATAAAAAAAAAATACTTTATTATTAATTATTTATTATTATAATGTAAATAATATTTCTATTAATTGTTAATTACAATTAATTATGTTATGGTTTTTAATAAACCACCATCAAATTCTATAAGAATATATAATCATTTTTAAAAACAAATTAAAATTTCTACATTAATGGAGGATTTAACCATCTATAAAAACCCATCATTAAATAGTGATGATATTTAATAAAATGTTGTCAATTAGTTGTGGTTTTCTTAAACCATAACTAAAATTTAAAAAAAATCATTTATAAGAATTTTTTACATCTATTTGATGGGTCACATGTGATGTTTAACTATTTGGTTGTGAGGGGAGGATTTCCCCTTCCATGTTAATAATTGAGATTTTTTTAAAGAAGGTGGTGTCTTGAAAAAAGGCCAAGAAACAATTTCTTGTAAGGAATAAAAGGAACTATAATATTCTGTTGGAGGGGATCTTTTTAAAATCATTTTCATAGAGAAGGAAAAGATCAACATGATGACCATCTAGGAAAGTAATTCCCTGGTTGATTCCATTATTGGAAATAACATCTGAAAAATGTTCTTTTCACAAAAGTCATGACTAATAATGTATCTGATCTCTAGAAGCATAGTAAGGTAGCTCATCCAATGAGTGGTAAATGGCCAAGCAAGGTGCAGCACACCATTCTAAATATCCTGGACAATAGTAGTTGAGTCACATTCAATCTATATGTTGTTCTAGAACACTTGATTATCAAAATCTACTGTATGAATCAAAGCCAACATTTCCCCTTCCAAAGATGATGACGAACCACAGATGCCAATGAAGCATATATGAAAATGGCCCAGAATCTTTCAGAAGATAGAACAAAACCCCGTTGGTCCCAGATTTACATTAGAAGCTCCGCATACCTTTAATTTGATCCAATTTGGGATCAGAGCTTTCCCAAACACAACAAAGTTATTCCTCAGATGCATGTAGAGACCTTAGATCCTAAGTCAGTAAAGGATCTCAATGTTTGAAATATTTTCGTCACATTATGCTTTTTGAATCACGGCCACATCACTAATGTAGATGAGAATCCATGTCCGACCTGCATTAAGATTAAATGAGTAGTTGTTGAGGATATTATAATTTCTATCATACCAGATCACATGGAGGTGCTCATCAATCTGATTGTAATATAAGACTTTTTTAACATTTCTTTCATTTTATTAACATATTTTGTGAGAACATTTCCTACATATCACATAATATTCAATTGATCATATTACATGTTTATAATAATTTTCTATTTAAGGGATATGTATTTATATCTAGTCTCATGGATTAGTATCTATAGATTTTCTGATTAGAAACATTCCAATCAAATCAAAATATATAAAAAATTGTTACAAACCTTTTGATGGAATCTGCACCCTGTGCTTCTCTAACCGCTAATCTACGAACAAAAACATAGATTCTAAGAAATACAATGACCTGAGAACTACAACATCTCCCTTTCAGCAATATCTTATATCCTAATATTCATCATTATTATTTGATTTGAACATTAAGGAACCATCATTTGACGTATATTTATAGTTATTAATGTTTCCCTTTATAGAGATTCAAACAAATTTATTTCAACAACTTATTACTCAATACTTATATAACTAATGTATTTCATCTACATAAAATGTAATTTTTTTTATGTATATTGATATGATATTGATCTAGTGTTACTGATCACCATATTTACAAAAAACATAATTAGTATCCACAATAAATTATCATGAGAAACAATATATATAAAATCATGAATATATTTTAACTCAACATTCTAAAAAAAATACAAATAAAATTAGGTTTAACCAATAAAAAACAATGAAGTAACAAAAAAGGAATTTACATTTTTACATTTTCACTGAATTAACTATAATGTGAAATTTAACATCAAGAGATATTGTGATTCCATATGGACCATAGGAGAATCACATTTCATCAAAATTGGTATTTCTAAGAATAATACCAAATCCAAAAGGACCTAGGATTTATCTTGAGGCCCCATATAAGTTAAAAATGATCCAACATGAAAATTAAGGGATCCACAATATTTAAACGGATACATATGCTTTAATATAATTACCTTTAATTAAAAAAATGTAAAAGATTATAATTATCTACAAAATTAATAATCATAGTAATACCACGAATAAAATTATCATTATTTCAGATTACAGTCTATTCTAGCCTGAGTTGTTATTATTGTATACATTTTGAATGATTTAAAAAATTCATATCCAAATTATGATAATGATGAAAATTATCTCCACATGAACATTAAGATAATTCACATTTTTCACTTGATAAATTATTCGATATAGAGATTAATCTAGATAGAAATAAATATAATCATGAATTAACTTGGTACATATAGCCCAAATCTCTTAAATAAATTCATATATGACCAGAAAAGGATATTAAGATGATATTTTTAATGCTTCTTCTTATTTCATTTATCTTTGTACCCTGAATTCTAATTGTTTAGGGAAACATCACCTCATAAAACGTAGCAATTTCTAAGCATAATTAAGCTATAGTGTCACATATGCAAAACATGAATTCAATTTCACCTCATTGTTAATTAAATAAGATACATTTCAAGCCCAATATGATTCAAAAAAAGTGATTAAAATTATCCATATGAAGATTTTAATACATCCCTCTCCATGAATGAAAAAATATATATGTTTGAATTTATTTTATTCTCATACTCTTGGTCCACCTATTTAAATGACCCTACATATCTTCTAAATTGAATAATTTAGAGGATATACTATCATTAGGGAAAGTCTATCAAAATGAAATTCTACATCCATTAATGAGATTATAATTAAAATCCATTTTATTGATTTCTATAGGAATCATATCTACATAATTGTTTATTTTCTCTATGATTAGAATATTGGTGTTATATGATTGGCTAAGAGAATTCAGTAAGTTATTATTTTGCATAACTATCTAGATATCTGAATAGAATATAAGAGATGAATAGATGATTCCTATCCACCAGTAATCCTGTAAAATGATGGAGAAGGAAATCTATATGGAAGAGTCCACATATTTTAGATTCCCAACATTGATCCTTCTTAAAAACATGAATCTGAAAAATTAAGTTCCACTAACTTATCATTGATGAGAACCACATGAAATTAACCAATAAATAATGATTCAATTTGATGATGTTTTTATTAAAATGCTTTCTATATTCAATAGTTTGAAAAAAAATATTTCATGATACAATAGGAAGTCTTCTATGCATGATTCTTCCTTCTAAACATACCCCTAACCCTATCTTCAACCCCGACCATAACGATAATCCTATTTGTACCACAAACCCCTCGATCCTTATCATAATCCGCATATTCCCTAAACCAAATGCCCACTTTGATCCCTCACATCTACCACCAACCAATGAACTCTAACATTAACTAAACATACCTATAACCCTATCCATAAACCCCCGAACCAAACCCTAACACAAAGTACAACAACCCTAACCCAGACCCTAACACCAAATTTAAACAAAACTATATCCCTAACCCTATCTATAAACCCAAACTCTTTACATAACAAAAACCATAATATTGGTCATAAACCTATCCCTAAACCCTCCCCCCAAACCCAAACCCTAATCCAACCCATAAACCCCCAACATTAACCCCAACCCGTAACTATAACCATAATCATAACCCATATAACCCTTAATCTAAGCCTCTTAAACACTAAGCCACACCCACACCCCCACACTGACCCTTCCAAACCCTAACCCTAGCCACAATACTGATCCCCTCGACAAACTGTAAGAGTAACCCCAAACACCTTCCCTCACCCAATCCCCCACCCCAATACCTAATTGTAACCCTAAACCCCTAATACTAATTTTAACACCCCCGACCCTGACCCAACCCCCAAACCACATCCTGACCCTAACCTTAACCCCCCAACCTCACCCCCAACCCCCCGACCATAGACATATCCCTAACCCAGACCAATACACCAAACCTAACCCTAATAGCACGTCGACCCCCCACAAAAAACCTACACAACACCCACTTTTCCCACGATCCTAACCCAAAATTATCCATCACACATGCTTTTGATTAGTGATCATTTTGTAGATTGATTCCAAAAATAAATATTCTTCTATGTATGAAATGAAATTGAATCTTTTGGATTTCATATTAATTCAAATACCAAAAATAATAACAGAAAAATTAATTAGTTCATGAAAACATCATTAAATATATTTTGAAATAAAAATATATAATTCCCCATATCTCAATAACACATTTCAGTAAAAAATGATTTCTTTTAGTAATATCATACATATTATTATTACAAAATTTAAATATTTTTTTATTATTTTTGAACATTTTAGACAAATAATGATTCTAAGAGAAAATTCAGATTGATCAATAAAGATATATTTCAATCCTTCAATTTCCATAATTTTCCTTATTTTTTTCAATATATCATGAAAAGTGGAATGGGATAACATATGTTGACTTTCCTTGAAAATTATTTTTCCATTCATCGCAAGTATAAATTGAATTGATGAATCAATGAAATTTTTTGATGGTTCGTTATGGGATTCTTCCACAGTTAAACATTCATGTTTTTATATTTTCAGAAAAAGTATCTATAGTTTTTTTATTCCCATAGTCTTGAATTATATTATATTCATTTTGAACATGTAGGAATATTTCTTCTATATATAAATATCCATATTGAATGTTTATTAGAGTTTTTATTTGAAATCATTGATTCCTCTAACTATTTAATATAATATAAAAATATATTTCTTCTATCAGAATATAAATATATTTTTTATTGTCGATGATTTCAGAAGAAGGTGGTGAAATAATTCCTTGAGAAGTTACATATCTAGGAAATTTGACACATATGGATGTGTTATAGGTTCCTTATAAATTTATTTTTATTTCTATTTATTTATTTTTTAAAAAATATCTTATTCTGATCATTATGAATGGATTCACTTAAATATGTATATCTATTTAAATTTATACCTATATTTGATTCCCAATATATTTTCTGAGAATGATGTTACATACAAAAATAGTGAAAATTAGAGTCTTCATTTAATTCACTGTGTTGATAAATGGAATAAGGATATAACCATTCCCTGGGAAAGTTATTTTTTAACTCTATCAATATGGAACCTTTCCAGAGCATATATTTCATGGTTCGTTACTAAAATTGGGTATAAATATTTTAATTTTAAATATTTAGATCACTTTTCTGACATATTGTTTAAAAGATATAGAATTAATCATTTTTTACATTATTCATTATATGAATCGTGGATCATTTATAACATGGTGAATGATTCTTCTTAAAAAATCTATTTCTACAAAAATTCAATTTGAGAAGTATGATTTTTTTATTGTTTACATAATTTTACCTCTGAATAAAAGATTAATCAAAATAATTATTCACAAATGTTGACACATCTAAAATCCCCAATTGCTCAGTAGTTCCTATATTCTATCCTTATTCTTATTTAAGTTTTTTGATCCATATGTTTTAAAAAAATCTATTTTATTTTTGATCCTTTGAGTTATAGATAGAGTTTGAGAGGGTCAAATATATGACGATTCCATTATTTATGATGAAGTTGAAAAAAATATAGATATGTATCATGTATCTGAACTAAATTATTTTATGTACAATAATATCATTCTAATTGTTTTGAAATAATTAAGATATTCTTTTAAAGAATCAATATGTGGTTCTTATGTCAGCAACATGATTTTCAGTGGTTCTTATTATTGGTTCAAACACTATATGAAGGACTTAAATATTGATCACATTAAAATAATTGATCTCATGATGAGTATCATCATACAAAATCTCATCTGTGAAATAAATTTATTGATAAATATGAGATATTGATGTCATATAAGTAATGATATAAAATCATTGATAAGAAAAATTATTAATTTTGATTCAGTTAATGATAAAAATACAAACATTTATCATGAATGGGTACTTAATGGATAATTAAGAAAATTATTACTTTTACAATTCTCTTAGTCAACAATAGAAAAAATGTTTTCATAGAGCATGAATGGCTTAGTATGATTGATGTACTAACTGGGGATATGATTCTTGAAATATAGGATTTTATATCAAAATACAATTTGAATTAGAGGAATCAATTTATCCTTCCATAATATGGACTACAATCCTTCATGAGCAAGAAATGAATGAGTGTAATAAATTATCTCTCATTCTATTAGTGACCATTTTCTTAAGGGATTTTGAAAGATTCTTTACTACAAAAAATGTCCTTGCCTCAACTCATAATCCCCCAAAAGTGTAACCCTCTGTAATAGCTTAGTATCATACCCATATATTCATCAAGATATGATGAGTTTTTATTCCAAAAAATATATATATAAATTTTTCTCACTCAAATATACTTGTGTGTTTCACATTGAAAATAAAATGTTCCATACAACTAGATTTGAGTCCATCACAAAGGGTTAAATTGAACTAGATCCTATAGTACTTATGAATGAATCCATATTGAAACTTATTACATAGAATAAATCATTTATATGATATTATAATTGTGATCTTATCTTCATTGGGAAACATGGTATTTTTATACCACATTAGATAGGTTAATGTTCCTGGAATCGTTTTCTATAATACATGAGGTATTTATGTAAAATAATTAATTATATGTTATTTAGAAATTAAAATATATTGTTTCTATAAGTATATGAAAGAGTCATTTATCTAAGGTGGTTATATTTTAAAAACATGAGTTGAAACATGTAATAGGCATGAAGAATATTATGATACTTCTTTTTCTTTAGATTTATTATCCTGGATGGGTCACTCAACATCATTGGCCTATTCCCATACCAAATTAAACAAATGGGGTTACATTATATGGCCCATTTTATTAGGATTCACAACTAGTTCAAGGATTAATATTAGAAATTGAATTCAATATCATAGAAACCTCATGAAAAAATATGTTTTGAACCTGTTTGATAATGATTTAAGAGTGACATTGATTTGAATTGAGTTGAGGAATCCCTTTAATAATAATAATTGATATTTTTCGAACATTTATGAATGATAAATATATTAATAATATGAATCATAGTTTGAATAACTTGATATATACTTTATCCCACAACAGTTAATAGGAGAGGCTTCACACTTTCACTTTTTTGGAATCCATGAATATTTCACTCGTTCAGAATTCTATTAGATTATATTGAACCTATTTCATTAGAATTTAAATATTATCGAGAAAACGTTTTGGTAAATAAGTTCATTTGTGATATTGATATTGAGATTCTAGATAATGATTTGTGGTTCTTTCAGAGTGGAATGACGATGTACCAAATAGGTTATAGAGCTTCCAATGAACAATAGAGAGAAACTGAACACTACACCCACCCCTATCACTAACCATAACCCTAGACTTTCTCTTGACCCTAACCCATAACCACAACCTTATAAACCTAGACCTTAACCCTAACACCCTGACTGTAACCCATCCCGACTCTATCCATAAGCTTAACCCTTCATCCTAAACCTAACCCCAACACTCACCCCTCCCTTGACTCTAACCAAAACACCACAACATATCCCTGACCACCAATCCCTAACAATATCCAAAAACATGAAATCAACCCCCCAACATGACCAGGACCCTGACATAACCCTATCCCCTATGAACATGGCCCAAACACCCCCATCCAACCTGAACCTTAATCACTAACACACCCCAACCTAACTGTATCCCCCTTGAATCCTGAACCTCCCACACCTACCTAACCCCATACCCTAGACTATAACCCTAACCCCAACCCCAACCCTAACCCTAACGATAACCCCCCAACCCTAAACCTAACCCTAACCCTACCCCTAAACCTAAAACTGACCCTAACAACCTCCCAATACCCAAATATTAGCCATAGATAAACCCCCCCCACAACCCTAACCCAACAGTAACTCCCCCTAAAACCCCTTACCATCTGACTGTATACCTATCCATAACTATAACCCTTACCACGACTCAACCTCCCAAACAACCATAACACTATCCCAACCCCAACACCACCATCATAAACCAAAATTAAAATGAATACATGAATTTTAAATATCATTTTGTAGATTTATACCAAATAGTTGAATTCAACTAAATATAAAATGAAAACTATCCTTCTTCCAGTTCATATTAAATCAAATTTATAAAGAAAAATAAAAATTTATTGATGAAAACATTATTAAATCCATTATGAAATGAATTTATATATTTCATCATATATCCTTGAAATTTTCCATGTGGAAATAATTTATTTTCACAATATTTTTCTTTTTTTATTATTTTACAATATTGTCTATATATTTTATCTTTTTATAAAATTTTATACCTTAGAAGACAATGTCAATTAATTAGTAAAAATATAACTGAATGCAACTTTTTTTTATTTTCTTTACATTATATCATGATGAGTAAATATGGTTAACTAGTTTTGACGTTCAACGAGAAGTATGTATTCATTATTAACTCACATAAAATGTATTAATAAAAAATTAAATACATGGTGAGTTCATTATATGAATCATTTAAAGTAAATCTTTCATTTGTCCAAATTTCAAGAAAATGTTTCTCTATATTTTCATTACCATAGTAATGAATTCAATTATTTTCATTTTTAACAGGAATTAAGCCTTATTCTATAGTAATATTTATATATTGAATGGTTTTTGGAATTTGTATATGATATCAACATATCCTCTAAATTTTTAATGTAATTGGAAATTCAATATTATCTATCAAAATAGAAATATATTATGTATTATAATTGATTTCCACATAAGGATGTGAAATTATATATTGGTAATTTACATATATCGGATGTTTGACACAATTGAATTTATCACACGTTCAATACATGTTATTCTAAATTCAATTTTTGTAAATTTTATTTAAAATTCCATGTACATAATATATAAATGAGGATTAATTTTTTCTATATATCTATTTCAAATAAATTATGAGTTTTCTTCCAAAAAAAATATAGAAGAGATGTGAAATCATAGAAGGGGAAAATAGTGTCTCTAATAAAATAAAAGTGTTGAGAGAGGCACATAATGATGGAACATTTACACAAGAAAATGTTTCATTAATCCTCTTAAAATGGAATCTATTCGAAAAATATTTTCCCTGGTTTCATTCATTTAAATAGTTTAAATAACTATATTTATTATTTATATAGAATTTTCGATACCTATTTATTATATGATGTAGAAATCAAGAATTTTATCAATTTTCATGATATGAATCATGGATCAGATCAATGAAGGTGAGAGAATCTCATAAAAAATTGTTTCTTCCAAAATAGAATCTATTATGTATGATATTTATTTTTTAAAAAAACAATTATATCAAATTAAATGATTCACTGAAATAATGGGCCATCAATATTTCACAAACGAGATCTCCAAATGTTTGGGTGTTCCTATATTCCATCATTATTCTTCATTAGGTTTATTTATATCTCATCTGGACACATATTATCTTTGTTCCCATTCCATTAAATTATAGAAATAGTTCAAAAATTTCAAATCATTTATGATTCCTTCATTGATGATGGGGTTAAATAAAATTATAGATATGTATCCAACATCAGAGAAAAATTCATTAAGGTTCAAAAAAAATTGTTCTTGATGTTCTGAAATAATTATAAAAATATTTAGATGAATTAAAATAGTGGTTTTCTATCAAAACATATTATTTGGTGCTCCCTAAAATGGGGTAAAATTCACTAATAATGATTGTAATATCCATGTCATTAAAATATTATATATCATCAAAAGTATAATCATACCAAATATGATTCATCAAATAGTCTTTTCAATAAATATGAGATATGAATGTAAAAAATTTATAGATATCTATTCCCTGGGTAAAATAATACATGAATTATGATTATATGGTTAATAAAATAGAATAATGGATCAAGAATAGTGATACAAAGGATAATGAATAAGTAGAATTATTGGTTCAATTCTCATCATAATGATAGAAAATGATTGGTCAAATTATTTGGAGCCTAAATCATCATTATCATTAATCAAAGAATGTCATTGGTTAATAAATCATTGAACAACTGAAAAAAAAATTATGATAAATTTTTAACATTTATAATAATAATCTCTCGATATATGAATTTAAAACATCTTGTTTACCAAAATGTCTAATATTCATAGCCCATTATTATATATTCACATATTCAAGAACCTTATTTAAGGATAATCATTTTCATTTAACATCTAATTGAAACCCTTTTTTACAGAGTTGATTCCATATTTTCCCACTATAGGGGTATATTAGTGACATATTATATAGGTATTGGTTGATACTATTGGATCAAATATGTAGATACAAAATCCTATAATCATTTTCATACAATATTTATGAACTAATTCCTATATAAAAATATTTTCCTTTTTAATGAGACTGATAATGATAGGGAAAGTGATGATGATACAATTAGTGATGACGTTATGGACCTTGAGATGAAGCATGATATGCCAACTATAATGAATGTGAAACTATGGATATGATTCCAAATTTATAATTATGTTACATAATTATTCAATTCAATAAAAACCAAAACATTAAAAAAAGTCCAATACCCCCTGATCCAAACTCAAACCATATCCACCACAGCTGAACTGAACTCCAACCCCCTCACCCCACCTCCATCCTCCATTCCATAACCCTATCACACTCCACCCTGACCACTTAAACCTAATCCAAACCCAACCCACACCCGACCCTCTAAACCTACCCCTAACAACCAAAACATATCACTGAATCAGACCCAAAACCTAAACCCAACCTTACCCTAACCCTTTGACCCTAACCTTATCCTTCACCCCCCATCGACCCTAACCCTATCCTTTACCCATACCCCAAATCTAACCATACCCAGAATCGTAACCAAAACCCATAACCTAACCATAAAACTAACCATATCCAAATAAACCCCCTTTAAAATAATCCACCCTAGTATTGACCCTAACCCACACCAACACCCCACCCTAACCTTGACCCTAAGCCTAACCTTATCCCTCACCCGTAAGCCTCACCCTCAACCGGATGCTGACACTAACTCTTACCTTGACCAATACCCCTTCCCCAAACGGTATCTTGATCACCCAGTCACCCAACCAGAATCCTCACTCAGCCATACCCCAAAACCTATCTATAACCTTAACATAACACCCCTACTATAATCTGACCACCCCCATGAAACAACGACCCCCTCACCACCACCCCTAAACATTGACACCCTTAACTATAATAAACCTTGTTTTTTATTGAGAGTTTATTCCTATGAAAATATTTGTTATATTATAATATAGATAGCAATACCATATTTTTTTTACAATGTATTATTATTTATAGTGTATCATTAAAAATGTTTTCATTTGAAATTTTACCCTTCGTTGATAATTTTACCATTATAATTAACATTTATATATAGTAATGACAAAGTTTAATTAATAAAAAATGGTGAATTGATGGGTTCAACCAATATAATCATGAAATTTGAATCCCATTACTCATAACATGGGAGGGATGTATCATAATTGAGGTTTTCCCTAGACCATTCACAATCCATTCTCTAAAACGTGAATATTGAATGAAATTTCCTATGGGAGAAGTTCATGTTAATCGAGATTACCACTCAGTCGATTTTAGAAAATCCACCATAAAGAACAAACACTATCACTCATTATACCCTTAGGGATTATGAATGTGTAATAATGTGTAATATGTCATGGCCCTAGTTTCATAATGTATATTTACTTCGAATAAGTAAAATTTTAATTTAATATATTCTATTTTATTTGTTTGATTTCTCAATAATATATAGTATATATTGCTATGGTATTTGATAAGTTTACTTTTCAAACCCACAATTTATCTTTCAAAAATGTTATAAATTTTTATAATATAATATAATATTATGAAAAATATTAATTTTAATGTTATGTTATGTTAAAAATAGCTATGTATATATAAATGATAAAATAATTTTATTATTTATATGTATTTTTTTAATATACAAAAATTTAAATATTTATTATTAACCTCATATTTATAAAATAATTGATTTTTTACATTTAATAGAGAGAATTATAATATATGTAGAAATATTATCATAAAATAATCATCATTTTTTAAATAATCATATAGAAATTAGTTTAGTGTTAATTTACGATAATTTACTAAAATACATTAATTTTCTAAAAATAGTAAAATTACTGTTCTTTTGTATGTCTAGTGACAATAAAATTAAGTTATAATTATGTTATAATAAATTAAAAACAAGAAATTATATAATATACATTATTTTACTAAGGTCTATTATATTAACATATTTTAATCAATTTCATAACATATAAGTTACATTCTAATTTCTATAATGGAATATATGTGTTTAACATTATAATTTGGAGGAAAAAATGAATTTTACATTACTAAAGAATTAATAAAAATGATTCCATATTACTTTGGTCTAAAATAATATAATATATGTCCAATAATACTGAAACCATGGGAAAACCGATGGGAATGAAAATGTTTTTTCATTTTTCTCAACCTAGTTTTACTAATTCTATATTAAGGAATTATTACACAAACCCAAAAAAATATATGAATACCCCCACCACATTTATCTATTTTCATTCACTCTTAACCCATAATAATTGATTATTTGGTAGTTGTACAGATTATAGAGTCACAACATGATATTCACAAGCCCTAAAGGTTTCATTCCAAATGATCTTGGAGTAATTCTCCAAGGTAAGGGAATTATCCATCATTTCAATTCAATTTAAGAATGTATTTCGGTAAATTTATTTTAAATTATAAGATTACAATCATTAATTAACCTTTTTATCATACCCTTACATCGAAATTATGTTTCACTAGTGGTTGACCCTTGTCCCCACTCATTTGACCTCCTTTCTAAACCACATTTTATACATGTTATTATATATGGTTTACTTCTTAAAATTCATCTCATTGCCTAAATAAGTTCTATTTTATTTTCAATGTGTGTATACCCAATAATTGTTTTATTGGGTATTCGACTATATTAAATAGTTATCTATTTTATTTATTATTTACACATAACAAAACCACTATCCATTTTTTGGCTTGAAATAACCTAATGATCATGTCTTTAAGAATTTTCCAAATTCCTAGATTTTGAAAAAAACCCTATTCAATATTCAGAGAATGTTATTTAGTAAACGTTTTATTACGATCAATGTGTATCACATATACTAATTTAAATGATTTTTTATTATTACTAGCGAACCAATTCATTCTGTAAACAAAGTAATCTTCGAAGATGAGTTGTTTTACTATTGCATGGTGAATAACATTGGTAATTTTCATCTATTAATCCTTGGTGATTAACCTTTTTATAGGATTTTGAGTTTCAAAATCACCTTTTGTAGAAACATTTTTATTTCATGTTTTTTATTTTTATGATATGTTTTATTTTCCCATTGTCATTCAATAATGTGGTTCCTTATGTTTGTATTGACATTCATCTAGATCATAATTAAATTGTTTCCCGTAATGGTCCTTATGCTCACCCATTTCCTTTGAAGTATTTCCCTTGAATATGAGATGTTTTAAATTGACATAGTGTGAACCCATAAGGATGAATTGAAGTGGATTTTGGGAATTTTTTTAATTTTAAAATGATTATATACGTGATTTCCATAAGAACAAACATCACATAACGAATTTATTTACCATGTAAAAAAGTTTATGAAAATAATGTGGGATGAAAAATTTGGTATCAAATAATAGTTTTTTTATTTGTGGAAATTGGAAATTCTGTATTTTAGAATGAACCCCGTGGATAAGGGTAAATATTGGAAAATAACTGGGTATTATGGTGAGGTATTATGTATGCATTGTCTGAGAGAATAAATCCACCTCTAGATATGAATAACTATATATAGTTCTGGAATAGATATATCTAGGGGTAACACGTGAAAAAACTACTTTGAGAAAGACCCACATGGGAACTTGTGTATCATAATGGGACTTGCTACATTTTATGTTTTACACTCCCATGACATATATTTTATAAATCACATGATTTTTAAGAAACATTATGTTGGATATATAGAAAATGTAATTCTTAATAAATAATATCATAATTAAGAATGATGGTTTCAAAAATAAAATTAACATATAATTATATTATTATTAAAAGAAACAAATTATAAACTGTGTATTTATTTATTTATAATCATCTAGAAAATAAGAGGAACAATGTAATTGGAGATCTCATAGGACCATGAACTAATGAACCTTTAATTGAAATCTATAATAAAAAAAATTTATGGTAATGAGGAGTCAACTAACTTGAGTTAAAAAAAATAACCTAAATTAATCTGAGAGACTCGATTCATCTTGGAGTGAATACCATTCCGTTTTTCCCTTTATGTGTCAATGAACACCATATTTCAGTGAATCTACTAACCAATCGGTTTTATAATAATGGATATGATCTATAGAAAATAACATTTATGTACTATATTGTTTAGAATAATTGAATTTAACCTTGGGTTCATAACTATTAGATGGAGATGATGATCAGTGGATGAAATTGATTAAAAATAATAAACACATAAGGGATTTTGAACCTATGGAGTGAAAAGTGTACACAAAATCCATTTTTAATGAATAATTTCCATGTTAGTTGTGAATGGAAATGGGTAAGGAATTCGATGATCTAAATTAGATGAAAAATCAATCTATGAGATGCTATGAGATGAACATGGTATGACAATATAACTATACCTGATTCCATATTATGGATCGTAATGGAATGGTTGATAGACTCTTCAGTGTACTAAGACCCCATATATGGTGGAATATAGCGAATCAAGACTATATAAACTCTAAGGCGGAAATGGAATGTTCTATATAGGATGAACTAGTGTTAGGATAGATGCATTGGTCCGAAAAATCGAATGATAAGAATATATCATTGAATTCAATCATAGGGGAGAAATTTCATAATGTCAATGGATGAAATAAATAATAACATCCCTAAATATGGGATGAATAATTCAGGGAATGGATTACATGAGATTCAAAATTGTTATATGTGTTGAAGTAATGGACATATATTACATATTTATTTTATTGAGGTGAAGACCCAACTTCTCTACACCAATGAAAATGGGATGATACTGAAAGCCTCCCCTTATGTTCACATTTTCTTTTTTTGAAAATATAGGGAAATTTTCCATTCATAAATTATATTAGAATATAATAGAGGATAATATCAATAAACATCATCATATGAAACCTTTTCATAAAATTGTGTTTTTGAAAGATGGATGTAATAAATGATACATATGATGTGGTGGATGTTTCTCACATTACTCACTCAAAGATGAAGTGTAGTTTGTTTGATTTAGGTTTTAAGAAATCATTTATTTCAACCATGTTTTTAACTGAGTATATAATCAAGAGTCAAGCTGATAGAATTCAAGTAATCAGTGAAGAAACTATGAGGGACTATCCCATTATAAATAGTGTATAGAGATTATAGAATTGAATTTGGTGAGCACAATCTCATCAAAAATATAGTGGTCATTCTAATGAAAGAATTTGACACTATACAGTGGAAGGACTAGCTCTCAAAATATATTTCTATGATTAAATAAAAAATCAGTGAAATCTTGGTTGTGTTGATTGGAAAATCTATAGTGAAATTAAGAATAGAGATTTGAGAACCTAATAATATTATACAAGAACCTCTCATAGGCTTCAAAATGGAAAAGTATAGTGAGGAGGATAATGGAAATGAATGTATATGAATAGAAAATTCCCCCATTATTTTTGAATTAATTGATACAATTCATGAGGAATTGCATGTTCCTCACCATGAAATATAGTAAGAGTTTTCCATTGAACTCATATATAGATCCAAACAAATAAAAAATAACACATATAGAATAGAATGTTTGGATTTACAAGAATTAAAGAAACAACTTCAATATCTTTTGGAGAAGGGGTATATCCGACCATGTGTGTCTCCTTGTTCGGTACATGTTATCTTCCTTAAGAATAAGGATGGATAAATGAGGATATACAATTATTATAGTGAACTTAATGGGACATTAATAAAAAACAAGAATCCCATTCCAAAGGATTGATGATTTATTTTACCATCTTCATGGGGATTAATTCTTCTCAATAATTGATCTAAAATATGTTTTTCATCAATTGAGGGTGAATAAAGAATAAATTATTATTAATTCCACCCAATATATTAATGGTCATTATAAGTTTATTTTGAATCCCTTCGTCTTGAAAAAATCTCATTCTATAATTTGGGATTGGACGAGTACAACATTTAAGGACTCCCTTGATAAAAAATGTGGTAGATTTTATTGATGAATTTATAATATATAACAATTTTTTCAATGATTATGAGGATAATATAAGAATTAAATTGAAAAATATAAAGAAGGATAGGCTATTTGTGAAATACTGTAGATGTAAATTTTGGTTACAATAAAATTCTTTCATGGGTGACATTGTAACTAATTAAGGAATCACAATTCAACATCCCAATTCAAAGTTTGTGGTGGAGTGGTCTAATCTTACAATATTAACTGAGATTACCAGTTTCATTTATTTTTCAGGATAATATATGAGGTTTCTAATAAACATTTCATGGATTTATAATAAACTAACCAAGTTAACTCAATAAGTGGATATGTTCTTTTGGAAAATCACGTGTGAAGAATGATTCCAAGAACTAAAGAATAAATTGTCTAATTAAACTATGTTATCAATACCATTTTTTGGTGAAAGAATATTTATGTATAAATATTAATGTCCAAAAGGGCTTGGGTGTTCCCTTAAGAACAAAAAAAGGTGATTTTTATGTATATTGATAGTTAAAAGCTTATATTATGAATTATCTAACTCAAGGCCTAGATCAATCATTGATGTTTTTCATCAAAAAATATGGAGGAACTCTATTTATTTTGAAAAATGTGATATTTTCATAGATCACTAAAGATTGATGTACATATTCACTAAAAGGGAATTGAACTTTAGAAAAAGAGATGGTTGGAACCTCTTAAAGGAAATTTCTATAAAATTCATTATCTCCAAGGAAGAGAAACAAATGTTTCCGATGAATTAAATTGGATATAAAATGTTTTTTGGGAAATTATGAGGATATAAAGAGATCAATTGATCAAATTCCTGGTATGTTTGGACATGTGAATCATGAGGGAATGGAAATCAACAATCCTATCACCAATAAATTCATAAAATTCATTACTATAGGTGAACATGAAATGTAAAATAGAATATACTTTTTTATGGATGAAGATAAAAGAAGTAATGCATGGGTAATTTCCTGTGTTCAATATTTATCTTATAGGTGAACTGAAATTGTGTACACGGTTATCTGTTCCATCAATTCTAGATATAAATAATGAACAAATGGTTGATTAACATATCTATGAATTATATACATAAAATAGAGGAACTAAAATGTATAAGGACCTTCTTGATCATTATTGGTGGAAAAAATGAAAAGTGAGATTTCTGAAAATAATTCAGTTCCATGTAATGTTATTCACTGAAGGTAGATGAACTTTGTTCTAATGGGTTATTGCATAAACTTACCATACCAACATCGTTGTGGGATAATAACACTATGAATTTTTACACTATTCACCCAAGAGAATCGAAATGAAATAATTTAATATGTGGTATAGTAGACCAAATCACCATGGTTTCTCATATAATCACTATTTTGGAATATTTTTGACATGATGAAAATGGAAATATATACATAAAACAAGTGTTTTGGTCGTACATGGAATCACATTTTATCAATTATATTTGTGAACAATGTTTCACATCAAAATGTTTGAGAATTCATTGACATTATCTGAGTAGAAAGTATAATTTCAGTGATAAAAATCATCCCCATACAAAATTATAATTTGAACAAACTATTCATACAAATGATAACATGATATAAAAATTAGCAATGTTATTTAAATGTGAATGAGATCAAAGCCTACAATTAGTTGAGTTCTCATAAAATAGTAGCTTCACACAAGTATTAAAATAGTACAATATTATTCTAAATATAAGAAGCGATGTAGACCATATACTTGATGGAATGATGTTGATGAGAGAAATCATCTAGGGAATGATCATGTGAAATAAATTAAAAAAAATGTTCATTCCATCCAAAAACGCATAAAGGTTGCTCAACGTCCGTAGAAGAGCTATAGTGCAAAACCATAAATTAGAATTGGAGTTTGATGTTGGTGAAAAAGGATTCCATATAATATCAACATGGATGATATTCATGTAGTTTGTGAAGAAATGGAAGATTATTCTAAGGTATAGTGTCCCCTATGAAATCTTTGATCTCATAATATTAGTGGAATATCAGCCAATTCTTCCTAAAAATCGATACCAAGAAATTATTTATTCCATTTATCTCTATTAACGAAGTATATAATTGATCCCTCTTAGGATATGATTTTTGTTGTAGTGAAACTGGATCATGACCTGTAACGATTCGAACTTTTATTAATATTTGTTTCCTAAATTTTGTGTGTTATTTTGTTTTATAATCAACAAAACTATTTGATTTAATAAAATGAGTATAATTAAAATGATTCCGTTGGGTTTCGACTATTATATGATTGTTGGTCAATATAATAGTGGGAAACAAAATGTTACAAATTATTTTCTAAAAATACTAGTGATCATGGTTAATAAAGAAAAAATATTTGATGGCCCCATCGGTTAGTATTGGGCCGATTGAAGCCCATCTAAAGAAACTTGGGAAAGAGGTAGCACCACTGGGCTTTGATCTAGACCAAACATAAGCTGAACTTCATTGTGTGAGCTGGAACGGAATCACCTTTTCTAGATGTTCAAGCTAATAGAAATCACCACTTGGGAAATGTTGGCCAACCCAACCATAGATTCTATCACATTATCACACCTTACACTTACGTCCTATGCTGGTGTCATAAGGGGCTTTGTAAAGAGACCATTGCTGCCTTGTGTAATCCTTTGAGATAAATAAAATGGTGATTTCTACTTATAGTGATGTTTGTGAATTTTCAAATTTCCGGATAAATATACGATGTATATTATTTATGAATTTAAAAAAAGCTATATTTTAAAATATTTATGTAAAACTTAAATAATAAATAATGTGTAATGATTTTAAAAAATGGTCTTCTACAGTTGTGTTCAGTATGAAATTCAGATTCTAATAAGATCAACATAATTTTTGCTGAATAGTAATTTATGAATAGTGTTTTTATGCCTTGGATTAGTAATGTGACCAAATGTATTAGTAATCTCAATGAAATAAAGTATTAAAATAATTTAAGCAACTTCATTATGAAATGTGATTCAATAAAATTGGTAAATAATTGTTTCAGAAATTATTAGTCATGTATTAGTTTTTTCGAGTGAATAATGTTTTCAATTTAAAAATTAAATTATAAATATTTATATAAATATTTTTATAAAATGGAGATCACTTTTTAATTCAGAGAATTGATTTTAGGTTAAGGTGATTTTTGGGGATATATATTAAAAATTGAATTTTCAGTGAATAGTGAAAATACAGTTTTTAGTTTCAGGAGTTTAATGACATCATTAAAGATGTAATAATTATTTAATAATTTAGTTAGACTTATGAATAATAATATATATAATGAGTTGTCCTAAGTGGCCAATACCATGGGAAAAAACCATGGGCAAGCCCAGGGTTTTTCCTATACCACCGATGAGGTGTCCCTTGGCTATTAATGACTTGTCCCCTCACTTCTCCTATAAATACCAACTAATTACTTAATTAATTTCATTTCCAAATCCTCCTAAAAGATGTTATGGTATCTTTACCTCCCAAGGAGTCCTCCCAAGTATCCCTCAAGCCTCCCAATGTCCCAACCATTATGATTTAGAAGTTACTCTTCAAGGTAAGGGATTCTTTCACCCTCCTCTTTTAAGTAATGACTTCCATTATGTTCTGTCAGGTATTTTCCATCTCATTATGTTGACGGTAGGTTCTTGTGTTCCTATTAATATAAATTTTCTATCCAAATGATTAGAGACCATTTCTTCTTTCATCAACTTGTTTTCTGAATTTTTAAGTGATGTCGTTAGGCTACTGAATTTCTCTTAAAAGAAATCACATATACTCTTTTCATTCAAGTTTCATTTTCATGTATTATGTCCTTAATATATCCCAATCATTATCTTATTAAGTACCCATACTCTATTATGAATTATTTATGAGTGGGTGACCCTTGTAACATCTCTTTTAAATGTTTTCTAAAACAATGTTATATAGTCGTTATGCTGCAGAAATTTCGTCTCAAAAATTCTATCTCTTTCTCTCAAGAAATTCCCTTGTTTATTTATGTGAATACCCAGACCTATTTATCTTCTATGGGTGTTCATAAATATATAAATATGATATATTAGATTCTGAAATTGACCTACATTTAACCCTCACTCCCTTTCCATGGGTTATAAATGATATAATGGTCTTATTTTTAAGAGCTTTTTAAAACGTCACAATTTGGAAATGAAGCCCTTTTCTTTATTATTTGTGGGTTATTTAATAAATTTTTTATTATGATATATGTGGATCATATTTATGTAAAGACATATTAATGGTTCTCTCTAATAGCGCTTCAATGCATTGGGTAATGAATCAATCTCTAGAGATGACAAGTTTCACGATACCTTGGTGTATAACCTTGGTAATTTTTATAACACCATGAGGACGGACCTTGGTGTTATGTTCATGAATGTATAAATTAAATGTTGAAGCCACATATTCATGTTATATTCCATGTTATCTTCATTATGATATGCCTATACTTCCATTTCTTATGTCTTTATCTTGTTATTCAAGTTCTTATTGATATTACAACTATAATATTACCTTGTTAACCCTTACTAGGACTTCTTCTCACCCTTTCCTTTAATGTATGTATCTAGGATATGAAAGGCAGTAATTTTACATAGGATGATCTTATGATGAATCATTACAAGTGGTGTAGAATATTGTTTAATGTTTTATTCATGTTGTATTGTTCCTGATTTCCAAGACACTAGACTTTAAAGATCCTCTGTTTGTAAAATGTAATGAAATGTTTTGTATTAAAAAGGTGGGATGCCATAGTTGGTATCAAAGGATAGTTTAGTTATTTATGGAAATTAGGATATGAAAACTTTAGGAAGAAGCCTATAGAAAATTCTAAACATAGGAAAACTTCATGATATTTTTTTGAGTATTGAGTAAGTGGCTTATCAAGAAAATACATCCCTGTATGGATAGAGGTGGCTCTGGCAAAATTTTACATAATGTTAAATACCGAAAACACCACTTTGAGCTAGAATCGAATGAGAACTGGTACACAACAACGGGACTTGCTGCACTCTTGGTTATGACACTCCCAAGGGATATGTTTGGTTAATCACAAGCTTTTTATGAATCTTTATGAAGGAATTATAGAGAAATTTAATTGTTAAAGATTGAAGCTTTAAGACATAGAATCATTTATAGTTAAAAGATTTGTAAATGAAATAATTTTCTCACGAAGATTTTATTCTTTTAAAAAATGGAGGGAAATAGGAGGAGATATGGAAATGGTGACCGGAATGGACCATGCGCTGGAGGCCCACTGATGGATGCCAGAATAGAAGTATTTATGCGAATGATGAACCAACTAACTCATGATATTAGAAATAACTTGAATCAAGCTGAGAAACCGATATCACCATGAAAATAACTACATTTTATTGAGTCCTTTATGCGTCAACGACCAACAAACATCATTGTATCGACTGACCCATTTATTTCTGAGCAATGGATCATCTCCATAGAGAAGATCTTTTATATTCTATTTTGTTCCGAGCAATAGAAGTTAACCCTGGATTTCTATCACTTAGATGGAGAAGCTGATCAGTTGTGGGAACTGATCAAAATCATGAGGCAATGAGTGGAAGGTGAAGCTATAGAGTGGGAAGAGTTCATAGGGATCTTTTTCAGTATGTATTTCCTTCATTACATGAGAATAAAAATGGAGGAGTTTCATGAGCTAAAGAAAAAGGAGAATGAATCTATGGGAAGCTAGATGATAAATTTCACAAGGCATTCACTATATAACTCTAGCTTTGTCATGGATCCAAACGGGAAGGTTGAAAGATTATTTGGTGGATTGAGACCTCATCTAAGGAATAATAGAACCAACCAATATTATTATAGCTACGGGGAGATCTTGCAGAGTGTGATGAAATTCGAGCTAGAGTTTGGTGAGATGTAATGGTCTCATAAATCAAACGACAAGAAGTGATCATTGGAGCCACGATTAGGGAGGCACTTCGATCATGGAAGAGGAGGCAAGAAAGTAAAACTACCCCTGTGTAATAAATGTGGGAAGAAGCATTCGGGGAACTACCTTCTCGAGAGTGGGATGTGCTAAAACTGTGGAAGAGATGGCCACATTGCGAGGAATTGTCATAGTGAGTTGAAACATCAACTTATAAACAAAAATGAGAAGGGGAAGATAGTGCAGGACCTACCTGAGGTCCAGTGCTTCAAGTGTAGACAACATGGGAACTTTTCCAATCACTATCCAAATCTAAGGGAAGTGGAGTGGAACCACCATCAGGATTAGAAAAGGATATGGGATCAAGGTCGTGCTTTTGATATCACGACAGCTAAAGTTGAAGCTGTGAATTTTGTGGTAGCAGGTACTCTTGTTGTTCTCTAAAAGCTCGTGTGTACATTGTTTGATTCTGGTTCTACACATTCCTTTATTTCCTCCAAGTTTTCAAAGAATTTATAATCAACCCCCAATTTGATAAAAGTTGATTTATCATTCAATACTCTTGGTGGGACTATCCCGGAATCGTTAGTGTTTAGAAACACTTGTATTTACTTTAGTGAGAACAATCTTATCACAAATCTAGTAGTCATTCCCATGCTAGAATTTGACATTATACTAGGGATAGACTGGCTCTCAAAGTATAATTCTAGGTTCAATTGCAGAATAAAGGAAATATCAGTAGTCTTGAATGCAAAACCTACTGTTATATTCCAATGAGAGATATCTCAACCTCAACTTTGTCTAAAATAACCCCCTATATCCTTCTTTATGGAGTTGATCAGTGATGAAGAAGAAGTAGATGAGAGTTCGAGGATAGAAATTTTCCACATCGTCCAAGAATAAATTGATGTATTTATGGAGGAGTTTTCTAGACCTCCCCCAGAAAGAGAGGTATAGTACTCTATCAAACTCGTACTTGGATCTCATCTGATATCAATGACCCCATATAGGCTGGAAAATGTAGAGCAGGAAGAATTGATGAAACAACTCAAATATCTTTTTGAGAAGGGGTTTATCCGACCAAGTGTGTCTCCTTGGGGAGCACCTATTCTATTTGTGATAAAGAAGGATGGATCGATGCGGCTATTCATTGATTATATAGAACTTAATGGGATAATAGTAAAGAAAGAACACCCTATTCCAAGAATTGATGAAATATTTGACCAACTTCATGGGTCTCAATTCTTCTCTAAGATTGATCTTTGATCTGGTTATCATCAATTGAGGGTGAATAATGATGATATTCTGAAAACCGCCTTCTGATCAAAATATGGGCATTATTAGCTGGTTTTTATGCCCTTCAGATTGGCTAATGCACCTGATATTTTTATGGATATGATGAATAGAGTATTTAGGGACTACTTTGATAACTTTGTGGTAGTTTTTATTGATGATAATATGATATATTCCAAAATTCATGAGGAGAATGAAGATCATCTATTTGATATTATTCAAACCGTACAGAAGGAGAGGATTTTTGGGATGTTCATCAAATGTGAATATTGGTTACAACATGTTTCCTTATAGGGGCACATTGCAACCAATGAAGGAATCACAGTTTACCCTGAAAAGACAAAAGTAGTAGAGGAGTGGCCATAACCTACAACAATAATTGAGATTCATAGTTTTCTTGTATTATCCGAATATTATAAGATGTTTGTGACAAATGTTTCCCGACTTTATAATCCATTAACTAAGTTAACTCAGAAACGAGTCATGTTAATATGGACGAAGGAGTGTGAGGAATGTTTCTAAGGGAAATATAAGAGATTGGTTACTGCACCCGTGTTAACTCTTCCCTCATTTGGAGAATAATTAGTTATTTTTAGTGACACACCCGTAAAATTGCTTGGGTGTGAACTCATGCAAAATGACAAGGTCATTGCTTATGCATCTCGATAGTTGATGATTCATGAGCAGAATTGTCCAACACAAGATCTAGAGCTGGCTATGATCTTTTTTTCTCTAAAGATAAAGAGGCATTATTATTATGTGGTGAAATGTGATATATACACAGACCATCAATGTTTGATGTATATTTTAACACAAAATGAATTGAACATGAAACAAAGGCGATGATTAGAACTTCTTAAAGACTATGATTGTTCAATTCATTGTCATCCTGGAAGAGAAATCCATGTCACTAATGCATTAAGCAGGAAAGACCAATTTGTTCATTAATTGATGTGGATTTAAAAAGAATCATTGATCAATGACCTAGTAAAGATAGACATAGGAATTATAAGGGATGGGACATAATCAACCCTAACCCAAATGATTTATCAGCCCTCATTTCTAGAGAAGATCAAGAAAGAACATAAAGAAGATCCTTTATTGCAGAAAATTTTTGAGGCTATAAAGGATGGAATGTTTCTTGAGATCAATATTGATCAATACGGTTTACTGAAATTTCATACAAGACTATGTGTTCCATATATTCTAGAAATATTGAAGGAGCTGATGGATGAAGCTCATAACTTTACTTTCTCTATAGAGCTTGGAAGCACAAAAATGTATATAGAACTTCGTGATCTTTTTTGGTTGGATAATAAGAAAAGGGAGATTACTGACTAAACTTCATGGTTCCTAGTATGTTAGCAAGTGAAGGTAGAGTGACAACTTTCTAAAGGGGTATTGCAACCACAACCCATACCAGTGTGTAAGTGGGACAATATCACTATGGACTTTGTCTCTGGTCATCCGAGAACTTCCAAAGGAAACAATGCGATATGGGTTATTGTGGACCGTCTCACCAAGACTGCCCATTTTATCTCTATTAGGTAAGATTTAAATCTTAAACAACTTGCCTATATTTATGTGTAGGAAGTGGTAAGGAATCATGTAGTTCCACTTTCTATCATATCTGATCATGATCCAAGGTTTACATCCAAATTCTGGAGAGGTCTTCAACATGCTCTGAGCACTGAATTGAATTTCAGTATGGCCTATCACCCCCAAACTGGTGGCCAATCTGAAAGTAAGATTCAAACACTTGAAGACATGCTGAGAACATGCTCAATGGAATTTAAGGGTGGATGGGATCAATATCTCCCTTTAGTTGATTTCTCTTACTACAACAGCTTCCACTCAAGCATTCAAATGGCACCCTATGAGGCTCTATATGGGAAGCGATGATGAATTCCTACTTGCTGGGGTAAAGCTGGTGAGATAATGCTTCTTAGACATGATCTTATATAAGATATGATAGAAAAAGTCCAGGCCATCCAACAACACATTAAGGCTACTCAGAGTCGGAAAAAGAGTTATGATGACAACTATCGAAGGGACTTGGATTTTGATGTTGATGATAAAGTCTTTCTTCTAATATCACCATGGAAGAGAGTCATGAGGTTTGGGATGAAAGGGAAGCTCAGCCTGATGTACAATGGCCCCTATGAAATCCTTGATCACATGGGAAAAGTGACCTATAGTCTTGCACTTCCTCCAAATCTAGCGCATGTTCATGACGTCTTCCATGTATCCCTCTTGAAAAAGTACATACCTAACCATTCAGATGTACTAAACCCAGAGGTGGTACAACTGAGAAATGACCTCTCTTATGAGGGGCAGCTGGTGGAGATCTTGGATTGTAGAGACAAGGTTCTACACAACAAGGCTACCCGCCTTGTTTAGGTGTTGTGGGAGAACCACAAATATGAAAAATCCACATGGGATCCAAAGGATTCTATGAGGCAGAAGTACCGACACCTTTTCTTCTATAAGGGTAAGAGTTAAAAATGTTGGGGATGAAATTCTTAAGGGTGGAAAATGAAACGACCTGAAATTTTATTAATATTTGTTTCCTAAATTTTATGTGTTATGTTATTTTATACTCAACAAAACTATTTCATTTAATAAAACGATTATATTTTAAATGATACTATTGGTTTTCTACTATTATATGACCATTGGTCAATATGACCATTGGAAACTAAATGTTACAAATAATTTTCTATAAATACAAGTGATCTTGGTTAATATAGAATGAAGATTCAATGGCCTCATCCAGTAGTCTCGGGCCGATCAAATCCCATATGAAGAAACATGGGAAGGAGGTAGCACCACTGGGCTTTTCTCTGGACCAAACCTAAGCCAAACCTCATTGTGTGAAGCTGGAATAGAATTTCCTTTGTGAGAGGTTCAAGATGATTGAAATCACCACTCAGGCAATGATTCCCGAGCCTCCCCAAGTGTCTATCACCTAAGCACATCTTACACTAAGGTCCTATGATGTTGTAATAAGGGGATATGTAATGAGACCATAACTTCCATGTGTAATCCATTGAGATAAATAAAATGGTGATTTATTCATTTGGTGAAGTTTTTGAATTTTCTATTGTTCGGATAAAGATAGGATGTATATTATTTATGAATTTTGATAAAATGGAATATTTTAAATTATTTATGTTAACCTTAAATAATTAATAATGTGTACTTATTTTCAAAAAATGTTCTTCTACAGTTCTGTTCAGTAAGAAATTTAGAGCTTAATTAGATCAACATAATTTTTGGTGAATAGTAGTTTATGAATAGTGGTTTTACACTTAGGATTAGTAATGTGATAAAATTTATTAGTAATCTCACTTAAATAATGTATTAATATAATTTAAGCACATTGATTAAGTAATGTGATTCAATAAAAAAGGTAAATAACTATTTCAAAAATTATTAGTCAAGTATTAGTTTTTTCGATTGAATAGTGTTTATTATTTAAAAATTAAAAAAAAATATTTAGAAAATTAATTTTCAAAAACGGAGTACATTTTTGGATTCAGAATATCGGTATTAGGTTATGCTGATTATTGGGCATTTTTCTAAAAAAATGAATTTTCGATGAATAGTGAAAATTCAGTTTTTAGTTTTGGGTGTTTAATGAAATCATTAAGGATGTAATAATTATGTAATCATTCTGGTTGACTTATTGATAGTATGATAACGTATTAGGTGTCCCATGTGGCCAATACCATGGGAAAATACCATGGGAAAACCAATGGTTTTTCCAATACCACCGATTTGGTATCCCATGGCCATTTATGACATCTCCCCTCAATTCTCCAATAAATACCAAGCCATTCCATCATTAATTTCATTTCCAAATCCTATTCAGTTATGTTCTGGTATCCTTACATCCCAAGAAGTCCTCCCAAGGATCCCTACCATGTGCCCTCAAGCCTCCCAAGGTCCTGACACTCATGCTTTCGAAGTTACTTGTCAAGGTAAGGGATTCATTCACCCTCCTCTTTTAAGTCATGACTTCCTTTATGTTGTGTCATATATTTTAAATCTCTTTATTTTGACGGTATGTTCTTATGTTCTTATTAATATCCATTTTATGTCCAAATGACAAGAGACCCTTTCTTCTCTCATCAATTTTTTTTTCTGAATTTTTAAGTGACACCGGTAGGCTTCCAAATTTATCGTAAAAGAAATCGAATCTACTCTCTTTTTTATGTTTCCTTTTGTTGTGTTATGTCATTAAAATATCCATACCGTGATATTATTCAGTACCCATACTATATTATAAATTATTTATGAGTGTTTTACCCTTTTCCCCTCTCTTTTCAATGTTTTCTAAAACCATGTTGTATAGTTGTTATGTTGGAGATCTCTTTCTCTCAAGAAATTTACTTGTTTATTTATGTGAATATGTAGACCATTTTATTTTAAATGGGTGTTCATAAATATATAAATATGATATATTTGATTCTATAATTGACATAAATATATCCCTCACTCACATTACATTGGTTACAAATGATTTAATGATCTTATTGTTAAGATCTTTTAAAACATCATGACATTGAAATGAAACCCATTTAATTATTCTCTATGGGTTATTTATGAAATGTTTTATTATGATATATGTGTTTCACAAGTAAGTAATGACATATTAAGGGTTCACCATGATAGCTCTACAATGCATTGGTTAAAAAATTAATCTCTAGAGATGACAAGTTTCACGATACCTTGGTGAATAAACTTGGTAATTTTTATGACACCTTAGGGAGGGAAAATGGTGATATGTTCATGAATGTCTAAATGAAATGTTGTATCCACATATTCAAGTTATGTTCCAATTTATTTTCTTTATGATATTCTAATACATACATTTCTCATGTCTCTATATTTTTATTCAAGTTCTTATTTATATTACAAGTAAACTATTCACTTGTTTACCTTTTCTGGGCCTTCTTCTCACCCATTTCATTGATGTATGTCTCCTGGATATGAAAGGTAGTAATTGTACATAGGATGGTTTTATGATGAATCCTTACAAGTGGATTAGAAGAATGTTTTCTTTTGTATTAAATTTTTATTGTTCTTGATTTCCATGACACTAGACATTAGATATCCTTTATTTGTGAAATATAATGAAAAGTTTTGTATTAAAAAGGCAGGATGACATATGACCACTCCTATGAGATGCAGCCCGTGGAGATCATTGACCATATAGAGAAAGACCTATGAAAAAATAATAACCACATTGTAAATGTTTTTTTGTGGAACCATACATTTTATTTGGTTACCAAGGAACCATAGAAAAAAAATGAAACATATATACCATAAACTTTTCTCAAATGAGAGAATGTGTAGAATTTTGAAGAAAAAATTTCATAAGGAGGATAATGTAATGACATATGTTTCTTTTTAAATGAGACCCATTTCCTGTAAAAACATGTGTTCTATTATATTATACAAAATAAACATTTTTTTAGAAATGATGTTTTTCAAAGATTTTAAAGTGAAATGTGACCATTGGATACTATACCCTTAGTTGATAATTTTACCATTATATTTAATGTTTATATGTAATAATTACAAAAAATAATTGATACAGCAAGGAGAATCAATGGCTGCGACTACTATAATCATGATACTTCAATACCACTATTCCAACATGGGATGTAGCTGCCATCATATGGGTTTCCCCGTTTCTATTCCCAAGCTGCGATTTCATATATGAAGCTTGAATGAAATCATCTACTAGAGAAGTGAATGTTTTTGAAGTTACTAGTATGTCAATATTATTTGATCCCCAATACCAAACTACAACCATAACACACCTTACCTTTAGGTAATATGCATATTTAATAACGGGTAAAATTTCCAAGACATAGTTTTCATTATGTGTGTTTCATTTTTATAAAAAAATATTTAATAAATTCTATTTTTCTAATAGGATTTTTAATAAAATATTTGATAAATTGCGATGGAATTTGATAAATTATTTTTTTCGGACACAAAATGAATATTTTTGAAAGTATTGATATTTTGATAATAAACTGAGGTATTATGAAGAATATTTATTCTAATGAAATTTTATTTTTATAAAAAATAATATATAAATATAAATATTGAATTAATTTTATTAATTTTTTGTATATTTTTCTAAAAAATTTAACATTCCATTATGAAATGGATAATTTTTTAATAAATATATAATTTTATATTGAATGTTTAAAGTTATCATACATTGATAATTATTATGATATAATTAAAATAATCCTTGAAATCATCAAGCCAATATTAGGTTATAATGAATTTATTCGAATGTTTTAAAATGTTCTATTTTTTTATGAATTAAAAACATAATTGTTCACATTTTTAGAATAATTATTGAGATTATAATTGTTTCTTAATGACGTAAAAATTAATTGACCACAATGCATGATTTAAATTATTTTATTTTACAAATAAAAAATATTTTTATAGTTTTGTATCAATTTCCAAACCTTTAAGTTACATTTCTTTTTCTGAAATGGAATATTTTTCATTAAAAATACTAATTTGATGAAGTATCCCTATTCAATAAAAAATAGTCAATATAAAATGATTAATGGTTCATGTTGGTTAATATGACATAAAACATTACCCAAATTTCTAATACCATTGGAAAACCCCTTGGGCATTTCTATGGGTTTTCATTTTCCACAAATGTAGATTTCAATGACCTATATTTTGAAATTATAAACAAGTCCTCATTTTTTTAAAATATACCCACCAATTTATATATTTAATTTTACTCAAAATCCATCCTCCATGAATTCGAGGTAGTTTTACATCCATAATAATACCCTCATGGTTTCCTCATTCTCTATAGTTTCCTTTCACCGTGATATTGGACTAACTCTTAAAGGTATATGATTTTTCCATATGTTCTCTTCAATTAAATAACCTATATTGGTGTATATATTCTCAATGTTATGTAATTCCCTTTTATAAATAATTTTTCTCATTCTGTTACTTCAAATTTATGTTTTAACAATGGTTTACCCTTTTCAAACATCATTTTACCATTTCATTAAACATCATTTTATGCATAATATGCTACTACATTTACTTCTTAATGTTTATCTCTTCTCCTTAGGAAATATGTTTTTCACTGTGTGGGTACCAAAAGCATCCCCATTTCCTTGGGTATTCACCCATATGCATGAATTATTTATTTTATTCGTTTATTTAGACATATGAAATTGTCATTAACTTTTTATGTGATGAAAATATATATAATGATCATATCATTATGAACATTGGGTACACTATGATTTTGATAAGAAACAAAATCATTATATCGACATGTTATTTATAATTTCTTTTATTATGATATGTGTTTCTTAAAATAATTAATACATATTAATGGTGCACCCTGATACTACTCCAATGAATTAGATAATGAATTTAATCATGGTTGATGCCGTGTTTTATGTTTCATTGGTGAATAACCTTGGTAATTTTAATTTACGAAACCATGATGATTAACCGTATTGATATTATTAGAAATGTATAAATTAAATGTTATAGCCACATTATAATTTTATGATTCATGTTTTTATGATATGTCCAAAGTTCCTTTTATCATCCCATATTGATATTATTTATTATCTTATTCATACTCCTCATGATAACTTGTGATCTGTTTCCCTTATTGGGCCTCAAGCTCACCACTTTCCATTGATGATCATCCCCGAGATATGAGATGGAATAAATAATCATAGGATGAACACATGATTATTTGGTGATGTATACTATGAAAATATTTTATGTTTACATTTATTATGTACCTGACATCCATGAAATTGAAATTTAAAATATTCTATTTTTGAACCATATAATTAAAATTTGTGCAATAAAATTGGAGGATTCCATACACACGTGCGACCTTATCTCAGCAAGAACCTAACTCTAACACCCATGACCCAAACTATAACCCCCAACCCCAAAACCATCCCCAACCAATTCTTATCCCCTTGACCCAAATAGTAAAACTACCCCTTGGAGACCATAATCCTATCCCGTAGTCCATAACAAAAAACATAACCCAAACCCCATCCTACACCCCGACATTAACCCTAATCCTAAAAATAATTGTATTCCTAATCCAACCTTAACCCCAACCTCAATCCCATACCCCCTACCACCAACCCGAACCCCAAAACTAATTTTCACCCACAACATAAATCAAACATTGACCTTGAGCCTCACGCTATCCATAAACCTAACTACATAATTAAAAATAACCCTTACACTACCTAGATCTGTGACCCAAAATCCCCTCCCCAAACCCCCACTCCAACTATATCCCTCCCAAACCATCACCAAACCATCGAACCTCCCCAAACCCTATCCTACACACCACCATTAAAGATAAACCCCATAATAACTCCTAACCCCCCACCGCCCCACCTCCACAACTAGTAACCCCCAACATGACTCTAAAATGAACCCCTGATTCTATCCATAACACCTTCACCCCCACCCCCAATGACCATAACCCGATCCCAATCCCCAAACCCACCAAAAAAAAATCAAACTCTTTGAACCTTATAATAATCCAAACCCTTAACCCCACCCTGACCATAACCTTCTGCCTCGAATGTTACCTTAACCCCCTGACCCTAACACTGACTCCCACCCTAACCATTAACCCCATCCGCCCACTATAACCCTATCCAGAACCCCCAAAACCTAATACTAATAGCCTCTAAGATCCCAACCACTAAACCCAACCTTACTCCCCCAAACCATAACATACACCAACCCACCACCTAAACCTAACACCATACCGTAAACCCAAACCAAAACAATAAGCATCTTACACTAACAATAATCACCCCAACCAGAATCCCCACATTGAATCTAACACCAACACCCCCTGACCATCACCCTAACCCTATCACCTCCTACCCTATCTCTAAACATACCCCCACCCACATCCCACATAACCTAACCCCCAACCCCCAACCCCTAAACATGTACCCTAAGCCCCCCCCCCAAAATAAATCCAATCCTCGACCCTAACCCTAACCCACACCAACCCCTTTAACCTAATAATAACTCCAACCCTATCACCAAACCCAACATAGATCTAACATCCACAACTCCCCCCAAGCCCAACCATCCACTACACCCTAAACCCTTGACCTCCACCCCTGAGACCATGACTCTTACTGCATATCCCCACACAACCCGCCCTAGTCAGCTTAAACCTAACCCTATCTATAAATCCCCCGGACCCCAACACTAACACTACTCAAAAACCAACAATCACAACCCAATACCTGTCCCCCCCCCCCCAAACACCCAAACCTGAACCCAACCCCTGACCATAGCCCCCACCTGATAACCCCAACCCGGGAAATCCAATATCAACCATTAACCAAACCCCCTAATACTGACCCTAAACCCAATGTCCCCCTAACTCTAACCCGACCCCTTGAAAACCTTGACCTCCCTCCGACCGTAAACCCAACCCCAACCAAACGACCCCCATCCCAGACCATTGACCCCGACCCAAACACATTGCCCAACTGGAAAACCCCAACCCCCAGACCCAAACCCCAATGCTAGATTTTACCCAATGACCCCAACACCTACCACCACTGACATTAACCCCAACAGGAACCCATCAACCTCGAGTCCCCAAAACTAACACCAACCCAATTTATGAAACTATGATCCCATCCTTAGACCCATTACCTTACCCTTACACTAAACTCCACCCCCACCCCCATCCTTTACCCAGACACTAGTACAACACAATTACACCAACCCCATCACGAGACCTAAAGCTTGGTTGACCCACATAAGACAATACTAGAAAACAATTGAAATTATTTTATGACATTTATCAATTCTGAAATAGAATACTGATAATTTGGAGACATTTATTGGTTCTAGTTGAAATCAACAATAAAATCACACCTTTTATAAGTGTTTTATAGCACTGATATATGCACCCCTTAAATAGTTCTTTTATTCTCTAATAAAGAGAATATTGAAAAATTTAATTGTTAAAATAAATATTTATAAATTTTTTAATATTATTTATTTTACAGTAAATATATATATGTCAAAATAATATATTCATATGATTTAAAAAAATTATAATATTATAAAAAACTATTATCAATCTAATATTAATAATTTTATATAACATGTTATAAAATTTATATTAACCAATAATTTTTTTGAATAATATGTTTACATATATAGTAATTGAAAATTTAATATATATAAATATTAATATGAAAAATTAATATTTTGAAAAATTATATAAATTTAAAAATGAATATTTGTCATTAAAAATATTATTTATATTATAATTTCTAAATTTATATTCAAATTAAATAAATTTAAATATTTATAAATGTATTTGTATGTATTTGTATAGATGTGTTTTTACGTGGATTTATGTGTGTGTGTCTATGAGCATGTATGTACACGTGTATATATGTGTTTTGTGTTTGCCTTTGTTTTGTGTATGTGTACAAGTATATTAATAAATTTATTGTGTATGTATGTGGATATATGAATCTGTGTATGAAAATATATGTATATATGTGTATATATTTCTGTATGCATGTAGATTTTTGTGTGCATTTGTATTATGTGTCTGTGTATGCTTGTGTATATTTGTATATATTTGTGTATATGCATGTGTATGTACTTGTATGTATGTATATGACAATATATATTCCTATGTATGTTTATGTTTATGTTTATGTGATTTGTATGTCTATGAAGGTGTATATCAATATATGTTTGTGTAAGTTTATATATATTTGTATGTGTATTTATATGCATGTATGTGAATTTGTATGTGTATGTGTGTGTATGTGTATGTGTATGTGTATGTGTATGTGTACATGTACATGTATGTGTATGTTTATGTATGAGAACATGTATGTCTATGTGAATGCACATATGTATGTATGATTATTTATTATATGTATGTACGCACATACACATGCATGTAATTGAACATGCGTGTATACATACATTTATTTGTATGTGTATACATATGTGTATTTGTATGTAGATTCATTTGTGTGTGTGTGTGTGTCAGTGCATGTGTACGTGTATTTTTATGTGTATGTTTATGTGTATCAATACATGTATTTATGTGTACATGAATATATATACATAGATTTGTTGGTGTGTGCATATCAGTTTAGTCATTCAATATTATTTAATAATTTTAATATATATCCGTTTTTCATATTTTCTATATGATATGTTGTAACATCCCAAGTAAGTAATTTCTAATAGATATTTTTATCTATGTCTATTTATGAATTTGAAAGTGTTTTAGAGGCTTAAAATGATAATAAATCCAATCTTATGAATGGAATACACAAATATTTTTAAAAGATTGTTTTACTGCCTTTTGATGGAAAACCATTTTTAAATCAAACTTTTGATAATTTTGTAATCTCTATTTGTCAAAATAAACATATTCTATAGGATTGGGACATTGAAATTTACATGGGATCAATATTTGGTATTTTTCATACAATGTTCATTTTTTAATGAATAATGAAAAATAATGCATTTTTCATCAAAACTGCTTTTTCATATAATATAATTATATGGCTAGATTATCTTTTTAATTGGTTTTAAAGATTAATTAGAATATATTTTTACAATTTAATCCAATTATGGTCATTGGGATTAATTTCACTTTGTAATTGGGCATAAACAAGTGCCAAACTTTTCATTGATATTATTTCTAAAAACCCCTCTTTTTGTTTTGACAATGAGATTTATTTTTAAATTAATTATTTCAATTTATGTGTTTGGAATTTGGTAAAATGGATTACATATTTTGAATCAGAATTTCCAAATTATTTAATTGACAATCTTTTGTTTTTGGACATTATGAATAGTAACGACAGTAATTATCTTTAATTATCTTGATTAATTAGTAATCATGTAGTTAAGGATAATAATATAGGATCATAATAAAAACCAAAAACCACAACATGTGTCCTAAGGCTACTGGTTGTCTCATGGCCGACCATAGGATTCCTTGTGAGAATATTGGGGGGCCCATGGAATCACGTTTGGGAGAAAGTGACTTTTTATCTTTTTATTTTTAAAGAATGTTAAATATAACAAAGAATGTATCACCTGAGTAAAAAAATTTTAATTTTGTCTACATAAATGATATCTTGAACTATAAATATTCATTTAAAATCTAAAACAATTTCCTACATCATAGTATTTGTTTTATAATTTTTAGACATTAAATAAATTGAATTATTTATGACATCATGATGATGCAACGATTACCTCATTATTTAACGTTTTAAATAAAATGAAAATATAATCTAAACTCTAAGAACTACAATTATCCAAAACCTATTGGATGGGTATATTTAGAACCCTTATCACCTTATCCTCGAATTTTTCAATGTGGGACCTTTTAAATCCGAAACTCATTCTAAAATAAAGTAATATTTCATTACTTTCCACGAGTTCCCCTCCTCTTCCCTTATAAAAGGCCCCGACCTCTACCACCTTACCCACAGTTCCAAAGCCTTTGGCTCGGCCAAACAATGACCATATATTCTCTCTACATGTCTCTATTACTCCTAGAAGCCTCACTTTGGGCAGAAGTCTTCCCAAGGAAGCCTTGAGCTCAAATCAAAAAGAGTTGCCCGATTTTATGGTAATGTCTTCACTTGTTTTCTTTTGTTTTATTTTGCTTCTCCAACCCCCTAAACTCTTTTTATTAATTTATTTTGTAACAAAACAAGTATATTAAATATACTAGGATGTTTTTATAAGAATTATTCGAGCTAAACTTACACACACCTACATCTGATGGTTAAAGAACATACTGTTTCTGTAGATGGTGAATTTTTGCCTCACGAAACGATGATTGTTCAACATTCATATAACACCTTCAATGGTGGCCATTAAGATGAAAATATATTTATATATGATATATAGTATGTTTATTTTTTCCTTAAAATTATTTATTTTTCATTTTGGGCATACCTTTATGGTTTCCATTATGGGTAAACGTGATATCTTCATTTTAGGAAGTGCGGACTACCGCCCCTTCAAAGTGATTTGATTCGTTAATACCATATGTGGGAAATATAAAGGATGGAGTTATGATATTATATATGATATTATACTGGAATTATAATATAACTTAACATCATTATGATTCCATTCCATAAAATATAAAATAGAAATGAAAGTAGCGTTCATGCGTACGTACGGCTTACAGTCTCCATGAACGGTACATTTCATTTCTTACCACTAAATGATTATGTAATATTATAAATGCATGTATATACTGGATATATATGAAATATATGTAATCAACATAATAAATATCATCCTTGAGATAATGGATATTTGACTACATGAAAAACTTGTTAATATAAGAAGTTCACCTTTTACTCAAGTACCAAATATCGAAAAAACGGTCGTTATTAACTTAAATGACTACATAATATTCATAACATGGTAATAAGTGATATAAAAGGAATAATGAACTTGAAAAAATGTTCTTAAGCAAGTAGAAATTAACTCAAGTTTATTATTCAGGACATTAATGAACGATTGAGTCAAGTCTGACCCGAGGTATGGGACTTCGTCTCAATCTCCTTTCATTGAAGCATATTTTTGTTTTATACACAACCTTCTTTTATATGGTGTATAAACCCCTTTGACTTTTACATTTATCTAAAAGTAATCTTTTTTATACAAACTGTTTTACTAAACGACAAAAAAAATGTTTTTGTCGTACGTATACAGCGACAACGACTTCTCCGCCGCCATGACCATTATTTGAGTTTCGGCTTCCTCTACACGCCATAACTTTTTTTAAATGAAAAATAAATACCATGTATTAATTTTATTTTATTTTGGTATTTAAAATGGTTTCCATAATGTTTTTATTATATCAATGTGTTGTATTGATATCTTGTGATTGAAATATGGAAATGTTATGTTTCCTTTATTCATGTTTTATGTTATGTGATTATGTTATGGTTCGTGGGAATTATTATGAAGATGGGTGGTTCCGTGACAAACTAAGGGTGGGTGAGCCTGATATATCTCTCCAATGGATTGGGTAACTTGAAGGAGTGTAACGTTACAGTTTCTCCGAAGAGATTTAGGGAATATACTGTGATGGGTATTCCAAACGTAACCAAGAGGGTTACTCCCTACGTAAGAATGTTATGAATGCCTCGAGTTACCTTTATATCTTATTATTTCTATGATTTATTCATGATTTTGTGAGGTATGTTAAAGTGCCTATGTTTCATCGGTAAAGTATGATTTCATTCTTATGTACATATATACTCATATTTCCTTTCCACATTTTTATATCCCTTACTAATCTTTTTATGCTCATCCCATGTTTTTGAAATGTTTTTCACAGGTCAAGGAAAAGGTACATGATAAGAGGATAGTGTCAAGGAAGTGTCAAGAAATAATCCATGTTTTATTTTCAATATGTTTCCATTGATGGGGAAATTGAATACTATCTTTTATGGTAACTACATTGATTAAATGTGGGATGTAATGAATGTTTTATGATCTAATTCTCTAAAACTCTAAACCTGAAAAGATCTTCCATTTGTAATCTTGTAATAACTCAAGATTATGAAAGGTTTAAGGCTGGGGCCTTATAGTTGGTATCGGAGGTCGGTTTAGATAACTTTAGGAGTTATAATTCTATTAAATTATTATCCAAAGATATTTTGTGGTCAAATTGAAATGATATAACATTTGATGATTACCATGTTGCTTCATCTAGGACATGTTTGTTCAGAATGGTTTTCCTTAGAGAAAACATGGAAGCAGTGCTAGGAAGGCATACAGAGGGAAATAACCTTCTGAATCAGCATCTTGAGATGGTCAGAATTGGAACTGAACAGTTTGTTGTAGTAATGGAATAGTTGACTCAAGCGATAAATGGTGGCAGTGTCCATGCACGAGATCAGCCAGATCAACCGTAGAGGAATATGTCAGTGGTGGAACATTTCATGAGGCAACATCCCCCATAATTCAAGGGATCATCTGACCCTGTGCTAGCTGAAGGGTGGATTAAAGCACTGGAGAAGTTTTTTTGATGTCATGGGGTGTTCAGACAATCAAAAGGTACGTCTTTCTATTTATCGTTTGGAGGGTGAAGCAGATCAGTGGTGGTCGATGGTTAAAAATATCATGGACGCTGATGAGAATGATGCTCTCTACTGGGATGAATTCAATGATATGTTTCTTTAGAAGTATTTTCCTAAGGTTTTTTGACTTAGGATGGAATAAATTCTTATAATTGAGGCAAGAGGAAGACTCAGTGGCTGCCTATGATGAAAGGTTCACTCAATTGGAAAGGTATGCTCCAAATTTTATCTGAGACCTTGAGAGTAAAATCAATTTTTTTTACTCATGATTAAAGCCAAAATATAGAAGGGAATTAGCTTATCGTGAGTTCAAAAGTTATGAAAAGCTTGTTTGATGTGCTGAGAAGGTGGAAATGGAGTTTTCCGATGATCAAGTGTTCTATAACAACCATCAGAAGAAGAGACCGAGGTGGCAGTAGAAAGGAATGAATTCTTCTAATAAATTTTGATGGTAAGAAAACTAAGTTTCCAGATTGTGATAAATGTGGTAAAAGACATGCTGGGGAATGTCTTTTGAATTCTGGAATGTGCTACCGATGTGGTAAGATGGGACATAATGCTATTGATTGCACTGAAAAATATGAGGGTGATGGTAAGACCAAATTTGATTTATAGTTAGTGAAATGTTTTTAGTGAAATGAGATGGGTAACTATGAAAATTAGTGTCCTAAAAAGATCTTGAGTAATGAGAAGATGTTATACTACAAGAAAAAATGGGTGGTGAAATCCTTTGCAACTACATCAGCAGATGTTGGGCCATCAATTGAAGTTTTATCAGGTACTTTTTTTGTTTTTTCGGATTATGCCAGTGTGTTTTTTGATTCGGGGTCTACACATTCTTTCATCTCTAAAAACTTTTATAGTAAAATTGGAATACCATCTCAAGAAATGACTCCTGAACTTTTGGTAAAAACACCTAGGGGAAATGTTGGGGAAAAAAGAATTTATAATAATCTTCCTATCCTTATTTTTGGAAATAACCTACTTGCGAACCTTATTGTTTTACCTCTAGTAGAGTTTGATGTTATCCTGGGAATGGATTGAATCTCTTTTTACCATGCTAATATTGACTGTAGATCTAAGGAAGTTTCTTTTCAGAAAGACTTTCTGTTTGTGTACAAGAATGAACCCTTACTATTTTTAACAATCAAGTGTCCGAGAAACTTGTAAAAGATGGAAATGAATGTTACCTAGCACACATTTTTGAAAACAAGGGAATTGTTCAGATTAATGAGGTGCAAATGGTAAATGAGTATCCTGATGTGTTTCCAGATGAGTTGCCTATAATAATACCAGATTGAGAAGTTGAATTTAATGTTGACTTAGTTCCTGATGATAAGCCAATTTCCAAACCCCCTTATCGAATGGCTCAAATTGAACTTTTAGAGTTGAAGGAGCAATTGCAAGATTTATTAGATAAAGGTTTCATTCAACCTAGCACATCACCATGGGGTGATCCTATTTTATTTGTTAAAAAGAAAGATGGTTATATGAGACTTTGAATTGATTATAGGGCCTTGAATAACATCACTATTATGAAAAAATATCCTTTGCCTCATATCAATGATTTGTTTGATCAGCTCCAGGGAGCACAGTATTTTTCAAAGATTGACCAGAGATCGGGGTACCGTCAGTTGAAGTTAACGGAAGCAGATGTTCCAAAGACCGCGTTCCATCCAAGATATGGCCATTATGAATTTTTAGTAATCCCTTTTGGGCTATCCAATGCACCTGCTGTATTCATGGACTTAATGAATAGAATTTTCTATGAGTTCTTGGATAAGTTTGTGGTGTTTGCATTGATGATATTTTGGTGTTTTCTAAAAGTAAAGAGGAGCATGAAAAACATTTAAGGGTTATTTTTCAAACCATAAAAGAAAAGAAGTTGTATGGTAAATTTATCAAATGTGAGTTTTGGTTACAACAAATTTTTTTCCTTGGTCATATTGTGTCTAAAGATGGGATAACTGTTGATCCTGCAAAAAAAATGGTTGTTGAAGAATAGCCAAGACCCACAAATGTAACTGAGATTCATAGTTTTATTGGTTTCACAGGCTACTACCGAAGGTTTGTTAGAAATAATTCACAGTTATCTAGTCCAATAACTAAGCTAATTCGGAAGGGTGTTATGTTTATCTGGACAAAATAATGTGATGATTGTTTTCAAGAACTGAAAAGACGATTGTTGAATGCTCCTGTTTTGGCACTACCTTCCAGAAATGGGGAGTTTGTTATCTACAGCGATGCTTCATTGAAATTACATGGTTGTGTCCTAATGCAGAATGATCACGTAATTTCTTATGCTTCACGACAGTTGAAAACTCATGAGGTAAATTATCCTACACATGATTTGTAATTATTTTCTGTTGTTTTTGCTTTAAAAATTTGGAGGCATCATTTGTATGGAGTAATGGGTGAAATATATACTGATCAAAAAACATTAAAGTTTATATTCACTCAGAAATAATTGAACATGAGATAGAGGAGATGGATAGAATTAATCAAGTATTATGATTGTACAATTCATTACCATCTGGCAAAAGCAAATAATGTGTCTAATGCTTTGAGTCGAAAAAGTAATGCTTCATTTACCATGATACTTTTGGAACGAGATCTTTTGGTTTTTGATTTGATGAACTTTGGAATAGAAGGTTTTGGTGCAGGATGTCCTTCTGTTTTGTTTCTGGTATTAGTGAAATCTTCTCTATCAGATAGAATCAAGCAAACACAGAATCAAGACAGTGAGTTTCAGAAAAAGGTAGAGCTAGTTCAGAAGGGTAAGTTTCCTGAATTCAACAATGATAATGATTGTGTTTTGAGATTTGGGAAGAGATTGTGTGTGCCTTGTGACTCACATTTGAAGAGAGAGTTGTTATGTGAAGATCATAGTTCTCCGTTTTCAGTTCATCATGGCAGTACTAAGATGTATAGAGATCTTTGAGAGTATTATTGGTGGGATGGAATGAAAAGAGATATTGCTGATTTTACTATTAAGTGTTTGACTTGTCAGCAGGTTAAAGTAGAGAGGCAGTTACCAAAAGGGATGCTTCAACCTTTACCAGCACCAGAGTGGAAATGGGAAAATATATCCATGGACATTGTTGTGGGATTACCGAAGACATCTTGAGGTAATAATGCAATCTGGGTTATTGTTGATCGCTTGACTAAATCTGCTCATTTCCTTCCTATTTGAGATACATTCTCTCTAGATCAACTTTCTCGATTGTACCTTAAAGAGATAGTCAGGTTTCATGGAGTTCCTATATCTGTTGTATCTGATCGTGCTCCCAGGGTTACTTCTAACTTTTGGAAGGGCCTTCAGAAGTTGTTGGGTACTGAATTAAATTTTAGTACAACTTTTCATCCTCAATCAGATGGGATGTCAGAATGAAGAATTCAGACTTTGGAGGATATTCTACGTGCTTGTTCAATGGATTATCAGGGAAGTTGGGACCAATATATTTATTTGGATTAATTTTCATATAATAACAGTTTTCATTCCAGTATACAGATGACACCATTTGAAGAGTTATATGGGAAGAAGTGTCAAACTCCAGCTTTTTGGGATGAAGTGGGTGAAAGGAAGCTGATGGGACCAGAATCTGAAGAAGAGTTGGCAGAAAAGATTCAGCTGATATAGAAACACATCAGAACGGCTCAGAGCAGGCAGAAGAGTTATGCATACAACAAGAGGAAGGATCTCTCTTTTGAGGTAGGTGATCATGTTTTTCTCAAATATTCACCCTGGAAGAGTGTGATGCGATTTGGTAAGAAAGGAAAGCCGAGTCTAAGGTTTATTGGACCATATGAAATTCTGGAGAGAGTTGAATCAGTTTCATACCGAGTGGCTTTACCTCTGAGCTTATCTCAGGTACACAATGTATTTCATGATTCCATGTTAAGGAAGTACATGCCAGATCTATCTCATGTTGTGAGTCCAGAGGTAGTTCAGTTGGAAGAGAACCTATCTTATGAGGAACAACTGGTCCAGATTCTTGACCATAGGGAGCAAATTTTACGGAATAAGGTGATTTACCAGGTAATGGTTTTTTGAAAAAATCACATGATTGAAGATGCAACATGGGAATATTAAAATGAAATGAGGCCTAAATACCCCCACTTATTCGATAAGTAAATAAATTGTGGGGACGCAATTTTCTAAAGGGGGGAAGGATGTAACATCCCATGTAAGTAATGAATAATAGATATTTTTATCTATGTCTATTTATGAATTTGAAAGTGTTTTATAGGCTTAAAATGAGAATAAATCCAATCTTAAGCATGGAATACACTAATATTTTGAAAAGATTATTTTACTTCCTTTTAATGGAAAACCATTTTTAAATCAAACATTTCACAATTTTATAATCTCTCGTTGTCAAAATAAACATATTATTTATGATTGGGACATTTACATTTACATGGGATAAATTTTTGGTATTTTTCTGACAATGTTCATTGTTTAATGAATAATGAAAAATACTGCATTTTTCATCAAAACTGCTATTTCATCTAATTTAATTATATGGATAGATTATCTTTTTAATTGGTTATAAAGTGTAATTAGAATATATATTTAGAATTTAATCCAATTATGGTCATTGGGATTAATTTCACATTGGAATTGGGCATAAACAAGTGCCAAACTTTTCATTGATATTATTTCTAAAAAACCCGCTATTTGTTTTGAAAACGAGAATTATTTTTAAATTAATTATTGCAATATATGTGTTTGGAATTTGGAAAAATGGACTACATATTTGGAATCATAAGGTCCAAATTATGTAATTAAGACTCTTTTGTTGTTGGACATTATGAATAGTAACGATGGTAATTATCTTTAATTATCTTGATTAATTAGTAATGGGGTAGTTAAGGATAATAAAATAGTATCATAATAATAAAAAAACAACCACAAAATGTGTCCTAAGGATACTGGTTGTCTCATGGCCGACCATGGGATTCATTTTTCCAATCTTGGGGGCCCCATGGAATCACTTTTGTGAGAAAGTGACTTTTTATCTTTTTATTTTTAAAGAATGTTAAATATAACAAAGAATGTATCTCCTGAGTAAAAAATTTTTAGTTTTGTCACCATAAATTATATCTTGGACTATAAATAATAATTCTAAATCTAAAAAGATTTCCTACATCATAGTATTTTTTTATAATTTTTAGACATTAAATAAATTGATTTATTTATGACATCATGATGATGCGGTGATTACCTCATTATTTAACGTTTTAAATAAAATGAAAACATAATGTAATATCTAAGAACTACACATGTAAAAAACCTATGGGATGGGTATATTTAGAACCCTTATCACCTTATCCCTTATTTATATTAATTTTAGACATTTTAAATACGAAACTCATTCTAAATTAAAGTAACATTTCCTTACATTGAAAGAGTGCCCCTCCTCTTCCCTTATAAAAGGCCCCCACCTCTACCACCTTACCCACACTTCCAAAGCCTTTGCCTCGGCCACCCCTGCCCATTTTGTCACTCCGCATCACTCTATTACACCTAGAATCCTCACATTGGGCAGAAGTCATCCCAAGGAAGCCTTGAGCTCAAATCAAAAAAAGTTACCCAATTTTAAGGTAATGTCTTCACTTGTGTTCTTTTGTTTTCTCTTGTTTATCCAACCCTCTAAACTCTTTTTATTCATTTCTTTTGTAAAAAAACAAGTATCCCCAATATACTAGGATGTTGTTATAAGAAGTATTTGAGCTACACATACACACACCGACATCTCATGGTTAATGAACATACTGTTTCTGTGGATGGTGATTTTTTGCTTCACGAAATAATGATTGTTCAACATTCATATAACACCTAAAAAGGTGGCCATTAAGATGGCCCTATATTTTATATGATATATAATATGTTTATGTTTCCCTTCAGCTTCTATATTTTTCATTTTGGGCATACCTTCATGTTTCCATTATGGGTAAACGTGATATATTCATTTTAGGAAGTGCGGACTACCGCCCCCTCAAAGTGATTTGATTCGTTAATACCATATGTGGGAAATATAAATGATGGAGTTATGATATTATATATTATATTATACTGGAATTATAATATACCTTAATATCATTATGATTACATTCCATAAAATACAAAATAGAAATGAATGTAGCGTTCATGCGTACGTACGGCTTACTGTCTCAATGAACGGTGCATTTCATTTCTTACCTCTAAATTATTATGTAATATTATAAATGCATGTATATACAGGATATATATGAAATATATGGCATCTGAATCATAAATATCATTCTTGAGATAATGGATATTTGAATACATGAACTACTTGTAAATATAAGAAGATCACTTTTGACTCAAGTACCAAATATCGAAAAAACGACCGTTATTAACTTAAATGACTACATAATGTTCATAACATGGTAATAAGTGATATAAAAGGAATAATGAACCTGAAATAAAGTTTTTAAGAGAGTAGAAATTAACTCATGTTTATTATTCAGGACATTAAAGAATGATCGAGTCAAGTCGGACCTGAGGTATGGGACTTCGTCTCAATCTCCTTTCATTGAGGCAGATTTTTGTTTTATACACAACATTATTTTATATGGTTTATAAACCCCAATGAATTTTATGTTTATCCAAAAGGAATTTTTTTTATACGATGTGTTTTACTAAATGATAAAAAAGAATTTTTTTGTCGTACGTATGCGGCGTCAACGACTTCTCCGCCACTGTGACCATTATTTGAGTTTCGGCTTCCTCTACAAGCCATAACTTTTTTTAAATGAAAAATAAATACCATGTATTAAATTTCTTTTATTTTTGTATTTAAAATGGTTTCCATAATGTTTTTATTATATCAATGTGTTGTATTGATATCTTGTGATTGAAATGTAGAAATGATATGTTTCCTTTATGCGTGTTTTATGTGATGTGATTATGTTATGGTTCATGGGAATTATTATAAAGATGGATTGTTTGGTGAAAAACCAAGGGCAGGTGAGCCCGATATATCTCTCCAATGCATTGGGTAATGCAAAGGAGTGTAACGTTAAGGTTTCTTCGAAGAGATTTAGGGAATATACTATGATGGGTATTCCAAACGTTACCAAGAGGGTTACTCCCTACGTAAGAATGTTATGAATGCCTCAAGTTATTTTTATGTCTTATGATTTCTATGATTTATTCATGATTTCATGATGTATGTTAAAGTGCCTATGTTTTATGGGTAATGTATGATTTCATTCTTATGTACATATGTACTCATGTTTCCTTTCCACATTTTTATATCCCTCACTAAGCTTTTTTATGCTCATCCCATGATTTTGAAATGTTTTTCACAGGGCAAGGAAAAGGTACATGATAAGTAGATACTATCAAGGAAGTGTCCAGAAAGAATCCATGTTTTATTTTCTATATGTTTCCGTTGATGGGGAAAATGAATACTATCTTTTATTGTAACCACATTGTTTAAATGTGGGATGTAATGCATGTTTTGTGATCTAATTATCTAAAACTCTAAACCTGAAAAGATCCTCAATGTGTAATCTTGTAATAACTCAAGATTAGGTAAGGTTTAAGGCTGGGATCTTATATATGTAGTTGTAATATTTATTTATTTGTAATATATATTCATTAAATATTTTCTGTAACATATTCCAATTTGATTGATATTGATACTTTTATAAAATATTTATAAATTTAATTAAATATTAATATTATTATTAATTTTAAAAAATATAATGTTTAATAAATAAATATACTTTTTATAAGAAATATTTACATTAAAAAAATTAATAATTATAAATAATAGTATTATTTATTGATTCATTTTTATACATTTTTTACATTTTTCAAATTCTAGAAATTAAATTTAAGATTTAAGCTTTTTAAAATATTATTTTAATTTTTTTCAGTTTTATTAATTAATTTTCAATATTATTTTAATTAATATGTTTTTTTAATATTTGATTTTTATTAGATTTTTTATTTTAAGAATTTATCAAATTTGTATAATTTATACATAAATGTTTAATACATTTTAATATTTTCAAAAGGTTTTATAATTTTTATAAATAATATTTATTCATTTATTAATTATTTTTAATATTTTTAAAAGTTTAGAAATTTTTATAAATGAATTCTATAAATATATTTAAATTTTTATGTTTTTTTAGTTTTTGTACAGTCTATTTTTAATTATATTTTCATTTATATAATATATATTATTTAGTCTTCATTTTAATTTATTTTCTTATATGATTGTAATTAAAATATTAATTGTTACGAATACACATTTGATAAAACAAATTAATAAAAATAAATCAATTTTAATATTATTTCATTTAATATTATTTATTAATTTTTAATATTTTATAATAATTAATAATTAAAGAATATGTTAATTTTTTTAATATTTGTGTATAAGATTTTATTTACTATTTTCAATATTTTCAACGCTCTCTTTTCTCGACTGAGAGATCAATATTTAATGCAATTTGGCCGATCCCCACCTCATTTACTCATGAGAGGCTATTCCAACTTCATCTAATTAAAGGAGAATAATGAAATGTGTTCAAAGGGATATGATCTTGATGGTGATATTGAATAATAAATCATTGTCTTTGCTGTTCCACTTTAGTTTTGTGTGTGATCCATCAACCCAATCATGTCTTATTGTTTGGTGTGTCCTTCGGTTTAATTGAGATATGTTATTATCTAATAGTCCTTATGGGTTGTGAATGTGAGCATGGGGTTTTCCTACCCATCACATATTGAAAAATGACTACCTACTCCAGTGAGTAGTACCAACATGAGGTTATGCGAAACAGTATTCAACAGATGGGGTGGATTTCGGGATCTTGTCATGAAATTATAGTGATGCTATCAACAAGAATGTGGCATCGTTGGTTATGAGTCATCATGCGACGACATGTGCTGATAAGTTTTTTTGTGTGCTCATACAATTGTTTTTTTACCCACAGGCATTGGGGCCCTTGAATATTTTTATGTCATGTGCCTCTTTTCCTAAGTTCCATTTTGTATTTGGGATTTTAAAATCATATCGGCCTTTGGTCCTTGAGTTTATTATTATTCTGATATATAATTGGTCCAATAAATTAATAAAAAATGGCATTATTTTCTATTTTTTAATAAATGAGTTTGACCCAAAACCATTTCATTTAATATTTGCAATATTTTATAATTTATTTGAAAATTACATATTCAATTTTATTTAATAAGTTATAATGTATTTAGAGTGTCAAAATTTATTATATTTAATTTTTTTGAATTCATTTTTATTTTATTTTTTATTAAAATATTTAATATAATATTGTGTAAATAATATTTTATTTTTATAATATATGTCATTTATTTAATAATTTATCCAAATTTTTGTATGTGTTTATAATTAATGTATTTAATATAATGAATTCAATTCTGTCATATAATAATGTAATCTATTACATTTTATTTATTCAATTTTATTTGTTATTTCATTCAATTTTATTTATTCATTTTTAATATTAATTTAGTTTTCTATTTTCTAATTTAATTATTTTTCATTTTTTATATATACATATTTATTTGTTAGGTATTAATAATTTCAAAATGTTCGTAATTTTTATGAATAATATTTAATCATTTTTTATATTTAACATTTTTAATATGTTTGCAGTATATATAACGAATATATATAAATAATCTTTTGAAATATATTTCAAACTTAAATAGTTAATATTGTTCATTTTTAATATATTTATTACATTTGAAAATAATATTATATTTTTATTTTTTTTAATTCATATTTTATGTGTTTTAAATTTATATAATTAATTTTATTAACTCGCTTTTTTAAATTTTTATAGTTTTAATTATATTTATTTTTTTCATTTTTAATATTATTTCATTCAATATTATATATTAATTTTTAAAAATTATTAGTTTTTTACATTTTTAATATGTATGAAATATATATAATTAACTCAGTAAAATTCATTTTTCATATTTTTTTTTATTTAAACTTTTAATATTAAACATTTTCCAGATTTTTTTCAATTTTAAAATTAAAATAATCTAGTTTCTTATTTTTATTTGTTTTCAATTTTTTGTATTTAATGTTATCAATTCATATTTTATTTAATATTTTGGTAATTTCTTGAAATTTATTTGGTCATTTTGAATATTCATTCATTAATATATGTTATTAATTTTTAATATATGTTAAATTTTACTATTTTTTTAATTTATATAAAAAATATTTTTCAATACAATTTATATATTTATATAATATTTATAGTCGGTATAATTTATTATTGATAATTAAATTACTTATATATATGATATTATTTATTTATTCATTTGTATTCATTTGATATTTTTTTCTCTGCTTGGTATGTGCAAATAAATGTTTATTTTATTAGTTCTAAAACATAATTGAGGATAAATAAAAATTTTCTAAATTCTATTATATAGCTGATAAAACAAATTGTTTGTCAGTGCAAAGAAAACTATGATAAAAGTGGTATTTTACTGCGCGTATATTTTTATCGATAAAAAACACGCTTTATCATTTTATTTTAGTATGAATAGATAGAACCCATTGTAACACCCCATGTAAATAAAGAATATGACATTTTCATATTTATCCATATTTTTTAATAAAATATTAATATTAATTCAAAGGGAATGCTATGCTCGATGGCGTACACAATACGCAACAATGAGTTTCTTTGAGATCATACGTTGCACTCTAATAATAAAATAATATTATTTTATATGGTAGTTAATGCCTAGCCATTGTAATGGCGGGAATGAACAGAACTAACTACACAATGATTACATATTTTTGTCAAATTTTTTTACTTTTTATAATAAATGTTAGAGGATTAAAAATGCGAATGAATCCAATTTTTAAAGCGTAAACATTCTAATATTCTCTAAAAGACCGATTAACCGCCTTTTGATGGAGAACCTCTTTTAAATCCACTTTTTGACAATATTATGTGTTATATTTGAAATAATAAAATTCTTCTTTATAATCAAGACATCAAAATTTACTTTGTGTAAATTTTTTGTATTTTTTTGACAATGTTCATTTTTTAATGAATAGTGAAAACTACTGCATTTTACATCAAAACCGCTTTTTCATGCAATATAATTATTTGGTTAGATTAGCTTTTTAATTGGTTATATTGTGTAATTAGAATATATTTTACAATGTAATCCAACGATGGTCATTGGGATTAATTTCACTTTGGAATTGGGCATAAACAGGTGCCAAACATTTCATTGATATTATTTCTAAAAAACCCGCTATTTGTTTTGACAATGGAAATTATTTTTAAATTAATTACTGCAATTTATGTGATTGGAATCTGGTAAATTGGATTACATATTTGGAAATCATATGGTCAAAATTATGTAATTAAGACTCTTTTGTTTTTGAACATTATGAATAGTAACGACAATATTTATCTTTAATTATCTTGATTTTTTAGTAATCAGGTTGTTAAGGAAAATAAAATAGTATCCTAATAATAACAAACAACCACAACATGTGTCCTAAGGCTACTGGTTGTCTCATTGCCGACCATGGGATGCCTCTTTCCAAACATGGGGGCCCCATGGATTCACTTTTGTGAGAAAGAGACTTTTTATCTTTTTATTTTTAAAGAATGTTAAATAAATCAAAGAATGTATCACCCGAGTAAAACATTTTTTATTTTGTCTAAATAAATGATATCTTGGACTATAAATAGTCATTGTAAATATAAAAATATTTCCTACATCATAGTATTTTTTTAATAATTTTTAGACATTAAATAAATTAAATTATTTATGACATCATGATGATGCACCGATTACCTCATTATTTAACGATTTAAATTACATCGAACGATAATGTAAAATCTAAGACCTACACATGTCGAAAACCTATTGGATGGGTGTATTTTGAACCTTTATCACCTTATCCTTGAAACACATCAATGTGGGACCTCTAAAATCTGAAACTCATTTCAAAATAATGTAACCTTTTTTGACTTTCCAAGAGTTCCCCTCCTCTCCTATTATAAAAGGACCCCACCTCTACCTCCATACCCACACCTTTCAAGCCTCTAGATCGGTTAACCCCTACCCATTTTGTCTCTACACATCCCTCTCTTACTTATAGAAGCCTCACTTTGGGTTTAAGTCTTCCCAAGGAAGCCTTTGAGGTCAAATCAAAAAGAGTTACCTGATTTTATGTTAATGAATTCACTTGTGTTCTTTTGTTTTATTTTTCCTCTCGAACCACCTAAACTAATTTATTAATTTTTTTTTGTAACAAAAACAGTATCCTCAATATACTATGATGTTGTTATAATATGGATTCCAGCTACACTTACACACACCTTCATCTAATGGTTAAAAAACATACTGTTTCTGTGGATGGCGAATTTCTGCCTCACGAAATGATGATTGTTCAAAACTCATATAACACCTTCAAAGGTGGCCATTAAGATGTAACTATACTTATATATGATATATAATATGTCTATGTTTTACTTAATCTTCTGTATTTTTCATTTATTTCATACCTTTATGGTTTCCATTATGGGTAAACGCGATATCTTTATTTTAGGAAGTGCGGACTACCGCCCCCTCAAAGTGATTTGATTTGTTGATACCATATGTGGTACATATAAAGGATAGATTTAATGATATTATGTATGATACTATACTGGAATTATACTATACCTTTATATAATTTTTATTTCTTTCCATTAAAGTATGAGATAGAAATGAAAGCAGCGTTCTTGCGTACGTACGACTTACCATCTCCATGAACGGTTCATTTCATTTCTTATCCCCAAATGTAATGTACTATTATAAGTACATATATATAATGGATATATATGATGTATGTTACATCTATGTGATGAATATAATTCTGGAATTAAAATATACATACATCTCATTTAGTTTTAATTCCATTAATATGACATAGATTTGAAAGTAGAATTAATGCGTACGTACGGCTTACCGTCTCCATGAACGGTGCATTTTTTTTCTTACCCCTAAATGATTATGTAATATTATAAATGCATGTATATACTGGATATATATGAAATATATGATATCTACATCATGAATATAATTCTTGATATAATGGATATTCTACCACATGAACAACTTGTAATTATAAAGAGTTTATTTTTGATTCAAGTACCAAGGATCGAAAAAATGACCATTATTAACTTAAATAATTACATAGTGTTCATAACATGGTAATAAGTGATATAAAAGGTATAAGGAACTGAAAAAAATTTCTTAAGCAAGTAGAAATTATCTCAAGTGTATTATTCAAGACATTAAAGAACAATCGAGTCAAGTCGGACCCGAGGTAAGGGATCCTACCCCTCTCTTTCTTTTTAAGTACAATTTTTTATGAAATTACTTTTAAGATCATATTTGTTATTATTGGGGTGTTATTTTATATTACTCATACTGTAATTTTTATGTTCATATGATGACAGACCCTATTGTTTCTCATCAAATCCATTTTTGGAAGTCTTGAGTGGCATCGTTAGGCTGCCGAATTTTCATAAAAGATCTAATCTCTCTCTTTTTACGTACTCTCCATTATGTCACTTCTTATAAACTCCTCTTTGATATGTTGGGGGATGTTATTTTATATTCCCCTTTATTCAAATTTTATGTTAATACGATGAGAGGACCTATTTGATCTCATCATTCCATTTTAGGATATTTTAAGTGGCGCTGTTAGGCTACCAAGTTTTCGTAAGAGATTTTTCATCTCACTTTTATTCACGTGAGATTTATGCTTCATTTTCCACCATTTCCTTTTAGTGGAATATGTATTAACCATTATTCTACTTATTGTGTAATATACCTTCGTATATGAGTGTTTACATCAATGTTGTTTGAACCTTCTTTCATGGGGTGTATGATTCGAAAGTTACCCAAGTCAGTAAGGGAACCTTTCACCCTCCTCTTTTTAAAAGACTTATTTTGTTATGCCTTTTAATACACATGCTATTATATTGGGATATGTTCTTATATATCCTTATTTATGTAAATTTTATGTCCAAGTGATGAGATAGCATTTTCTCTCTCATCAGCTCTTTTTCTGAATTTTGAAGTGACGTCATTAAGCTGTCGAATTTTTGCAAGGGAACCTCTTAACCCAATTTTGATTCATTGGTACAAACTTGTACTCCTTGAATATGTTATTATATGAATATGTGTGAATGACCTATGATTGTTTTTCACAAAATATCCTATTATATTTGGTGTATTCGTTTGTCACACATAATTATGAAATTGATTTATCCTTAATCCAAGGATACCGTCTTCGTATGGGACTTCGTCTCAATCTCCTTTCATTGAGGCATATTTTGTTTTATACACCACTTTATTTTATAAGGTGTATAAACCCATTTGACTTTTATGTTTATCCAAAAGGAATCTTTTTTTTATGAAGCTTTTTACAAAATTACATAAAGAAATGTTTTTTTTCATACGTTAGAGGCGACAATGACTTATCTACCGCCGTGACCATTATTTGCGTTTTGGCTTCCTCTACAAGCCATAATTTTTTTTAATGAAAATATTATTCCATGTTTTACTTTTCTTTTATTTTGGTATTGAAAATGGCTTTCATAATGTTTTTATTATATCAATGTGTTGTATTGATATCTTGTGATTCAAATGTGGAAATGTTATGTTTCCTTTATGCATGTTTTATATGATACGATTATGTTATGTTTCTTGGGAATTAGTATGAAGATGGGTGGTTCCATGATAAACTAAGGGCGGGTGAGCCTGATATAGCTCTCCAATGCATTGGGTAATGCGAAGGGTTTAAACGTTAAGGTTTCTCCGAATAGATTTAGGAAATATACTGTGATGGGTATTCCAAACGTAACCAAGAGTGTTACTCCCAACGTAAGAAGTTTATGAATGCCTCAAAATACCTTTATGCCTTATGATTTCTATGTTTTATTCATGATTTGATGAGGTATGTTAAAATTCATATGTTTTATGAGTAAAGTATGATTTCATACATGGACTAATGATTTATTTTCGTACTTTTATATACCATACTGAGCTTTTTATGATCATCCAAATTTTTTTTGAAATGTTTTTCACAGGACATAAATTTGAATAGGGTCAAGGATGAGATCAAGGAAATTTCAGGCTGTCTAAAACAAAGAACTAGACATGACTCTTTTGTTCAAGAGTTTTTATTTCGTGAAAAAAATGGAAGCTGAGTAGATGTGTCTACTTTGTAATCTTTGAGATGTAATAGTTATTTCCTAATTCTCTAAAACACTAAACCTGAAAAGATCCTCAATGTGTAATCTTGTAATAACTCAAGATTATGTAAGGTTTAATGTTTGGGGCCTTATAGTTGGTATCAGAGGTCGGTTTAGATAACTTTAGATGTTTGGTTATTCTCTAAGAATAAGTGACATTACCATAATGGTTAGGATTTCAGAAAGAGTCCTACTTTTCGATAAAGTGAATGAGTAAGTATATCTTAGTGTTTATCTTCCTCATTAGTACATTATGGTTTTGTTGATATACTCACACTGACATTTCTATTTTTAGTGAATGGATGGATCTAGCAGGCACCAAAGTGACAATAGGTTTGAAGGAAACTGTGGTGGTTCTCTGATTAAGAGAGTAGATGAAATGGGGGATTCAATGAGGAAACCTTTAGTTGTTCTAAACCAACTATCAAGGAGTCCTGATAAACCACTTGAACATTGGTATGTTCTATAATGCATCATGTACGAGATGACCAAATCAATGTGGAAGTTTAGGTAATGATTATAATGGTAACCATTAGGTTTTATATGGTCCTTACTTTTGAGGTAATTATGGGTTGTTACATGTTATGATGGAAAATGGAAGGAATGAGATAAAATTGAGGTTAAAATATGTTATTATCATTTTTGATGATTTTATCTCATTGTTGGGGAATGTTTTAAAAATTAGGTAGTTTTGGAAGAAGGACAACACGCAGACCGTGTGACAACCCGTCGCATCGGACAAAGCTTAGGGAATAGACCCCACAACCAAAGTGTGATGGGTATTTATCACCTACCACTGGACTATGTGAAGTCCCTGGTTATTTTGACTAATTATTTTTAGTTAGATGATTTTATGGATTTAGATTATGTTGATTTTGGGTTATCTGTCGAAATTTATTAACCTATCATGGAGGATGTGTGATTAGGATAATTACATTTCAATAGAAGACTTTTAGAGTAACTGGTGTTATTTGAAGATAAGTGTTAATTTGTACCTTGGAAGACTATGTGACTAAATCCTTCAAATATTTGGGTTTCAATCATAGTTTGGTTTAAATTGAATAATTTTATGGAAAAATTGTTTATCGAATAGTCCTATTTGAACTTTGGGTTTTGTTTGAAAATTTTGGAGATTAAGAATAGATTTTCTTTTTATAAAGGGTTATAATTTTGTGGGTTATCTGATCTCATACAAACAATTTTGGTTTTGGTTTTTTCTAAATTCATGGGAAATATATAGTTCTCTTTTTTGGATTAGGTGATTCTCAAGGAGTTGACTGACCCTATTAATTTAAACAAGTCATCCTAAATACTCATCATTTGGAGAAAACATGAGTTCGTGTAAGAAAACTTGTAAAAGTTGAAAGTCATAATGTCAAGTAAGTATGATTTCTTATGTTTTAGTTAGGCTCAAAAATATATTACTCAGTTAAATGTAACTTAAAAAAATGTTGTATGTTAAATTTTCTTACTGGGGAATCGAATACCGTTTCTCCCATCACAAGTTTCTGATTTTCTTATGGTTAACTTTATCCTAGACATGTTTACTATCACTCTCCCTCAGAACATGACCCTTTGTTTTTTTCTTCCATGTCAATGTTTTCATACATGGAATCCTAGTATTGGTTAACTCAGGTGACCTATGAACTCTTTATTTATTTTAATGTGATTTTTTATTGATTCTTGTTCAGATGTGGGATTTTCAATGATGTTTCCAAGCACAATTTTAAAATTGCGAGGACGCAATTTACAAAAGGGGGGAAGGATGTCAAACCCTAGGTAAATAAAGAATATGACATTTTCATATTTATCCATATTTTTGAATAAAATATTAATATTAGTTCAAAGGGAACACTATGATCGATGGCATACACAATACACAACAACGAATTTCTTTGAAATCTTACATTGTACCTTAATAATAAAATAATATTATTTAATATGGTAGTTAAATCCTAGCCATTATTATAGCAGGAATGAATAGAACTAACTAAAAAATGATTATATATGTTTTTCAAATATTTTTACTTTTTATAATAAATGTTAGAGGATTAAAAATGCGAATGAATCCAATTTTTAAAGCTTAAACATTCTTATATTCTTTAAAAGACCGATTAATCGCCTTTTGATGGCGAACCACTTTTAAATCCACTTTTTGACAATATTATGTGTAATATTTTACAAAATAAAATTTTTCTTTATAATCGAGACCTCAAAAATTACTTTGTGTAAATTTTTGGTATTTTTCTGACAATGTTCATTTTTTTAATGAATAGTGAAAACTACTGCATTTTACATCAAAACTGATTTTTCATCCAAAATAATTATATGGTTAGATTATCATTTTAATTGGTTTTAAAGTGTAATTAGAATATATTTTAAAATTTAATCCAATTATGGTCATTGGGATTAATTTCACTTTGGAATTGGGCATAAACAAGTGCCAAACTTTTCATTGATATTATTTCTAAAAAACCCGCTATTTGTTTGGACAACAGGAATTATTTTTAAATTAATTATTGTAATTTATGATTTTGGAATCTGGAAAAATGGATTACATATTTGGAAATAAGAAGGTCCAAATTATGTAATTAATACCCTTTTGTCTTTGGACATTATGAATAGTAACGGCGGTAATTATCTTTAATTATCTGGATTAATTCATAATCAGGTAGTTATGGATAATAAAATAGTATCATAATAATAACAAACAACCACAACATGTGTCCTAAGGCCTCTGGTTGTCTCATGGACGACCATGGGATGACTTATGCCAAACTTGGGGGCCCCGTGGAATCACTTTTGTGAGAAAGTGACTTTTTATCTTTTTATTTTTAAAGAATGTTAAATATAACAAAGAATGTACGACCTGAGTAAAACATTTTTAATTTTGTCTACATAAATGATATCTTGGACTATAAATAGTAATTGAAATTCTAAATAGATTTACTATATCATAGTATCTTATTTATAATTTTTAGACATTAAATAAACTAAATTATTTATGACATCATGATGATGCAGCGATTACCTCATTATTTAACGATTTAAATAAAATAGAAATATAATATAAAATATAAGACCTACACAAGTAAAAAACCTATTGGATGGGTGTATTTCGAACCCTTATCACCTTATCCTCGAAACACATCAATGTGGGACCTCTAAAATCATAAATACATTTCAAAATAATGTAACCTTTTTTGACTTTCCAAGAGTGCCCCTCCTCCCCTTTAATAAAAGGCCCCCACCACTACCTCCTTACCCACACCTTACAAGCATTTGGCTCGGCCAAACCCTGCCCATTTTGTCTCTCCACATCCCTCTTGTATTTCTAGAAGCCTCACATTTGGCAGAAGTTTTCCCAAGGAAGCCATTGAGCTCAAATCAAAAAGATTTACCCGATTTTAAGGTAATGTCTTCACTTGTGTTCTTTTGTTTTATTTTGCTTCTCCAACCACCTAAACAATTTTTATTCATTTATTTTGTAACAAAACCAGTATCCTAAATATACTAGGATGATTTTATAAGATTTATTATTTCTACACTTACACACACCTTCATCTAATGGTTAAAGAACATACTGTTTCTGTGGATGGAAAATTTCTGCCTCACGAAACGATGATTGTTCAAAACTCATATAACACCTTCAATGGTGGCCATTAAGATGTCACTATACATATATATGATATATAATATGTTTATGTTTTACTTATGCTTCTGTATTTTTCATTTATGGCATACCTTTATGGTTTCCATTAGGGGTAAATGTGTTATCTTCATTTTAGGAAGTGCGGACTACCGCCCCCTCAATGTGATTTGATTCATTAATACCATATGTGGTACATATAAAGAATATATTTAATGATATTATATATGATATTATACTGGAATTATAAAATATCTTTATATAATTATTATTTCTTTCCCTTAAAGTATGAGATAGAATTGAATGTATCGTTCATCCGTACGTACGACTTACCGTCTCCATGAACGGTGCAATTCATTTCTTATCCCCAAATGTAATGTACTATTATAAGTACATATATATAATGGATATATATGATGTATGATACAAATATGTGATGAATATAATTCTGGAATTAAAATATACATACCTCTCATTTAGTATTAATTCCATTAATATGACATAGAAATTAAAGTAGCATTCATGTGTACGTACGACTTACCGTCTCCATGAACAGTGCATTTTATTTATTACCCCTAAATGATTTTGTAATATTATAAATGAATGTATATACTGGATATATATGATATATATGATATCTACATCATGAATATATTTCTTGATATAATGGATATTCTACCACAGGAACAACTTGTAATTATAAAGAGTTTATTTTTGACTAGAGTACCAACGATCGACAAAATGACCATTATTAACTTAAATAATTACATAGTGTTCATAACATGGAAATAAGTGATATAAATAAAATAAGGAACTTGAAAAAGGTTCTTAATAAAGTAGAAGTTAACTCATGTTTATTATTCAGGACATTAAAGAACGATCGAGTCATGTCGGACCCGAGGTAAGGGATCCTACCCCTCTCTTTATTTTTAAGTACACTCTTTTGTGAAATTCCTTTTAAGATAATATTTCCTATGATTGGGATGTTCTTTTATATTACTCATACTGTAATTTTTATGTTCATATGATTACATAACCTATTTTCTCTCATCAAATCCATTTTTGGATGTCTTGAGTGGCGTCGTTAGGTTGCCTGATTTTTATAAGAGATCCAATCTTTCTATTTTTAAGTACTCTCCATTATGTCACATCCTCTAAACTCCTCTTTGATATGTTGGGGGATGTTCTTTTATATTCCTCTTTCGGTAAATTTTATTTTAATACGATGAGAGGACCTATTTGATCTCATCAATCCATTTTTGGAAGTTTTATGTGGCTCTGTTAGGGTTCCGAGTTTTCGTAAGAGATTTTTCATCTCACTTTTATTCATGTGAGATTAATGATACATTTTCAACAATTTCCTTTGAGTGGTATATGTACTACCCATTGTTCTACTCATTGTGTAATATACCTTCGTTTATGAGTGTTTACATCAATGTTGTACGACCCTTCTTCCATGGGGTGTATGTTTCGAAAGTTACCCAAGTCGGTAAGGGAACCTTTCTCCCTCCTCTTTTGAAAAGACTTATTTTGTTATGTCTTTTATTTCACATGATATTATGTTGGGATATGTTATTAAATATCCTTATTTATGTAAATTTTATGTCCAAGTGATGAGATACCATTTTCTCTCTCATCAACTCTTTTTCTGAATTTTGAAGTGACCTAGTTATGCTGTTGATTTTTTCCAAGGGAACTTCTTAACCCAATTTTGATTCGTTGGGATAAAATTGTACTCCTTGAATATTTAGTTCTATGAATATGTGTGAATGTCCTCTGATTGTTTTGCACATAATATCCTCTTATATTTGTTGTATTCGTTTGTCACACATAATTATGAAATTGATTTATCCTTAATCCAAGGATACTGTTTTCATATGGGACTTCGTCTCAATCTCCTTTCATTGAGGCATATTTTGTTTTATACACCACTTTCTTTTATAAGGTTTGTAAAACCCTTTGAATTTTATGTTTACCCAAAAATAATATTTTTTTACGAAGATTTTTACTAAATGACAAAAGGAAATGTTTTTTTTCATACGTTAGCGGTGACAATGACTTCTCCGCCGCCGTGACCATTATTTGTGATTCGGCTTCCTCTAAAAGTCATAATTTATTTTAAAATGAAAAATTTAATACCATGTTTTACATTTCTTTTATTTATTTTATTAAAAATGGCATTCATAATATTTTTATTATATCAATGTGTTGTATTGATATCTTGTTATTCAAATGTGGAAATGTTATGTTTCCTTTATGCATGTTTTATATGATACGATTATGTTATGGTTCTTGGGAATTAGTATGAAGACGGGTGGTTCTGTGATAAACTAAGGGCAGGCGAGGCCGATATATCTCTCTAATGCATTGGGTAATGCAAGGGGTTAAATGTTAAGGTTTCTCCGAAGAGATTTAGGGAATATACTGTGATGGGTATTCCAAATGAAACCAAGAGGGTTACTCCCTACGTAAGAATGTTATGAATACCTCAAGATACCTTTATGAATTATGATTTCTATGGTTTATTCATGATTTGATGAGGTATGTTAAAATTCATATGTTTTATGAGTAAAGTATGATTTCATACATGGACTAATGTTTTCATTTCATACTTTTATATCCCTTACTATGTTTTTTATGCTCATCACAAGTTTTTTTTGAAATGCTTTTCATAGGACATAAAGATGAATAGGGTCAAGGATGGGAACAAGGAAATGTCAGGCTATCTAAAACAAGGAACTAGACATGACTCTTTGGTTCAAGAGTTTTTATTTTTTGAAAAAAATGGAAGCTGAGTAGATGTGTCTACTTTGTAATCTTTGAGATGTAATAGTTATGTCCTAATTCTATAAAAATCTAACCCTAAAAAGATCTTCAATGTGTAATCATGTAATAACTTTAGATTATGTAATGTTTAAGGCATGGGGCCTTATACCCATTACCCACTTTAGTAAATAACCATAATATACCACTTCTTCCATGGACTAAATTTGATCTCTCACATATCATAATCTCTAATCCAACCAAATTCGATTGCTTTGGAAAATTTGGTCCACAAAACGGATGATCTAAATATCATAATTTGTCTTACAGGAATGTTAGTTGATCTTTCATCTATTTTTCAATATTCTCTTTTATTTTATCATCCCTTTCCCGTATACATGTAGTGTTTGAACTAGTTTCATTATTTTATCATAAGAGACAAAAATGGAGATTTTTTTTTTCGGTTATCATCATGTTCTCATCTCTATCTATCATCATAATTAATTTATCATCAATTTCCAATATATATACATGATGTTTACAAATCTTTGAAGAAACTATTCTTTAAAATGGAATTTAAATCACATGAATTGAAAAATTAATTACATGTTTTTCTTTTCTATGGGTTTTTGTACTATTATAATTTTTTTGAATATTTTTCTTTTCCATTTTTATTTTATTAATAATAATAAAACATAAAATCATATATTTTATTCTATTTTGATGTAGGATAATTAATTATAGGAGAACATGAACATTGTAGATATATACATTTCAATTAAGGCTGTTAGGAAATCTATTTATTAAAAATGGAATGTTGTATAATGCTTCATAGTGACATTTCTTTATATACTATAATGATAAGGAATCGTGATAATAAATGTGCTAAATTATAGTATTATAAAAAATTATTAACTATTTATGGGGAAGAAATTACAATTTACAATATAAATATATAGAAAAATAAATATTTTTAATTTAAAAATTGTTATTATATTGTACGTTTAAATGAAATTATAATCAAATAATTTATATTATTTTAAATGAAAAAACAAGCATATAGACTAGAGGATATAAAAATAAACCACCCAAATTAAGAATAATTGAAATATCATCATCATTATAATGGCCAAAATGATATATATTTTTCAACATCTTATCAAAATTTTGATTAGAGGTTTTTATAAAGGTAAAAACACAAGAATGCGATAGTGTAAATATACCAAATATCATAATATTGATTAGTTTCATATTGATTTAGTAAAAATAATTAATTTTCTCTTCTAGACTCTATATATTAATAAATCCTTATTGATAACATAATAACATAAGTAAAAATTATAACATTTGTTATTATTAGTTATTTATTTATTTTTTATTTCATTTCATTATACATGATTACTCCATCCATCACTGTAAAATTATTTTTAAAATATTGTTTTCAATTAATGGATTTTGTGAAGAAAAAAACTGGAGTTATCTTTTATAATCAATTTTCAAAATCTCATGAAATTTTAATATTTTTATTTTGATCATTACAATATTAATAATTTGAATATGAAATAAATCATAACATAAAAAATTTATCAAACATTATTGATGTTATTTCGTTCTATCAAACACTATTAAAACATTGTGAAAAATTAAATTGATTTATTACCTATTTTTATAGTGAAATATTATAATATATACCCTAATACTTATCCAGTTGTATATATTCATTGTTTTATAGTTAATTTTTATAGTTTTTGGGAGTAAAACATCACCCTTGATGAGTTATTTTTTTAAAATAATTTGTATCATCGTATAATAATCAAATAAGTGTTATAACACATTAAATTCATATAAATATTGGTCATCATATATTCTATCATGGTCTTAATGAAATGAAATTTTATATCAAATATGAATACCATATGTCTGTATATATAAGGAGTATCCATGAATTATTAAAATAACATAATTTATGTCTATTTATTTGTTTTATAAAATGTGAATTTTACTTCATCAAATAAGATGCACATTAATCAAAAAAATAGATGTACTTCATTCATATGAAATAAAATAGAATGATGATGGGGAGAAATAGATCATAATTATTACAATGAATTGGGCCTAAAAGCCTTCTAATATCACATTTTAATGTTTATTGTTTTGTTATTCATGATCCAGAGGATTTGGAAGAAAACTTGACCATTCACAGAATAGATCGATGTTATAAATATTGTGATAGACCTGGGGAAGAACTAAATTTTCATGCAATTGGAATAATACTATGTTTTACGAATCACCTCATATGATTACATGTCTGATCAATATTGACAACCATATTAAGCAGTTGATTTCAGGTGTGAATGATGTTGAAGATCATATTGAGGAAATTAAAATGGTATTTGAAGATTAAATTTTTTATCGTAATAAAAACTATTTCAAATGTTAAAGTGTTGTGAAAGATGAAATTGTTTATAGGTTGCATTAAAAATATAATATTGTTATTAATAATGAATATATATAATGTATAATCTATCTACAGATGGAGTAACACAATATTTACAAAAATATATTCAAACATGAATGATATGATACTAGTAGATAATTATATTCCTTCGTGACCGTTTGAAGTTAATTGAATGTTATGTTCAATGGGTATCATATTTGAAAGAATACCATCATGTCCCAATGATTGAATACTATTTGTAGTGAACCTTGAATCAAATAAAAATTCCTAATGCCTTTTACATCTCAATATAAGATAGATGAATCAAGCGATTCAAAATATTTATGGTACTTTCCAATCAAACAAACTAATTTAGAACCAATATAGAATAAAGGCGATAATAAGTAAATTTATTTAGAATGTTGTCACTAAAGATCATGATTGAAAACATCATCACCCATCAGACCCTCCTCAATAGAAATGAACTGATCATTATTATCTTGAATTTTGAAACATGGAAAAAAGTGTCATTTTATTCTATCTAAAAATGGAGTGAATTCATTTTGTTTAAAAATATTCACTTATATTACCTGACTGTTTGTTTTGGTAAAGTTTTACCTTCCATAATGGTTATGTGTGAAGAGAACATATATTTTTTTGTGTCTACAAATTTCAATACTTGAAAAATTGAGTAATAATATTGATTCTTACATTCCCCCATTGATCAGAGATTTAAAATTAATCTTGGATTCAGGTATTATGTTATATGATTCTTGTATAAATAAAAATTAACATTCAGAGACATTTTGTATAAGGTGATAAATGACTTATGTTATTATGGATGTTCTTTTAGAAATGAAATCAATGGAAATCAATGGTTTCCTAGTTGTGAAAAATCTACCCACTTAGATATGCTAAATCATTTATTAAAAGACAAGAATCAATTAAATCACATATTTCAACCTCAATGTCATAAATATCGATATTTTCCAGTGTCATTTTCTATAAATTCCAAATAATGTATAATAACATCTCCACCAATAGGTGATTAGATGTTTCAGAAATAATCAGAGTAGGCCACCATTTTTGGTAATCAAATTTCAAAAAACCATATGAAAAGTGGTTATAAAAACAGATCATTTTTTTTAATTAAAATATTGGAATTGATTATATTGAAGAGATATTTGTGATTTCATATAGTTGGGGAAGATAGTATGTGATTGTGTCAATGGAAAATTATGAAATTCAACTAGATTAAATGATTGAATTTTGTCTTGGATGAATATGATTGAAATGGGGATACATGATGAGTTGATTAAAGTGAATTTTGAGAGAGCAAATTTTATTCAAAAATTTTATAAATTCTTTCCAAGAAATTGATATTTCATATTTGAAAAAAAAATTATTGAATGAAGGTTCTATAAGAGTCATTATCAAATATAAATAATTCAATTTCAATGAAGGACTTAAGGTTAAAATTCCTGAAATAACATAACACTCATGTTTTGATAGAATATCTCATGCCTATTCCATTATATTTTATTTTTCCTAAGTATGTTATTCATTAAATAATATAGAACTATTACTTTTTATATTTATATATATTAATGTTATAGACATATTGAAATTGAAAACTATGTAAAAGGAAATTCCTGTCATGTTATATGAATTGGGGATTTTATTCCTGCCGTCATTATTTGAAATGTTGGTTCATTTGATTACTCAATGGTTAGAGAGATAGTGTAATCTAGTCATCTACATTATATATTGATATACCCCATTGAACAATATATACATATTTTGAAAGGGTATGTAAAAAAATTGAAGTTTGATAGAATGATGTATTATACAATAATATATTTTTGAAGATTTTTTTTGAATAATATTTTTAATATCCAATGTGGAATTAATTACTCTACCAAAATTTGGTCTCATATAGTAACATATGTGTGATGGGATTTATGGAATAAATGTTTTACCAAATAACATTATAGATAATGAGTACAATCTCCTCTATATTTTAAATAACAGTCTAGAGGTTGTTATATATGATTGAACCCACGATATAATTATTATAAATTTGATTCAATCAAGCGAAAAATGTTGGATATTTAACAAACACAATTTATAGTTTATAATACTATTTTGAAACTATATAACTAGATAGTGAATAAAAAATCCAAAATTAATTTCATTAGAACTTTGTGGACTATCAAGAGAAATAGGTGACCAGATATTGTCTTATAATGGTTATGTAATTAATGGTTGTACCCTCTATAAAGGAGATAACACTGAATATAGTACAATGAAAAATAGTGGTGTTACACTTATGGATGAATGGATGCATCTATTGGTTACCAAGGGATGAAATATAATTTATATGAATATGTAATTCTTTATAATTGTTGAAAAAACATGGGTGTCTGATTATATAACATTCCAAAATCTTTTTTTTATTTGAATGTGTGTTGATAATAGAAGTGTACTTAATATTTATGAATTTTGATTTGAAAATTATGATTTAATTATGGAATTGTAAAAGTATGGACAAATTAAAGTTGAATATCTTCTAGTACCAGTATTTCCTGGCTTGGATCCTACAAATAAATTCTAATCATTTTTTATATTATTTACCAAAACCACTAAATGGAAGGTTTTAACCACAACTAATTTTGTCTATTTCATTGGGATGTTCCAATTATCTCTTGGTGGTCCGAACATAAATTTGGTCTTGTATATAAAAGGATAAAATAATTACTAGATTAAGATACCAGGAAAAGGTGTCAACTCAGTTCAATGATTAAATTAAAATTATATTTTTCAGTTATTAGGTTTTATATTTTTTAATATACATTGAATTATATATTTTTATTATCTATTCACTACTACATTAACATAATCTAAATTAAATGTCTGACCACTTCTATAGATAATGGATTATGAACATACTGATTCACCAAATCTAGAGGAATAATAGTGCCCTCAATATGCTGACACTCTCAGTGTAATGTAATGAAATTTTTTTCCACATGCCGATGATAAAAATAATGATGAAAGACATATTGAATATTTTTATCATGTCAAGATGGTTGAAGGTAAACTACCTATGTCCTAGTAAGAATAGAAGAGTCGTAGTGAAAAAAATTTTAAAAAAATTATTAAGGATATATTTAGGGGAATAAAATCCATGGTTCTATGGAATGGAAAAGGTAATTACACTAACCATAAAAAGTCCATTCCCATTATTTATATTCCAATAACCACTTTAATGTAGGTTTCAGTTGATGTTGTTTATTGGCGCAATATATTACTAGAGGTTGTGGAACTAATTTTTGATGATATTAGGATACCATTATGATATACATTATTAATTTTACTAATAAATAAAATAATTAAATATTAGTTTACTCTTATTTATCTCATTTAGAGAACATGTACTCTACAAAAATGTTGAATTTTTTTTTTATAATAATGGTCTCATGAAAAGATCATTGAAGAATTGAAAAAATATCATATGACACATCATTATAGGGATTATAATGTGATAGTACTCATGAACCCATCACATATGTTTGAACAGATTTAAACCCCAAAAAATTGAATGCATATATTGGTTATGATAAGGATGCATCATTTCAGGTACATTGTGGAAATATGTGTAATAAACACTTTGAATGAAAATTTTAATTTATAAAACATCAATCAAGTTATTGAAATATACTAACACGAATAAAAAATATATACCCATACCCTTAATATAATATAGAATACACTTCACGTGATTAAAAGGTATGTATTTTAATTCAAGAATAGAACATTTATTTTTCATGAAAATACATCAAAATTATGTTCCATTGATTAGATTCATATAAAAAAAATCATAATACCCTTATATCTTATATAATGTTTAATATAATGAGTCTTGGGTAAATAATATGTAATTCTATTACATGAAAACACCAAAAATATCTGGGAAACATGTTTATTTTTGAACTAATAATAAAAATTATGCTATAAATCATTGTTAAAAAATGACAGATTTTTTCATATTAATTTTATCAAATTTAGACACTTGAATTAACATTATCAATACTTGTGTAATAACTAATTTCATTGGCCTTAATGCGACAAGAACAATATGGTCTTGTAGTGGTTTGGGTTTTTGAGATTCTCCCTGAACAAATCATGAGAAAATAAATGCAGCATAGTATAATTATGAAAAAAATTTGCGAGATACATTCATGAATGACCTCTAAAAAAGATAAACATAATTATTTAAAATGTAGTTTTGAGAATATTATTTAAAGTCATCAACGATAAAAAACAAAACAAAATCATACTACATGAAGATCCAACAAAACATTAATGACATCCATTTCCCAGAAATATATTTCTTACAAAAGTTATCAATTTATCCATAACTCATTCTATGAAATGATAATCAACCATACACTAATACCATTCTTATACTAATATTCTACATGGTTAAAATTGTTTTGATTTATATATATCATCACCCATCCAGTTATTTGTTGTGAGGTAAATAGTTTTATATAACCAAGGAAGGATTCTATATGACCTAAATTATCAAAATGTTCATGAGAGAGTAGGGATTCACATAGCTCAAAAGTTGAGCACTAAGATACCTATTCCCCTTGATGATCTGGATATTCAAGCTATCAAACTTGCAATTGGAACATTCAAACCTTGGTTTTTTGATCTCATAAAAATACATATTGATAAAGAGTTATTTTTTTCAATTGATTTTTTATGAAATAAAATTATCAATTGATTAAAATTTTTTGATCTAAGGATTGTTATTATACATAGTGAAAATAAATATTAAAAGTATGGTTCTATCAAATTAACAAAAATGATAAAATAATTAATTTAATGGACCTTGAAAGAGTAACATTATCCCACCATTTAAACACAATAATTTACCAATTTACTAGTTCATGTGGATATAAAATTTGGAGATCGTGATATGAAAATTAATTATTTTGAAGAAACAAAATTTTAATATAGACATATAGACATTATTATTAATGTTAGTGTAGATGGTATCCCAAATAATAGAGGATTTGCTGTCTCCTTTGTAAATGTATACATGATGTTTGATTTTGGAATTTTTTTCTCCAATATATGATCTATTATGTTTAATACAGATAAATAGTATTCATATTTTTAGTTGTATATATCAGTTCTTTTTAAGGTAAACCCATGTGATTAAAAATTCAGACTCTTTAGTCTTCAAACCATATCTACAAAAAAAAGACCATTGGATGAAGATGGATGTTTTGTTATACTTGAAAAAAATGATGTAATGTTTAAAAAAACACATATAGATAAAATAACCATCTTCATATCCATGATGTATGGATAAAACTCTACATTTTTAAATTATGAAATATATTTCCATTCATCTCATTAGATAATCCATTCTATTTTTTAGGTTGCATTTCATCCTCATTGAAACCAATTTGGACCCACCAAGAAATAATTTTTTGGATTTATTGATTTGATAACCATCAAATTGACCGCACATAATTTCATTTATCAATCCCTAATATGCTACATTCAAAATTTTAAAAATAAAATTAATATTTATCATTTTATATTTTTTTAATTAATTTTTTTGATATTCAGATGTTTAAAAACCACTAAAATCATTGAATGCTGATATTATATAGGAATTAAAATCTAATAGAATTATAATATTTGATATGGATTACATTATATATAATAATATTTTAATATATAATCATATAAGAACATAAATTACTTATCTATTTTAACATTTATATAGTTTAACAATAAAATGGAATAGAATGTGGTTGATAAAATTTTAATTTTTTTTAAGATACCACATTTCTTGAACAAACAATCATTCATGAAGTGGTTTTTCATATTATAATTAAAATTTCATTTAAAATTTTTATTCATAATTGAATATTTATATTTTTTTAGTTCATTAGGACATTCCACAGTCTTAATATTCAAAAGATCAAATTGATTTGTTTATAATTAAATGATAGGAATACATAGTGACCAATTTTAAGAATACATCTTGTATAGGAGACATGATGGTAAAATTTTTGATACACTTAACATCGTTTTATCTATTTTTCTAGATTATTTATTTATCATTATTTATCTAATAATTATTTAGATAATTATCATTGGGATCATGATGATATGACTTCATAATGAATAATTTTTTTGTTTGCAATTTGTTTCAATATTATTTTTAAAAAATGATTTGGAAAAATACAATTGGTGATGAATTCTTCAATATGGATATTGATCATAGGTACTGTTCATGTTTATAATAGTGATATTTTGTCATTATTTGATCTATTTATGTTTAGTATTGTGTGTTTTTTTACAAATAAAATAATGTGAGTGATTTTAGTTTAAATTAAAATTTTCGCTAAGAACACGTTTTACTCCCATAAAAAGAAAATTAAATACAATCATTTTATCTTGATACATTAGTAAAATGATCCATTATTCATTATTTATCTGTTGGAATATTTATCAAATACATATAATACACGAACTTTCCAGTATTAGACAATGTCATTGTTTTTATTTAAAATTATCAATATTGTTCAAAACAATCATCACATAATAAAACATAAGAAAATTGAATTGGATTATATTGATACTTTATGATAATGTATCATAAATAATTTTTGATATGTAAAAATAAACTATATGTCAATCTAAAATATATTGTGGCTGGTATGACTCGTAGTGTTTGTTTTTATTTAGAAATTACATGTTAGTTAAAAAGACACATGACATACTCAATAAAAATAAAACAGAAACATTTTAGCCCGATACTTAGGAAAAATTGTTGATATGTTATTTTTGACATGTTGGATTTTTCAAAAGGGTAATATCAGATCTGGTATGGTTGGTATGACTCAATTTACATGAATTAAGTTTAAAAATAAATTCTTTGGTAAAAATATTTCACTCATTGAAATCCATAGAAACATGATCTTATTGTGTTGAAGTATTTAAATAATGACCCATAAATCAATTATGATATATTGGAATAATATTCATGTTAGTCTAGAACATAGTTTTACTAGACTTAATGAATGTTCATTCATTGTATTTAAAATGGGTTTGTATTTAAAAAAACAAGTCCTTTAGTGAAAAGTCATCAAACAAGCTTATATATTTTAGGTAAATTTTAAAACTAGTCTATTATTCATCATTATTGTTGGAATTAGCCTCATGTAAATTTGAAAAATGATGTGACATTAAACACTTGTAGTGAATGGTACTATTTTTGAAAAGAAATTTCAATTTATAGTGTTTTGTAGTAGCTATGATTCAAGAAAAAACAATATTTTGTGTTCATAATTTTATTAAAAAGATCTATATTTTATTTTTTACTTGTATGAACCATCTTCATGTTGATCTGACACAAAGTATGCATGAAATGATTCAAAGTACAAGATTATATTTTAAATTAACATTTCAGAACAAAATAGACATCACACACTCTAAAATATTAATATGTAAACTTATTTTATTGATACATTAATATTGTGATATGTATGTAATTTTGTTGTGTAAGAATCTACCACTCATTTATATGAGAAATTATTTGGTTTTTATGTATCAAATTGTGTTTTCACATAAATTTAACATTTTATTTCAATAGATGAATATAATACTGATAATTAAGAAAACTTATTCCTATTTTACTGATACATCATGAGAATTATTCAAAAATAATTTACAACATATAATAATTAGTCACACCTCAATACGATACATGGTATGATTGGTATGAGTTGAATTGTATGTTTTTAATTTAAAAATCGCAGTTTTTGTTAAAAAGTGGTGTAACTCTACAAAAACAACGAAAACACACTATTATTCTCTTGATACATTACAAAAAATAAATAATTCATTTTTGATGTATATGAGTCATCCTATTTTCAATTAGTCATATGTTGTTAATGTTTAAACTTAGAGTGAATATTTTTTATTTTAAAATGAAATTTTAGTTATAAAAATGTGCTACTTATTGAAAACTAATAAAACAATCGTTTAATTTCATAGGAATTTTTGAAAATGACATATATGTAATTAATGAAATATTGGAATTATATTCCTGTAATCCAAACCCACTATGTGACAGATATGAATACAAGTGTTAGTTTTCTGTTTAATAATGTCATTTTAGTTAAAAATGAGCATTACACAATGAGTATGAATAAAACATACTTGATTTAACGTGATAATATTGGAAAAAAAATATGTACATGATTTTTGATATCTATGAATTAACAATACATCAATTTGATACATGGTGTGGCAAGAGTGAATCAATGTGCATTTTTTTATTTTAAATTGAACCTTTGGATCAAGACACATACCACATACTATGAATAGTTAAAATTAACTCTGATTGAGTTTGAAATTTATTAAAATTATTCATCCAAATTTTTTTACAAATAAGAATCAACCGTACTATAATTCAATACATGATGAGATATATAAGACTAAAACATTGTGTTTTTATTTTAAATTTTCATTTTAGTAAAAAATATAGTTGTAATAATCAACATTTATAAGAGATTCAATTTTTTTGAAACTTTACAAAAATGATCTATATATCCATTGTGTTTTTTATTAATCACCCATAGTTCTTTTCGATATAAGGCATGAATCAGATGAATTGAAATTATTTTTATCAAACTAAAATGAAATTTTATTTAAAAACATGTGAATCATACATAGAATTGATAAAATATTATCACAATGTCTTGATTCATTATGAAAATGACCCACAATAATTTTTTTAGGTATTAATTAACCTCAACTCAATCTGACATACGACAGGACTAGTATGGTTCAATGTATGTGTTTAGAGTTAAAAAATTAAAATTTAGATAAAAACTTATGTCACTCAATAAAAATATTACATACATAGTTCGATTATCATGGTATTTTGGGGGAAATGAAACATTAATAATCATTAATGTGATGGAACTAATCCAACATCAATTTTACGTATAGTGTGGATGGTATGAAAAAATTTGCATGTTATTTATTTAAATTTTACATATCTATTTAAAACACACATCAAAAAATTATAACTTAGAAAATGTAGTTATATATCCTTGATACATTATAAAAATGACCAAATAATTATTCATGATGTGTATTAATCAACAAACCATTAATATGACAAATGGTGTTCCCTGTATAAATTGTAGTGTATTTTTCAGTTTAAATGTTAAATTTTATTAATTCATTATTTAATATTAATGATTAATATATTTATTTATAAATTTACTAATATAATATTTTTTCTTATAGTGACACTATTTCTATCAAGCTAGGGTGGTATGTTCCGTAACTAGTAGAATGATCATACTCTTTTGATAGGGGGTAGGGGTCCATAGAAAATAAAAAAACAATTTTTTTGAATTTTTTTTAATAATGGTTAATGATTTTACAAACTAATCTAATTGTAGGAATTAATTTTTGAAATATTTTTAATGTATTTTCATTTACATGATTATTTTTTTAATTTTATTAGCATTTAAATTTTATATTTTCTATTACACTTTACAGTTATTTTGTTAGCACACATTTAAAACATATATTTTTTAAATTCTAGGAATAACTATAATAAAAGGTTAATTTATCAGTGAAATAAATTGGTGACCAGTTATCTCCATTAACATTACTAAAAAAAGAGATGATAAAGGTATGCTTTGATTTCTGACAAATAATCATAAATAAACGATCACCCATTATCAATTCTTTTTTAAATCTCATGAAGGTCCATTTTATATGTTCATTTTCAGTATTGATAAATGTTTTTAGATTTTAATAGTGTTTTGAACATCCGTATCCAACATGATAAACCTGATACCTCACTATACAATAAATTACCCACACCAAAGCTCCATTACCTTTACACATTACCCAAACGATATAAAAAACCCTGTAACCCAAAATATATCTAAAATTTAATCATATATCTAAAACCAGATCTTGAATTCTAAAAAAAAATAATTAACACAAAATCAAGACACTTAACATCCTATACTATAAAACTGGACACATAATACCTTAAAATTAAATCACTACCAACAAACTAAATTAAACCACAAACCAACATCCTAAATCCAAAAATCCAAATCCAATCCAAATTAATACATGACCCCTAACCAAAAAACCAAACCAATAACTAAATTTAATTCTTAAATACTATCTGTAGATATAACCCAAAAAATAAGCCTAGTCACCAAACTCTAACGAAAGTACTAACAATTTATATCTTCCAACCCCAAATCATGATACTAAAATTTTAACGAAAACTATATTCATAAATTCAAAACGAAAATATTACCCCAACATAAACTAAATCCAATTACTATAACCAAAATACTAAGAACCAAATACCATATAACAAAAAACATAAATATAAATCTAATAATTCCACATACCTAAATTTAATCAGAATCCAACTCCTTAATCATAATACATATCCTACATATTAAATCATAAATAAAAAACCAATACTTCTTTTGATTTAGGTTATATTTTTGGAAATAATATTTAGTTTTTCTTACATTTAGGAACATTAATTAAGAGGTATATTGTGTTATGGGTATATTTTTATATTCAGGTGTTATGTAATAGGGATTTGGTGTTTTGAATTTAGAGTGTAGGTTGGGGAGAAATATTAAGAACAAGGATAACGATTAAATATTGGTTCGTAGGTGATTTGATTTATCTTATATGGGATTAATCATTTTTCCAAGTGGATATATGTTTTGGTTTTGAATATAATATGTATTCTAAGTTGTTGGTTTATAATTGAAGAAGTAGTTTGGGTTATAGGTTTTCTATGGTTTGTAGGTAGATATTAAGTTTTAGCGGAGTTGGTATATATAATATATGATGATGGTTATATATCACATTTATAATATTGAATATGGATTCAATTTATGGTAATAAGTGTTTAGTTTTAGAGTATAGGGTATTATTTGTTTTGTTTTTTGGGTTATAGGGTTTGGTTTATAATTTATTATGTATATGTAGTTATCAGCTCATAATTTAGGAAGTATTTTGTGTTATAGTTTCTGTTTTATGTTTAGGGGTTATGTTTTTAGGGATTGAGATTTTTCTTGTTTAGGATGTAGATTATAGGTTTGGGATTATATTTAAGGATGGGGAATAGGATTATGATTATAAATTATGATGTAGTTTAGCGAGGGGATCGTGAAATGATCCAATTCTTGGACATGAAAAGAGTATTTTGTATCATATAACTTAAATATTTCACTCCAATTCCCCTATTGATTAACACATAGCCACATCATTAAACTAAAGTAATAAAAAACATAAATTTAATCATCAAACTACCCATGAATCATTTTCCCTATCCAATGAACAAATCCTATACACCAACTCCCCTACATGTTAATACATAATGGAGAAGGGTAAAAATAATCCCATAACCCAAATAAGAAACTAATCATTAACATTCTCCCAATACCTTATCTAAAAATAATAATAATTCTGATATACCGAAGCCCCTAGACCATAACACCAGACAGTTAACCTTAAAAGTAAATATATAAGAAGAAATATATTATAAATTCTAAGAGAATAAAAAATAATATATATTAAAATCTATAATTCAAACCTAAAACTAATCTATATCATACAACCCAAATCCTAAACACCCAAACCCGTATAACATAACATCTTACCCCTAATATTATACTATAAAAAACAAATCTAATATTCTAAACCTATAACCTAATCTCCCAAGAAGAATACCTTATTTTTTTCTATAACCTAAATCCCAAATCTTAAACACCAAATAAGATATACCTTAACACCTAAATGATATCCTTAATCTAAAAAAAACCCAAAAGATAATTTATTCTCCTGCCTAAACCCAATCCCTTACCACATAAATTTAAATCCAAAATTCCAAATCCCATATATCATTACACATAACCCATAATGATAAAACAAAACATATTACCCAGAACTCAATTGAATCATAAACCTAGCCCCTAAATCTAATCCACAACCTATGTCATAAATCCTAAAAAAACCCCATTGTGTTACTACCAAACCCCTAACAATAACACTAAACATATAACCAAACCATAGAATTAAATCCAAACCTACTCTCTGAACCTAATCACAATCCCAAATCATAAATAATAAAGCACAAAATACCCCTAAGAGTAACATAAAACCTACAAACCAAATTACATGTCCAATTCTGTACCTATTAACTGAATGACATATTAAATTCAAATAATAATTATGAAAGTACACCATTGTTTCAAATCCCATATACCAAAAACTACCCCTTAATTTTTAATCATAAACCCTAACTTATAGCCCAATCGTAAAAGTGGACCTTAACCTAAAATTAAATTCAATACATTGAATACCCTAGACTATAGTACCCAACCCCAATCCAAAATGGTAAATAGATAACCCAAATCTAAATTAAGCATTAATCTACACCCTAAACCTATTCCAAAAATTTGATCCTCAACCTACTCCATAAACCTAATCCTAATGTTAAATCTTAAATACTAAACACTAAAAGATCATATACCATAACACCTGTGTCCCTATCCATAAAACAAAACATGACCCAAATCCCAAAGACCCTAACACCTAACCATTATCCATGATTCAAAACCTGTAACCAAAAGTAATTGATAAATTATAATTCTATAACCCAAACTAAAACTATTATTGTAAATTAATAACTCAAACTAATAACTAAATTATAAACTAATATAACCCAAACTACATCGTAAACATTAAACCTAAATATATATCCCAAAACCTCATTATCCATAACCTAAAACATAATACCTTGACACCTAGACCCTAATAACAAAAAAACTAGCCACTAAAAATATAACTAGAATGAAACCCCAATACTAAAATTAATCCATAATATATTCCCAAAATTCAATCCTCAAACTACTCCCTAAACCTAGTCTTCATTCTATGTCATTAACCATTAAAACTAAATCCCCCCATATGTTAACTCTTAAATACTAAAACAAAAATATTAAGTTTTAATCTCCATACTATAACTTAAATCCATAGATCCTAATCCTATAGAGGTTAACACTATACTCATAACATTAATCTGAACCAATAACCAAATATTAAATTTTACCCTTAACCAACTCCCAAAACCATAAAAATTATCACCTAACCTTAAAAATAATTTTACAACCATGAACTAATTTCATTCCACAACCTACCCACTAATCATAATAAATAAAATACAAACTAATTATAAAACAAAAACTATCATATACCATACCACAAAAACATGGACATAAATATAATCCAAAACCCCAAACCTAAAATTAAAAATCAACTACAAACTCCCTAAACCTAATCCCTATAATAATAATCTATTACTATTACCAAAAACACCCTAGACCTTAATACCTATACTATATCCAAAACTATATGAAAAGTTATAAACCAATAGCACAAAATAAATCATTATTTATAAACCCAAAACCCTAATTAAATCTTAAATTCTAAAACAATATTTCCAAAACTACCTCTTAAATTAAATTCCTAGAACTATAACTCAAATATTAATTTAATCCCTAATCCAAAACTGAAATCCAAAACACACAATCCACTATAAATTAATAACTATCCCATATAAATAATCTTATATTGATAACTTAATTCCAAAATATTCTTTAATCAACTACCCAAACCTAATCCCTAAATTTAATACCCTACCTTCTTCATAAACATAATATCAATAATATATCATAAGATATAACAAGAAATGACCCTCACAAAATAGAACCAAACCAGCAACCATTAATATAAAATCATTCAAATCCCTAATACCTTAAAACCTAATAACTAACCAAAAAAATTAAACAAATATACAAAACTACATCATAAATTTTGAATAATATATTGAAAGCCCACATTAATTCAAAATCATTAACTCAAACAACAGCATAAATTTAATACCATAATTACCACGATAACATCTAAAATATTAACCCAAAACATATAATTGAAACCTTACAATCCCGAAACTAGAACTTAAATGATATGCACATTTGAAGATATATGTTAAAACCAATCCCCTAACCTTAGAACCACACCAAACAAAGAAACCAAACTAAATCCTTAATCTATTATCTAATCCTAATATAGTATTCTTGGAACATCATTCTCGAATCTAGTGAAAAAAATTACAATTTTTCCTTTAATACAAAAAAATGTAAAGTATTATCAGTCATCCAAAACATAAATATTAAAAAAGAAACATTGAATCACTTGAATATTCATGTTACTTTATGGTTTATAGTTATACTGAATTAGAAAAAAATCATACAGAATAATTCTCATGTTTTTTAGAACTCATAATTCCCATTGTAATAAACATTTACCATTACATACAATGTCTTCATAATTATAATACATCATCTTTAAAGAATATGAAAATATCTTATGTTTCTTATGACAACAAATAACTTATTCATGTATATAAAAAGGACAATGTAACTAATTCTTCCTTTTTAAAACCATATAACCATAAAGTAGAGTTTGTCATAGTATTGTAAATATTGTACTCTATTAATAAGTAACTTACACATGAAGTCAAATTTACTACCCAATGATTTCCATAATACACTATATATTAAATCATAAAGGAAAAATTATAATTATGATGATATCTATAGTAAAAATGAAAATCCAAGAAAATATTTTCTTAAAAACATTACTTTTATCCTAAAAAAGAATAATTATTGTATTAGAAAAAATTATTAGATTACCTTTTAAAAAAACAGTCCCTGAAAAAGGATTACAGAGAATATAATTATATTGTTATTAAATTGGGACATCATTTCCATAAAAATCAATCAATAAATATTACAAATACCAAATTCATTGGAGATCCATTTTGGGATAACCCATTCTTCATTTATAATTGAACAATCCATTCATGGTTTACTTAAAACCTCACATCCTGGTTTTATAACATAAATAAAAATAAATGGTTTATAATAGAACCAAAATTCTTCAATTTTAATTTTTATTTACCATAACATAATAAAAACACCTGAAGTATTTCCTAAAATATGTTTTACACAAAAAAAACATTTCTAGATATCAAAATATCACTTCCATTTAAATATAGTTATTAAAATATGATGAATAAATTTAATTAGGGTTGTTTAGAAATAATTAAATATTATAAAATAATCTAACCCTAAAATAATGGTTATGTCTATAGGAAAAACTTATTGATGTCGTTTGCATTAAAATGGAACATTAGGTTTTCAATTATTTCAAAATGTTCCATATAAAATTCATAAAAACAATCTCTTCGAAAACATTTCAAATGATATATAACAAATGAAATAATATTTCTTTGTAATTAATTTATTTCCTTATAAATAAACACATAAAATATTTTTATGAATACAAATATGGACAAAATATATCTAGAAAATAAATGTTGAAAACATTTCAAATGAGGTTTTTAACTTATTTTTTCTCCCGCCTCAAATTTGAATAATCACATACATTATTTATCATAATAGAAATAATATGTTAATTATTAAATTAATGAATCTTTTTTAGGCCAAAACAATCCATTTAATATACTTATTACAATTTTATATAAAATTACATAATCAAATACATTCGCGGTGAATGTTTCGATGATATTTAGATCATGTGTTAAAAATGAATTATTAAAGTTGATTACAATAAAAAAAGTCATTATTATATAATATCGTGAATAAAAATGATGATATGATATTCATTTTTAAACATTAATTGTACTGTTAAAAAAACCATGAATGATGTTTATGAAAGTTATTTATGTTACAATCATGGAGATGGTAGGTCATATATATTCATAAGTAACATTCCAATTTTTAAATGATCATGATATAATGAAGGTAATAATTTTTTCACTCCACAATGATTATTATATAATAAATATAATATTGACTCTTTAAATTCAATTATATATAATTTCTTTATGATGTGGTTTTTAAAAATGTGTCACATTGTCTTATGGATGTGATAGCCCTCACAGGCTCAAAAAATGAATTATTATTTTTTAGTTGATTGAATGCTATTAATTAGAATATATTATAAGTTTATAGAATGATAAATGTTTTATATATACCATTAATATACATTAAATAAATCATTATAAACAGTTGTGAGGTATTGTGTTGCAAAAAAATTGCATTAGTTCACATGGAAGTTGTCCACCTTACACAAAAATTATGTTTTCATTTCCTATATTATGGAAGATGATATATATATATAATATTCAATTTTCATAATAAAATCTCAGTATATTTAATATAATGATATTTTTGTTTTACCCTTAATTTATTATGGTTTAATTTTGTAGAAGAATAAATAAAATAAAAATACGGAGTTAAGAATTATACATCTTATTCATACAACTTATTTGGGTTTATACTTAAGGCCTTCCAATGTTGGTTTTATTATCAAACCTATGCCTCTTGGACATGGGTAGTAATTTTTAGAAAAGAGTTGTCTAGGTTTTTTCTAATATATATTTTTTAATAGATGTTATCAGGAGGTGATAGGTGGAAGTTTATTATATGTATAGGGAGGGGTACTCATAGAATTTCAAGTACTATTAAATAATGACAAATTAATTTACAATTAAAAATGTAGAAAATTTGTTTATTTAAAATATACGATGACTATGGGTGTAAATATAAGGACCCATCCCTAATACTTACTTAATCTTGAGTTATTAAAAGATTACACATTGAGGATATTTTCAGGTTTAGAGTTTTAGAGAATTAGATCATGAAACTTGCATTACATTCCACATTTAAACAAAGTGGTTACATAAAATACAGTATTCATTTTTCGCATCAATGAAAACATATTTAAAATAAAACATGGATTCTTTCTTAACACTTCCTTAACACTATCATCACATCACGTACCTTTCCCTTGACCTGTGAAAAACATTTCAAAAACTTTGGATGAGCATAAAATTCTTAGTAAGGGTTATAAAAAGTATATAAAGGAAGCATGAGAGCATATATACATAAGAGTGAAATCATACTTTACCCATACAACATAGGCACATTAACAGACCTCATCAAATCATGAATAAATAATGGAACTCATAAGACATAAAAGGTAACTTTAGGAATTCATGACATTCTTAAATAGGTAGTAACCTTCTTGGTTACGTTTGGAATACCCACCCCAGTATATTCCCTAAATCTCTTCGGTGAAACCTTAACGTTTCACTCCTTAGTGTTACCCAATGCATTGGAGATCTATATCGGGCTCACCCGCCCCTTAGTTTATCACGGAACCACCCATCTTCTTAACAATGCCCAAGAACCATAACATAATCTTAACACATAACATAAGCATAAAGGAAATATAACATTCCCACATAACAATATAACATTTTAAAAAATTGAAATAATGAATCCATTCTAAAAACCATTTACAGAACCATTTAGAACATTTAATAAAGAGATTTTTAAATCAAAGAGTCCCATACCACAGTGATGATTTTAAACTTTTAAACCATTAATATCCATATAAATAAATCCGTAAAACCATTTTGAAAACATGGATATTAATGAGAAATATTTATAAAAATAAATCATTTAAACATTTAAAACGATATTTTAGTTAAAGTGTGTTTAACAAAATGAGAGACACTTGAATATAATAATTGAGGAATAAAATTTAATAAGAACATTATAATATCATGAGAATAAAGGAATTAATGATATAATATTACAAAGGACAGTATATACATCATATAAGAGTTAATTTGTGCATAACAACAATGAGGTCTCAATAGAAATGTAAAATGAGATGAAATCCCCTGTAAAAAAGGTATCCTTAAATTAAGGATAAATCAATCTCATAATTATGTGTGACAAATATAAATACACCCAATATAAGTGGATGTTAACTGTAAAACAGTCAAAGGACATTCAAAAATATTCAAATGATGACATATTCAATAACTACATGTTGAACCCAAAGAAACTGAAATTTGGTTAAGAAGTTCTCTTGATAGCCTAACAACATCACATAAAATTTTAGAAAAAGAGTTGATGAGAGAGATAAAGGGTATCTCATCACTTGGACATAAAATTAACATCAAAAAGGATATATAATTACATATCCCAACATAATAGTATGTGAATTAAAAGACACAACAAAAGAAGACTTTTAAAGGAGGAGGGTAAAAGGTTCCCTTACCGACATGGGTATCATTCGAAACATACACCCCGTGAAAGAAAGAAAATACAACATTGATGTAAATACTCATAAATGAAAGTATATTACATAATGAGTAAAATAATGGGCAGTACATACACCACTCAAAGTAATTTTTATCAAATGTAGCATAAATCTCACAGAAATAAAAGTGAGATGAAAAATCCCTTACGAAAACTCGGCAGCCTAATGGCGCCACATAAACCTTCCAAAATGGATTTATGAGAGAAAATAGGGCCTCTCATCATATGAACATAAAAAGTACAGTATTAGTAATATAAAATAACATCCCAATCATAAGGAAGATGAGCTTAAAAGGAATGACATAAAAGAGTGTACTTAAAAAGAAAGAGAGGAGTAGGATCCCTTACCTCAAGTCCAACTTGTCTTGTTCATTTCTTTATATTCCTGAATAATAAACATTGGTAAATTAAAAATTGCCTAAGTAACTCCTTTATATATTATTATTCAGTTCATATCTCATATTATAATTTTATAATAAATGTTTAATAATGTTAGTTCATATTAGACGTTTTTGCCGATGTTTGGTACATGAGTCAAAAATGAACTTGTTTGAAAAAAGATTTCCCTTTTAGTTATAAGTAAATAATTTCTAGAATATTATTAATGATTAAAATATCATATATATCTAGTAAATATTCATTTTATATTATTACAAATCATTTGGAGATAAAAAACGAAAAGCACCGTTCATGGAGACGGTAGGCCGTACGTACGCATGAACGCAACATTCATTTTTTGTCATATTAACGGAATTAAAACAAAATGAGATATATATATATATGTTATAATTCCATAATGATATCCAATTTAGATGTATTATATTACATATATATCCTTTATATATATGTACTTATAATATTACACAACATTTTGAGATAAGAAATGAAATGTATTGTTCATGGAGACGGTAAGTCGTACGTACGCATGAACGCTACTTCCATTTCTATTTCATATTTAATGGAATTAAAACATAATGACACATAATAGTATTTTAATTCCAGTATGGTATCATATATAAAATCATTAAATATATCCTTTATACGTACCACATATGGTATTAACGAATCAAATCACATTGAGGGGGCAGTAGTTTGCACTTCCTTAAATGAAGATATCGTGTTTACCCATAATGGAAACCATAAAGGTATGCCATAAATGAAAAATACAGAAACTTAAGTAAAACATAAACATATTAGATATCATATATAAATATAGTGTCATCTTAATGTCCACCTTTGAAGGTGTTATAAGAATGTTGAACAATCATCATTTCGGGAGGCCGAAATTCGCCATCCACGGAAACAGTATGTTCTTTAACTATTAGATGTAGGTGTGTGTAAGTGTAGTTAGAATACTTCTTATAAAAACATACTAGTATACTTAAGATACTGGATTTGTTACAAAAAAAATTAATAAAAATAGTTTAGGGGGTTGGAGAAGAAAAATAAAACAAAACGACACAAGTGAAGACATTACCTCAAAATCGGGTAACTCCCTTTGGTTTGAGCTCAAAGGCTTCCTAAGGAAGACTTCTGCCCAAAGTGAGGATTCAAGGAGTAAAAGAGGGATGTGGAGAGACAAAATGGGCAGGGTTTGGTCCAGCCAAAGACTTTGGAGGTGTGGGTAAGGAGGTAGAGTTGGGGGCCTTTTATAAGAGGAGAGGAGGGGCACTCTTGTAAAGTTACAAAATGTTACTTTATTTTCAAAAGTGTTTCGGATTTTAAAGGACCCACATTTATGTATTTCGAGGATAAGGTGATAAGGGTTCTAAATCCACTCATCCAATTGGTTTTTGACATTTTTAGGTCTTAGATATTACATTATCTTTCCATTTTATTTAAATAGTTAAATAATGAGGTCATCGCTGCATCATCACGATGTCATAAATAATTTAATTTCATTAATGTATAAAAATTATATAAAAATAATATGATGTAGGAAATATTTTTATCTTTCCAATTAATATTTATAGTCAAAATCATGACTTGCATAACCCCATGTAAAATTTTTTTTAGTAAAACATCTCATGTTTGTGTCATTTTTACTATAACATTAAATAAAAAGATATTTATGTCATTTCCCAAACAAAGTGGCTCCATGGGGTCCCCAAGTTGACCCATAGATTTTCTTGGTCGGACTTGGCAAATCCAATGAAGTTAGTACATGTGTCTAGGTCATTTCATTTTATTAAAACATTATTCTTACCATAAACTACATTAATTACCTCTAATCGCGATTAAAAACTTAATAAGTTACTATTCACCAAAAATTATTTTCATCCCATTGAACCAAATTTTACTTCTTGATGACAACCATGTATTTTTATTTTTTAAATTCAAAACACAAAGATATCTAAATTTCATTTAAATGGAAAAATCAGTTTTTATAAGTACCACTTAGTGGTCTCACTATTAATCAAAAATTGCAGTTTTTCAGAAAAATCTCAAAAATTCACCCTAAGCTATATTTGATATTCCAAATTAAAAAACGAAGTCTATTTTACAAAATTCAAAACATATATGTCACATTAATTAATTTAATAATTAATTACCACTGTCAGAGCAAATAACGTATTTTTATGAAACAATAAGTATCAAAAGATTGACACCAGTTTAAGTCTGATTTCCAAGTGAAATTAATTCCAATGACCACTATTGGATTTAATGGTAAAAATATATTCTTATTTCACTTTAAAAAAAATTCAAAAGATAATCTAATCATATAAATAAATTAGATTAAAAAGTGGTTTTGAATTAAAATACAAAATTTTACACTATTCATTAAAAAATGATCTTTATCGAAATGATACTGTTGGCGCCAAAATATGGCCCGAAAGAAAGGAACAAAAAAATGAAGGCGGGCGCGCTGCCTCGTGAAGCACCGACGTGAAGCCCCGCCACGAAGTGCCCCGACCATCGTGGCCTCGCGAAGCGCCCCGACCATCGCGGCCTCGCGAAGCGCCCCGACCATCACGGCCTTGCGAAGCTCCAGAGGCGGTACCCCTCTGCGGACGACGTTGACGTTCGCGAGCTGCCGCGAAGCTCCAGAGGCGGTGCCCTCCACGGACGACGTTGACGTTCGCGAGCGCGTCGTGAAGCACCGGAGGCGGCGCGCAAGTTCTGCTTCACGACACCCCTTCCCTATAAATACTGGACTCCCCCTGAGTCCCGCGGACGGACAATCTGACCTTTCGGCTTCTCCTCTCCCGAATCACGTAGCACTCTTTGCCCCGGTAATCATGAGCTCCGTGAGAAATTCCTACTTCGCGAGACTCCTCTGCTTTGTCTCGTTTTGAGCCCCTCTTCCGAGAGGGATGCCCTTCGCAAAGATCAAGGGCATTCGCAACGGAAGGGGATTCCCAAGGGACCCCGGGCAGCCGTGGAGAACTTATGCTTCGTGAAACCCCCAACCCAAACTAGTGATCTCTATGCTAAGGCAGGATCGCTACACATCGCGAAGCACATTGCTTTGCAGGACCCTACTTCGCGAGGCACCCCTTCTTCGCGAGGTAGTGCTCTGCGAACACTGTTCCACTTCATGAAGCACCTTCCACTCACACCTATGCCCCATGCTAAGGCCAAGGCACTTCACTTCGTGAAGCACACTCCTTTTCTTGGCAATTCCTCTTCCCATGCGACCCTCCAGGCTTGCACGATGCGATTTTAGAGTCCCATGGACAATACCACTTGTTGCGTTGCTTCGCCTAATGCTTCTTTGCATAGGCACGCTAACGGCTATTGCTTCTTCACATAGCCACGCTAATGTGGATCCCTTGATGGTTTGTTCCACAACCCCCCTTGACCATGGCCTTGCTGGTACCTTCCCTTCCCCAAGGACCAGAGGGTACCCGTTATGTAAGTCCTAGGGGTGCGGAGTGAACCCCCTTCGTCCAAGCAGCAGGACGTTAAACTGACAAGCACCACGTCCTCAACACATGATGTAAAACTGTGAACCGACCATGGGCCTCCATCTTGGAGTAAGTCCCAGCACCATGGGCCGCCTAACGCGTAAGCCCCTCTTCGCTTCTCACAGACGCATTATTCGCGATGTGATCGTCAGGTCCTTGCAACCTCTTGTTTCTCACACCGAGAATTACTCACGTGGGCTTAGAGTGAGCACTGACCCTGATACCCATCTGTAGCGAACTACGAGGACTTTGATCCATGTCAAGGCATGGTACGTAGGAAGCCTCCCTGAGGTTCAAGCCCACCTGTCATTTATTCGTGTCGGGTCACACCTACGTCCAGCATGACGTTAAACTGCATTCCGGTCCGACGGCAAGCCGTTGTGACTCATCCATAGCGAACTACGAGGACTTTGATCCATGTAAAGGCATGGTACGTAGGAAGCCTCCATGAGGTTCAAGACACGAGCCACATTACTCGTTCGTTCATTCACGTCGAGTTTCGCCCCCCGTCCAGCATGACGTTAAACTGCACGCCCCGTCCAGCTTGACGTTAAACTGCACACTCCCGTCCAGCATGACGTTAAACTGTATGCCCCCCTTGTCCCACATGACATTAAACTACACACCCATTCCATAGCGAACTATGAGGACTTTGATCCATGTCAAGGCATGGTATGTAGGAAAACTTCCCGAGGTTCAAGCCCATTATAAGTGGACCAAGGTCCACCTTCACGTCGGTTCACCGACAATGCCCCATATGAACTACGAGGACATTGATCCATGTCAAGGCATGGTACGTAGGAAACCTTCCTGAGGTTCAAGCCCAACAATCATTGGCCCAAACTGTCTCCTTATCGGTGTGCCAAGCCCCCATTTTCATTCGAACTATGAGGACTTTGATCCATGTCAATGCGTGGTACGTAGGAATCCTCCAAGAGGTTCAAGCCCATCTCCTATCGGACCAAGGTCCCTCATCCACGTCGGTCCACAGACACCCATCACCGATAATTTATTCACGTCAGGGTTCACTACCGTCCCGCATGACGTTAGACTGTATTTCACCCAACCTGAACTATGAGGACTTTGATCCATGTCAAGGCATGGTACGTAGGAAACCTTCCTGAGGTTCAAGCCCACCACTAATGGACCCACGGGTTTACTTTCACGTCGGCTCACCGATGAAACCCTCTGAACTACATGGTCTTTGATCCATGTCAAGGCATGGTACGTAGGAAGCCTCCCTGGAGTTCAAGCCCATCTCTCATCGGGCCAAGGTCCACCCTCATGCCGGATTACTGGCACCACCCCGAACTACGCGGACTATGATTCCCTGCCACAGGAATACGTAGGAAGCCTCTTCAAGGTTCAAGCCCAACTCCACCGTCGGACCCTGTAATGGTTCCATTTCACTCTCCTCCACTCCATTCACCCACCATCCACCCCGATCCTCGCTCAGACCATCATATCCTGGTGAGACCATGTCGGTACACTCTTCACAACCGCCCATGGGATGGCCTCGGTTTCGGCATCCCTTCAAGGGAAATCCCTCAGTCCAATCCATCCTAGCTAATGCTCTGATCGGGCTGATCCATCTCCGCTGGACATTAAACTCGTAGCATATCCTGTGATAAACACAGGAAGTTGAGGAAAGCCTCAGATATGTATCTATGGCATATAATTCCCCACGTTCGATGTGGGATTCCTCGGGCTTCCATGCCCTAGAGAAGCCCTGTGACCAGGGACAACAGACAGACATGCCAGGTTCCCCAGCATCCAGACACACTACTGAGGCCTCAACGTGACTACTCCCTTGATAGAAGGTTGCTGCCCTGACTGGACCCTTTGGAATGTCCTGACAGAAGCAGTGTAATTAACCGGCGTCCATGGAATCATGGCATTGGGAAGAGTTTCACAAACTACGTATTAAATCTATGAGGGAGACCCGGACTAGGTATTGAGCTCTGAGGAGGAATCCACAGAGGGAAGAACCGACATCACATCATCCCGTTTCGATCAAGCAGTAGACGTACCAGAACAAGGAATGAATGATGCCCACCTTTGGAATGCGGGAATGCGGGGCAACAAGCACGGCGTGTCGTCGTCTTCCGCGGACGGATGCGCGCGCGCCCCGACGAAAGCGTCGGAAACAGAAATGGTGAACCCAACGTAAATTTCTTCTCCTCAATATAAATATTAGTAGCGTTCGAGACACCAGTAGATTGACATGTCACCGGATCCAGATATCTGGTGCCTGGTCCCACCAAGAAAATAGCGGGCCTGTCGTGAAACTAACCGGAAGTCAGGGCAGTAGAACGTGGGGCACTTTGTTCTACAACGTGTTGGCATGGATCATTCTTACAGACGTGGAGAATGGAAGGACACTGGGGCACTGGCTGTCAATCCTTTTCCTCTCAGTGCTGATGAGTTGATCCCTTCGTTTCTCCGGAACCAGGTTGCTGTTACGGAGACGCGATCACCTCCCGCTACCCTACTCAGGGGCAGGGGCAACATCGCCACAGCCACCTCACATGGCGCCGCTACTGCTACGACGGCTGCCACATCGCAGAATACGGGGCGCCCTCGTCCCCTTTCCCCATCAGAGGTCATCCAGCGAAGGGTGATCAACAACCTCGTGCGCAGGTACGAGGAGGAAGGGGTCATCCCAACTAGGGATATGGCTCGCCTGGACCTGGAGGTGTCCAGGCCTCGCCGTCAACGCCGCCCTAACAGGCTGCGCAGGGAGCCCCTGCTCCCCACCCCAACGTTCAACCATTTCAGGAGCCTATCCTCGGAACGCCTTGACGACTCCTCGCCTTACTCCGAAGAGGCGGGCGCCATCCGGCTCAGCCCGCTTAGGGTCCCGACCCAAGGGCTCCAGGAGAGAGCACCCGCCCGGCCGTGTCAGCGCCGCCGTCCGACTCTACAGGAAGAGCAGGCAGGCCATGCCCCTGCACCACTTGCACCAGCTCGCCTGACCCAACGTCAACGCCGGGCCCGGGCTGAGGACGCCCCCACAGGCACGTCAACGTCGACAGCTACAGTGGCCCGAGCCACCACCGACGTGCATCATGAAGCCCCCGCATAAACTGAGCAGGGGAACTCTTTAACCCAACCAGGATCGAGACCCCAACCGCCCCACGGGCAGGCTGGGTTGACTCTCCGGGTTGCAGGCCCAAGTGGTGATTGCCGCGAATTAACCCACGGTGATGTCACCCCGTACGGAGGCCCTCCCCGTACCACCACTCCACAGAGAGTGGGCCTTCCCCGCTCCGAAGTCCATCATGGAGGCATGCCTCGTGATATCCCCATAACGAAGGAAGACCTGCCCCGCGGCAGTGACGCTCAGCGCGGAAATCTTTCCCGCGCCCACTCTACAGGGTATGGAGCCCATCCTCCTGCCCCCGACCGCCGATCTGAAGGAACCATCCATCCGGTCCTTCTCTAACGTGGGGGCCTTCCCTACGTCCTCTCTGCAACCGGCGAAGGACCTCCTCACCCCGACAACTTGAGGAGTGATGTTCAGCCTTGCTCCGCCCGCATCGACCATGGAGGTCCTCCCCATGCTCCTACTGATTCCAATAGAGGCTCTGCTTACATGGGTGCTGTTTATGGAAGTCCTCCCCATGTAACCTTCGACATTTGACCCGGTGCCCCTCGCACCTCGGCCCTCTCGAGTGGGACCCCCCTCCGCCCTGACGCTAGCGCCGCCCTAAAACTCCATGATAGGGATTAACCCTGTCCCAAAGAGCCGCCCCAGGGCAGGATAGTAGGTCGTCGCCGCCACAAGAAGAATCATGGGAAAGCCCGGGTGGAGATCAAACCTGCCCACTTCTCCGACTTTAAGGAAGAATGCGACTCAGCCATGGAACATTATCCCCGCTCCTCCGTATCAAGGACTGGGGCAGGAACCAGATGCGTTGGCCTCATTCTCCCGGAACATTAGGTCCACCAGATTCCCATCTCCCTACGCAGGTACATCCAGGAGGAAGAGATTCTGAGAATTCCATAGTTATCAACCGTGAAATCGCCACCATCGTCACCGGAAGCGCCCTCTACCTCTACCCGAGATCACAAAGAGCTATTTTGGGGGCCAACGATGGTAGAGCGACGACATGACCAGGCGCTGGTAGTTGCGATTCCTGTGCCGGAAGCTGTGTTTATCATCCCATCGTACCGTGACATCGTGGCCAGGTCACCTTGCTCTTCGGAGGATGGCCCGGTGTTCAGTGGCCAGTCAGCTCGTTCGCCGTATTATCCACCGCCGAGTGTGCTATCCCAGAGGTCCGCCTCGGTACCGCTACTGGTCCCTCATCCGCCTCCGGTTGATGAGTGGGGAAATATAGGTCCGGACCCTGAGTCTGATCCCAGGAGCTTCTGTAGTATTCTTGCAGCAGATTACTTCCCGGAAAAATTCTGGCCGACGGCGGTGCTGAATTATCACGTACTGGAGTTTCTTACCCCTGAAGAAGTGGGGTGCTTTTGTCGAACCCTATGGGTGACACACTTCCGCCTCCATTACGAATGGGTGGTGTACCCCAGAATTCGAGAGAACTTCGAAGAAATCGACGACCAGTGCCGCATGATCGATGCGGCCACACTCCATGTGGCGCAGCACCCCGAGTCACCAGGCCGCCAAAGCGCCCTTCAACGGAAATGCATTCAGAGTTTTGAAGCACTCCACAGAATCGTCAGGGAAGCCACCCCCATGTGAAATTCCATGGTTGGGGACACTATGCCGCTCTCCTCTTCGACCCGATCCTACGGCAGCCCGATTCGCTATGCGACATCGAGGACATGCCCACGAGAGGCGTCGCGGTCCACATGGCCGACATTGTGGAGAAGGAAGACGAGCTTGAACTCCTTGATGGAGACTTACCCCTTGAGGGCGTACCGCCACTGCTGGACCCATCAGGGAGAGTTACCCGTTAGGAGTGGAACCTGCTAGGCCTCCCCGTACCCACAGAGTCGCTGGTACTCGGTCGAAACACCGACAAGGGTAAGGAGCACGTCGGAACTGTCCATCACTCCGACCCGTCCGCCTCTATGCAGAAAACGGACAAAGATCCCCAGAAGGCCACATTACGCCGGCAGCTTGCCGAGCAGAAGAGTTTGGTTGATGAACTCTTGGTTGAGCGTGCCGTAGAGCGGCGACCCGACTATGGTAATCCCAGGCCGGGGCAGTAGGGGCAGGAACAATTCCCCCCGGTGAGATGCCTCCGGGCAACCCTGATCATGCTACTGCCGTAGACAGGGAAGAAGCTGAGACTTATGGCAAGAGGGCATGATACGTTTCGCCAACCCCCCCTGAGCGATAGGGTAATCCGAAGAATCTAGTCCGGGTTCCCCCAGTCGCCCGGCAGGTCGTCCAGCCAGTTGACCCACGAGCGGCCGAAGCCGTCTACCATGTTGAAGAACCTGGCAATGCACTTGTGGTTAGCGATCCCCGTCAAGACAAGGACTCCACCCGGATGATCTTATTGTGGCACTAACAGCCCGACTTGAAGCATTGGAAATGCTGCAGGTGGCGGTCCCACCGGATGGCAAGCCATATCCCGCGTGGGTGGGTGATATGCCCACACCTCCGGGTTTTGGGAACCCCACTTTCTCACCCTTCAACGAGATAGGGGACCCGCCATAGCACTTGGCCCATTTTTCTTCCAGGTGTGGCCCCATGCTGGGCACCCCGACTCAGTAAGAAACCGCCAAACTCCGATGTTTTTTACAGACATTGGAAGGTCCGACATTCGTTTGGTACAGTCAGCTCCATATTGGATCGGTGACCGGTTTGGAGGATCTCCGCCGGCAGTTCTTATACCAGTTTAGCTCCACCACGCGGAAGACCAGCATTGCGGACCTCTTTAAGTGCAAGCAGAGTCCTGATGAGCGGGTTGCCAATTTCATCACCTGGTGGAATGGACTTACATATTCCTTCGATATGCCACTGAATCAGGAGCAATTACTGACGATGTGTGTGGGGATCGTCAAGACAGAGATGGTACCCTCCCTAATTACCCAAAACTACCCTGGACGGTTCAGGGATTTCTCAGATAAGGCTCAGCCCCTCGAGGAATCCCTACAAAAGGCTAGTCAGGCACGTTTGTTGCCCCCAATGATCCCAGCCAGGAGGACTGCAAGGGTTGAACCCACCGCGGTGGCCCAAATAGAATCCCCGAGGCAGCTGGAGTTACTGCCTGTGGCACCACCCCCGCAACCCCATAGAGGTCCTCCTCCTCAAGCATAGGCTCCTGCCCAGCAGCGACCACCTTAAAACCGATAGGTTCCCCCGCGCAATGTGCCACCGCCACCTAGGCGAGACAATCAGGCGCTGCCTCCTCGGCAGGCCCCTCCGGCCCCTCGTGAGGGCCAGGCCCCCAGGGCCCCATATTCGGAAAGAAGGCACCAGACTTATTCGTTTAACGAAAATCAGGTCCCTGGCTATTTCCGAAGTGCTCTAGAGCAAGGGATCGTGCGCCTGCCCGAGTGCAGAAGGCCGGCAGAGGCAAATCTCACCGATCACCCCAACTACTGCCCTTGTCATCGGATTCTAGGGAACACCCTCAAGAAATGCTTTGTGATTAAAGACTGGCTTCAAGACCAGGTCAACCACAACATAGTCAAGTTGGGGCCGACACCAGCACAAGTGGCGGGTGTCTGTACAGGATCCGAGATTGGCAGTGACAGCGAAGGCGAGTGGCAGCAGCTCCCCAGCCGTGGATCCTAGAAATACGACGACTGGATGGCTTGAAAAACTGTCTTCCGTGCCCATGGTATCATCTGGGCATGCATGAAGTAGTCGGAGCCTTCAGAAGAAGTAGTCGGTGCCTCCGCATCATCTTCACAGTCGGCCTCTTCCCAAAAGGGCAAGCAGTGGCGACGCAAGAAGAAGCAACGTGCACTGCTGGTGTCGTCTTCATCCCGCACACTCGGCGACTTTATGCCCCCTGAAATTGGGATTCCCCCCAGAATCCGCCTAGCGGTGGATGACTCCTCGAGCGATAGCCAGGGGTACGCTTCGGTTAACACCGTGGAGCTGGTAAATCCCTATATGACTCTTGACGAGGGGGAGCGCCAGGCGAACCTCCCCAATGTTTCCAACCGACGTCAACATCATCAGAATCGCCACCGCGCCGGCCATCGAGGTACGCCCGTGGGCACCTTCAGTCAAGCCGTGCACGCTGCTGAGACCAGACAGTAGGCTCAGCGAAGAGCTCAGCACGTGCAACCCCATCTAACGCCCTCGGCTCTACCTCCACCGCTGTTCGTGCTACTAGATCAGCGAGAGATGCCTCATTCGTATCACAGTCAGTCTTGCCCGGCTACAGGCCAGACTCTGCTGTCCAATCCTAGTCTAGCGACTACTCTCTAGGAGTCTACTAGCAGGCAGCAGGATGTACCCAGTACTAGCCGATCGCCGGTTCAACCAGCAGGACCCGCTGTGCCACCAAATTCCGAACGGCCTCCTGTAAGCAGAGGTTCGCGTTTGGCACGAAAGTATGATGTCCTGAAGCACCTGGCCGGCATTCCGGCGAGGCTCTACATCCTTGAGGCCCTTCGCCTGTCATCCAAAATGCGTGAGGCACTTGTCGAGGCCCTAAGGATCCCCCTCCAGTTTGAGACGGAGGTAGCAGCTGCAGAAGCCTTCCATGCCGAGACAATTGAAAACGCTGAGTGTTAGGCAGTTATCACGTTTTCTGGTGAAGATGAGGACCCTCCAATACAGGGGCACATTCGCTCGCTGTACATCACTGGCCACTTCCATGGCGTGGAAATCCGCCGCTGCCTCCTTGACACGAGTTCTGGAATCAATCTAATTCCGACCCGGACGTTGCTAAAGCTGGGTCTGTCTGAAGGTGATCTAACTCCCTCTGACCTCAGGATCCAGGGGTACGATAGGACTGAGCAAACCCCAGTTGGCATGATCCGCCTGAAGACTCAGTTCGGTGGCATAATTTCCAGCACCGAGTTCATGGTCGTCTCTCAGGACACCGCCTACAACGCGTTGATGGGTAGGCCATGGGTCCATCTGCATGCAACGGTACCTTCATCATATCACCAGTGCCTCAAATACTCCCTCAACGGTCGAGTAGGCATGCTCCAAGGAGATGTTTCCCCTTTCGATTCTTGGGAGGCCCGCTATCTGGAAGCGGGTTATTATAAAAGTAAGGGTAAACAAATCCAAGTAAGTGAGGATGGACCCGCCCCGGTCACTAGTGATCCCTGGGAAAGCTTGTATGACGCCTACATCCTTCCAATCCACCGGTTGGAGGCCACGACCCCTGACATGGGGCAATATTTTGTTGTTTCAGGTACGCAAGGAAGGCATGTTCCCGTGTCCATGAGATGGCGGAAAATCACATTGTACTCCTACATCAACCAGGATCAGGTCATCCCAGAACCTCCTACCCCTGTACGGTACCGGGATGTCGAGCTTATGATGATGGCGGTACGCCATACGTGTCTCTTCCGCCGGGCTGGAATCCACCAACTTAGGCCGACACGTCACCACCTGCTTTGATATTATCAAACGTGTCCCTCTTAGGCCGAAGGCCAGATGGGATACGATCGAATTCCTTCATTGTTATGGTCTCAATGGAAAAGTGAGTCTCCCGATGTGATAACCACTGCTGCCCAAGCCGACACCAGCTGCCCCTCAGATCTTGATATCCCAGAAGTGTCTTCCATCGCAGGAAGTTCCCCTGCGGGTGGGGAGGAAGACCTGGAGGATGCTCCCCCCGCCTTTGAAGAAGGATTCTCTACCACGGTTTATGAACTGGTACAGGTGAACCTTGGTAGTGAGGCAGATCTGAAACCCACATTGATTAGTGCAGCCATGTCCCTCGAGGAGTGGCAGCAGTATGTATACTTCCTCAAACGGCACCGTGATGTGTTTTCATGGAGTTACAATGAGATGCCAGGGCTAGATCCCCAGGTGGTCGTTCACCGTCTAGGCCTCCCGGCAAAACATCGTGGGTTTAAGCAGCCTCATAGGAAAATGCTCCCTTCTCATGGTGCTATGGATGAGGCCAAAGTTGACAATCTTATCAATGCGAACTTTATTAAGTAAGTCTAGTACCCCAAGTGGCATGCCAACATTGTGATAGTCAGGAAGAAGAATGGGTAGATCAGATTCTGCATTGACTTCCGCGATCTTAATCGCCACTGTCCAAAGGATTACTTCCCACTCTCGGTGACAGAGTTATTGATTGACTCAACGGCCGGGATCCAGGCTCTCTCTTTCATGGATGGGTAATCCGGGTACAACCAGATCTGGATGGCCCCCGAAGATGAGGAGTTCACTGCCTTCAGGGCTCCCCAAGGTTCTTTTTTCTACCAGGTAATGCCATTCGGTTTGAAAAATGCAGGTGCCAGTTATCCGAGGGCCATGCATCGCATATTCATAACCGATCCTTAGGACATTGGTGGAATGCTACATGGATGACCTCGTAGTCAAATCATGTCAGCGCCAGTACCATCTCAAAGACCTTGAGAAAGTGTTCAGTTTCCTCCATTCCCATCACCTGAAGATGAACCCGCTGAAGTGCGCCTTTGGGGTCACCTCCGGGATGTTTCTGGGCTTTGTTGTTAGATACTGAGGTATCGAGATCGACCCAGAGAAGATCAAGGCCATCAGCCAAATGCCTCCCCCGAGCAACATTCGGGAGCTTCGAGGCCTTCAAGGCCACTTAGCCTATATATGCCAATTCATCGTGAATCTGGCCGGCAAGTGTAAGAACTTTTCCCGGCTCATGAATAAGGGTGTCGCCTACGAATGGGATGAAAAGTGTCGGACCGCCTTCGAGGAAATCAAGCAGTATCTACTCTAACCTCCGGTCTTGATGCCACCCGTATCCGGAAAGCTGCTGGTCCTTTATGTAACCACCCTGGAAAGATCCCTTGGTGCGCTGCTCGCCCACAAGAATAACAAGGGTACTGAGAACAGTATCTACTATATCAGTCGCATGCTTCTCGATACGGAGGTCAGATACTCCCCTATCGAATAGAGCTGCCTTGTGCTCGTATTCTCCGTGCATAAGTTGCGACATTACCTGCAGCACCATGAGGTGCAGTTGGTCTCTCCGGTAGACCCACTAAAGTATATCCTGAACTGCCCTATGATGACTGGCCGACTAGCACAGTGGGAGGTGATTCTCCAGCAGTTTGATATCAGGTTCGTGCCTCAGAAGGCCTTTAAGGGATAGGTGTTGGAAGACTTTTTAGCTGCCCATCCAACCTCTGCGGATCAATCCCTGGACCTGGATTTCCCCGATGAGACAATACTCTCAGTCGATCATGTTGTCCCGTGTTGGAAAATGCATTTCGACGGCGCCTCCGGGAGCCCCACCGGTAGGGGGCTCAATGATCCCAAGCTCAACAGAGTGGGCCTAGGTATTGTCTTCATTACCCCGGCGCAGGCCGTCCTACCATACTCGTTCCTGTTGTCAGAAGGTTGTACGAACAACGAGGCAGAGTACCAGGCTCTCATTACCAGCCTCGAGTTGGCCCTTGAGATCCATGTGCCCCATATACATGTGAAGGGAGATTCTGAGCTGGTAATCAAATAGGTTAACGGCGACTACGTCGTTAGGAAACCGGAGCTTGCACCGTTGCTGGAGTACACCCTCTTCCTAATGGCCCAATTATCTTCTCGACCAGAGGTTACCCATGTCCCATGGTCGCAGAACGGCCAAGCGGACGCACTGGCTGGTTTAGCCGCGTCGCTCGTAGAACCTGAGAAAGATGATTTGATCATACATTTGGAACACAGGAGAGTCATTTCCCCCATCACCCAAGAGGGCAATGATGGCATGCGGGTAAGTCATCTCACTGTCGAACCCTCTACATCAGGGGTCCCGGGTTCATCAGACGCAGTGATTGAAGCCACTCCCGACTGGAGGTCACCTTTTGTCAAGTATCTCCAAAATGGTCACCTCCCGGACGATCGGGCCAAGAGCAAGCGAATCCGATGCCGCGCGCTGCAATTTACCCTCCAGAGAGGCCCCAGTCTTGAACAGATCCTTTATAAGCGGAGTTTCGATGGTGTCCTCCTCCGTTGCATCCAAGGAGTAGAGATACCTCAGGTTATGCAAGAGGTTCAAAACGGTTCCTGTGGCACCCATCAAGCTGGGCCAAAGATGTCCCATCAAATCCGGAGGTTAGGGTACTTTTGGCCCTCTATGATCCACGATTGTATTGGGTATGCCAAGAGATGCCACGCGTGCCATGTTCATGCCCACTTCCTACATCGGCCGCCAGAGCCCCTCCACCCCACCAAGTACTCATGGCCATTTGCAGTATGGGGGCTTTATATAGTGGGATCGTATCCACCGGGAACAACCCGCCAGTGTAGGTGCATCCTGACTGCTACAGATTTCTTCTCCAAGTGGGCAGAGGCAGTTCTTCTTAAAGAGGTCAAGGCCCATTCCATCGTTGACTTCGTGAGCTCCAATATTATCTACCGGTTTGGGGTACATCACGTCGTCCTCACTGATAACGGCACCAACTTCTGAGAGGCTGAATTAAAGAAATTGTATGCCAAGTACAACATCTGGTCAAACCATACCTCTCGCTACCACGTGCAGGTGAATGGACAGATCGAGGCCTTCAACAAGACCCTCTCTAACATTCTGCAGAATATGGTTGGTCAGAACAAGAAAAGTTGACTGGACAAGCTCCCCAATGCCCTCTGGGCTTACTGGACAACGACTCACAACTCTACCCAGGTGACCCCATATTCCCTGGTGTATGGAGCTGAGGCCGTCCTACCCATTGAGATCCAACTGCCATCGTTACACACTGCAGTTTATGATCACCAGACATCAGATGAGGTAGCTGAGATCCATCTAGCCGAATTAGAAGCACTGGACGAGAAACGGCTTTGTGCCCTACACAATCTGGAAGGCATCAGGACAAGATAGCGAGGGCCTTCGACAAGAAGGTTTGTCTCCACTCTTTTCTACAGGGCGACCTGGTACTTGACCTTCGAGCGCCAATGATTCCCGGTAGGAAACCGCCAAAATTAGAACCCAAATGGGAAAGGCCTTATATCATCCATAAGGTTTACCCCAATGGAGCATACTCCTTGGTGACCATAGATGGAGAGCGTATAACCCCTCCCACCAATGCCAAATTCGTCAAGCGATACTTTACCTTGGGAAAAAAGGTCCTGCATGACCCTAAACTGCGAGATGGTCCCACACGACCTTAAACTTCATCCCCTTCCTCACTGCAAGACGTTAAACTGCAAGCCATTCAGGCCTTCGTGACCGAGGCTCAGCCTCAGGCCCCTTGGCCTCCTTGGGCCCCTGGCCCCCGTCTTCACTGCGAGACGTTAAACCGCATGCTGGTCAGGTCTCCCTGACCGCGTTCTGGCCCCAGACCCCCTCGTTTTTCCCCGACTTACCCTCTTATGGGATTATACGGTATGGTGTTGCACTATGTCCTCATTCATGTCGGATTACTTTCCGTACCATACATATCCCAAAATGATTTTCCCCTCGTCCCGTATGATGTTAAACTACATGTCAATAACTACGTGTGGCTTGATTCCCATCTTCATGGGATACGTAGGAACGCTTGGACGCCTTGTCTTGAGCCCATCCCCAAGCATTTCTCTTCCACTATCCCCCCTGGGGGTAGTTTCCTTGGAGGATCTTTGTGCAGCAGGGAGTAAGCTTTCTTAGACCCACTCATACAACCCCGCTCGCACAAGGATTGTAAGGGTCACACCATGTGCCCACTCCCGTTCTATTATCCTCCCACGTCCTCACCGCATGACGCTAAACTGCATGGCCTTCAAGAACTACGTATGGCTTGATTCTTATCCTCATGAGATACGTAGGAACGCCCGAACATTTTTTCTGTTGGCCCAGCCCAAAATCCAAGATCTTCCCCTCCGGTCAAGATATGGCAGGGTGCACACTTTTTCCCCAACTCACATCGAGCAAGCCTCGACCCGGCTGTACATCCCCCCTAGAGATGTTTGCCTCTTTCATGGATGGATACAGCTATGCTTCACCCACTCCATGACTGGGATTCCATCATCTTTCACACCCAGAGGGACCCCCAAGGACGGCCTGGATACAATGCCCAAGGGCTCTTCTACCGATACGGGCCAATGCCCCCAAGGGTATTCAAGCAACAAGCAGATACAAGTCCCGCATTGCGAATATGGTCAGCGGTCGATGCTCATTTGTTGCTCCCATATCGGGTCACCGTAGGAACACTGTGTTTCGAACATGGTCAATAGTGTCCTGGATCTTCGGGTCCACCCCAAGATGTCCCAGACATTGAGTGCAATGATTCATTCTGTCCCATCCCGAGGTGACAAACTGCCCCCGGGTGGTGTTAGCGATCGGGCTCATGGCCCTGAGTCCCCGTAGGGGTGTACGGTGTTATGTAGTACTACTTCCTCATTCATGTTGGGATCATGTATCATGCCGTACGCCCTCCCTTTACGAGGCCCAGCCTCAGGCCCCTTGTCCTTCATGGGTCCACGACCCCCGTCCTCATGCAAGACGTTAAACTGCAAACCAGTCAGGCCTTCAAGACTGATGCCTGACCTTAGGCCCCTTGGCCTTCTCAGGTCCCTCCGCCCAATCTCTTACACGGGGTGTACGGTGTGGTGTAGGACTACGTCCTCATTCACGCCGGGATCATGTACCATGCCATACGTCCTCCCTTTACGAGGCCTAGCCTCAGGCCCCTTGGCCTCCTCGGGTCCCCAACCCTCATCCTCATTGCAAGACGTTAAACTAAAAGCGGGTCAGGCCTTCCTAACCAATGCCTAACCAACAGGCCCCTTGGCCTTTCCGGGCCACATCCTAGGTCCCCTATTATGAGATTGTACGGTTTGGTGTAGAAATATGTCCCCGTTCACATCGGCTTTTTCACCATACCATACTCCTCCCTTGTTTAGGGGTATATTACTCCCCTCCTCGTCTCGTATGACGTTAAACAACATTTGGAGAACTACGTGTGCTTTGATTCCCATCCTAATGGGATACGTAGGACCACCAGAATGTCTAGGATTCGGGCCCAGCCCCATCCCTCAGGAATCTTCATCCCATATTGCCCCCTTGGCCTACCCTTCCTTCATGAGAGGATTATATGGTGTGGTGTGGGATTATGTACTCATTCACGTCAGCCTCGTAGTGACCGCCCTGTACCTCTCCCTACTGAGCTATTTCATCGATCCCTTTTCGGCGGTTCACCAATGTGCCTAAGAGTACTCTGGTTTATTACCTGGAATGTCAAGCTTTATTCGGACACGTCCGCACCCACTTTCGAGGCATTGTGTATCCCTGCATTAGGGCTTCCATCATCTTTCACACCCAGAGGGACCCCCATGAATGGCATGGATACAGTGCCCAAGGTCTCTCCTACCGTTACAGGCCAACGCCCCCGAGGGTTTCAGACAACAAATCGATAAAATCCCGAGTTGCGAATATGGTCAGTGGTCGATGCTCGTTTGTTGTTCCCACCTCAGGCTAACGCGATATGGACGCTGCGTTTCCACTATGGTTAATAGTTTTCCTCTCTCGCCACGCCAACCCATTGGCCCAAAATATTGGGTGCAAAATTCACGCACTTCATCACTTCACCGTGTCCAAGTGGAGTCTCGGAACCTTTGGTACTTTTCCTCCGTGCACGTCTGCGCGTGGGGGGAACAAGCCGTGTCGAAGATGTCTTTCGTGTCTCTCTACAATCTCCCGTTTGACTCGCACCAAGTATTGCGATGAAGATACCCCCCTTGTTTCCCACACCATGTTTAGCTCACGTGGGCTTAGGGATCGATTTGACATATGTTCTTACTCGGGAAGTGGTCACCATCCATGGTCCGAGCTCTAAGACCATAAACTAAGATTCTCATCTGGAACTACGTCCAGCTTGATTCCTATCTTGATAGGATACATAGGAATTCCCAGACCCCTTGTCTTTGGGTCCATCTTGGGTTCAGCAAATTCACCTCTCTGGTCCTGCCTTCAGGACCCCGAATACGGGACCGCGTGACGTAGTGCGGGATTATCTCCTCATTCACGTCGTGTTTGCAATGGTTGCACCACGCGCAACCCCATTCTGAGAGTTGGCCCTCCTATTACTTGTCTTTCACAACATTAAAAGGCACCCTTCAGAACTACGTGTGGCTTGATTCCCATCCTCATGGGATACGTAGGACCACCTGAATGTCCAAGATTCAGGTCCAGCCCCACCTCTTAGAGATTTCCTGATCTCCTAGTCACCTAGGTTACTTGGCCTATCCCTCTCCAGGAGGAGGATATAAAGGTATGATACAGGGTTTTTGGCACTATGACCCCTTTTCCCAGGAATCCGCCATCTCTTGGCCGTCCTCAAGTTGAGTCCCTCGACCCCTTGCAGCGGTTCACCTATGTGTTAAGAGTACTCTGGTTTAGGACCAAGAGTGTCAGGTTCGACTTGGTCAAGTTCCTTCTACTTTCCAAGCTTCGTGTTACCCTTCATTCGGGCTTTCATCACCTTTCACACCTGGAAGGACCCCCAAAATGGCCTGGAAAATACGCCCAAGGGCTCTCCTACCGTTACGGGCCAATGCCCCTGAGGGTTTCGGACAACAAATCGATAAAATCCGGCATTGCGAATACGGTCAGCGGTTGATGCTCATTTGTTTGTCCCCATTTCATGCTAACATGACAGGATGCTGTGTTGCGAACATGGTTAGCATTAATCCTCTGTCGTCACGCCAACCCCTTTAGTCCTCGAATGTTGGTTGCATGATTCACATCATTTTCCACCCCCATCATGTCTAGGTGGAATCTCGACACTTTTGGCGTTATCCCTCAGTGCACCATTGTATGTCAGGGGGACAAAGCTACAATACGGCGTCCTTCGAGGCTCCCATGGTCCGAGATCTAAGACCATAAACTACGATCTATCTAGAACAATGTATGGCTTGATTCTCATCCTTATGAGATACGTAGGAGCGCCCATGATCTTCCCCGTAGGCCCAGCCTAACCTTTGTGTTCGGTCCTTTGACTCGAGCATTTCCCCAGAGAATGCATGGTAAGTAGGGCTTAGGTCCTCATTCAATTCGGGTTTTGTAACCACCTTGACATGTATCCCCTGCTCCCCTTACCCATCCATGGTCCGAATTATACGACCATAAAATAAGATCTCCCCATGGGAAAGGAATCTGCTCCCCATATCTAATACGTCTCGTTGCAGTATTCAGATGTGTTTCGAAAAAGTGCCCGAAGTGTGGGATTTTCATAGGGACATTCCCCTCATCCCATGACCATGCTTCGTGAGCTCGCTATTTGGATCCTCATCCTCTTCCACATACAAAAGGACCCTCGGACGACATGGATACTAGGCATAAGGGCTCTCCATGAATGCTGGACCTAAGGGCCCTCCAATCATTTCGGGCCAACATCCCTACAGATATCTGACAACATTTGTGACATGGTCCCGTGTTTCGAATATGGTCAACGGCCAACCCTCGTTTGTATGTACCCATTCTAGGCCAACGCGACATGATTCTATGTTGCGAACATGGTCAGCAGTTATCCTCCATCGTCACACCGCCATCATCGTGATCTGAATCGTGAGCGCTATGATTCACACATTTCCAATTCCTCATGTTCAAGTGGAATTCCATCATACTCGGCTCTTTCTCTTCGCACATCTAGGTGAGCTAAATTATTGTGCAAGTGTCATTGGGCCGGTATTCACCGAGAATCCCTTTTCCCTAACCTGGCCCTTTTTGTATTGGGAAATTCCCACCAATACTGCTTGTTTCCCACACCGAGCATGACTCACATGGGCTTAGTAGTTTTGGCAGGATGTGTACCAACGCGGCCAAGCTTATCATCGTCCTACATGACATTAAACTGTGCTTCCAGAACTATGTATGGCTTGATTCCCATCCTCATGGGGTACATAAGAATGCCCGACCACTCTGATTCAGTCCCAGCCCAATCCTCACTCTTGGTCTATCGACCTGAAGAGTTTCCTCCGGGGGTATGTGGTATGATTTGGACTCCAAGTCCTCATTCACGTCGGTTTCATATCTACTGCGCCACACACTCCCTGGGATCTTTCCTTCTGCTCCACGTCCTATCGTATGACGTTAAACTACAGGAGTCTGTGTGTCCTCAACGCATGACAGAAAACTGTGGTTCTACCCTGAACAAGTTCATGATACCCCAAGATCCCACTGGGAAGTGACAGATCCCCTTGCCAGAGAGGCCCTGTCCCAAAGAAGGAATGATCCATGATCAGACTGATGCGCCCATCTGGTGTACTCCCACCACAGTGGTGTAACTACCTAAGTGTTGGATTCTGTTCGGACAAACCATCACTACATATTCCATGCTTTGCGTACCCCTTATACGGACCCTCGTCCCCTTTCTTGTCTGAAGGAACCCCCTAACGGCCTGGCCTCATGCCGCATCGGCTCACCTACTGTCCTGGGCCATCATTCCGGATGACGGGTCATGTCTAGAAGGAACCCCTAAGAGTATGGATGTCTGACCTATGGTCTGCCAATAGTCCTGTGCCAACGTCTCGAAGGATTGATCAACAACATTTGTGACATGGTCTCATGTTTCGAACATGGTCAACGGTCGACCCTCATTTTTTGTCCCCACTACAGGCTAACACAGTAAGGGTACCACTTCTCCTCCAAGGTTAACGGTTGTCCCTTATTGTCACGCCATCCCCACAGTGTTCCGAATTTTGGGTATCGTGATTCACACTTCCCATTTTCATCTTTTTGGACCGATTTCAGCACCCCTAGCTTTGCCCCGTTCGTGCATAAGAGCACGCTGAAGAAACGGTAATTCGGCTATCCTGAAATTTCCTTCTTCGATCAAGCCTCTCCCGTCTTTCAGAAATCTGGACTGGTAATCCGAATCCCAGATTCCGGGAGCATGATCCCCACTCCCATGTTAGGTGTGATGGGAGGGAAATTATCTCATGTTTCTCACATCGGGCTCGACCCACGTGGGCTTGGGGAATTGTCGTCGAACGTCCCGCAAACATTGTAGGGATGTAACAAGGCAATTCAAACAGTGGAAATCGTGCATGCTACAGCATTCAAAACAATGAAAGGAAAAAATTGAAGCACAAAAGTACAAATTAAAGGGTTTTGGGTTTGTTACAATACCCGGGGGTTGACTCCCCCCATGGACAGGTTGACCCCGTCAAAAGAGCATTGCAGCTCCGCCACCCGTTGACTTGCAGCATCCAAGGCTTGCTGCTGCTGAATCAGCTCCCGCTCCTCCTCAGCAGCGGCGGGGCGCAGTTCGTCAGTCCTGGGTTTGGCCCTCTCGTGCCAGCTTGAACGGCAGCCATCTTTCCAGAGGTCTGCCTCATTTGCTCTTCTGCCTCTGCCAGCTGGGCTTTAAACCGTGAGACCAGCTTAGATTGTGCATCAAGAGAGGCTAAAAGCTTGTCTGCTCGGGTCTTCATATGTTGCACCTCGCCTTCAACCTCCTGGAGCTTCTTGATGTTGGACTCCTTCCTCCGCTGCCATCCCACGCTGATCCCACGATCATGCTCCCGGATCTTGTCATCCATAAGATCTCGGATGAGTGCGTGAGGATGTTGGGCATCCACTCCCCCAGCACACAGTTCGCACAACCGCGAGCAGAGTCTATCCATTTCAGAGAGCCATTGCGCTTGGGGGTGTCCTTGATAAAGCGCGTGATCAGCTTCCACAACCAGCGGCGGACATTGCTGCTGTATTCCTCATCGGAGGCTGTTTCGTCCCAGTCTGCGTGATTGGCAGGCTCGTAAGCGGGATACGCCTGCAAGAAATCCTCGGCAGGATCTACATCTCGTGTTGAATCCGGTAAGACACATGACGCCGAAGCAGGCACTACAGTACTCGGACCGACTGGTTGATCATCTTCCTCGGAGTCCACCTCAATGACTTCGGGTACGGCCCTACTGATGGTCCTGCCAGTGATGGTGTGCATCGCAGCTTGAGGAGATGGGGGGACTATCGCCACCATCACCGGAATGCCCCTAGGAGGGGCGCCACCAGACATCCCGACCAGTCTTGCCGCAGCAGCCCATGCTAGTCGAAGAACTGTATGACAGAGAGGGGCATAAACGTTAGTTGGCATGGACTACATGTGACATCAAGGAGACCGGTAGAGTAGACTTACCGAGATTGACCTCCTGGCGCTGCTCTTGAGCTGGTGCTGATGGGACCCCAGGACGAGGCCCTCCGTATATAGTTTGAAGGTCTGAAGATTCTAGAGGAGCCACCTTGGGCACCCTGGTCCCACCAGACGCGGAACTGGACACAGCTATAGGCGTGGGTTCTGAAGGTCCCGCATCATCACCCGCTAAGGAGCGAGAATGAGTCCTGTGAACAAGTTCCTCCAGCATGGCTCAAACATTGGTGAGAAGTCCATAGTGACCCAAGAAAAGATCGTAAGGAGAGATGTTCGGAATGCTACCTCGAGAGACTCTGCGAAGTCGTCGGATTCTGAGCCTCGGTCTCTGTCCTCGCCCTCCCCCGATGGGCTCCCTCCTCCAGCCTCATCCTCCTGAGAGGAGTCCTCTGATTCCTCCGGAAAGGGGAAGCACTCCCTCAGATTGATAGCCGATAACTATGGGGGGACTGTCTGATTCATGAGTACCCTCACCCGGTCTGTCATTGGGCGAGGGACACCACTAGAGTGGACGTAATCCTCCAGCTCGGTCAGGTATTGTTCTGCCTCTACCGGAGACGCCATGAATCCAGCCCGAACTGGGCCTATGCCCGGTAATTCCATCCCTAGGCGATTCAGGTGGGCCCATATCTCGGGTGGGATGAGGAATTGCCGGTTGACATCCCAAATCTCCCAGGCTTCTGTGAAGACAGCATCCTCTACCACGTCAATGTGATGAAGACGCTTCCCCAGAGCCTGAGTGGATATCCTACGAAATCCCCTCGGTGGCCGCCCCTCTGGATGACCCTGCTCTTTTGGAATCAACGGATCCACCGCGGATGCCATACCCTCTGCTAGTGCGGGTCTCACCGCCATGGTAGCCCCGCTAACGCGAGCGGCCCTAGCTGCCTTCCGACTCCGACCTCAAGATAGAGGAGGCCCACCATCACCAACCCAGATAGTTGGTTGCTTCAGCATCTCCCCTGGGTAAGCAGCCTCCCAACTGATGGCGTACTCCTTCACCAATCCGAAAGCGATGGTGGATGGAGGCAGTGCAATCCGCATCTCCCCATCTTCTCGTGTGAACATGAGCCACAACTGCCTCATCACACACGGGTTCTCCTCGTGAAGCACCTCTTAATAGACCTGTGGGGTCAGCCGCTGGAGGCACCGGAACTGCCTCGCAAAACGATGCGGTGTGTACGGTTTGCAGATTGGCTCACGATCTATCTGACCCACCAAAACTCCACCTCGAAAGGCCAGGAGGTAAGCCTGATGTTCTTCCGTTCCCCGCCCGTCATCAGTAAGTATCCTTGTCGGCAAGGGGAAGGGGTGGAAATTAAACTCGTCCGCCCTCCACACCTGCTTCAGTACCATTGGAATGACCAGTTTGAACGGGAAGCTCCCGACCGCGTTCAGGATGGAGGGGTGGAAGTTTGATCCCGGCGGTGAAATTGGGTTTGGATACTCGTAAATCCCCCTGATATGCGCTGCGATCCACCAATAAAAGAGGTGGAAGGGCCCGCATATCCTTGGCGGCTTCTTTCCCTCGCTAATGTGCCGCAACATTCTGTACAGTTTGGTGAGCATCGGAATCCCCAGATTGATCCGCTGCCCCATGGACAACATCGACGCCATGATAAATGAGCTGGGCCGTACCCCCATGCATATATCTCTCACCGGTAGGATCCAACAACAGATGAGAGCCACGATGAACACCACCAGCCTGACTATCGGCTGTTGTTTAGTGCTGACACTGAAACACCAAGTCTTCCATTGGCTGTCCTCCAAGACCCGCCAGTACGAGTGCCCCTTGCCCCACTGGGCCGCTCTCGGACAAGTTCGAGGCCTCGGAGGGAACTCTCGATTCTCTGGGAAGTTTAGGAAGCATTTGAACCATCTCTTAAAATGGATATCCCTCACTGTCTCCTTGTCCTCTCCAGGTACAAGTTCCATCAGCACTGATGCCAGTCACGGCATTTTCTCCGTATCCTCCCACACGCTGATGACGAGGAGGAACTCATCATAATGGCCTCCAAGATCAGGACCCCATAATTTTGGTGGACATCCCAAAGGCTGATGCCCACATCCCCATGATGCAGGTTAAAGGTATTGGTCCTAGATGACCATCTGCTCAGTAGTTTTGGCATTAGTTTCTTTGGTTGGTAAATGTGGAATTGGGAGGCCCACGCCATCTCATACAACCCCACTCTCCTTATCTCAGCCCCGAACTCCTCGCATGAGGCGCCTACCCAGTAGGCCCAGGCCCAGTCATCAGTAAAGTTGCTGCCCTGGAGCAGGTCCCACTCATCGGACAATCCATTCTTCGAATCCTGCAAAGCTGCCTTTAACATGGTATGGTAGAGGGGAGGGGAAGTCTCCGGCTACAGTGGATTTCCGTCAATATCGTTCAAATGGTTGTAGAGACAGTCAGCGGTGACGTGTGTGAAGTCCTCCCAAGCATGACCATCGGACGCCCTGAACCATTGGTCCTGGCTTGGTGTGCTCCTGGACCAGTAAGCTGGTTCGTCCCTACTCGCCTCAGGGATGAAGACCTCATCCCTCAGCCTAAAGTCGTACAATGGTAGTTTCTTGCATTGCGGATAATCCTTCTGACCCTCTGATAGTAGATCTGTCAAAGAAGTGTGGTCCGAGTGGCTTCAGACCATCTCCCCCAGGCCTGGACAGTTGACCATCTCATCCCGATCAGCAGTAACTGCAAGCACCCCCAATACAGCCTCTTGATGGGCCATTTTAACTCTGGCCCTTAGAAAAGAATTTTTTTCAGCTGGATCGTGAAGCTCGACCTCAAATCTGAATCGCAAAACCGGATAGCAAAGATCGGTCGCACGACTAAGCCGCAAAGTCTGGCCAAGGCTGACAAGCAGAGGTTCGCTTGGCGCGGATGCATAGCCGGAGACCCGCGGTTCGCCGCGAAGCTCGATTCGCGGAGGGCTGTCGCGGAGTACGCGGAGCTTCGCGAAGTCGAGAGCACAAAAGGACAAGGAAGTCACGTGATGACAAAAGAGGTTGACCCCTATTTATAGGCGGCGACCCCGGAGCATCGCGGCGCGCCTTTCCCGCACGGAGCATCGCGGCGCGTCCGGATCCGTTGCCCCAGTTAGCATCGCGGGCCCCCTTCACGGAGCGGCATCGCGAACCTCCGAAAATTTTGGCAATTTTCCCTCAGACATCGACCCTTCTCCGTCTGCGGCTCCAAGTTTGAAGGAGGGCATTTGTTGATGCCAAAATATGTCCTATAAGAATGGAACTAAAAAATGAAGGCTGGAGCGCTGCCTTGCGAAGCACCGATGCGATGCCCCGCCACGAAGCGCCCCAACCATCGCGGCCTCGCGAAGCGCCCCGACCATCGCGGCCTCGCGAAGCTCCAGAGGCGGTATCCCTCCGCGGACGATGTTGACATTCGCGAGACACCGCGAAGCTCCAGAGGCGGTACTTCTTCGTGAACGCATTTGACGATCGCGAGCCGCCGCGAAGCTCCAGAGGCGGTGCCCTCCGCGGACGACGTTGACGTTCACGAGCGCGCCGCGAAGCACAGGAGGTGGAACGCGAGTTCTGATTCGTGGCACCCCTTCCCTATAAATACTGGACTCCCCCTGAGTCCCGAGGATGGAAAATCTGTCCTTTCAACTTCTCCTCTCACGAATCGCGAAGCACTCTTTGCCCCGGGAATCATGAGCTCCGCGAGGAATTCCTACTTCACGAGACGCCTCTGCTTTGTCTCTTTTTGAGCCCCTCTTCTGAGAGGGATGCCCTTAGCGAAGCTCAAGGGCATTCGCGAAGGAAGGGGATTCCCAAGGGAACTCGGGCAGCCGCGGAGCACTTATGCTTCGCGAAACACCCAACCCATACTAGTGATCCCTATGCTAAGGCATGATCGCTACACATAGCAAAGCACACTGCTTTGCAGGACCCTGCTTCGCGAGGCACCCCTTCTTTGCGAGGCAGTGCTCCACGAACACTGTTCCACTTCACGAAGCACCTTCCACTCACACCTATGCCCCATGCTAAGGCCAAGGCACTTCACCTCGCGAATCACACTCCTTTTCTTGGCAATTCCTCTTCCCGTGCGACCCACCAGGCTTGCACGATGCGATTTTAGAGTCCCATGGACAATACCACTTGTAGCGTTGCTTCGCCTAATGCTTCTTAGCGTAGGGAAATTAACGGCTATTGATTATTCGCATAGCCACGCTAACGTGGATCCCTTGATGGTTCGTTCCACAACCCCCCTTGACCATGGCCTTGCTGGTACCTTCCCTTCCCGAAGGACCAGAGGGTACCGATTATGTAAGTTCTAGGGGTGTGGAGTGAACCCCCTTCGTCTGAGCTGCAGGACGTTAAACTGCGAAGCACCACGTCCTAAACACATGATGTTAAACTGTGAACCGACCCTGGGCCTCCATCTTGGAGTAAGTCCCAGCACCATGGGCCGCCTAACGTGTAAGCCCCTCTTCACTTCTCACGGACGCATCCTTCGCTACATGATCGTCAGGTCCTGGAAACCTCTTGTTTCTCACACCGAGAATGACTCACGTGGGCTTAGAGTGAGCACTAACCCTGATCCCCATCCGTATCGAACTACGAGGACTTTGATCCATGTCAAGGCATGGTACGTTGGAAGCCTCCCTGAGGTTCAATCCCACTCGTCATTTATTCAGGTCGGGTCACACATGCGTCCAACATGACGTTAAACTGCATTCCGGTCCGAAGGCAAGTCGTTGTGACTCATCCATAGAGAACTATGAGGACTTTGATCCATGTCAAGGCATGGTACATAGGAACCCTCCATGAGGTTCAAGCCACAAGCCACATTACTTGATCGTTCATTCAAGTCGAGTTTCGCCCCCGTCCAGCATGACGTTAAACTGCACGCCCCGTCCAGCATGACGTTAAACTGCACACTCCCATCCAGCATGACGTTAAACTGTATGCCCCCCTTGTCCTGCATGACATTAAACTTCACACCCATTCCATAGCGAAGAACGAGGACTTTGATCCATGTCAAGGCATGGTACGTAGGAAACCTTCCCGAGGTTCAATCCCACTACAAGTGGACCAAGGTCCACCTTCATGTCGGTTCACCGACAAAGCCCCATATGAACTACAAGGAAATTGATCCATGTCAAGGCATGGTACGTTGGAAACCTTCCCGAGGTTCACGCCCAACAATCATTGGCCCAAACCGTCTCTGTGTCAGTGTTCCAAGCCCTCATTTTCATTCGAACTAAGAGGACTTTGATCCATGTCAAGGCGTGGTACGTAGGAATCCTCCCAGAGGTTCAAGCCCATCTCCTATCGGACCAAGTTCCCTCATCCATGTCGGTCCACCGACACCGATCATCCGTCATTTATTCACATCTGGGTTCACTACCGTCACGCATGACGTTAAACTGTATTTTACCCAACCTGAACTACGAGGACATTGATCCATGTCAAGGCATGGTACGTAGGAAACCTTCCTGAGGTTCAAGCCCACCACTAATGAACCCACGGGTCTACTTTCACGTCGGCTCACCGATGAACCCCTCTGAACTATGTGGTCTTTGATCCATGTCAAGGCATGGTACGTAAGAAGCCTCCCTGGGGTTCAAGCCCATCTCTCATCAGGCCAGGGTCTACCCTCATGCGGGTTTACTGGCACCATCTCGAACTACGCAGACATTGATTCCCTACCACGGGGATACGTAGGAAGCCTCTTCAAGGCTCAAGCCCAACTCCACCGTCGCCCCCTGCAATGGTTCCATTTCACTCCCATCCTCTCCATTCACCCACCATCCACCCCGATCCTCTCCCGGACCATCATATCCCAGTGAGACCATGTCAGTACACTCTTCACATCTGCCCATGGGCTGGCCTCGGTATCGGTTTCCCTTCAAGGTAAATCCCTCTGTCCGATCCATCCTAGCTAATGCTCTGATCGGGCTGATCCGTCTCCGCTGGACGTTAAACTCGCGGTATACCCTGTGTTAAACACCAGAATCTGAGTAAAACCTTAGATATGTGTCTATGGAATATAACTCCCCGTGTTCGATGTGGGATTCCTCGGGCTTCCATGCCCTCGAGAAGCCCTGTGACCAGGGGAAACAGACAGACATGCCATGTTCCCCAGCATCCAGACACGCTACTGATGCCTCAACATGACTACTCCCCTGACAGAAGGTTGCTGCCCTTACTAGACCCTTTGGAATGTCCCAACAGAATTAGTGTAATTAACCGTCGTCCATGGAAACATGGCACTGGGAAGAGTTTCACGAACTACATATTAAATCTAGGAGGGAGACTCGGACTAGGTAATGAGCTCCGAGGAGGAATCCACGGAGGGAAGAACCGACATGCCATCATCCCGTTTCGATCAAGGAGAAGACCTACCTGGACAAGGAATGACTCCCTCTAGCCTTTGGAAAGCGGGAATGCGGGGCAACAAGCGCGGCGCGTCGTCGTCCTCCGCAGATGGATGCGTGCGTGCCCCAGAGAAAGCGTCGAAAACAGATACGAAAAATTTACACAAAGTAAATTTTGATGTCCCAATTCTTAAGAAGAGTGTTACTTGGTCCAATAGAATGTATAAGAGTTAACAAAACTATATTTAATGATGGTTCGCCATCAAAAGGTGATAAGTGAACCTTTAGTGAAAACTAGGGCATATACGCCTAAAATTGAATTCTTTCCGTATTTTAAGCCTTTATCTTTTATTGGATAAATGTGAAAACATTTAAAAACATATATAATCATATTTTAGTTATTTCTATCCATTCCCACCAATAAAACAGCTACATGTTAACTACCATTTAAAAAATATTATTTTATTATTAGAGTGCAACGTAAGATTCCCAAGAAACTCGTTGTTGCGTGTTGGGTACGCCATCGAGCATAGTGTCCCCTTTAAAGTCATATTAATATTTTATTCACAAATATGGATAAATATGAAAATGTAATATTCTTTATTTACCTAGGGTGTTACATCCTTCCCCCCTTTTGGGGATTGCGTCCTCGCAATTTTTAAAATTGAGCTTGGAAACATCCTTGAATGTCCCACATCAGAACAAGAGTCGGTAAAACAATCACTTTATTATAAAGGAAGATAAGTCCAGAGTTCACCTGAGTTTACCCATACTAGTATTCCATGTAGAAAAACATTGACATTGAAGAAAAAGCAAAGGGTCATCTTCTTAAGGGAGTGTGATAGTAAACATGTCTAGGAGAAAGTTAACCATAAGAAAATCACAAACTTGTGATGGGTTAAACAGTAATCGATTCCGCAGTAGGAAAAGTTAATAGACAACATTTGTTTTTTAATTTACTTTTTATTGAGGAATTTATTCATAAGGAAACATAATCACTTATCATGTTGACTTTCAACTTTTTCTAAATTCCTTAATCAAACTCATATTTTTTCCAAAAGACGAGTATTTAGGGAGACTTGTTTGCATTAAGAGTATTATAATCAACTTCTAGAGAATTACCTAATACACCAAAGAGAACAATATAATTCCCATGTCTTTAAGCTTTAACCAAAACCAAAACCAAAAAGGTTAGTACAAGGTTAGATAATCAGAAAAGGATAACCCTTTAAAAAGGATATCTATGCTTAATCTCTAAAATTTTCCCACCAAAAGCCAAGGTTCAATGAGGACCATCCGATAAACAATTTTTCCATAAAATTATTCAATGTAAACCAATATAAGATTGAAACCCAAATATTTTAAGGATTTAGTCACATAGACTTCCAAGTTAAATCGTAACATTTATCTCCAAACAACATCAGTTTCTCCTAAAGTCTCGTATTGAAAAGTAATTAACCTAATCACATATCCTCCATGATAGGTTAATCATTTTCATAAATAACCCAAAATCAACTTACTCTTAATTCATAAAATCATATAACTAAAAATAATCAATCAAAGTAACCAGGGACTTCACGTAGTCCAGTGGTAGGCGATAAATACCAGTCACACATTGGTTGTGGGTTCGATTCCCGCAGCTTTGTCCGACGCGACGGGTAGTCACACGGTCTGCGTTTTGTCCTTTTTCCAAAACTATATAATTCTCAAATCATTCCCCAAAAAGGGATAAAATCATCAAAAAAAACCATAACATAATTTAACCTCAATTTTATCTCATGCCTTTCACTTCAATCATAACATATAGTAACCCATAATTACCTCAAAAGTAAGGATCATATAAACCCAAATGGTTCTTTATAACTATGTCCACAAAAGAAAAGTAAACTATTCCTTGAATAAAATTTTCATATATTAATCATCAGGGTTACACATAATATAAAAAGTCTTCTAATGTAACCCCATCCTCAAAATAGACTTAATACTCTTAAGAATTTCACCGTAACTCATGAAGCCCTTATATGTTGACATCTTACTCATTTAACATTATTCATGATCCATTAACAATTCCTTTCCAACTTATTCATAAGTACCTCTTTCTTACAAACAAAATCAGGAATCATACCCTAAGATTCCAAAATAGGAAAACAATAGTTAAGAAATAATACATACCTTTGATTGGTCATTGTCAGTTTCTTCATCCTCAATCGGAATGGCATTAGGAAGTGGTAAAAGAACATTTGTACGCTCTCGGTGATACCATTCACAAAAATTCTTCATAGGACATGTGTTTGCATAATGACCATGCACACCACATTTAAAACATTCAATTGATCCCTCATAAAGAACTTCTTTCCCTTTCCTCGAGTCAACTAGATGCTTCTTTTTTCCATGGAAGGTTCTTGATTTATGACCTTAATTTCCACATCTATAGCATATTTCTGTCCCTTTGAAACATTTTACAAGGTGTTTCTTTCCACATATTTGACAAATAGGTTTTTGAAGACACTTTCCTTTATGATTATTACCCATAGTTCTGTAGGGATTTGTTTCTCGCCTATATGATGACTTAGAGAAATCACCAAGTTTTAGGTGGTCAATAATGACTCCAGATAGTTGGTTGAGGATAATCACAAGAGTTCTCATTACAGCTCCCATATCATTCAGTTTCTTGCTCAAAAAATCGTCACAGTTTCCTTCACATCCACTGTTACTTTGGTGCCTGCTAGATCCCGCCATTTACTAAAACCAAAAAGGTCAGTGTGAGTATATCAAAAAAACCATCATGTACTGATGAGGAAGATAAACACTAAGATATACTTACTCATTCACTTTATCTAAAACTAGGACTCATTCTGAAATCCTAACCATTATGGTAATGTCACTTATTCTTAAAGAATACCCTAACCTCTAATGTTATCTAAACCGACCTTTGATACCAACTATAAGGCCCCAGCCTTAAACCATACTTAATCATGAGTTCTTAAAAGATTACACATTGAGGATCTTTTAAGGTTTAGTGTTTTAGAGAATTAGATCATGAAACTTTCATTACATTACACATTTAAACAAAGTGGTTACATAAAAGACAATATTCATTTTTCCCATCAACAGAAACATATTTAAAATAAAACATGGATTCTTTCTTGACACTTCCTTGACACTATCACCACATCACGTACCTTTCCCTTGACCTGTGAAAAACATTTCAAAAACATGGGATGAGAATAAAAAGCTCTGTAAGGGTTATAAAAAGTAAATAAAGGAATCATGAGTACATATATACATAAGAGTGAAATGATACTTTACCCATAAAACATAGGCAATTTAACATACCTCATCAAATCATGAATAAATCATGGAACTCATAAGACAAAAAAGATAACTTGAGGCATTAATAAAATTATTAAATAGGGATTAACCCTCTTGGTTACATTTGGAATACCCACCACAGTATATTCCCTAAATCTCTTCGGAGAAACCTTAACGTTTAACTCCTTCGTGTTACCCAATTCATTGGAGAGCTATATCGGGCTCACCTGCCCCTTAGTTTATCACGGGACCACCCGTGTTTTTAACAATGCCCACAAACCATAACATAATCTTAACACATAACTTAACCATAAAGGAAAGATAACATTACCTCATAACAATATAACATTTTAAGAAATTGAAATAATGAATCCATTCTAAAATAAATTTTCAAAACCATTTAAAACATTTAATAAAGAGATTCATAAATCAAAGAGTCCCATACCACTATGAAGATTTTAACCTTTTACACCATTAATATCCATATAAATAACTCCTTAAAACCATTTTGAAAACATGGATATTAATGAGAAATATTTATAAGAATAAATCATTTAATCATTTAAAACGATATTTTAGTTAAAGGGTGTTTAACAAAATGAGAGACACATGAATACAATAATTGAGGAATAAAATTTAATCAGAACTTTATAATATCATGAGAATAAATGAATTCATGATATAATATTACAAAGGACAGTATATACACCATATAAGAGTGAATTGGTGCATAACAACATTGAGGTCGCAATAGAAATGCAAAATGAGATGAAATCCCCTGTAAAGAAGGTATCCTTAAATTAAGGACAAATCTATCTTATAATTTTGTGTGACAAATATAAATACACCCAATAGAAGAAGATATTAAGTGTAAAACAATCAAAGGTAATTCACACATATTCAAAGGATTACATAGTCAATAACTACATGTTGAACCCAAAGAAATCGAAATTGGGTTAAGAAGTTCCCTTGACAGCCTAACGACGTCACATCAAATTTTAGAAAAAGAGTTGATGAGAGAGATAAAGGGTATCTCATAACATGGACATAAAATTTACATCAATAAGGATATAGAAGAACATATCCCAACATAATAATATGTGAATTAAAAGACATAACAAAAGATGTCTTTTAAAAGAGGAGGGTGAAAGGTTCCCTTACCGACATGGGTATCTTTTGAAACATACACCCCGTGAAAGAAGCCCAATACAAAATTTATGTAAATACTCATAAATGAAAATATATTAAACAATGAGTAAAATAATGGACAGTACATACACCACTCAAAGGAATTTTTGGAAAATTTAGCATAAATCTCACGAGAATAAAAGTGAGATGAAAAATCCCTTACGAAAACTCGGCAACCTAACGGCGCCACTGAAAACATCCAAAATGGATTGATCAGGGAAAATAGGTTCTCTCATCATATGAACATAAAAATTACAGTAGGAGTAATATAAAATAACATCCCAATCATATTAATTATCAGCTTAAAAGTAATGACATAAAAGTGTGTACTTAAAAAGAAAGAGAGGAGTAGGATCCATTACCTCATGTCAAAATTGTCTTGTTCGTTTCTTTATGTTCTTGAATAATAAACTTTGGTCAATTAATAATTTCCTAAGTAATTCCTTTAGAGATTATTATTCATTTCATATCTCATATTATAATATTATAATAATTGTTTAATAATTTTTGTTCATATCATACGTTTTTGCCGATGATTGGTACATGAGTCAAAAATGAACTTGTTTGAAAAAAGATTGCCCATGCAGTTGTAAGTAAATAATTTCCAGAATAGTATGAATGATTAAAATATCATATATATCTAGTAAATATTCATTTTATACTATTCCATATAATTTGGAGATAAAAAATGAAAATCACCGTTCATGGAGACGGTAGGCCGTACGTACGCATGAACGCTACTTTCATTTTTTGTCATATTAGTGGAATTAAAACAAAATGAAAGAGATATATATATGTTATAATTATAGAATGATATCCATAATTTAGATGTAATATATTACTTATATATCCATTATATATATGTATTTATAATATTACATAACATTTTGAGATAAGAAATGAAATGTACCGTTCATGGAGACGGTAAGCCGTATGTACGCATGAACACTACTTCCATTTCTATTTCATATTTAATGGAATTAAAACATAATGATACATAATAGTATTTTAATTCCAGTATGGTATCATATATTATATCATTAAATATATCCTTTTTACGTACCACATATGGTATTAACGAATCAAATCACTTTGAAGAGGCGGCAGTCCGCACTTCCTTAAATGAAGATATCACGTTTACCCATAATGGAAACCATAAAGGTACACCATAAATGAAAAATAAAGAAGCTTAAGTAAAACATAAACATAATAGATATCATATATAAATATAGTGTCATCTTAATGGCCACCTTTGAAGGTGTTAGAATAATGTTGAACAATCATCGTTTCGGGAGGCAGAAATTCGCCATCCACGGAAACAGTATGTTCTTTAACCATTAGATGTAGGTTTGTGGAATTGTAGCTCGAATAAATCTTATAACAACATCCTAGTATATTTAATATACTGTATTTGTTACAAAATAAATGAATAAAAAGAGTTTAGGGGGTTGGAGAATCAAAATAAAACAAAAGGACACAAGTGAAGACATTACCTCAAAATTGGGTAACTCCCTTTGGTTTGAGCTCAAAGGCTTCCTTGGGAAGACTTCTGCCCAAAGTGATGCTTCAAGGAGTAATATAGGGAATTGGAGAGACAAAATGGGCAGGGGTTGGCCGAGCCAAAGTCTTTGTGAGTGTGGGTAAGGAGGTAGAGTTGGGGGACTTTTATAAGTGGAGAGGAGGGGCACTCTTGTAATGTTACAAAATGTTACTTTATTTTCAAATGTGTTTCGAATTTTAAAGGCCCCACATTGATTTATTTCGAGGATAAGGTGATAAGGGTTCTAAATCCACTCATCCAATAGGTTTTGGACATGTCTAGGTCTTAGATATTACATTATCTTTCCATTTTATTTAAATCCTTAAACAATGAGGTCATCGCTGCATCATGATAATGTCATAAATAATTTAATTTATTTAATGTCTAAAAATTATAAAAAAAATACTATTATGTAGGAAATCTTTTTATCTTTACAATTACTATTTATAGTCAAAAATATGGCTTGTGTTACCACACGTAAAAAATGATTTAGTAAGACATCTCATGTTTGTGTCATTTTTACTTTAACATTAAATAAAAAGTAATTTATGTCATTTCCCTACCAAAGTGGCTCCATGGGGTCCCCAAGTTGACCCATGGATTTTCATGGTTGTCCATGACACATCCAATGAGGGTAGGACATGTGTTGAGGTCATTTCATTTTAGTAAAACATTATTCTTACCATAAACTACCCTAAATACCTCAAATCGCGATTAAAAACATAATAGTTACTATTCACCAAAAAATTATTTTTATCCCATTGAACCACATTTTAATTCTTAATGACAACCATTTATGATGGATTTTTGAAATTAAAAACAAAAATATGGCAAAATTTCATTTAAACGGAAAAATCTGTTTTTATAAGTACTACTTAGTGGTTTCACTATTCATCAAAAATTGATGTTTTCCAGAAAAATCCCAAAACTTCACCCTAAGCTATATTTGATATTCCGAATTCAAAAATGAAGTCTATTTGACAAAATTCAAAACATATAAGTCACATTAATTAATTTAATAATTAATTCTCGTTGTCAAAGCAAATAGCGTGTTTTTTTGAAACAATAAGTATCAAATGATTGACACTAGTTTAAGTCTGATTTCAAAGTGAAATTAATTACAACGACCACTATTGGATTTAATGGTAAAAATATATTCTAATTTCACTTTAAAACGAATTAAAAAGATAATATAATCATATAAATAAATAAGATTTAAAAAATGTTTTGAATTAAAATACAACATTTTACACTATTCATTAAAAAATGAACTTTATCGGAAAGATACCAAAAATTTACACAAAGTAAATTTTGATGTCACAATTCTTAAGAAGAGTTTTATTTGATCCAATAGAATGTATAAGAGTGAAAAAAACTATATTTAATGATGGTTCTCCATAAAAAGGTGATAAGTGAACCTTTAGTGAAAACTAGGGCATATATGCCTAAAATTGAATTCTTTCCGTATTTTAAGCCTTTATATTTTATTGGATAAAAGTAAAAACATTTCAAATGATATATAATAATATTTTAGTTATTTCTAACCATTACCATCAATACAATGGCTACATGTTAACTACCATTTAAAATAATATTATTTTATTATTAGAGTGCAATGTAAGATTCAAAAAAAAACTCGTTGTTGCGTGTTGGGTACGCCATCGAGCATAGAATCCCCTTTAAAGACATATTAATATTTCATTCACAAATATGGATAAATATGAAAATGTCATATTTTTTATTTACCTAGGGTGTTACAGTAAATCCAGTCATACAATAAAATTTTGACATCTTTAGAAAATGTTTTAACCATTACCTCTTTTTTTATCCCGCCATTGAATATTTTGAAGATTACATTGATATATATATTTTTTAGTATTTAGGGGTCATTTATTTTTCTATAAATGATAATATAACCCATGAATAGAACATGTAAGATCTTATAACCTGTATCCATTTCAAAAAGATGAATATTTTAGTTTTTATGAATTATAAATGATTAAATAAATTAATGTTTCTTATAAAATATCGGTAATGAAGTTTTATGAATTATTCATTGAAATTGAATTTGAAAAAAATATTAATATAATAGAATTAAAATATTATTTTTTTTCAAAAAAATGTTATATAATTCAATATAATTTTTGGGACACTACCCAAAGAAATACTTTTATATTGTTCAAAATCAATTACATGATTTTTTAATAATTTCGTAGCCATTGTATCAACATTATATCTGCATTTTAGGTAATTATTATATCACAAAAAAAATTATATAAACAAATATAAACATTAAGTTCAATATAAACCATTTTATTCATCCAATATGTATATTTATGCACATAAATCTCATGCAAACATATTTAATATGCTATTTTCAATTATTTTACATTGACCTAGCATATGAAAACAAATCATATAATTCACTATTTATATAACTAAAAAATTATATAATATCCTCAAATATCCTAAAAAATTAGTTATATTTAATTAAAATTTTTATTAAATACTTCTACTATCTAAAATAATATCTCCATGGAATGATATTTGGGTTTTCAATTACTGTTAAAGAAATATGTCATCAATGAAAATGATTTTTATGTTTATCTTGAAGTAAATTCCAATTAATATATTTTGAAATATTTTTTATATATATTTATAATATTTTTATATATTATTTTCTCCATAATTTTAATTAATTTTTATATCATATTTATGACTTGTTGATACCATAAAATATACAATATTTTATAAAAATCATATTTTTACACATTAAAAAAAGTTTTTCATCTCTAAATAATGATAAAAATTAATCCCTAGATAGATATTAATTTCTGAATAAAATGAATTAAATTTCAAATAATTCAATAAATATATGTATTGTTACTTATATTAAAAAAATATTTTAAATGAATTGATAATCATTTTACAAAAGATTCTTTTATGATAAAAAATGCACATATACACAAAATAAAGTATACACATTATTCATATGTGAATAATTAGATTATTAATGACTAAAGAATAAATATTTTATGTTAATATTAATTAAAAATCATAATGGTATTATTAAAGAAAATAAATGATAGTTTGAAAAAAATGATATTTTTAATTATACCAAAAAAATAATTCTTTTTAAACAAATCCAAAAGTGTGGAGACATCTAGTGAGTGGTCTTATTCTTCTATTAGGGATTTGTGCTTTATTATCAGGTTGAATGTTATTTTTTCATTGAGAATGGACATTATAGTTAGAGAAACCATTATTATTATCCAATTAACCATTAGAATACTAATATTATTCACTACATGAGGCATCATTATTAGTTGTGTGGGACAATATAGTTGATAGAGGATCTTGAATCATGGTGACTTACATGTTATAGAATTATGCGAGAGCACCGGAGACCTATAAGATTCTTGCAACCATTACACATATAGTAATAGAAGTTGTATGAGATTTTAATATATTTACATGTTTGTATTCCATTTAATCATAGTGTTAAGGATGTGATATGGGTGATAATTTTGAAGCATGAAATTGAAGCATTTTTATACCTTTCAAGGAGGTGAAGTAAGTGGATTAACTTGTGAACTTTTATGTAATATTGATTATGTGACTTCATGGGTTTCCCGATAAAGTGATTTCTAAAATAATTATGTGGTACACATATATTTTTATTAATGTTTATTAAGAGGATATGTGTTCCCATATTAAATTAATAATATATTTTCTTCGGTATATGAATTTAATGATAAGGAGAGTTTTATAGGTCTGAGAGGATTTTATACAGGATTGTATGCATGTTTTTTGGAGGATCATTGGAAAAATACAATTTTACCAAGTTTAAATAAATATAGATACCAAGACTCAATTATTATTTTTCCTTATAGGCATTATATGAGTGACCATGTATATCTCTCTTGTGTCTGGTAGAGTTGGGAGATTGATCCTTTGTTGGACCGAGTGTTGTTCACAGGAAGAAAAAGATAGTTTAGTTGATCTATAATAATTTGATAAAAGTGTACATCTGTCACAAGTATTATGAGGATAATCTAAATAAGCCACTATAGTGTTTTTATGGTTGTCATGTCTTTCTTAGAGTTTCACTTTTCATGGGACACCACATGTTTGGTAAGGAAGGATAGTTGGAAACAAGGTTTGTCAGACCATTTTATAATATTGGATGACTGGGGAGGGTATCTAGTAAGTAGAAAATTCAATCTGGTTTGAAACTACCCATAATGTGTTTCATGTTTTACAATTTATGAGTTATAAACCAAATCCTTCCTATGTGATTAGATGGGAAGATGATGATATTGATCCAGATACCACATTGGTTGAGAAGCAAGATTAAATTATAGATTGAATGTATAGGGTACTACATTGTTAAATGCCCCCCCTTGTTTCGGTACTATGGAAGTGCTGATTGGATATCAAATAGTCATGGGGGTTGTAGTGATTGATGGGGAAACAATGGACTTTATAATTTTTGTGTCCACGATTTGACAAATTTCTAAGGGTATAAAGAATTTTGGGTTAGGAGTTTTTTACAGACCATTTCCATTCATTCATGTAATTTTTTTTATTGTTTTTTAGTTTTAAATTTCTCAAGGTTGAGTAATTATGGTAAGGAATTGGGTGGATACAAACAGTAGTGATGTTATGGTTTTTTTGAAAATATTCTCTAATAATTTTAGTATATTTTTTTTTCTGGAACATACATATCATGTACGTTATTTAGAAATTGTGTATGTTGTGTAAATATTACGTAATGGATTATATGTAGAATATATGATACATATACATGAATTGAATAGTTTACCCACAATTTAATATGTACACATTGTGTAATTTAAAGAAATATGATTTTTAATAAAAATGAAATGTTATTTTATTCATATCTAAGACTTTTGGAATACAAGAACTGTATGTGGGTCACACCACATGAAATAGTAGAAAGTCAGGTTTTTATAATGATGTGTTGGAGTTTATTTATTTTACTTTTTTAGGATACCTTTCCTCACCCAAGTGATCACCCTATAATATTATGTAGAATCCAGTAATTTTAGATTAAATCGTTTAGTGATTGGCCACTATTTGCTTTTGATATCATCTCTTCAAGAATACAATCCCCATTTATTTTATCCTTTTTTGGTTGTTGATCATTTTCTAGTATATTTATGATCAGATAGAGTTTTTAGTTGATCAATTTTATATTATAGTGTTCCTTTTCATTCCAAGGTAGTTCTCTGGGTTTATGGTCACCATTTCCCAAAGAATCTATACTCTTTCCATGTTGAGGATGTTGAAAATATAAAATTTGAAATTTAGTGAATAGAATATTTTTATTGGTATATTCATGTTTTTTCATATTGATTAGAAGTGATAACTGGTTTCTACTAATTTCATGGAATTGAAAATTATTTTAATATGGGGGTTTCATTGAAATTGGATTTTGTGGATAGTAAATTTTTTTCTCAAACACTGAAGAATATATGATTGGTTTTGAATTTTTTTTAATATAACTGTGAACATGTTTTTAATTGAATTTGGTCAACTACACATTGGGATCCATGGTTATGTTTTAATATAGACACAATTATCCTTAGTTTGTGTTGAATAAATATGAGGTATGTTTTTGTGAAATCGAATTGCATGATTCGATATTTTTTGGATCAAATTTACTCATATTTAGTTATGTTAGTGTATAATATGAATTTTCCCATAGGATATAGACAAATAAAAGTTTCTTTTTCATTTTTCATTATTGTATTCATATCACATGATATTTTATTTATGGATTGTTCTTTATGTTTTTTTATATTTTTTGTTGTTTCACATTTCTTTATATGATATGTGGATTCATGGATATGTGTTTTATTATATTCCGCTTAATTCATGGATAATATTTCCTCTTTTTTCACTTATATATATCATATTTCTAGTTATAGAATAACATATTCATTTATGAAAACCAAAAGGGATTTTTTTTTCAATTTGAATAATTTTATTAAAATCTATTGTAAAAGTGTTTTTAAGCTATAATTATTGAATTCTTAATATTAAGAATTTTATTGAAACTATGGTGAAATAATATTGGGATTTCAATCAGACCGTACTAGTTCCTTTGTGAATTTTAATAAATTTTATTATAGGATTTAGGTAAATAGTAGAACATCATACAGTTTGATGGATTATCTTGTTATTGTTACTATAAGTTCATGTTGTTCTTAAGGTGATTGTTGGTAACCTAGTGATATAACATACTTTTTGGATTCTTCTATATAGATGGGTTGTATGTACTTATGTTATGATGATTCTTTCCTCTTCATACTCTTATTTTGTGTCTTGTTATTCAAATATTCAATAATGGTTTTTGTAATACAGTATTACCTGTATCATGTGATTGGGCGGTTCAAGATGCAATTCTTGTTATCTCAGGTGGTTTTGGTATGTAAATTTTCCATCATGAAGAATCATAAAGTAAAATAACTATCTATGAAAATATTTACATCTTAGCATAAATGTTTCAAATTTTATACCTTTGTGTCAATGACTATTTTATGGAATTTAGGGGCTTTTAATTTATAATCCAAATTCTCACATTATTGAACATGAATGAAACCAGGTTGTGTCATATATATCTCTTCCTCTAATGATGTGTGAGGAACGTCATTGATGAATGGAAGTTAATCTGACTATAAATCAAACCATCAAACTAATGCCCCTAAAAATCAGAATGACCCGTGATTAATAAAAAGATAAAATACATAATTTTATTTTATTCATTTCTTATATGCTTATTCAATATAAATAAGTATAATCTTTTACTGAACACTATCCTTGCATGTTTCATATTTATTTTTCATATACACATCTTTTCACAAAAAATATTATTATTATTCAATGGAGGATCATGATCCCATGTCTGATTTGGATTTAGCAAACTCATTTTCTCTTATATACTTAAAATTGATCGGTCAATCCTTTTGCAATATAAATCATCTCAAAACCTAACATTCTAATATATAAAGTTCACAAAAACCATATCATTAGACAAGGAATGCCTCCATATTTTTGTCATGATCAACTGATGGCAATATACTCATGTTGATTACAATCAAATTATAGTGGAACATCTTTAGAGATTATATCATTATGTTCAATTGTTACTATCATGAGTGTCCTGATCAGATAGAGGGACAATTTTGTAAAATTTAGTAGTATATTTATAATATTCCTCAATATTTTTATTATAACCATTAAACACCATCATCATGGATTCACCAGTTATGATTTCATGAATTGAAACCATTTTTATATTCTGGATCTCATAGTTAGAATGCATATACAAAATCAATATGGAAACAAAAATATATTTTTCTATTCCCGGGGACCAAAATTTTAGAATGTGACATGATAGTAATGAATTAATAGATAAATTTGAACACTATCATAATATGAAAAATTATCACCAGAAAAAACCTCTATACAACTTTAACATTAATTATTGAAGAGGGTAATCAGTTAAAAGTGTGTTATTTATACATAAATTAATCTCCCAAAAGTGGTTTTATCAATTCATGTTGATATGAAATACATTATAACTTATCAATGAGAGTGTGGTTCTTCTTTTTTTCATCAACATTCATGTTCAGTTTTACAAGGAACATATATACTCTAATAATATCTTCATCTTGAAAACCCTTCATTAATGGATGTGAAGTGTAATAAAAACATTTATATGATCTCAGTTTTTTGGTATGTATTCCTTTTAATTTTTATCATATTATTCTATTTAATAATTAAATCATAAAGTAAATATTTACGCTTCATGACATACTCCAAAAAATATTGTCAAAAATTATCATTAAATATGAAAAAATAATGAGTGTCTCCAAAATAATAAGTCATTTATGGTCCTCGGGCATCGATATCGATGTAGTTAATCATTCCAATCAAAATATTTGTTACAGTTCTAAATATAACTCTTGTCTTATTACCCATTATTAAATTCTTATCCAAGTCGCATATTCTTGTTTAGGAACCATTAAAAACACCATTCGACACAAATCATTTAAAATCCATTTCTCTAGTATATAAAAGTATCATATACCTATATTTAGAAGTGTCTAGATCACTATCCTCTGATATAGCTACTCTATATGTAACATTCTCAATATTCAAATAAAATAATTCACTTGTATGAGTACCATTCATTACAAGGAATATTGTGTGTAAAACTCTCATGACACCATCATTATTGGATATTCTATTAAAAATAATATCCATGAATCATAAATATATGGTTTCCTTATACCTTACACTTATAGATCTCACATTTGTAAACTATCAAATTATACAAAAACATGAATCCTCTATCTTATTTTTCCAAAACCTATCATGTGTTTGGGATAATTATTTTCCATAATAATCACTACTTCATGTGAAAATATGAGGATTGAAAACCAATATTATATCATGAACATGTGAAATGAATAGCCTTAATGAAGAATAAAACATTTTGAATGGTTGATAATTGAGTAAATAAGGAATGGATAATCATGAATATACATAGTTTTCATTGCAATATTCCACACTAGATTCAAAATATTGGGATATTCGATTTTCTAGATACCATTATGATGACAATAGGTGAACTAATTTTCTTTCTAGTCACTTATAGGTGAACTCACATCTTTATTTTGATCATTAAATTCATCTTTTGAAACCAATAAGACATTTTTCTATATGATTTTCCTGTAGTTTTCATTTTTTGAATTTATATTTTCAATCATCTCATTGGGTGGAAGGAGTTTCACCATAACAATTTTAGTATGAATAAACTCTATAAAAATTTCATTTTTGAATTTCAATGCAACATACATGACTACTGATTTTAGAATAGTTGAAAAATTATATATTCAACTATTAGAATAATACAATCTGATAAAAAATGAATAAAAAATAAATTTCTTAAACATATCTCCACTTTTTTGCAATTTGGTATTATATCCTTCAATGTTATGATTTTTCCACATTAAATCAATGTTCCATATTTTATAAATACTTTAACCCCTGTGAAAATAATAAGAAAATTATAAATATAAACACTTTTTTCATAGATGTAGAAAAAATATTGGAAATATATAATGGAATGTTGTAATGAGAGATTTCATAGCCACATAATAAAACCATGAGCGGTGTGGACCATAGAGATGTGTACATATATATTATCACCAAGGTTTGTTGATTCACTAATAGAAGTGGTATATCATTGAGAGTGTTAGTCCACTATAGGAGACATCAAAAAAAATATTCAATTATTCTCGAGGAAATGAATGTTTATTTTATATTAGTTTGTTTTGTATTGATCATCTCATTCTCACACTAATGGACACATTCATGGAGACAAGTAAAAATAAAGGGGAAATTTTTGTGTGTGCTCATATTATGACATACTCCATAGAGAAGGTAGTGAATTTCACATATTAAAAAATTAGATATTATGATTATAATTCATTTCTCCTCATTAATAACTCATATTTAGAATGTTGGAGTAGAATTAAGGGGGGAAATAAAAAGGTAATATCATGTATTAATTCTTCAAGATGCGGATATAATAATGGTGGTCTTATCTTTAATGATGGTCAACCCTCATGGAGATTAGTTTCTGTCAAACTAATCAAACATCTCAATAAATTGAATATCTTGCTACAAAATACAAATATAAACAAATAGAAACTACACCCTTAGATGAAAAAATTGAAAATCAACAAAACGAAAATAAATAACGGAAATGATGAAGTATAATTAAGAACCACTAATAACATTTTTTCCATTGTTATGTTAATTTTCTTAATCATGAACTTTATGAATTAATAATTGTATCTACATTCATGTTAATATGATATTCTATACCATAAAATAAATGTATGGACCACATAAATTCTATCCTAAATCAATATACCCACACCTCATAATGCAAGCATCACTATTTTGATTTATGGAACATTTATCTTAAAATAATATATTTATATAACAATGTCCTATTCAATTTTTTGCCTATAAATATTCAATATTTACATTTGTAAATCTACAATGATACATGTAGCTAGTGTAATGTAATTTTTAAGAAAAGTGTGACACATCTACAGTTCTTTAACTATTCTATTTTCACAACATTGATCATCAATAAATGTTTGACTAAACACTAAAAACCATTATTCTATTGACCCAAAATCCTTAAAAAATATACTATGTGAACATATCGATTGTTTTATGTAGCTTACCACAATGAAACCTTAAAAACACTTTCATAATAACATAAAATGTAAGGCCCCGACCTTAAACCTTACTTAATCTTGAGTTATTACAACATTACACATTGTGGATCTTTTCAGTATTAGAGTTTTAGATAATTAGATCATAAAACATTAATTACATTCCACATTTAAAAAAAGTGTCTAGATAAAATATAGTATTCGTTTTTTCCCATCAACAGAAACATATTTAAAATAAAACATGGACTCTTTCTTGACACTTCCTTGACACTATCATCATATCATGCACTATTCCCTTGACCTGTGAAAAACATTTCAAAAACTTGGGATGAGCATAAAAAGCCCAGTAAAGGATACACAGTGAAGGAAAACTATTAGATTTTCAAAACAACATGTAAACCATGAGTACATTACCAATGTAGTACTTTTCACCGTTAGGAAGTAGTTAAAACTATTCACTAAATAAGAGCCAATTACTTACCCTTTTGTAACCAAAAGATTACCATAAACCCCATAACATATAAAGGTAACTTGGACATAAAAATACTTATATGGAACAACCATACTGTCAACTTCCACACATACTTAATGGAATATCCATACGGCCAACTTCTATAAATACTTAATGGAATAGCCATACGGACGACTTCCATACCCAATGCATTGGAGGTTATAAAGTAACCACCTATCCTGGTATTCATAACACCACCCGTCATATGGTTAATCATGTAACCACCCGTCAAATGTCCAAGTACCATTATAAAATCATAAGACATAAAAAAACATAATGGAAAGAAATCATTTCCAAATTCAGATCACAATATATCACTTAAATATATTGACATAAAAAATCCAATATAAAAAAAATTTCAATACCAAAATAAAAAGACAAAACATGCTATTTATTTTTCATTAAAAAACAGTTATGGCTTGTAGAGGAAACCGAAGCTCAAATAATGGTTACGGCGTCAGAGAAGTCGTTGTCGCCGCATACGTATGACAAAAACATTCCCTTTTGTCATTTAGTAAAATGCTTTGTATAAAAATATTCCTTTTGAATAAACGTAAAAGTCAAAGGGGTTTATACACCGTATAAAATAAAATGGTTTATAAAACAAAATATGGCTCAATGAAATTAGATTGAGAGGAAGTCCCATACAAAGACGGTATCCTTGGATTAAGGAAAAATCAATTACATAATTATGTGTTACAAATGAATACACTAAATATAAGTGGATATTAAGTGTAAAACAATCATAGGTGATTCACAAATATTCATAGAATGACATATTCAAGGCATAGAAGTTTATCACAAAGAATCAAAATTGGGTTAAGAAGATCCCTTGAAAAAATTCGATAGCTTAACAACTTCACTTCAAAACTCAAAGAAAGAGTTGATGAGAGAAAAAATGGTATCTCACCACTTGGACATAAAATTTAAATAAATAATGACATATAAGACCATATCCTAATATAACAATATATAAATTAAAATACCCAACAAAAATAAGTCTTTTAAAAAGAGGAGGGTGAAAGGATCCCTTACCGACTAGGGTAACTTTCGAAACGTACACCCCATGGAAGAAGGGTAAAACAACATTGATGTAAATAATAACTGATGAAAGTATATTAAAAAAGAGTAGAATAATGGGTAGTACATCTACCACTCAATGGAAAAGGTGGCAAATGTAGCATAAATCTCCCAGGAATAAAAGTGAGATGGAATATCTCTTACGAAAACTCGGCAGCCAAACGACGCCACTTAGACATCCAAAAATGGATTGATGAGATAAAATAGGGTATATCATCATATTAACATACTATTTAAATCAATAGGAATATAAAAGAGCATCCCACAACATAACAAATAGGATCTTAAAATAAGTGACATAAAGGATGGTACTTAAAAAGAAAGAGGGAGGTTGGATCTCTTACGAAAATTTGGCATCCTAACGGTGCCACTCAAAACATACAAAATTGATTGATGAGAGAAAGTAGGGTATCTCATAATATGAACATAAAAATTACAGTAACATTAATATAAAATAACATCCCAATAATAAGAAAGTTGAGCTTACAAAGAATGACATAAAAGAGGGTACTGAAAAGAAAGTGAGGGGTAGGTTCCCTTACCTCGGGCCCGACTTGACTCTATCATTCTTTAATATCCTGAATAATAAACATGAGTTATTTTATTCGTTCTTAAGAACCTCTTTCGAGTTCATTATTAATTTTATATCACTTATTACCATGTTATGAACAGTATGTAATCATTTAAGTTAATAATGGTTGTTTTGTCGATATTTGGTACTTGAGTCAAAAGTGAACTTCTTATATTTACAAGTTGTTCATGTAGTCAAATATCCATTATCTCAAGAATGATATTAATGATTTGGATATCATATATATCATATATATCTAGCATATACATGTATTTATAATATTACATAATCATTTAGATGTAAGAAATGAAATGTACCGTTCATGGAGACGGTAAGCCGTACGTACGCATGAACGCTACTTTCATTTATATCTCATACTTTAATGGAAAGAAAATAATAATGATATAAAATTATATTATAATTATAGTATAAGATCATATATAATAACTTTAAATCCAACCTTTATACGTCCCACATAAGGTATTAACGAATCAAATCACTTTGAGTGGGCGGTAGTCCGCGCTTCCTAAAATGAAATTATCGTGTTTACCCACAATGGAACCATAATGGTATGCCAAAAATGAAAAATAAGGAATTGTAAGTAAAACAAAAATATACTATATATCATATATAAATATAGTGTCATATTAATGGCCACCATTGTTGTTGTTACGTGAGTGTTGAACAATCATCGTTTCGTGAGGCAGAAATTCGCCATCCACAGAAACAATAAGTTCTTTAAGCATTAGATGAATGTGTGTGCAAGTGTATCTCGATTAATTATTATAAAAACATCCTATTATATTGAAGATACTGGAGTTGTTACAAAAGAAAAGAATAAAAAGGGTTTAGGGGGATGGAGAAGAAAAATAATACAAAAGAACACAAGAGAAGACACTACCTTTAAATCGGGCAACTCTTTTTGATTTGATCTCAAATGATTCCTTGGGAAGACTTCTGCCCGAAGTGAGTCTTCTAGAAGTAATAGAGGGATGTGGAGAGGCAAAAGGGGCAGGGTTGGGCCGATCCAATGGCCTGAGATGTGTTGGTAAGGAGGTAGAGGTGGGGGCCTTTTATAAGAGGAGAGGAGGGGCACTCTTGGAAAGTAAGGAAATGATACATTATTTTAGAATGCGTTTCGGATTTTAATGGTCCCACATTGATGTATTTCTAGGATAAGGTGATGAGGGTTCTAAATACACCCATACAATAGGTTTTGGACATGTGTAGGTCTTAAATTTTACATTATCTTCCCATTTTATTTAAATCGTTAAATAATGAGGTAATCGCTGCATCATCATGGTGTCATAAATAATTTAATTTATTTAATGACTAAAAATTATAAAACAAATATAATGTTGTAGGAAATCTTTTCATATTTCTAATGAATATATATAGTCAAAATTTTGACTTGTATAACCCCATTTAAAAATTGTTTTAGAAAAAAAACTCATGTTTGTGACATTTTTATTTTAACATTAAATAAAAAGTTAGTTATGTCATTTTCCTACCAATGTAGCTCTATGGGGTCCCCAAGTTGACCCATGGATTTTCTTGGTCGGCCATGACTCATAAAATAGGGTTAGAACCAGTGTCAAGTCATTTTCATTTTATAAAATTATCATTTTTACCTTAAATCACACTAATTACCTCTAATCGCGATTAAAAACTTAAAAGTTACTATTCACCAAAAATTATTCTAATCCCATTGAACCACATTTTAAATCATAATGAAAACCATGTATTTTCGATTTTTTAAATTAAAATCACAAAATTTTCAATGTTTTATTTAAACAAAAAATCAGTTTCATTAACTACCACTTCGTGGTTCCACTATTCATCAAAATATGAAGTTTTTCAGAAAAATACCAAAACATCGCCCTATGATATATTTGATATTCACAATTCAAAAATGATTTCTATTTTTCAAAATTAAAAACATATAAGTCGCATTAATTAATTTAATAATTAATTCCCACTGTCAAAACAAAAAGCGTATTTTTATGAAACAATATCTATTAAAAGATTGACACCAGTTTAAGTCCAATTTCAGAGTGAGAATAACTCCAATGACCACCATTGGATTAAATGGTAAAAATATTTTCTAATTTCACTTTAAAACCAATTAGAAAGATAATCTAATCATATAAATAAATTAGATTAAAAAGGGGTTTTTAATTAAAATACAACATTTTTCACTATTCAATAAAAATTGAACTTTTATCAGAAAAATACCAAAAAGTTACAGAAAGTAAATTTTTATGTCCCGATTATAATGAAAGATTTAGGAGGATGTACAAGAGTGACCAAAATTATTTTTAAAGAGGGTTCTCCATCAAAAGGTGATAAATCGACCTTTTTGTGAATATTAAAGTATATATGTCTAAAATTGAATTCTTTTCATATTTTGAGCCTTTATCCTTTATTGGATAAATGTAAAAACATTTAACAAACATATATAATCACATTTTAGTTATTAATATTCATTTTTTCCAATACAATGGCTATGTTTTAACTACCATTTAAAAATAATATCATTTTATTTTTAGAGTGCAACATACAATTTCAAAGAAACTCGTTGTTGCATATTGGGTACGCCATCAAGCATAGCATTCCCTTTAAAGTAATATTGATATTATATTCACAAATATGGATAAATATAAAAATGTCATATTCTTTATTTACCTGGGGTGTTACATCCTTCCCCTCTTTTGGGAATTGCATCCTCGCAATTTTATAATTGGGCTCAGAATTTTCATTGAAATCCCCACATCGGAAAAGAAGTAAATTAAACTATCACTTTAAAAGAAAGAAAAGTAAGCACAAAGGTCACCAAATTTAACCCATAATAGGATTCCATGTATGAAAATATGGATATGTAAGGAAAAAACAAAGGGTCATGTTCTGAGGGATAGTGATAGAAAACATGTCTAGGAGAAAGTTAACCATAAGAAAATCACAATTTTGTGATGGGTTAAATGGTATTTGATTCCCCAGTAGGAAAAGTTTATAGACAACATTTTTGTTTTAAGTTACTCTTAATTGAGAAATTTATTTTTGAGCTTAACTAAAAAATAACTAAACATACTTACTTGTCAAGTATTATTCACAGCTTACTAGATTTCTTAACACGAACTCATATTTTCTCCAAACAATGAGTATTTCAGGATGACTTGTTCATATTAAGGGCAATATAATCATCTTCTAGAGAATCACATAATCCAAAAAAGAGAACAATATAATTCCCATGTATTTAGAAAAAAAACCAACACCAAAATTGTTAGTATGAGATCATCGAATCCACAAAAGTATAATCCTTTATAAAAAGAAAATCTATTCTTAATCTCCAAAATTTGTCCAAAAAAACCCAAAGTTCAACGAAGACCATTCGATAAACAATTGTCCATAAAAATCTTCAAAGTAAACCAAACTAATATTGAAACCCAAATATTTGAAGGATTTAATCACATATTCTTCCATGTTAATTCGTAAAATTTATTCCAAACAACATCAGTTGCTCTTAAAGTCTCGTATTAACCTAATCCCATATCCTCTATGATAGGTTAATAAATTTCCATAGATAACCCAAAATCAACTTACTCTTTATTCATAAAATCATATAACTAAGAAGAATTAGTCAAAATAACTAGGGACTTCACGTAGTCCAGTGGTAGGTGATAAATACCCATTGCACTTTTGTTGTGGGTTCGATTCCCAAAGCATTGTCTGACGCGACGAGTTGTCACACGGTCTGCATGTTGTCCTTTTTCCAAAACTACATAATTCATAAAACATTCCCAACAACGAGATAACATCTTCAAAAATAACCATAACATAATTTAACCTCAATTTTATCTCATGACTTCCACATTCCATCATGACATATACTAACCCATAATTACCTCAAAAGTAAGGATCATATTAACCCGAATGGTTCTTTATAACTTTTTCCACAAAAGAACAGATTACTATTCTTTGAATAAATTGTCCTATATCGAACATCAGGGTTACACATGCTATAAAAAGTCTTCTAATGTAACCCCATCATCAAAAGACACTTAATACTCTTAAGAATTTCACCATAACTCTTGAAGCCCTTATATGTTGACTTCTTACTCATTCAAAATTCTTCATGATCCATTAACCATTCCTTTCCAACTTATTCTGAAATACTTATTTCCTACAAACAAAATCATGAATCATATCCTATGATTCCAAAATAGGAAAACAAAAGTTAAGAAATAATCCATACCTTGGATTGGTCATTTTCAGTTTCTTTTTCCTCAATCGGGATGGAATTAGGTATTGGTAAATGAATATTTGCATGATCATGGTGATCCCATTACCGAATCTTCCTCATAGGACTTGTGTTTTCATAATGACCACGAACACCACATTTAGACCATTCAACTTATCCCTCATAAAGAACTTCTTTCCCTTTTCTCAAGTAAACTGGATGATTGCTTTTTCCATGGAAGGATCTTGCTTTATGACCTTTATTTCCACATCTATATCATATTTCTGTCCCTTTGAAACATTTTCCTAGGTGTTTCCTTCCACATCTTTGACAAATAGGTTTTTTAACATGCTTACCTTTATGATTATTACCTGTAGTTCCTTAAGGATTTGTTTCTCACATATATGATGCCTTATATAAATCACCAAGGTTTAGGCGGTCAACCATGACTCCAGATAGTTGGTTGAGGATAAACACACGAGTTCTCATTGTAGCTCCCATATCATTCATTTGCTCGCATAGAAAACTGTTACAGTTTCATTCACATCCACCGTTACATTGGTTCTTGCTAGATCCAACCATTTACTAAAACCAAAAATGTTAGTGAGAGTATATGAAAAAAACCATCATGTTCTAATGAGGAAGATAAACACTGAGATATACATACTCATTCAATTTATCTAAAACAAGGACTCTTTCTGAAATCCTAACCATTATGGTAATGTCACCTAGGCTTAGAAAATACCCTAACCTCTAAAGTTATCTAAACCAACCTATGATACCAACTCAAAGGCCCTAGACTTAAACCTTACTTAATCTTGAGTTATTATAAGATTACACATTGAGGATCTATACAGTTTAGAGTTTTAGTGAATTAGATCATAAAACATGAATTACATTCCACATTTAAACCAAGTGGATACATAAAATATAGTATTCGTTTTTCCCATCAATGGAAACATATTTAAAACAAAACATGGATTATTTCTTGACAATTCCTTGACACTATCATCATATTATTCACCTTTCCCTTGACCTGTGAAAAACATTTCAAAAACATGGGATGAGCATAAAAAGCATAGTAAAGGATACACGAAGAGGGAAAACTGTTAGATTTTCAAAACAACAAGTAAACCATGAGTACGTTACCAAAGTAGTAGTTTTCACCTTTATGAAATAGTTAAAACTCATCACTTAATAAAAGCCCATTACTTACCCTTTTGTAACCAAAATATTACCATATAACCCATAACATATAAACGTAACATGGACATAAACATACATAAATGGAATAACCATACCGTCAACTTCCACACATACTTAATTGAATAGCCATACAGCCGACTTCCTTACATACTTAATGAAATAGCCATACGACCAACTTCCATACCCAATGCATTGGTGGTTATAACGTAATCACCCATCCTTTTATTCACGACACCACCCGTCATATGGTTAATAACATAAAAACCCGTCAAATATCCAAGTACCATTATAAAATAATAAGACATAAAACAAACATAATGCAAAGAAAACATTTCCACATTCTGATAATAATATATCACTTAAATATATTGACATAACAAATCCATTATAAAAACCATTTTCAATACCAAAATAAAAAAAAGAAAAAACATGCTATTTATTTTTCATTAAAAAAATAGTTATGGCTGGTAGAGGAAGTCGAAGCTCAAATAATGGTTACGGCGGCGGAGAAGTCATTGTCGCCGCATACGTACGACAAAAACATTCCCTTTTGTCGTTTAGTAAAACACTTCATATAAAAACATTCCTTTTGAATAAGCATAAAAGTCAAAGGGGTTTATACATAGTATAAAAGAAAGTGGTGTATAAAACAAAATATGCCTCAATGAAAGGAGATTGAGATAAAGTCCCATACAAAGACGGTATCCTTGGATTAAGGCTAAATCAATTACATAATTGTGTGTGAAAAATGAATACACCAAATATAAGTGGATATTAAGTGTAACACAATCAGAGTTCATTCACACATATTCATAGAAATACATATTCAAGGCGTACAAGTTTATCCCAAAGAATCAAAATTGGGTTAAGAAGTTTCCTTGCAAAAATTTGACAGCTTAACGACGTCACTTCAAAATTCAGAAAAGGAGTTGATGAGAGAAAAAATGCTATCTCATCACTTGGACATTAAATTTAAATCAATAAGGATATAGAAGAACATATCCCAATATAACAATATGTAAACTAAAAGACCCAACAAAAAGCAGACCTTTAAAAAGAAGAGGGTGAAAGTATCCCTTACTGAGTAGGGTATCTTTTGAAACGTACACCCCATGGAAGAAGGGTCAATCAACATTGATGTAAATACTAATTAACGAAAGTATATTCCAAAAAGAGTAGAATAATGGGTAGTACATATACCACTCAAAGGAAAAGGTGGAAAATGTAGCAGAAATCTCCCGGGAATAAAAGTGAGATGAAAAATCTCTTACAAAAACTCAGCAGCCTAACGTCGCCACATAGACATCCAAAAATGGATTGATGAGATCAAATAGGGTCTCTCATAATATTAAAATAATATTTAAATCAATATAAATATTAAATAACATCCCCGAACATAACAAATATGAGCTTAAAAGAAGTGACATAAAGGATAGTACTTAAAAAGAAAGAGAGAGGTTGGATCTCTTACGAAAATTCGGCAGTCTAACGGTGCCACTCAAAACATCCAAAATTGATTGATGAGAGAAAGTAGGGTCTCTCATCATATGAACATAAAAATTACCGTAAGAGTAATATAAAATAACATCCCAATCATATGAAAGATGAGCTTAAAAACAATGACATAAAAGAGGGTACTTAAAAAGAAAGAGAGGTGTAGGTTCCCTTACCTCGAGTCCGACTTGACTCGATCGTTCTTTAATGTACTAAATAATAAACTTGAGTTAATTTATACTTGATTATGAACCTTTTTCAAGGTAATTATTCCTTTTATATCACTTATTACCATGTTATGAACATTATGTAATCATTTAAGTTAATAACATTCGTTTTGTTGATATTTGGTACTTGAGTCAAAAGTGAACTTCTTATATTTACAAGTTGATCACGTAGTCAAATATCCATTTTCTCAAGATTAATATTCATGATTTGGATATCATATATATCATATATATCCAGCACATACATGTATTTATAATATTACATCATCATTTAGATGTAAGAAATGAAATGCACCGTTCATGGAGACGGTAAGTCGTACGTACGCATGAACGCTACTTTCATTTCTATCTCTTACTTTAATGGAAGGAAAATAATAATGATATAAAGGTATATTATAATTACAGTATAAAATCATATATAATTACTTTAAATATATCCTTTATACATCCCACATAAGGCAGTAACGAATCAAATCACTTTGAGGGGGCGGTAGTCCACGCTTCCGGAAATTAAATTATCGTGTTTACCCACAATGGAACCATAAATGAATGCCAAAAATGAAAAATACAGAAGCTTAAGTAAAACAATAAACATAATATATATCATATATTAATATATTGTCATCTTAATGGCACATTTTATGGTGTTATGTGAGTGTTGAACAATCATCGTTTTGTGAGGCAGAAATTCGTCATCCACAGAAACAATATGTTCTTTAACCATTAGATGATGGTGCGTGCAAGTGTAGCAAGATTAATTCTTAAAAAAACATCCTAGTATATTGGAGATACTGTATTTTTTACAAAAGAAATGAATAAAAAGGGTTTAGGGGGTTGTAGAAGCATAATACCACAAAAGAACACAAGAGAAGACACTACCTTTAAATCGGGTAACTCTTTTTGATTTGAACTCAAAGGCTTCCTTGGGAAATACTTCTGCCCAAAGAGAGTATTCTAGGATTAATAGAGGGATTTGGAGAGACAAAATGGTCAGGGTTTGTCCAAGCCAATGGCTTGATAGATGTGGGTAAGGAGGTAGAGGTGGGGGCCTTTTATAAGAGGAGAGGAGGGGCACTCTTGGAATGTAATTAAATGTTTCTTTATTTTAGAATGAGTTTCGGATTTTAATGGTTCCAAATTGATTTATTTCTAGGATAAGGTGATAAAGGTTCTAAATTCACCCATCCAATAGGTTTTGGACATGTGTAGGTCATAAATTTTACATTATCTTTCCATTTTATTTAAATTGTGAAATAATGAGGTAATCGCAGCATCATCATGGTGTCATACATAATTTAATTTTTATAATTTATAAAGACTATAAAAAAACATCATGTTGTAGGAAATAGTTTTATATTTATAATGAATATTTATAGTCAAAATTGTGACATGTATATCCCCATTTAAAAATTGTTTCAGTAAAACAACTCATGTTTGTGACATTTTTATTTTAACATTAAATAAAAAGTTATTTATGTCATTTTCCTACCAAAGTGGCTCCATGGGGTCCCCAAGTTGACCAATGGATTTTCATGGTTATCCATGACTCATAAAATAGGTCTAGGACAAGTGTAAAGTCATTTTGATTTTATTATAATATCATTTTTACCTTAAATCATACTAATTACCTCTAATCGTGATAAAAAACATAAAATTTACTATTCGCCAATAAATTATTTTAATCCCATTGAACCACATTTTACTTCTTAATGACAACCATGTATGTCGGATTTTTGAAATTCAAATCACAGAAGTAGAAACGTTTCATTTAAATGAAAAATCAGATTCACTAACTACCACTTAGTGGTTTCACTATTCATCGAAATTTGATGTTTTTCAGAAAAATTCCAAAACGTCACCGTAAGTTATATTTGATATTCCGAATTCAAAAATGTTGTCTATTTTACATAATTCAAAACATATAAGTCACATTAATTAATTTAATAATTAATTCCCGTTGTCAAAACAAAAAGCATATTTTTAAGAAATAATATCTATTAAAAGATTAACACCAGTTTATGTCCAATTTCAAAGTGAGATTAATTCCAATGACCACCGTTGGATTAAATGGTAAAAATATATTATAATTTCACTTTAAAACCAATTCAAAAGATAATCTAATCATATAAATAAATTATATTAAAAAGAGGTTTTGAATTAAAATAAAACATTTTTCACTATTCAATAAAAATTGAACTTTTATCAGAAAAATACCAAAAAGTCACACAAAATAAATTTTTATGTCCTGATTATAAAGAAAGATTTAAGAGTATGTACAAGAGTGACCAAAGATATTTTTAAAGAGGGTTCTCCATCTAAAGGTGATAAATCAACCTTTTTGTGAATATTAGAGTATATATGTCTAAAATTGAATTCTTTTCGTATTTTGAGCCTTTATTCTTTATTGGATAAATGTAAAAAAATTTAACAAACATATATAATCATATATTAGTTATTAATATCCATTCCTTCCAATACAACGACTACGTGTTAACTACCATTTAAAAATAATATCATTTTATTTTTAGAGTGCAACGTACGATTTCAAAGAAACCAATTTTTGCATATTGGGTATGCCATCGAGCATATAGTTCCCTTTAAAGTAATATTGATATTTTATTAAAAAATATGGATAAATATAAAAATTTCATATTCTTTATTTACCTGGGGTGTTACATGAAAATTAATTCAACATATTTTGGGAATTAAAAATTCAAATTCTTCTATGATGATAAAAATATAAACCTCTCAAAATGTGTTATTCAATAAACATGGAAATGTGAACTATTATCAGGGAATAAATAGTGATACTTTTTTTCTTCACCAGATTCATGAAAAAAAAATCAATTATTATATTTTATTTATGTATTTCATATCATTTTTTAAAAAAAAAGTGAAATACATGAAATATTTTTATATGAAAAAAGGTACATATATACCTAAAACTAAATTTATGAATCAAACACATCACCTACTTGAACGTGGAAAATTTTAATAGATATAAATGTTATTCACTTAAATTTAATTTGATGATCCTATTTGATTTTTATCCAATTATAATTGAGGACCATATATTTGATGATAAATAATATGTTACCTCATGCCTCAAATATATGAATTACTAACATCATGGTAAATCAAATGTAATAAAAATAAAGATAAATAAAATTATAGTATTTTAGATGCTTTAATGTGTAGATAGAGACAAATTAATCTAGTGAAGAAAATGGAATTATCTAAACCTTGAAAATAGATTAATTTATCAATGAAAAACAGAATCACATAAAAAATAGGTATTCACTTCTTTAGTACAAGTCTGTTTATAATTTTTAGATAGATAATGTATAATAATAGTAATGTAAAAAATTCTATATATGGAATTTTTTCTACAAAAAAAAAATTATATTGACAAATTAACATGTGAAATTTTTATGTTGAATGGTTTTTGAAATATATATATCAGAAGATATATGGGTCCATTGAAACCCAAAAACATGAAAAAAATTCCATTGGACTCATTTAAATCCCATTCCCAAGAATTAAATTTGGTTCCCCAGACTAAACAACCATTACTCTTATTTTTTATCTAAAAAACATAATAATAGATATTAACATAGGTGACAATCTACTTAAAATTTACAATTAAAAATAAATTAATATATAAAACGGAATTATTACAAAAAATATAAAAATATTTTAATTAAAAAATATTATTCATAATTTATATATCATGAAATTAATAACTATCATTTTAAAATTTAAAATCATATAATTAAATCATTGATTAAAGAGATTTATCATTCATAATGAATAATTACCCTATATTAATTTCATATTTTAAAATGAAACACATGGAAAATTAATCATTTCCCTATAGAAAACAGAATTTATGAATGATAGAACAAATAATCCAAAAAATAATATTTAGAAATTATAATAAAATCCAAAAAAATTAATAACTTCAATAATTTTATGTTTTTTATGAAATATAAAAATTATCAGGTTTAATAAAAAATTGGTGGAGTGAAATTGTACAATATCCTTGATGAAATTAAATTTTGATAATTTAAACCATTTATACATGTATAAAAACAAAGATGCAGATTTTTAATATTTAAAAGCAAATTTTGATTGATCCACCTTAAATAGATTAAAAAATATAGAATGTTCAATGTATAATGCTGTGATTTTGATATTTTACTTCATAAAATTAGTGAATTGGGTAGAGGACAAGAGACGTAGAATGAGAGATTAGTGACAATTGACTAGTACAGTGGTAATGATGCTTTGTTTGAAGTCATGAGATGTAATTATGGTTGGGGAAATGTAGGATCCAAGGAGATGAATGAGGGTAGATGAATGAAAAAATCAATAAAATTGAGGGATGCATGTTATATGGGATAGAGAAGTATGGAGGGGGTAGGTGGAAACAAAAATGTGTGTGTGGGGGGGGGGTAGAAATGGTAGAACCAAAGAAGATGGGTGTATGCAATGTGGGACATCAGAGCTGTTGATTAACATTGGTGGAGTTGGGGTGGTCGAGATGGTGGTGGAGGGACCGAGGAGGTAAGGTCATGATTAAGGGATGTATGTTAGGTATGATAAATGATGTTTTATGGAAGGGGGGATATTAGAGTCTATAAATGTAGAAATGGTTAAGTTTGAGGTGGGAGTTAAATGGGACTTAGGTTCTATGTTTTTTTATATTTCATTTTCTTTTTATTTTTTGTTGGTTGAATGCTAGTAGTAGTTGAAAATGAAATCAATCAGATGTATAACTGTTTCATTCCATTTTATTCCTTGTTAAAGACCTACTTTTTTTATTATAAAACTCCTCAATGATTTTTGGTGTGAGTATTATTGAAATATACATAATTTAATGACATAGATTTATGTTCTTAATGAATCAACATTATGTGTCACTATTATAGTTGTTACCAGGTTGATTGATTTGTAAATTTGGTCACTCGAATTGATCATACCATATTTCTGTCATATAAATTTTTAATATCATTTTTTATTAATGTATTATTTGTATACCCTCATGGAATGAATTAGTTGTTCACGTCATTTATGGGTATCAGTGAGCTCCTTAGTTCGGGGGTTTAAAATTTATTTCATTATTCTAGTGTATGGTTTTTTTGTATTTGTTATATATATATATATATATTTCCCTTTCTTTTCCAATGTACAATCATTATTTTCTACTATTATTTTTATCTTATTATTATTACCATAGAATGTTATTATAATATTATTATTTTTGTTGTCATATATTAAATTATATTTGGCCAATTCACCTAAATGAATTTAAAATTATAATTTTATGTATTTCTATAATATAAATCAAGATGTTTCATTATATTTTATTAGTTATAATAGTAATTACTATATTTATTATTATTTTATTTTATTTTTATTTGTCATAATCACTAGAAACAATCCAGCCCTATATTTGTAAGTAAATATAGGACACACACCCCAAGGTGGTAGAAAACTTTCAACCATCCCATTATAATTTTTAAAAACCATTGGTCAAATAATAAAGCACCATACCAATTTTTTGTTCCTTAAAATGTGTTTTTAATAATTGGAATTTTATATTTATTTTATTTACATTTATAAATTTAAATATACATATTTATATATTGTAATCGTTTTTTACATTTTTCAATGTTACAAATATTTTACTATTTTATATTATTTACAATGATTAATATTATTTTAATGTATTGTATAGAATTATTTTAAAATTATTTAAAAAAATTATCATATTAAAGAATTTTATTATAATATTCATGTGTTTATTTTTGTTTTTATATTTTTGAATAAAACATAATATAATGTTTTAATGTTTATTTTAGTGATTAAATAATTTAATATATTTGACAGTTTTTATAAATGGATTTATGTATTCAAAATTCTAAATTATTTATCATCATCGTCAATCTACATCATCTCTACGAAATACCACACTCAATGTGGATCAACATCACATTGGTTTTGGAACTATATCTCCAGGCATCGACTACAATGTATATCATACAATAGTTTCAACTTCTATAGATTTATCTTGTTTATGTCAAAGAAGAAAAAATACAATAGCACAAAAACAAATTCTATCATTAAATGTGGTGTATCTTTTTTTTATTCCAAAATCATCATAAAAAATATTTCATCTACACCTACCTTCATGCAAGCTGACTTCACCATCTGCATACTATCTGCTACTCTAACTCGCTGATAAACTTATTTTTGGTTGTCATATATGATGTTTCTATGTCATTAGATAAATTATTAAGAATCCTATTTTATGATTACAGGAATGATTTTTAGGAATTTTCCATGAATGAATCAAAAAGTGTCAAAAACCAGTTATGTTATCTAATGAGATAATAATGTGTTCGTTAGGTATTTTTGAACCTTCTATGAACCATATTTAATCCTTATATTATTTAATGTCGTTATTTTCCCCAAATGAAATTTTAATGTGATTGTGTGTTAATTTCATGTCATTGTGATTTTTATTTTTAACTGAACAGAATTATTTATTCAAAGTGTTCATAATTTATTTTTTTATATAACCATGAGTTATGTTTTCTAATGTGATTGAATGATATAACATCAAACTAAAATGAATATTATCAAGTGAACACTACTAATATATAGAATATATGTCTTGGTGGGATTTTATATTAACATAACAAAAAAAATAAACCACAAATGGTTAGTTCATTACATTGTTTATTTTTTGAATTTTTTCAGTATGCTCTCATTCAGTAATATTTTCAAATTTTATTTAATTAAATATTATTAAATCTTTCTTAATTGTTTCATTGATTTGGAAATTCAATATAGATTATAATTAAAATGTTATAAACAATTGAATTTAAAATTAAATGGAAATAATTATGGACATAATAATATTCATAATATTTTTTTCATGTAGTTTTTGATAGTTTTTAATTATTGAATCAATTCTCATTTATGGAAGTGATTTTAATTATTTTATCTATTTTAAAAAATGTTATTTATTCAACAATCATATTATTATTTCTTTTAATGTGATTAATATAGAAAATATAGTGATTCAATATTATTATTGGATACACTTTACGTAATAATAAGTAATGATGTTATTATATATTTTGAAAATTGAAAACCATTAAATGATCATGATGAGTTTTGGAGAAGCCCACATAATTAAGAACGATGAAAATAGTTGTCTATGAGAAGACATATAGATATCAATGATTAAATTTAAAAAATTACTGCATTATAGGTTGAATACTTGATTATAAAAAAAATTCTTCATTCATGATCAAAAACATATAGAACTACTATTCCATTTTTTTCATCGTGAAATAAATTAAATCATTTAATTCATTATTGCTGATGTGTTCAATGATTATCATTGTACATCGTCTTCAACATACTATTATATATTCCTTATTCATTTATTATTAAATTTTTAATGCCTTTTTCATTTATTGTCTTGTAATTGTATGCAGTATTTTATACTATTCACAATCAAAATAATGAAATAATTTGTTATTATACAAATAAAAATAATGTTTCTTCGGTTATGCATTACAAAAAAAACAGTTCATATTGTTTTGTGACTCATTAATGGAGTTAGATCAGAATAGGTTATTACTCCAATAAAAATATAGGGTTTATCCTATGGGAACTATAAAAGGAAAAAACTATAAAAATGTTATCACTCCATTAAAAGTGTGTTTCCTTAGTGGGTACCAAGCATCTAAATAATTTGATAAGATTAAATAGTGGAATAAGATCATGGTGTTCAGAACCACAATAAAAATACTCTATTCATATAATGATTCATTCTACACAATATGCTTATCACTATATTTTATCTATGACTAATCAAATAATATACACAATTTTATTATTTATACTAAATGTTTTTAAAATGACTATTCATCCAATAGATACTCTATTATTTCTACCTATCCTTATACAAAAATTTATAGCTAAGATACGACATGGTTAAGGAATTTATATCTATGTTTTCTTGATACCAAGAATTGGTATCAATTTTTATGACTTTTATAAAGATATTATAACCAAGTTATTCTCTTTTTGAATACCAAAAATCACTACTTGATCTATTTCCATTTGGATATAGTTTCTATTATTTTCTTTTTAAGAAATATTCTAACATAAAATTCTTATTCCTAGCATTATAAAAAATTAGAAAATGTTTTTAGGATTTAAGATATTAATGTGGATGATGTTTGGATTCCACAATCCCCCAATTTTTGATGTATATAATTTAAATGATATGAATCATTGTTTGTAATACTACCTAAAGTAGTTAAGTGTTTATCAATGGATAATCTGGTAGATATCATATGAGATACCCAAACGAATACCAAGACACATGTTGGTAATGATATTGTAAATATTGTTTTAAATTATAAGGTTTTGAATATTTTGAGATGTTCTAGTATTATATGAAAGTATAGAAATGTTTCATCTTGTAAGAAAACCAAGGATATTTTTGGAATTCTATAATTTACGATAAAGCCTAAAAATATCATTTACAATTAAATGAAAAGAATACAATTATTTTTGTAAGGGAGAAGACGAATCAATCAACTTTATGTCTCACCTATTTACATGTACTAAATATTTTATGATTTACCTTAGTGAAATACTAGAAAATATTACTTGAAGTGGAAGGCTGCAGATAGGAATACAAAAAATATGTAATACAATGAATTTTGGTGATCAGATAATGTATGAACATTATAGAATATAATTTAGATGAGTTAATCTGTTTTTTTGTTATGATATTAAAGGGAGAAATACTACCATTTAGGAGACTATTGGGATTAAATGAATTTTTTATATATAATTATAATATATTATATAATTATTAAAAATTTGAGACAAAGGAAAATGATAATGATGTGTTTAAAATACAAATAAAATTGCTCTAATATATGAAAAATGGTTTCAAGGAGCAGTTTTAATGATTGAAAAAGAATATATAAAATTCAATCCTATTAAGAAAAATAATGTTTTAAATGATATGTTTTTTGAATGTAGATATACCTGTTGCATTAGTAACAACTGTCCAAAACTCAAGAATTCAATAATGTAAAAAGATAAATCGAGAAAAGATAAACAATATTTTTTTGTGGATGTTAATTTTTGAATAGTTAAAATTAAATTACATACTCATGAAGTGAAAAGGATAATGAAAGTCTTTCTATATTTCATGTATAATGTGTGTTACTTCACTGGTTATTTTCTCAATAAATAAATTAAAAAACCCTATTATATTTCACTCTATTTAATGTATTTTTTTATAATTTTACACATTCAAAAATTAAAAAATCACCATGAAGCTTTATTTATTTGATATATTAGGTACAAAACATATAAACCTAATATACAGATATAGTAATATTATCGAAATCATTCTCCAAATGATTCTCAAATTCCATTTCTATTTAATTTTTATGGGATAAACTACGAATATAATTAAGAAATTAATTAAAAATAAAGGATAGGAAGGGAATAAAGACCATAAAATGATGAATATATTATATGTTAGTCAATATTAATTCAAATAGGACAAAAAATGGGTGGGAATCAAAATATTGAACAATGAGACATGATATAACATGATAACACAAAGTCAATGTAGGAATGCGACAGCAACGTAAAACATGGAATCATAAACACAAGTCAAGGATAACCACCAATAAAAAATAACACAATGTTTTCATAAAAACCACATGTTCGCCATACATGTAATATGATGATAATGAATCATTACACACTTCATTTAAGGGATTTATATTTCCAGGCCCACCAGTCACATTCATATCATGAACATGCAAAATTGTGCCACATAGATTATTCAATGTAGGATCATATTTCATCACATTTAATCCCACAATTATGGTGTGTGATATAAATACATGTATTTAACCTATCAATTATGTATAGGTATGTCTATGTGAATATCCCTGAGTGTATATGGGTATGAGTAATCCCAAATATAAATTTCTCATAAAAAGTCAAAGGATAATTTTATTAGCATAATGATGGTTCTCAATGATTTAAGGGACAAATTAATGAGATTGAAAGGGAACCATAAAAAATTAAAATTACTGTATTATTAATATGGATATTTATTAAAAAAAATTCAAACTATAAATATATGTATTTAATCATCAAAATATAAAGAAGTTTTTCTAAAAAAAATTGGAATGAGAAGACCCCATACATTGAGATAGTGATACAAAAAACATAGTAATTTTTTCATGATAGATTGGGGAACCATAGGAAAATATAGAGTGGATTGGGATTATGATAATTATTCTCTATGGTTTTTGAGTAATGATAAATCATAGAATTGGTTGGTTTATATTATATAATAGATGGGAGTTCATTATTATTTATCAAACGTTGGTTTTGGACTCTATACACTGGTGTATTTAAAAAAATACCATAAAATTAATATTAACATGGTTTCATAATAATATATGTGATTTTATTAATTTTAGTAGGTTATGAATTGATCTCATTAAAATACCTCCCATGATTAAAATAATGTGAGTAATGTTCATAAAGAATTAATTTTGAAACCATAATATATATTATAGTTTTTAATGTATTCATAAAGGTTTTTATAAATTTTAAAAAATAAAATTAAATTCATTTTTTTGAGGTTATAAAAACTTATGATCATCGGTACCCTTTATAGTGTATATTACATGAGTTTTGTACCATTATAATTTCATAATACAAACTTTATATTTATATCGTATTGAATTTTGATCCAAAAATTTTACTATCATTGATACCTATGAAGAAATTACCATTTTATAATTGCTGAATTATGGTTTAAAAATATATAATTATTTATCCAAAAAATATATATATTCCTGAAAATTTAAGGTTTAAATAAAAAATTATTATTTATTCACAAATATTTCTATTTCATTAATAATATTCTGAACCTGATAAAAAATATTTTTGACATCATATAATTATTTTATAATATAAATATCAGATATTTAATGTAATTATAATATTTTAAAAAAATATTAATTACATAATAAATTCATAAATTCATTCAAATAGAGCGTCTTGATTGAAATTATAAATTTCCTGAAATATAATATTTTTTGTCTCATCTAATTTTTATTTACTAATTATATAATCATTAAAACAAGTAATAATAAATAATAATTATAAAAATAAAAATTATTTTTTAAAATAAATACATATTAATAATATGGGGGTCTTGATACATAGCCCTTTAATACAATAGAAAACACCCTCTGGGTATGGAGCACTATCATTAGATTTTCATCGGGCCGTTCGGTAAACATGGTTTGGGTAATGATCTTGATGGGAATGAACACTCTGATAAAATGTTTCACTCATGATTTATTTGTTGAATATCATATTTGGATTAATAAAGGGAAAATATTTGTGATACTATATACCTCAGATGGTATGATAAATGAGACTCATAGGTAAATGATCTAATAGGTTGACGCCATCACATCGTTCGTCTGTATGAATTGTAATTTATCATAACCATTAAAAAAATATTAAACATCATTAGTATAGAATAGATAACACATAAATGATTATGATGCATAAAATTCTTTCAAACCCAAAACGATATAACATACATTATTCCAAAATAACAAAATAAGTTCAAATGTTTATGTAACCAGATCAAATGATTTGGAATTTAATTTAATAACAATGGTAATTTAGTATATAAAATTTTGGGTCTTTAAAATATTCACCCATGTTAAATTCTCTAAATTTTTTTTTCATTTTATACACTAAAACATATAATTCTACATATATTTCTCCTTTTCTTTAGGATCTAATGTCGCTTATGCAAACATATGACCTCATCATTGTAAATGTAAAAGGTGATATTTATTTTTTAATAAATTTTTTTATACATTATAATTTCTTTATCGGATAATACTTAATTGAAAGATCATTCTATAATGGTAAAAACAATGCATTCAGTACATGTGATTGGTTTGAAATGTAATTTCTGGATAGGGATACAGGGTATACATCATGTACTTGAAATAGGATAGTTCATTTTGCAAATCAATAGGCCATGCTCTAATGCGATCAAGGATATAGAAGGGGATGGTGTATCTTGGAAAAATAATTATCTTCATCCCAAATTCCATTATTTATTTGGTTTCTATATGAAGAAACACTTTATCACTGACCTCAAAATTCAGGCCTGAACCACAATTTTCTACATTGGTTATGATTCTATGTTTTTCATATTTCATATGATGTAAAATGGTTTAAACCGTCTCGTTAATCACTTAGATAAGATAATGTATCAACAGATTTCACATCAAGAATTCAACCTACCATATTGTAGTCAAAAACTAGTTTCCAAATAACACCCCATAAGGATACATTTATTTTCTATAATTGAAAATTTTGTTATATGAGAACTCCATTAGGGGAACATGTTGGACACAATAACCGTGTAAATATAAAAAACATGATGTCATCGTATCCTCAAGGGTTTTGATGGTCCATTCAGACTGACCATCAATCTGAGGGTGGAAATCTATTATGATGCTCAATTCTTAATAAAAAACGTGTGGAATAATTCTCCAAAACATTAAGGTGGACCCTGAATCTTGATCAGATTCAGCAAAGTGGAACTCGAATCTATATTTTAACATTCCTTTTTAATCTCTTAAAATTTTTGAATGTTATGAATATTCATTGATGAAAATGATCATTTCTTACTTTATACAGTTATTTACAATGACACATTTGACATTATTGACTCTAAATATCCTGGGGCATCGTGAGAAAGATCAGTGGTTATGTTTTCAGTTTCTCATAATGGAATAAGAACTGGTTTCATCATACCTTTATAGCTCCGTTATTCATCCATGATTTTTGTGGGGTATTAGGTACTAAGATATATGTTCTGTAATATCTCTCATCATTTTCTCCCAAAAATAATCCATCAAATAATAATACATCTTACTGAATATTTTTAAAAAAGAAAATGATGAGATATACACATCATCTATAAGATAAAACTTCATTATTTTTATGGGACACAGATATAGGTTCTATACCTTTTAAAAACATAATAAACAAAATTAAAATCAATAATTTTGTCTACCTTCTTATTTATGACATCAACATCTTTCTATGTCTCCCTAAACCACTGAAAATGTAACGCCCCGACCCTAGTTACCCAGAGTCGGTGCATTATTACATAACATTGGCATGATCACAAGAAAGATCAAATCTCGAAAGACCGATTGGTTTAGTAGCCTTGGAAACACTAGATATATTCATAAGTTTTACATTAAATCATAAAATGAAAAACTACTACAACAACATAATGTCTCCATAATTCACACTCATATCCCCACATAATATCCCTGCAGGTCATTCATAATTTACTTCTTCACTTCCTGGGAAAAATAAAACATAGAAAAGGGGTGAGCTCAAATGCCCAGTAAGGATAACAATATAGTGGATACTTTCATAAATACGAATAAACATTTAAGGCAATGTATAACTAAAACAAAAGACTTTCAAACTTGAACTTTCAACTTTGTATGGCATAAATAAAATGAAATAATGCCATTTACTCATTCACATGGATATTCTACTAATCGAATAATCACATGCAAAATCACTAACCACTTTCATAATGATGGAATGAATAATGCTGAACTTTAATTTCTTTTTCAAGGCCTCGTCCCAAGACCTTGGGGCTAACTGTAACCGGAACCCAACCCGGAGTGCCTCTAATAACCGGACACCAACCCGGAGTGCCTCTAATAACCGGACACCAACCCGGAGTTCATCTAATAACTGGAGACCAAACAGGAGGGCTTACTTTTTCCAGTCCCTAACCTGGAGGGCTTACTTTTACCAGTCCCCAACCTGGAGGGCTTACTTTTACAAGTCCCCAACCTGGAACATACTTGTCCAACACATTCTTATGAAGTGAAGGTTGAAATATAACATAAACATTCTTATTGGAACTAGCATACGTAATGTCAATACTTTACTCATAAACCATGAACGTTATATAAATAGCACATCCACAGTCAAACATATCACAAAACTTCATTACAATATGGATGTTTTATATCATAATAAATCAACTTCAAATAATCGTAAAATTCATCAAAGGGTGTTGACATAGATGAAATCAAAACACTTTTTAGAGAAATATCTCTTTCAATTTTTGAAATCATTTAAGAGCCATATAAAATAAAACATTTTCTTTGAAAATATTCTTATAATCTTGTAAGGAAATCTTTGAAGATTTTATAATGGCGGAAAATAACCGGACCCGCCGTATAAGTAAAAAAAACATTCTTAACTTAATATTGTCTAAAAGGTTAAAAAGCACCTTGTTTGGAAAACGATGGAAAGATTCCTTTACAAAACTCTTATAAAAATTAAAACAAGGGTATAAATGACTTTAACCCATATTCTAGTAAATAGTAAAAATGTTTTGAAATACATTTTTAAGAAACATGGATGTGGATGATAATGAGATCCCAGTAGATTATAACGTATAAACAACCTCGGATAATGAAGAGATTGTGAAATGACCCTTACCAATTTGGTAACTTATGAAACATACAACCCATGAAAGAGGTATCAAACAATGAATATGTAAATAAACATAAATTAAAGTGTATTACACAAAGAATATAATTATGGGCAGTACATTCACCACACAAAAGTTGATGGTGGCAATATGGCATGAATCTCACGGGAATAAAGAGTGAGATGAAAACCCCTTACCAAGTTAATCAACTGAGTCGTATGGCCAAAAGTTAATAACCACCAAATGATTTACAGAATAACATGAATATAAAGAGAATCATGATAATATATATCAAAAGTCAGTACACAATACACCACTTTCAATAATTCAGTGGCGAACAATGGAAATCTCACGGAATTGAATGTGAGAGAAGAAAATCCCTTACCTTGAACTTTCCATTAGTCGATGGTATGTTAACCTCCTGTATAATAACTAAAACATTTATTAAATTATACAATAATCATATACATCAATATGATATCATATATGATCTTTTAACATTACTTTATTAATAATATCTTTGTATTATCGTCGTTTCGGGTGATAATCGATTCGTTCTTCTTAAATGTTTGGTTACGTAAGACATTTTTGTAATGGATAGATTATATCTTATTCATAATCAGAATGATATTAACATTATTTTTAACCCTAAAATGAGAATAATACTTGAATGGATACGATGGAGGATGTATCTCATCGTGTTCGTGGAGACGGTAGTCCGTACGTACGCACAAACGCTACTTCCATTTAATTTTTCATTTTAAAAGAATTGAATCCAAATGATACATAGGTATATTATTATTCCAGTATAATATAATATTTTATATATGTTACTTATGTTCATTAACACCATTCTTTATACGTTCCATGTGTGGTATGAACGAGTCATATCATTTTAAGGGGGCGGTAGTCCGCACTTCCTCAAATGAAATTATCGTATGTATATACAACATGAAACGAATAATGGTATGAAATAAAATGTAATTACAGAAGATTATATATAAAATATGTATCATTAATATCACACTTAATTACAGTTCCATCATAATGGCCACCATGAGAGGCGGTAATATGTATTTGAACAATCATCGTTTCGTGAGGCGTTAGTTTGCCATTCACAGAAACATTATGTTCATCATCCATTAGATTGAGGTGTGTGTATGTGTAGTTCGAATACTTCTTATAAAAACATCCTAGTATATTGAGGATACTTATTTTGTTACAAAAGAAGGTATGTAAAAAGAGTTTGGGGGTTGGAGAAGCAAAATAAATGAAAATAATTTAAAAGAAATCGTTACCTTTAATTTAGGTAACTCACTTTGGTTGGAACCAAAGGACTTATTGAAATGCTTTCCCCCTAAGGGGAAGCTTCAAGGAGGAGGAGAGGGATGTGGGGAGATTATTTGGGCAGAGTTTTGATGAGCCATGTGGCTTGAAAGGTGTGTGGAATGAGTAGAAGTGGTCTCTTTTTATAAGGGAGAGGAGGGGCTCTTTAGGAAAGAGTGAAAGTATTACTTTATAATATAATTAAATTCGGTTTATAATGGTTCAAAAATAATTGAAGTCGAATATAAGATGACTGATATTCTAAATAACATCAACCAATAAGAATTGGACAGGTTTTAGATAATATTTTAATCATTATAATCTTATTTATTTAAATGATTTATTAATGAGGTAAACATTGCATCATTATTGTGTCATTAATAATTTAAATTATTTGATGTCTAAAAATTATAAATAAAATATAATTATGTAGGAAATCTTTTTATCTTTCTAATGAATATTTATAATCGAAAATCCAACATGTATAACCCTTATGTAAAAATTGTTCTTCTAAAAGATGTAATCTTATGCCATTTTTATTTTTATTTTAACTTTATTAATATAATGTGTCCCTACCACATACAAGTGGCTCCAAGGGGTCCCCAAACCCACCCAAGGATTCCCATGGTCGGGTATGTGTCCACCAATAAGGTTAGGACACGTTTTAGGGTAATTTTGTATTATTATAATATTATTTTTTAACCCTTATTTACCGGATTTACCCTTTAACCATGGTAAATAAAATTTTTACCGCAGTAATTATTCAAAATGTGTAAAAATAAAAGTTATCTATATACATAATTTGGACATCCTGATTCCAAATATTTAATCCATTTTTCCAAATTCAAAACATAGAAGTGGTAGAAATTAATTTAAAATTAATTCCCGTTGTTAAAATAAAAAGCGTGTTTTTAAGAGATAATAACTATCAAAAGATTGACACTTGTTTATGTCTGGTTTAATTGTGAAATTATGTCCAATGACAAAAATTAAATTAAATGGTAAAAATATATTCTAAATATACTTTAAAACCACTCAAATTCATAATTTATCAATATTAATTATTTTGATTAAAAAAGATGTTTTTAATTAAAATTTAGTAATTTTCACCATTCATCAAAATATAAAAGTTATTCGAAAAGTACCAAAATTTCACCCTAGGCTAATTTCGATATTCCGAATCCAAAAATGAAGTGAATTTTGAAATATAAAATATAGATGATTTAAAAATTTAGGTATTACTATCCATAACGGCTAGTTTGATCGGTTGTGGTGTGTGTTAAAACTTGAAGTTGCGTACAACACACGCTACTGTTTTATTCAAAGGAAAGCGTACCGTGTAAGCTTGGGATGTTTCATTTTAAATTTTTTTGATGTCCCCATTTAGTCAAAAAGTTTAAAATATTGTATTTAAAGAGGTTTCACTATTAAAAGTTGATAAAAGTGCAATACTGAAAATGAATCTGTTCTTGCATTATGACTAAGAAACTCATAATATGGATTCTAAAATTATAAGGATTATATAAAGTTCAAAATGTAGTTAATACTATTCATGACCTCTTTTAATGTCTTTTTTTTGTACATCATGGTGTGATTGAACTCGGTGTTGTGTGTAGTGAAAGTTATTGGATTATTTTTAAGAAATAACACACTATGAAATCTTGGGGTGTTACATTCTCCCCTCCTTCAATAAATTGCGTCCTCGCAATTTGAAAATGTTTTTCGAAAATAAAAGGTTGAAAATAGAAAATATATTTGTGGGAAAACCCACATCGGAAATTGGGTTACTAAAATTTAGTCTTAATATGATGAAAGAGAAATGAAAGGGTCACCACCAAATTATGATCTCGATTAGGAGAACATTGGTGTCAATTAGAGACATATAATTGGAGGAAAAACGTAAATATTTATAGGTAGTGATTGAGGTCATCAATCACAAAAAAGTATAAAATTTAGGTCCTTAAAATCATCAATCTATGATGATTTGAAATACCATCAGTTCAACAAAACATAGGGTATTGGGATAACACATTTTTGACGTTTCAAAATATCTTAGTTGAAATCCCACATCGAAAAATGAATTAATGAGGCCTCTATTTTAAATAAAGAGTGGAAAATATGAAGATTACCGAAAATAAAACATACTAGGGTTCCATGTAGGAAAATATGGATATGGAAGAAAAATCTAACCATCAATTATCTGATGGAGAGTGGTAGAGATCATGTCTATGAAAAGGCCAACAATCCCAAAGCCATAAATTAGTGATGATTTAAGGTACCATCTAGGACAACATTTTTGTTCTAAGTTTCTTTTCTTAATGTTGAGGAATTTATTTATGAGATTGGCTAAGATCATAAGGAGATATACTTACTTTATAATTAGAGTTTTATCCATTAATAAATTTCTACCACAAAATCATCTTTCACTCTAAAAGATAATAGAACATAAAAAATTCTATTTACACTATTCGTATAGGGTTCCAAAATAAACGAATTTATAATTCATCTTTAAGATCTTTTAATAAAAACAACATTATTTAATCTAGGACATCTCTTGGGACAGTGGTAGGTGATACACCCTTGTCTCTCTTCAGTTGCAGGTTCAAGTCTCGCAGCCTTGCCGGACGCGACGGGTTGCCGCCCGACCTCCGGGTTGTCCTTTTATGGAAATCCAAAATAATCCAAACTAGATCTATCCAAAATACTTCTGTCCAAACTCACAATCCAACATTTATAAGGAAGGTAAACATAATGTAGATCCTTTTTACCCCGTAATAGCATATGAATACCTTCATCATGTATTCTTTTAATACACTGAAACATCCTAAATTACCATATTCCTTGTTGATTACATTCATGCTCCCTTATTCCATATAAGATTCTGGATATACTTCATTAATCCAAAAATGTTTTCAACCCCAACAATGATGGAATATACAAATCATTAATCAGTTCCAAGGTAGTCAAGAATATCCAATATAATTTATCCAAATCAATCATGTATTATTCTAAAATCACTACCTCAGTATCAGAACCATATTATGGTTTATCTTTCTCTCAACCATATATTTTCCAAAAATTTAACCTGCTATTGAGTCACTTTTCTTTTTTCCACACAATCTCAAGTCCTTAATGAAATAGTACTGTAGTACAATCCTTATATACTCCATAATTATTATAACAAGTACATTGTTGATACAACACTCAATTGACATAATCAACATAAGAACTCTAATCATTCCTCTTCATCTGTGGTAGTATCATAACTTGATTATTATCCAATAGCATCATTTGCGTCATAGTCTGATGACTGGGACATAGGTTCGCGTAGTGTCCAAATTCCTTGCAAATGAAGCATTGTACATTTGAAAACATTTTATTACCCTTGCAGTCACGTACTTTGTGCCCTTTTCCTCCACACTTATAACAAACTCCCATTCCTTTCAGGCAAGTTCCAGGGTGTTTCTTTCCACAGTTACCACATATGGGAAAATTCTTCTTTTCCCTCTTCCCTTTATCCATCTTTCTCTCTTCCATCCTTTTCTTCTCTTTCTTCCCTTCAAAGCCATAGGACTCAGTAAACTCTTTACTTATCTTATCAACACATGGTATTATTTCTTCATATGATGATAATACATGGGAGACTATTTATTTTATAAATTCTAGCTTAAGACCATGAAAGATATGATCCTTCCTTCTCTTTGGATCATGTGCATTTCTGGAGTTCTCATTCCTTATACTGGGTGCCATTTCTAAACAATGAAATACACTAGATCAGTTTATGAATCAAAATACATAATCCCATACTTATAAAACACTTAACATAAATTGAACTATTTATGGATATAATCCATAATCATAAAAATGTCTCATTTGAGGATGTATATACTCATAAACCCTTCATAATGGTTTGTAAAGAAAATGAGAATTATCCTAAGCATATCCCCCGGGAGTGTCTTAACCAAGAGTGAAGCAAGGCCCGTTGTCGTGCACCAGTTCCCGTTCGAGTCTAGCTCAATGCGGTGTTTTCAGGTTTTACCCCTAGGTACATCTGTGCCAGAGCCGCCTCTACCTGCTCGTATCCAGATAGGGATGTATTGCTCGGAAAACTCACAAAATCTCTACAATACCAAAATTATAGGAAGTTATTCTATACTAATCCTCAAAGTTCATCTTAGGTCTACGTGCTCTAATCAGAGTTTATCTAAATCTAGTTTCCAAGGTTTGTACTAAACTTCCTCTGATACCAACTGTAACGCCCCGACCCTAGTTACCCAGAGTCGGTGCATTATTACATAACATTGGAATGATCACAAGAAAGATCAAATCTCGAAAGACCGATTGGTTTAGTAGCCTTGGAAACACTAGATATATTCATAAGTTTTACATTACATCATAAAATGAAAAACTACTACAACAACATAATGTCTCCATAATTCACCCTCATATCCCCACATAATATCCCTGCAGGTCATTCATAATTTACTCATTCACTTCCTTGGAAAAAGAAAACATAGAAAAGGGGTGACCTCAAATTCCCAGTAAGTATAACAATATAGTGGAAACTTTCATAAATAAGAATAAACATTTAAGGCAATGTATTACTAAAACAAAAGCCTTGCAAACATGAACATTCAACTTTGTATGGCATAAATAAAATGAAATAATGCCATTTACTCATTCACATGGATATTCTACTAATCGAATAATCACATGCAAAATCACTAACCACTTTCATAATGATGGAATGCATAATGCTGAACTTTAATTTCTTTGTCAAGGCCTCGTCCCAAGACCTTGGGGCTAACTGTAACCAGAACCCAACCCGGAGTGCCTCTAATAACCGGACACCAACCCGGAGTGACTCTAATAACCGGAGACCAAACCGGAGGGCTTACTTTTACCAGTCCCTAACCTGGAGGGCTTACTTTTACCAGTCCCCAACCTGGAGGGCTTACTTTTACCAGTCCCCAACCTGGAACATACTTGTCCAACACATTCTTATGAAGTGAAGGTTGAAATATAACATAAACATTCTTATTGGAACTAGCATACGTAATGTCAATACTTTACTCATAAACCATGAATGTTATATAAATAGCACATCCACAGTAAAACATATCACAAAACTTCATTACAATATGGAAGTTTTATATCATAATAAATCAACTTCAAATAATCGTAAAATTCATCAAAGGGTGTTGACATAGATGAAATCAAAACACTTTTTAGAGAAATATCTCTTTCTATTTTTGAATTCATTTAAGAGCCATATAAAACAAAACATTTTCTTTGAAAATATTCTTATAAGATTGTAAGGAAATCATTGATGATTTTATAATGGCGGAAAATAACCGCACCTGCCGTATAAGTAAAAAAAACATTCTTACCTTAATTTTGTCTAAAAGGTTAAAAAGAACCTTGTTTGGAAAACGATGGAAAGATTCCTTTACAAACCTCTTATAAAAATTAAAACAAGGGTATAAATGACTTTAAGCCATATTCTAGTAAATAGTAAAAATGTTTTGAAATACATTTTTAAGAAACATGGATGTGTATGATAATGAGATCCTAGTAGATTATTACGTATAAACAACCTCGGATAATGAAGAGATTGTGAAATAACCTTTACCAATTTGGTAACTTATGAAACATACAACCCATGAAAGAGGTATCATACAATGAATATGTAAATACACATAAATTATAGTGTATTACACAAATAATATAATTATGGGCAGTACATACACCACACAAAAGGTGATGGTGGCAATATGGCATGAATCTCACGGGAATAGAGAGTGAGATGAAAACCCCTTACCATGTTAATCAACTGAGTCGTATGGCCAAAAGTTAATAACCACAAAATGATTTACAGAATAACATGAATATAAAGAGAATCATGATAATATATATCAAATGGCAGTACACAACACACCACTTTCAATAATTTAGTGGCGAACAATGGAAATCTAACGGAATTGAATGTGAGATAAGAAAATCACTTACCTTGAACTTTCCCTTAGTCGATGGTATGTTAACCTCCTGTATAATAATTAAAAAATTTATTAAATTATAAAATAATAATATACATCAATATGATATCATATATGATCTTTTAACATTGCTTTATTAATAATATCTTAGTATTATCGTCGTTTCGGGTGATAATCGATTCGTTCTTCATAAGTTTTTTGTTACGTAAGACATGTTTTTAAAGAATAGATTATATCTTATTCATAATCATAATGATATTAACATTATTTTTAACCCTAAAATGAGAATAATACTTTAATGGATACGATGGAGGATGGATCTCATCGTGTTCGTGGAGACGGTAGTCCGTACGTACGCACGAACGCTACTTCCATTTAATTTTTCATTTTAAAAGAATTGAATCCAAATGATACAAAGGTATATTATTGTTCTAGTATAATATAATATTTTATATATGTTACTTATGTTCATTAACACCATTCTTTATACGTTCCATGTGTGGTATGAACGAGTCATATCATTTTAAGGGGGTGGTAGTCCGCACTTCCTCAAATGAAATTATCGTATGTATATACAACATGAAACGAGTAATGGTATGAAATAAAATGGAATTACAAAGCTTATATATAAAATATGTATCATTAATATCACACTTAATTACAGTTCCATCATAATGGCCACCATGAGAGGCGGTAAGATGTATTTGAACAATCATCGTTTCGTGAGGCGTTAGTTTGCCATTCACAGAAACATTATGTTCATCATCCATTAGATGGAAGTGTGTGTATGTGTAGTTAGAATCCTTCTTATAAAAACATCCTAGTATATTGAGGATACTTTTTTGGTTACAAAAGAAAGGAAGTAAAAAAGAGTTTGGGGGTTGGAGAAGCAAAATAAATGAAAATAATTTAAGAGAAATCGTTACCTTTAATTTAGGTAACTCACTTTGGTTGGAACCAAAGGAAATCTTGAAATGCTTTCTGCCTAAGGGGAATCTTCAAGTAGGAGGAGAGGGATGTGGGGAGCTTATTTGGGCAGAGTTTGGACGAGCCAAGTGGCTTGAGAGGTGTGAGGAATGAGTAGAATTGGTCTCTTTTTATAAGGGAGAGGAGGGGCTCTTTAGGAAAGAGTGAAAGTATTAATTTATAATATAATTAAATTCGGTTTATAATGGTCCAAAAATAATTGAGGTCGAAGATAAGATATCTCATCTCCTAAATAACATCAACCAATAAGAATTGGACAGGTTTTAGATAATATTTTAATCATTATATTCTTATTTATTTAAATGATTTATTAATGAGGTAAACATTGCATCATTATTATGTCATTAATAATTTAAATTATTTGATGTCTAAAAATTATAAATAAAATGTCATTATGTAGGAAATCTTTTTATATTTCTAATTAATATTTATAATCGAAAATCCAACATGTATAACCCTATGTAAAAATTTTTCTTCTAAAAGATGTAAGCTTATGCCATTTTTATTTTTATTTTAACTTTATTAATATAATGTGTCCCTACCACATACAAGTGGCTCCAAGGGGTACCCAAATCGACCCAAGGATGCCCTTGGTCGGGTATGTGTCCGCCAATAATGTTAGGACACGTTTTAGGGTAATTTGTTATTATTATAATATTATTTTTTAACCCATATTTACTGGATTTACCCTTTAACCATGGTAAATAAAATATTTACCGCAGTAATTATTCAAAATGTGTAAAAATAAAAGTTACCTATTTACATAATTTGGAAATCCTGATCTCAAATATGTAATCCATTTTTCCAAATTCAAAACACAGAAGTGGCAGAAATTAATTTAAAATTAATTCCCATTGTTAAAATAAAAATTGTGTTTTTAAGAGATAATAACTATCAAAAGATTGACACTTGTTTATGTCTGGTTTAATTGTGAAATTATGTCCAATGACAAACATTAAATTAAATGGTAAAAATATATTCTAAATATTCTTTAAAACAACTCAAATTCATAATTTATCAATATTAATTATTTTGATTAAAAAAGTTGTTTTTAATTAAAATTTAGTAATTTTCACTATTCATCAAAATATAAAAGTTATCCGAAAAGTACCAAAATTTCACCCTAGGCTAATTTCGATATTACAAATCCAAAAATGAAGTCCATTTTGAAATATAAAATATATATGATTTCAAAATTTAGGTATTACTATCAATAATGGCTAGTTTGATCGGTTGTGGTGTGTGTTAAAACTCGAAGTTGCGTACAACACACGCTACTGTTTTATTCAATGGAAAGCATTCCGTGTAAGCTTGGGATGTTTCATTTTAAATTTTTTTGTTGTCCCCATTTAGTCAAAAAGTTTAAAATATTGTATTTAAAAAGGTTTCACTATTAAAAGTTGATAAAAGTGCAATACTGAAAATGAATCTGTTCTTGCATTATGACTAAGAAACTCATAATATGGATTCTAAAATTATAAGGATTATATAAAGTTCAAAATGTAGTTAATACTATTCATGACCTCTTTTAATGGCTTTTTTTTGTACGTCATGGTGTGATTGAACTCGGTGTTGCGTGTAGTGAATGTTATTGAATTATTTTGAAGAAATAACACACTATGAAATCTTGGGGTGTTATAGAAAAATTGATGGTTGAGAACATATTTTATTATTGTAGGTTGAAGATCAATTTTATATTCCCATAAAATTCATTTTCAAGTATAATAACATCATATACCTTGATATCAACCTAATTTATAGGGTAGATGGATCCATTGTACATAGATTATCGACCAATTTCTTTGATTCTTTATGATATCAATGGATTTAACGATAATAAGAATTGATCAGCTATAACAACATTAATTGGTGAATATTAGTCTACTTTTTCATGAATATGTACCTGATCCATGTATAAAATTTATATATTTCAATGTTACCCACATAGATTCATTGTCAACAAATATTTAATTGGATTATCACCACGATGAATACTAGATCATGATTTGGGTAGTTCATCTCATTGGTCATTAGTTGGTGGGAAGCATATGTTATAAATTTTTCATCATTCATGAGTAATAAAACTAATTTGTATTTGGTTACATCAACATAGATCACAAATACTTCCCCACCAGTGTGTAATGTGAGAGAAAATTTAGTTTATTGCTACTTCTTCTGCTCATTACTACATTCCTCACATTCATCTTTCCAGATATACTCAACTCAATTTTGAGTTAGTTATGTTGGGTGGTAGGAAAATAATGATAAATTTAATACAAATTGATGATAGTTAAATAATAATCATAGAAAAAAATTAATTTTCATCACAATTTATTTTCTTTTACATCAATAAAGTGCCTATTTTTTTCTACATATATCCCTTTACTATTGATAATATGTCTGAGCAGTATTATTTCCTCTATCCAAAAATATTAATTTACTATACATCCAATAAATCTATTAAATCCACCATTTATTTAGTATATTATATAAATTACCATCATTTTCATACATTATATTATATTAAATGATAATATCAACTATAAATACTACCCCAATAATGTTGAGGTAATACCTAAATACTTTGTTTATCAAGTCCATACTAATTGTTGGAGCATTAGTGTGTCCAAATAGAATAATTGTGAATTCGTAGATCCTATACCATGTTCAAAAATTAGTTCAGTGGATACCCTTCTATACCATTGTATTCCACTATTATTATTTAAGGTCAAACTTATAGAAATATAGGGCTCTATGTATTTGAAAAAATAAGTCATCAATCCATTGTATAAGAAAGTTTTTCATTACCACAAAATGTGAATGTATTCAAGGATTATATTTTCCTTAGTCTTATTAATTTGATCTATATTGGCTTTATCATATTAAAATAATATCCATTTTTGAGATAATTATTCCAATGAAGATTCATTCGCCTATCATCATTTGTATTGAACAGTTGGGAAATAATTTATATATATGTTATTTTCATTCTCTAGGTTACTCATGTAAAATCTCAAAAACGAAAGTCAATTCAAACCATTAATTACAAAGAATTAAACTAAAGTGAGAACCATACGGTTCATTGGAAATTTCAAAATGTATATTTTTATAGGGTATAGTTTTATACTTGTGATTCAATAATTTTCACATATGACATTTTCACTCATATTTATACTTACATTCATCTTATTGTAGTTTGAATGGTTATACTCAAGATGTGAAAAACTAAATAATTCATCGAACTAATATAAAAGAATGTTTTTTCTATTCTTGAATAAAAAATAAACATACATTTCACCACATTATTTTTTAGATCCACCTCCATGGTTGTGATGGAATAACATCACCCATTAACTCTAGGCCGTTGATGTTTCTTTTAACAGGTTTCATTGAAAAACCATGTATTAGTGCATGGATTTTCATAGTGTACTTTATTTGTAAATATGAACACATGGAAAATGGGATACATGATGAATATATAATTACATTCATCTATCATATTGGTGGGTTTCACCCACTAGAAATCACTTGGATGGTTCACTTACTCCCAGTAACGAAATCATCTCCTCATCCCCTACATGCAATTTCTTGGGTGCTTAGTTTACACCTTTGAAAAGTGGGATGTTGAAATATGGTTTGTAACACCCCAAGCTTCAACGATACGTTTCCCTTCGAATAATGTGATAGCATGTGTTGTACGCAACCTCGAGTTCTAACACACACCACAACTAATTAAACTAGCCATTGTGAATAGTAATACCTACTTTTTGAAATCATATATATTTTATATTTCAAAATGGACTTCATTTTTGGATTCAGAATATTGAAATTAGCCTAGGGTGAAATTTTGGTACTTTTCGGATAACTTTTATATTTTGATGAATAGTGAAAATTACTAAATTTTAATTAAAAACAACTTTTATAATCAAAATAATTAATATTGATAAATTATGAATTTGAGTGGTTTTAAAGTATATTTAGAATATATTTTTACCATTTAATTTAATGTTTTTCATTGGACATAATTTCACAATTAAACCAGACATAAACAAGTGTCAATCTTTTGATAGTTATTATCTCTTAAAAACACGCTATTTTATTTTAACAACGGGAATTAATTTTAAATTAATTTCTGCCACTTCTATATTTTAAATTTGGAAAAATGGATTACATATTTGGAATCAGGATGTCCAAATTATGTAAATAGGTAACTTTTATTTTTACACATTTTGAATAATTACTGCGGTAAATATTTTATTTACCATGGTTAGAGGGTAAATCCTGTAAATAAGGGTTAAAAAATAATATTATAATAATACAAAATTACCCTAAAACGTGTCCTAACCTTATTGGTGGAAAAATACCCGACCATGGGCATCCTTGGGTCGATTTGGGGACCCCTTGGAGCCACTTGTATGTGGTAGGGACACATTATATTAATAAAGTAAAAATGAAAATAAAAATGGCATAAGCTTACATCTTTTAGAAGAACAATTTTTACATTGGGTTATACATGTTGGATTTTCGATTATAAATATTCATTAGAAAGCTAAAACGATTTCCTACATAATGATATTTTATTTATAATTTTTAGACATCAAATAATTTAAATTATTAATGACACAATAATGATGCAATGTTTACCTCATTAATAAATCATTTAAATAAATAAGATTATAATGATTAAAATATTATCTAAAACCTGTCCAATTCTTATTGGTTGATGTTATTTAGAATATGCGGCATCTAATCATCGACCTAAATGATTTTTGGACCATTATAAACCGAATATAATTATATTATAAAGTAATACTTTCACTCTTTCCTAAAGAGCCCCTCCTCTCCCTTATAAAAGGAGACCACTTCTACTCATTTTTCACACCTCTCAAGCCACTTTGCTCGTCCAAACCCTGCCCAAATAAGCTCCCCACATCCCTCTCCTCCTCCTTGAAGCTTTCCCTTAGGCAGAAAGCATTTCAATAAGTCCTTTGGTTCCAACCAAAGTGAGTTACCTAAATTAAAGGTAACGATTTCTCTTAAATTATTTTCATTTATTTTGCTTCTCCAACCCCCAAAATATTTTTATTTCCTTTCTTTTGTAACAACAAAAGTATCCTCAATATACTAGGATGTTTTTATAAGAAGGATTCGAACTACACATACACACACCTCCATCTAATGGATGATGAACATAATGATTCTGTGAATGGCAAACTAACGCCTCACGAAACGATGATTGTTCAAATAAATATTACCGCCTCTCATGGTGGCCATTATGATGGCACTATAATTAAGTGTGATATTAATGAAACATATTTTATATATAAGATTCTGTAATTCCATTTTATTTCATACCATTATTCGTTTCATTTTGTATATACATACGATAATTTCATTTGAGGAAGTGCGGACTACCGCCCCCTTAAAATGATATGACTCGTTCATACCACACATGGAACGTATAAAGAATGGTGTTAATGAACATAAGTAACATATATAAAATATTATATTATACTGGAATAATAATATACCTATGTATGAATTGGATTCAATTCTTTTAAAATGAAAAATTAAATGGAAGTAGTGTTCGTGCGTACGTACGGACTACAGTCTCCACGAATGCGATGAAATTCATTCTCCATCGTAACCATTAAAGTATAATTATCATTTTATGATTTAAAAATGTTTTTTAAGGACTTGATATCATTCTGGATATGAATAATATACAACCTATCCTTTACAAAAATGTCTTACGTAACAAAACATATGAATGAAAACAAGTAAGTTAACACCCGAAACAACGATAATACTAAGATATTATTATCAAATCAATATTAAAAGATCATATATGATATCATATTAATGTATATGATTCTTGTATAATTTAATAACAATTATTTCACCATTATACAGGAGGTTAACCTACCCCAACAAAGGAAAAGTAAAAGGCAAGGGTTTATTTCGCAATCTCTTCATTATCCGAGGTTGTTTATACATAATTATCTACTGGGACCTCGTTATCATCCACGTCCATGTTTCTTCAAAATGTATTTCAAAACATGTTTAATATTTAAAAGAATATGGGTTAAAGTCATTTATACCCTTGTTTTACTTTTTATAAGAGGTTTATAAGGGAATCTTTCCGTCGTTTTCCAAACAAGGTGCTTTTTAACCTTTTCGACAGAATTAAGATAAGAATGTTTTTTTAACTTATACAGTGGGTGCGGTTATTTTCCACCGTTATAAAATCGTCAAAGCTTCCCTTACAAGCTTATAAGAATATTTTCAAGAAAATGTTTTATTTTATATGGCTCTTAAATTATTTCAAAAATAGAAAGAGATATTTCACTAAAATGTGTTTTGATTTCATCTATGTCAACATCCTTTGACGGTTTTTACCCTTATTTGAAGTTGATTTATTATGATACAAAACTTCTTATATTGTATTGAAGGTTTTGTGATATGTTTGACTGTGGATGTTCTATTTTTATACCATTCATAGTTTATGGTGAAATTATTGACATTTCGTATGCTCGTTTTAATACGAATGTTTATGTTATGTTTAAACCTTTTCATATGGGAATGCATTGGACTTAATATGTGACGGGTGGAGCCCGCTATAGCTCCTCGATGCATCGGTATGTCTAATGAGACAAACTAGTGTCTTGGCACAAGGCCTTGGCAAAATCTTATTTGTAGTCTTGGCACGAGGCCTTGGCTATGTGGTTATGATAGTCTGGCATTATGCATTCCAACATTATAAAAGTGGTTATTGATATTGCATGTGATTATTCGATTAGTAGAATATCCATGTGAACAAGTAAATGGCATTATTTCATTTTACTTTTGCCATACTATGTTGAAGTTCAAGTTTAAAAGGCTTTTGTTTTAGTAATTCATTTCCTTAAATGTTTATGCTTATTTTTGAATGTTCCGCTATATTGTTATCCTTACTGGGCATTTGAGATCACCCCTTTTCTATGTTTTATTTTCCGAGGATGTGAAGAAGTAAATTATGAATGACTTGCAGGGATATTATGAGGGGTTAATAGTGTGGACTATGGAGACAATATGTTGTTGTAGTAGTTTTTTTATGATGTAATTTAAAACTTATGAATATATCTAGTGCTTCCAAGGCTACTAAACCAATCGGTATTTCGAGATTTGATCTTTCTTGTGATCATGCCAATGTTATGTAATAAGGCACCGACTCTGGGTAACTGGGGTCGGGGCGTTACAGTTGGTATCAAATGGAGGTTTAGTACAAACCTTGGAAGCTAGATTTAGATAAACTCTGATTAGAGCATGTAGACCTAAGATGAACTTTGAGGATTAGTATAGAAGAACTTCATAGAATTTTGGTATTGTAGAGATTTTGTGAGTTTTCCGAGCAATACATCCCTGTCTGGATACGAGTAGGTAGAGGCGGCTCTGGGACAGATGTACCTAGGGGTAAAACCCGAAAACACCGCTTTGAGCTAGACTCGAACGGGAACTGGTGCACGACAATGGGCCTTGCTGCACTCTTGGTTACGACACTCCCGGGGGATATGCTTAGGATAACTCTCATTTTCTTTACAAATCATTATGAAGGGTTCATGAGCATATACTTACTCAAAGAAAACATTTTTATGATTATGGATTATATCCATAAATAGCTCTATTTATTTTAAGTGTTTTATAAGTATGGGATTATGTATTTTGATTCATAAACTGATCTAGTTTATGCCATTGTTCAGAAATGGCGCCTAGTGGAAGAAATGGACACTTTATCAATGAACGCACTCCATGTAGGGATTTCCCTCCTGCTCAAGATAATTATAGTGGGGCTGGTGACGCAACTGGTGCCAATCAGCTAATCACCATACTGGGACAACTTACTCAGGTTATGAATAATAACCTTACCCGTATGGAGCACCCTGATCCATAGCGTGGAGGATCAATGTTAGACCGATTCATGAGGAAACAACCACCAACGTTCAATGGGAGTACAAATCCCTTAGTATCTGAGCAATGGATAAATTCCCTAGAGAAAATATTTCAGGCTTTGGGGAGCAGTGAAAGGGAAAAAGTTATCATGGCAGTTTACCACCTCACTGGAGATGCTGATCAATGGTGGTAATTGATTCAAAACATGAAGGAAGATGATGAAGTATCAAATATGGAATGGAGGGAGTTCAAAGATCTGTTTTTAGAAAAATACTTTCCTCGCGACCATCGAGCAGATATGGAAAGGCAATTTCTAAGTCTGAGACAAAAGGAGGATGAGAATTTCACAAAGTTTGAGGATAACATTACAAGGTTAGCAAGGTATGCTGGTGATTATATACGCAACCCAAGAAGTAAGATTGATCGTTTCATTGATGGGTTAAAACCATTTCTCCGTCGAGCATTAGTCTCACAATCCTTTTCATCGTACGAAGACATTGACTCATGTGCTATCAAGACCGAAAAGGAATTCTCTAAGTCTTATGACTTTAAAGTAAAGCAAGAGAAGAAGAGACCTGCTGATCAATCTGGGAATGGAAATAAGGGGAAGAAGGGAAAGGTTGAATATCCATCTTGTGATAAATGCGGGAAGAAACATCCTGGTACTTTCTTGAAGGGAATGGGAGTCTGTTACAAGTGTGGTGAAAAAGGCCACCAAGCTCGTGATTGCAAGGGGAAGAAGGAAGCTACCAACGTTCAGTGCTACAATTGTAGGGAGATGGGGCATTATGCAAATGCATGTCCTAAGCGTCATGAGAACTTACCTCAGAAAAGGCCAAAGGATCAAGGCCAGGCTTATGCTATCACTACTGCTGAGGTAGAAGCTCCGAAAGATGTGGTGGCAGGTAATTTAATGGTTTCCTCAAGTTTAGCAAATGCATTATTTGATTCTGGATCATCGCATTGTTTCATATATTCCCAATTTGCTAAGAAAATTAGATATTTCCAATTTGATTTAATAAGGGAGTTGTCAGTTAAAACTCCTAAGGGATGTATCATTGCAACCAAGTTTTGTGAATCAGTCCCCATTAGAGCTCAAAAATGTTCGTTATCTGCTGATCTCATCATCATACCTATGATTGAGTTTGATATAATCCTCGGTATGGATTGTCTTTCGGACTATGATGCGAAGATTTATTGTAAGAAGAAAGAGGTTACAATTCTTGACGATAATGATAAGGAACACCTTATCTTTAGAGCAGAATCATCACCACCTAATTCTTATTTAGATCCACCCCCAATAGCTCAACTTAATTCAATTATTGGGGAGAAAGAGAATGAAATAACTATCGATGAGGAAAGGAATGTTCAAATAGAGGATGTACCTGTTGTGAAAGAATTTGTAGATGTATTTCCGAAAGATTTACCTGGGCATCCTCCAGAACGAGAAGTTGAGTTTTCCATTGATTTGATTCCAGGATCAAGGCCTATATCGAAGACCCCTTATAGAATGGCCACTGTAGAATTAGTAGAACTAAAGAAATAACTAGAGGAATTGAGTAATAAGGGATTTATTCTCCCTAGTGTTTCTCCATGGGGAGCCCCTGTTCTTTTTGTTAAAAAGAAAGACGGATCTATGAGGTTATGTATCGACTAAAGGGAGATCAATGCAATAATGATAAATAACAAGTATCCCCTACCTCGTATTGATGATTTATTTGACCAACTGCATGGAGCTCAATACTTTTCAAAGATTGACCTTCGATCTGGATACCATCAGTTGTGTGTGAAGAAGGAAGACATTCCGAAAACAGCATTCCGAACCAGGTACGGGCATTACAAGTTTACTGTAATGCCATTTGGATTGACTAATGCACCATCTGTATTCATGGATCTGATGAATAGAGTATTCAAGGAGTATCTCGATGAATTTGTGGTGGTATTTATTGATGATATCTTGGTATACTCCAAAACCTACGAAGATCATGAAAATCACTTGCACATTATCTTGAAGACTCTGAGGAGGCATGAATTATATGGGAAGTTTAGCAATTGTGAATTCTGGCTTCAGGAGATTTCTTTTATTGGCCATATTGTCTCTAAAGATGGATTCTCTGTTGATCCTTCTAAGACCAAGGCAATCCAAGAAAGGCCAGAACCTACGAGTATAACTGAGGTACAAAGTTTTATTGGTTTGGCAGGTTATTATCGACGTTTCGTCCAGAATTTTGCCCGATTGGCTAACCCATTAACGAAGCTCACACGTAAAGGGGTTAAATTTGATTGGACAAAAGAGTGTGAAGAATGTTTCGATGAACTGAACAGAAGATTAGTCAATTCTCCTATATTGACTCTACCATCAGGGAATGATGGGTTCGTTATTTATAGTGATGCATAAAAGAAAGGACTTTGTTGTGTTCTTATGCAGAATGATAGAGTTATTGCCTATGCATCACGACATTTGAAAATTCATGATCAAAACTATCCTACTCATGATCTTGAGTTAGCAGTTGTGATCTTTGCTTTGAAGATATGGAGACACTACCTCTATGGTGAAAAATGTGAGATTTATACTGATCACAAGAGTTTGAAGTATATTTTCTCACAAAAAGAACTCAACATGAGGAAAAGGATATGGCTTGAATTACTCAAGGATTATGATTGCATGATACACTACCACCCAGGGAAATCAAACAAGGTGGCAGATGCTTTGAGCAGAAAAGACCATGGAGTTTTGAACATGATGAGAATTGAAAGGGATCCAATTTTCATGGATCTAGTGAAGATGGACATGGGAATAACCAGGGAAGGTGAAACATCAATGCTTTTTCAAATGGTTGCCAAACCATCTTTACTAGAAAGGATTAAGAGTTCTCAGACTGATGATGAAGAATTTCAGAAGAAGATTAAAGCTGTGAATGATGGGATATTGAGGGACTTTGTGTATGAAGATGGAATTTTGAAATTCGGGAAGAGACTTTGTGTTCCTGATTTACCTGATCTAAAAAGGGAATTGTTGGATGATGCTCATAGTTCCAATTTCTCTATACACCCTGGGAGCACCAAAATGTATAGAGATTTGATGGAACATTTTTGGTGGGACAACATGAAGAGGGAGATTGCTGATTTTGTGTCAAGATATATGGTTTGTCAACAAGTGAAAGCTGGAAGGCAACAGTCTGGAGGAGTCATGCAACCTCTTCCCATACCAGAGTGGAAATGGGACAATATTACGATGGACTTTGTCATGGGGCTACCAAAGACTCCTAGAAGGAATGATGCAATATGGGTTATTGTTGATCGTCTTACCAAGTCAGCACATTTTCTTGCTATAAGAGAAGATATACCCCTAGAACGTCTAGGAAGACTATATATTAATGAAGTTGTGAGACTTCATGGAGTACCCTTATCGATTGTTTCTGATCGTGATCCCCGTTTTACTTCAAGATTTTGGAAAAGTCTTCAGAAATCCCTGGATACTGAACTATATTTGAGCACTTCTTACCACCCTCAGACAGATGGACAATCAGAACGGACTATTCAGACCTTAGAAGACATGTTGAGATCTTGCTCACTTGATTATCAGGGTATGTGGGATCAATATTTACCACTGGTAGAATTTTCCTATAACAATAGCTTCCATTCGAGTATTCAGATGGCACCATATGAAGCGTTATACGGAAAGAGATGTCGTACACCAACCTGTTGGGATGACGTTGGTGAAAGAAAACTTGTAGGCCCAGAACTGGTGGAGGAAACGGTGGAAAAGGTGAAAGTAACCCAAAATCACATCAAAGCAGCTCAAAGTAGGCAGAAGAGCTATGCCGATAATCGAAGGAAGGATATGGAATTTCAAGTCAGTGATCATGTTTTCCTGAAGGTATGTCCATGGAAGGGAGTCATACGTTTTGGTAAGAAAGGTAAATTGAGTCCCAGGTACATAAGACCTTTCGAAATTCTAGAACGAATTGGTGCTGTAGCTTACCGATTGGCAATGCCGCCAAGTCTCTCCAAAGTTCACGATGTGTTCCACGTATCTCTGTTGAGGAAATACATGCCTGACCCAACGAATGTACTCACCTATGAAGACTTAGAACTGGAACTCGATCTGTCTTATTGTGAAGAGCCCGTCATGATTCTTGATACGAGAGAACAAGTGCTGAGAAACCGGACGACGCGTCTGGTAAACGTTTTGTGGAGAAATCATAAGATGGAAGAGGCAACGTGGGAACCCGAGGAACTTATGATGAAGAAACACCCAAGTCTTTTTATGCATTAATACCCTAGAAATTGTGAGGATGCAATTATTTGAAGGAGGGGAGAATGTAACACCCCAAGCTTCCACGGTACGTTTCCCTTCGAATAATGCGATAGCGTGTGTTGTACGCAACCTCCAGTTCTAACAGACACCACAACTAATTAAACAAGCCGTTGTGAATAGTAATACCTACTTTTTGAAATCATATATATTTTATATTTCAAAATGGACTTCATTTTTGGATTCGGAATATTGAAATTAGCCTAGGGTGAAATTTTGGTACTTTTCGGATAACTTTTATATTTTGATGAATAGTGAAAATTACTAAATTTTAATTAAAAACAACTTTTTTAATCAAAATAATTAATATTGATAAATTATGAATTTTAGTGGTTTTAAAGTATATTTAGAATATATTTTTACCATGTAATTTAATGTTTGTCATTGGACATAATTTCACAATTAAACCAGACATAAACAAGTGTCAATCTTTTGATAGTTATTATCTCTTAAAAACGCTTTTTTATTTTAACAACGGGAATTAATTATAAATTAATTTCTGCCACTTCTGTGTTTTGAATTTGGAAAAATGGATTACATATTTGGAATCAGGATGTCCAAATTATGTAAATAGGTAACTTTTATTTTTACACATTTTGAATAATTTCTGCGGTAAATATTTTATTTACCATGGTTAAAGGGTAAATCCGGTAAATAAGGGTTAACAAATAATATTATAATAATACAAAATTACCCTAAAACGTGTCCTAACCTTATTGGTGGACACATACCCGACCATGGGCATCCTTGGGTCGATTTGGGGACCCATTGGAGCCACTTGTATGTGGTAGGGACACATTATATTAATAAAGTTAAAATAAAAATAAAAATGGCATAAGCTTACATCTTTTAGAAGAACAATTTTTACATAGGGTTATAGATCTTGGATTTTCGATTATAAATATTCATTAGAAAGATAAAAAGATTTCCTACATAATGATATTTTATTTATAATTTGTAGACATCAAATAATTTAAATTATTAATGACACAATAATGATGCAATGTTTACCTCATTAATAAATCATTTAAATAAATAAGATTATAATGATTAAAATATTATCTAAAACCTGTCATATTTTTATTGGTTGATGTTATTTAGAATATGAGTCATCTTATCTTCGACCTCAATGATTTTTGGACCATTATTAACCGAATATTATTATATTATAAAGTAATACTTTCACTCTTTCCTAAAGAGCCCCTCCTCGCCCTTATAAAAGGAGACCACTTCTACTCATTCCTCACACCTCTCAAGACACTTGGCTCGTCCAAACCCTGCCCAAATAAGCTCCCCACATCCCTCTCCTCCTCCTTGAAGCTTCCCCTTAGGCAGAAAGCATTTCAATAAGTCCTTTGGTTCCAACTAAAGTGAGTTGCCTAAATTAAAGGTAACAATTTCTCTTAAATTATTTTCATTTATTTTGCTTCTCCAACCCCCAAAATCTTTTTATTTCCTTTCTTTTGTAACAAAAAAAGTATCATCAATATAATAGGATGTTTTTATTAGAAGGATTCTAACTACACATACAAACACCTCCATCTAATGGATGATGAACATAATGTTTCTGTGAATGGAAAACTAACGTCTCACGAAATGATGATTGTTCAAATACATCATACCGCCTCTCATGGTGGCCATTATGATGGAACTATAATTAAGTGTGATATTAATGATACATATTTTATATATAAGCTTCTGTAATTCCATTTTATTTCATACCATTATTCGTTTCATGTTGTATATACATACGATAATTTCATTTGAGGAAGTGCGGACTCCCGCCCCCTTAAAATGATATGACTCGTTCATACCACACATGGAACGTATAAAGAATGGTTTTAATGAACATAAGTAACATATATAATATATTATATTATACTGGAATAATAATATACCCATGTATCATTTGGATTCAATTCTTTTAAAATGAAAAATTAAATGGAAGTAGCGTTCGTGCATACGTACGGACTACCGTCTCCACGAATGCAATGAAATTCATTCTCCATCGTAACCATTAAAGTATAATTATCATTTGATGATTTAAAAATGATGTTTATGGACTTGATATCATTCTGGATATGAATAATATACAACCTATACTTTACAAAAATGTCTTACGTAACAAAACATATGAAATAAAACAAGTAAGATAACACCCGAAACAACGATAATACTAAGATATTATTATCAAATCAATATTAAAAGATCATATATGATATCATATTAATGTATATTATTCTTGTATAATTTAATAACAATTATTTCACCATTATACAAGAGGTTAACCTACCCCAACAAAGGAAAAGTATAAGGTAAGGGTTTATTTCGCAATCTCTTCATTATCCGAGGTTGTTTATACATAATTATCTACTGGGACCTCATTATCATCCACGTCCATGTTTCTTCAAAATGTATTTCAAAACATGTTTAATATTTAAAAGAATATGGGTTAAAGTCATTTATACCATTGTTTGACTTTTTATAAGAGGTTTATAAGGGAATATTTCCGTCGTTTTCCAAACAAGGTGCTTTTTAACCTTTTCGACAGAATTAAGATAAGAATGTTTTTTTTAACTTATACGGCGAGTGCGGTTATTTTCCACCGTTATAAAATCGTCAAAGCTTCCCTTAAAAGCTTATAATAATATTTTCAAGAAAATGTTTTATTTTATATGGATCTTAAATGATTTCAAAAATAGAAAGAGATATTTCTCTAAAAAGTGTTTTGATTTCATCTATGTCAACATCCTTTGACGGATTTTACGCTTATTTGAAGTTGATTTATTATGATACAAAACTTCTATATTGTATTGAAGGTTTTGTGATATTTTTGAATGTGGATGTGCTATTTTTATACCATTCATAGTTTATGGTGAAATTATTGACATTTCGTATGCTAGTTTTAATACGAATGTTTATGTTATGTTTAAACCTTTTCATATGGGAATGCATTGGACTTAATACGTGACGGGTGGAGCCCGCTATAGCTCCTCGATGCATCGGTATGTCTCATGAGTCAAACTAGTGTCTTGGCACAAGGCCGTGGCAAAATCTTATTTGTAGTCTTGGCACGAGGCCTTGGCTATGTGGTTATGATAGTCTGGCATTATGCATTCCAACATTATGAAAGTGGTTATTGATATTGCATGTGATTATTCGATTAGTAGAATATCCATGTGAACAAGTAAATGGCATTATTTCATTTTAATTTTGCCATACTATGTTGAAGTTCAAGTTTACAAGGATTTTGTTTTAGTAATTCATTGCCTTAAATGTTTATGCTTATTTTTGAATGTTCCGCTATATTGTTATCCTTACTGGGCATTTGAGCTCACCCCTTTTCTATGTTTTATTTTCCCAGGATGTGAAGAAGTAAATTATGAATGACTTGCAGGGATATTATGAGGGGTTAATAGTGTGGACTATGGAGACATTATGTTGTTGTAGTAGTTTTTTTTATGATGTAATGTAAAACTTATGAATATATCTAGTGTTTCCAAGGCTACTAAACCAATCGGTCTTTCGAGATTTGATCTTTCTTGTGATCATGTCAATGTTATGTAATAATGCACCGACTTTGGGTAACTGGGGTCGGGGCGTTACATGGTTACACCATTATATATACCTATCAAACCCAATGAAGTAATCTCAAATATATTCTTCTTATCTTTATGATACCCTTTGTTCCCTAGTAATCATTTTTAATTTGATGACACATTGAATAATTTCTTCATAGCTATCAATGTCACAAATTTTTATGATTTCCATTAAACTCAAATTTAGCCAACCAAAAGAGTGGGCATAATTACATGTAGGTGAAATGATAAATCATATGGTGTATGATAAATGTCTTGTAAAATATTTCTTATACCAATTTTTTGTTTTTTCATCCATTTTCATATGGTTAGGATATCAATTTCTAATTTAATTCAGAATGAGAAATCAATAGATTTTTTAGAAAAAAATTTTCTAATTCCTTCCACCATACAACTTTAATATCTTCACTGTGATTTGCCTTTTTTTACCAATATCCACCATTACTCAACATCTTGTTCTACCAAATAAACATCCATCATGACCTTCTTTGACTCCAATCATTAAAGGATAACACATATTTTTTAAATGGACTCAACCATTGTTCCACAGTTATGGGATAATAATATATGAACATCACAGGCCTCTATCACATAAATATCCAACATGAAACTATCTATTTATTTTTAATATATTATTTTCCTAATTATTTATTTTTCCTGTAAAAACATGAATCAATTTAGAATGAATATTATATAGGATTTTGATTCATTCCCCCATCGTGTTGGGCATCTCATTTGGACTGTCATCACATTTCCCCCAACATATGTTGTTGACTTGATTCAGCCAATTTTCAGAAATTAGATCGTATAAAATTAAAATTACTGAAGTTTATTTTTAAAATATTGAAAAAATAAATGAGAAACCTTCAACATTTAATGGATAAATCATAAATGACATACATTTCTATATATATTGATTTATAGGGTTAAAATATTAAAAGGGACTGTTTTTAAGAAAAAATATTTAAATGAATATAATGGATTTAAGAAATTCTAAAATTTATTTTTATGATTTTTATTAACTAAAAATATAATTAATATATTCCATGTAATGTTAAAAATAATTTTTATATGTTTTCTAGATATAATATAAGAACAAATTCAATTTAAAGATACACTAAACATTTTTCTAAAAATGTAGTATTACCACATATCTATGGTGATCAAATTATAAATATAGATTTCAAATAATTATAAGTTCAATTATACATAATAAACATATTCATCAGAATATTGACTTAAAATTTTAATTTAGATAAATTTTTCTTATTTTTCTAATAACTTTTATATTTTAATGAATAGTGGAAATACTACATTTTAATTCAAAATAGTTTTTCATCTAATTTATTTATATAGATATATTATCTTTTTAATTAATTATATAGTTTGATTTATCTTTAGTTTTATAATTTAGTCCTATTTAGTTCATTTTAATCACTTTCTTGTTGAAATTTGACATATAAAAATTTCAAACATTTGAAAGTTTCACATTAAAACCCAGTTTTTAGTTTTGATAGTATAAATAATTTTAAATAATATATTCCCAATTAGGTGATTTTAATTTCATTAAATGGATTCAATATTATTATTATTATTTCACAAATCAGTTTTTACAATCAATTTTTTTAGTTATAAAAAGCATACCATGGTACGAAATATATTTATCATATTAAAAGTGCAATTTTGACAATGGTAAATGTTAAAAGATGAAATCATAAAATACCTAAATTCTAGAACATTTAATTATTTATTTGGTTTTTATAGAACCTATAAATCCTATTGAATTTTAATAAAAATGAAATTTCGTGTAAATTAATGGAACCTCTATATAAATTCCTTTTAATTTAAAATAATCAATAAATTAATCACTTAATCCCACCTCTCCTCATGTATAAATGCCACCTCCCAACCACCCTATTTCGACCCAAAAAGATTTATAGCTCATAAAATATCCTCCCAAACCTCTCCTCCTCATTTTCCCCACGTCCATGTGCTTCTTGTCTCTTCAAATGAGCAAATCAAATGACCTCAATGGTCTTTCAAGGAGGGGATATTCAAGACATGATTTTCTCAAAGTACCTCCCTTAATTTACTTCATTTCCTACAATCTCCCCATCAAATTCATCCATAAATTAATGATAAATTCCTAATAATGTATCTACTATTTGTTTATGATTATAAACTAAAATCTCATATCCATTTCATTTCTCACCTCCTCTTATTCAAATAAAACAAACTGTTGTCCATGTTATGTGGTTAATCACCTCCAGGAATAATGTTTTTGTTATTCTTTCATTATAATCTTCATATCTAGTATTAAAAAATTATTGAAGTCAGATAATTTTTTAATATGTATATACTAACCTATTTAATAATCTGGATGTGTTATAATAAAGAGACCTTCACACTTTCTATATTGATGTTTGACGATAATTTCAGTTGAGGAAGTTTTTACTACCACCCCCTCAAAGAAATGTTACTTTTTAACACTATACCTGGAATTTATAAAATATTATTTCCTAAAAATATATGACATTTATGAAATTTATATATTAATATAAATATAATTTAATTATTATTACTTTAATATTGGAAATAAATAACAGTAGCATTCATACGTACGTAGGACATACTGTCTCAAAGAATAGTGCATTTCATTTTTTATTTCAAATGATTATAGATTATTATAAACAAATATATACTTTATATATATGATATTGAAATAATTTATACAATTTTTAGGATAATAGACTTTTTGCCTCAAGGACAATTTTCAAACATAACATGTTCATTTTTGACTCATGTAACGAACATCGACAAAACGTCTGATATGAACACAAATAAATAAATTATTTCTATAACAAGGTAATAAGTAATATAAAATAAATAATAAAGATGATAAAAGTTCAAAATAAATTATAAATTAACTTAGGTTTATTATTCTAAAATATTAATAATTTATGAGACATGCCAGACTCGAGGTAAGGGAACATCTGTATCCAATTCCCATTCTTTGGGTCAATGTTCTTCTTGTTGATTATGATTTCCTATGATTATGTGAGAAATAACATTATCTATCATATATTGTTTTTATAAATTATTGTTTTTATAATTAATACACTGAGTTGACATATTTTATAAACAAAAGAATCTTTGTAATAGTAATCATAACTCAATCCCCATTCATTGAGTTAAATATCCAGGTCATTGGTTTTGATTTTCCATGAAAATGTCGGAATGACCTATGATTGTTTTACATTGAATATCCACTTATATTGGGTGTATTTATATTTTTCATATGTAACAATGTCAATGATTTATCCATGTTCTAATGATACGATATTTACAATGGACCACGTCTTGATCACCTTTCACTAACACATTTCATAACGTTACTCTCCTTTATTATCCTATATAGTGTATAAATTTTTTTTTGAAACATTATGTCATGAAGTAATATATTATCATGATATTTAATTTATTTTAATGCCAAAATTATTTTAATTCAACTATTTCTCAAGTGTCAAGGTACTACTTAACTAAAACATCTTTTTAAATTTTTGAAAGATTTATTCTTATAAAACCATCGATATCATGTCCATGATTTGAAAATAGTATTTAAGAATTAATTTATATCGAAATAAAATTTTAAAAATGTTAATTTATTTGAATAGGTTAAATGTGCTATGGAAAAATGTGATTCAATAGTCTTTTTATTAAATGTTTTCAGTTGTTATGGAAATGGGTTAAATATTTCAATATCATGAAATGATTTCTTCTCATTGAAAATAGTAATTTTAAGAATTTAATTTTTATAATTGAAATTTATTATGTGTTATGATTATATGATTGTACTTGGACACTTGATAGGTGGTTACATGATAAACCAAATGAAGCGTGGTTCTGTAATAAACCAATGATGGGTTGTCACTTTATAACCTCCAATGCATTGGGTATGGAAGTCAGTCATATGGCTATTGCATTTGTAACAATGATATATATAGAAGTCAACCATATAGATCATCAATTTTTTATTATTATGTCCCATGATCAAATTTATATGTTTTTGTGATTTTTTTGTGTTTTAGGATAGTCTTTTTATTACAAAAGGTAACCAATGAGATTATATTTGATGAAGAATATTAAAAAGTGAAATTATTACTTTATGATAATGTATTCATAGATTTAATTTTTTATAAAGTCTAATAGTTTTCATTCTATATGAACCCCATATTGAGCTTTTTAAGCTCATCTTGTAACAGCCCGAGATTTTATGAAAAATATTATTTTTAATTTTATTAATGCCTTCTGTTGTACGCTACACCAAAATGTTCTTGCACAACACACATCCTTGACTTGCCTTGGACACAATCGCGACCTTCCTCGATAGCGTGTGTAGTACGCAATACCGAGTTTCACTAAACAATGATATGCTATTAAAATATTATTATAACTAGCTGTTATGAATAGTAATAACCACGTTTTAAAATTTTAGAAATTTTAGCTCTCAAAATGGACTTCATTTTTTGATTCGTAGTATTGAATTTATCCTAAGGTGAAATTTTGGTACTTTTCGGATAACTTTCATTTTCTGATGAATAGTGAAAATTACTAAATTTTAGTTAAAACAACTTTTTCAATCGAAATAATTAATAGTGATAAATTATTAATTTAAGTGGTTTTAAAGTATATTTATAATATATTTTTACAATTCAATACAATGTTTGTCATTGGATGTAATTTCACATTTACACCAGACATAAACAAGTGTTAATATTTTGATAGTTATTATCTCTTAAAAACACGCTCTTTGTTGTGACAGCGGAAATTAATTATAAAAATAATTAATGCAACTTATATGTTGGGAATTTTGTAAAATATAATTCATTTTTGAATTCGGAATATCAATTATAGCTTAGGGTGAAATTTGGGCATTTTTCTGAAAAACCTCAATTTTTGATGAATGGTGAAACTACTAAGTGGAAGTTAAAAAAATTATTTTTTTCATAAATCTTAATTTTACCGCTTCTGTGAATGGAATTTCAAAAATTAGAGAGACACGGTTGATGTCAGTAAGTAAAATGTGGTTCAATGAGATGAATATAAGTTTTGGTTAATAGTAACTTTTTACTTTTTTTTACCACGGTCAAAAGTAAATAGGGTAATTAAGGGTAAAAATGATATTAATATTACCCTAACACATGTCCTAATCCTATTGGACAAGTGTATCTCGACCAAAAACAACCTTTAGTGTAAAATATTATCATTTAGGCCCACTTGGATTAGATTAGGACATTTATTATTATTTAATTCAAAGAAGAGTTAAAAGAGTTAAAATCAAAGTTTATTTACTAAAACATTTTTAATATGGGGTTATACATAAGATAAATTCTACTATAAATATTCATTAGAAAGATAAAAATATTTCATACATAATTGAATATTTTTTGTAATTTTTAGAATTTAAATAATTTAATTTATTTATGACACAACAATAATACAGTAATTAACTTTTTAAGAAAAATTAACATAATTGATGTTATAAATGCCAAAATAAATGTAATTTGATACTTTTTATGACTTAAACTAATTTTATAGGTTAATATGACATGTTATTTTTTATTTAAGTAACTTTTTTGGAACTTATCATTCTTCTATAAATTTCATAAAAGTCATGTACCAAATAGTGTTAAAATTGACATAAATTTGTTTTTAAAACAAATATTATATTATTAATTGTTATTTAATTACTAAAAATCTAAGGTTCGGTAAAATGACTATGGTAAGGATAGATATATTAATGATAAACAACTTGGGGTTCGTTTGGCTTGATATAGTAAGTTTATTAACCATATAGTGTAAGAAAACAAAAAGACACGGTAAAAGTTAAATTATTAAACTTAGATTAAAATCTAATTGATAAGGTTAAATTAATAACCTAAACTTGTCTAAATCATATTTTATGAGAGGATTTCGACCCATCCCCACTTTATCCTCGAAATAAATCAATTTTGAGCTATTTAAAACCTAACATGACTTTATAATAAAATAATAGTTTTCGTTATTCCAAAGGTGCCCCTCTCCTCCCTTATAAAAGGGCACCTCCTCCCTCTCTTCCTCACACAACATTGAGCCTTCAAGCTCGGCCAACCCCTGAAATTGTATCCTCTCCACTTCCCTAGATACATCCTAGAGGTCCTGGTTTTCTTCAAAGACCAATTGTAGTGCCTAAAAGGAGGTCTCAAAGAAGCACTTCAAAAAAGAGGTAATATCCATTACCGATCTTCTTCAATTTCTTTCTTCTTCAACTTCTTCTTCTTTAGTTGTTTCATGATAAAGTAATAAAATCAGTATTTATTATATACTGATATGTTATTATAAATATGAAACAACTCTAATTAACCTTCTATCCATCCAACGGAAAAAGGAAATCACCGCGCGTGCGTACATACGGAATACCGTCTCCACGCCGTGGTGTAATCTATTTTCCACCACCACCTTAATTGGATGGGAATAATGGTGTAATGAGTAACTATATATGATTATTATAAAGTTATATTGATACTGAAATAGTATACATACACTTCAACACAATTCCACGACCATGGGAACGATATCATCGCTCGTGCGTACGTACGGACTACCGTCTCCACGACGCGATGAAATTCATTATCCATGTTAACCATTTCAGAATGATTATAAAGTATATAAAAGGAATAATAATGGAATATATGACATGGTAAATCTACTGGATTTTTATATATTTATATATATATGTCATCTACTTACTTCCATTCAAGACAATAAGGAAAGGAAAGCTGCGTTCATGCGTACGTACGGACTACCGTCTCCATGAACGGTGTGTTTCATTTCATTTATCTATATATTATATATATATATATTGAATATATATGATATATAAATCATACTTTATATTCTGGAAGTATGTAAATCATGATATAAGTAATAATAATGTAAAGAACAACAAGTCCAAACACCTACGATAAATGAAACAATTTTACCCAAAACGCTTCTTTAACATGAATTTACAAAAGAATGGGTAATATAAAGTCATAAGTGGACCATATATGATATAATAACAATGAATATGATTCTATAATAAGTCAATAACATGATTAAAATCATTATACAGGAGTTTCAGACACTTACAAAGCAAGTCGGACCTAAGGTAAGGGAAAATATCACAATCTCATTTTTATCCGAGATTGTTTTTACTTTTGCATTTAATGTGGTGTATTTTATCATCCACATCAATGTTCCCTCAATATGTAACATTGTATCCATCCACTTACAATAGTTTAAATCCAAATTTACCCTTAGGTGAGTTTTTAGTAATGATTATGAAAGGAATCTTTTGTCGTTTTTCGTACGAGGTACTTTTTGAATTTTCTGACAAAAGTACGAAGATATTTTTTTTAAACTTATACGGCATGAATGGATTTTTAAAAAATTATTTCCAAGAAGCTTCCTTTACAAGTTTTCATTTTTAATTTTAATCAATTTCTTTTAGTTTATAATTTTATGACATTTTAAAAAAAGAAAAGTGTTTTTGAAGTAGAAAGGATATTTTCCTCAAAAATGGAGTTCAAATGTTTTATGAAAATTAATTTCCATCTAAGATAATATAGGGTTCTGTTTTTATCCCTATTATTACATTGGTTTGATTATGTTGTGAGGGAATTATTTTTATGAAGTCATTTACCTTATATGATTTGTTTTATGATGTCATGATGTTTCAAGAATCCCATTTTTGTTACATGTGTTATGTGATGATGTGTGATTTATGATTATGTGGCACACATAAGAAAGGATTCATTATAAGATGGGTGGGACCTATATATCCCTCCAATGCATTGGGTAAATATTTTATATCTCATGAGATAGACAAGGCTGGAACGGTAGGTTATACCGGTTCAGTGAAACATGACTGAAAGGAGGGTGAGTCGGTTCAGAAAGGGACTTTATCCACTAAGATAGTCTTGGAAATGAGTCTTGACTAACAAGAAATGATTCTCTATGATTATGTGTGTATGCCACAAAGTTTCATGTTTTATGTTATGATTATTGTGATTACATTTCACTGCCATGATTTATCCCATTTTTTGAAATTATGATCTCTTTTGCAGGTTAAGATTTCCAAAAGTTATGTTCTTATGTATATGATGTGATTGATATTTTTTTTACCCTTACTGAGCATTTGAGCTCACCCTTTTATGTTTTCTTTTCCCCAGGATATAAAGAATGGATTTAGGTATAAAAAAAGAAGATCTTTATGGGAGATGTTGAAGATCTTTCACCAGGATTAGAAGATTTTATTCTGAGTTTTCAAAGACACTAAACTATTATGATCCTTGTGTGTGTGTGTTTTGTTATGTACTAAGTATTCCACAAAAGTAATGTAATCTCTATGTACATCATGCTTCGGGTCTCTACTGTTGGTATCAGAGGAAAGGTTTAGTCATCCTTTTGAAACTAGGATGCGGAAATGTTAGTGAGATCTCTAGAGATATTTCTAAGGTATGTCTAGGGATGCCCCTAAGGTTAAGTATACGTATAGGTTATAGTACTAGAATTACGCTAACGATCATATAATTAAACCTAAGATGTTAGATATTGAAGGTACTCTCCCTTTATTATGTTGTTTTCCCTGGCATGATTTTTGCCTCTCACACTATTCTTTTTGGGTTTTAGACTATGGCTGGAACCCGAAGGAACCGTATTGATCAATGCAATGGACAATGAAATGATTGTCCTCCTGAACAAACAAATGTTATGGGAGATGGAGTGAAAAATTTTATTACTATACTTACAGAAGATATGAATCATTCTGGACTTCCAAATGAGCAGAGAAGGGAAAAATATTCTATTTAGTCCTTCATGAGGCAACGCCCACCTTCTTTTAGTGGGTCTTCTGATCCACTTGTTGCTAAACAATGGATCAGTACCACTGAAAAGATATTTTTGGTTCTTTAATGTTCTGAACATGATAAAGTCATCATAGCAGTATATCGTTTGGAAGGTGAAGCTGATCAATGGTGGAATCTTATCAAGAATACGAGGCAAAGAGATGAAATTGAGTCCATGGAATGGGATGAGTTCAAGAACTTATTTTTCAATAAGTACTTCCCTCGTATTTTTCGAACAAAGATGGAGAAGGAGTTTCTTGAACTAAAGCAAAAGGATGATGAATCTGTTGGTATATATGAAGCGAATTTTACAAGACTTGCAAGGTATGCATCTGGCATTATCATCCAACCTGAAAGTAAAGTTGATCGATTTTTCAGTGGATTAAAACCAAGTCTTCGAAGGGAATTAGCTATAAGAGACTTCAGTAGCTATGAAGAAATTGTGCGTTGTGCTATCAAGGTAGAAATGGAAGTTGGTGTTACATATCCATCTCATGGTTTTGACAAGAAATGAAAGATGGAGTTCAAGGAGGAATCTCAGAATAATGGTGAAAAGAAGATGAATGTTTCCTTATGCAAAAAGTGTGGAAAGATGCATGGTGGAGATTGTCTTAAGCGGACTAAGAAATGTTTTAAGTGTGGAAAAGAAGGTCATCGAGCTACTGAGTGTCGAAGTAATGGAAAAAGGGATTCTAATGTTGTGAATAAAGCAAACACTGCGGAGAACGCACCACCAACACTTCAATGATTCAAGTGCAAGGAAATGGGGCATTATGCTAATAAATACCCTAATCCAAGGGTTAGTGATGATCAACATGAGAAACCACTGAAGGCAATGGAAAAAGTAAAGTCACATGAGAGAACTATTGGCGTTGTTGAATATGACAACGATGTGGTGGAATGATTATGTGTTTATGTAATGGGATTCCAAAATAATGTTGTATCATAAAGTATTGGAATATTTATGTATTGGTCTAATGTGGTATTCAAATTGATTGAGATATTTTTTGGAAATAAGATGATATGCGCATAATGAAGGGAAAACGAGAAAATGAAATGTTTAACAGTATTCATGAGCTCAATATTGATATAAGGACTAAGTGATATCATGGTTTGAGTATATAGAATTTTGAGGATTTTGGTATGTGGAAGGTGTTAACTTTTAACTGCATTCATGTTTTCACTAAGGTATTCAACAGAATACATGATTAAAGACTTTGAATGTTTGGAATGTGACCAACAAAACATATCTTATGATATATGAGGATCAACGATGGTATTAAATCTCTGGTAATCGTTTTCACTGTGTTATGAGAGTGGACTATAGTATTTTAGATAAGCCTAAAGATTAGAATGGATTATGTTGGACAAAAGTTAGGATAAAACATTTTTCTATATTATTGATGGGATGTTAATGTAGTTTTAGAAAAAGGACAACCTTCAGGACAGGCGACAACCCATCGCGTCGGACAAGGCTGTTGAAATGGAACCCACAACCGAAGTGCGACTGGCCTTTATAGCCTACCACTGGCCTATAGGAAGTCCCTGTTTAGTAGAAACTAGTTTAATTTTATTATGCAGTTCGATATATGAAGTATAAGTCCATTTTAAGAACCATATATGATTAATCTCACTATAGAAAGGCTTATGTATATTTAATAACTTTTTCTAACCTTTTGCTGAGACAGATGGAATGACCAGTCATTCTATCACATGATCTGCTAACACTTCACGAATAACAAATTCAACTTCATTTATTTAAGAGATGAAGTGGAAATTGTTCAAGGCACGAACAACAGTGAGATTGTACCAAAATAAAGTAAGTATTTATTCTTTTTCAAATTTTCAACTTTAGGGAAATGATCATGAAAACCAAAAATGTTGTCCTAGTGATCTTATACCTGATGAATCAGATGGTACCTTATATCGTCACAAATTTATGTATTTGTGATTACTGGCTTTTCCATAGCCATGTTCTCTACCACTCTCCATCATAACATGATGGTTAGATTTCTCTTCCATATCTATATTTTCACCTATGTGGAAACCCAGTGATTATTTTATATGGGTAATTGTTACATTTCATACTTTAGTTTTTAAAGCCATGTTTTGGTATTCCTTTTTACGATGTGGGTTTCTATTAAATAAACTTTCGAATAGTAAACCATTTATAACCCCAACGAATTTCGAGGGCGAAATTCATTTTAAGGGGGGTAGAATGTAACAGCCCGAGATTTTATGAAAAATCTTCTTTTTAATTTTATTAAGGCCTTGTGTTGTACGCTACACCAAAATTATCTTGCACAACACACATCCTTGACTTGCCTTGCACGCAATCGCGACCTTCCTCGATAGCGTGTGTAGTACGCAATACCGAGTTTCACTAAACCATGATATGCTATTAAAATATTATTATAACTAGCCGTTATGAATAGTAATAACCACGTTTTAAAATTTTAGAAATTTTAGCTCTCAAAATGGAATTCATTTTTGGATTCGTAGTATTGAAATTGGCCTAAGGTGAAATTTTGTTACTTTTCGGATAACTTTCATTTTCTGATGAATAGTGAAAATTACTAAATTTTAGTTAAAAAAAACTTTTTCAATCGAAATAATTAATAGTGATAAATTATTCATTTAAGTGGTTTTAAAGAATATTTAGAATATATTTTTACAATTCAATACAATGTGGGTCATTGGATGTATTTTCACATTTACACCAGACATAAACAAGTGTTAATATTTTGATAGTTATTATCTCTTAAAAACATGCTATTTGTTGTGACAGTGGAAATTAATTATAAAATTAATTAATGCAACTTATATTTTGTGAATTTTGTAAAATAGAAATCATTTTTGAATTCGGAATATCAATTATAGCTTAGGGTGAAATTTTGCAATTTTTTAAAAAAACTTCAATTTTTGATGAATGGTGAAACTTCTAAGTGGAAGTTAAAATAATTATTTTTTTCATTAATCTTAATTTTACCGCTTCTGTGAATGGAATTTCAAAAATCTGAGAGACACGGTTGATGTCAGTAAGTAAAATTTGGTTCAATGAGATGAAAATAAGTTTTGGTGAATATTAACTTTTTACTTTTTTTTACCACTGTCAAAAGTAAATAGGGTAATTAAGGGTAAAAATGATATTAATATTACCTTAACAAATGTAATAATCCTATTAGACAAGTGTATCTCGGCCAAAAACAACCTTAAGTGTAAAATATTATCATTTATGCCCACTTGGATTAGATTAGGACATTTATTATTATTTAATTCAAAGAAAAGTTAAAAGAGTTAAAATCACAGTTTATTTACTAAAACATTTTTAATATGGGGTAATACAGAAGATAAATTCTACTATAAATATTAATTATAAAGATAAAAAGATTTCATACATAATGGTATTTTATTTGTAATTTTTAGACTTTAAATAATTTTATTTATTTATGACACAACAATGATACAGTAATGACCTTTTTATGAAAAATTAACATAATTGATGTTATAAATTCCCAAATAAATGTAATTTGAGACTTTTATGACATAAACTAATTTTCTAGGTTAATATGACATGTTATTTTTGATTTAAGTAACTTGGTCAGAACTTATAATTCTGTTAGAAATTTCATAAAAAATCATGTACCAAATAGTGTCAAAATTTACATAAATTAGTTTTTTTTTAAAAAAATTATATTATTAATTGTTATTTAATTATTAAAAATCTAAGGTTCAGCCAAATGACTTGATAAGGATAGATATATTAATAATAAACAACTTGGGGTTCGTTTGGCTTGATAAAGTAAGTTTATTAACCATATAGTGTAAGAAAACAAAAAGACACGGTAAAAGTTAAATTATTTAACTTAGAGTTAAATCTAACTGATAAGGTTAAAATAATAACCTAAACTTGTTTAAATCCTATTGGATGAGAGGATTTCGACCCATCCCCACCTTGGCCTCGAAATAAATCAATTTGGAGATATTTAAAACCGAACATGACTTTATAATAAAATAATATTTTTAGTTATTCCAAAGGTGCCCCTCTCCTCCCTTATAAAAGGGCACCTCCTCCCTCTCTTCTTCACACAACTTTGAGCCTTCAAGTTCGGCCAAACCCTGCCATTTTCTCCTCTCCACTTCCCTAGAGACATCCTAGAGGTCCTGGTCTTCTTCAAAGTCCAATTGTAGTGCCCTAAAAGGAGGTCTCAAAGAAGCACTTCAAAAAAGAGGTAATATCCATTACCGATCTTTTTCAATTTCTTTCTTCTTCAACTTCTTCTTCTTTATTTGTTTCATGATAAAGTAATATCATAAGTATTTCTTATATACTGATATGTTATTATAAATATGAAACAACTCTAATTAACCTTCTATCCATCCAACGGAAAAAGGAAATCACCGCGCGTGCGTACGTACAGAATACCGTCTCCACGCCGTGGTGTAATCTATTTTCCGCCACCACCTTAATTGGATGGGTATAATGGTGTAAGGAGTAACTATATATGATTATTATAAAGTGATATTGATACTGAAATAGTATACATACACTTCAACACAATTCCACGACCATGGGAACGATATCATCGCTCGTGCGTACGTACAGACTACCGTCTCCACGACGCGATGAGATTTATTATCCATGTTAACCATTCCAGAATGATTATAAAGTATATATAATGAATAATAATGGAATATATGACATGTTAAATCTACTGGATTTATATATATATATATATATATATGTCATCTACTTACTTCCATTCAAGATAATAAGGAAAGGAAAGCAGCGTTCATGCGTACGTACAGACTACCGTCTCCATGAATGGTGTGTTTCATTTCATTAATCTATCTATTATATATATATATATATTGAATATATATGATATATATATCATACTTTATATTATGGAAGTAATTAAATCATGATATAAGTAATAATAAATGTAGAGAACAACAAGTCCAAACACCTGCGATAAATGAATCAATTTTACCGAAAACGCTTCTTTAACATGAATTTTAAAAAGAACGGGTAATATAAAGTCATAAGTGGACCATATATGATATAATAACAATGAATATGATTCTAGAATAAGTCAATAACATGATTTAAATCATTATACAGGAGTTGTGGACACTTACAAAGCAAGTCGGACCTAAGGTAACGAAAAATATCACAATCTCATTTTTATCCGAGATTGTTTTTACTTTTTCATTTACTGGGGTTTATTTTATCATCCAAATCCATGTTTCATCAATATGTAACATTGTTTCCATCCACTTAAAAAAGTTTAAATCCAATTTTACCCTTAGGTGAGTTTTTAGAAAAGAATATGAAAGGAATCTTTTGTCGTTTTGCGTACGAGGTACTTTTTGACTTTTCCGAAAAAAGTATGAAGAATGTTTTTTTAACTTATACGGCATGAATGGATTTTTAAAACATTATTTCCAAGAAGCTTACTTTACAAGTTTTCAAGTTTATTTATAATCAACTTCTTTTAGTTTATAATTTTATTACATTTTAAGAAAGGAAAAGTGTTTTTGAAGTAGAAAGGATATTTTCCTCAAAAATGGAGTTCAAATGTTTTATCAAAATTATTTTCCATCTAAGATAATATTGGGTTCTGTTTTTATCACTATTATTACATTGGTTTGATTATGTTGTGAGGGAATTATTTTTATGAAGTCATTTACATTATATGATTTGTTTTATGATGTCATGATGTTTCAGGAATCCCATTTTTGTTACATGTGTTATGTGATTATGTATAATTTATGATTATGTGGCACACATAAGAAATGATTCATTATAAGATGGGTGGGACCTATATCTCCCTCCAATGCATTGGGTAAAGATTTTATATCTCATGAGATAGACATGGCTGGAATGGTAGGTTATACCGGTTCAGTGAAACAGGACTGAAACGAGGGTGACTCGGTTCAGAAAGGGACTTTGTCCACTGAGATAGTCTTGGCAATGAGTCTTGACTAACAAGAAATGATTCTCTATGATTATGTGTGTATACCACAAAGTTTCATGTTTTATGTTATGATTATTGTGATTACATTTCACTGCCATGATTTATCCCATGTTATGAAATTATGATCTCTTTTGCAGGTTAAGATTTCCAATAGTTATGTGCTTATGTATATGAAGTGATTGATATTATTTTTACCCTTACTGAGCATTTGAGCTCACCCTTTTATGTTTTATTTTCCCCAGGATATAAAGAAAGGTTTTAGGTATAAAAAAAAGAAGATATTTATGGGATATGTTGTAGATCTTTCACCAGGATTAGAAGATTTTATTCCGAGTTTTCAAAGACACTAATCTATTACGATCCTTGTGTGTGTGTGTTTTGTTATGTACTAAGTATTCTGCAAAAGTAATGTAATCTCCATGTACGTCAAGCTTTGGGTCTCTACTCATCCCATGTTTTTTAAAATATTTTCATAGGTTATAAGGATGATAAAGAGAAAGGAAGATGTCATGAATATTTTGTTTTTAGAAAATCATATTTATTTTTGAAAATGTTTTCTTCGGTGGAAAAAATGGATTCTATTTTGATAGTATCATCTTGTATGATTATGGGATGATATGTAATAATAAATCCCTAATTATCTAAAACTCTGAACCTTAAAACGTCTTAAATGTATATTTCATGGATTTACTCAATATTATTTAATTTTTAAGGCTAGATCCTTATAATTGTTACACTAGAAAACTCTCTATTGTTAAGGTCTACTATCATGATATTTTCAAGGGTTAGATTAGTGAAAATATATTGGGTCATGATTTCATTTTGCATGAAATTATACCATTAATGTATTCTCTTATTATTTTGTAATTGAATCATAGTTTGGAGTTGATAAAGGGAAAGGAACAGTGATGTTATCTCCCTTGGATGTAATAATAAAATGGATTCATAGTGTTTGGTTATATAGGTGATGGCCATTGATTATTTCTTTTGTATCAATAGTAATTTATCCTAACACTTATCATACTATTCATAATTATTAATATAATATTTCTACATTATCAAAAATTATTATGCTTAATTTTTTTTAAAACAAAAATATATTAATTATAACAGTCCAAAATAACCAAAGAAGTGAATGTGTTTTCCAGAACTGGAATAACAAATTGGGAATAAAATTTAATCTCAATGTGAATTTTATTAATAAATATTCAATTAATTACCTTATTCATTCCACTATATATTATTAAATAAATATTTTTATTTCATGCAATAAAATAGATAAGGGTCATTTTATTTCATTAAATTGTTCTTTCAACTATATATTATTAATATTTTGTATATATAAGAGTTCTAAAACAAGAAAAAGTATATAATATTAATTTTAATATGTGGATTAACCATTATAATGATTTTATTAGAAACCATTATTATGGTAATGTAATACGAAAAAATGTAATCTTAGAAGGAAATGAATCAATATATCACAGATGATGTTTTCATGTTGATGACAAAATTTGAAGATGATATATTTGAAGATGGAAATTAAATTAAAACAATAAAATTAATGCATAAAATTTTCACATTAGTTATCATTATTTTTACGAAATGGTATGTATGGATATTGAAGGATAAAGAATGAATTTCAAAGTGAAATACTGAGGATTTTACATCATGAATATTTCTACAATGAGAACTACCTTTAAAAATTGGGTTGGGAATTATGTTGGGGCCAACAACTCTTGGATGTGGGGAATATTCATGATAAGGTAATTTTTATAAATTTATAAATTATTAAAATAATAATAGGAGTGATGAGAAGGGGTGTCTAGGGGTGGAATTTATAGGGGAGGAGAGGGGTGTTTTGATTATTTTATTCATTTATTTATTATTTTTCTAGAATATTATCAAAAATTATTATAAATTAAATAAATATTGTAAATATATAAAGTGAGTTTGATATAATGTGAACTTTAATCTTCCATGTGTCATCCATGATTAATTATTTTTTTTAATTATAATGCTAAATACCCTAAATTACTGCATTTCAATATTACCTAAAATTAAATTTTATTAAAAAAATCCAAAAGAATTTACCCTGACCGTTTTTTTACATGTAGATAAAAACATGGAATCCATTTTTTCAAAATACAATCATATATATTATAAATTAATATTTTAATTACAATAATCATTTAATCTAAAAATACTAATTTTAATATTATAACTCATATTTTAAAACATTGAAAAATTTGTTAAGGTCTCGCAAAATTATCAACTAATAAATATAAAACATAATAATAATTTAAAAATATATTTAATGAAAATATTCCTTCTTAAATATTATTATATTAACAAAATAATTGAAAATATCAATTTACATTCCATAAAAATCCCAACACATAATTTTTAATTATTAACAAAGAATTTTTAATATTTTTTGTATAAATATATTTTATTTTATTTTACAATTCACCAAAATTTTATTTACACTCTCATTGATGATGTTGCTTTTCTAATGGGACGAATACTATTAGTAATGGTCAGATTACTATTCCATTAGTCAAATATCTAACAGTTACAAATGTTTACTATGTACTATAAATACCTATTATTTCATTAACCAATCACTTCTAATTTTCCCAATGTATATATATATATATATATTCATATATTTAATGAATTATATATTATTAACATCATGCATTATTTGTATAGCTATTTTCACGAATGTGGAGATTTTAGTGGTTAAAGTAGATTCAAATTTAAGAATTAAAATTTTCTTAAATTATATTTATTTACCCACTATAATATTTGGAATTCATATTGGGTTTTTTATAAATATTTTATCAATTTTTTATGTAGATAATGTTTATTTATTATGAAGGGAAATTCAATTGAAAAAATTATATTCTTCTTATTCTTCACCCCTTATGAAATTTTCCCCAACAAATTTCCTTTTACACACACATGTGAAAATATGTAAGGGTATTTATCCATCATCACATCCCCTAATCACCATGTCAACTATTCATACTTATGGTTTATCTATAGTACTTTGACTAGGTGAGTAGTCTTGTTTAGAATAACTTTACATCTATTGTCAATATTCTTCACTAGATTCTCCACAAAAGAAGACATCATTTTATAACTATAAAAAATCAGAATTTAGTACAAATAACGGATCTTGAATGCACTTCCTCAATAGTGATACGTGGAATATATCATTTACATGAGATAGAGTTGGTATAAGTTCTTATCGACAATCGATATCTTTGAAATGACTAATTAAATCAAATAGGTTGATGCACCTAGGACTTAGCAATCCTTTTTTCACCAATCTCAAGATAATATTCCATAGAGATATGTTGAAGAATACCTTATCCCAAACCTAAATATCTAACTCTTGTTGATGATTATCAGTATAGATATTATTTCTAAATTAGTATAACTTAAGGTTTTACTAAATGGTATTCACCTTTTCTACCATTTCATTGACTATTTTTTGTGTCAACTTTTCGTGTTCACTGACTACATCCCAACATGCAGTCCTTCCACATCATTTTTGACAAATGGATCAATATGGATCCATTTAGACAATCAAATTGAAACCATGGTTATAATAAAACACAACTATTGGTATATTTTTGGTCCCATCCAGCATTTTTGTACATAGAACATGATTTTTACATGTCTTCCAGTCTTCTAATAGTCTACTTATATTGGACATTACTCAATGATGATAATACAAACAGATGATCATCTCAGTGTTTTGAGAATAAGGGAGAATTTTCCTGACACTGGAGGTGAAGATCAGACCTCAATCAGATACAATCTATAATTGCATTCAATGTATCATCATAGCATCTATGATGTATTAGTGAAATTTCAATGATTTGTAAGCCCTATAAAATTGGATAATGTGATTTTTCTTTGTATGAATATCTATAAAAATATGAATTTAATTATATACTCTCGATGTATTCAAATGTTTTTTTTGACAAGGTACATACTATTTTTTCCCATTACAATTAATTTAAATGTATTAGATTCATAATCCCCTTATAATTTTATACTTCATCATTAACTTTATAACAAACCATGAACATTGATGTATATTCAGTGATCTCATTCTTCTCATTTTCCCACCAATTGTTCTATCAAAGATATTGATACATCTTTGTGATCCCTAGGTGTATATAGAAGTTCTAGATAAGTGTTTCATTAAAAATATCACTATTTATATGGATTTTATTATATCCATAGTATTTAAAAATATATTACAACTCTTAAATCATAAATTTTGAACTATGAATGTTTCTATTTCTTGTTTTTTCCACCTTCTTAAGAATTTCCAGATCATTTGAACGATAAATTATTTTTTTATAAATAAGGGATAGATGAGAAATCAATATTTAAATGAATGATGATTTTAATTGGCTAACAATGCCCCTATAAATCCTATAAAATTAATAGATGGTTGGATCCTTATCTATTTTCATTAAATATAATAATGTTGGATCATTTCTACATAAAAAACCTGAACATTATTTTCATTACAAGGAGGTTAGTGGATTGTACCATTATAGTCATTGATTATCTCTAACCATAATCTATGCTAAATATTAATCTCTATCTGATTGAATTTATATTTTATGATATTGCGATCAGTACAAATATCACACTTCCCCCATAGAGATAATTCCTCAAGGTTTTTAATTCAATGATAATAGATGAAAACTCCACATCATGTATGGGATGGTTTTACTCATGAACAATCAACTTCCATGAGTTATAGTCTATTAGTTTATCATTATTCATTAGAACACAAACTCATACATTCTATTAAGAATCATTGTATAACAAAAATAGTTCCCAAATTTTTAGTAGTGCAAGAAATAATGTAGGGATAAGCCCCATTTTAACTTATTTGAAGTAGTCCTTACATTCACTAGTCCTGTTACATTTTGCATATTTTCAATCCACATTGGTTAATGGGGTTTAAAATCATGATTTTTTCCTCAAAAATCAATTGTAATACCCAACTAGTGCAAGGAAAATATGGATCTATGATATATATGATGGTTTTTTTCACTCATCAATTGACATTGTCTTAGAAGGGTCCACACATATTCCTTTTCTGGTTATAATTTATGCCATGAATTATTCATTCTCCATCTAAAACTCACATTTATTATAGGTTTCATAAAGTTTATCCCCCCACATTGTGTTTATAAAAGTGTCAAAATACAACTCATGTTCCTCATTGATCTTGGAGTATATTAGAAACTCATATATCATGATGACAACAATTTCTCAATGTATTCTCTAAATTTTGTATTCATTGTATTCATGAGATTTTTTGTACCATTAGATAGTCCTAAATGAATCAATATGAACACATTGTGCCCATACCTCATTTGTAAGGAAGTGTTCATAATTTCTTCCTACCAAACCATTAATTAATGATATCCCACCGCTGGTCCACCATAGATAAATTCATGTCCCCTCCTATATTATCATATAAAATTTATATCCATGTAAGTTTATACAAGTTATTTATCTTGATTTTTTTTGTTCATGATAATCAATAAGGAGGTGCATTGATCCTTCATTCTTCATGTTGAAGATGATTCGAAGACCTCATGGGTTTTCACTCTGGCATATGACTCAAATTTTCTAGATTATCATGTCATTTATTCTTTATTTCCTCCAACATAATGGTGTCTATCATGTATGGAGTCTATGGATATTGGTTGTGATCTATGAATAAGTTCAATTGAGAAATAAACCTCCCTATCAAGATATGACCGATAAATTCATTGAGAGGATATATCAGTATAACACTTCATAGAGGGAAGGTCTTCTTGAATGATACTATTCATAATCTCACACATTGTATCTATACAATCTTGATCATTAAAAATTTATATCAATTATTAAGAAAATTTTTCTGAAGGATATTATTCTTTATCCCTAATCCTATATTGAACTAGATGATGCCTCGAGATGTGAAGAGTGATATCCCTTTCCTAACATTTGATGTTAGATTGATATATATATATATATATATATATAATACATCCACAATATAACATCAAACTACACTTATGGATGTAATATTAGATTATCAATGATTTTCAGTCAACAATCATTATCCCTGGAGGTTTTTTTAATTTAGATTCAATAATTTCACCATTGTTTTCTCAAAGGTAACTTTATAATCATATTAGGAGTCGTATTTTCAATAGATCTACTAAAATTGAAGGATTTAGTAAAAGGTATATAACTAGATTTTAATAGTACATTCACTATTAATGAATGAATAACCATCATAACTTCCACCACATCATTTTCAGTCTCCACCTCAGTAGTAGTGATTGTATATTCCCATCCTTGCTTCCCTGTATAATTTTATCATTGATTGCCTATAGAAACCATTGTATTAGGTATTTTCCTCACATAAAACCCATATTCTTTGTAGCAATATCCCTATATAATAGTAATATTTTTCATAAGAACCTTGATTTAAACATCTTCATTTGTTGGTTTCAACATTTCACTTAGGTATTGATTGACGTGGTACTAAACTTTTCCATGCATGAACAACCTTCATTTTATCCGTAATTATTCTATAGAATGCTTTATCCAATAAATTTTACAATTGGGATGATGTGATTTATTTTCTCAATTAAATTATTCAATTGGATCTACTAAAGGGAATTCCATTATATGTTTATTGTGTCTAGTCCCATGAGAACACTCTGAATCACCAGTCTCAGTATTAAAAATAAGGGCATAGTAAAAAATCTCTTCCAAAAATCCAATGTCCAAAATTGATACCACTTTTCATAGAATTAGTTTTCTACCAGTAAATATTCTATCCACCTTTCATCCAGTTATGTTGAAAGGGTTTTATTCATACCTTGAAATCCTTTTGATATTTTCCTTTTATTCTATGATAGAGCCATCATCCTTTGTGATCAGTATGTGGAACACCCTCTCATCTTAATTTGAATAGTTCATGTAATATATTTATTGAAAAATATATTCATGAATTCATACAATATCACGGTATCCAGTTCATCTCTATTATGTTTTTTATTTATTAGTTTACACCACTGAATATCTTCACTATTAAATTGATAGAACATGATAAAGATATTCCCTTCCTTTGAAAAATTGTTAATAAAATAACTTCTGAGTAATGTTAATCAATTTTTTAATGATTAGGTATGATAATATCAACTAAATATTGTAGTCTTCTGTCACATAAATGATATGACCAACACATAATATTTCTTAAGAGAAGGTTTGAATTCAACGAGATTCATGTTATTATTCATAACATGGGCTAATTAATCTAGTACAATCATCATGTTTTGAGCCATCGTTCCAATAAAAACATTCATTTCATCAATGAAATCCTCACATTGACTATGACATTCATTTGTTGTCTTGGTTTCTCCCATTTCCCAAAACTGAAAATGAAAATAAAAATAAAAATATTGGTCCTGAATACATAATTAATTCAAATGAAAAAAGGAAATTTTGAACATAGAATGATGAACTTTCAAATAGAAAATATATGCAAACATGTTGTCCCCTACCATTTTGTCTCTGATAAAAATGATGACATAATTATCCCTGGGGTTATTACTAATTTTTTCTACTCCTAATCTCCATTAATAATAAGACTATTCTCTAATACCAACTATTGAAAACCATTCCTTATATATATATATTATTAAAATTTTAAAATAATAATGTACAATAAAATAAAAACCATGGATTGTAATGTCTTGTGTCATTGGATGAATAGAAACATAAAATTGAAAAAAAAATTACAGAATAAAACATCACTTTATTAAATTATAACATTTTTATACAAACATCCTTTGTGATCCAATATCCTCATATTCTTCAATTGGTAACTCATAGAAAAGTGATATTATCTAAAAATACCAATAATTGAATAAGAATGGAAAAGAATGATGGATAATGGATCATAAGGCATAACATGAAAAAATAAATGGAATGTATTGTGAATTATGTTATAGAGGAGTATCATAGAGACCATTGATTCATATGATCATGGAAACATAGAAATGTTGAAGTAATATGCAATACGACATAAATATGATTCAATATCACTACTAATACTATATTACATGGTTGATAAATTCACATAAAAAATTAGGTTTACTAACTAATTCCCTTCTTGAAATCTTATTGGACTAAAAATTACATAAATCATTGGATCAAGATATTGTTACACCGATCATAACATTTTCACTCATACATGTTCTGCATCAATAATCAAATATATGGAATAAATATAATTGTTACCCATCGAAAGAAATGGATACCATAATTGTGTAATAATTCATAAACAATCAATGTATCATAATGGGGTCCATAAAAAATTTGATTTCTATAATTATTGTACATTCATAAGAGAAGAATAACATGTCCCTGATATATGAAATAAAATTGAATATAAAACATGTAAAAATAGATTTTAAGATGCTTTAGAAATGGGAAACATTAGTGTGGTTTAAGGGAAAATATTAGAGTCAATAAAATGGAAAAAAAATAATTGTTTTTATATATAAAAAATGGATTATGATTGTATTTAATGAATAAATGAGTGTTTTTTGAAATACAACAGTGTCTTAAAACATATTTTGTAGTTTACATGATAATGGGTATGGAATAGAGAATTTCCCTTTAACTAGGATTTTGTATCTTGAGGAATTGAGAATGCATCATATTAAAATAGGTATTTCCCCAACAAATAATTAGGAATTTATATTGGATACATGATAAAGGAACACAAAAAATTAATATAGATGAATTTTATATGAATATTTAATATATATATTTTTGGTAATGAGAGGAAAATCCCAACAGAAATGTAATTTATAGCTTTAGAGAGATCCATTACTTGATGTAGGAATGTGTCATACACTAAAAATTAATTTCTTTGTTACTAAAACCATATTCCTTAACAATTTAATTTAAAATCATCAAAAATATATTTTACTAATTATACTTTTTTAAATATCAACAATATAATTTATATGAGTTTTAATGTTCAATTTAATTATCTTAGGAGCATTTGTTTCATGGTTTCATGGTCGGTTCCCATGATCATAATTCTGAGAGTAGTTGGAAATTTGTAAAATACTATAATTGTTTAAAAAATGGTATCAATATAGTGAAATAAATTTATATGTCCCATATATAAATTTTATGATATTAGGATGATTTGTTTGATGAAATGTCAATGAAAAATATTTAGTTTACTTTTGCAATTTTTTATCATCATGAACTAATTTTTTAACTTCTTAATATTATGTATATATATTTGTTCTAGAAAATGAAACAATTTATAATATTCAATTATAAATATAGTTTATTAATTTTAATTAGTATGTGACTACCTTTGATGGAGATAACCTAAAATAGAAAATTGTTTCCCATGAAGGTGATGATTCAACATTTCAAGGACAATGTTTTCATTTTAAGATAAAATGTGATACACAGATATTTGATGATAGATATTGTGTTAACAAACTAATATTCCAGTATATATATGGTATTGGGTTTGTGCAGATGTTTTTTAGTGGGTAGGTGAGGATAATGTTGAAGAAAGAATCATTTGGTAAGAGAAAAATACAGATTTTAGCTCCAAAATATCATCTCGTTGAGAACCTTCATAAGGTTCTTCGGTTTAGAATTTTGTCAATAAAAAATATTTTTACATGTGGGGAAACTACTATATAATGTAATTGGGAAGATTTTTGGAATTATTCAAAAAATTTAATCTGTGAGGAGAAGGGGTGTTGAGGGTTCGAATACTTAGAGGGGGAGAATGATGTTTTTCCAATTTTATTCATTTGTTAATTATTTTGGTTCATGAATATAAATAGGGTTGATTAATATTACATAATAAAATATGTAGAGAATTTTAATTCTAGATATTATGAAATAACATCATCCATGACTCATCCATGTCATAAAATTTAATTTATTAGACTAATAATGTTAAATACATAATTTATCATATTTCACCATTCTATGAAAACAACTGTTTTAAAAAAAATCCTACTAATTCACCATAACCATTTGATGAACATTTTATTTAAAAAATGGATTTCATTGTTGGAAAATAATTTTCTAACTATTATATTTTTAAATTTTAATTAAAATCATCATCTTTTAGAAAAATACAGATTTTAATATTATACATGATTTTCTAAATTGTTGAAAAGTTGAATAAGGTCCCAAAAGAATATATTTTCATTATAACTAAAAAATATATTTATTTATCAATCTATGTTTTTAATATAAATATTCCCTTAAATCATTATATTAAATATAAAATTATAAATAAATATTTACACTTCCAAAAATTACCAAAACATAATTTATCATTTTAACAACATTTATTTACTTAATAAGTGATATAAATATATTTTTTCATTTATAAGATAAATAAATTGTATTCATAGTTTCATATGTGAGTTTACTTTTATAACATCCATATTATTATTCTTAATGATATCATTATTGTTCCAACTGTAAGATTGAATCTTCTAATAATTAAATATCAAACAGACTTAAGGTTTTAATACATCAAAAAATACCTCTAATTCCATCCTTTGGTAACTTATTTTTTATCCCATGATGTTAATTATTTCATATATTAAATGAATATTTTATTATTAAAATTATAATTTATTTCTAAATTTTTTTTCATTACTTTATTAATTCTAGAGGATCGACAAGATCATAATTTTCATATTATTATAATCGTCTTACATTTTTTTCACACAGTAATAAATGGAACTCATATTGGTTCATTCCTGACTAAATGTATCATTCCTCTTTACTGATAATATTGATTTTATTTGGTTAATAATTAAAATTCCATTGATAATATTTTAACTCATTACAGTTAAATGATATAGAACATATAGTCATTAATGATGGTCAAATGTCATGGTAATTAATATTTTTAGATTTCAACAAGTCAATCATTTCATTAAATTGCATCTCAACATGAAAAATAAAAACAAACATATTTGAAACTAGGAACATTTAAAAAAATTAAAATCAACCAAAAATAATGATCTAATGGAAATGGTGATGGATAATAAAGAACAATTTTTTATATTTTTTTCATTATTATGTACTATTATTCATGAAAAAGTTAAATAAACAAAAATATAAACAATCAAAATTTATTTGATCTATTGTAACATAAATTTAATGAATGGATAACATATATTATATAATAAGTCAATAAAACCCCAAAACATAAATTATATACCACCATTTCAAATTATAAACCATTCATAAAGAAACAGTGGAATTTTTGTCCTCTATCATATTATATTTCTGGAAAATTTATTGACAATCTATGTATTTTTTAATCTATAATCAAGAATGTAAAAAGATAATTTAAATTTAGAACACATGTTTCACACATATATAGTTATTCCAATATTCAATATTAATGATGTGCATCATCATTCAATGTGAATATTAACTCTAAATACCGTTATTAATATGATAAAAATCCCAAAATAGGACAACATATGATCTCATAGATGGTTTAACGTCACTAGATGTGAATGCACATTAAAGATTCAGAAATACTAATATAATAATTGATACTCTTCATATAGACGGAAGTAAACACTCAAATGCTTCTGTAACAATGAAAATAAATTCCTTTAAAAATTTATGATTCAACATACAAGGCCAATTACATTTTTACCAGGGAACAATGTTAAGATCAGGCTTCTTTAAATTCATGAAAATATTTTCTATTTTAACATTTTCATAATAGATATTTTTTCAACATCTTTTAAAACTGGGATTATAGAAAATAATTTTATACGAATGAGACTCAACATATATAGAAACTAGAAACAAAAATTATTAGACGTTCAAAACACCTCTTCAAGAATGGAAAAATATAATTGAGAGACATTTTGTTCACATGTATTTAATTTAATGTCATTATTTTCATCAGATATTGGCATTATTCGGGACCATATATATGAGGATAAATAATGGGTTGACCCATTACTCTAATATATGAATTATTGACATCAAAATAAATCAAATCTGTTAATAAATGATGAGATGATGAGAATACCAAAACATTATTTGTAAAAATAATATTTTCAGTCATAATGTTTTTTCAATAAAAATAATTTTAAAATATATCAAAAAAGCATTAAAAAATGATGAAAGTAATTGTGTATTAATTAAAAAAATACTCTTAGAATATGGAAACCCTTGTTTAATATGGAATTGTACTCTAATCGTTCCATGACCTATTCAACAACAATCCATTAACACTAATAATAAAAAATGTATTTATCTCTTAAAACATGAAATGTAAAAAATTCAATATGATTAAATAATGATTATAATGGTAATGAATAAAAATTAAATTGTTTCATTATGTTAAAAAACATAAAATTAAATCAATCATATAATGTTTTAAATATAATATAAAAAAATAAAAAAAGTGAATTTCTAGGTTTGGATGAATAAATATTAATATTAAACTGGCATGAATGTGAAAAATTAAAACTAAAATGTATTATTATCAAAATTCATTATCTCAATAATAGATGATAGAATTTTAAAAGAATTAATTTATAGAAGGATCCATAGTAATAATTTGAAGAAAATAAAAAAACCTAAAATTGTAAAATCGATTTAAGAATTAATGACAAAAAATAAACACCAAATAGAGATATTATCTTCTGAAATAAGTGTCCTTACATATTTTTTATAATTCGTATGCACTATAAATGTAATATAACAGTAGATTATATATATAATTTATTTATTTTTACTCAAACTTTACATTTATGTTTTAAAAATTAATTAGTGAAAATTTTAAGTTCATCAATGTGAAACATAAAAAAATATTAAATGTACACAGAATATAATATAAAAAATATTCATAATCATTAAAAAAGAATTTTTATATAATAAATGTTTAGTGTAGACATCTATTTTATTATTATTTATTCTTAAAAAATTATTCATTCAAAATAAATTAATAAACAGTTTTAGGTTGTATCTAATAATTTTTCAATCATGAATAAAAAATAAGGTTTAAAATTTATCCATAAGATTTGAATTAGGTCCCATCATATATATATCTATAGACACACAGACACACATCTCAAAAGATGCATGGGTTATGAGAAACCAAATACCAATAAAACAGTTTCTTTGGGCCTCATTTAGATATGTCACCATCAAATAAACATATGTCCCTTTTCTTTAAAAAAAATTACACTTGTTTTATTATCTCATAAATAACATAACACAATATATTAAAAAAGTTAAAAATAAACATAATATTTATAATTATAAAAATAAGGACATGTAATAGATAAATTAATAAAACATTGATAAAATTACTAAATTAATATATATCATTAACAAATTTCATTTCATGAAAAACAATTTAAGTACCATTTTATCATTTAAAATCATATAATTATATCATTCATGGATGAATATTATCATGAACAATGAATCATTTCTTTATATTAATTTCAATTTTAAAAATAAATCAGATCAAAAATCAAAAACTTCTCTATAGGAAACATAATCCATTAACAGTCAACCATATTCTCCAAAAACTAATAATTTTAAATCCAATGAAAATAAAAATAAGTCAATAAATTATATAATTGATTGTGAATTTATTTGAATCACAACAAACACCTGGATTAAAAATTTTGGGAAGTCAATTTAATAAAATCAATTTATAACATAATAAGAAATCGGTTGAAACCCCGCCTTCATATATAAAAACATAAAATTTGATTATAATAGGAAATATCACAATTAGAATCATTCATAATAAAATATAAAAAAAGTCAAAGGAAAATGTCAAATTTTATGATTATGGGATTTAAATTCATACCATTAGGGAATTGGGTTTTCAAAGTGTGATGATTGTTGAGAAATTAATAAGGTGGTACCGATGTTGGGTTTAGAGTTTAGAGAAAGAATTATGTATGTGTAAATGTGGGATTCATGGAGATGAATGTGGCGTTTGTGTTAAAAGAAAACATAGTTTTTTGGGACATATGGGATATGAATTAGGGTAGTGTGTGTGGGGGGGTAGGGGGAATGACAATGGTGGGGGTGGTGTAGGTAGGGAAAAAATAGAGGGGTAGATGCAATGTTTGATGAGAGATTTTTATATACATAGTGTGGATGTGTGGTGATAAATATAATTGTGGATGGTTGTAAGATGTATTGTAATAGTTACATGGTGGATGTAGGTATTGATACATGGTGGTGGATGATAAAGTTATATAATGTTTTCCAAATGGGTAATGAGATGGAGGAGTGGTTGGGGAAATGGATTAATGTTGTTTTTCCATTTTCAAATATTTGTTAAAATTTAATTTTTTTTAATTAGGTGAAACTAACCAAAAGTAGTAGTAAATGAAAACATTCAGATGAATAATGGATTTTGTCCATTTTAAAAATAGTGTAAAATAAATTTTCCCCAAAACATAACTCATAGATGTGTCCATTATTTATATAGGTGGTATAAAAATGATAATTGAATTCTTCTATGATACAGATAAACTGAAGGTACTTAAGTTGATATCATATTTTTTTAGTCAACATATATTGATGGAAGATCTAGATAGATAGATGGAAATCAAGAAAATAAATTTTTTTTCAAATACCCTTTATCAATTCCTATTCGAAGAATCATCTTCATTGGATGTTTAAATAGTATTATACATGATATAACATGAAAAATTGGTAATTATATCGATGGTGCTAATAAGATCACATTCATTGGGGGCCAATAGTGTTGATCAGGGTATAGTGAATACTAATAGGCCCTCAAGTGTTGTATAATTATATTCATTAATGACTCAAATACCTAGATCTCATTCGAGTATGAAAAGATACAGTTCATACGATTGTTTTTTCCTCTAGGAAACATAATGACTAAATTCACCATAAATTCTACAAATGAAGACAAAGATATTGTATTTTAGTGTGGACCTTCGATGCATGAAAAAAAATTTGGGTCATCACTTCTAGATGATGAATAGATAAAATATAAGGTCAAAATATAAAATGTCTTTAATTAATAATAATATTCTATTAAATGTAAAATTATAATGCTGAGGATTCCAAAATATCATGTAGATAAAGAGATATTACAAAACAAATTGATGGTGATTATCAATGAAATTTATTTCTCTGAACTAATTCGTGAATTTAAATAAAGAAAATATTTCCCCAAGGTGAATGTTTATTTTGCCTGCTCATATGCTGTCATATTTATAGAGGAAAACTAAACCCTCATCATTCCTGAAAAAAATATCCGTTCCACCAGACAGTGGTCAACCACCACCCCTTAGTGTTTCCTCACTTCTCCATCAAATTGAATATAGTGGATACCAATGGGTTTGTGACATACATCTGTAAATCATTGAGTTGGAAAATATTTCCCAAAAGATTGTTAGAAAATGATAACGGATAATTCCTAATATTATATGATGACGGGGCTAGATTAAACTAGACATTATTATCCCATTTCTCATTTTTGTATTGTACACTCATGGGATTATAAACAAATAATCATTTAGAATTCTGAAGAACTATTGTGGTAAAATTCACCATGATATGGTTTTTATATATAACACAATTAATGAATACATATAAATTGATGGTATTAAAATAAAAAGGATGGACTTTATGGCTATTTTCCAATCTCACACCATGTCTGCTATAGTGGCCTTTATCATTTCTAGAAAAACGGCATGGATATTTGGTTTTCTTCTTTCTCCCCAAAACGCGTGGAATTTCATATTCACTAACAAAAAACCAAAAATTAGACATTTGATTGACTATATGGATTTCCTTGTAATTGAAGGAAATTGAAATCATCGAATCATACAAAAAATATCTATGAAAACATACATGGTCCTCTTCTTTTTGGAGTTAATTTCAATAAAAATGGTTTCTCATATTTGATGTAACGAGGAATTAACACATCCATTACATAATAAATTTTATTTTAGAAAGAGAAATAGATAGATAATATTAGTGATTTATGGTAAAATAGTAATACATTACATTTATTATAGTAAAATCAGAATGGACATATATATTTTAGAACATTTGGAAATAATCATGGGATCGATAAAATGATACAACCTTTTTCAATTATATGTTTCTCACAAAGTGTCAATCATATTGGACTATTTTCTAATCCTCATTTATTCATCACACAGAAATATAATAAAGGTTTTTAAGAGAAGGTTAATATTTTAATATTAGAAGTTCATGGATTTTTAATATCATGAAAATATGGTCAGTATCCCAAACAAGGGAGATCTAGGAAACTTACACTCGTTTTATCTTTCATGTATACAAGGTCTGTGATTATTCCATCCCAAATAATATTTCATCCTATATTAAAATGGGGATAACTAAGAATAAAAATAATCATAGAACATTTGGTATCTCATATTATAATATTTTGAGGACCCACAACTAAGTTCTCAATACCAATATTCCAGGCTAGTATGACTTTCTTCCACTCTTCTTCAAATAATTTTTTCACCTTGTTTAATATGATATATCAATCCATATGAAGGATATTTTCAATGGGAAAACTAATATTATTTCCTTGATATTTAACATCTTCAGTCACTTACTAGATATTAAAAACCACTCAATGCTTTAGATTTCATTCCTTGTGGCATATGAAATGTTGTTTACATGATTTATTTCTATGATTCTACTCAGCCATATAGATTTTTTTATCCCTTATATCATCCGTGTAAAATAAGTGTTTTATCCCTAAAAGGATTATTACTAATAATTTTATAATCAATCACAATATATTTTAGTCCATGTATTCTTAATATGTTTTAAGGGGATTAATTATTGTGTTGAAATATGATGCGATAAAGTATTATGTTATAGGGAAATGACATTTTCTATGTGTTTTCATGTAATGAATTGTAATTTCATATAATTTATTAATATTATCATGTAGTGATTCATATAGTTTTCTATCATAATTTTAATTGACGAAGGTGTTTCCCATCACTTAATTCCTTATAGAGTCATCATCTAAGGGGAACCGCAATCACCATTAAAATTTACTTTTATTTTAATGTTTTCCATATTAATATTATATAGGCATTAGGTAATGATACAATTCATAGATAAAATTTTTATTAACATATCCCTCCTATGCCTCATCTTATTATTTCAAGATGAATACATTCTATTTTCAAGGTAAATGAAAGAATAATGTACATAAATTTTACATCTTATTCACTATTATTACATTAAATATAGGGAATATTAAATTATGGTTAATAATTAATACCCTTTATCACTAGAGTTTAGTGGGTTCAAAAAGTCGATATCAACAAAATCTCAGAAATCCAAGTGGTTAATAGACACAACAAATACTTCAGGATTCCAATGGTTATTAGACTATAAAAAACCATTTTTATGTATTATTGAATTTGTGGATAAAAATATATAGGTATGGAAAAAAGAGGATTTTTAAATAAATGAGGAAACAATCATAAAATATATAATTCAATCAATCCAAATATATATCATATCCCTTTTCACACTCTAATTCATTACAATCAACCATTTCAAAGCCTGTACTACTAAATTTTAGTGAGAATATAATAATGAGAATTTTTTCTTCTAAAATGAAATACGATTTGGATTCCAAAATCAAATAAATCAATGATATTGAGTGACACTGACCATTTTAATGATTTCCACTTGGATGAATAGGGTTGGGTTTTTTACATCACTAAGACTCCCTTTGTGCCATACTTGTCAGAGACAAATATTTACCCCATTCACATTACATATAATTGTAATTGGTCCCTCTTCCAATCATGTAATAGATATTACATTGAGAATTCCATGACAAATAAATTCCAATATGGATTGGAGGATTGGTAAAGCATACATAAATAAAATTTTGATTGATCCTTGCATGTATTCGGTAGAAATTTCAATGGAAACCACTTTTGTAGAACCTAATTATGAGTAAACGATTTTATGATCTCGCTATATCGATGTAGAGGATGAATAGGAACTAATAATCTTATAATATTGTTGAATAACAGTGGAATAATATCATTCTGATAATTCATTATATAATGGGTTATGTTGAATATTTGATTTTGTAATGAAAATAATATATGGTAGCATATTTTGTTAGATGTGGCTATGCATTTGGATCATGGAATACAAAACCCAGGGGAGAAGTTGAGTTGGAATTTTAGATGGTGACTAGAAGTCCCTCCTAATGTCTAACATATTTGTCGGAAAGTATACATTAGAGTCCTCCCTCCAAGTTAATTTCTCCTCAAACCACCATGATGATGATTGCACCTCATGCTCTATTTCCCTGATTGGATAATAATCACCCATGTATGAAATTCATCGCTACCCTCGATCCATGTTTTTTTATCCAGGTAAACTCTAATTTTGATCAATAAGATCTTATGGAACCTGAACATCCAACACTCTCTATGTTCTATTCCTACACTATACCCACAAAGAATATGGCATCATTTAGCACCATTTCATGGATTATATGGATATTAAAAAATGAACATTCTTTCAATTAAATTTCTTGAAGAAGGTATTGTTTTCTAGATTTGATATGGGCTAGGTTGGACACATGGACTTGATAGTAAACCCAAACTATTATATCGGGATCCCATCAACCCTTTATCATGTGGAAGTCAACCAATAGTTTTCCTAAAGATAAATGTGGATGCATCAATCCTTTGGAACAATAATGTTGCCATAATATTTTTGACCCATTATTCATCTGTGTAGTTTATCAAGCCTAATTACTATTCACACAACACCTATTGGGACCCCCCACCCAATTGATTAATCTGACCAAATTAATGTCAAAATGATATTTCCAATGGAGAGTAACTGGAGATAAATCATTAATAAATTGTACCCCCACCTAGTTATCAATACTATACATGTAAAAAAGTGGATTTCAATATTTTATCCCACTTATATTGAATATATTTTCAGTACATCAAAATGTATTTACTTGTTCATTATCCTTTATTAAAATATTTAGGAAGAAAGAAGCTAACTTTTTAGAATCCTGATTTATTTATAATGTTTCTCAGACCAGTTTTTATGATTTTATTTTATTAATTTTATCACTTTTAAAACTATACCCTCAATACATTAATTAAATTAAACATTTTAAAAAAACATGCATATTTCATTAACCAAACTCATTAATCCCTACGAGTCGATCATATGTGTCATTATTGCAATAATTTCAAGATTATGAATTTTATAAATTTTGATAACCATGCTGAATTTATGTTACATAAATATAAAATATTATTAATTTATAATGGTATTAACATACATATCAATGGTACAAATGATTTTGTCACATCCTTATTGGGTCTGAATGAGGTCCTGGATAAGGGTGTGGTTGAATGATTTCTTATTTGTCTTGTAGTGTTTAATTTTAATTTTTTTTATTTATTTTTCCCTTCATTGACCCAAGTACTATTATTATTATTCTATTATTAATATTATATTATTTTAATTTTAATAATTCATATTTATTATTATTATATCATTCCAGTTGTTATATTTTTTAATATATTTATATAATTCACCAAATTTTATTTTTATTTTTTTAATTTTAGGTATTATGTATAATATAAATATTTATTTATTATTATATTTCTAACATTTAATAGTAATTAATAGATATATAATAATTTTATTTATGTAATAGATGTTATAAAAAATGAATCCACTCATGCACATATTTTTGTAAAAAATAATGCCACAATCATTCCTTCGGTTGAGTCACTCCAAACTATCCCAATATAATATCTAAATACCATTCATCCTAGAATAAATACAACATACCAATGTCATGTGACTATAATTTTACTATTAATGTTGATAATTATATATATATATTTTTTATTTTATTTAATTAGTTGAAAATAATGCTTCTAAATAATGTAATAATGATTTTCATTTGGAAATTAATAAAAAAAATTAATATTTCATAAACTTTTTGGTGTTTATTTTCTTTGTTTTAGTATTGTTTCACATTATATTATAATTTCTTATTTATTTTTATTATATACAAGAATATTTTTTTATATACATGCAGTTATTTTGAATTTTATATTTTATATTAAAACTAAATATCATATGTCAAACTTTATTTATAATTTTTTTAAAATTTAAAAATACATCTGTGTTTTTTTTTAAATTGTTATATACATATATAAATTATTTTATACATTAAATCTTTACAATAAATAAATTTCATCAGTACAAAATACCACGCTCTATATAGATCATCTCCACTTCATTTTAAGAACTATATCAGTGTGCTTTGACTGCATAGTGCGAGCATTAGTAGTTTTGGCCACAACATAGTTAACTTTTTTAAGTTAAGGATGCACTGACAGTTTACCATGTCAATAGTCTATGTCAAAGACAATCATATATCATCTCTTTCCTACATGTGAATCCTGCACAATAGTTCAACCAGTATGACTTACATGAAAGTCGGTTTACCTTCTTCATACATCCTACTCAATTTACTAGAGGAAAATTCTAATGTTGGTTTCCATATATGAAGTTATAATGAATTATAAAAATTTTACATGAGGCCTATTTTAGTCTATAATGAAATATATTCATAATGTTATTTTGATTGAATGAAAAGTGACAAAAAAATCTAGTTCTACTTTTGTAAACAAACAATAATATGCTCTAAAGGTATTTTTTAACCGACCATGAACCATATATGTTCCTACCCTGATGTTTTTTTAGTTACCAACTCATATTTTTTAAAGAAAACATATGTTACCTTCAATTTACCATGAGTTTTATTTTTAATTTTGGATGAATTATTTATATAAAGTGACAGTAAGTTGTTTTTTCAATGTGAGATAGACTGTTTTATGTGAATATGATATAATTTTAGCTGATTATGATTATTTTCAAGTGATTTCACAATGACCATGTTCACACAGTGAGTATATTGATCCTGTCTCTTGATGGATTTGTATGTTAGTTTACCATAGGGCTTAGGCTGAACATGATCTATTTTTTATATTTTTTATTATTGGAGAACCTAAATTTTATTATCATGATTTAATTTAGTTATATTTTGGTGCTTTAATTAACTATATTATGATATAATAATTATTAATTTTTCCATTTATATGAAAAATATATATATATTTTTTAAGACATCGTTTTAAAATATTGAATAAAAATACCATAGAAATACTTAGAAAATAAATCATTCATATTATTTATTTAGTATTTTGTTTTATTGTTTCTTAATTACTAAATTACAGAATTTTTATGGGAGTGATTTTTATTATCAAATCACTTTGAAATAATATTACTTATTATAATGATCATATTATATTTTTTGAATGAGTTTAATGGATGAAATAAAAGATTCAGTATTATTATTAAATATATGAGAAATACAAATATGTAATATAGAGTTTCCATATTTTAAATGCATCTAACCATTGAATTAATGTGATGAGTTTATTAAGCTCACACACAATGATAATCAATTATGGCCATTTTTTATTAGTTGATAAATAGTGACCAAAGATGTAGTGTGGCACAATAATGTATGAATATTTTATACATATTGATAAAAAAATTTCATGAAACATTATCAAGAACATATAAATCTACTATTACAATGTGGAAATCATGAAACTACATGGATTATTCCATTGATTACTACTTTATTGGACAAATATAATCAATCGTTATTGTCTTCAACATATTAAAATATGTTTTTGTTTTTATTGTTTTTCAGTTTTCATCATGTTAATTTTCATTCATTTTATTGTAAATGTATGAAACAATTTATACCTTTCTCGATAAAATAACGTTTTTATTTTTTATTATGCCAACCCTAATTATGGTTCTTGGGTCATGGATCCTAAATGAAGGTTTGGTCATATTGGTTTGCTACTCCTAAATAATGTTTGTTCAGACTTGTTTCTGAATTTTGTAAAATGATAGGGTTGTGTCACTATGTACTGAAATTGTAAAATTGTTTAGATGGTTAATCAATCATTTTATTTTTTTCCTTTGTGGGTATCAAATATTATCACCAAGAATTCAATATTTAATAGTGTATTTGTATAATAGTGATCTGAAAAAACGAATAATACTATGTTCATATTTTAATATCATTTGAAATATATTTTGATACTTTTACTTTATTGTTGATTAATTAAATTATATTATCTGATTGATTATTTTTTGAAAAAATTCTTAAAAAGGACCATTCATTCAACATATTGTGTATTTTTTCCAATATATTGATCCAACAATAGTTATCTATTACATGACATTATTTAGGATGGTTTAGCTTTATTGTTTAGATACAAATAATTGGTATCAATGGGTATGTCCAAAATTATGATTGTATAACATTATTATTCTCTCTTATGATACCAAAAATTGTTACCAAATCCTAATGATCCATTGTGATGATATTTTTCTATTAATTTTTTTATAGAAAACTAATTTATATAATCCAAGGTTTAAAATTCAATTATGTTTCAAAATTTTAAATGAATATTCATCTTATTACAAAAAAAATCATTCCATAGAAACATAATAGTTTTGGGGGACTGGGGTTTGATTGTTTTTTGGTACATAGGGCTGAGGTATTATTAGGCCATAGGGTAGTGTAATTTTTGGGGCTGGGGTATTTTGGTTTTTTAAGGATGAGGGTTGTTTTGAGATGATAGTTTGGGGTTTTTTGGGTCTTTCAAATTACGGATTTCAAGGGAACTGTTGTTTAGTTTATTTTGGGAAGTAGTCTGAGGTTTTTTTGGGGATGGCGGTTTTTGGTTTCCTTGGGGAAAATTGTTTTATTATTTCTATGGATTAGGGTTTATGGTTTTTTGGGAATGTGTATTTAAGTTTTTTTGGGATTATATTGAATGGGTCTCAATGGATTAGGTTTTTTGGTTTTATGGGGATGATGGTTTATTATTTTCAGGGTTGAGAGTTTATTGTATTCTTGGGGATGTGGGTTTGGGGTTTTATGTGAATGAGGGTTTATGATTTCCTATAGTTTAGGGTTTAGTGTTCTATGGATTGAGGGGTTTGTGTTTTTCTACGGAAGGGGGTTTAATGTATTTTTGTAGTGGGGGTATTGGTTTTTCAATGGATGAAATTTTGGGGTCTTCTAGGGATTATGTTTTTGGGGTTTCTAGGGTAGATAATTTTTTTATATCTAGAGCTATATGTTTTTGGGTATCTGCAGGTCAAGTATTATGTTTTTCTAGTGATCATGATTTATATTTTTTTCTCTACGTGGGTTATTAATTTTCTATGTATTATGTTTCAGGATTTTATATGCTTGACAATCAATGTTTTAATTGGGTAAAGGGTCATTTATTTTATATTGATGATATTCAACAATTTTTATCGCTGATAGTTTAGGGTTGTAGTGGTTTCAGTGTTTATGATTTTATTGTGGTAAATGGTTTTAGGTTTGTGGGATCTTGGGGTTTAGATTTCTATAAGGATAATGCTATATGATTTTTTATTTCTATGGGTTTGTGTTTCTAGAGGGATTATAGATTACGGTTTTCTAGGGATGGGGATTTTTGGTTTTCTAGGGATGTGGGTTTAGTGTTTTATATGGCTGGGTTTTGAAGGATTTCTATGTTTGTGGGTTCAATTATTTCTAATTATTAGGGTTTATGGTTTAATGTTTTGAGGGTATAGGTTTTCTTAGGTCTCAAGTTTTATGGTTTTTTATAGATGATATTTTAGTGTTCCCTAGGGATGAGCATTAAGGGTTTTATTGGAAAATGATTTTATTGTTTTCTTGGGATGGGGATTTAGGTTTTTTTGGTGAGGGTTTATTGTTTTGTAAGATGAGTGTTTTTTGGTTTTATGGGGCTGGGTTTAAAGGTTTTTTCACCGATAATGGTTAATGGGTTTCTATTTCTAAAGGGTATAAGTTTTTTCTAGGGATAAATGATAAGGGTTTTATGGGGATTATTGTTGAGAGTTTTACAGGTTTGAGCATTGAATGTTTTTGGGGTGTAATGGATGAGTAAATTATGGGGATTTGGAGTTAGTGTTTTATTATTTCATGGGTTTGTATTTTATTGGGAAGCGTGTTTATGTTTCCCAGGAGCTGAGGGTGTAGGGATTTCCATTGCTTGTGATTTATGGATTCGAAGAGATAATGATTTAGGTGTTTATTTGGATTAAATTTTGTGTTTTATAGGGTGAGTATATTTTTTTGGGTATAAGGGATTAGGATTGATTTTGGATTAGGGTTTAGTTATTTATATGGATCATAGTTTAGGGTTTCCTACTAAGAGGTTTTAGGGTTTTCTGTTGCTGAGGGACATGTGTTTTTTGGGGTTGAGTGTATTTTTTTGGTATAAGGTTGTATGGTTTACCTAGTATGATTATTTATGGTTATTTATATAATGGGTTTCAATTTTTTATGGTAAAAGAGTAGGGTTATTTATTGGTGATGAATGTTGAGGTTTGTTATGGATCAGGATTGAGGGTCTTTTTGGACTGAGGGAAATGGGTTTTCTTGGGAAATGGTTTCATGGTTATTTTGAGCAATGGGTTTTATTGTAATATTTATGAAAAGGGTTTAGGTCTTTGGGGAAATGGGTTTTCGGATTTTAAATTTTTTGGAATGGAGACTTTTTTTGGGATGACTGTCAGATTTTTTTAGTGGTATGAGTTTAGGGTTTTTTGGAATGAGGGTTCTAGGATTTTTGGGGGTGAGAGTTTATGATATTTTTTGATAACAGATTAGGGAATTTTTGGGGTTTAGCTTTTTTTGGAATATGGGGATGATCATTGTGTGTATAAATAGGATGATTTTTGAGTATTTTTTTGGGATGTGGTTGAGGGTTTATTAGGGCTACAGGTTGAGGGTTTTTTTGTCTTAAAGTAGAGGGTTTTTGTGGGTTTATGGTTTTTGGTTTTTAGTGAGAGGGGTTTATAAGTATGTACGTTGAGGGTTATTTGGTGATGATGGTTTTCTATTTTATGGATGAGGGTTTATTTTTTGGGGGTTATAATTTTGGGTTTTTTTTCAGAATGTGAAAATATGGGTTATTGAGTATTAGGATTGATCATTTTTTATAGGCTATTCATTTTTTGGGATGATAATTGTTGGATATTATTGTATTATTGTTGAGGGTATTCTGGGGCTATGGGTTGAGGTATTTTTTGGTTGGTGGTTGTGAGTTTTTATGGATGAGGGTTCAGTTCATTCTATGGCTAAGGGTTAATGATTTTTTGGGCTATATGTCATTGGGATATTTTGGGATAAGGGTAAACTATTTTATAGGTAAGGATGTTCAAGGATTTTTGGGGTTTATGTTTTGGGATTATTTAGAGATGAGTTTGGTGGTGTATTAGGGATAAGGGTTCAATGTTTTTTCAGGTTGATTTTTGATGATTTTTTTTGGGATGATGGGTGAATAACTTTTGGGAATGAGGGTTTAGTGTTTTTTGGGGTTTTAGGGGTTTGGGTATAGTTTTTTCAGGCGAAGAGTGTTTCAGATTTTTTTAAATATGTGGGTTTAATATTTTTTATGGCTGAGTTTTTGGGATTTCAAGGTGTGAGTGTTATGGATTTCTTGGTCTATGGTTAATGTGTTTTCTCAAGAAGAGGGATGATGGCTTTATGGGGTTATGGTTTGAGGGTTTTCTTTTGGTGAGGTTTTAGAGTTTTATATGGTTGAGGGATTAAAATATTTATGGATTTGGGTAGAGTGTTTTATAGGGATAAGGGTTTAGGGTCTTCTAGAGATCATGGTTTAGGGTTATCAAGAGATAAGGGTTATGGTATTGTTGGAAAAATGGTTTAGGATTTTCTAGGGATTATGGTTTAGGGTTTTATGTTTCTTAGTGTTTAGGGTTTTATGTGATATATATTTATTATTTCTTAGGGCTATGTTTTTCATGTTTTCTGGGGATCATGGTTTAGTTTTTTCTAAGTATTTTGGTTTAGGGTTTTGTGGGTGTTGGGTTTTATGGTTTTATGGGGTATAGGGTTTAAGATTATTGGTGTGGATTGATTTTTTATTTTTTTGAATGAGTTTATTTTTGTTTATAGGGAAGGGTGTTCAGGGGTTATTGGTGTTGAAGGATTAGGTGTTTTAGAGGATGATTCAATAGAGGATTTGATGGATTAGGTTGTAGTGTTTTTTGGGCTGAGAGTTTAGGGTTGTTTGGGGGTGATGCTTTATGCTTTTTAGGGAGGATTGTTTATTAAATGATTTTCTGGGATTGATGTTTTTTTCTAATGGTTTTTTGGTTTATGGTGATGAGGGATTCATGTTTTTGGGAATCTTCGATTATAGTTTTTTTAGAGCTAAAGTTTTATGCTTTTTTAAAAATGAGGGTTTGGTTAATTGGGAATTGGATTTTATTTATTTTGGGTATGAGTGATTATGTTTTTTTAGGGACTGGTGTTTTGGTTTTTTGGGTGATGTGGGTTTCATATTTTTTTGGACATAATTTTTATATTTTTTAGACCCATGGGTAGTGGTTATTTATTTGGGTGAGGATTTAAGATAATTGGGGATATGGGTTTTGGGATTTTTTTGGAATGTGGTTTTATGTTTTTTTTGGATTTGAGGGATTGTGTGTTTTCATAGATGATGGTTTAAGTATTTCAAGACTGAGAGAATTGGGGAAATCAGTCATAGGGTTTTTTTGATTATAGGGATTTACATTTAGGGTTTCAGGGGATGAATATTTAGATTTCTTATGGAGATGAGAATTTAGGGATTTTGGGATTATGGTTTATGGTGTTTAGGGGATTAGGGTTTATGGAATGTTTGGTTTATGGTGTTATGAGTATTGGGGGATGATGAATTAGGGGTTACTATGAAAAAAGTTATATTTATTTTTGGATACAAGTTTTGGGAAAATAGTTTAGAGGGTTTTGGGGGCCTTTCTGTTTTTTTGGGAATGAGGGTTAATGTTCTTTCGGAAAAAGGGTAATGGCGGATTTGAGGACGAGGGATGAGGCTTTTTTTAAGGAATGTATTTACACCTTTTTTAGATGATTTTTTCTGTTTTTTTATGATTGGGGTTTAGGGAAGGTTGGGGATGGGGATTTAGGATTTTTAGGGATTCATGTTTGGGTTTTTATTTGGGCAGAGGGTTTAGCATAATTTGGTGATGCGGGATTATGATTTTATATTCTAGATGGTTTGTGGTTTTCTAGGGTAGATGGTTTAGGGTTGTTAGTGGTGATAATTTAGTGATTTATAGGGACGAGGTATAGGATTCTATAGGGATGTGGGATTAGAGTTATCTAGGGATGAGGGTTTATGGTCTTATAGGGATGAAGTATTATGTTTTTCTGTGGATGTTGGTTTGGTTATAATTGGATATGATGTATTATGGGTTTTTAGGACATGAGTTTGGTGTTTTATGGGGCTATGCATTTAGTATTTTCTCTGTAAAGAGGACTAGGGATTTCTGGGAATGACAATTTAGAGTTTTTTGGGGCATATGTTTTATAGAATTAAATGGGTGGGTGTTTTGGTTTATTTGTGGTTGAAGGATAAGGTATTTTGGGATAACCATTTAGTGTTTTCTATGGTAAATGGTATAGTGATTTATGTGGAAGAGAATTGAGGTATTTATGGAAATTCATGTTGATGGACTTATTGGGAGGATGTTCGATGGTTTTCGGGGGATGAGGGATGAGGGATGAGGGTTTTTTGTGGATGAGGGTTAAGGGGTTTTGGGGGATGATGGTATGGGGTTTTCATGGGAGTGGTGCTCAATGTTATATGTGGATGATTTTTTAGGGGATTTATGTGGATATGAAATTAGGGATTTATAGATCTCATGGTAACTAGTTTTATGTAGATGAAGGATTAGAGTTTTCTAGGCATAATGGTTTAGAATTTTATGGGTCTTTGATTTTAGGGTTATCTAGTCCTATTGGAATAGGGTTTTTTGGATGATGGTTTAGGTATTTATAAGGATGTGTTTTATGGTTTTTATGGAGTGAGGGTTTAGTTTATTCTTAGTCTGATCATTTTTTATTTTTTGGGGATGGTGTAAAAGTTTTTATAGAGTTGACGATTTAAAATTTTATGGGTCTATGTTTTTATGTATTTCTAATGATGAGGATTATTTTTATGTAATGGGAATATATTTTTCTAATGCTAATTATTATGATATATTGTGGTTTATCTTTGATTGATTTGGGGACTTATTATTGAGGGTTTTTGTGGGTACAGGTTTAATTGTTGTTTTGGGGGTGGGGTTTAGGGTTTTTTGGGATAAGGGTTTAGGTTTTTTAGGATTTAGTGTTTTTGGTTTTTTGGGGATGTGTGCTGAGGATTTCATAGGGTGAATGGTTGAGGGTTTTGGGTATTTTGGTTGATGGTTTTTATGTCATGGAAATATAGTTTTCTTGGGGTAATGAGGGATTAAAGACCTCTTGGGATAATTGGTTATGGTTTTTTCAGTTATGATTTAGAATATTATCGGGATGTGGGTTTTGGGTTTTATGGGTATATGGATTGAGGAATTTTTGGGATTATGATTTTTATTTTGAGGGTGAGGGTTTACGATTTCTTGATGATGAGGGATGAGATTTTTATTTTTCGAAGGGTTTGGGGATTTTTAGGGGAATACTATTGATGGTGTTCTTGGAGTGAATGTTAGAATAATTTTGTGGTGAGGGTTAACAGATTAATGTGTTAGAGGGTTGTGTGTTTTGGAGGGATGAGGGTTTAGAATTTTTTGGGAAATAATTGAGGGTTCTTTAGTTTTATGGGTCTATTGAATTTTGGTGATGAGGGTTGAAATATTGTTTGGGATGATGGAATTAGGTTTTTGGCGGTGAGGGAAAAGGTATTTTTGGTGTTGAGTTTTTTAGGGATGGGAGATGAGGGTTTTTTTGAAGCTGAGGGATGATTTTTTTTTGAATTAATGTTTTTCATTATTTTATGGATGAGGATCTTATGTTATTTTTGGATTAGGGTTTTCTATTTTTTGGAAATAAGGATTTACAATTTTAGGATGTGAGGTTTGAGAGGATTATGGGGAAGTTGATTTATTGTTTTTTAGGGAAGCTGGTTGATGTATTTTTTACTAATGAGGATTAATTATTTAATAGGGTTGGTGGATTAAATTTTTTTGGGATTTTTATATAAGGTTTTATAGAGATAAGTGTTGTGTGATTTTAATTTTTTGTATTTAGGGTTTCTTAGGGATGAGATTTTAGGGATTTCTAGTTATGAGGGTTTACAGTTTTATGAGGGAAGGTTAAGTGTTTTCTCATATAGAGGGTTTACTGTTTTATGGGTTTAATTGAACATTTTTTTAGGGGTGATGGTTTTTGGTTTTCTTGGGATGAGGGTTTAGATAATTATATGTTATAGGTTTTTGAACTATGTAGTGTTGATGTTGATGGATTAATGAGGATAAATCGTTGTGGTTTCCAACAAATGTGGGGTTGTGATTTTATAGGGATAAGTATTTTTCTGATTATGATTGTTTAGAATTTTATTCGGATGAGGGTTTTTGTATTTTCAAGGATAATTGTATAGGGTTTTCTAGGGATAAAGTTTTAAGGATTTTTGGATGGAGGGATTAGGGTTTTATAGGTCTATGTTTGTATATTTTTACATGGTTGAGGGTTTAGGGTATTATGGGGATGAGGGGTTAGGGTTTTTTAGTGCATAGTAACTATAGTTTTTCGTGGATAAATGTATATGGTTTTTTCTGTATGTGTGTTTAGGGTTTTGTGGTTGACATTTTTGGGGTTTTGGGGATGAGAGATTTGGGGTTCTAGGGATGACATTTTTTTTGGAATTTGTGATGAGGGTTCATAATTTTTTGATACTAGGGGATTAGGTTTCTCAAGGTATATGACTTTAGGGATTTATGGGATGATTTTTTGTTTTGATATTTTTGGGGATTACAGTTTTGTGATATATGGGGAAAAAGATATAAGGGTTCTTCGGATGAACATTTTTGGGTTTCTGGAATTGTATTTTAGGAATTTGGGTTTAAGGGTTTTGGATACCATGATGCTGATGGTTCAGGGTTTTATGTGGATGAATGTTTATAGTTTTTGTGTCTGAGGGTTTAGGGATTTTCGTGGATGTGGCTTTTGGGGTTTTTGTTAATGAGGGGTATCATGTATTTATGGCATAACCATGAGGTTTTATTGATTTTATTTATGATGGTTTTTTGGGGATGAGTGTTTAGGGATTATGGGGATATGATTTTAGTGTGTTTTTTATGGATGAGGGTTTATGATTTTTTATATTTGGGGGTTAAGGTGATTTTTCGGGATAAGGGATTAGGTGTTTTTAGGGGTGAGGTTTTTTGGGGTTCATAGGGCCGAGGGGTTAGAAGTTATTGGGAATTAGGGATTAGGGGTTTACTGGATGATCATTTAGGGATATTTTGGAGGAGGGGGCCTAGATGTTTTTAGGGTTGATGGTTTTGGTTTTTTTGGGAAGAGTTTTAAGTGTTTTGGGAAATGGGGTTTTTCTAGATTTCGTTCTGTAGTTTTATGAGTTATTGGGGATAACTTCATAATGGTTTTTGTGGTTGATAGTGAATGTATTTTTGGGACAGGTTGTTTTGGGGTATGGTTGTCTTACTGTATATTGGTTTTGGGATATATGGTTTTCCGTTTTCTAGGGATTCTTGTTTAGTTAATACTTTATATAGAGGCCTGAGGGTTTTTTTCGGGATGAGTGTTGATTATTTTTTTGGGATCTTGGATTAGGGTTTGTTGGGGTTAAAGATTTGTGGTTTTTTTGGGATGTTGGTTTAGTGTTTCTTGGGGATGATTTTTTAGGAATATCTGGGGATTTGGATTTATGTCTTTTTATGGATTAGGGTTTACTATTTCTCAGTTCCAAGGATTTAGAGATTTTATGGGATTTTTGGTTATGGGGTTTTGGGAATGAGGTTTTATGTTCTATTTGTGTTGGGAACATAGTGTATTTTCAAGGAAAAATGTTTTTGGGTTTTTTGGGGATGTGTTATTATGGTTTATTTTGGTGGGATGCATAGGGATTTTAGAGATGGGGTATTGTTGTTTTTTATGGATGAGGGTTATGCTTTTTGAAGATGAGGGTTTATGGTTTTTTGGGGAAGAGTTTTTAGGGTTTCTTGTGGGTTAGGTTTTTAGGTGTTTTTTTGAATTGGAGTATACTTTTTTGGGGGAATGAGGGTGTTTTGATTTTTGTGGGTGTGATTTAAGGGTTTTGTGGGGATGAGGGTTTCGGGTATTCTAGTGATGATAGTTAATGGTATGATAGGTCTATGGGTTTATGAATTTTTTTTTCCAAGGATGAGGGTATTCCAGTTTTGGGTGTTTATGCTATTTTTGGAGATAATGGTTTAGGGTTTCATAAGAATGAGGGTTTATTGATTTTAGGGTTTAGTGTTTAAGGGTTTTTATGGAACAAGTTTTTAGTAGTTTTGGGGATGAGTTTTTAGGGTTTTATAGGGCTGATGGTCTAGTATTTATTTGGGCTAATGATTTATTGTTACTTGGGACTCAGGGTTATAATTATTTGGGGATTAAGGTCTATATTTTTATGTTTTTTTCATATAAAGGTTCATTTTTTTGGTAATAAGGTTTAATGTTTTTATGGAATAATGTTTCAGTGTTTTCTAGGTGTGGGAGTTTTGGTTTTTTTTTTGTTTCTGAGTGTTTAGGGTTTTTTAGGTCTGACTGTTTAGGTTTCTTGGGGAATAGTGTACTGTGATTTATGTGATGAGGGATTTGGGTTTTTTTGGAAAAGGTTTTAGGGTTTTTAGGGGCTGTGTAATTTGGGTTTTTTGTGGATAAAGGTTTAGTGTCATTTAGAGATGGGTATTTTCTGGTTTTTTGGGGTTGGGTATTTTTGGTTAAATGGGTCTTGGTGTTTTGGGATTTGGGGGGATGATAGTTTTTGGTTTGTTGGGGTAGATGATTAGTTTTTTTGGTTCTAAACAATTATGGTTATTTTGTGGTGAGTGTTTATGGTTTTTTGGGGCAGTGGGTTTTGTTTTATTTGGGGATGATGGTTTAGTGTTTTTAGGGGATGAGGTTTACGGTTTATTTTGTACTAACAGTTTATGGATTTCTGGGGCTGGATGACTAGGGTTTATTTGGACTAAATATTTAGGAATTTTTTTCATTTTTAAGGGTTATTTTTTATGGTTATTTTTGAAATTTCTTCTAATAGATTATGGTTTTTATAGGTTTGAAGGTTTCGGTTATTCAGTGACTATTGGATTACGTTTTACAGAGTAGATTTTTTCATATTTTATTGGACTACGGGTTTATTTTTTATTTTATGATGAAGTATTTGGGTTTTCTCTGAATAAGGGTTTATGTTATTAGGAGAATATAGAGAAATGGAAGGATAATAATTTTTGTATGGATAATAGTTTTAATAAAAAAATTTATTTAATGTTCTCCAACACACACCTTTTGGAATAAAAATCAATGTTGGGTCAGAACACACTTATTTGGGGCCCAAAATTATATTTGAAAATGGAGAAAATATTTAAATGAGTATCATCATAGTAATGAAAAGAGAAAACCCATAGAAAAATATCATAAAAAAGAATCTCACTACCCTAGATAACTGGGTCATTAATATTCATATGAAAGTGGGTTTTATGCCTGTTATGTGACTTTTGAGAGCCCCCATTTCATTAAATCAAATTTAGGTCATTAAAAATTAATTATATTATCATTATAATGCATTTAACCCTTATTTAATGGTTACAATAAAATAAAAATTATTTTTAATCTTGTTTGCAACGTTCAAGCACTAGCCTCTTCCATTTTCCTGAAATTGGTGATGGGTCTCCATATTTTGTGACATAGTCATTATGCATAGAGAAACCATGGAATATGTAATTTACACTAATACTTATACATTTTGCTAATTTTCGATGTTCCATCATTACATACTCACTTCATGCATTCATTGATGCATAAGATTACTATCAAATATTTGGTTCATATGAGTTTCTTATAACACATTATTATTACAAATCTACAAAAAAACATCTCCTGAATGTCGCACAAATGTATATATTCAACTCCAATTTGTCATTGATATATTTCCAAAATAAAGATATAATCATAATTTTATATATTTAGTTACTGTTTTTCTCTACAGTTAAGTGTGGAATAACATAATTCCCCTACCCCACAGTGGTATCCTTGATGACCTTTTCAAATAAACAAGTGGAAATAAATATCCTTTTATGATTATTTTACTCATGGATAAAATTAGAAAAATTCAGTTATTGAAATTCATTGAAGTGGATTGAAATTGAATTTTGAAAGGGGATTGAATATTAAAATTATAGATTATAATATGAGTGTGAATACATATTATTTTCTAAAATATTTCTTTTGAATAAAATTAATCATCAAATTTATGAATTAATTTGATGAGAATATGTGAATGGTAGGAATTATATAATTCATTGATTATTTTACTCTATAGTGTGAAAATATATATTAATAGATGGAACATGATGAAAATGTAAAAATATGCTAATGGTGGAAGGGTAAAATTCTTTAGAGAATATGATTATTTCATAATAATTATAAAAAATGTCATTATTTGCGAATACATACCAAGTAAAAAGGTGACAAAGAAGTTTAAGAGTTCATTTGAGAGTTTTATCATTTATTGATGTGATGGGTAGTTCCAGAAAACATATAGAAATTCGTTACATGGTTTTTAGGTGGATTAAAATAATATATTTCACATTATGTAGAGTTAGAACCATTTTTTTAATTGATGATGTTTCCATGAATTATATCATGATGGTAAAGAAAAAGTGAAAATCCAAGATATCAGTGCACACTAGCTATAATATTGTTATATCTACTTATAAAAGAAATTCTTCTAATAAATATTATTTTGGTGATAGGGCCTTTTTAATGAAGAATTCTCCTTATAAAGTGATTAATAAGGACATGGATGACCTAAATGGAATATCTAACTCCTTTGAATGTGGGAATCAAAAGTGCTTTAAATATTTGGGATAGTTCCATTTTCAATAAAATTTTATTAAAAATTGAATTCTCTCTATAATAAATATTGAGGGGATTGAAAAGGATATCATGAATGATGAAATTAGTGGAAACAAATATTAAAATGAAGATCATGATGTTGAAGATTTTAATGTGGGTAATATGCTTTTTCTATGTTTATTTTGATAATATCTAATTATCCCTCAAGAAAATCAATGACAAAAATAGGATAGGAAGAATGGGACATATTGTTTCTAACTTGAGGAAATTGATGTTACACATGTTCCATTAAATCCATCCATGATTCCTAAAGAAAATATTATTTCTGAATTAACCAAATGTAGACACTTTTTCAAAAACAACTCATGTGGATAACGTAATAAATTAGAAAGTATTTTTTCATTATTGATGATGTTGAATTCATTACCCAATGAGAAGTATCATCGCCATCTATTAGCTCATTATTTGATTGGGGAATATGTATTATTTTTTGTAATGATATTCTAGGTGTATTTCCACCTATTAGATACAATGGGAAAAATATTTAACTTATAGAAAGTTAATATTTTCCCAATAGACCAACATATCAGTGAAATATTGTGGAATCAAATGAATTATATATTCAAGTCAATGTGTTCATCGACGAAGGCTTTATAAGGCCAATAATGAGGGTGTATTTTATTCTATAATTATTTGGGTTGAAGAAATAAGGTATATATGAAATATGTACTAATAATAATGCTATCATTAATATTCACATCATATATAGGCATCCCACTCTATTAATTGATGTTATTCTATATGACATTAATTTTTCAATAATCATTTTTAAGGTTGACATTTGGAGGTGTGCCATCATATTTGAATGAATGAATGAGATTACTATCAAAAAACTAAAAAACTATTGGTGGACTGTTAATGTATATATTCTTTCAAATATACCACTTAAATACTCCTAATACATTCACGAAACTTAGGAATTTAGTAATAAATCCATATATTAGTAAATTTTATATCGTTTACAAGGATAATTTTTTATTTAATGTAATTATGTGGATATCTGTGTGGATAATATTTTACCGTTATATGGAATTCTAAGGGAATAAATACTATATGGAACACTATAAAAGTATGAAATTTTTTCACTCAAGTGGAACATTTGGGATATGTAGTATCCAAATATGGAATCATGTTGGAATAGTCAATTGTGGAAGGAATCAAGTACAAGACACCACTGTAATGCATCATAAATGTAATGATTTTTCCTAGCTTTGAAACATGGAATATTCATTTTGTTTCAAATATCAGATATATTATGTATCTCATCATTGAATTCTAGAAAATTTGAAAATATGAGTGGTCAAATGTGTATAAAGTTTTTTTACATAATTGAAAATATTTTATATGATGAATCGGTTTTCAAATTAACTGATATTGATAAATTTTCTAACTGGAGCCTTTATGAAGTGGATTTTTGATTGAAAAAGTTCTCATCCATATAAATAATCCATTTTCAAATTTTATTCTGATTTATAATGATTCAGGGATTTATAATAACACCATTGAGACAAAATATTTTGTGAATGTGAGAGTCATGGATCATTGGAAACATAATTTGAGACCAATAGTGTTTCTTCTACATTTTTACCTTCAAGAATTTAGATTTATCAATGATCAACAGAATAAATATTCAAGGAGTAAAATCAGTAGAATTATTGAAAGCATTCTCAATTCTGTAAAAATAGAATAAAGAAAACGACAACATACTATTATAATCCTTGTATTGAATTTATTTATTACATACCATTCTATATGATTAAATTCTAATGTTTATTAATATGAATTTTTATTATCACCATTTTATGGTGTTATATTATATTGTAATTCTATGTAAAAATTTATATTTGGAGAATAATTTCGAGTATGGTGGGATTATCTTCTATAGAAACAAGTTCTGTGTACCAAAGGGTAATTATAGGAACATTCTCCTTCGAAATACTCATGAGGGATGACATACATGTCATTTTATCTAAAAAATCATTGGAGATACTGAATGATAATTACTACATCCAGATTATTGAATAATATTTCCATGAAATAAGTTCATAATGTGGGACATATCAATTTGAGATGGGTATTATCAAGAATATTTATGCACTCCACTACCTATTTCATAACATAGATGGGATGATCTCAACATGGACTTCATTATGGATTTATTAAAGAGTCATTGGGAATTTTATTTCAATGATATTCATCACATTCTTAGAATTTCTCACAACATTATCTCTAATAGAGACAATAGATTCCTCTTTCATTTTAAGAGGTCAATTTTTGTGAAATTTGTTATGAAATATATTTTTAGAGCATCCCATCACCATCTATATTATGAGAAAAATTAAAATTATTATAAAACATTGGTAACTATTCTTAAAAATCTTGTCAGAAATAATATTATTGAATTAGAATCACATCTTTCATAATATGAATTTCCATACAACATATCTCTAAACTCTACAACTCGACATTATCCAGTTGAAGTGTCTTATGGAAATAATCCAATCAAACATTTTTGAATATTTCTCTTTGACTATTTATACTCAAGTGAATATTGATTTGGAACATTAGGAATAAATGATAGAGATGAATTATCAATCGATTCATGCTCAAATTGGTGTGTTTAATGAATAATATAGCATGCGAGCCAACATCATCAGAAGAATTCCAATTTCCATCATAGAGACAAGGTGTGTATTAAACATTGTAAGGAGATTATTTCATCTAGTATGAAGTAAAAAATAAAACCATGTCATGAATATATTAATGTTACTTTAATGATTTGGAAATAATTCCTAAAAGGTTGATTTGACAAATGATTTTGGTGTAAATTCTTAGGATTTAAAAATTGAGGATTTATATCTAATAAATTAGGATGTTTATTACATGGATTTGATAAATTTACTCTCCATTAAAGATGTAAAAAATAGGGTAAAAATGCGATTCAAGGGTATTTGATTTGGTATTTTCATATATCATAAACCCAATTTTCATTCAAACTGGACTAGCCTACACATTTTGGATTCAAACATTGTGGTGTGCTACAACACACTTATATGTGTCCCAAAATGAATTTGTACATGTAAATTTATGTAAATTTATAGAAAACATTATATAGTATATATAACATTTATAAAATCTTCATTTATAATAAATCTCTGTTCTATAGTTAGTGCAATTATTAATTAGAATGCAAAAGAATTTTTTATTAAATTTTTGTAACCATTGAGTCCCCTAATTAATTTTAATTCAATTTTGGTGACCAATATCTTTGTATTTATATTTATAATTTCATTTCACTCATTTTTTATGTTGAGGTTTTATGTTATCTTGGGAAAAGGGATAGGTTTTCTTATTCAGGTTTCAATTACAATTTTTTTAGTATTTAGGGTTTATGGTTTTTATGAGGGTTTTGGTTATTATAGGTATGAAGGGTTAGGGTTTCTTGGATCTCTAGGATTATATATTTTTGGGGCTATGGGATTATGGATTTTGGGGTTGAGGGTTTGGGGTATTTTTTGATTATCGATCAATAGTTTTCAGTGCATAAGGGTAAATGGATTTATTGCACTGAGGGTCTTGGATTTTTTTTATTAGGGACTAGAATATTTTTTGGTTGAGGGACTGGGTATTATTCGGGTATTAAATAGTCAGGTTTACTAATTATTATTTTTTGGGGTTTCTTGTGCTTAGGATCTATAATTTTATATGGTGTATCAGGTAAGATTTTTTAGGGGTGAGGGTCTAGGGTTTTTTGGAGTTGAGGGTTTATAGTTTTTTAGGAGTGATGGTCAATAGTTCATTGGGGTTAAGGGTCTATGGTTTTTGGGGTTTATTGGATTTTATTTTTGGGGGTTGTTGATCTATTTTTTTTGTACTATGGATGGAAATTTTTTTAAGGGTCTAGGATTTTTTGACGGCTGAGGATATTGGGATTTTTTGGGAAGATGATGTAGGGTTTTTTGGAGATGAGGGTGTAGGGATTTTGGGGGCTGGGGGTCTAAGATTTTTTGGATTGAGGTTCAATGGTTTTTTTGGAATATGTTTGATGGTATTTTGGGGATGATTGTTTTTTTTGAGTATTGGGTTCTAAGATTTTTTGGAAATTAGGTGCAATAATTTTTTGATAGGAGGGTCAAATGTTTTTTAGGGATAAGTGTGTAGGTTTTTTTGTTTTTGGGATCTAGTGTTTGTGTGGGGATTCTAGTATAGTATTTACTAGGGATAATTCACTTGAGGTTTTTTGGGATGAGGTTATATGGTTTATTATGGATATTCTCTAAGATATTTTAGGTTTTGGGTCTAGGACTGTTTAGTATTGAGTACCCTGGTTTTCATGAAAATTATCTAATAGGTTCTATTGGGGATGATTTCTAGCATTTCAAGGGGATTATGGTCCATGTTATTTTGAGGTTAGGATTTTGGTTTTTTTTGGATATGGGTATATATTTTTTCATGGAACCGGTTATAAGTTTTTGTTATGAGAATATTTTTTTTTGGGATGATGGAATAGATTCAATGGTTATGATTGTCAATAGTTTTTTGTGATTATGTTTCTAGTTTTCTTAGTGATGAGGAATAAGGGACATTCTAAACTGGTCGTTTGGGGTTTTTTTGAGGTGGGGACTATCTGTTCCTGTGGACGAGGGTATATGGTTTTTTGGTTAATAGGTTTTAGGTATTTTTGTTGATAATGGTATAGTTTTTTTTTCATTTATTATATATTTTTTCGTTAAAGATGGTCTAGGTTTTATTATGATGAGTCTCTCTGGATTTTTGAGGCTGAGAGTATACTTTATTTTTTTCGGTTCATGTTCTAGGTTATTTTTGGGCTGATGGTCTATGGTATTTTAAGGATTATTGTGTAGGGTTTTTTTGGAATAGAGGTTCAGTGTTTTTTTGGATTGTGGGTTTATGTTTATTTAGGGATGATGAATAAGGGGTTATTACGTGTAAGGTTTTACATTTTTTTTTAATTTGGAGTTATCTTTGTTGGTGATTAGTGTAAATGGTTTCTAGGAATACATTTTAGGTTTATTTTGTATAAATGAATAAGGATTTATTTAGCTGAGGGTTTATGATTTTATCTTCCGAATGATTGGGATTTTTTGGGGTTACGGGTTTAGGATATTTTATGTATATGGGATTAGGGATTAATGGGGAATATGGATTGGTTTTTTCTAGGATGATGGGTTAGTTTTTTAGGGCCTATTATTTAAGGATTTTAATATATGGATTTTGTGTTTTGGGGGGAGATAGTTTATGGTTTTTATTGATGAGGGTTTAGATTGTTTGGGAAAAAGGTTTTAGGGTTTTTTATATGTGACAGTTTAGTGGAATTTGGGGCTAATGGTTTAGGGTTTATTGTAGATGATAGTTTAAGGTCTTTTAGGGAATAATATAAAGGGTTTTTTGGTTTCATTATGATGGGTTTTCATATTTTAAGTGGGTATTATTTTTTGTTGTGGGTTTATGGTTTTTTAGGGATGCAGATTTAGAATTTCTGGGGATGATGTTTTGGGGATTTTTTTACAGGTGACGTTTTAGTGTTATTTATGGGTAAGGGTTTAGTTTTTTTGGATGATGATTATATTGTTTTTGGGGAAGAGAGTTTAGGGTGTTTCCAGAGTGAGGTTTAGTATTTTTTGGGGTTGGTCGTTAACAACTTTTGGGGCTTACTAAATAGGATTTCTTGGTGCCACGGGTTGAGGGTTGTTGGATGTTGAGGGTTTAGGGTTTCATGGTGATGATGGTTTAGGTTTTTTTGGTCTAAGGGGTTTTTTTGGAAGACGGATTATGAATGTTTGGGGATTAATGTAAAGGATTTCACAGGGAATGTGTTTAGGGTAGTTTTTTTTGTGGTTTAGGGATTTGGGGGATGAGGGTTTAGTGTTTTTTGGGGATGAGTTATTAAGTATTTATGTGGGTGATTGTTTATGGTTATCGGGGATTTGGGTTTTGTGTATTCCTCGCATTTGGGGTATACCATTTAGAGTTTTTGTGGATGATGGTTTAGTGTTTGTTGCGGTAGAGGGTTTTGGTTTTTTTGTGGTTGTGAATATATTTTTTGAGTGGGGTTGAGGTTTTGTTGGTGATAGTTGAGGTTTTTTATGGATGATGGATTATAATTATTTGGGAGTAATGGTTGACGGTTTTTTGGGGATGATTATTGATGTATTTTATGGATTGATTATTTATGGATATTTAGGGATGGGGTTTTAGTGTTTATTATTGTATGGGTTCAGGTTTTTTGGATAATTGGTTTTAGGGTTTTTTTGTGATGAGGGTTTATGGTTTTTTGGGACTAGGGATTAGGTTTTTTTTGGGAATGTGGGATGTGGATATTTTGGGAGATAAGGGTTTAAGATTATTTATCAATTAGGATTTTTTGTTTAATTATGATTGATGGTGTAGGGTGTTTTTGGCTGTCGGTATTAATGTTTTTTGGGTTCCAGTTTTAGGGTTTTGGGGGATGAGGATTTAGGTTTTTTAATAATTAGGGTTTAGGGTTTTTTTTGGGTATAATGATTTATGTTTTTTTGGGTAGTGGATTAGGTCTTTTGGGTGATTACGTTTTATGGATTTTTGGGTGAAGGGTATAGCGTTTTCTAGGGACAAGGGTTAGTATTTTTCTTTTTTTAGGGTTTAATGTTTTTCAGGGATTAGGTTTTTGAATGTCATTATGCCGAGGATTTGGAAATGACTAAGGGTTTACTATTTTTTATGAGGTTTTATGTGTTTATAGGCCTATGGTTTTATGATATTATGGGTCTTATGGTATTTTATTTTCAGGGGCTTGGGGTTTATATTTTTTGGTGTTGAGGGTGTAAGATTTTTTTGTGAATGTTTGTTTTGTTTTTTTAGAGATGATTGAGGATTTTATAGGGATGATTGTTTAGGTTTCATCTTGGTTTGATGAGTTTATATATTTTTTGTGATGAGGATTTTCTGTTTTTTTCATCATAAGGATTATAGTATTTAAATGCTATAAGATTAGAAATTTTTAGGCTATGGGATTAAGATTAGTATGATGTCAGTTTACAGTTTTTTTGGGGGGATAAGAGTATAGATTCATTAGGGAAGGTTGTTTAGGGTTTTGGATGTGTGGGATTATAGAATTTTGGGGATGTTGGGTTAGGTTTGTTGGGTAATGAGGTTATTGGGATTTTTCGGGATAAGTGTTTTTTGTTTTTTTGGGATGTGGGTTTTATTATATTATGGGGATTAGGGTTTATATTTCTTAGGGGTGTTAGAATTGTGGGATATTTATGGATGATAGTTTCAGTTTTTTGGTGATAATGTATTGGGGTTTTTGGAGATAAGGTTTAACTTATTTCGTAGGATTCATGTTTATTGGTTTATAGGGGTCATGGTTTAGGGTTTTTTTGGTTCTAATGTTTTACTATTTTTTTATGAGTTTTTATGGTTATATAGGTATTAGGGATTAGTGATTAATGTTGATGAAGATTTAAGGTTTTCAGTCGATGAAGATTTAGGTTTTTATAGGGACGAATGTTTAGGGTTTTGTGTGGTTGTAGGGTTTAATGTTTTCTGGGGAGGAGGGTTTAGGGTTTTTTGTGATGAGGTTCTATTCATTTTTATAGATCAACGTTTAGGGTTTTTTGTGATTGAATATTTAGGATTATTAGGGCAACAATATATGATTTTTTTGGTACATAGGGATTAATGATATCTAGGATGGCATGTTTAGGATTTTAGGGGGAAAGTGTTTAGGTTTTTTGGGGATTTGGTTCTAGGGTGTTTTGGGGTGGGGTATTAGGGTATTTTTGGGGATGAGGGTCAATTTTTTTTTGGTGATTAGAGTTCAAAGATTTCTGGGGATGATGGTCTATATTTTTATGGGTGTGAATGTTTTGGGTTTTTTAGGGATTATGTTTTAGGTTTTACGTGGTATACATTTTAGGGGTCTGGGGGATAAGGGTTTTTGGTTTATAGGTTTCATATTTAGTTTTTTTGGACTAATGGACCTCATGTTTTTTGGTGCTGAGGTTTGTGGGTTTTCTATGGATTAGGGTTTAGGGTTTTTTAGGGATGAGTGTTTAGGTTATTTTATAGCTATGGGTTTACTATTTCATAGGGGATGAGGGTTTCTGGATTATTTGGGTATAATGGTTATGGATTTAAAGGGATAATAAATTAGTATTTTTATACAGATGATTACATATGGTTTCTAGGGATGAATATTTTGTGTCTTTTTGTGTTGGATTTTTTGGATTTTATGGGGAATAGGGAATATGAATTTCTATGAATGAGGGTTTTAAGTTTTATAGAGTTGTGGGTTTAGGTTTCATATAGATTTATGTTTATTTTTATTTGGGGACGTGTTTTTAGGGTTTTTATGGTGAATGTTTTAGGGATTTATGGGGTAGTGAGTTTAGTATTTTTGATGCATGATTATATAGTGTATTCTAAGGCTTAGGGTTCATGGTTTTAATGGTTATAGGTTTTATGGTTTTATAGGGATGAGGTTTTATAATTTTTTTGGGATGATAATTTATGTTTTCATTGGTATCAACGTTTATGATTCTTTTGTGTTGGTAGTTTTGTTTTTTTGGATCTAGGGGAATAGGGGTTTTGAGACTTTGAGTTTATGGTTTTTTCAATGTTGGTTTATGGTTTTTGGTGTGGGGGTATTGGTTTTTCTATGTCCATGGTTTGATGGTTTTTTGAGATTATGGGGTGATAGTATTTTGGGGATAGGGGTTGTTGGGTTTTTTTGGATGAGGGTTAACATTTTATTGATGTTTTGGTTTGAGTATTTTTTGGGTGATTGTTCATTGTTTTTGGTGTTGAAGGATGACAGTTTCATGGGGATGATCTTTTAGGGAATTCTATGTAATATTGTTTTGTATTTTTTTTTTGGGAATGGGATCAGAGTTTTTTGGGATGGGGGTTGATTGTTTATTTTGACTAAGGGTTGAGGGGTTTCGGGATATATGTTTAGAGGTTTTGTGGTTTAGGTTTTATGATTTTTTATGGTATGATGGTTAAGGGTTTTTTTGGGTGATGTTTTTTTATTTTCAGAAAGTGTTTTTATTGATTTTTTGGGATGAGGTTTTTAGAGACTTCTGGGGATGTGGTTTTTTGGCACTTTGTGGATAATTTAATTGTGTTTTTTGGGGTTGATGGTTTTGGATTTTTTATTATGGTTTTGTGTATTTTTTGTATGTGGGATTATGGTTAATTGGAAATATTAATTAAGGGTTTTGTATGTCTTATGGATTAGAATATTTTGGGGATATGGGTTTATAGTTTTTTGGGGGTGAGTGGGTCGAATTTGTTTGGATGGGGGATAAATTATTTTGGGGAATAATGTATAGTTTCCTTTGGGTATGAAGATTTAGGGGTTTTAGAGATGTGGTTTCTGAGTTACTATGGGGATACGAGTTTATAGTTTCATATAGAAAAGTGTTTAGGGTTTATTGGGGTTGAGGGTTTAGGTTATTTGGGCTTGAGGGATTTGGGTTTCTTTGTGGATGAGAGTTTTGGGACTCATGGGGCGTTGGATTTAGGGTTATTTTTTGGGCTGATGGTACTGGGTTTATTAGGAGTGAGTGAATATGTTTTTTTGGTGGAAGGTTTTTTATTCTTATGTAAACGGGTTAGAGGTATTTTGGATGATTCTTTATGGTTTTTTTAGTATGTGGTTTTGTTGTTTATGGGGAATTTTCTTTTAGGTTTTTGGGGGGAGTTTGGTGTTGGGTTTTTTTGGATGAATTTTTAGGATTATGTTTAGATGAGGGTTTATGGGTTTTTATTGATGGGAATTTTGTGTTTTTTCAACTAAGGATTATTTGGGGGGCTGATGGTTTTTGGTTTTCGGTGATGACTGTATCCAATTTAATAAGGATTAGGTTTTAGGTTTTTCATGCGATGAGTGTTTAGGGTATTATGGGGATAATAAGTTAGTGTTCATTATTGATTAGGGTTATATGTGGAGGAGGTTTTAGGATTTTCATAGGGTGAGGTTTTAGTATGATCTATGGATGATGGTATATGATTTCTGTTGTTGATGGTTTAGGGTTTTCTATAACTGGTTGGTGAGGGATTTTTGGGGATATTGGATAATGATTCCTAGGGATTTGGGTTTCTGGTTTTCTAGTGCTAGTGGTTTATGATTTCGTGGGGATGAGTTTTTATGTTTTTCTTAGGATGATGGATTATGGTTTCTGATGTTGGTAATTTATGGGTTTCTAGGGAAGAGGGCTTGGGATTCCATAGATTGTTGGTTTAGGGTTTCCTGAGGATGTGGTTTTATCATTTTATGGGGATGAGGGTTTAGAATTTTCATACCATTATTCATTTGGGTTTTAGAAGGATTTTTTGGTGGGAATTTTTGGAATTATCATTTATAGTTTTCAGAGGCTATGTGTTTAGGGTATTCTTGGGATGGGGGCTTGTAGTTTTATTAGGGTGAGGTTTGAGTGTTTTATAGGTATGAGGGTATATATTTTTTTAGGCATGATGTATGTGGGTTTTTTTCATTTGAGGGTTGAGGGTTTTTTGGGGATGAGGATCAAAGTATATATTGGATGATGGTTTTGTGTTTTTCTAGGATGGGTGTTGTATGATTTTGGAGATAAGGGTTGATATGGTATTACACTAAGGATTTATGGTTATTTTTGGATATGGGGTTAGTGATTTGTAGTGTTGAGGGTTCAGTGTTTTAGTGAGAAGGGGTGATGGATTTCTATGGATGAGGGATAATGGGTTTTTGGGGTAAATTAGATTATTTTTTCATTGGGGATAAGGGTTTCCTATTTCTGGAGATATAGGTTATGGGTTTTCTAGGGATTTGACGTTATGGTTTTTTTCGATGATGGTTTTGGTTTTATATGACAGTGGGTTTAAGAAATTTATGGACAGTGGTTGACGTTTATATTGGGGTGAGAGTTTTTATATTTTTGGTTTAGAGGGTTAAAAAGAAAATTTGGGGGGTGAAATGATTTTGGGGCTATGGGTTTAGGGTTTTTCAAATAAGAGGGACACATGTTTTTTGGGGTTGAAATTTTATGTACTTTTAGAGCTAATGGTAATGGGTTTTTTTGGGGATGTTTGGGATGAGGGGCGATGGATTTATGAAGATGAGGGTTTTTTATGAGGGTTAATGTTTTTTGGGGATTGGTTTTTATTGTTCTTTGTGGATTGGGGTTAAATGTTTTTTTTGGTATAAGAATTCAACGATTTTTTGGGAAAAGGGATCGATGTTTTTATGTCTTAGGGTAATGGATTTTTTGGTGATAAGGGTTCATATATTTTATGTGTACGTGATTAAATAATTTTAGGGAATATTGTTTCGGATTTTTTCATGATGATAATTTAGGTTTATAGGGACATAGGCTTAAGAATTTTTGGGGTTGAATGTTAAGGATGTTTTGGAGATACGGGTTCAGTGGTTTTTATGGATGACAATTGATGTTATTATGGAGATGAGGTTCAAAGGGTTTCAGGGTCTGAAAGACCATGAATTTTTGATGTCGTGGGTTTAGATGTTGATGGGTATTAAGGTTTGTGGTCTTTTAGGAATGAAATATTTTTTATTTTTATGATAAGTTATCAATTTTTAATTTGGTATCATGGTTTGTGTTTTTGTCTTAGGGCTTATCATTTTATGGGACACATGATTGAGTGTGTTTTGTGGAATATGGTTTATGTTTTTTTCATGGGATATGGGTTTGGAGTTTTGTGGATGAGTGCTTATGGGTTTTTAGGGATCATCGATTATGATTCATTGGGGTATATGTTGTATGGTGTATTTTGTGATGGCGTTATATATTTTTTATGGAATACAACGTTTAAATAATATAAAGGAATAAGGTTTATGATTTTTTTTATGTTTTATGGTTTAGTGTTTTTTAATGCGATTTTTTTCTTTATGGGGTTGAGGTAATAAGATTTTTTTAATGGGGGTTTACAGTTATTTTTGTTTGGGGGTTGTGGGATTATTTGGATATGGTGTAGGTTCTTTTGATGATGATTGTTTAGGGTTTTTTTATTGTGGTTTTAGTGTTTTCAGAATTGATGCTTGAGGGAATTCGGGGTATGAGTGTTAATGGTTTAAATGGGGATGATATTTTTGGTATTTTTTGAGATTTTGTATGAGTGTTTGTGGGGTATATGGGTTGATGTATTTTTTGGATTATAAATAATGGTTTTCTCACATCGAGGGTTGAAGGTTTTTTAGGTAAATGGTTGAGTGAAAATTTTGGGACTGGGTGATTTCTATTTTTTTGGAATTTAGGTTTTTATGTTTCTAGGTGCTTGGATTTTTGAGTTTTATTGGACTGTGGGTTTTTTGTTTTTTGGAATTGACTGTTATGTTTTTTTGGGGGCATGTGGATGAGGTATCTTTTGGGGACGAGGGTATAGGGTTTTTTGGGATGATTGAATATTTTTGGGGGGCTAATGGTTTTTTTATTTTTGGGGATAACCATTTAGGATCTTTGGGGTTGATAGTTTATTGATTACTTAGGGTGAGGTTTTATGGTATTTTTGAGTGGTGTGTCAACAATTTTTTTTGGGAATAGGGTTTGTTGTTTTTTGGGTAAGGGTTGAGGATTTTTTGTGAGATTAGTGTTCGGTTTGTTTTGGAATAAGGATTTTCGGTTTTTTGGGTCATAGAGTATATGTTTATTGTTATTGTGGGTTGATAGATCACTGGGGATTTGTGTTTAATTTATTTTGGGGTCGAGGGTTTAATGTTTTCTCATAATTAGGGAGTAGTGTTTTTGGGGAATGAGGTATTAGAGTATTCTTAGGGATGTGGGTTTAATGATTTATTGGGGATGAGTGTTATTTTTTTAATAGGGATGAGGGTTGAGTGTTTTTTGTGAAGGGGGGTTTAGGGTCTTTTTAAATAAGGGTCAAGGGTTTTTTAGGGGATAATGGTCGAAGGTTTCTGGGGATGAGGTTTGAGGGTTTTTTGTGGATGAGGGTTGATGGTTTTTTGGGGATGAGTTTTGAGGATTTTTTTATGAGGGTTGACTATTTTTTAGGGATGAGGGTTTAGATTTTTTTTAATGAGGGATGAGTTTTTTAGGGATAATGATTAATCCTTTTTTGCAATGATGGATGATTTATTTTGTGGATGAAAACTGAGGGTTTTTTGGGAAAAATGAATAGTATATTTTAGGGCTGATGATTTAGTGATTTTTTTGTTGCTAATGGTTTGGAGAGTTTTTTAGAATGAGGGTTTAAGAAAACAATTTTCTTAAGGGTAGTGGGTTATGGGGGGTTGAGGGTTGGAAATTATTACAGGGATAATGGTATATGGTTTTGGGGGGATCAATGTTGATGGTTTTTTTTATGTTGTGGGTATAGTTTTTTTGGGGGATAATGGTTAATGGTATTATGGAATGAGGGTTGACTATATTTTGATGTGTAGGATTTAGGTTCCTTATTCGGGGAAATGTGTGTTTTATTGGGGATGAGGGTTTTGGGTATACAATGGCTAATATTTTAGTGTATTTTGGGGATGAGTTTTGATAATTTTTTGGTGTTTTGGGTTGATGGTTTTTTGGGGATCTAGGTTAAGTTATTTTTTATGGATTCTAGATATGGGTTGGGGTTTTTTATATGATAAGATACTGATCATTAGTGATGATTGTTTTTGGTTTTTTGGGATGAGGTTTGGGGTTTTTTGGATGGGGGTTTTGGGGTTTTTATCAATGGGGGTATGGGGAAATATAAGGATAAGGATTTAAAATATATTGGGTATGAGGGTTAGGGGTTTTTTGGCTGAGGTTTTTGGGATTTTTGGGGAGTAGGTTTCATGTTTTTTTGTGGGACGAAGGTTGTGTGTTAAATAGGGAATATGGTTGAGGGTATTTTTGGGATTGAGGGTTGTTTCATTTTTGGTCATGAAGTGTTTATGGTGTTTTTTGGAATATGATATTATGCTTTTTGTCGATGGAAGTTGACATTTTTCTAGGCTCATGGTTGGTGATCTTTTTGGGATGAGAGTGTTTGGTTCTTTATTATCTATGGTTGGGAGGTTTTTTTTGACGTGGTTTGATGGTTTTATGGTGCTGCGAGTGTAGGGTAGTTTTGCAATGCATTTTGATGTGTTTTTTGGGATGTGGGATTAGTGATTTTTAGTGTTGAGGGATGAGGGTCGTTTAGGGTTTACTGTGTAGGATTTTTGGGGGTTGATTATTTAATGTTTTTTAGGGTCGATAGTTGAGTGAAATATCCAGAGTGAAGATTTATCATTTTTGTGGATGAGGGTTGGGGTTTTGGGGGGTTGTAAGAGTATATGGATATTTTCAAGGCTTATGGATTATGATATTTTGGAGCTTAGAGTCAAGGGAATTTAGTGTTGATGGTATATGTTTTTTGGGGGGAAATGTGTATGGGGTTTTGGGGTTTTCGGTTTTGGATATTTATTGTTTGAGGGTGGAGTGTTATTTGGGGAATATGTTTTATATCTTATTGAGGTCTAGGGTTTGTGTTTTTGGATCTTAGGGTTGACAAATTTCGGGGCTATGGGTTGTGAGATTATAGAGGATTTGGGTTTATAGTTTTTTTTGTGTGTTTCATGAATGGTGATTTTTTGGGATGATGGTTGAGGGATTATTTTAACTTCCTATTGATTTCTTATAGGGTTCAGTGTTGATGATTTTTTACAGATGAGGTTTGACATTTTTTTGAGCATGATGTTATAGAATTTTTTTGGGATGGGGGTTAAGGGTTTTCTAGGGATGATATTTTGACATTTTTGGGGTGAGGATTCATTATTTTTTATAGATGAGGATTTACTGTTTTTGGGGTTGAGGATTATAGAGTATTTGGGGGTGAGGGTTGTGAGTTTTTAGGGGATACAGGTTGAGGGTTTTCTAGGTATGAGAGTTGAGGTTTTTTTAAGATAAGTCATTAGTGTTATTTGGGGATGAAACATGTGGGTTTTTTTCAGACTCTGGTTTTTTTGTTTTATGGGGGTGACAATTGTGTTGCTTTAATGGTGATGGTTTTGGTTTTTTAGAATTGAGGGTTTATTGTTTTTTGGAGGATGATTTATTTTTTTTGGTGGTTATTTCTTTGGGTTGTCTAGGTTGAGGGTTGGGGGTTATTTTGGGATAAGTGTTGATTTTTTGGGGCTATGGTCTATGCGTTTTTTTATAAGGGTTTAGGGTGTTTTTGGAAAATGATTTATTGTTCCAGAGGGATGATATTCTAGGATTTATTGAGGATCTGGGTTAATGGTTTTGGAGGGATGAGGGTTCAGTTTTTCATGGAGTTTTGGGTTGATGGTTGTTTGGGTCTAGCAGTTTTGGATTTTTTTTCAATGTAGTTTTGAGGGTTTTTTTTGGGCTGGGGGATGAGTGTTTTTTGGGATAACATTTTTGTGTTTTTTAGGGAAGAGTGTTGAGGGATTTTTTGTGCTGATGGTTGAGGGGGGGGGGGTTTGTTGATGGTTTAAAGTATTAGGGGATGAGTATTGACGGATTTTTTTGTTTTGGAGGATGGTATTTTTTGGTGTGTGGGCATTAGGGTTTTTTGTGGATTAAGAATGATGTTTTTTAGGGTTGAGTGATATGGTTTTTTAGGGTTTATTGTATTAGGGATTCTATCACTGCGGTTATGGACATTATGTATTGATGCAATAGTTTTTTCTATGTTTGAGAGATGGTGGTTTATTCCAAATGAGAGATGATGGATTTTTTGGGGATGTATTTTGAAGATTTTTTTGGGTTGAGGGATGAGTGTTTATGGGGTGTGGGGTTTAGGGATTTCTAGAGCTATGAGTTGAGGGGTTTTTGGTGGATATAGGTTGGGGGATTATCTTTTCTCTTTGTAAAGCATTTTATGGGGATTGATATTTAAGGATTCTTGTGGGTGAGTGATGAGTGTTACTTGGCTCTGATGGTATGGGGTTTCTTGGGGTGGAGAGTTATGGGTACATTGGTGTTTCTAGTTTAATTTATCTTTGGGATGATTGTTGAGTAATTTTTTTGGATGAGGGTTTAGGATTTTGGGTGATGTTTTATTCATGTGTTTTAGGGTTTAGGTTTTAGGTATTTTGGTGGTTAAGTGTTAATGGTTTTTTTGGATAAGGGATAGGCGGTTTTTGGGGATAAGGGTAAATAGTTTTTTGTTGAATAGGGTTTAGGAATTTTTTGGAGTTAAAGGTTTAGGTTATTGGTGGGTAATTGTTTTTGTGTTTTATGGTGATGAGGAATTAGTTCCTTTTGGGTTGATGGATTATAGTTATTATGTGATGAAGGTTTTGGGTTTTTCAGTCTGAGTGTTATGAATGTTTTAGGTTGTATGTTTAGTTCTTTTTGGGAATGAGGATTTAGGGTTATTTGGGACATAGTGTTAATGTTTTTTTTTGAAGATTTGTGTTTACGGTTTATTGGGTCACTGGGTTTAGGGGTTTTTTGAGCAAATATTCTATGTTGTTTTAGTGATTAATGTTATGTTTGTTTGGATGATGGTTTTCTTTGATTTGGGATGAGGGTCTGGATTTTTTTGGAGATGTGGTTATATGTTCTCTTATTGATGACTATTTAAGTGTTCATAGGGTTGAGGGTAGATGGTTATTTATTGGGGATAAATGTTTAGGGTTATCATGGGTTGATGGTGGGGGTTTTTTACGAAAGAGTTTTTAGTGTCTTTTTTTGGATGAGGGTTGATAGATTTTTGTGGCTGAGGATTGAGGTCATTCTGGGGTTGAGTGTTGATGGTATTTTTGGGATTATGTTTTATGGATTTTTATTGTTGAGGGTTGATGAATTTTTTGGATGATGATTTATGTTTTGTTGAATCAAGTTTTGTAGGTTCTTTGGGGGATGATGGGTTATGGTTTTAGGGAGATGTGGGAATATCGTTTATTTGGGTATATGGTTTAGGGTTTTGGGGGAAGAGTATTTTTTTTGGGTATGAGGCTTTATGTTTTTTCTAGCTCTGGGTTTATGGTGTATTATTAATGAGGGTTTGAGTTCTTTTGGTTTTTGGTCAGAGGTGATTTCGGGTAGGTGGATTGACGGTTTTTGGGGTTGAGGGTTGATGGATTTTTGGTGGTAATGATTATTATTTTCATAAGGATAGGGTTGTTAATTATTTTAGGGTTTGGGTTCCATGTTTTTTTGGGATTATGGTTGTGGGATTTTATGCAACGGAGGTTATGAGATTTTAGGGGATGTGTGTTGAAGGTTTATTGGGAATGTGTTTTGATGGTTAGATATTGCTGAGGGTCTTGGTGGGTTTGGGCCTTTGGGATTATGGATTTTGGGGGATGAGGGTTCAGGGGTTTTTTAGGGACAATGGTTTAGTGGTTTTTTCACTCATGTTATAGTGATATATTGGAATGAGGGATTATGTTTTGTTTGTGAAGTGTGTTCAGGGTTTTTAGTTTGTGATTTTATGTTTTTTTGGATGAGGTGTTTAGATAAATCTCAGATATGATTAATAATGTTTTGGGAAAAGGGTTTAGTGTTTTTGGGTTTTATGGTATTTGTTTTTTTGAGGAAGAAGATTTTGGATTTTTTTGGGCCTAGAGTTTATAGATTTTTCTGGCTATGGGTAAGGCTTGTAGGGGTGAGGGTTTATGTTTTCTTTGGGACAAAGTGTGAGGGTTTTTATTAGATTGGGTGTTTCAGTTTTTGGGGATGGGGTTTTATGGATTTTTGAAATTGGGGGATTATGTTATTTTGATGATGAGTGCTTCAGGTTTTTTAGGGATTTTATTATTATTTGTGGATTAGTATTTTGGGTATATTGGTCTAATGTATCTCAATCATTTTAGTCAAGGTTTTATGTTTTTTTGTTTGTATCATTTGATTTTGTGGGGGATAACATTTTAGGTTTATTTGTGGATGGGGGTTTAGTGTTACTTGGGAATGATTGATTAGGGTTTTTTTATTGAGGGGGTGTAGGGTATTTTGGGGTTCCGGGATTAATTATTATTAGAAATGATGGATTAGGCATTTTGATGGCCTATTGTTGGGGATTTTAGGGATTAGGGTTTATGATTTTTTGGGACTGGGTGTTTAATGTTAATTTTGAATGATGGTTTTGGAGTTTTTTAAGAAATGGGTTTACAGTTTTTAAGGGTTGCGAGTTTAGGTATTTGGTTGACGAGAATTTATGTTTTTTTAGGGATGACGGTATATTGTTTTTTATATTCAAGTGTTTAGGACTTATTATGATTTGTGGTTAATTTTTTTGGGGAAGAGGGATTAGGTTTTTTGGTGCTGAGGGAATAAGGATTCATTGTTGAATTTTGTTTATTGATATTTAGGTATTATGGTTTATAGTTTTTTTGGTGAGGATGGTTTATAGTTTTTTGGGATGAATTTTTTGAATTTTATTATGTTTAGGGTTTTATGATTATTAAGGATGTGGGTAGATGGTTTTTTAGGATATTGGATGTTTTAGGATTTTTTTTCCAAGGTTGGATACATGCGGGTGGGGGTTAGGCTTCTTTGGGATGAGGGTTGAGGGTTTTTGGGGATGATGGTGATGTTTTTATGGGAATGTTGGTTTAATGTTATTATGGGAAGGGGGTTTCAGGTCTTTTTTGTAGAGGGTTATATTTTTTTAGCGAATTGGTTTTGGGTTTTTTGGGGATGGTTATTTATGGTTTTTATAGTTTATTATTTATATGTTTTTGGGGAATGAAGGATTTATTTTTTTCTTAGAGTGATGGATTTTAATGGATGGGGGTTTATTGGTTTTTATGGTTTATGGTATTTCTTTTATTTGTGCCAGTCGCTTTATGGTTTTTTGGTGCATAGTGTCTATGGTTTTGTTGGGATGACATTTTATGGTTTTTGGGATGAATATTTATGTTTTTTATGGATGTGGGTATATGATTTTATGGGGTTTAGTGTATAGTTGTTTTTTTGCATAGGGCATATGGTTTTTTATCTATGGGATTAGGGGTTTATGAAGATAAGGTTTTATAGTTTTTCTGGGGTTGAGTTCATAATAAATAGTAGGCATAAGGGTTTTGGGATTTTTAAGACAAGGTATTAGATGTGGTTGTGGGGAATGATTTATAAAATTCTATGCGTTTATATTTTTCTGGTCTTGAGGTATTAGGATATAATGGGGATTAAAATTTATGGGTTTTATGGACTGGGTGATTAGGGTTTTTTATGTGGGTGTTTATGGTTTTTAATGCATTAGTTTTTTTAGTATTTTTGGAGTTATGGGATTATATTTTTTGGGGGATTAATGTTTCGGGTTTTTCTTCATACATATGGTTTTGGGTTTGTCAGGGTTCATGGTTTAGGATTTTATTTTCATTAGGGATCCTTTTTTTATTGTTCTAAGTTTATCATTTTTTGGTAATATGGTTTTAGGGGGGTTTTTGGATAAGGTATTATTGTTTATTTTTATAATGTTTTATGGTATAATTTTAGGATGATTTAGGGGTTTTTATGATAAGGTATTTGGAATATTATGGTATCAATGTTTAAGGGTTTTGGAGTACATGGTTTAGGTATTTTTTCAGGCTGAGGGATTAGGATTTTGTGATATGGGTATAGGGTTTTATTATACTATTGTTTTTTTTATTTTTTTGATAAGGGCTTTTATATTGAATTATGTTTTTTGGTTTATTGGGTTTGGTATTTTAGGGTTTTTTAGGGATGAGAGTATAGGATTTATGGTGATATGGTTTTAGGGTTTTTTTGCAATGGGATCATCATTTTTGAGGCCAGAGGTTTATTGTATATATGGATAAGGGTTTATGGTTTTTTGGTCTACGAGTTAAATTTTTTTTAGGTATGAATGTTTACAATTTTTTATGTTGGAGGGTTTGGTGTTTTTTATATATTATTTCATAGGGTCTGTTTTCAAAATGAGGGTATATGGAGTTATATGATTAAGATTTAGGGTTTTCTAGTGATGTGGATTTTCTATTTTTTTGGGATTATGTTTTTAATGATATTTTTGATGATGTAGCAGTCATATTTTGTTAGGATTAGGGATTTTTTGTGGATTATTATTGAGAATATTTTTGAAATAAGGATATAGGGTTCTTGGGAATTATCGTTTAGGGTTTTCTAATGTTGTGGTTTTAGGGTTTTATAGGGATTAGAGTTTTATGGTTGTTTTACTGATGGTAGATTGGGCATTTTTGGGGAAAAGGGTTTATTATTTTTTGGGATGAGGTTTTATTGTTTTTGGGTGTTGAATGTTTCTGATTTTTTGAGAGTGAAGGTTTTATGTTTTTTCAGTATGATGATTATAGTTTTAGAGGGTTGAGGGTTTATTGGTTTTTGTTGCTCAGGGTGAATAGTTTTTTAGGGATGGGGGTCTAGTTTTTTTGGGGGGATTTAGTATTTTTTTTAATGAGGATTTTTGGTTTTCAGGATTTTATAGTTTATGATTTTTTATGGCTTAACATTTAGGGATTTGTAAGGATTATAGTTTAGTGTATTTTGGGTGTGAGGTTTTATTATTATTTTTGAATAACAGTTTATAAAATTATTGTTACTAGGGACTAGGTATTTCTATATATGATATTTTAAGGTTTGTCGGTTTGAGGTTTTATAATTTCTTTCCATTAGGGTTTTGTGATTGTCGGGGAAGGTGGTTTAAGGATTTCTAGGGATGGTGGTGTTGTGTTTTTATGTTTGGTTTTTTGCTTTTTAAGGATGAGGGATTAGGATAATTTATGTTGTGGGTTGAGGGAATTTTTTTCAAATTGTTTGGGTATATAAGAAAAGATAGTATATGAATTTATAGTGATTAGTGTATATGGTTTTCTAGGGATAAGGGTATTGTGTTCTTTTTTAAAGAGACTTTATGGTTTTTTGGGTAGAGGTTTTATTGTATTTTTGGGATGAGGTTTTAGGGATATTTGGGGGTGTCTTTTTTTTGTTTTTTGGGATGTGGGTTTATAGTTTTTGGAAATCATGGAATATGGTTTTTTAGGTATGTTGTTTTACGTCTTTTTGGATAACATTTTGGGGGTTTGGGGATGATTGCTTATGGTTTTCTATGGATGAGAGTTATGGATTAGTTTCATTCTAGGAGTTCATGGTTTTCTAATGATTACAGTTTTTCATTATGTGATACTAGAGGATGTGGGTTCTTTTCGGCTGAGGGTTGAAAAATTTTTAGTTATGAGGGAAGAATATTCTTTTGTGTTAATGGTTGAGTTAATTTTGGGTTCGAAGGTTTTGGGTTTTTTGAGGAAAGCGTTGAGGGATTTCATATGGCTGAGGGATGATGGTTTTATAGGATCGGGGCTTAGTGTTTTTTTCCGGTTAAGCATTAACTGTCTTTTGGGGATAGAGGATGATATTTTTTTGTGTTTGAGGGTTTAGTTTTTTTTGGTTTCTGGGTTCTATGATTTTTTGGGGGAGAGGGTTAAATATTTTTTGGGGATGGGAGGTTTGGGTTTTTTGGGATGAGGGTCTACGGTTTTTTTGGATTAGGGAATAGTGTTTTTTGGGGTAAGGGTTTATGTTTTCCTTGGGATAAGGGTCTAGGGATTTTTTCTGTTGAGGGTTTAGAGACTTCCAGGGTACATGGTTTATAATTTCACATGGATGATTTTTTGGCTTTTTATGGTATGAGGGTATATATTTTTTTTGGGAACGATGTGTGTTGGTTTTTTGTGTCGGAGGGTTTAGTGTTTTTTGAGGCTGAGGCTCAAAGGAATTATGGGATGATGGTTTTGTTTTTTTCTAGGATGAGTGTTGTGAGATTCTTGGGATATGTGTTGAGACGTTTTTGTACTGACGACTGATTGTTATTTTGGATATGGGGTTAGTGATTTGAAGCATTGAGGGTTCAGTGTTTTTAAGGAGAATGGGTGATGGATTTCTTGGGATGATGGTTAAAGGTATTCTAGGGAAATTATATTACATTTCATTGGGGATAAGGGATTCTAATTTCTGAAGATATGGGTTACAGGTTTTCTAGGGATTTGACATAATGGTTTTTTTGGAATGAGGGTTTTGGGTTTTATTTGATGATAAGTTTATGAAATTTGGGGACAGTGGTTGATTTTTTTATATGGCTGAGAATTTTGTGATTTTAGGTTCTAAGGGTTAACAATTTAAATTTTGGGGCAGTGGTTAAGGGATTTTGGGGCTAAAGGGTTAGGGTTTTTCATGGCAATGGGACACATGTTTTGTTGTTGATATTTTAGGTATTTTTAGGGTTGAGGGTAAAGGGTTTTTTGGGTAGGAGAGTTCTTGGTATTTTTGGGATGATGGGTGATGGATTTATGAAGATGGGGGTTCTTATTTTAGGATGAGCATTAAAGATTTTTTGGTTATTAGAGTTTATTGTTTTTTGGGGATGGGTGTCAATGTTTTTTTGTAATCATTTAATTATTTTTTGGGAAAAGGGTTTGATGTATATTTGTCTTAGGGTATGTAATTTTTTGGTGATAAGGGTTCAGATATTTTATCGGTATATGAATAAATCTTTTTAGTTAATATTGCTTTGGATTTTATTTCATGATGATAGTTTACATTTTTTTTAGTGACATAGGGTTAAGAGTTTTTGTGGTTCAGATTTGATCATGTTTTGTAGATAAGGTTTTGGGGTTTTTTAGGGATGAAAATTGTTGTTATTCTAGAGATTATGGTCAAAGGGTCATGTGGTCTGACAGGCTATGAATTTTTTATGTAATGGGTTTAGGTATTGATTGTGATTAAGGTTCGGCGTTTTTTAGGATTGATTATTCTTGTATTTTTATGATAAGGGATCAATGTTTTATTAGTTCTCATGGTTTGGGTTTTTTTCTTAAGGTTTACCTTTTTTTGGGACTCATGATTGAGTGTTTTCTGTGGAAGAGGGTTTATGTTTTTTGGTGGGATATGGGTCTTGAGTTTGTGAATGAGTGATTATGGGTTTTTTGGGATCATGGATTATGATTCATTGGGGTATAAGTCTTATGGTTTATTTTGTGATGGCGGATTAAGCTTTTTATGGAAATTATTGTTTAAATAATATTAGGGAAGAGGGTTTGTGATTTTTATGTGTTTTACGGTTTGGTGTTTTTTAATGGGAATTTTTTCCTTAAGGGGTTGATCGAATAATATTTTATTGGACTAAGGGTTTTTTGGAAGATGGACTAGATTCTTTTGAGTATGATCATTTAGGGTATTTTGTGCTTGTGGTTTTAGTGTTTTTCTGAAATGATGGTTGAGGGAATTTGGGGTAGGAGTGTTATGGTGTTAAGGGGGATGATGTTTTTTTTGGTATTTTTTGAAATTTTGTTTTAGTGTTTGTGCGGTATATGGCTGCAGTATTATTGGGATTATGTTTTCTGACTCTCTCACTTCGAGGGTTGAGGGTTTTTTAGGGTGATGGTTGATAGAATTTTTAGGATTGGGTGATTTTTATTTTTTTGGAATTTAGGATTTTTGGTTTCTAGGTTCTTGGATTTTATGATTTTACTGCACTATTGGTTTTGGGTTTTTTGGGATTGATATTTTAGGGTCTTTTGGGGCATTGGGATGAATTATTTATTTGGGATGAGGGTTTAAGATTTTTTGCTATGATTGAAGATTGTTTTTTGGGGATAATGATTGTGGTATTTTTGGGGATAACCATTTAGGATATTTGGATTTGAGGTTTTATTGATTACATGGGGTGAGGGTTTATGGTTTTTTGGAGTGGTTGGTTGACTATTTTTTTGGGAATAGGGTTTTAGGTTTTTTTGTAAGGTTTCATGATTTTTTGTGGGATTAGTGTTTAGTGTTTTTTTGGAATGAGGATTTTTGGTTTTTTGGGTCTTGGAGTATGGGTTTTTTTGTGATGGTGGGGTGAGATCTCACTAGGGCTATGTGCTTATTTTTTTTTTGGTGTTGAGGGTTGGTTGTTTTCTCAGAATCATGGTTTAGTTTTTTTTTGAGTGAGGTTTTAGAGAATTCATGGGGATGGGGGCTTAACGTTTTCTTGGGGATTACTATTAGTTGTTTATTAGGGATGAGGTTTTTTTTTGTGAAGGAGGGTTGAGGGTCTTATAAAATAATGGTCAAGGTTTTTTTGTGGGATAATGTTTGAAGGTTTTTGGGGATGAGTTTTGAGAGTTTTTTGTGGATGAGGGGTGACGGTTTTTTGGGGATGAGGGTTTAGAGTTTTTTTTTTGAATGAGGGTTGAGTGTTTTTTAGGGATATGGATTAAGACATTTTGGGATGATGGGTGATTTATTTTTGGGGGGAATACTGTGGGTTTTTTGGAGATGAATGTTTAGTAAATTTTGGGGCTGATGATTTAGTGATTCTTTGTTGCTGATAGTTTGGAGGGCTTTTCAGGATGAGGGTTTAAGAAAAACATTTACCTGAGGGTTGTGGGTTTTAGGGGGTTGAGGGTTGGGAATTTTTTTTGGGATAATGACATATGGTTTTTGCGGGATCATGGTTGATGTTTTTTTAGGGTTGAGGGACTAGGTTATTTGGGGGCTATTGGTTAATTGTATTTTGGGATGAGGGTTGAGTATATTTTGAGGTGGATGATTTAAGGTTCTTATTCTGGGACATGTGTGTTTTTTGGGGCGAGGGTTTAGGGTATACTAGGGGTAATGGTTTACTTTTTTTGGGGATAAGTGTTTATAGATTTTTGGTGTTGTGTGTTGATGGTTTATTGGGGATCTGGGTTTAGATTGTTTTATGTCTTCTGTCTATGGGATGATGATGTTTGTAGATGATGGGAGACTAATCATTATGGTTGATTGTTGATGGTAATTTTGGATGAGGATTATGGTTTTTTCGATGGGGTTTTAGGGGTTTTTAGTAATGTGGGTTGGGGTAATATAAGGATAAGGATTTAACATATTTTGGGTCTCAGGATCATGTGGTTTTTGGGGATGAGGTTTTTGGGGTTATGGGGAGTAGGGTTCAAGTTATTTATGGTACAATGGTTGTGTATTTAATGGGGAAGTTGGTTGAGGGATTTTTTTGGATTGAGGGTTGTTGGATTTTTGTTCATGAATTGTTAATGTAGTTTTTTGGACTATGGCATTGTGCTTTTTGTGGATGGAAGTTGACATTTTTTAGGGCTCATGGTTGATGATTTTTAGGGGATTAGAGTGTTGGGTTTTTTATTTTCTATGGTAAAAAAGATTTTTTTATTAGGTTTGATGGTTTTTTGGGGCTGATATTTTAGGGTAGTATTGTAAAGAATTTTGAAGTGATTTTCTATGATGTGGGATTAGTGATTTATAGTGATGAGGGATGAGGGTTGTTTAGGGTTAACTGTGTAGGGGTTTTTTGGGGGTCTATTATTTAATGTTTTTTAGGGTTGATAAATGTGTGTAATATTCAAAGTGTAGATTTAGCATTTTTGCGGATGAGGTTTGTGGTTTGGGGGTGCTAAGGGTATATGTTTTTTTTCATGGCTGATGGTTTATGCTATTTGGGGGATCAAAGTATAAGGATTTTAGTGTTGATGGTATATGTTTTTTTGGGGGAAATGGATTTGGGGTATGGTGGATTTTGGTTTTGGGTATTTATTATTGGAGGGTGGAGTGTTATTTCTAAAATAGGTTCTATATTTTATTGTGAACTAGGGTTTGTGTTTTTGGATATTAGGGTTGACAGATTTTGGGGCTATGGGTTGTGGGATTACAGTTGATTTGGGTTTATAGTTTTTTTATTCAAGAATGATGATATTTTAGAAGATGGTTGATGGAATATTTTAACTTCTTGTTGATTTTTTTAAAGGGTTTAGTGTTGAGGATTTTTTTCAGATGATGTTTGATGGTTTTTTGAGGATGATGGGTAAGGGGTTTTTGGGAATGGGGGTTAAAGGTTTTCTAGGGATGATATTTTGACATTTGTGGGGTTAGGATTGATTTTCTTTACAGATGGGGTTATAGTGTTTTTTGTTATTGAGGATTTTGTCTATTTGGCGGTGAGGGTTTTGGGTTTTTTGGTGATACGGTTTGATGGATTTCAAGGTATGAGGGTTGAGTATTTTTATGATATGTTGTCAGAGTTATTTGTGGATGAAACATGTGGTTTTTTTAGACTATGATTTTTTTATGGGGTTGATAGTTTTGTTGTTTTAAGGGTGATGGTTTATGGTTTTCTATAATTGAGGGTTGATTGTTTTTTGGATGAGTATTTATTGTTTTTTTTGGTGATAGTTTAAGGTTTTCTAGGTTGAGGGTTGGGGGATATTTTTGGATAAGGTTTGATTTTTCGGGTCTATGGTCAGAGTTTTTTTTTGGATGAGGGTTTAGGGTTTTTTAATGAGGATTTATTGTTACAGAGCGATGAGATTATTGGATTTATGTAGGATCAATGTTAATGGTTTTATGGGGATCATTATTCATATTTTCTAGGAGTTTTTTGTTGATGGTTGTTTTGGTATAATGGTTTATGATTTTTTTTCAAAATGGTATTGAGGGATTTTCTTGGCTGAGGGATGAGTGTTATTTGGGATAAAAGTTTAGTGTTCTTTAGGGAAGAGAGTTGTGGATTTTTTGGTGTTGATGGTTGAGGAGGATGTTTTTGATGGTTTAATTTATTTGGGGATGTGTATTGGAGGATTTTTTGGGTTTTGAGTTTGATATTTTTTGGGGCATAGGGATTAGCGTTTGTTGGGGATGAAGGATGCTGTTTTTTTGGGGCTGGGTGATATGGGTTTTTTTGGGTTTATGGTTTTGGGATTTTTATGGATGGGGGTTGAGGACATTTTGGATTCATGGAATAGTTATTTCTATTGTTGAGAGAGGGAAGTTTATTAGGGATGAGGGTTTATGGATATTTTAGGTATTTATTTTGAGGATTTTTTTTGTCTTGAGGGATGAATGTTTATGGGCTTGGCGGTTTAGGGTTTGTTAGAGCTATGAGTTGAGGGTTTTTTATGGATATAGGTTCAGGGATTATTGTTTCTATAGGTAATGAGTTTTATGGGGATAGATATTTAATGATTCTTGTGGGTGAGGGATGAGGGTTACTTGGGAATGATGGTATAAGGTATTTTGGGTTGGGGAGTTATGGGTTCTTTGGGGTTTATGGATTAATGGTTTCTTGGGATGAGTGTTGAGAAATTTTTTGGGATGATGGTTTAGGATTTTGGGAGATGCTTGATTCGTGTGTTTTAGGGTTTACGTTTTATGTATTTTTGTGGTTAAGTGTGAAGGGTTTTTTGGATATGTGATAGGGTTTTTTGGGTATAAGGGTAAACCGTTTTTGTGGAATAGGGTTTAGGTATTTTTTCGAGTTAATGGTTTAGGTTTTTTGGGGGTAAGGGTTTTTGGGTTTTATTGTGATGAGGAATTAGTTACCTTGGTGTATTGGATTATGGTTATTAAGGGAAGAATGTTTAGGGTTTTTCAGTCTAAGTTATAAGTATTTTTTAGGCACTATGTTTAGTGTTTTTCAGGAATGTGGATTTAGGGTTTTTTGGTACATAGTATTTCTATTCTTTCTGGAGATTTGGGTTTAGGATTTATTGGGTCTTAGGGTTTAGAGATTTTTTGAGAAAATATTTTATGTTATTTTAGGGATTAATGTTATGTTTGTTTGGATGATGGTTTTAGTTGTTTTGGGATGAGGGTTTGGATATTTTTGGAGATGTGGTTATATGTGCTCTTATTGATGACATTTGAAGGGTTCATATGATTGAGGGTAGAAGTTTATTTATTGGGGATAAATGATGAGTGTTTTCATGGGATGAGGGTTGGGTATTTTTTACTAAAGTGGTTTGAGTTTTTTTTTTGCTGAGTGTTCAGGGATTTTTGTGGCTAAGGATTGAGTATTCTATGGGGTTGAGTGTTGATCGTAATTTTGGGATGATTATTGAGGGGTTTTTATTGATGAGGGTTGATGATTTTTTTGATGATGATTTATATATTTTTTAATAAAGTGATGCAGGTTCTTTGGTGGATGATAGGTTAGGGTTCTGGTGGGAAGGGCGTATATAGTTTATTGGGGTTTATAGTTTAGGGTATTGGGGGATGAGGATTTTTTTGGGTATGAGGAATTATGATTTTTATAGCTATCAGTTTGTGGTGTTTTATTAAGGAGGGTTTAAGTTATTTGGGTATGAGGTAGGAGTTGTTTTTCAGGTTGAGGGTTGAGGGGTTTTGGGGATGTGGGTAAATGGATTTGAGGTCTTAGTGTTTATTATTTTCTTAAGGTTAGGGTTGTTAATTATTTTAGGGTTCAGGTTCCATGTTTTTTGGGTATGAGGGTTGATTTATTTTTTGAAATGGTGGTTAAGATAATTGAGGGGATGTGTTTTTAATGTTTTATAGGAATGTGTTTTGATGGTTAATTGTGGCTTAGGGTTGTGTTGTGTTTGGGCCTTAGGGATTATAGATTTTGGGGCATGAGGGTTTGGGGTTTTTTAGGGATGATGTTATTGGTTTTTTTTCACTCATGTTATAGTGATATATGGGTATGAGGGATTATGTATTGTTTTTAATGTGTATTTAGGGTTTTCATCTTGTGTGTTTATGTTTTTTTTGGATGAGGTGATGAGATACATCTGGGATATGATTAACAATTTTTTTGGGGAAAAGTGTTTAATATATTTGGGTTTTATGGTATAGGTTTTTTTAAGGATGAGGATTTCAGGTTTTTGGGCCTAGAGATTATAGATTTTGATGGCTGTGGGTAAGTCTTGTGGGTGTGAGGGGTTATGTTTTCTTGGGGATAAGGTGTAAGGGTTTTTCCTAGATTGGGTTATTGGGTTTTTAGGGATGGGGTTTTGAGGAATTTTGACATTGGGGATTTAGGTTATTTTGATGATGAGTGCCTCATGTTTTATGGGGATTACTGTTTACGATTTTTTAGGGATTAGGATTTTGGGTATATTAGTCTAATGGTTTCCAATCTTTTTAGTCGAGGGTTTGTGTTTTTTTGTAAGTATCATTTGGTTATGTGGGGGATAAAATTTTAGGGTAATTTTTGGATGAGGGTTTTGTTTTATTTGGGAATGAGTGATTGGGTTTTTTTACTTTGGAGGCTTAGGGTATATTGGGGTTCTGGGATTAGTTATTATTTGGACTGAGGGATTAGGCATTGTTAGGCAGATTTTTGAGAATTTTTAGGGATTGGGGTTTATGATATTTTGTGACTGGGTGTTTGAAGTTAATTTTGAAAGAATTTTTAGGTGTTTTTGGGGAAATGGGTTTACAATTTTTAGGGGTTTTAGGATTAGGGTTTTGGTGGATAAGGATTTGGGTATTTTTGGGGATGAGGGTCTATTGTTTTTTTTTCAAGTGTTTATGGATTATTATGATTTACGGTTAATTTTTCTGGGGATGATGTATTAGGTTTTTATCTACTGAGGGAATAAGGTTTCTTTCTGGAATTGTGTTCATTGATTTTTAGGGTATATGGTTTATGGTTTTTTTGGTGAGGAGGGATTACAGTTTTTTTCGTGCGATGGTTTAGGGTTTTTTGGATTAATTTTTGGTCATTCTGTATGTTGATGGTTTTAGAATTATTGAGGATTAGGGTAGATGGATTTTTTGGATATTGGATGTTTTAGTATTTTTTTTCCAAGGTTGGATACATGGGGGTGGGGTTCGGCATTTTTGGGATGAGTGTTGAGGGTTATTTAGGGATTATGGAGAGGTTTTTAGGGGGATTTTGGTTTAATGTTTTTATAGGAAGGGTGTTTTAGGTCTTTCGTGTAGAAGTGTATATTTTTTAGGGAGTTGGTTTGGTGGTTTATCAGGATTGATATTTATGGTATTTATGGTTTAATATTTATAATTTTATGTGAATAAAGGATTAGTATTTTTTTAGTGTGAAGGTTTTTTATGGACGAAGGTTTATGGGTTATTATGGTATATGGTATTTGGTTTTTTTGATAGTCGCTTTAGGTTCCATTGGTGTTTAGTATCTATGATTTTTTTTGGATGACATTTTATGGATTTTGGGATGACTATTTTGGTTTTATTGATGAGGGTATATGAATTTATGGGGTTTAGCGTTTAGTTTTTTTACATAGGACATATGGTTTTTCTATATATGGGTTTAGGGTTTTACGAGGATGAGGGTTTATATTTTTCTAGGGTTCAGTTCATAATATTTTGCAGGCACAAGGGTTTTGGGATTTTATGTTAAGGGATTAGATGTAGTTGAGGGGAAGGGGTTATATAATTATACGGGTTTATATTTTTTTGGTCTTGGGGTTTTAGATTATAATGGGGATTATAATTTATGGTTTCATGGACTGGGTAATTAGGGTTTTTTCTACGGGGGTTTACGGTTTTTAATGCATTAGGGTTTTTGGTATTTTTGGTGATATGGGATTAGATTATTTTTGGGATGAGTGTTTAGGATTTTTCTTCACAGTTATGATTTTGGGTTTGTCAGGGCTCTGGGTTGAGGATTTTATTTTCATGGGTGTTTTCATTTTTTTGGGTAGTGGGTTTACTGTTTTCTGGTAATAAGATTTTATGGTTTTTTCAGGATAAGGGATTTGGGTTTATTTGCATAATGATTTAAGGTTTTATTTGATGATGGTTTAGGGGTTTTTTAGGATAAGGTATTTGGGTTATTTTGGCAACAGTGTTTAAGGGTTTTAGGGTTCAGGGTTTAGGTATTATTGGGGCCGAGGGATTAGAGTATTGTGATATGGGTATAGGGGTTTATTGGACTGAGGGTGTTTTGATTTTGGTGATGAGGGTTTTTATTTTGAATGATGTTTTTTGGTTTTTTGGTCTGAGGAGGTCAGGGATTTTTAGGGATGAGAGTATAAGATTTTTGGTGATATGGTTTTAGGGATTTTGGGGGCAAACGGTTCATCATTTTTTGAGGATAAAGATTTATTGAATATTTGGATAATATTTTATGGGTTTTTTGTTCTATGAGTTAAATTTGTTTTAGGGATGAATGTTTACATTTTTTGGGTTGGTGGGTTTGGTGTGTTTTAGTTTTTTTATTTTAGGTTTTTTTTCGAGATGAGGGTATATGGTTTTATAGGATTAGTATTTAGGCTTTTCTAGTGATGTGCATTTTCTTGTTTTTTTTTCGTTAAGGATTTAATGATATTTTTTTTGATGGATTAGTCATCTTTTTTTAGGTTTAGGGATTTTTTGGGGATGAGGATTGAGAATATTTCGGAAATATGGATTTAGGGTTCATGGGAACTATGTTTTGGTGTTTTTTAAGGCTGTGGTTTTACTGTTTTATGGGGATGAATGTTTATGGTTTTTTGTGATGGGGAATTATGTATTTTTAGTTATAAGGGTATATGGTTTTTTGGGATGAGGTTTAATTATTTTTTTGTGTTTAATTTTATGATTTTTTAAGAGTGAATGTTTTAGGTTTTTTTGGTATTATTTTTAAAGATTGGGAGGGTTGAGGGTTTTTGGTTTTTGGTTGCTAAGGGTGATAATTTTTTTGGGATGAGGGTTTAGGTTTTTTGGGGGGAGGAGATATAGTATTTTTTTAGGTTGTGGATTTACGGTTGTCTAGATTTCATGTTTTATTTTTTGGGGGGGCTTATAATTTAGGAAATTCTATGGATTCTGGTTTACAGTATTTCGGGTATGAGGGTTTATTATTATTTTTGTATAAAAATTTATAAATCTATAGTGAATAGGGTTTATGTATTTATATATATTATATTTGAATTTTTTTTGTGGTGAGGTTTTAGGGTTCTTTGATGGTGAGGGTTTTTTTTGTTTTTGGTTAAGATGGTTTACGGATTTCTAGGGATGGTGGTGTTGTGTTTATTTTTGTTGTTTTTTTATTACTGATGGGGGATTAAGATAATTTATGTTGTGGGTTAAGGGAAATTATGTCCAAAGGTTTGGTTATATACGAGAAGATGGTATATGAATTTATAGTGATTGGTGTATATGATTTTATAGGGATATGGGTATTGTGGTCATTTATAAAGAGTCTTTATTGTTTTTTTGGGTATATGTATTATTATTTTTTTGGGATGAGGATTTAGGGATAACTGGGGGTCTCATTTTTTGGTTTTTTGGGTTGAGGGTTTATGTGTTTTTGAAATCTTGAATTATTGTTTTGTATGTATGGTGGTTTAGGTTTTTTTGTTGATATTTTGGGTTTTTGAGATTGATTTATTATGGTTTTATATGGATGAGTGTTCAGGGTTATTTTAATTCTAGGATTTGATGGTTTTCTAAGGATTGGGTGTTTGAATTATTTGATACTAAGGGATGTGGGTTTTTTGGGGCTGAGGGTTGAATGTTTTTTTATTTATGATGGATGAAAATTTTTGGGGGATAATGGTTGAGTAACATTTGGGTTTGAAGGATGTGGGTATTTTGGTCAAAGGGTTGAGGGATTTCATATGGTTGAGGGATGATGGTTTTATAGGATTAGGGATTAGAGTTTTTTTCTGGTTAAGCATTAACATTCTTTTGGGTATATAGGTTGATATTTTTTTGTGTTTGAGGTTTGAGTGTGTTTTGGTTTTATGGTTCTATAGTTTTTTTGGGGAGAGGGTTAAATATATTTTTGGGATGGGAGTTTTGGGTTTTATGGGATGAAGGTCTATGGTGTTTTTGGATTAGGGTATAGATTTTTTTGGGGTAAGGGTTTATGTTTTCCTTGAGATAAGGGTTGAATTTTTTTGGTTTAATGTTTAGATATTTTTAGTGAATAGGGTTTATAATATCATATGGATGAGGTTTTGGCTTTTATGGTATGAGGGTATAGTGTTTTGGGGGATAATGGTATATAGTTTTTTTAGGATTGAGGGTTTATGTTTATTTTGGAATGAGTGTTTACGGTTTGATAAGAATGGGGGTTTAGGTTATTCGAGGGACTAATGTTTACAATTTCATTGGTATGAGTGGTTATGGATAATTGGTTTTGAGGTTTTTTAATTTTTGGGGATGAGGGTGTATTGAATTTTGGGGTGAAGGCTTTGGTGTTTTTTTTGAAGATTTATGGATTTAGGGATGAGGGATTACGTTTTTAGGGTCTGATGGTATATTTATTTCAATGGATTCATGTGATAAGGATTTAGTTTATTTATTGTAGAGGGTTTAGTGTTTTCTAGGGGATTAGGTTTGTGAATTTTAAGGGGAATAGGGTTAAGGTTTTTTTGGGGAATAAGGTATTTGTTTGTTTTATGGATGAGAGATTAAGTAATTATAGGGTAGATGGTTTAGGGTTTTTTTAAGGATGAGGTTTTATAAATTTTTGGTATATGGTATTAGGTTTTTTTTAATTATTTTATGGAATTTGGGTTTTGAGAATGAAGGTTTATAGTTTTTTATTATTTCTATTTAGGTCTTATGGCTTTGAGTTATTGAGTTTTATCGTGCTGGGTTTTGAGGATTTATGATGAATCCAAAATTTATTATTCCTAATAGACTCCAAAACCACATCCAAAAGAACGCTAAACCATTATCCTTAAAAAACCCAAATCTATCAACCAAAAAATTCCCCAATACCTCACCCTAAGAACACAACAATACAACATCTCCAAAAAAAACCCATGCCCTCATCATGCAAATAACTCAAACTATCATATGTATAAAACCTAAAGTGAAATAACAAAAAACTATGAACCCTCATCCCATATAACTTAAAATCCACAAAATAAAAAGAAAACCCATTCCCTAAATCACCCATAAACCTCATCCATAATATTTCCCAAAACCCTCAACACTAAATTCATTTTACCCCTAAGACTCAAAACCCCTTATACACTAAACTCCAAACAAACATAAATGCACAAAACCAAAAAACCTAACCCATTATCCAAATAAAACTCTAAACCCCTAGCCCAAATAAACATAAAATCCCAACCCAAAAAACACATAAACATGAATCCCACAAAACCCTAACCCAACTTCCCCAAAACCATCTAAACCATCACTCACAAAAAATAATGAACACCTATCCCAGAAAATAATATATCACCACCTAAAATACCAAAACCCATCCCTAAAACCCTCTACGGTAATCACCAATAAAACCTAAACCCTATTCCCCAAATAAAGCTAAAATTTACATCCTTAAAAATCCATAATAAATCACTACATTACTCTATACTCATAGTAAAATCCCTAACCCATTAGCCAAAAATAACAACTTACCCTCGTCCCAATAATCCTAAAACCAAATCCATGAAAAACCCTAAACAATAATCATTAAAAAACCATAGATACTCATACTTAATAAACCATATATACCTGTTTCAAATGTAGACTAAACACTCTTCCTTGAAACCCTAATCCAAGAGACCCATAAAACCCCAAGCCATATTCCCCAAAAAACTATAATTCCTAAGCCATAGTAAACCCTAATACCTCTCCACTGAAAGCAGTAGTGCACATCTACAAAATCCATTAACTCATATACTAGAAAAAACAAAAACCATCATTCCAAAAAATTATTTTCCTCAAATAAATCAGAAACCCCATCGCTTGAAATACTAAACACGCAACACAAAAAAATGTCCTTCATCTCCAAAAAAACTGCAATCACACATCCCTAATAAACCATAAATTATTTTTCACAAAAATAACCTTCGACCATAAATATCCATATACAATAATCCCTATAATCCCTAAACCCATACCCCCCAAACTGATGAACATCATCCCCAATAACCCAAAACACCATGACCCCCAAAAATCATAAAACCTCAAGCCCTCAAAAATACTCACCACATTGTCCCAAAAAACCCTAAAGCCTTAGGCCCAATATATACCAATATATCAGCTAAAGAAACATCAAAACTCTACCCTATAAAATTATTATACCATGGCCCCAAATAACCATAAATCCCCATCCAAAAAAATTAGAAAACCGTCATCTCCAAAAAAAATCATCATGCCAAAAAAACCCTAAACGCATAGCCATAAAAAATTAAAGAACCTATTCACACAAAAAACTTAATCCCTCAATGGTAAAAAACCCTAATCCCTTTGACCAAATAACTCCAAAACCCTTAGTCCAAATACTTACATAAACACTCATCCCCAAAAAAACCTTAAACATTATTCCCTAGAATCGCTAAAACCATACCCCCAAAAACACTATGTTCAAATATCCAATAAATGATCAATTTGGAATCAAAAACATGAAACCCCCTATCCCCATAAAATCCCAGAGTCCCATAAAACCCTATATGAATATTTCCAAAAAAACCCTAAACCCTCAGTGCCCAAAAATCCTAAACCCACTTCCCGAAAAAATGTTAATCCCATGGCCCTAAAAATTATATACAATGGGATGAAAAAACCCATCCCCTAAATCCTTAATAACCCCAAACCATAATACCTAAACACTATATACAACCGTCCAAAAAACCCTAAACTCCTATCCCCAAAAAGTAATAAAACCTCATCCCCCAAAACACTAAACTCATAACCCTAGAGGAAAAAATAATCCCTAACCATATAAAAACCATATCTATTATCCCTAATAATCCAGATAACATCATCCCCGTAACAAAAAATGATCATCTCCAAAATCTAAAATCCAACTTCCCAAAAATTTATGAACAACTGACTACAAAAAATCCAAAACAGTCACCCACAAAAAACCATCAACCCTTAGGCCCAAAATTCCCTAACTCATTAGCTCGATATACTATAAACCCTATTCCAAAAAATAATCAAAACCGTTATCCCCAAAAATTATTAAACCATCATCTATAAAAAACCATTAAAAAACATTCTAAAAAGACCCTAAATACTCAACCATAGAAGACATAACCCCTCATCACCCAAAATCCTTAAAGAAGTATACCCATGAAAATCATTAACCACTTGTGCACAATCACTCCAAAATAATTAAAAACTCATCCTAAAATAATATACCCCCTTGAAAAATACTCTAATACATTGTCCCTAAAAACATTAAAACCTAATTTGTGAAAACCAATAGACACTTAGAAAAAAAAACAATAAACCCTCAGCACAAAAATCCCTAATCCCATTGCTGAAAAAACCATAAACCCTCATCCCCAAAAGATATTATCCCTTATCCAAAAAAAACCCAAAAACCACACCCTTAAAGAAACACTAAATCCTCATCGCAAAAAAAACTACAATTTTGGAAAATATCCCTAAACCCTTAGCCCCAAAAATTAAAGTTATCTAGGGCTCAAAAGACTACACCATTGGATCTATAATACATTAGTCTCTCGACAGAAAAAGAAGAAACCAATATCATTGACTTCGTGAGAACTAAACATGAATCCCCAATACAATTTAAACACTCAGCCAAAAAATAACTACTACTTGGCCTTATAATCCCTAATCCATTACCCCCAAAAATATTAAACCCTGGACCCTCAAACCCAAAAACACTCATCCTTAATAACCTAAACCCTCAGCCCAAGAAATACCAAAACCCTTAGTACTATAGGAAACCTATTCCCAAGGCTCTAAATAACCAAAATCCCTCCTCTTTAATTAATCTTAAATAAAAAACCCCCAAATATCATAATCCCTTTTCCAAATTAAACTTTAAACCATCAAACCCAAAATCTGAAAACTCTAATCCCCATGAAAACCATGTACCTTGGCTATAATGAACATTAAAATTTCAAACAAAAAACTACAAAATATCATCCCCCAAAAACAATACATCCTCATCCCCAAGACCCTAAACCCATCATCCTTGAAAAATAGTAACCACTCTTCCCCAAATAAACTTAAAACACCCCCCATAAAACTCGTATTCAATCAACCCCCAATTATGTTCAACCCTCATCCACAAAACCTCTAAACCATTTACAATAATAAAACACAATCCCTTTTCTGATGAAATGTTAATCTATCATCCGACAACATCACTAAACCCTTATCCCTAAAACAACCTAAATTGTGTTCCCCAAAAACAATTATACCACCAGCAAAAAAAACCCTAATCCCATATCCCCAAAACCCTAATAATACGAAAAAACTATATACCCACATCCCTTTAAAACATTATATCCTATTCTGGAAAACAACTATACCATTGATATAAAAAAATTAGACCCACCGCCCCAAAAATCCATATCCCCTTATCCCCAGAAAACATTGAAGCCATATCACAGAAAATTATAATCTCTCATCGCAAATAATCCCTAAACCCTCATCCCTAAATAAACACAAAATTGTCAACCCAAAAACACCCTAAACCCTCAATAACAAAATAAACCTAATCACTAAATACTAAAAAATCATAAACCCTCATACCCAAAATCCCATGAACCATCATCCCCAAGAATCCCAAAATTGTCAAACCAAAAATCGCATTACCCCTCATTCCAAAAAACACCACAATCAGTCTTTCCCAAAAATCCTAAAATTATAAACCCCAAAGAAACCAGACCGAAATACCCAAAAAATCATGAGACACTCAACCCCAAAAAAACCATCATCAATGAATAAACGTAAACCCTCAGCCCCAAATGAACAATAAAACCTAAAAAATAAAATCCCAAACACTTATACAAAATAAACTCAAATCCGTAGACCCAATAATAACTAAGACACCTACCCCAAAAAACATATACCCTCATCCATAATAAATCCACATACTACATCCTCAAAAAAATCTCAAACCCTCATCCAAAAGTGACCAAAATCGTTATCCCTAATACACAATAGGCCATCATCCCAAAAATACCACAAACCACAATCAAAGAAAAACATAGGACACTCATCCATAAAAACCAATTATCAAATATCCCAATAAAACCAATAATGTCATCACAAAAAATCCAAAATCCCTCAACTAAAAAATACCCAAAATCCAAATACCCAAACAAATCCAATCCCTCAACCCAAAAATATTATATCGTAATCCACAAGATCCACAAACAATTAATTCCCAAAACCTAGATCCTTATGACCATATAACCCTAAACCATTGACTCCTAAAAAAAACACAAACCCATGCACTTAAAACATAAACCTTCATCTTAATAAAAACCACTAATATATTGACTAAAAAACAGTATACCCTTAGCCTCATGATACAAAATACATCCAAAAAAAATAACTCTAAACATGTGGCTAAAAAAACACCAAAACATTATCCTAAAAAACACTAAACCCCCATCCCCCAAAACCATAAATCCATTGCCTCAAAAAAATTCAACCCTCACCCCCCAACCATAAACTGTTTCCCCTAGAACATAGTAAAACCATAGCCACAAAAAACAGTTAACCATCATTCCAAAAAAATTCTAAACCCTCCTCCACATAAAAACCCAAAACCATTAGTCCAGAAAAATAATAAAACATGATTCCAATAACCCTATACGATTATTAAAAATAGATTCCCTTAGACCTAAAAACCCCTAGACTCCCATCCTGAGAAAAACCTAAACACCTATCCTAGGAAAAAAATAATCCATAAAGCTAAGAAAACCATAATCCCTTGAAAATCATATCCACTAATCCCCAGAAAACCTTAAACCCTCATCCTTAGAAAACCCTAAAACATATCAATTGAAAACCCTAAACCCTAAGACACATATAACACTAAACCCTCAACCACATAAAACATGAATCCCTCATCCCGAAAAAAACTAAAACTCTGAACCCTAGAAACCCATAACCCCTCAACCTTGGAAAACCATGAAACCTAATCATTATAAATTCCTAAACAAAATATCCCATTTAACAATAAAATATTTTCCCCAAAAAACTGTAATCCCCCATCCCAAAAAACCCAAAACACTCATCCCTAGAATAACCTAATCCTGCATCCCCACATTGCCCCTAAAACCCATCACAAGAAAATAAATACACTAAAAAAAATCCCTAACACCTTAAACCATAAAACATAATCCCTAAACCTAAAAATAACACTAAACCATCAATTCCATTGAATAATAACCCCTTATCACCAAACACCCAAATGGAAAAATTCAAAAATACCATAAACCCTAATCTTTAAAAAACAATAAACCACATAAAACATGAATCCACCATCCCAAAAAAAACTAAAAACCTTATCCATAGAAGCAAATAACCCCTCAGCCCCAGAAAACCCTAAAACCTAAACCCTCAACAACTTATAACATGAATCACTAATCACCGGGAAAACAAAAACTATTATCCCTAGAATCCCATAACCCCTAAGCCCTAGAAAACCCTGAAACCTAATCATTATAAAATCCTAAACCCAAAATCCCATAAAATAGTAAAATCATATACCCAGAAAACCCTTTTCTCTCATTCCAAAAAAAACCAAAACACTCAAACCTAGAATAACCCAGTCCCTAATCCCCACATTACCATTAAAACACTTATCTAGAAAACCTATACCCTCAACACCAAAAATACCTAATAAAATAAACACTAAAACGTAATCTCTAAACCCAAAAAAAACACAAACCATCAATTCCAATGAATAATAACCCCTTATCACAAAACACACTAAAAGCAGAATTCAAAATTACCATAAACCATCATCCTAAAGTACCCTAAACCAACTACCATAAAAAACATAAACACTGAATTCAAAAAAACCTAACCTCTTTGGAATAAAAAACATATCATTCATCTCCAATAAAACTTAAACCCTCATCAACAAGTAACACTATACCCTTATCCCATGAATAACCAAATAAACGCATCCCCAGAAATCAATATCCCCTCATCCTTCAAAATACCTAAATACTAATACCACAAAACACTAAACCCTCATACCAATTAAACCATAAACTCATATCCCTAAAAATATAAAACCTTTATCCCCTAAAAATTCTATAAACCCTCATCCCCAATAAACAATATAATCGCATCCCAAAAAAATATGAAATCATGAGTACTAGAAAACATAAGACAATCAACAATTAATAAAACCATAACCCCTCGAACACCAAAAAATGTAAAACCACTTCTTCAAGAAACCGTAAACCAACATCTGTATAAAAACTAAACAATAAGTACACAAATACCCTAAATCGTCGTCCCTTAAATCCTAAATCATTTTCTACAAAATAACCCATTCCCATCATCCTAAAAAACCCCAAACATAAATTCCTCAAAACCCAAAACCCTCCGGCAAACACCCCTAAACCACCATCCCCAATAGTAACTAAACCAATAATATAAAAATTCCTAAATCCATAATTCCAAGAAACCCATAAACCATTATCCCTAAAAAAAATAAAACCCTATCCCCAAAAAACCTATGAAACTATATCCCAAAAATCAGAAAACCCATACCCTAAAAAAACCCAACACCCTAAAACCTTATTCCACATCCAGAAATAAATACTCAATTGTCTTCCAAAAAAACCATTAACCATATCACAAAAAAACATATAATATAATCCAAAAATAACTATTAAAATACATCACTGAAACCCCCATACAATAAAAAACTAAATGCTAAACCCTCATCCCCATAAAATCCCAGAAACATTATCCCTAAAAAACCCTAAACGCTCACCACCCAAACTCTATACCTTAGGCCAAGAAATTTGTATACATTCATCTACATTAATGTTTAATCCTATACCCTAGAAAATACTATTCCATCAACCCTAGAAAACCCTAAAACCTCATAAAAACCCCTCTCTAAATACACCTAATCCTCATCCTCATAAAACCCAAAAACTCAGTCCTAAGATAATTCAAACCAGTGTCCCCAAAAATTCTGAAATCCTCCACCGAAAAAAACCACAAACACTCTTCCATAAATATCTCTATTCCCTCATTATCCAAAACCCCAAACCCTCATTTCCAAATAACTCAAAATTCTCAGTCTTGATAAAATATCAAACATCTATACCCCAAAACCCTAAAACCATAATCCCCCCAAAAAATTTATCCATGAACCCAAAAAAATTCAAAACTCTCATCCCCAAAAAAAATAATCCTAAACCCAAAAATCATAATTCCAATTGGGAAAGGAATCATAACCCCTTGTACACAAAAAAAACTGAAATCCCACCAAACAAGAAACACTATCCCCATATCCCCAAAATATTTTCAACCCTCATCCATACAAAACCATAAACCCTAAGGAAATAAAAAACCCAAAACCCTCATCAACATAAAATCCTAAACCCCCTAACCTAAAACCCCTCAAACCCTTATCCTTTTAAAAATATAAACCCTTATACAAAAATAACCATGAACTCTCTAATCCAAAAAAACATAAACACAAAACCCAAGAAACCCTAGACACTCACCCCCACGAAAATCCTAAAGACATATGCCTATGAAACAAGAAACCATTATCCCCCCAATACCCCTATATCATCATCCCCCCAAACCCTAAATACATATCCCAAAAAAATCTTGTAAACATGTATCCCAACAAAATCACATGGCTTATACCCCCAATAAACCATAATCCCTAATCCTAGAAAATCCAAATACCCACAAAAAAATAAAATACTAAACCCTATATACTATATATAGATAAGACCACTTCCCAAAAATACTTTAATCCATATTCCAAAAATATTTGAAACCCTTATCGCAAAAAACACTAAAATGTCCACCCTAATTAAACCATAGAAATTTAACCCCCAAAAAACCAAAATTCCCTAAGCCCTCACGCCACAAAAACAACTATTACCACAAGACCAATGAATACTAATCTCTCATCAAAAAAATACCAAATACCCTTATCCCCAAAAAAACTAAACCCTCTACCCCAAACGCAGAGACCTTCATCCAAAAAAGACCCAAAATACTTAACCCCCCAAAAAACAAAACCCTTGTCATCAATTATTCTTATACCATCATACCTAATACACCCTAAATGCACATAAAAAATGTAAACACAAAAAACCATAAAATCATAAACTCAAAAAACCTAAACCCCTAAAAAATTACCGACATAAGACCCCTAGATTTTATCCACCACAAAATAATCCCTTATTCAATAAAACTCTATAAATCCTCAACCCCGAACAATTTAACCCTCATCCCAAAAAAAACTATAATCTCTCATCCCAAAATAACATAATCCCATAACACCAAGAAACCCAAAACACTAATATCCAAAATAACAGAAACAGACATCTCTATAAACCACTAAACCTTGAGGGCCAAAAATCCTAAACCTGCATCCCTAGAAAAAACAAATCCCAAATCTCAAAAAAACCTAAACACACTCCCCGAACATAGTCACATCCACTTTCCAAAAAAACTCTCATCCCTCAACCCCAAAAAACCGTTGAAACTCATCCCAAAATATCCATAACTACCCAGTTTCCAAAAAATGTAATCCCTAACACCAAATCACCCTAAACCCTCATCCCCAAAAGTCCCTAATTCCACATCCTTAAAAACCCACAACCAACTACCCCAAAAAACACCAACCCCTCAACCCCAAGACACATTGATGTATTATACCCTAAATCCATAAACCCTCAATCCCAAAATACCCTAATCCAAAAACCCAAGAATTCCCAAATCCTTATTCCCAAAATTCCCTAATCCATCATCCCTAAAAAACAGTCGTCAAATAAAAATCAAAAACAACTTTTACAAAGAACCCTTAAAACATCCGATGAAAATAACATGAAAACCCCAAAAACTCTAACCTTTCATTTCCAAGAAATCCAAAAATCTCAAACAAAAAAAACCAAAAAACCACTTCCAAAGAAACCTCTAACCATCATCCTAAAAACACAACATCCTCATAAATGTTTCTTTAAAATATCATCCCCCCAAAATGCCCAAAATCCTTATCACCAAAGAACCCGAAACCATAATCCCAAAAAAACCAAAAACACTTAGAGCCATAAAACTGTAAACTCTCATTCCTAAAATAACACCAACCCCTCTTATCTGACTAAACTAAAACCTGTCCCCAATAATCCTTAAACCCATAGCCCCAAAATACCCAAAAAACAGCACCGCTAAAAAACCCAGAACCTTTTCCAAAAAAATTAATAAACCAACATCCCCAAAAAACCAAAAATAATCCTCACAATAATTCAATAACCACATATCCCTAGAAATACATAAACACCCTACCACAAAAACCATAATATATCCACACCAAAAAAATGAAACTCTCGACATCAAGATACCTTAAACCCCTTCCCCAAAACAACCCTATACATTCATCCCCAAAAATTCCTAATATCATAGACCCAAAACATCATAAAAAATCTTCCCATAAATAGCCATAGACCCTCATCCAAAAATGACAGATGCCCCTCCAGTTTAAAAAACCATAAACCCTCCACAAAAAATTATAATCCCTCATCAGTGTAAATCACAAAACCCTCGTCCCAAAATAATACTACACCCAAATCCCACAAAAAAACCAAATTACATATCCCATAAAAAACAAAAAACCTCATGTAGAAAAACTAATAAACAATCAACCCCAAAACAATAATTCTTCTGACCCAAAAAACCAAAAAACCACAACAACTGAAAACGTATATAATCATTCATAGAAAACTCAAAACCCTTATCCCTAAAAAATAATAAAACCATATTTCAAATAAACATAACCCCTTATCTTAAAATACCATAAACCATCATCCCTATAAAATATTAGACCCTCATCATTTGAAAAAATTAAAACCTTATCCCTCAAATACCGTAAACCATCTACTAAGGAATACCCTAAATGATCAACCCCAGATAACCATAAAATTCATCCCTAGAAAATCATATACCCTCATTCATAGTAATCCTTATAGAGTCATCAAAATGAAACCCTATCCCTCATCACCTGAAATACTTAAATCCTTATCCCATTAAAACCTTAAACCTGATTCACATGAAAAAACTGAACTCCATCACCAAAATACCCAAAAACATCATCGATAAGTAATCCAAAACCATATTCCCAAAAATATCCTAAAGCCTAATCCCCACAAAACCCTTAACTCTCAAACCCATAATACCTTAATCCGTTATACTAATATAAAATAAATCATCAATACCAAAAAATATTTAATGATAAAACATAAAAAACAATAATTTCTCGACACTATGAAACCCTAAACACTCTTCCTACAAAATCTTTAAATCAAAATACCTTAAAAACTAAAAACCCTATGTATCAAAAAAAACAAAATTCTGTAACCCCATAAAACCGGAAACCAAAGTTCATGAAATTTCCTATACGACCATCCGCAAAAAACCCTAAAACCTCATTAACTAAAAACTCTAGAACCTTAGAACCAAAATTACACTAAACCATCACCCCGAAAAACATCTAAACGGACATTCAAAAAAAATCCTAATCCATTTGCCAATAAAAACACTGATATTTATTCCCTAAATATCCTATAACCATAAACCTTAAATGAAACTAAACAGTCATCCCAAAAAACCCTAATCCCAAAACCCCCAAGAAAATATGAACACAAATCCAAAAAAGCATAAACCCTCATTAAATCACAAAAACACATAAAAAATCCCTAAACCCTCATCCACAATAAATAGTAATCTCTTATCCCAAAAATAACCTATCTCTTAACACAAAAATAAACAATACCCTCAGTTCCAAAAACCCTAAAACATTTATTCCATAAATCCCAAAAGTCCAGGAAATTTAATAATATAAAACTATAGCACTAAAATAAACTCACATTATCTGGCCCCAAAAACCCAAATCTTTCAGTCCCCCAAAAACCCTAAAACCACAACCTCATACATCTCTAAACACTCAGACTAAAAAAACCCATCCCCCTCATTCACAAAACCTATACCCTAGTTCCCAAAAAATATAATCCCTCTACCAAAAAGATCATAAACCCTCATCCCCCAAAAAATATAATCCATCACACATATAAAACACCAAATCACCCGCTCCAAATAATCCTAAAACCAGATGCTTGAAAATCCAAAAACCCTTAGCATTAAAAAACCATGAACCCTCAACGAGAAATAGCATTAATCCTCAACCATAAAATATAATAAACCATAATTCCACCAAAAACCAAAATTAACAATCATAAAAAACCATATTTCATCATCCAAAAATATCCCAATCCAATATAAACAAAAAACAAAATTCCCATGGCCCCAAAAACTGATAAACAAATTGCATAATTGACAACTAAACATCACCCCAAAACCCTAAAACACCTCGTTCCCAAAAACCCAAAACCCTAAGTCCAAAAAATACCCAAACCCTCATCCCCAATGAAGACAATAAAATCACCCCCAAATGTTATTCTTTTTATTGCCAAAAAACCTTATACCACAATACCCAAAAAACTAAAATATAGGCCCCTAAAAACCCCTACTAACTCAACCAAAAAACCCTAAACCCTCACCCAAATTCTTTTCCAAATAGTTAGCCTTATAATACATGAAATCCTCATACTCAAATAACACTAAGCACTCTTCACTAAAAAGAACTTTACGTGCATACAAAAAAAATACTAAACCCTTATCCTGATATCCCATAAACCTACTTTACCCAAAACCCTTACACCCATAGACCAAAAAAACACTAAAAACATATCTATATAAAATCTTAAACATTAATTCCGAAAATAACCTAAACCTACAACCCACAAAAATTATAACTCCCCACATAAAAACACTAAACCCTTAGATGTAAATACCATTAAACACATGGCCCCAAGAAACCTAAAAATGAATAGCTTGAAAAAACAATTACATCGGCCTAAAAATATCTTACAATATAATCCCTAAATACACTAAACCATTATCCATAAAAACAATAAGATCTCATCCCAAAAAATCACTAAAACAGAATATCCAAAACTCATAAACCCTCATAAATAAACCCAAAATCCTCATACAAATAATATAACCTTATCCCCATGTAATCCCTAACCTCTCCTCTAAAAACCAACCATACAATAATCAAAAAAACACTTTAGTTGTTAGGAAAAAAAATTACCTAATCCCACAACTCCCAAAAAAACAAAAACCACTATCTCAGAATAACCCTGAAACCTCATCCCCATAAAATATTATTCCCTCATACAGAAAATTAAATAAACCTCATGAAAATACATTAAACACAAAGACCAAATAACACTGATCATCCATACCTAAAGATACTAAAACCTTAACCATATAAAAACACAAACACTCAACCCCAAAACCCCAAACCCTCAACCATACAATTCCTAAACCCAACCAACATTAAACCTCAAAACCATCATCACAAAAAATTATACAAACCCCAATCCTAAGAAAACACTGAATACCAATCCCCAAAAATACTAAACTATTTTCCCCAGAAACACTAAAGCCTTATCTTAAAGTCACCAAAATTGTAATAACCCAAAACTCCATACAACCAAAGACACAAAAAATCGTAAACCCATATCCCCAAAAAACCCTAAATCCATTGCCACTGAATAACCTAATCGCCCAACCATAGAAATAGCTAAACAATATTCCCCTAAATACCCTAAACAATAATCCCTTAAATACTCTAATCCCTATGAAAATAGAAACAAAACCCTCAACCCTGGTAAACTATAATCCCTTATACACATAATCTGTAAACCCTCCTCCCCATATTATCCTAAAACATCACCCCTAAAAAATAATAAAACCATCCTCCCCAAAAAACTAAAAAACATATCCAAAAAAACCCAAAACAATTATCCCCAATGACGATAAACACTTTATCCCAAAATATATAAAACATAATCTAAAAAAATAAAAATAAAATATCTCCCAACAAATACCTTATTCCTCACATTCAAAATCCATACTCTCTAAGACCCAAAAAACCAACACCCCTAGCATAAATTCACTAAACCCACCTCCAAAAAAAATATAATACCCTTAGAAAAAAACGTTATCAATCCACATCATAAAACTATAAACAATACTCCCAAAAAACCCTAAATCATTCGACCAAGAAAACACAAAATCCTCAACCCCAAAAAACCCTAAACGCCCACCACTATCAATCCTGAAACCCTTCATCCCCAATATCCCTAAACCCACACCGCAAAAATACTAGACCCTCTAATCCACAAAAAAAATGATAAACACTCTTCCGTAAAAAACCCTAGGCACTCACACAAAAAAAACACCAAACCATAATCCCCACAAAACCATAACACAAAAACCTAAAAAAATTCATCTATATAAAAAAATCAAACCCATAGCCCAAAAACCGTAATCCCCCATCCCTAAAAATCCCTAAACCCATATCCTAAAATATCCCTAAACCATTATCCATTAAAAATTGTAAACTCTGATTACGAGAAATCATTGTACACTAATCCCCCAAAAAAATTGAACCCCTCATCCTCAGAAAACCATTAACACTAAATCACAAAAAAACCATAAACCCATGAACCCAAAAAACTATAAATGGTCATACCTAAAAACAATATTCCAACATCTATAAAAAACCCTAAAACCTTTATCCAATAAAATACTTGAAATTATTTAAAAAAAATCCTTAACAATCATCCCCATGAAACACAGATCCATGAACCCCAAAAAATAATAAACACTCAGCCTCAAAATCCCAATAAAAATCAATAATAAACAACTAAATCTTTTATCCCCATAATACCTTAAACTGAAAGGCATAAAAACCCATAATCCCTCATCCCTAAGAAACCCAAAACCCTCATCCACAAAAAAACCAAAATACCATCAAATCTAAAAAAACATATACCGTTATCTCTAAAAAATCCTATATCATAAGACATAAAAAACCATATACCCTCAACCCCAAATAACCCTACACTATCATCCAAAAAAAATAGAAACCCTGCACTAAAAATATAATAATACACTTCTCCCAAAAACCCCAAACCTTCTACCACAAACAACACAATAATCCAAACAACAAAAATCCTAAACCTCTACTCCAAATCTATAAACCATAATACCCAATGAACACCAAACACATATAGAAAAAAACCATTAGACACAAAATACCCAAAACACTCCTCCCCAATAATCCCCAAAATGTCTTCCTAAAAAAACCCAATTCCCTAATCCCTAAAAACCCATAAACTTCCATCCCCAAATAACCCCAATTTTGTTGACTCAAAAAACAGAATATATGAAACACCAAAAAACCCAAACCCTCATCCCAAAAAAATCCTTAACCCATCATCCTATAAATTCTGATTATCATATTACAACAAAACACAAAACCTAGTCTCTACAAAAACTAAAACCCTCAGCCCCTAAACTCTTAGTAATAATGAACCTAAAAACAGAAACCCATAAAATACCTAAACCCTAAACCCCAAAAACCCCAACCCATTTCCCACAAATAAATAAAAAACCACAATCCAAAAAACCATAAATCTTGGATCCTAAAATACCACAAAACCCCATTCCAAAAAATATTCAAACCCTCATCCCCAATAAATTCTATACCATCTACTTCAATAAAACCCTAAACCCTTATCCCAAAATATTATTGATACCATCATCCTAAGAATTCCCAAAACAGTAGTCCCCATAAAAATTCCCAAAAAACCATAATTAAAATACCTAAACCCTAGTACTAATAAATCCAAACCTTTAGACACAAAAATCCCCAAAACCCCCACCACAAAAATCAATAAATCATCATCCCAACGAAACCCTAAACCTATATCCCCATGATCAAGAATACCTTAGCCCAAAATTATGAAAACCATAATCCACATAAATCCATAAATTCTAAAACATAGAAGACCCAAAATCTTCATCCAAAAAAATGTAATCACTCAACCCCAAATAAATAATAATTTTTCATCCCAATAAAACCATAAATCCTCTACCCCAAAAATATCCAACCCCCTAGCAATAAATAAAACTAAAACCTCATCCAAAAAATTTTCAAACAATCATTCCCTAAAAACTAGTAATCCTCAGCCCTAGAAAAAATAAAACACCCTTACACAAACAAACTATAAACCCTCATAAAAACACCAAACTCTCATCCTTCAAAACCCTATACTCTTATTCCCAAGATACTGTAATCCTTTCACTCCATAAATCACTATACACTAAGACCCAAAAAAATAGAAAACCCCAAGCCCCTATGAAACCTCTAACCCTAATCCCCAAAATGAAAGGAATAACCCCACAAAATAAACCTTCATCCCCAAATGATCCTTAATTTATCATCCCAGATGTCCCCTAATCCATAATCCCCCAAAAACCATAAATAAATGCAACAAAAATCCTCAAACCCTAAGCTCCATATAGCCTCAAATCCTTGTCCTATAATAAAACTAATACTCAATCATAGATACCATGAATCCCACATACCAAAAATTCTCTAAACCATGACAAAAAAAATTTCTAAAACATAGGGATAAAAATTCCCAAAAACCTCATCCCAAAACAACTATAAAACCTCATACTAAAAAATCATAGGCTTTCTTCCCAAAATATCCTTCACCATCATATATAAGAATTTCTAAACCCATTGCCTTGAAAAACCTAACCCCTAAACTCCCAAATTCTAATAAACCCATCCTGAAAAATCCCCAAACAACCAGCCCCAAAAATCCCTAATCTATGATCCTAAAAACAATAAAAAAATAGTTATAAGAAAACCTTATAACTTATACCCAATAAAACCATTTCCATCAACCCCAAAAAACCTATACATATAACACTACAAAACCATAAAACTAAATTCCCCGAAAATCAATAAAAACTAATACAAATAAAACACTTAACTCTCATCCTGAAAATCCATAAACACACATCCAAGAAAAACCCAAAACCCATGTCCCCTTAAAACCCCAGATACTCTATACCAAAAATATCCCACAAATTTAGCCTCAGAAAACCCTAAACACTCATCACCAATAAGGCATAAAACCACATCATCAAAAACCCCAACAAACAGTGCCAAAATAATCATCCCCCAAACCCTAAAAATCTACCATAGAAGATCCAAATCCCTTATCCCAAAAGTCCCCAATAACTCATCCCTAAAAACCCAAACCCCCATATCTAAAATACACAAAAATCATAGTAAAATAAAACCTAGACCCTCAACACCAAAAAACGCAAAAACCTCATCCTCAAAAAATTCCAATCCCTTGTCCCTAAAACTACCAAAACCCACCACCCTAGAAACCCTTAATCCCTCACCCAGAAAAAAAATAAAACCTCCAGCTAAAAATGAAAGAACATATCCCAAAATCTCCTAAACAAAGAGACTCCAAATAAAAAAAAGAAACACAAAAAAACCCAAAAACCACTTCCCAAAAAAACCCAAAACATTCATCAACATAAAACATGAACACCCCAACCCTCGAGAACTCCAAACCCTCGACCATAAAAATAAACAGAACAATATTCTATGAATATCTATGAACCCACATCCTCACAACACCAAAAAACCTCTTCCACGAAAAAAACTTCTCCCATTACCCAAGAAAAAAAAACACATTCTCTATAAAATCTTATACCCTCAAAAACAAAAAATATATATCTTCATCCCCAAAAAACCTAAACCCATATCCAAAAAAATATCTTATCACTGTAAAACCCTAATCCATTGGCATGAAAAAACCGTAAACTGTCATCCAAAATAATAATAAACCCTTATTCAAACAAAAACCATAATCCTCGTTATCAAAAAACCCTAAACCCTCATTAATATAATACAATAAAATCTCATCCCACCAAAAATTCAAACCCTCTTTCATAGAGAAAAAGAATCACATGACCAAAAAAAATGAAAAACCCTCATAAAAAAAAATTGACAACCCATGTCAATAATAATACCAACACCATGGACATAAAAATTAAACACTCAACGAAAAAATTCCACAAACCCCTAGACCCAAAATCCCCAAACCATCATCTCCAATTAAACCATACACATAGAACCGATAAATCCCAAACCCTCATTCCCGATATACTATAAAATTTTAAACCCAAAAAACCCTAAACCCTCTTCCAAAAAATCATCTTACCCAATTCCCCAAAAAACCCTAATCCCTCATCACCAAAAACCCCAAAAACCTAATCCCAAAAAATGAAAGAGACATACCCATAAAAATCCCTAAACCCTCTTCTCTAAAAGCATAAATCCTCAATCCCAAAGATCCAAAAACCCTTTTCCAAAATTAACCTAAATGTTCAACCCCAAAACCCACTATAACCTCAACCCAAATAAAATAATAAAGCCACATCTATAAAAGAAATACTAAACCTGAAGTCCCACAAAACCGAATACCCATGAACCCACAAAACAAAAAATTCCATCCCAAAATACCCCTTAACCATAATCCTTAATTGTCCCTAAACACTCAGTCCTTGAAAAAACAAAACCAAAAAAATAGAAAAATTTATACCCACATTCTTAGAAAACCATAAACCCTCATCCCACAATTAACATAAAATATCATATGAAAAAATTCATAAATATATATACCAAAAATTTATTAACACTCAGCAAAAAAATCATAAAACCACAACTCCAAAAAATATTAAACCTTTATCCTATAAAACCATAACAACATCTTTAAAAAAAACCTAAACATTCATCCCTAATAACATCTTGACTCACATCCTTAAATTATCTTAATACTCATATCTATGAACCCCTAAACCCTTATCCCAAAATAAACCTTAAGCCCTCAACTCCAAAAAATCTAAACCCCTATCTGAAAAAACCCTAACACCATAGTTCCAAATATTCATAAACCCTCAACCTTAAAAAAATATACTCAATCATCAAAAAAAAACTGAATCCCTCAACATCAAAAAATAATAATTTGATATCCCCAAATAAACCCTAACCCCTAAACCCTCAAATAATCCAAAAACCATCATCCCTTACAAACTCCATAACCATGAACCCCCATAAAACCAAAACCCAGTTTCCAAAAAACCATAAACCACATCCCAAAAACACCTAAATCTGCATCTGTAAAATACAGTAATCAACAATCTCTCTAATCCTCAACACCAAAGCCCATAAACCCTCGACCAAAAAACCAAAAAACCATAAACCGTAAAAAAAAAATAAACCCATAGCCATATAAAATCCTAAACCCACATCCCCAATAAAAACTGAACAAATAACACATTAACACGCTAAACCCCGACCCCCATAAAAAATATTTCCTCCAATACATAAAATAATAAAAAATAAAATAGGAAAACCCCTAAAAACTCATACCCAAAAACATAAACCCTCCAGAAAAAACACTAAACACTTAGTCTTATATATCAATGAACAGTCATCCAAAAGAACATAATACCTTGTACCCAAAAATTGAAACTCCTCATACAAAAAAAAAACAAAACAATTGGCCTAAATGACCAAAACTCTCTTCCCAAAAAACAAAAACATTCATACATAGAAAAATTCTCACACATAAAAAAACTAGAACCCTCTCCACCAAAAACCCCTAAACCCTCTCCCCATAACCCATAAACCCTAAAAAATATCCCTCAAGCCCAAAACATCCAGATACCTAATATCATAAAATCTTTAAAAACTGAACGTAAAATATCTACAATCCCTCATCATTAGAAATCAATAAACCTACATCCCAAATATCCATAAACCATTAACAAAAAAACACTAATCCCACATACCCTAAAACCCCTAGACCACCAGCCATAAAAAACCACAAACCCTAACCCCAAAAATATCATACTAAATAATTATTTAAGAAACCGTAAAATATTATGCCCATATAATCCACAACTATATCCCAAAAAATTCCAAACGTCATCCCCAAAAATAAAAATCTCCTAGTAGAAAAAATCCCCAAACCCATTTCAAGAAAAACCCAAAAAACCTTATCCCCAAAAAACCCCAAAACCTCTTCCCTAAAAGCACTCATCCATTATCCTCCAAAAACTAATCCTTAATCCCTGAAATATAAAACCATTATCCTTAAAAAAACCCTGTAGCACACCCCTATATGAACTTTGAATCATCATACCCATAAAATCCCTAAACCCTCATACACAAAAAACCAGATATGCTCATACATAAGAAACCGAAACATATTCGTAAAAAATACCTAAATCCATATCCCTTAGAACCCTAAACATCCCTCCCCATAAAACCATAAAAATCCTTCCCCAAAAAATTCCTAAACCCACAACCCCATAATAGCCTAGACACTCAATACCATAAAACCCTAAACACTCATCTTCAAATAATTGTAAACACTTTCTCCCAAAAAAACCAAAACCCACATCCAAAATAACCATAATATCTCATAATATAAAAACTAAAACCAATAACCCCATTAAAACCCAAAACATAAAACTCAAATCCCTAAAATACATAAACCAGTCCCCTAAAAAACAAAACATAGAATAAAAAAATCAGACCCAAGGCCCATGAAAGCCTTGAACAATCATCCCTTAAAAAACCTATTCCCCTTTACCCAAAATAACCTAAACCCACATCCCTAAAAATCTAAAACCCTTATCCCTACAATACCAATAAACCTCATTGAAAAATAAACATATTACATCCACCCCACACTAACCTAATCCAACATCCACCAATAACCCCACAACCACATCCCCCAAAAACCTAATACCCCCAACACCAAAAAACATTGACAACTCATCCCCAAAAATAGTAAATCCCTAGCCCAATAAACCACAAACTCAAACCCCAAAAACCCAAAAACCCTCATCCCTTAAAAATAATGAACCCTCATTCACCAAATAACTGTAAGCTGTTATCCCCAACACTAAGATATCGTCCCCAATAATCCCTAAGTCACTATTGACCAAAATCCCAATCTCTTATACAAAAAATAAAAAATAAAAACCCAAAGAAACAAATAACCCAAACCCTAATTTTAATAAAATCTGAAGCCCATTTCCCCAAAAAACCCTAATACCTTATCCCCAAAACCCCCAAAACCTCATACCCAAAAAATAACAAACCCTCAACCTAATAAATACCCTAACCGTTTTACCCAAAAAAAAAATAAAACATAATCCCCAAAAAAACCCTAATCCTTCAGCCCCATAAATCTAAAATCCCACATCTCCAAAAACACAAAATACTATTTATGAGAAACCATAAAACCTTCACGATAACAAACCCCAGTCCCTATTCACAGAAAAACACCAAAAAATAAACCTGAAAAAATCATAAACCATATACACTAGAAAAACCATTACCCTCACCTATAAATGTTCACAATCAATAAAAATAGAAAATCATAAACCTTAATCCCAGAAACCCCACATAGGAAACATAAAACCAAAGAACTCAAAAAATAGTATACCATGATAAAAATAACCACAAACCATTGGCCCCAAAATATTATAAATCCTCACCCAAAAAATCCCAAAAAAATCCACCATGTGTATCCCAAAAACTCAACAACAAAATAACCCAAATCCACTACTCTATATAACATAAATCCATCATACCTATAAAACCCTAAACTCACATCCCAATAAAAAACCCTAAACACTCAACACAAAAAATAGTAATACATTATCCTAAACAAATAGAAAACACTCATCCATATAAAATTAAAAACAACATTATGAAAAAACAATAATCCCATCATCTAAAAAATCTGCTAACCCACGTCCCTAAAAACACTGAAGCCTCAAGCATATAAAAACTCAAAAGTCATTAATGTAATAATAACTAAACCCTCAATCTCAAAAATCTGAAAAACAACAATCCTATAGACCCAAAAAACAAAAACCATAATCCCCCAAAAATATTATACCCTCATTCCCAAAAAACCCATACCTTATTCCACAAAAAACATTAAACTCTCAGATATATGATACCCCAATCCAATTTCCCAAAAAATCCTTCACCCTTGAAAAAAACAAAAACTGAAGCCCAAAAAAACCACACATCCTTACCACCAAAAAAATCAAACTCCCATCCCCAAAATACACTAATATATTATACCTAAAAATTAAAATATCTCTTAACAAATGAAAAAATAAAATATAATCCACAAAAAATATATACAATCAATCCTAAAATACCATAATCCCTCTACCACAAAAAACACTAAACCATCATTTAAAAAAAATGATACATTTCCTGCCAAAAAAAATATTTAACCCCCATCACCAAAAACACCAGGAATTATATTTCATAGAAACCCTAATCCCTCAGTCCAAAAAAACACAAAACTGAGTGAGAAAAAACCTATAACCCATATCCCCAAAAAACACCAAAAAATATTTCCCCATTAAATCCCAAACCCATTATAATAAAGAAAAAAACAACTCTGCCCCAAAAAATTCAAATCACTCAACCCCAAAAAACCCTAGACCATCAACACCAAAATAACCAAAACCCACTAAACCAAAAACAAAAATCCCTTATCCCCAAGAAACAATAATCTCCCGATACTAATAAAATATATTATCATCATCAATTAACCTTGAAATAGCTTCCCCAAAAAACATAAAACCATCAATCCCATAAAAACCAAAACTCTCATCCCCAAAAATTGATAAACCTTCATACCCAAAACAAACCAATCCCTGAGATGAAAAAAACACACAACCCTCAACAAAAAATACCATAGAAATGAAACCATAATAATATATATAAACTCTATTCCAAAAAACCCAAAACCCTCACCCCGGGAAAACCCAAAACTCTAATGCCAAAAATATTATCCCAATTTACTTGAAACCCTAAAACAATAGTCCTAAAAAACCCTAAACCCTTGTCCCAAAAATATCCTAAACCCTTTACTCTAAAATAGAAAACCCTCTTTCCTAAAAAATGTAATGAGTCATCCCTAAAAAACCTAAACACCGCATCCCTAGGAATCCCAAAAAAATCATCCTAAAATTCCCCTAAACCCGCAATACCCTCATCAAACAAAACATTAACTCCATTTCCCCAAAAAACACTAAACCCAAATCAGCACAAAACCATAAACCTTAACCCCAAAAACCAAATAACATCATACCCATAAATAACCAACACATGTAACCCCATAGAACCCTAAAACATCAAAACCCAAAATTTCCTAACACTCAACCCTATTAAACCAAAACATCACAAAAACCCATATAACCACATCCCTAAAAACCCCAAACCCTTATCACAAATAATCACCAAACCACACTCCCAATAAAATAATAACTAGACAACCTCGAAAAGCCTGACCCGACAGCCTGAAAAACCCAAACCAACATCCTGAAAACCACTTAAAACCTCATAGAAAATAATCCTAATAACTTATCCCAAAAATTCTAAAACTGTCTCCATAAAAAATAGTAATAACTAGGCCCCAACTATACCGAAACCCAAATACAAAAAACCATAAACCCTATACCCTATAAATAAATAAATCCACATCATAAGAAAACAATAAACACTTGACCTTGAAAACCTACAAGCCATAATTTCCAAAAAAAAATCCTAACCCTCTTCCCCAAGAAAACCTAAATCCTCATCCCCACAAACCCTAATCCCTAATCCCAAAAAATACCCAAACCCTCAAGAAAAAAATACCTAAAACCTCACACTATAAAACAATCAATCCCCCAACCCAAAAAATCATAACCCCTTGACCCAAAAAAAAACCGTAAACCCTCATCCCCATATAACACTAAATGCTCAGCCCGAAAAAACCCTTATCACTATAGCCTAAATAACCGCAATCTGTAATCCCTAAGAAATAAAATACCCTTATCCTTAATAAACCCTAACCCATTTACACTAAAATACCATAAACCCTGAGCCATCATAGAAAAACTTAAAACCTATGCATTAAAAAACCATAAATAAACAACCACAAAAAACCCAAAACAATTTGACTTAAAAATCCCCAAACACATAGAACCAACAATATCAAAACCCTCAACAAATATAAAATATAACCCCCCATCCCCATAAAACCCTCAACCCAAAAATAAAACGAACCATAAATCCTTATCAACAAAAAACATTGTACATTCATCCTCAAAAAATAAAAAACCCTCATCCAATACATCCACAAGAGCTCTTCCCAAAAAATTCATATACCCTTTGCCCCAAAATCCCAAAAAATCCTCCATAATTCCCTATTCCATTTGTACAGAAAAATTTGAAACTCTTATTCCCAAAAATTACTAAATCCTCATACCCAAATAACCAAAACCCTCAGCACAAATAACACCCAAAGCCTTATTTGTCACGACCCGTCCTCGGGACCCGTGCCGTGACTACCCCAAGCCCGCCTTCCATAGGCCAGGGGCTGGAGACTAGCACCAAAGGAATAAATCCTGATAGAATGGGAAGGGATTTCCTTTATAAAGTAAACAATCACCATAGAGTAAGCAAGCAGAAGTAAACACTAAGTTAAACTCGGTACAAAAGTAAGTACGGAAGAGTAAGTGGGCCAGAATAAAGACCCAAACTAAAAGTAAAGTACAACTGGAAATAAATTACATCAACTGAAATGTAAAGAAGCAACGTCAAGCCGTCCACTGGAAATACCACCTGAAGGGTGGGTACAGATAGTATCCTCAGCTCCTCGGGTCCAACCATCCGCTCTTTGTACGTCCTGCCCAGTGGTCCACCTCCAGGTACCGTCTTGCTCAACAAGCCTCAACCACGATCAGCAATGTCCGTCGTTTTCATCCAACACAACTTATTGCGGGCATATCCTGTGCAGGGGTGAGTATACGCTACTCTATATGGACCTCGAGACCCCGAAGGTCTCCCAGAATCTACAAAAGGATAATCCACAAAGGAATGATACAATCACGAAGTAACAACCAACACTACATAGGTATATGCCCATACATATACCTATGTCACCAATTCCTTTTTGGCTACAACATCTGAGCCCATGTTCGATCACGTCCACACAGGAATATACAACCCAATCCATACAGAAAATCACAACCCAATCCACATAGAAAAGAAATTCAATCATATCAAAGATAAAGAATGAAAGTCGAGACTCATCACACACGGGTATAGTTCTTTGTAAGGTGATAGAGATGATCAGATGTAACAACTGATTCATATAAGCTAGGACCCATGTAGGATACTAGACCGGCTAAGATGTCGGGCCCACATAGGATACAAGACCATCTACTTTTCCGGACCTACGTATGATACAAGTACAGAGTCAAATACTGTCGGACTCGCGTAGGATACAAGAACAGTAGTACTGTCAGACCCATATAGGATACAAGAACAGCAGTCATCGCTATCGAACCCACGAATGATTTCAGTATGGTTGTCATTACTGCTGAACCCACAGAGGATTTCAGTGCAGTCGACATCATCGTTGTAGTCGCAGCCAGCTCTAGGGTTCCTGCACACAACATGCTTGTTTCCGGGAGGGTCCGCTCCATGATCCAAGGGTTCGATACATAAACTGACGCATATTCTGTAGTTGATGTATCCCAATGTTCGGTCTTATCAAAGGTAACTCAACGTTACAGATGGCGGGTCAATCGGACGCCCAGTCTGAGATTTATTGGCTTTTTCGTTCAAGGTGGCCGGTTTGTTTCTAAGTTAAAACCAACCCCACCTCACTCCAACTACATCCAAACCTCAATCATAGTAATCCAAACGGTATGTCTCCCTAAGCGAAATCCAACAATGTCGACGACACATCAATTGGACGTCGGGAGATCAAGTTATAAGCATTTTCGCTCCGAGGGCCCGGTTGGTTTCAGGTTTGAACCAACCTGTCCATATGAAATGATTTCCGAAACCATGAGTTTAATATAACTAAATTACCGCCTCGATCCACGAATTTCATCACAACTGACGGTGCATCGATCGGAGGTCCGTAGCTCATGTGACGGGCATTAAAATGAACCTGTCAGGTTTTAGGGGGTATTAGGCCCAGAACGACCCAGCCCAAGACCCCCTGGGTGGGCCCGAGCCGGGTCGACTCGACCCGGGTCTGGGTCCGACCCATCAGGGCGCAGCCCGGCCCCGCTGGTGTGGCCCAAACAAGTTTGCACGGCCCGGCCCGGCCTGGGCGGCCCAGCTCAGCGCGGGTGGCCGGTCGGCCGGGTACGAGCATCGTGTGCCGCATGAGCACGGAAGGGGGGAGCCGCCACCCCCTTCAAATGGATGGAGGACCCACGGGGGGTCTGCCTGCTTCATTGACCAGGGGTTTTAGTCCCCCGATTTTTGGATCTGGTCGGCCGTAACGGCCTACCAGGTTGTCGTGCGGGACCAGCATGTCCCGCCCCCTGTGCATCGGTGGCCCGCAGCTCCGGCCGCCCTCTCCTACTCTGTCACGCCCTACTCCGGCCACAGCCTCCTTGTGGTTCTCCGGCGTGGTAGAACGGAGCCGTGACCCATCACCGTGGACCAACTACGGTCGCGGCATCGTTCAGCCTCAACGGTGTGGTATGATGGCGCCGCGCTTCTTCATCGTGTTCCTCCTTGTTCCTGCACGGTGCTGTTACACCACACTTCTTTTGTTCATGCCGCAAAAAGTACAACAACAAAGATGGAGGAGGGTTGGCCATGTTCGTGCGGTCTGACCTCCTCTCGTTATAAGGATAACAGGCGGCCCAAAATAAAATATCTGCTTCATGGAAGTGAAAATTTAATCCAATAAATTTGAACTCAAACCCCTACCTCAATGATTTGTCAAACGATGGTCGCGCGGAGAAAATGCGTCACGGAAGACAATGCCATGGAAGACGTCTTCGTGGAACGAGGCTCCGAATATGCCATCGGTGCATGCCCGATGAAGTATGCGGCATGTCATCATTCTCTAAAGAAGGTGTCTCTCACTGGCTCCGGATAGGTGACGAGATGGCATGACAATTCCCTTGCGGTGACTGCGTTCTTCATCGAGGTCTTGAAGTTCTTCACGTTCTTCAACATGGAGGACGGTGTTCTTTGAGACCTCTGTTATTTTCTCCCTAGACTCCACAAAAAGAACCAACCAAAAACAAATTAATACATTGTCTAAATTTATCCACGCATGCCAGCATTTTTAAAATTCAAAAACATCATTTAATTAATTAACGAGATTCAATTAATTGAATGGGTGTGTTGGCATTAAATTAAAGAGTTATAGAAGGTCAATAAAATAAGGGGGTTGCTAACTTTAAAAAAGGGTTTTAGAGGATTTGAAGAGGTGGGGGCTCATGTGGGCCTTACCTCACTATTAACCTCACATGGGTGGTTAGTTCGACCCAACCTACATCCTTAATATTTAACCACTTAAAAGGAATAAAATGAGTAGCACAATTTTATTTCTCTATAGTCTTAATCCAAAAAAATTAAACAACTCTTCCTGAGCAAACGCAGCTCTGGAAAAGGTCTTCTTATGAAAATATCGGCGTTGCGGTTTCAACGGTGTCCTCAGATTTCGATTCCAAGCACTGGTTAAAAAGTTATAAAAACCCGCTCACTCTTTCACTGAACGTACCTAAGCTAAACATCAGAAATTGATTCCGGGCACACAGGGCCTCGGAATTAGGTGCCGTCAGAATCTACCTACTTGAAAAATCCTGAAGTAAATTAAGAAAAACATTCATTTGAAATTTACGGGTCTTTACAATACTCCCACCTCAATTCTTCACGTCCTCGTAAAGATACATCACAAACTAGGGAAAAAATGAGGGTACTGAGCAGGCATCTGAGCCTCACGCTCCCAAGTGCTCTCCGGGAGGTTCCCGTGCTTCCATCTGATAAGCACTAGAGGAATCAACCACCCACATAGGACTTGCTCCTGTCGATCATCGATCTCCACTGGGACCACTTCAATAGTCACCCATCGTCAATGTCTAGATCCCTATGGTCGATTATATCTGTCGGGTCGTGCACGTATCTCCTCAGCTGAGATACGTGGAAGACATCGTGCACCTGGTGCAACTGAGGTTGTAGAGCCAGGCGATAAGCCACCTTTTCTATCCTGCAGAGGACCTGGAATGATCCGATAATGCGCAGAGATAACTTTCCGCCCTATACAAATCTCTGTAATCCACGTCGAGGTGACACAAGCAAAAAGACGTGGCTGCCATCCTCAAACTCTTGTGGTTTCTTCCTCCAATCAGCATAAGACTTCTGTCGGCTCTGAGATGTCCTCATATGCTCTTGGATGACCGGGACCTTCTCTGTCGTGGCCTCGACCATCTCTGGTCCCATAAGTGATGACTCCCCAGGGTCTGTCCAGCACAGAGGTGATCTGTATGGTCAGTCGTACAACGCCTCGTATGGTTCCATCCCGATGGTGGAGTGGTAGCTGTTGTTGTATGCGAACTCCATCAAGGGTAGGTGGTCCTCCCACCTGCGACCAAAGTCGAGGACACATGCACGGAGCATGTCCTTGAGAGCCTGAATGGTCCTCTCCATCTGACCATCCGTCTGAGGGTGAAAGGCAGTGCTCAGATGTAGTCACGTCCCGAATGCCTCCTGCAACCCCTTCAAAAGCCTGGAGGTAAAGCGAGCATCTCGATAGAAGATGATAGATGATGGAACACCATGAAGCCATACAATCTCTTGAACATAGAGACGTCCCAAACTCTCTACTGAGCCCTACTCTCTAATGGGTAAGAAGTGGGCCGACTTGGTGAGTCGGTCGACAATCACCCAAATAGTGTCATGACCTCTAGAAGTACGTGGAAGTCCAGTCATGAAATCCATAGATATCCCATCCCACTTACACTCTAGGACCTCCATGGGCTATACCCAGCCTGCTGGTACCTGGTGATCTGCCTTCACCTACTAGCAGGTGAGGGATCGAGAAACGAACTCTACTACAGCCTTCTTCATTCCCAACCACCAGTGCTATCATCTGAGATCCTGGTACATCTTCGCCACTGTTGGATGTACCGCTAAAGGGGAAGTGTAAAACTCTCTCAGCACCTCCTCTCGTAAAGCAGCTAGTACCATGGTACGTCCTCTAAAAAGGACATCGTGCTCTCCTCCTAAATAGAATCAATCAGGTGCCTGTTCTGAGGATATCTGTGCATGCCGCGTCTGACAGTTAACATCCCCACATGGTGCCTCTCTGACCCGCTATAGTAGTGGAGGAGTGAATATGAGTGACTGAAGAAAGGATGATCCTTCTCTATCCATGAAGGATATCTGAAAAGTGGCTAGCTTCTCCGTCGCCTCTCCAAGTAGCTAAATTTCTGTCCTCCTGTTGAGAGTATCAACTACTATGTTACCCTTTCCAAGAGAATAGACTAGCTCAATGTCATAGTCCTGGAGGAACTCGAGCCATCGCCGCTGTCTCAGGTTCATGTCCTTCTGCGATAAGAAGTACATGAGACTCTGGTGGTCAGAGTATTCTATAAATAGGTCTCCCATCAGATAGTGTCACCACATCTTCATAGTGAAGACCACTACTGCCAACTCCAGGTCATGGGTAGAATAGTTCTTCTCATGCTGCCTCAACTGTCATGATCCATAGGCAATCCATTCTCGCTCCTACATCAGGAAACATCCAAGCCTTGCCCTTGATGTATCGCAATAGACTACGTACCCTACTCCCTCCTCTAGTAGCCTCATGATAGGTGAGCTGGTCAAACTCTGTCTCAGCTCCTGGAAGATCTGCTGACATCTATCTGACCAGACGAGGTGTTTCCCCTTCATCGTCAAATCTGAGAGCAGTGCCGCAACTCTGGAGAATTCTGGCACCAATATTTGGTAGTACCCAGTTAGACCCAACAAACTTCGCACCTCCGTCACGCTCCTGGGTGGCTCCCAAGCTAGCAGTACCTCGATCTTCGCAGGGTACACCGCAACTCCCTCCTCAGAGATGACATGTCCCAAGAAGTGGACCTCACGTAACTAGAAATGACACTTCAAGAGCTTACCATAAAGCTGGTGCTCTCGGAGTGTGTCCAGTACAACCAGCAAGTGGTAGGTGTGCTCCTCCTCAGTGGTCGAGTATATCAAAATGACATTGATGAAGACCACAGAAAATCGATCGAGGTATGGATAAAAGATCATGTTCATAACACCCATGAACACTTCTAGAGAGTTGGTTATTCCGAAAGGCATAACCAAGAACTCATTGTGGCCATACTGACATCTGAAGGCCATCTTCTGCACGTCCTCTTCTGGAACTTCGAGTTGATGATAGCCTGATCTGAGTTATATCTTCGAGAACCATCTTGCTCCCTTGAGCTGATCAAAGAGGACTTCAATCCTCGGTAGTGTATACCTGTTCATCACGGTCACATGGTTCAGGCGATGATAATCTACACACAGTCGCAATCTCCCGTCTGCCTTCTTGGTGAACAATATCGGGGAATCCCAGGGTGAAACGCTGGGTCAGATGAATCCCTCGCCCTGCAAGTCCTCCAACTGTATTTGTAGCTCTCGGAGCTCAGCGGGGGACATCCAATATGTAGGAGTGGATATCGGGGTTTTCTGGGTTATAATACAATATAGAATTCTACCTCGCTGCAAGTAGGTAGTCCTAGAATGCCATCAGGGAAAATGTCCGCATACTGATCCACCGATGTAGGAAAACTAGGACTCCGTACGTCAACAGCTCCTAGGATGAGGCTAGCCAACTGTTGAGTGATCAGCTGTCCTCTCCTCTACATGAGTCCATCCTGCGCTGCTAAGGGTCCCTTCTCACCGGTGAAGGTGAACCTGCTCCCATCGGTGCAAACACATCCCACCTTGGGCCTAATACAGTCTATCTGAGTATGGACTGTAGATAACCAATCCATGCCCAAGAAGACGTCGTAAGGCCTCCACGCCGCTACAAGAAGATCCCAGCCAAAGCTCTTACCTCCTAGAGTAAGATCACACAGCTGGAAGTAGTACATAATCGTTGAGTCTTCTCTCGTAGGAGCCTCTATCCATACGGATTGAGCCAACGGCTCCATCAGAATCTTCAAGTTTTGAACAAGGGAAACATTAATAAAATAATGACTCACTCCTATGTCTATAAGAACTGCATCAAGGTTGGAGTAGACACAGATAGTATCTCAAATAATCTCTGGTGCGCCATGGTTGTAGGCCTCTGCTGCCTTTAGCTGATCTTATCTCAGCCCGCCAGCTCCTTGTGGTTAGCGTGGACCTCTTGTTGGTGGTGTTGGTAAAGCCTCAAAGCTTTGCCCACCACCTGCTGCTCGTTCAGCTCCTCTACCTCGTCCGCCTACACCCTACCGACCACTAAGGTCGACCCTCTGCCTCTTCTTGGGTGGCCCCTCAACCGTCTTCTGCTCCTCGTCACGATGGGTCGGGCAGTCCTAAGCCATGTTTCCCTACCCGCCGCATGAGTAGCACTATCTACTCCTTGGAAGTCTGGCACTCCATCGGGTTCCCCCAACCTCTGAGATATTGTCCTAAGGTTGTCCACCTGATGGTCTGGTCCACCAGGAGCCTTGTGACATCCCTCGACTGCCATCTATAGATGACTCTGCTACGTTCCACCCTGTGGTAGGTCTGGCTGCTGGTGTAGGCTCATCAAGAAAGCTCTCTATGAGAAGGGCTCACTACAGTACTCCTTTTTATGTCGGAATGCTGAGGGAGATCATCGATGCCCTGATCTCATGCCTCATCCCCTGCTCGAAGGTCTGGGCCTGGAAGAATGGGTCTTGTACCATGTTCGTCGAATAGTGTGAGAGATCGGTAAATCTCACCGAGTATTGGGCTACCGTCATGCTACCATGCCGCAACTATAGTAGCTCCTAGATGCGCACCACACGGAGGGTGGCTAGGAAAAACATAGAGTGGAGGAGGCTCTCAAAGTCCGTCCATAGAAGAGATGCCTCGTCGTGCACCTGGAGCATCAAGCTCCACTATCTTACTGTTCCCGCGTGCAGGAGGCTCGTTGCAGGGATCACCATGAGGTCAGCTGGAGTCCCCACTAGCATGAAAACCCGAACTACAGCCTCCACCCAATCCTCGGCTGACTGAGGGTCCTTATCCCCATGGAACCTGGGTGGTCTCTAATGCTGAAACTCGTGCAGTGCACTAAGGCGACGTGCACTCTCAGTGGCTGGGGCTGGGAGCATCGGTGGCTTGGCAGGTAGAGGTACCGCCGGTGCCTCTGCTGAAAAAGGGTCCTGCACCGAGGCCTCGTCGCTCGGTGGGCTGTCGTCTCGCAAAAACCTGGGATCCCTAGATGGATGCCGTCATGGGGCCATCCTAAAAAGAAACATGTGTTCCATGGTCAAAATAGTATACCTGGTGAGCTGACAAAAAGTATTCACAATGAAAACCTTTGAAACGCACATGCAATCAATGTTTTCGTGCATTGAGTCGGAAATCAGAAGTCAGGGTCTTGGTGTACGGATATGTCAGCCGTCGCACCAAAACTGGACTCCCTGGATTGATAACCACACTCAATACCCTTAACACTATTGTTTCACATAGAAGAAAGATCATAGTCTTGAGTTTTGTGGTTGAACCAAACTCCATTGATACCAATTTGTCACGACCAGTCCTCGGGACCCGTGCTGTGACTACCCCAAGCCCGCATTCCATAGGCCATGGGCTAGCGACGAACACCAAAGGCCTAAATCTTGATATAAAGGGAAGGCATTGCCTTTATAAAGTAATCAATCACCATAGAGTAAGCCAGCATAAGTAAACACTAAGTAAAAATAGGTACAAAAGTATGTGCGGAAGATTAAGTGGGCCAGAATACAAACTCAAACTGAAAGTTAAGTACAACTGTAAAGAAAGTAAAACAACTGAAAAGAAAAGCCATAACGTCAAGCCATACACTAAAAATACCACCTAAAGGGTCGGTAGAGATAGTCTCCCCACCGCTTCAGGTCCAACCATCTGCTCCATGTACGTCCCGCCCAGTTGTCCACCTCCAGGTACTGTCTTGCTCCACAAGCCTCAACCACGATCAGCGGTGTCTGTCGTCTACATCCAACACAACGTAGTGCCGGCATAGCCCCTGCAGGGGTGAGTATACGCTACTCAGTAGGGACCTCGAGAACCCGATGGTCTCCCAGAATCCACAAAGGATAATCAACAAAGGAAAAATACAATCATGAAGTAACAACCAACATTACTTAGGTATATGGCCACCCATATACCTATGTCACCAATTCAAGTTTGGATCCAACATCCGAGCCCATGTTCGATCAAGTCCAAAAAAGATAATACAACCCAATCCACCCAAGAAAGCACCACCCAATCCACATAGTAAAGAAAGTCAATCATATCGAAGATAAAGATTGAATGTCAAGACTCAGCTCACACAAGTATACTTATTCGTAAGGTGATAGTGATGATCAGATGTAACCACTGATTCATCTATTCTGGGACCCACATAGGATACTAGGCCAGCTAAGCTATTGGACCCATGTAGGATACAAGACCAGATACTCTGCCGGACACGTGTAGGATACATTTACAGAGTCAAATACTACCGGACCCAAGTAGGATACAAGAACAGTAGTACTGCTGGACCCACGTAGGATACAAGAATAGTAGTCATCGTCGTCGATCCCATGGAGGATTTCAGTATGGTATTCATCGCTGCCAATCCCACGGAGGATTCAGTGCAGTCGTCATCGCTGCCGAACCCATGGAGGTTTTCAGTGCAGTCGTCATCGTCGTTGTAGGCGTAGCCACCTTTAGGGTTCCCGCACACAGCATGCTCATTTCTGGGAGGGTTCGCTCTAAGATCCAAGGGGTCGATAAATCAACTGACACATAGTCTGGTGTTGATGTATCCCAAAGTTTCGTCTCAACAAGGGGAACTCAATGTGACAGACGACGCGTCAATCAGACACCCGGTCTGAGAGTTATTGGCCTTTTCATTCCAGGGGCCCGGTTGGTTTTTTAGTTTAATACAACCCGACCATAATCCAACTACGTCCAAACCTCAAGTGGAGTAATCCAAAAAGTTATTTTCACTACGAGGAATCCAACAAAGTTGACACCACATCAATTGGACGTCCGGAGCTCATGATATATGTGTTTCCGCTCCGAGGGCCCGATTGGTTTCATGTTCGAACCAACCCGGCCATACCCAAAGTTCTCCGAATCCTTGAGTGTAATATACCTAAGAGACACTCTCGATCCAAAGATCACATCGCAACTGATATTTCATCGATTGGAGGTCCATAGCCCATGTTACATGCATTAAACGGACCTGTCCGGTTTTAGGGGGTTTTGGGCCTGACCGACCCGGCCCAAGACCCCCTGGGTCGGCCCGAACCAGGTCGACCCACCAAGGGTCCCAGTCTGGCCCATCAAGGCATGGCGCGGTGCGGCTGGCATGGCTCGGCTTTGTCGGCGCGGCCGTTCGGCCCGGTGCAAGCGTCGCGTGCTGCGTGAGCGCAGAAGGGCGGAGTCGCCACCCCCTTAAAACAGATGGAAGACCCATAGGGGGTCCACCTGCTTCATTGATAGGGGGTTTAATCCCCTAGTTTTCGGATCTGGCTAGCCGTAACGGCCGACCAGGGTGTTGCGCGGGACCAGCTGGTCCCGCCCCATGTGGCTCGGCAGTTGGCGGCTACGGCCGCCCTCTCTTGCTCTACCACGGCCCGCTCTTGCCGCGGCCTCCTCATTGTTCTCCGGTGCGGCGCGATGGGGCCGCGCCCCTTCGCTATGGCCTGACTCTGGTCACGGCTTCATTCGGCCTCAATGGCGTGACGCGATAGCGCAACGCTTCTTCGTCGTGTTCCTCCTTGTTCCCGCGCAGTGCCGTTGCACCGCGCTGCTTTTATTCATGCCTCAATAACAACAACAACACAGAGGGAGGAGGGTCGGTCATGTTCATGCGATCCGACATTCTCCCGTTATAATGATAATAGGAGGCCCAAAATAAAATGTCTTCATCAAGCAACTGCAAATTTAATCCATTAAATTTGAACTCAAATCCCTACCTCCAAGAGTTGTCTAACGATGGTCGCGTAGACAAAAGGCGTCGCAGAAGACGGCGTCGCGGAAGATGGAACCATGGAAGATAGAGTCGCGGAATGAGGCTCTATATACTTTGTTATTGCACGCCCGATGAAGGAAGCGATGTGTCATCGTTCTCCTAAAAGGTGTCACTCACCGGCTACAGAGAGGTGAGGAGATGGCACGACGATTCCCTTGCGATGATGGCATTCTTCATCGAGGATTGAAGTTCTTCACATTCTTCAACATGGAGGGCGATGTTCATCAAGACCTCGGTTATTTTCTCCCCAGACTCCACCCAAAGAACCAACCAAAAACAAATTAATACTCTGTCTTAATTTATCCACACTTGCCAACATTTTTGAAATTCAAAAACCTTATTTAATTAATTTACTAGATTCAATTAATTGAATGGGTGTGTTGGCATTCAATTAAAAAGACAGAGTAGGTCAAAAAATAAAGGGGGTTGCTAACATTAAAGATGGGGTTTAGGGGATTTGAAGTGGTGGGGCTCGTGTGGGCCCCAACTCACATGGGTGGTTAGTTCCTCCCAATGTATATCCTTAGGATTTAACCACTTAAAATAAATAAAATTAGTATTAAAATTTAATTTCTCTATAGTCTTAATCCACAAAAAATTAAACAACTCTTCCCAAGCAAACACAACTCTAGAAATGATATTCTTAAGCGAATATCGGTGTTGCGGTTTCAACGGTGCCCTCAGATTTCGATTTCGAGCACCGGTTCAGAAGTTGGAAAAACCCACTCGTTCGTTCACTGAACGTACCCTATCTAAACTTCGGAAATTGATTTCTGGCACACCGGCCTTTAAAATCCGGTGCCTTTAGAAACTGCATACTTGTAAAATCCCAATGAAAATTAAGAAAAAATTTCCCTTGAATTTTACGAGTCTTTACATCATCCCCCTAAAACCATAAATCCTTTTCCACATGAATCCCCAAACCATCATCCCTAGAAAACCTATTCCCAAAGCACTAAAAACACAACATGCATTTTCCTTAAAACAGATATATCCTCAACCCCAAAAAATCCAAAATCATGATCCCTTAAAACCTTAAACAGTCATAAAAAAAAGATAATTCATGATCCCCAAAAAATTATATTTTTCTAGACCCAAAAAACCATAAATCATCATTCAATAAAACCATAAATACTCAGATACAAAAAACCATAAACCCTCATCTCCCAAATAAACCCTACACTCACATAACTAACAACAGATAAACCCTCATACCCTAAAAAAATTAAAACTGTGGACGCAAAAAATCCAATACCCTTGATCCTAAAAAAATACCCGCATCCCAAAATAAATGAACCATTATGCTAAGAAATTCATAAACACTTAACCACAAACATCCTTAACCCCCGCTAAAAAATCTAATCCTCGAGTCCCACAAAAACATATCACTCAAAACAAAAAAAAACCTAATAATTCACCCCCAAAATCCCCTAAATAGTCACCGCTAAGATGCAATGAATACATAGCCAAGAAAACTCTATAAACTCAGTCCAAAAAATCTAAAAACACTTTTAAAAAATAATATATTCATAAGCCGCAAAAAATTGAACCCTCAGGCCTAAAAAACTTTGATCCTTGAGCCCTAAGAAATAGTAAACCCTAATACTAATAATATACGAAATCCACTTCTACAAAAAACCATAAACCCATATCATAATAAAATTAAAACATCATCAAAATAATCAAACAATTAGTACAAAAAATCCACAAAATCTCATCCAAAAAATCCATATAACCTCATCTCTAAAAAACACTAAACACTCAAACAAAATAAACCCCAAACCCTGTCACAAAAAAATAAATTTATCCTCAAACCAAAAACACAGTTATACCACAAACCCAAACACTCTTCGTAGAATCACAAACCATCTTCCTTAAAAAAACACAAACCATCAGCTTCATAAAATCAAAAACCAACAGCACCAAAAAAAACAGATAACTTATACCTAATAAACCCTTAACACAAAACCCAGAAAAACACCAATCCTCCATCCCCATAAACTGAAATCCCTTTACCTGGAAACCCTAAACCATTTTCCAAAAAAACTAATCCTTTTATCTTAATTAACAAAAAAATACCAACTCCAAAATACTTTAAACCTTCCATCCCAAAATACCCCAAACAATCATCCCAAAAAAACCAAACCCACACTTCCAAAAAAAACTATAAACACATGACCAAAAAACAAAAAAGAAAAATCCCTAAAAAACATGAAACCTCCACCATATAAAAACAAAAACATTCATCATAGGAAACCCCTAAAGATTTATCCCAAAAAAACAGCAAACCCTTGACCCAAAAACCTTAGACCCTCGTCCACAAATAATCATAAACCCTCATCCCCAAAAAAACCCTATCACTCATTGCCAAAAACTATCGAATAAATCATACCCAATAATCCCAAAACAATGTTCCCTAAAACCAAAAACCCAGAACACTAAAACATCATTAATCCTTATCCCAAAAAACTCAAAGATGTAATCTCAAAAAATCCACAATTCTTCATCCCAAAAAAAAGATAAACCCTCTACCCAAGAGAACATTAAACCCTCGTCCCCCAAACCCCAGTCACAAACCCACACAAAATATTAACAATATACCCCAAAAAACCATAATCCAACAACCCTAGAATATACAGAAACCCCAAACCCCAAAAAAACCTTAATCCATTAGTCCAAAATAACTAAACTCCCATCCCTATAGAAACCCTAAACAATAATCCATTCATAACCCCAAACCCATATCCATTAAAAAAGTATTAAATCATCCCAAAAAAACAACAATGAAAATATTTGAAAAACACTGACGATGAACACCATAATCCCATAGTCCCTAAAAAATCAAATTCCCTCATCCCTAGAAATATTGAAACCATCATCCCTAGAAAACCATACACCCAGAATGGAAAAAACAATAACCCATTATCCTAAAAATATAACCCAAATCCTAAAAAAAAAATCATTAAAACCTCATATCCAAAAAACAAAAAATTCTCTTCCTTGAAATCCACCAAACACTAGTACCTAAAATACCATAAAACCTCATCCCTATAAATCCACAAATCCTTATCCAAAAAAACAAAAAAAAATATAGCCCAAAAATTCCATAAAAACTCACCCACAAAAAACAATATACATTGTGCCACAAAACACAAATATTTATGTCCACAAAATTCCCAAAAAATCATCCCAAAAAACCCTGATACCCAATCCTCAAATAACCATAATCTTCTGCCTGCACAATATCCCCAAACCTATACCCCATAAAAATCATAAACACCCACACCAAAAAAACCCTAAAAGAACAACCCCAAACACATAGTCTAAAAAATACTACACCATAATCTCTAAAACACATAGAATCCTAATACTAAATAAACTAAAATATCAACCCATTATAACCCTAAACCATCATCCATATAAAAACCCAAACCAACTTCCCCATAAAACCCTAAATCTATTTCCCAAAAAAATCCTTAAACCATATCCAAAAGAAATGATAAACAATTATCCCAAAATAAACCCAAACACTTATCCTCAAAAAACTAGAAACCCTTATCAAAAAAATAACACAAAACATCACCCCCAAAACAACCTAAACCTTCTAACACAAAAAAACCCAGACCCCATGATCAAATAATACCCTAATACATTGACCCCAAAAACCCCACACTGTCATCCCTAGAATAATCTATATTCTCTGACCCAAAAACATGAAACCTCAAAAAGAAAAATACATAATCCATTTTCCCCAAAATACCCTAAATTTGTAAAAAATAAAATCCTAAAACCAACATATCCTTATCTAACTGAATTTCAAACCTCAAAAAACCCCAAACACAAACCACCAAATAATCGTAAACACACAACCTAAATGAATCCAAAACTATCAAACCCAGAGAAACCTTAACCCCCATCCCCATAATACCCATAAAAATAGGCCAAAAATGGATAACTATAATCTCCAAGAAATACTAATACTTTTTTCCCTAAAAACCTGAAATCCATGTTTCCTTAAATTCCTCAAACCCTCATCTTCATAAAAACCGAAATTCCATATCCCTTAAACACAAATATCCCTCAACCTCAAGAAACCCAGAATGCTCAGAACCTAAAAACTGTAAAAATAATAACGAAAAACCCTAAAGCATCAAAATTAAAAATATTGAAACCCACTTCCCCAAAAACTGCTAATACCTCTTCCTGAAAAAACCATATACTCACATCCATGGAAAAATCGAAATAGTTATATACGAAATACCTTAAACCCTTAGCGCTAAAAACCTGAAACACTCATCCCCAAATTACCCAAAACACGCATCCATAAGCAACCAAAACCCTAATCCATAAAAGACCACAAACCCTTTGTCACAGTAAACAAAAAACCTATAGTCACAAAATATATTAAATCTTCAATCAATAAAAACCCTAAATCCTAATACCTAAAAATCATAAAACCTCATCCCCAAAATAGTCTAAACCGAAAATGCCAGAATACTATAAAACATCAACCCCAATATACCACAGATTATATAATCCAATAAACCAAAAAGATTTCCCACCAAAAAACAACAACCATAGCCACAAATCATTACGTGTACTCATCCCCAAAAACCCCTAAACCCATGCCCCTAAAAACCCCAATCACTAATCCTTAGAAAACTGTAAACCACTAGCTTTAAAATACCCCAAACCCACACCCCAATAAATATAAAAGAATTCATACTAAAAAAATACTAATATAAAAACCCCATAAAACCAAAAATCCTATTCCCCAGAAATCCCCAAACCCTCAAACCGCAAAAATAGTAAGCCCTCATACACTGAAAATCATAATCCCTCATCACATGATAATCTTAAACCCTGATCCCCATAAAACCCTAAATATTAATCTCTAGAAAACCATTAACCCATAACAATTCAAAACCCAAAAAATCATCCAAAAAAACCAGAGACCCACATCCCCATAAAATCATTTACCATCCCCCCTACAAATCCCTAAACACTCTACCCTGTAAAACACTAAACCATGTACCCAAGAAAACCTGAAAAAAAATCCCTATAAAACCTTATAACATCATCAATATAAAACCCTAATATATAATCCATAGAAATATTGAAACCCAATGCCATAGATAACCCTAAACCCTTAGTATTAGAAAAGAAAAAACCTCTATACCAATGAATCACAAAACCCACTCACATTGAAAACTATAAAGCCTCTTCCATTGAAAACCCAAGTACCTTAGTCCAAGAAAATCCAAACCCCCCATTCCCAGACATCCCTAAACAATAATTCCCATTAAACCATATACCCTCAACCCCAGAAAACAATGAACACTCAGACCAATAAAAAAATAACACCTCACCTTATGAAAACCCCAAACCCAGTTCCACATTGAACACTTACCCCTCACCCCATAAAATACGACTCCCTAATCCTTATAAAACAATAAACCCTCATCCATTGAAATAATTATTCAATCAACTCCAAATATCCTAAATCCATAATTAATTCAAAATAGTAAAACCTCAAACAAAAATATTGTAAAACATCAAATCCTGAAAACCATAAACCCTGAGCTGCATAAAGACACTAGAAAACCCAAATCCCCTTGTGAAATAAAAAAATACACCCTCGTCCATAGAAAACACTAAACCATTTTCCGATAAAACCCAAAACATTCATCCCTAATAAACACTAAATCATCAACATCCTGAAATATTAAACCTCATTTAAGGAAAAATACTAAAACATCATCCCTTAAAAATCCCCAAACCATCAACCCCAAATAAACAATAATACCTCATCACTAAAAACCAATAATTTTCCCTTGAAACCCATAAAACATTAGATAGTGAATTCCCTACTCACTCAGGCCCATAATTAACCATAGAAAAATCAACACTTTCATCCCCTGAAATTACTCAACCACTATCCCTAGAAACCTATAAATCATCATCCTAAAAAATGATAAAAAGTTATTTCCAAATTATCATAAACCCTCATACCTAGAATATAGTATACCATAATCCCGAGAAAACAATAATCCCATTTCCACAATAAAGAATATACATTCTTCCCTAAAAAATGTGTAATCTCGCAGCCCTATAAAACTATAAACCCTCATTACAAGAAAAATCTAAACCATCAGCTTAATAAAATACTAAACAATTTTCTAAAAATTACCATAAACCTGAATCCCTATAATATAGTAATCCATCATCACTAGGAACTAATAAACCCACATCAAAAATAAACAATATACACTCATCCCAGAAAATTGTAATACCTCAACCCTAGAAAACAGTAAACAACCATCCCCGAAATATTATGAGGCCTCTACTATAAAAATATCCCAAACCCAATTTCCATCAAAATCCATTGTAAAACACAATTCCTAAATAGAAAAAAAATTATAAAACCACAACTATATAAAACCATCAACACTCATCCATAAAAAACCTAATCAATCAGAAGTAGAATTCCCTAAACACTTGTGTGTAGAAAACCACAGTCCCTTGGATCCAGAAAACCAACAAACCACACCACATAAAATCCCAAAAACATCAACCCTAGAAAACCGTAACCCCTCATCCCTATAGAACCATAATCCATTAACCCAATAAAACCATAATACCTCATCTACATAAAAACCCGGACCACATCCCCAAAAAATAATAATCACATACCCTTAAAAAAACTAGTACATCATCCCCATAAAAATGTAAACCCTCATCCCCAAAAAACCATAACAATTTCCCCTAGATAACCCAAAATTCTTTGTTCCAGAAACCTCTAAAACATTTTATAGAGAATATACTGACATGAAAATTCTAGATTACCCAAAACCAAGATACCCAGAAATGGATAATCAATCACCCCCATAAAACCCTAAAGCCCTGGAAATAGAAACCCCTAAACCTGTAGCACTAGAAAACCTAAACTCATATCCCCTAAAAAAACTAATCCTAGAGTCCCAGAAAACCAAATTCCTCATCCCAAAAAAATTCATTATACATCATCCCCAAAATCCCTTAAACCCTCACCCGCAAAAGTAACTGAAGAGTAATCCAAAAAAAAACTCTATAAACTCATCCCTAGAAAATGGTAAACCCCTAAAAAAACAAAAATTCATATGCCACAAAAAAACCGAACACTCAGTCCTATAAAACCGTAATACCAGAGTCTAAGGAAATTGTAAACCCTAAGACTAATAAAATACTAAATCATCATGTCCGAAAACTCTATACTCATATCTGAAAAAAATAAACCATCATCCAAGAAAATAGACAATTACCATATACAATCCCCAAAATCTCATCAAAAAATGCACATAACCTCATTCCACAAAAAAACTAAACACCCAAACCAAATATACCTAAAATCCTCATACCTAAAAAGAAATTTATCCACATATAAAAAATCATTATACCAAAAAACAAAACACTCTTCTGAGAAAAAGAAAATTATATTCCTTAAAGAACCCCAAACCATCAGCACCCTAAAACCAAAAACCATCAACAAAACAACTACTTAATTATACCCAATAAACAATTAGGCCAAAACCTAGATAATAACCAAACCTCCATCTACGTAAACTGTAAACCCTTTAACTCAAAACCATAAACAATCATCCCAAATAACCCTATATCTTATACTATAATAAACTAAAAACTCCCTACTCAAAAATAACAAAAACCATCCGGCCCAAAATACACCAAACAATCGTCCCTAAAAAAATCTAAAACACACTTCACAAAAAAACTATAAACTTGTGACCACAAAAACCCAAAACTTCCATCCCTAAATAAATATGAAAACTAATCCATGTAAAAACCCAAACATTCATCACCAAAATACCCTAAACCATTATCCCCAGAAAACCCCAATCCCTTGACCCAAGAACCTGATACCCTTAGCCATAAAAATACATAAACCCTCATCCCCAAGAAACCCCTATCCTTGTTTTCTAATAAAATACATAATAAATCATCCCCAATAATCCCAAAACATTATTCCCTAAAACCAAAAACCTACAACTCTAAATCACCCTTAATCCTTAGCACAAAACACACAGAGATTTCATCACCAAAAATCCACAATTCCTCAACCCCAAAAAATGATAAACCCTCATCCATAAAGAAACCTAAACCCTTGTCCCGAAAACCTCAATCACCAACACCCAAAAAATTATAAACTATATACCCCTCATAAAATTAAACCCACAACCCTAGAATACACCCAAACCCCAAACACCAAAAATCCCTAAATCCTAAGTCAAAAAAAAACTAAACTCCAAACCATATTAAAACCCTAATCAATAATCCTTTCAAAACCCCAAACCCATAGCCATAAAAAATCTAATCCCTCATCCCCAAAAAAACCTCATCTATAATCTCTGAAGTCCACTAAACCCTCCACCGAATGAACCCAAAAACCTCAAAATTTATACCAAAAAAATCTTGAACCCTCAGCCCAAAAAATCCAAAATTCTCATGACCATAAACACCATAAATGCAGAGTCCCAAAAAAATAATATTCTTTCATCACAAAAAATATTTAAACCATCATCCCTAGTAAACCATAAAACCAAAAATGAAAAAATACTAACACCTTATCCTGAAAATAAAACCCCAACAATCATCCCAAAAAATCATTAAAACATCATATCCTAAAAAACTACTTCCCTTAAAACCCCCAAACCCTTGTCCCTAAAATTACATAAACCCTCAAATATAAAAATACCCAAATCCTCATCCCGAAAAAACAACAATAGTAAAGCCCAAAAATTCTATAAAAACTCACCCTCAAAAAAGAATATACATTATTTCACAAAACAATAATCTTTATGTCCATAAAATCCCAAAACATCATCCACATAAAACCTGATCCCTAATCCTCAAAAAACCATAAGATTCTTTTTGAGAAAAAACCACAAACCCATACCCAAAAAACCCATCAACACCCAAACCAAAAAAACACTAAAAGCAAAACCCCAAACTCATAGTCCAAAAATTCCTATACCCCCATCACCAAATTTCAAAGAATCCTAATGCCAAAAAAACTAATATTTCAACCCACTATATTCCTAAATCCTCATCCCTAGAAAACCACAACCCCTCTTCCCCATAAAACACTAAATCCTTTTCCAAAAAAATTGTTGAACCATATCCCCATGAAACCCTAATCTATTATAAAAATAAACCTAAACCCTTATCCCCAAAAAACCATAAACCCTTATAAAAAAAATAACACAAAAAATCACCCCTAAAACACCCTAAACCCTCTATCCCAAAAAAACCCCAGAACCCAAGATCAAATAATTCCCTTAAACCTCAACCAAAAAAAAAACCCCAAGACATTTATCTATAGAAAAATATATATTCTCTACCCAAAAAAACACGAAACCCTCAAAAAGAAAAATACATAAACCCTTTTCCCCAAAATTCCTTAAATTTATAAAACATAATATCCTCAAACCTCCATCGCCAAATATAACTAATTTTTTAACCCCAAAAAACCACAAACACCTACAACCAATCGGTCCTAAACACTCAACCTAAATGAATCCAAAACAATCAAACCCAAATAAATGTAAACCCCCATCCCAAGAAAACCCATAAAAATTTCCCTAAAATAACAAACCATTATCTCTAAGAAAACCCAATACCCTCATCACTAAAAAACTAAAATCCATATTCCCTAAAAGTCCTCAAACCCTCATCTTCCAAAAAATCGGTAATCGATATCCCTTAAACACATATATCCCTAAACCTCAACAAATTGGGATTCTCAGCACCAAAAAGCCGTAAAACTCATCCCCAAAAAACCCTAAACCCTCAGAATTAAAAATCTAGGAACCCACTATAAAAAAACTCTAAACCCACTTCCTAAAAAAACCACAAAATCAAATCCCATGAAAAACCAAAATACTTATCTATGAAATACCATAAACCCTCAGTGCTAAATAACCTAAAAAACTCATCCTCATATTACCCAAAACACTCATCCATATAAAACCCAAACCCTAATCCATAAAACAACTCAAACACTTTTCAGCACTAAACAATGAAATCATATTCATAGAATAGTATAAATTATCAATCCCTCAAAACCATTAATCCTAATCTCCAAAAACCATAAAACCTTATCCCCAAAATTGCCTAAACCCCAAATTCCAAAATACTATAAACCATTAACCCCAATATAGAATATATTCTATAAACCAATAAACTGAAAACATTCCCCCCCCAAATACCAAGTAGAGCCACAAACCACTACATGTACTAATCCTCAAAAATCCCTTAACCCCCTTCCCCTAAAAATTCCCAAACACTAATCCCAAGAAAACTGTAAACCACCATCTCCAAAATACTCCAAACCCTCACCCTAATAAAACCATAACAGTTCATACCAAAAAATAATAATCCCAAAACCCCATACAACCGCAAAACATATTCCCCTGAAATCCCCAAACCCTCAACGCTGTAAAACTGTAAACCCCCAGCCAGAGAAAATCCCACACCCTTATCCCAATATAATCTTAAACCCGAGCCCCAGAAAACCCATAAATAGTAGTCTCCAAAAAATTAAAAACCCAAAACCATAAAAAACCCAAATAAACCTCCCAAATAACCCTAATCCAACATCCCTTGAAAATCATTTACCAAAACCCTATAAATCCCTAAACACTCAACCCCATAATACACTAAACCCTCAACACATGAAAACCCTAAAACCACATCCCTACGAAACCATAAATAATCATCCATATAAAACAATAAACCAACGTCAATAGATTTATTGAAACCCTAATAAATATATAACTATAAACCCATGTCATTAAAAAACAAAAAACCACCATTCCAAAAAATCACTAAACCCATGCACTTTGAATACCGTAAACCCTCAAACCTTGAAAACCCAAGTCCCTCATTCCACGAAAATACCAAAACATAATTCCCAGATAGCCCTAAACAATAATTGCCATGAATCCATATACCATCAACCCTTGAAAACTAGGAACACTTAGACCCAGAAAACTATAACACATCACACTAAGAAAACCCAAAACCCACTACCACATTGAACACTTACCCATCACCCCATAAAATACTACTCCCTATTACACAAAAAAAACATTAAACCTTCATCCTTAGAAAAAAATAATCAATCAACTCCAAATATCATTAAACCCTAATTACATGAAAAAAGTAATCCATGAATCAAAAATATTGTAAAACCTCAAATATTGAAAACCATTAACCCGGAGCCACATAAAGACCCTAGAAAATCTAAATCCCCTGGTGCAATAAAAAACTAAACTATCGTTCATAGAAAACACTAAAACCTTAGATGATAAATCCGAAAACCACATCCTTAAAAAACTCAAAATCAATAACACCGAAAAACATTAATCCTCATTTCTATAAAAACAACAAAAACCTCATCCATAAAAAAACTGAAACCATCAACCCTAAATAAAAAATAATCCCATATCAATAGAAAACAATAATTATCCATTGGAAATCATAAAACATCATATATTGAATACCCTACCCAATCAGAGACATAATAAACCATAGAAGAATCAACTCCCTCAGCCCATGAAATCCCTCGCCCCCAACCCTAGAAAACTCTAAATTGTCATCCTAAAAATTCCTAAAAAATTATTTCATAATTATCATAAACCATAATTACTAGAATATAGTATACCATGATACCTAGAAAACAATAATTCCATATACCAAATAATGACAGGACACTCACCCCAAAAAAATTCAAAATCCTTTCACCCTAGAAAACTATAAACCTTCATCCCATGAAACATATAAACCATCAGCCTAATAAAATACTAAACAATTATCTCAAAATTACAATATTATTTACTCCTTATAAAATAGAAATCCATCATCAGTAAAAACCATTACACCCTCATCCCAAATAAACAATATACACTCATCCCCAAAAAAGTGTAATCCCCCAAACCTAGAAAACAATAGACACTCGTCACTAAAATATTATGAGGCCTCTACTCTAAAATAACATAAACCCAATTCCCAAGAAAATTCCTTTTAAAACAAAATCCCTAAAAACCCAAAAACCCAAAAACCTCATCTATAGAAAACCCTAAACCCTCATCCATAAAAAACCTAAATTGTCAACTGTAGAAATCCTTAAACACTCATGAATAGAAAACCACAGTACCTTGGCCTCAGAAAACTATAAAACCTCATCCCATAAAATCCAAAATCCGTTGCCCTAAAAACTCTAACACCTCGTCCCTATAAAACAATAATCACATAACCCAATAAAAACATAATAACTCATCTACATAAAACCCTAGACCACATCCCAATAAATTACTAATCCCATATCCCTAAAAAACTAATATATCATCCCCTTAGAAATGTAAACCCTCATCGCCAAAAAACAAAAATCGTTTTCCCCAGATAACCCTAAATTCATAGTTGTAGAAACCTCTAAACCATTATCTAGAAGAAGTACAATCACCATAATTGTACATTACACAAAACATTGACACCCAGAAAAGGATAAACCCTTATCTAAATAAAACCCTTAAACCCTGGAAATAGAAAACCCTTAATTTACAGGACTAGAAAAACGAAAACCAAATCCAAAGAAGGTCGTAAACCCATAGCACTAGAAAATCATATTCACCAATCCCTAGTTAAAATAATACCACCATCTCAAGAATACCCTACACCCTTAGTGGGAGAAAAAACTCAACCCATGGCCCCTGGAAATCATAAACCAACTATTTCAAAAAACTGAATTCCACCATCCAACAAACCTAAGACCCATATCCCCAGAAAAACCAAATACCCTAGAACCAAAATACCCTTAACAATAAATCACCTGAAAACCATAACCCCAATTCCAGAACATACTAAAACAACGACATATAAAAAACCTAAACAGTCATCCCAAAAATACTAAACACACAAACTATGAAAACTAAATACACAGTATTAGAAATTGCAAATCACCCATCCAAAAAAACCTAAAACACTCATCCCCCTAAAATCCAGGTTCCTCGGTACGAATAACATTAAATCGTCATCCCCATAAAACTATAACCCTTTTCCATAACAAATTATAAACTCATATCTGCAAATAAAAATATACCTTTTTCTCTAGAAAATCATAAAACCACATAATGAAAATATCCAAATTTCTATCCCCACCAAACCCTAAATCCATCACATGTAAAACTCTAAACCCTTTATCCTATAAAACCATTAACCCACATCACTTGAAAAACCTAATCCCACATCCATAAATAATTATAAACCCTCATCCCCCAAAAAATAAAAAACTATCATCCCAAAGAAAAATTCACCCCAAAGAAACCCTAAACCCATATCATCAAAAACAAAACATAAAACTCTCAACTCTAGAAAACCCTAAACCCTTATCCCTAGAAAATCCTAAACCATAAAACCAAAAAAAACATAAAATCATAGCTTGTTAAAAAACACCATAATCCTCCAAAAAACCTAAACCCTCATCTTGAGAAAACCCTATCCCCTCAACCCTAGAAAATTCTAAACCCACATACTAAGCAAAACTATAACATGTCATAGTTGAAAACAATAAATCCCCATAACTAATAAAAGTACATAATCCAACCCCTTGTAAACCATAAACCATTTTACCTTGGAAACCCTAAACCCATAGCACATGAAAACCATATACCCCCATCCTTAGAAAAATCATAACCATCAGTCCCAGAAAACCCTAAACCCATTTCCCATGTATTCCCTATACCTTAAACCCTGAGAAACCTCTAAAACAAAATCTCTAAAATAATACAAAATCGGAAACAAAAACAATAATCCCTAAGTCCCCAAAAAACCTTAAACACTCTTCTATAAAACACATTGACAGGCCATCCCGAAAAAACCCAAAAACATATTAAGAGAAAATCTAGAACCATTAACCCTATTAAACCTTATACAGTCTTCGACAAGTAAACCTAAACCCAATGCCAAAAAATTAAGCACACTACCCAAAAAACCTAAAAATTATTAATGATAAAACCATAATAACTATGCCTCATGAAACCCTATAACCTCAAATACTATAAACTCTAAACACATAGACAATCCCTAAAATGTCATTTCTAGAATCCCATAAACAATTATACCAAAATGTATAATACCCTATTTCTTAAAAAATATAAAACTTCAAACCAAAAATCCCTAAAATATTCATTCCCAAAAAACAGTTAACCAATATCCACCCAAAACACTATTCAAACAACAATAAAAAAATCATAACCCCATAGCATCAATGAACTATAAATAATCAACACAAAAAAATCCTCAACCCATAGCCTTAAAATACACTAATTCATCATCCAAATGAAAATCCTAAACACTATAACCCAATAATTCAAAAAACCTCATCCATAAAAATCCTAATCTCTTATACATAAAAAATTTCTCAACCCCATACCCCCAAAAATTCTAAACACTCATCCCCAAAAAACACAAAACACTCAACATAAAAAAACCATTCAAAACATATAGTAATATACATAAACCCTAAATACTATTTATTCTTAAACCATCATCCCCCAAAACCCCAATCCCCGAAAAACCATTAACCATAAAAAAAACATAAACCCTTTGCATGAAAAGACCCAAAACCCACATCCAAAAAATATTCCACACCCTTAACCCAAAAAAACCGAAAACCATAAAGTCAAAAAAAGCATGAATATTCTTACATAATAAAAAATAATTTATTATCCTCAAAAAACAATAATCACTCATCAGAAAAATCCCTATACCTTCTGCCCCCAAAACACCTAATCTATCATCCCCACAAAACGCTAAACCATCATGACCAAAAACATCTAATCCCTTATCCCCAAAAACCCTAAGACTCAGAAAACCCAACTCAATTATCCCCAACATATCCTAAAATATAATATATAAAATCCATAAAACCACTACCTCAAAAATCAATAATCATACATCCCTGAAACCCCTAAAACTATAGCTCCAAAAAACTCTAACCCCTATGACAAATAAAACAATTATCATTCATCTCAATAATACCCTAAAAACTTTGCCCCAATAAAAAAAACCACAGCCACATAAACACAAAACCCATTTACCCACAAATACCCAAACTGCCATCATAAAAAACAAATAAATCCTTAACCAATAACCACTAAACCTGAATCCCAAAAAACTCTAATCCCCCAGCTCCAAAACCCCCCATACTCTCATCTCCATATACCACTAAATGTTATCCCACAAAATCCAAAGACTATCAGACTTAGAAACCCCTAAACCATTGCCCCGAAAAAAAATAAACACATATCCCCACAATGCCTTAAAAATTCATCCAATTAAACATCTAATATTGAATACCCTAATCCCATACCCCCACCCAAGATTACCATAAAGCCTAATCCAATGAAAAACCAAATCCCTCCTCATATGAAATCGTTAAATGCTCATCCCTAAAAAAACAAAACCCCCAAAACCCAAAAAACAATATAACCTCAAGAAAAGTAAATACATAAACACATATCACCAAAACAACCCTTCCGTTAAATCCCCAACAAAACCCAAAACGTTTTCTTGAGGAAACCGTTAACTGCTAGCCCTTAGAAACCTTATTTCATCAGACATAGGAAATCCTAATAACTCATCCCTTGGATACCGTATAGCCACATCTTGAGGAAACACTAATACATAATACATATAAACCCTAAACCCTCATCCAAAGGAATACAAAAATAATCCTCAATAAGAATCCATAAACCATCATCCTTATGAATCCCTAACCCCTAATCCGTAGGAATCCCGGTACTCCCAACAAGTGGAAAACGAAATATGTTACACAAAGAAACCATAATCCCTTGTCCCCTAGGTACCGTAGAACCTGACCCCTATGAAACACAAATTCATCACCCTAATGAAATACTAAACCATAATACCCATCAACACCTAATCCTTATTCCCCATGAAAAAGTTTCCTATTGCCCCAAGAATCCCTAATCAATATTTCTAAGAAAACCTAATCCCTTAGCCTCAGGAAACCCTACACCCTCGGCACCTGCAAACTCTGAACACTGATCCCCAAAAATCCCTAAACCCCTATCCATAGAAAACCCTAAATCCATCACCCCATAAAAACATAAACCCTCATCTATAGATACCCCTAAAAATAAACATCAAAGAACCATAAAAAGTCATCCACTAAAAACCGAGAACCCTCATAGCAAAAAAAATCCAAAACCAATCCCCAAAAAAATAAAAAACTATATTTCCTAATAAATCCTAATGTCATAGACCTAAAAATCCTTATGTAATCTACTATATGAATCATTTAACCCTCCTCTTTAGAAAACCCAAAATAATTTTCTTATGAAATCACTAATCCATGATCCCAATAAACCCGTAAACAATAATACCGATAAAATCATAAAACTTCATCCATAAAATACATATTAATTCAACATCATAAACCTGTAGACCCTCAACCCTAAGAAATACTAAAACCTTACTACAAGAAATCCCCAAAACCCATACGTAGGAAACCATTAACCCATAGCTTTAAAATGTTCCAAACCATCATCCCAAAAAACCACAAATACTTGACCCCTCTAAAACCCATTACGCACAGCACAAAAAAAAACCCAAAACACTCATCACCAAAACAACATCATCATTGTTCCCTAGAAAAACATAAACTATTATCCCTATATAACCCTAAAGTGTCTTCCCTAGAAACCCATAAACTACAATCACTTGAAAAAAATAAAAAACATCCCTACAAAACAGAAAACTCCTCAACCAAAAAATATCAAATCCCCCAACCCCAAAAAACTCTAAGCCCTCTACTCTAGAAACCAAAAACACTGATACCTAGAAAACCCTAGACCCACTTACCTAGAAAAAGATAAACCAATATACCTAGAATCTCGTAAACCCCTAGCATAGAAACCCCCAATTCTTATGCTATGAAAACACTAATCACCCAACACAATTAAACCCTAATCCCCCATCCCCAAATACCAAAATCCCCTGAACCCAAAAATAAAAATATGCTATCCCTATAAATCATTAATACCATTAACCCAAAAAATCATAATACCCCATCACTGATGAACAATAAAACCCAATATTAATAATACATTAAATATAATATCATCATAACATATTATATCACCATCCATAGAAAAAAATAAACACAAAACCATAGAAACACATAATCCCACATAATAAAAAACCTAAACACCCATCCCTACAAAACCATAAACTCCTACCCTGAAGAAAATCCTAATCACCCTAAAGAATACAACACAAAATCCCCAACCCCAAAAAACCATATACACCCATCCTAATAAATACATGAAACCACATCCCTAGAGAGCACAAATCCCTTGGCTGCGGAAACAAGTAAAAACTGAGACCCATAAAACAATATATTCAAATTCGAAAAAAAATTCCGAAAACCATATCCCTAGAAATCACTAACCCACCAGGCCCAGAAAAACCCTAAATCTAGTCGATAGAAAAACCTAAAATCCTAATCTTTCAAAATCCTAATCCCTAAACCCTAGAAATACCTAAAATAGCATCCCTAAGAACCCCTAAACCATTTTCCCTAGAACCCTTACCAAATTATCCCTAAAAATCAATTGACCATAGCCCTATATAAACCTATACCATCAAACCGTGTGAAAAAATAATCTATCATCCCCAAAGAACTGAATTTTTTAGCCCCAAAAACATTAAACCCTCATCCAAAGAAAATTCAAAACACTCATACATATAAAACACTAAACATTTGACCTTGTAAAACACTAAAACATCAACAACAGAAAAACACCAACCCATACTACCCTAGAACCCCATCCATAGAAAACCCTAAACCCATAGCCCTAGAAAACCCAAAACCCACATCTATGAAAACCATAAATCTATAACCCTAGAAAACACAAAACCATCATCCTTATAAAATCCTAAACCATGATCCCCATAAAACCAAAATCCATCATTCCCAAAAAAATAGAAAACAGTCATCCACAAAGTTGAAAAACCCACAACCCTAGAAAATCCTAAAAACTCATCCCTAGAATACCCTAATACACCTTCACTGAAAATACATAGCCAACATCCCCCAAGAAGCATTATTGAAAATGATTTAAAAAATAGAAAAACCACATCCCTAATTTGGCCAAATTCCCATATTTCCAAAATCAAAAAACTCCCAGTCCCAAAAAATCATAATTAGTCACCATAAGACCCCTACAAATCTAACCCAAAAAAAGAAAATATTATCCTTAGAATACTAAAAACCATCATATATTGAAAATAATCATATCTATTCATCCTAAACCACGAGATCCATAGACCTAGTATAATGTAATCCTTTATCCACAAATAATAATAATCCCTCACACCGATAAAATTGGAGTCTCTTATTACTAGAAACCCCAAACACTCAACAAAAGAAAAACCTGAACCCTAATCCCCATAAAAACCCTAATCCATTATACTTCAAAATAATAAATCCCCAACCATAAAAACCCATTATTCTTGTGACACAAATAACTTATATCCCTATTATCAAAAATAATTTAAACCCTATCCCAATAAAACCATATGCACCCATCTCTAGAAGACCCTAATCCACCGGCTCTAGAAAACCCTAAACCCTTATCCCAAAAAACCCATAGATAATCATTGAAAAAAATACCCCATTCCTTATCCCTGATAAACTATAGACCCTCTTTCCCAAAAGAAATATAAAACTGTAGGGCAGAAAAAACCCAAAACCCAAATCCCCAAAAAATTCTAGACCTAAATCAATAAAACACCATAATGATTCATCCCTAGAAACTCCTAATCATTATTATAAAATAAAACCTAATCCCTTACCATGAATTAACCATATACCTTCATCCCTAAAAAACAATTAGACACTCAACCCATGGAAAACCCTAAACACTATGTCCCAAAAAACTGTAAACCCGTCACACTAAGAATACCTAAACCCTATAACCCATATTTTGCTAAAACATCCATCAACAATAACACTAAAACTATGTCTTATAAAACCCTAAAACCTCATCCCAAAAACACCCTAAACAAATTTACTAAAAAACCCAAATCCTATAAGTCAATGAACCCAAAACCCACATGCACAAAAAATAGTAAACCCTCATTTAAAATACTCTAAACCCTCCTCCATAAAAAACCCTAAACCATCAACCTCAAATACTTTATATCCCATATCCAAAAATACTGAAACTCATATACCTTAATAAACCAAAAACAACATTCCACAAATATCCATAATCTATTATCCCTAAATATCAGTAATCCCTCCACCCCAAAAACTGTTAATTCATATACAATCGGATCCAAAAGTCCAAAAACAACCCCCTAAACCCTAAACCCCATTTCCGAAAAAGTAATAAACAGTGAGACCCAAAAATAAAAAACCCTCATCCTCAAAAAACCCCAAAACCTCATCTAACCAAAATCATAATTCATTTTCCCCTAGATACCCGAACTCTTATCCTCGAACAAATCCAATCCCTCATCCCCAAAAGACCCTTATCCCCTATTCCGAAAAACAAATATACCATCTTCCCTAAATTAATAAAATCATAATCCCTAAATATACTAAACCCACAAACCAAAAATACCCCGAATCCATATCCACCAAAGCCTCAAAAAAATAGCCACAAATAACACTAAACCCTTATATCCATAAAATCATATTCCCTCATCTCTAAATAACCTGAAACCCATAGTCCAAAATAACCCCAAACCCTCATCCCCCAAATACCTAAACTATAATACCTGAAAACAATAAACATTTTCCATAATAAATAGGAAACCCATTGTCCCAAAAACCTTTAAACTCATATTTGAAAAAATGATATTAAAACCTCAACACCCACAAAATTGAAAACCATTACTCACAAAAAACCCTAATCACTCATGCCAAAAACATCCTAAATAAACATTGTAAAAATACTAAACTATCATCACAAAATCCTAAACTCTTGTCATAACAAACCCCACACCCTTAGTCCGATAAAACCCTAAAATCATATCCATAAAAAAACATAAAATCACAACCCTGAAGAACCCATAACCATTATCCCCAAAAAACCTTGAACCCCCTTCCCCCCAAAACAAAAAAAGACAAAAATACACCAAAAACCTTGTACACAAAAAACCCTAAAGCCTCATACATAATAATCCTTAAACCCAAATCCTAGTAATCCTTAAAACCTTATCCCCAAAAAACCAAAAACCCTCAGCCAAAGGGAACTCTAAATTCCGAACCTTAAAAAACCCAAAACACTAATTCCCCAAAATCCCTTAACTCTTTGTTGAAAATAATCCCACAACATTGTCCCCAAAAATGGATAAACCCTATGACTCTAAAAACACAAACCCATATCAACAAAATGACTTAAACCCTCATCATCATAAAAACCCCAAATAATCATCCCCAAAAATCCTTAATCTAATGACCCCAAAAACCCCAAACCCTCATCCAAAAAATTCTAAACCATAATCCAAAAAATACCCCAAACCCCCACCAAAAAATACTATATACTAAAATCATAATAACTGAAACCCTTATACCCAAAAAATTAAAAACCATGAACACAAAATACATGAAACCATCCTCCCCAAAAAAACCCAAAACCAACATTTCCAAAAAAAATTGAAACCCTAAACCAATAATATTTTAAATCATAAGTCCAAAAAAAACCCTATATATATATGAAACAAATAAAATCCTTTAGGAACAAATAACCCAAATCGCCCAGCACAAAAAATATCCCCCAAACACTTATCCAAAAAAACCTTTATCCCTCTTTATAAACATTATCATTTCAAAAAAACCACAATCCATCTTCCTCAAAATCCCTAAACACCCATCCCCCATGAAAAACACAAAAACTCATCACTAGAAAACCAAAACCCATGGCCCCAAAAAACATTAATCACTTAGTAATATATATACGTAAACCCCAAAACATTAAAAACCCTAAACTCGTTGTACAAAAAAATCATTAACACATAGCCATAAAATTATCAATGAACTCACCCAAAAACCCCAAAAAACCTCGTTCCAAATAATGATAAATCCTCATCCCATAAAAATATAAAACCTCAACCCAAAAAACCCTAATTCCTCATTCAAAAAAAAACATAGGCCCTCAGCTACAAAAACCCAGAATTATCACCCCCCAAAAATTCAAAACCCTCTTCCCAAAAATCAGCAAACCCAGAAACCCAAATAAACAAATACATACCCTAAAAAACCCAAAACTATTAGCCCAAAAAACAAAAAACCCATAGTATAAAGAAAAACAAAATCATACATGCACTAAAAACTGTAAACCATTAGCCAAAATAAACTATAAACCCATGGATAATAGAAACCCAAATCCTCATCCATAAAAACACTAAAAACACTTACCTATTAAATTCAAAACCATCATACCAAATCCATATTACCTCATCCCTATAAAAACCTGAAAAATATACATGAAAATCCAAAAACCCAAATCCCCATAAAACCTTAAACCCTCATCCCCAAAAACACTAAACCAATAGCTACAATAAATCCTAAACCTTCTTCCCTAGAAAACCCTATACACTCAGTCCCAATGAAACCTTAAACCCACAGACCTAAATATCCATAAACCCAAAACATCAATAAAAAACCCCTAGAAATAAAAATTCAAACCATCATCTTCAAAATAACCCCTCAAAAAAAAACCTCAACCCTATGCCCCAATAACTACATGTACTACATCCCTATAAATCCCAAAACCAATTTCCCCATAAAAAACTAGACCCTTAACCCAAGATAAAATTAACCCACAAAATAACCTAAAACCTATAATCCACAAAACCTTATACCATTATCCTTTGAAAACCCTCAACCTAATACATAGAAACCCTAATCCCTCTGTCCTAGAAAAACCTAAACCCTTATACCTAGAAATACCTAAACCCTCCTCCATATAATACCTTAAATACCCAGACATAGAAAAATTGTATCCCACAACTCTAGAAAATCCTAAACCCACATCCCCATAAATCAATAAACTATAAACCTCAAAAAAAAATAGACACTCATCCCCAAAAAACAGTAATCACTCATCACTATAAAACCCTAAAACTCTTCCATTAAGAACCCTAAATACTATTCCTCAGAAAACCATAAACCCACATCTATAGAAACACCTAAAATCCCCATCCCTAAGAATCCCAAAACACACACCCAATGAAAACCCTTACACTAATTCCTATAAAACCCTAATCCATTATCCCCAAAAAAAACAAACCCTCAAACATATATATTCCCAAAACCTCATACCTAGAAAAATATATACCCTCAACCTCAAAAATAGACCTAGAAATACTATTCCATCATCATTAGTAAAACCAGAACACTTATCCACAAAAAGACCCAATCCCTCAAACCCTTAAAAATCTAAAACATCAACCGTAATAAATAGTATGGAATAATTCCTATAATAAACCAAACCAAAAGTTGAAAACAAAGTTAAACACTTATCCCCATATAAGAGTAAACTGTCAGCCCAAAAAATCATAAAACATAAATTATAGAAAACACTTAAACCCCACATGGAGAAAATCTCCCTGGAAAACGCAATTCCATCATCCATATAAATGAATAAAACCCCAATCCATGATGTGTCTAAATACTCATCCTGAGAAATGATTAAAACATCATCCTAGACAAAACCTAAACGATCGACCCTATAAAACACTAAACCATCCTCCATAGAAAACATAAAACCTCTTCCATAGAAAAAATAAACCATCATTCCCAAAAAAACCCAAAACACTCAACCCCATAATAAAAAAAATTATTGGAGAAATAAAACCATAAAACCATTTTCCCAAAAAAAAAACAATAAACCCACAACCCAAGAAAAAACCATGGAAATCCCTAATCCCTCAATGACAGAAAACCCAAACCCCTAATCTCTATTAAAAAATAAATACTTGGACAATGAAAAACCTAAAATATTATTCACTAATAACTATAATACCACTTCTCTCGAAAATAATATTTCATAATTCCTAGAAGACTATAAACCGTTATCCTCATTACAACCTATCCCCTCAGCCACAAAATATAAAAACCACTTATACCATAAAATTGAAATCACTCTACCCATGAAAACACTAATGACCTTGCTATTGAAATTCCTAAAACCTCAACCCTAAAAAACACCCTATAAAAACAAAATTTATTACCACTAGAGAGAACTAAACACTTATCAATAGAAAAACCTAAACATTAAGAACATGAACTATATTAACCATTATCCCCATAGAATAATCAACCCTCACTCAAGAAAACCATAAACCATTAACACCAGAATATCATAAACCCTCATCCCAAAAAACCCTAAACCCTAGTCCATAGAAAACCCAAAACTCGTATCCTCATTAAACCCTAGACCATAATCCATAGAAATCCATAAACCATCATCCCTAAAAACCCTATGACCTTATCATAGAAACTATTAAACCCCCATCCCGAAAAAACCATAAACACTAAGACTTTGACAAACCTAAACCCCCATCCCCATAAAACCGCAGACCCTTTACCTAAATCCCCCTAAACCATCTTCTCGAGAAATCCATAGTCCCACAGCACTAAAAATAACTCAACTACATAAAAACATAAACCCAAATCCTTAGAATACTCCAAACCTACACCCCTAAAAACCTTAACCCTCATATTAAGAAACCCATATTCCATCATGCACAAAAAACACTAAGCACCTAGGTAAAGAAACCCCAAATCCCAAAGCACCGATAAACCCTAAACCCAAATCCGAAGAAACACAAAAATATAAAACCCAAAAAACATTAATCATATAGCCCCAAATCCCCAAAACCCTCATCCATACAAAACCATAGACCCCAAGTGCAATAAAAGCATTATCCATTAGACCTAGAAAACTCTAAACCACTGTCCTGGAGAACCCCAAATCACAAAGCACAGGAAAACCCTAAACCCCATGTCCCTAAAAAACCTCTGTACCGAGATCCCCCAAAACGACTATACCGAAAACATTAGAAAATCCAAACCCCAACCCTAGATAATAATAATCCCCCATCCCATGGTTAAAATAATCATTGTACAACCGAAATATGTAAAATCCCGTCCTCAAAAAAATAAACAGAACATCAAAAAGTCCTACCCTTGTATCCAAAAATAACCTGAACCCTAAGACCCAAAAAACACAAATTCCTTAGTCCCAAAAATTTGAAAAACCATATCCCCCAAAACAATTAAACTTTATGACAAAAAACTCCTAAAGAGTCATCCCTAAACAATATGCTCATCCCCCAAAATAATAAAACTAATTATTCCACAAAAGTAAAATCCCTCATCCCTAGAAAACCAAAACCCATCTATCCTAGAATATAATAAACACCCATACCAAGAAAGAACATAGTCCAAAATCCCCATAAAAACCAAATAAATTAACCCTTTTAAAACTATCATCTTTCATCCTCAAAGATCTCTAAACCATAAATCAAAAAAATAATAAAACACAATTCCCAAAAATATATAAACCCCAAGCCCCCATAACTATGAACCATCTACTCACAAATTCATTAACCAAATTCCCTAGAAAACTATTAACCATATACCACATAAAACCCTATAACCTTATATATAAAAACCCTAAAACCACTTCAATAAAAACCAATAAACTCTCATCTTGAGAAAACCATTTACACTTTTCCAAAGAAAATCCTAATCCCTCATCCATAGAAAGCAATAAACAATGCTTACTAGAAAAACATAAACCATTTGTCAACGAAAACATCAAATATGCATCCCTATGAAGCAATGAACATTATGCCCTAGAAAACCCTAAACTTTTATCCTACTAATACCATAATCCCCTATCCTTAAAAAAAATTATCCTTATTCCCTTGAAAACCCTAATAAAAGACTCCTAGAAAACTATCAATCCCCATCCCCATAAAAAACTAAAATCATCATCCACTAAAAACACAATTTTGAATGACCTAAACTACAATATACCATCATCCCCAAAACACCTAAAACCAAGTTCATTAAAATTATAAACCACATGCCCAAAAAAACAAAAATCTATACACCCTATAAACCAATAAATTCTTATCCCCAACAATCCCTGAACGTACTGCCCCAAAAAATAAAAAACTATCTTTTCCCAAGATCCCTAAACCCTGATCTATAAAAACCCAAAACCCTCAACCCCACAAATACCTAAACCCTAAGCACCAAAAATAATAAGTCCCCTACCAATAATAACCTTAAATCATCATCTCGAAAAACCATAAATGACCATCCTGAATAAATAATATTCCCTCATCCCCCAAATAACATATACACTCATCCTCAAATACCCATAAAACCTTATCCAAAAATTTCACAAAACACATATCCCAAAAAGTCCAAAACCCAAATCCCGTGAAAAAAACTAACCCTAAGCTCCAAAATACACAAAAACATAAGTACCAAAAAATTTAATAATCATATACACAAAAAATAATCAAACCTCCTACCGAATGAAATACATAACCCATATCCCTAATAAACTGTAAACACTCGGCCCTAAAAATTCATTATCCCTTATCCAGAAATAATAATATTTCCTCACTAAAAAAATCCTATTCCCTAAACAAAAAATCTCTAAACACACATCCCAAAAAAAATTAAACCCTCAACTCCAAATGTCCCAAAACCCCAAACAATAAGAAACACTAAATCCTTCTCCTTATTAAACCATATACCCAAGCACCAAAAGACGTAAAACCTGAACTCTATAAAATAATAAAACCCTAAAAACACTAAATCATAATCCATAAAACCACTATACCGTCATCCCGAAAAAACCCTAAATCCAACACAAAAAACCCAAATCATTCAGAAAAAATATTAACCATATCCCCTTAGAAAACCAAATATCAATACCTCAAAAGACTATAATCCATCCGAAATAAAAATCTCTAATACCTATTGCTCAAAAACTCCTAAATCATTATCCCCAAAAATATTCTTAATCACTCAGAATATGGAAAAATAAAATCTATTTTCAAAAAACAACCCTGAACCCTCAATAATAAAAAACTCAAAGCCCAATCACCTAGTAATACATAAACACTTATCCCAAGGGAATCGTAAAAACTCATCCCTAGATATCCCTAAAACTACATCCCAAAAATCTCTAAAACCTGAATGCTTGAAACCCCTAAACCCAATTTCATAGAAAATTCTAATCCCTCAACCTAATAAATCCCTGTAACATCTTCCCCCCAAAATAGAAAACCCTATAAAATAGAAACATGAACCCAACCCCCCCCCCAAATCCATGAACACTCAAACCAAAAAAACAAAACACTTATCCCCCAATACACTAATATCTATGTAGAAAAACCCTCTACACCCTTATTTACAATCAATCATATACCATATTTTCCAAATATACATATAAATTTAGCTCCATGAACCTGAATCATCCAACCCTAGAAACCAATAAACACCCAATAATAAGAAACCATAAACCCTCAATGCCAACAAACTGTAAACCATCATCCATCAAAAATTCTACAATCTAGTACTAAAGAATTCGTAAAACCCCCTCCGTAAAATACTCATTACATTCTTTCCATGAAAAAAGGAGAAAAAAACCTAAAAAAACTATACACCCGTACCATATAACACCCTAGAACCCCACCTAGAAAAGACTCCTAAATCCATATATGAAAAAACACTATATAATCATCCCCAAAATTACAAAATCCACAGCCTATGTAAACCCAAAACACTCAATCATTGAAAATCCTAAATCCTCATACCAAGGAAACCCCAACCATCAGCCCTATGAAAACCTAATCCCTCATCTTGGGAAAATCATAAACCCTCATCCATTTTAATCACTAAAAACTTTTCACTATGAATCCCTATACAGTTACCCCAAGGAAACACTAACTCACCATCCCCATGAAACCCTATACACTCATCCCTAGGAAACCCTGAATCCTCATCCATAAGAAATCATAAACCCTCATCACTATGAAACCATAAACTATTATCCCCAAGAAATCCTATATAGCTATCCATACTAAACAATATACCATCACCAGTAGGAAACCCAAAAATTTAAACCCAACTAATCCCTAAGCCAATTTCCCTAGGATACCCAAAAACCAAACCACAAGGAAACAAAAAACTCTATGCCCTAGGAATCTATAAAACATATACCTCAAAAAATCTAGACTGTCTACCTTAGGAGACCCCAATCATTTAGTACTATGAACCCCTAAACCCACATCCCTTGAAAACTATACACCTCTATCCCTAGAAAACCGTAGTCCCTAAACTACATATCACCTTAAACAGTTATTAGTAAACAGATAAACCATCATAAACAAAATAAACTTAAAACTCCATCATCATAAATCCCTAAACACTCAGAACCACAAAAATATAAACACCCAGCCTCAAAAAATCCTAAACATGAGTCCATATATATCCCTAAACTCCCTCCCGAGAAGAAACATGAACCCTCATCCCTAAGAAAACCTAAACCATCATGCACAAAAAAACATAAATAATTAGTCATTTAAATCCCAATTTTGTTATCCACAGGAAAAAAATAACCCTAATAACCAGAGAACCCATAATCTTCATCCCAAAAAACCTTAAACACTCGTCCCTCAAAAACTATAATCCATTGTCCCCATAAGACACTAATCCCTTAACCTGAGAAAACCCAAAACCATCATCCCCATAAAACCAAAAACCATTGCCATAGAAAATCATAAACCTTTATACCAATCAAAAACTAATCATTGAGTACTATAAAATCCTATAACCTCATCCATTGAAAACCCTAAACCATCATCCCCAAAAAACCTTAATTACTATTTCCTAGAAAACACTATGCCCTCATCTATAGAAAACCCTAAACCATTATCCATCAAAAAACCAAATCTACCACCATAATAAAACACTAAACCACCATCCCAAAAATTAATACTACACCCCTTTACCTAGAAAATAAAAAAAACACAATCCCAGAAATCAATAAACATATTTCCCTAGAAAACAAAAAAAAACCTTGATCCCTAGAAAATCACAAACACCTAAAATGGAATCCCTAAACCCAAACCCATATAAAATCCAAAAAACCCACCATAAAACTCCATGAACCCCCATCCTAAGAAAAATATAAACCCTATCCGCAGAAAACCATAACCCCTATCCCAATAAGTCCCTTAAACCCCTACCCCAGGAAACTCTAAACCCTCATCCTATAATTAAGCAAAACCCCACCCTAGAAAACACTAAAACCCATCCATTAAAAACATAAAAACCATTCCCAATAAAATTTGAAATTGAAATCCCCATAAAATAATTATCCCCTAACCCCATAAAAAATCATCTGAGATACCTAGAAATCTTTAAAACCACATCTATAGAAACCACTATACCCACATACAAAAAATGCACTAAACACCCATACCAGAAAATCCAAAATTACAATACCCATCAAACCATAATTTGTCATCCCAAACAACCTAAAACCCCTTGAAATAGAATACCCTTGACAAAAATTACCCTAATAAAACTAAACCAACATCCCCAAAAAACCGAAAACTAGCATCCCTAGAAAATTCAAAACCCTATACCCGGAATAAACATACTCATTGTTACCCCGAAAATACTAAAACCTCATCTACATAAAAACATAAATCATCATCCCTATAAAACCCTAAATGTTTAGTCCAAAAAAATCCTAAACCCCATCCCCAAAAATTATAATCCCTCATCCCTAGAATCAAATAATACCTCATCATAATATAATTCATAAACCCTCATCATGAAAACCACTAAATCCAATTCTCCAGAAAAAATAAAACAAATATTTTTCAAATTCCCTATACCATAATCCCCAAAACACCCTAAACCCTCATCCCCAAGAAAAAACTAATACCTCAATGAAAAATACATAAAATATATTCTCAAATTGAAGAAAAAACCTCACCCTAAGAAAACCATAATCCATTTTTTCCAGAATACAATAGACTGCATCCCAAGAAAACTTGAATTCCCCCACCCTAGAAATCCCTAAACCACTAGCCCCATAAACCATAAAACCCCATCTATAAGAAACTATAAATCCTCATCCCTTTAATACCCTAAACGCCTATTCCCTGCAAACCCTAAACCATCATACTAGTAAATACTTAATCCAATATCCCCATAAATCCATAAACTATCATCCCCAAAAAAATTTAAACCCTCATCCCCATGTACCGAAAACCTATAGACATTGAAAAGAAAAACCCATATACCTAGAAAACCCTAAACCCCCATCCTAGGATTCAATAAACAAATGTTCCTAAATAAAAATTATCTCACAAAGAAAAAACCCTAAAATAGCATCCCAAAAAAACATTAAATCATCATCCTCAAAAGACCCTAACCCATGAACCCCTATAAAACTAAATCCATCACCCGAAAAACCCAAAACATCATACACAAAAATACACTAAAACCAATTAACCATAATAAATTATATCCACGTCCTCCAAAAACCCAAAAACCACAGTTCCCAAAAACCATAAATCTATTTATCCATAAAAACTTAAACATGTATCCCCAGTAAACACTAAAACCTCAACACTTTAAAATTGAAAACCATTTTCCCTGAAAAAACCTAAACGTTCATACCCTGAGAACCTGAAATTCATTAACCTAGAAAATAGTAAATCCTAATCCTAGAAAACACATAATCCATAGACATGGAAAACACTAAACACATATAATTACAGAACCATAAAAACTACAACCCTATAAAACAAAAAAAAACACTTCATAATGAAAAACCTAAACCCAATACTTAGAAAATGAAAATCCCTAGCCTAAATAAATCATAAACCATCATCTGAGGATAAAACTAAACCCTTCTCCAGAAAACCCAATCCATTATCTTTATAAAAATCAAAACCATCATCACCAAAAATACCTTAATCCAAAATCCCCAAAACACCCCAAATCGCAGGCCAGCAAAAACCCTAAACACACCTAAGGAAACATAATATATACCCCTTAGACACATAATCCCTCTACCCAATAAACATAAACCCCCTATCATGAAAAAAACAAAACCTCATTCCCAAAAAACCCATAAACACTCATCTTGAAACAAATAATAAACACTCTTCCCTAAAAAATCAGAAACCCTCAACACAAGTAAAATAGAAAAACTAAACCAAAAAATTCCATATACACGTAGGTTGAGAAATAATTAACACCCATCCCTAAAAACCGTAATCACTAATCCCAAACAAAAACAAAAAATTAACCAAAAAAACCTTAAACACTCATCCAAAAAAACCACAAACCCTCATCCACAAAATCCATAAACAATCATCCCTAAAAATCCATGAATAATCATTCCCAAAAATATCTATAACCTCATCCTAGAAATCACTAAACATGCATCCTGAAAAATCTAAAATTACTTATCGCATAAAACTCCAAAACCTCATCCCCCGAAAACACTAATACCATATCCCATTCAACCTTAACCCCTATGCCCCAAAATACCACAATCCCTCAAGAAAAAAACTAACCTTCTACACACAAAAATGAATTATCTCGGATACCAAAAAAATAGTCATCGAAAATAAATCCTTATCACTCAACCCCACAAAAACCTAGACCATATTACCTAAAAATATCAAAATAGATCTTTAGTAAGAACCCTAAAAACACAACTCTAGAAAATCATAAACACTTATATCTAGGAAAGCTTAAAGATTCATACAGAAAATAACATAAACCATCATATATAGAAAAACATTACTATATGACTATGAAAACCCCAACCCCCCATCCTCATAGAAATCTAAACTCAAAACTCAAGGAAAAAATAAATGTTATATGCTAGAAAACCAAAATCCCTACTCACCATAAATACCTAAATGCCCATCTGCAAATAAACCAAAAACCCTGTCACTAAAAACAATATTCCCTCATCCCCAAATAAACTGAATACCAAATCCTCAAAAAACCCAAAACTCTCATACACATAAAAACTCATACTACAATATCTAGGAAACAGTAAACTCTCAGCCCCAAAAATATATAAAAACCAGTCTTTAAAAAATTGTATTCTATCCTCCCAAAATATTCAATATCATCTTAAAAACAAACCATAAAACTACAACCCTAAAAATCCAAAAAACCATCATTTCCAAAAATCTCGACACCCTTATCCCCAATATACACTAAACCCTCAGCCCCCAAAACCATAAATCCTATTCCCAAAGACTCTTAAACCTAGAAAGAAAAGAAACCTAACACCTTAAATCCGAAAAAAAACAAAAAAAACACTCATCCCTCAATATATTCTAAATCTTATTCCCCAATAAACACCAATCCCAACTCTAGAAAAACCCTAAAACCCTTGAAAAAAATCATAACACATCATCCACAAAAAAAACATAGACATTCATACCTAATTAACAATAATTCCACATCCCCATAAAAACCTTAAACCCAGAAAGCCAAATAACCTCAAACACCCATCCCCAATAATCCTAGAAACACTCGACCCTAGATTACCCTAAATACTCATCCCCTAAAAAATAAAATATAATTATAAATAAAACACAAATAAATCAACGACCAAAAAAACATCAAACCATTTTCTCCGAAACACTAGAAACCCCAATTCCTATGAAACCATAAACCCTCAATACAAAAAAACCCAGAACCTCATCCCTAAAATAACATAAACACTCAACAAAAAATAACCCCAAACACTAAGCCCTATGTTTCCCTAAACCCCCATCCCTATAAAACATCGACACATAGCCCCAAAAACCCCATAACTACTCAATATGAAAAAAACTCAAATCCCCAATAAACCAATACTGTATGCCCCAAAAAAACAAAAAACCATCGTTCACAAAAAACCATAAACACATTGACCAAAAAATCATCCCCAAAAAATCTGAAACCCTACATCATAAAAAAATACATACCTTTATAAAAAACCCTAAAGTATCTAACTCAAAATACCTTTAACCTACATCCCTAAGAACCCCAAACCTCTTAGCGCAAAAAATTCACAATCACTCAACCAAAAAAACCATATAACCTCCATGTCAGAAAATACCAAAAACATTTCAATAAGAAACTCTAAACCCTCCACCAAATATATGAAAAAACTCAAAAACCCCATAGTCCTAGAACCCTTGGTCACAAACAACTAAAAAACATCCGTCGAAAATTCACTTGAAACCCTCATATCTAGAAACCCCTAAACCCAAATCCCATGAAATACCTAAACTAAATATTTTATAAACTCCTAATCAATCATCCCTAGAATTACCTAAACCCATGAAACACGATAATCCTCAATGTTCGACCCCATAAAACCCTAAATCCATAACATCAAAAAATCCTCAACCCTCAACCCTAGATAACCCAAATCCTTTATCCACAGAAATAGTAAACACTCATCCCATAAAAGCCATATACCATTTTCCCAAAGAAACAATAGTCCCTTAGTCCCAAAACAATTTACACCCTCATCCATAGAAAACCTAGACCCTCAATATTTTAATAACCTAGAACCTCAACCCCAAAAAATCATGAACACAAATCAAATGAAAATTATTAAACCACAACCTCATAACACACTAAACACAAATCCCTAGAATACCAAAAAAATACTAATCCCCTTAAAACCATAAACCATTATCCCTTGGGAACCCTAAAACATGATCATGTTAAAAAAATTGACCCCCATACCCCTATAATCCTAATAACACGAACATAGATTACCCTTAAACTGCACAATCAAAACCTGAAACCCTCATTCCTAGAAAATCGTAAACTATAAACTTGATAATAAACTAAATCATCTGCTCTAGAAAACCGTAAAACCCTCATACCTTGAAAACCACCATCCCCCATCCATAGAAAACCATAATATCTCATCCCTATAAAGAAATATACCTGAATCCTACGAAACAAGTAAACCCTCATCCCTAGAAAAACCTAAATCCATGTCCCATGAAATTAGTAAAACATTATCCCTAAAAAAACATAAACCCTTACCCACAGAAAACCCAAAAACTTCAAACCTATAAAACACCAATCACAAATCCTATGAAATTACAAAACCATCAACCCTAATAAAACCTAAACCCTGTGTCCTGAAAATACCACAAATCATTAGCGTCAAATTACCCTAAACCCTCATCCCCCCAAAAAAACAAAACCATATTCCCAAAAAAATACTAAACCATCAAACCTAGAAAACCTCTAAACCTCATCCCCAAAACACCCTAAAACCTTATCCACAAAAAACAACAATACACAATCCATAAAAATTCACCAAACACAATCCCAAAAAATACCCCAAACACTAATCACCAAAAACCATGATATCCCACACTGAAAAAATAAATAACTATCGACCCCAAAAACCACCAAAACCTAATCCCAAGAAAACAATAGACAAAGGCCATCATTTCCTATACCCATATCCCTTAAAAATCCAAAAGATGATGACCAAAAATTTTCAACCATAATCCTGAAAAAATCAAAAACAAATCTAACCAATGTAATAACCTGGTTCCAAATCTCTAAATAACACTAAAATATCAATGAAATTAAGAACAAGTATCCTTAAGTCTTTAAAATCCTTAATACCTCATCCCTGAAAAACCATAAAGCCTCATATGAAAAAATAACCAAAAAATCATCCAAATAATCCAAACAAACACTTCCCCCACAAAAAAAAATAAAACTCATCCCAAACCCCCCTCGAAACACTCAAAAATTAAACACAAAACCCTCATCAAGAAAAAACAAAAACCGACATTCATAAATTACCAAAAACAGTTTATTACTAAAATAACTAAAACCCTTATCCACAAAAAACCCTTACCCATCATCCCCCAAAAACCCCAATCACTCAACCCCAGAATTTCATATACCCTTTGATCCAAAGTACCCTAAACCATGGATCCCCTAAATCCATAAACACCCACCACTAGAAATGTCTAAAACACACATGACCAAAAAAACATAAAACCCTATCCATAAAAAACACCTATACCCTAAAATCCCCAATAATCCATCACCCAATAAATCCAAAATCCTCATCTAAAAAATAGAAATAACACATCCCTAAAATACTACAAACCCGGATCCCCAAAATACCATATATATTCATCCCCAATAAACCCTAAACACTATGACAAAAAAACAATAACACACAGACCCCCCCCCCCAAATCACAAATCCTCTGACCAAAATGAACCCATAACCAAAAAACCCCAAAACCCTTAGCCTCAAAAATACCCAAACTATTATCACCAAAAAACTATAAACCCTAATCCGCAAAAAAATTCAGACCCTAAAATCCAAAAAAACCCAAACACCCATACCAAAATACCATGTCAAAAATCCCAAATAACACTAAACCCTCAGCCCCAAAATTCCAAACAATTATAAAAAAAATCGAAAATCCTAATCCCAAAGACCCCCTAAAAAATAATTCATAAAACCCAATAATTTATCATTCACAAAAACCCTATACTATCAACAACAAAAAAACATAAACCCTCAGCCCCACTAGAACCCCTAAAATTATTCCCTTAGAAACGCCAAAATTATTATCAGAAAAAACCCTATAACCACATCCCAAATAAACAATAAACACTTATCCTCAAAGAACCCAAAACCCTGATGCAAAAATACTAAACCTTATATCCAAATAAACTAAAATCCCATTCCGAGATACCCTAAACCCATTTCCAAAATGACCCTATAACATCCAACCATAAAAACCATAAACCCTAGACCCCAAAAATACAATAAATCTCAACGAAAATACAGAAACCAATTTTCCAGAAAAACAATAGTTCTTTATCCCCATAAAACCTAATAACTCAACATCGAAAAACACTAAAACATCACCAAAATTAACCCTAAAGAATTATCCCCATCGAAAAAACCCCTTATCCGAAAAAAACCTTACACCCCCACCACTGATATATCATAAAGCCTAAGTCCCCTAGAACCAACAATCCTTGTCCCCAAATTAACCTGAACACTCATCCGCAGAAAATGTAGACCATCATCCAAAAAAACCTAAACCTTACACCCAATAAACCACAATCCCTCTTACACAAAGAAACACCATAGCCTAAATGCCAAGAAAAACAATTGTAAAAAGTCACATAATCGTCAACCCCAAAATAACCCCAAAATGTTAGCCTCTAAACTGCAAAACCATAGACCCAATAAACCACAATTGATCATCTCTAGACATCCCAAATCCACTACTAACAAAAATCCATAAACCCTCGACCTTAGAAATACCTAAATCCACATCCACATAAAACCCTAAAACCTCATCCATAAATGATCATAAATAATAAATTCCAAAATTCTTGAAACCCTAATCCTAAAAACCCTAAACAATAATCCTAAAAAACCCCCATCAACCCTCAACCCCAAAATACCCTAAAACCTCATCCACAAAGAGATCTATACAATAATAAAAAACAATAAAATTTATCCCCATAAAAACAAAACCCTCATCCCCAAGAATCCCTATACAATTAGAACAAAAAACCCAAATCCCGTTTCTCAAAATACCTAACCTTCATCCCCATAAATAGAAAACCCAATGTTTCCAAAGTGACCTTCCCCAAATCCCTGAAAACTCATTATTCCCCCAACCCCAAAAATACAAAAAAACTGCATCCCAAAAAACCCTAAACCTTTAGCAAGAAAAAAATTCATAACCCTAGGGCCCAAAATATTCCTATACACTTATCCCCCCATAACCCTATACCCTTATTCCAAATAAAATCAACCCAATGTACCAATTAAAACTAAATCCTCTGACCAAAAAATCCCCCAATAATCAACATCCAAAATCACAAAACCATCATCCCCAAAACATTCAAGACAATCGTAAAAAACATAAACGCACATATAAAATGAACCCAAAAACTTGATCAAAAAAATTCAAAACAATCATACCAAAAATAAAGTAAACATTCAAAAAAAATCCATGAGCCCCAAAAATACCAAAAACTCAGCCCTAAAAAACACCAACCCCATAACAAAAAAACCCCAAACCCTAATCCCCAAAAATATATAAACCCCCATCCCCATAGAAACTATAATCATTCTTCACAAAAAAATCCTTGAACCCTGATCCCAAAACATTTACAAAACTAATATCCCCAAAATAATCCCTAATTCCCAAAATACACCAAACCTGAAACCCAAAACAAATCATCCCTATAAACTCCTAATACCTTATTCCATGAAAAAACCAAGCCCACATCCCCAAAAACGCCAAACACTCATCCCCTAAACCCAAATACACAAAAAACACCCTAGCCACACCCATAAAAATCCAAAACATCAACCCCAAAAATGTCCAAAATATTGGCCCCCAAAAACATTAAAACAACATCACAAACATTCATAAACACACAACCCCTAGAAATCCAAACCTCTTTAAATAATTAAACATCACACCCCCATCCTAGAAACCCCCTAAACAATTTACCCCAAAAAACTCTAATCCTTATGCCCGAAAAATTAAACTTCCCTCATCATAAGAAAACCATAATCCCCCGTCCATAAAAAACCCAAAAACCCCATCCCAAAAAAGTCTAAACTATATGATCCAAATAAACCCAGACCCTCAACATGAAATATACCCAAACCATAAACCTCTAAAAACACTAAATCATTATCCCCAATAATCCCTAAAGAAGTAGTTCAAAAATTCCTATACCCATATCCCTAATAAACCCTATAAATTAATTCTTATAATTTTCTAAACCTCAATACCCATAAAACCCAAATCCATCCTCCTCAAAAACCCTAAGCACTCAACAATAAAAAATACTAAACACATGGCCCCAAAATTAACAAATCCCTCAATCCTAAAAACCCAACCATAAACAATGTCGCCCAAAAATCCCCTAACACTCAACTACAAAAAATACTAAACAATCATCCTAAATAAACATAAATCCTTATCCCATGTAAAACCCAAAACAATAATCCTCAGAAAAACTCAATCCAATAGAAAAAAATCACAACCCAGCCCCAAAGAACACTAAACCATCATCCCTAAAAAAACCCAAAACACTCGGTCCTAAAAAACCCTTAACCCATGTACTTAATATTCCAAAAACCCTCAATTCCAAAAATTCATATACCCTATACATAAAAAAACCCTCAATTTCCCAAAATTACCCGAATACCAAAGTCCAAAAAAACCACAAACCATCATGAATAAAAAATTCTAAACCATCATCCCCAATTAAACCAAAAAACTACCATCCTCAATATAACATAAACTCTCACACCATAAAAACACTAAACCATAAGTCCAAAAATCACTATAAATTATATAACAATAAACTACAAACCATCATCCCACAAAATATCAAAATCATCATTCCTTCAAATCCAAAAATCCTTAGTTTTGAATAACCCTTAAAACCCAGACATGAGAATAATAATATATCATCCCCCGAAATCCCTAAATCATTAACCCAAAACAACAATAAATAACAATCTTAAATAAATCCTAAACACTATGGAAAAAACCATGAACAGTAATCCGTAATAAAATATTAACCCTTACCCCCCAAAAACTAAATACATATTCAAAAAAACCATAAAACATCATCCCAAGAACCAAAAAATGTCATCCCCAAAAATCCCAAAACCAAATACTCAATATACCCTAAACCCTTTGCCTTAAAATGTCATAAACCCTCAACCTTGTAAAGTGATATATCTCACCCTAAAAAACCATAATCCATCATCTATACAAATCACTAAAACATATTCATTGAAAACCCTAAATATTGAAACTGGAAAATCCATAAACCTACATACTAAAAAACCCTAAAACCCCACTGGTAAAAAACCATAAGCCCTCATCTCCAAAAAACAAGAAATCATTTTCCATTAAGAACAAAAAACACTCATCCCCAAATATCTATAATCACTTAGCCCTAAAAAATACAACAAACTCATCCCAACAATCCCAAAATCAAAATGAAAAAAATATAATCCCTACAGCCAATAAACCCCTATGCTAGAATCCCTATGCCCCAAAAACCATAATGCATCTTCCTATAATACCCCAATACCTCATTCAAAATTAAAAAAGGAAACACTAAGCTCAAAAAACCCTATACACTCTGTATAAAAACCCCATACCATATTACCACCCAATAATAAACCACCATCTTCAAAAAACTAAAAACCTCATCCCTAAAATAAATCAAACCCTCAGCCCCAGAAAACCAAAACACTCCACCCTTGAAAAATTTTACCCAAATCACCATAAAAAACTAAACCATTTGAATCACAAAATCCCAAACTCTCATACCAAAATACCCTAAACCATATGTCCCAATAAACCCCAAAATCTCACCCCTCTAAAAACCCAAAACCTAGTACCCCAAAAATCCATAAATCATTATAACCAAAATATGTCAAACCACCATCCTAGAAAACCCCAAGTCCTTGGCCACCAAAACCCTAAACTGTTATACCTAAAAAACCATAATCCATCATCCCCAAGTTAACTGTAAAACATAATATTCATAGAAATCAAATCCACCACCCTAATAAAATCCTTAAATACATTTCCCTAACAAAATGTAAACCTGGGGAATTAGAAAAACCCAAATCCTTATCACCTAAACCCCTAAAACCTCAACGTAAAAGAGATAAAAAACTGCATTGTTAGTACTTCTGAATCTCTCATCATGAATGATTCCGAGACACTTCACAATAAAAAAACCATAAACCATCATCCCCAAAACCCTTAAATTTCATCAATAATAACCCAAAAATATTCAAAAAAAAAACAATATATCCATATCACTAGAAAATGTAAATCACTTGTCCCAAAAATCCCAAACCATGGATCCAAAAAAACCCAAACCCTCATCCCCAAAATAACGCATACCATCATACCATAGAAACCCCAAACCCTTATCAATAAAAACCACACACAGTCTTTCCATGAAAAACCAAACCATCAAACCAATCAACTGAATGTATCATCTCCAAAAAACTGTAAACACTCATCACAAAAAACCCTAATTTCCCAGTCTAAAAATATACTAATTCCTTAGTACAAGAAACCCCTAAACAATGATACTCAAAAATATGTAACCCCCATCCCCAAAAAAACTAAATACTCTTCCATAAAAACAAAAAACCTCTATCCAGAAAACACATATATTAATGCCCCAAAAATTCACTAAACAGTCATCCCCAAAAACCATTATACACTCTTCCTGAAAAATTCTTTAAACCCATATCCATAGGAAATTATAAAAAAATAACCAAAAAAACCCTATACCTACATCCTAAAAAACCTAATTTCTCAGGATTAAAATCCCTAAACCATCATTACTAGTAAATAGTATAATCTAATTACTAAAACCCCTAAAATCTCAATAGTAAAAAACCCTAATCCCTCCACCCAAGAATGATCTAAACCCTCATCTTTGTAAAAACCTAATGCCATAACCCCCAATACCCCAAACCCATATCCCCAAAAATTTCTAAAAACTCACAATAACTATAAAACCACATCTCTAGACAAAACTAAACCCATTAAAAACCCTAACTCCTCCTTTGAAAAAACCTAAACTCTCATTCCCAAAAAAAAAATAAATTATACACCCTAAATATCTAAAAATACTTATAACTAAAAAACCCCTAAACCCTCAAACCCCAATAAACCAGAACTATCAACTCTGGAAACCCCAAATAATTCATCCAAAAACACCCTTAACACATAGTAACAAAATTTCATAAACCCTCAACACCAGAAAAACCCTAATCCACCATCCCCGAAAAAATATAAACCCACAACACTAAAAACTAAAAATGATCATTTTCAAAAATCCTATTTCATTTACCCTAAAAAACCACAAACCATAATCCAAAAAAAACCATAAACCCAGAACATCAAAAAACCAAAAACCACATCCCCAAAAACTCAAAAATGTTAGTCCCAAAAACCCCTAAACCCAAATCCCCAAAAACCAAAAACACTTTTCCCCCAAATCCATAAACCCTCAATCACAAAACCACAAATTAGTCATCCCACGAAAACCCGAAACCCACAACCACAAAAAAATTCTAAACCCACATCCCAAAAAAATAGTCAACTCTTAACCCCACAAAAACCAAAAAACCCATCCCAAAATAAACCTAAAAACAATTCCCTAGAAAACCATAAACCCTAAACCCCAAAAATTCTTAAACCCATACCCCATAAAGAACCTAAACCATCATCTAAAAAAATACCAAAACCTAAACACAAATCCACAAAAAATCCTAAATCTTTATTCCCAAAAATTAGTAAACATTTAGCACAAAGAAAACCATAAAACCCTGTCCAAAAAATTCATAATACATAATCATGAATGTTCCGTGAACCCTCAACCTGGATAAACCATAAACCCTCCATCTCAAAAACCATAAACCATTAAACCAAAAAAAAATCAAAATCCCTCAGAGAAAATAATTATTAAACCCTCATCACCAAAACACTAAACCCTTTCCCCCAAAAATCAATAAACCATCATCCCTAGAAAACCTAATATTTAATCCCCAAGGAAACATAAACCCTCCTCACTAATGTTTTTTCTTATCTCATCACAAAAAAAACCGAAACACAAAGACCATGAAACACTAATCCTTCAATTGAAGGAAACCACAAACCCTTATCCCTAAAAAATAGAATCCCCAAACCCAAAAAAACACTAACCCCATAGCCCAAAAAAGCATCGAACTCTAACACCAAATAAAAATCAAAATCCACATACAAAAATATAAGAAATAAAAAACCCTCTATTTAAAAAACCCCTAAATCCTCTCCCCCATACCACAAACCATGATTAATATAAATACAGCAAAATCTCATCCCTAAAAAACCATAAAGAATCAGCCATAAAAAACAAAAACTTCATCCCTAAAAAACACTAAACAATAATCCCAAAACATACAATGGTCATCATATCCAATATAACATAATCTCTCAAATTCTAACCATCCTAAACCCTCTAACCAAAAAACTGTAAACCCAAAACCCCAAAAAACCCAAAACTATCACCCAAAAACAATCCTAAACCCTTATCCCCAAAAACCCATAAATAATCCTTCTGATAATTCAAAAAACCTAAAAGAAAAAATTCATATTCCTTATACAAAAATATCCAAAAAATATGCATTCGAAAAAATAACTATTATCTAAGCCCCAATCGAACCCAAATTTATATCCCCAAACAACCCAAACCCTCAACCCTAATAAACACTAATCCCTCAACCCGAAAATATAATAAAAACACAGAAAAAAATAACCCAACACCATAAACCCTAAAAAATAAAAATCCCCAAGCCCAATAACCCTAAATAGATAGTGATAGTAATCCTAATCCTTAATCCCCCAAAACCCTAAACCCTTATACCCCAAGAACTATAATCACATACCCCATCAAAACCCAAAACCCACTTCCCCAGAACACTAGAAACCCTCGTACCAAAAATACCCTAACCCTCATCTCCAAAATTCCCATAACCTACTTACCAAAAAAATTCTAAATCACCCGCCAAAACAACCCAATCCATCATCCAAAAAACCTCCATGCCACATCAAGAAGAACTGGAAAACCCATATCATGAATTAACCATGAACCACTATCCCCAAATAACCTTAAACCCTAATCCACAATAAACACTAAAACCTCAACCCCAATAAATTAAAAAACATCATACCTAAATACTAGAAACTCTAATCAATAGATATATATTGACCCAAGAAACCCCAAACTCTAATCCTTATAAAATCCAATTTCCTTGGACCCAAAAAAACCATAAATCCATACCCCAAATACTTCTAAACTATCACCCACAAAAAATAACAAACCCGCATCCAAATAAATTACTAATAACTTTTAACCATAAATTACCAAAATATCATAAAAAATAGTCCATGAAGTAATGTAAAAAATACCCAAACCTACATCTCTAAAAACACTAAACACTATTCCCCAAATACCTTAAACCTTCAATGATAGAAACATCCAATCACTCATCCATAAAAATTCCCAAACCCTGATCGGTAGAAAATCCAAACCTCTTGAAAAAAAAACATAATTCCTCATCCCAAAAACTAATCATACCTAGTTCCCAAAAAAATCCAAAACCACCTACACCAAAGCCACCAAAACCCCCATCCGAAAACACCCTAAAATATATTCACCAAAAAAACATAAAATCTCAACCCCAAAAAAATACGTTCCCAAAAAAATTCTAAATCCTCTAACCCAGAAAAACAATAAAAAATCCAAACTAAATAATCACAAACCATCAGCCATAAAATCCCGAATCACCCAGACTTATAAATCCCCAATATCTTATCCCAAAAAACATGAACCCATCAGTCCTAAGAAAACAAAATACACAAATGCCTGAAGAAAATTATATCATCATCCTAAAAAATCCAAACCATCCTTAAAAAAATCCATAACCCTTAGTGGTAAAAAACCCTAAACCATTGGCCCTAAAATTCCCCAAACCACCTACCCCAAAACACTAACCCCTTTTAACTAAAATAAAAATTTAAAAACCCTTGTCCCAAGACACTGTAAAAACTCATTCCCAAAAAACTACAAACTATCTAACCTACAATCCACAAAAAATTATCCCCATTATACCCTAAAACCTCGTACTAATAATTCATAACTTTCATCCCTAAAAAAGCATAAACACCTAATTTAATGAAACCCAAAACCCTTAGTCCTATAAATATCTATACCCACATCTCCAAAAAGTCCCAAACAGAAGCCCGAAAAAACCGCAAACACATACCAAAAAACCTAAATCACATAGCCCCCCCAAAAAATTAAATACATACCCCCATAAATCCCTAAACTCTTATCATCAATAACCATAAATCGTTTTCACAAAAAACACTAAATCATCATCTGCAAAAATCATGAACTATCGACACTAAAAATCTCTAAACACTCATTCCCAAAATACCCAATACTCTCAGCCCCCAAAAAGCTAACCCCCACTAATAAAAACCCTAAACACACTATCCCAAAAATATATAAACTATCTACAACAAAAAATCCAAATAACCCATCCCCTGTAAAATAGAAACGCTCATCTGAAAAAAAATCATAAACCATAATACCCTAAAAAATCAAACCCTTATCCCAAAAAACACCAAAACACCCAACCCCCCAAAACTAGATCCCTTATCCCCAAATCCCCCAGGAAACCATTATAAAAATACAAAAAACCAATCACCCCTGATTTAAAATACCCTAAGCCAAAAAAATTAAAATTCCTCCGGTTAAAAAAAACTCTTAACCCATAGCCCTAAAAAACTGTAAACATGCTGCCTCAAAGTACCCTAAATACTCATCCCCATGAAACATTAAACCGATTACCCAATAATCAATAAATCCTCAGTCATGGGAAACCCTAAACCCTAAGCTCCAAATAACTATAAACACTTTTAAAAAAACAAAACCCCCAATGACTAAAAACCCCAAAACATCATCCAAAAAACTAAAAAATCTAAAAAAAAAAATCTCATCCACAATAAACCATATACCCCATATCCCCAATACTCTATACCATCAATCCCAATAATCATTAATCCCTTATTTCAAAAATTCTATTATCCATAATCCCTATAAAACCTAAATCCACATCCCTAAAAAATCCTGATAACTTATCCCATAAAAAACTCATTCCTAAAAAATCAAAATCAATCATCACTAAAAAACCCCAAACTCAGAGCCCTAAAATAACATGAAATCAAACATAAAAAACATAAAACTTACACCCCAAATAACCCAAAACCCACACCCCCGATACATAGATCCCATTTCCCAACATGAATATAAACAATTTTACCCAAAAAATGCTAATCCCACAGCCCCAAAAAACCAATAACCCTCACACCAAAATAACCCAAAACCATTATATCCATAAAAAACTAAACCATAATCCCAAAAAAAATCACCAATCCCAATTCCCCAAAACCACCAAACCCTCTTACAAAAATAACCCTAAACCACGATCACCAAAAAACCCAAATCCCTATCCATGAAATACGCCAACCACTTATCTATAGAAAACTGTAAATTCACTTCCCCAAAAAACCTAGAAACCCTCCTAAAGAAATCCCAAATCAATGTCCCTTAAAATCATAAATCCCTCAACCCAAAAAAAATCTATTTCCCTTATAAAAAATACAAAAACCCTTCATAAAACATACCCAAACACCATTTCAAAAAAATCGTATAACCTTATCTCTAAAAACAACATCCATAATGAACCTATAATCATTGATTTCTAGAACCAAAACATCCTAAACCATTAGGCCCAATAAATGAAAATTTTGTGAAAAAAAAATAACTAAACCGTCGACATAAAAAATCTCTAAACCCTCCATACAAAAAACCACAAACACATAACTAAAAAAAATAAAAAACCCTTATCCATATAAATCATTAATCCCGCATAAATAAAAAATCTTAAACCCTCATAATAAAAAAAACCAGAACAATCATCCGCAAAAACCTTGTTCCCTCATACCTAAAAAAGCCCAAACTGATATCCCTAAAAACCAGAAAATCCAATTCCCATAAACCCCTAAACCGTCATCCACAAAAATCCCAAAAATCTCATACCCCAAATCACTAAACAATCGTCCTAATAAAAATATAATACCCTGATCCACAAAAATCAATAAACACTCATCAACACAAAATAGGAAACCCACAACCCCAAAAACCCAAACGCCCAATTCCAAAAAAAAACCCTAAACCATAATCCCAAAAAACACAAATCCTTATTTCAAAAAATAACATAAACCAATAAACTCTTAGAAACCCCACACCCATAGCCTCAAAAACCACTATAACTTACGTAACAAAACATCAAAACCCCAAGCACCAAAAAACCACAATCCCATACCCCAATAATACCCCATAAACGCAACACCAATACATGATAAATGCTTATCCATAAAAAACCCAAAACACCTAGCCACAAAAACCAATAAACCATGAAACCCAAAAATCCACATACCATCATCCCCAAAGAACCATTAACCATTAAATCCAAAAAATCCCAAAATCCTTATTCTCGAAATTTCCTAAATTCTTTCCGAAAAAGAACACTCAAAATCCTTAATACTAAAACACCCTAACCTCACAGAAATCAAATAACATAATCCCTTAGCACCCCAGAACCCCAAATTCTCAGCCCCATAAATCCCAAAATCCTCAAACACACAAAATGACTAAATCTATATCCCAAAAAGTCCCTAATCCCTCATCCCCAAATAACCCAAAAACTGTAGCCTCAAATAGACTAACCCCGTAATCCCAAAAACCCAAAAGCCCTAAGCCACCGAAAAACCCTTAGCTTTTTATCAAAATACCAAAACCATTACCCTTAAAAAGACCCAAAACAGTCAGTCTTAAAAAAAACCCAGAACCCATAGCCCCAAAATTCAGTAAACATATTATCCCCAAAAACTAAGAATCCCCATCCATGTGAAACACCAAACCCTCATCCCCAAAAATCCAAAAACAATTAGACCCAATAAAAAAGATAAATATTCATAAAAAATAACCCAAAAAGTAAACCACAAAAAAAACCATAAACCCTCCTCCATAGAAAACACTTTTACCTCACCCCAAAAAACACTAAACCCTCATCCCCATGAAAACATAAACTCTATCCCAAAATAGCCATAAACACTATATCTCAAAACCCTAATACCATTGTCCCAAATAAACCTAAACTGTCTTAAAAAACCCCCCCCAACCCCAGAAAACCCTAAACCCTTTTTGTCACGAGCCCCTCCCCCCAAGTTTTACCCCTTCGGGGTCGGTAATGTGAGAAAGGAGATAATGAACCCTGAGTCCTGCCTCCTGTAGGCCCCAGGTTGGTGGATACCACCAACGGTATATTAAACAATCAAATGGGAGGAACTAACCTCTAAGAGAACACATGCGAAACAAAGAGATAAGACAGACACCAACCAACTCCAACTCAGATAGAAAATTAAAATAAATGACATGTACACATATGTAATGTCATGAAAAACAACTACAACTGAATTGGGAAAACTATAAGAAATAAAGGAATGTAAAAAACAATAGAAACTAAAATCCCAAACAGCTCCTACAACCCATGTTAGTAGAAACCAGGTTCATCTCCAACCATCTCCAAGAAACCTAAAAAATATATTATATATACATAGGGTGAGTATAATAGTATACTCATAAGGATCCTCCTCAGAGCCACTTGTGAAAAGGATTAGAAATCATGCTAATGCATAGTGAACAATAAGAAAAACTAACTCGTCACCTACATAGGTATACTATGTTCTCAGAATCACCATGGAGACTCTCAAAAAATATCGCATATAGAAGTATGTAATATAATAATAATAATCATGGTTAAACTACTACTACTTCCCCACTATTTTTATGATTTTCCCCAATGTCGAACATCCTAATCCATATATTTCTAAAAAGGATTTCCCCTAGACACCTGGAAAAATCACCACAACACGAAACTCCTGCAACAAATCCACCACGTCCACATAAGCAATGTAACTAGGTAGTGTTCGAGATACACCACATCTCCCATCGTTAGACGTTATACCTCAAGCAATTACAGACCATACACTGAGTATGGATACTCATGAAATCATATCCAATACACGTTATACCTACAGTAGTCTATAAGAAACTATATCCAGAATATATGTGTGTGAATAACCACAAGATAGTATATCCCTCTACACATATATATGGGAAAAACTAACTGATGTGCCTACCAACAGAAGTATCTTCCAAGAGGAGAGAGCGGGGCCCAAGGGGGTAGTCAGCCATCCATCCTGCCACCAGAATGTCAGGTAACCCCACCCTAGGGCTAAAAATCCCTTTGGTGTCTATTTTTATAATGGACGGTGTGGACTTTCATATTGAAACACAAAAGTATAGAATATATTATAGATCACAACCACACTATGGGCATAATCTAGTCTTATACTGAACTGCATTTAATGTCTCTCAGACTCTCGACTACCACTTATAAGACAAGGTATCCTATAAGAGAACAACCATTTAAAGCGCTTTATTACATTACGTAAATCCCTTTTATCAGTTTCACTTTAACTTATTTAATTATTTAATCATTAATTAACAATTAAAAAATTCCACATTACTTTTCATTAGCATTACACCCAAATTCCATGGTTCCTTTAAATTGAAACCTCAACATTCGGTCCTAGTAAGCTCCAAATCCAATGGTTAAAAAAATTTATTCAATCATTCATTTACAACATTACTTTCTTATATTACCAGGTATTCATGAAAAACATTCTATGATACTAAACAGAAGAGGGTCAGCACAGTGAGTAGAAGAACTACACACTGACTCTTTTCCACCTATAACAAGAGTGTAGACCCATCCTCCCTCAAGAAGCTAAACACATGAACCACATGGCATACTCTTCATGTCATTGCCCCTATTTTCTGGAGGGAAAGAAAACCAGATACCGTGGTCAGTGGGGAAAGTAAGGAATATAAACAACCAACAAGAATTAGAAAACATCCAAACATTCACATCCAACCCGTTCCATCATTTCAAGTGTCCTACCCAACACCAACATTCATAAACCAATGCATATCATCACTCTAGGAATCAACTACTACATCATACAATAGGCCTCCCAACCCCACATGTTAAAACATCCTTCTAGGCTCACATCAAACCAAATGCAGCAAAAAAAACATAATATCAATTGGGATCGTTCCCCTTAAATAAGAAAGAGGGTAACTCAAAACCCTATAAGGAATTATCTTTCATCAAACAACCAGTTATTTAATCCATCTTGAATTAAGAGATTTATTATTTCTTGGTTCCAACTTGGGAAAACCAAAATATAAAGTTATAAAAAATTGATTAAACATGCTTACATCCTAAATTTGATTAACATCAAATTACAACATCAACAGCGAGATTCATTTACATGCCTCATTATATTTATCCAAACAATAATAAGTTAATTCCAACTTTAAATTCATCAAAAATGTCCATTAAGAATGAATAACTAACAAAGAAAGTGTAATTATCACACTATATATAAAAACAAGAGGCAATACAATACGATCGATATCAATTTATTTATCTGGTCAAATATATATTATGTCAATTCAATTGTGATCTACTGGGATAAAAATCGATAACTCTATAGATTCATAAAAAAATAATAGAGAAGTAATGAATCCCTTACTTCAAACAATTCTTGTTGTTCTTTATACGAGAACCATCCACACAACAAGTTATGATCTCCACCCCTTTGAGAATTGTATCCACCAGAGGATGCTAAGATACCACCTCACTAGTAAACACCAACGAAAATATCAACAGGAATATGTAGATAGAATTCCATTAATGTGAATGTAGAAATAAAAGGAGATAAACCCAAAAGAATGACGATAGATCATACCATATATCGAAGATTGATGGATATTTCTTGGTTGCAGCAAAAACCTACGGTGCACTTGTAGTTAGATTAAATTCAAGGGGAACTAATCCAAGAGGAATGTTTGACTACACAACTCCTATGGGAAAGAATGAATGGTTTGATGTCTCACACCCAAGAACTAGGAGGAAGAACTAGGGAGGGAGAAATCTCATCCCTTTAAGTAATTTAATAGAGTAGTGGTTTAAGATACATTGGATTTTACATTAAAAATGGATCACATTAAACAACACAGTTTGAACCGGTAAAAGCATCCTGATCATTAAGAAAATTAATATTTGATACAAAGGCTCTGAATCATCCTTATAGTCTTTAAATCAAGGATTTAAATGAATTTAACGTCAAAGGGAGCATCAAACGGGTGAAATTATTTTTACGAGAACAAGCCACACAATGGGTTATGATCTCCTCCCTCGTTAAAATTGTATCAATCCAATTATGGAGAGACACCACCACACATTCAACAACCAATAAAATTCCACTATGAACATGGAGATAGAATTCTATAAATGTTTATGGAGAAATAAAAGGATATGAACCCAAAGTTATGATGATAAATCACAACTAATATCGATGATTGATCGATAATGCTTTGTTTCTCCAAAAATAGAGAGTGCACTTGCAGCAAGATGAGATTCGAGGGAAACTAATAAAATGTGGAATGTTTGAGCGCACAACACCTATGGGAAGGAATGAAATGTTTAAGAGTATCAGTCCTGAGAACAATGATGAAGAACTATGGGGGAAGATATCTCGTACCTTTAGAAGATTTAACTAAGCTGCAATTTAATATAAGTTTGATTTTCCATTAAAAACGAATCGAATTAAACCATCTGGTTTGACCAAATAAAAGAATCCCGAGCCTTAGGAAAATTTATAATAATAGTTATGGGAATTTAATTGAACTTATAGATCGTAAAATAAGGATCTAAAAGGATTTTAAATCATTGGAAACATCAATGGTGTGAAACTGTAGGAAGCTAGAAACACTGTACATTAACTAGAAATTTGGAAAGGGAAATAGAGGTTGCAGTTGGAACCTCAACGTTCTAGAAACACTGTTCATGAACTCAAAGTTTGGAAAAGGATATAGAGGCTACAATTGGAACCTCACTAGTCTGGGACCACTGTTCATGAACTAAAAATTTGGTATTGAAAATAGAGGCTACAGTTGGAACCTCACCATTCTAGAAACCATGTTCATGAACTCAAAATTTGGAAAAGTGTTAGGAATAAGTCCACATTACTTCCCATAACAATTCAAATACAAAATTTCAGTAAGGTAATGGACCGAAGAGTTCCAGGCCATTACACTTTTACCAAAAAAACCCTAATTACATAGCCCCCAAAAACCGTCAGACCCAACAAACAGAAAACACTCATAATAAAAAACCTAATCCTTGAGCCCTGATAATTCTAAAACCATTACACCCAAACAATTTTAAACCATATTTTCCAAAACACACCTAAACCAGTAGCCAATAAGAATCATAAGATCATTTCCTTAAAAAACACTATATCCACTACCATAAAATAAAATAAAATCACCCATAAAAACCAACAACCCTCATACACAAAAAACAATCACTCATTCCCGAAAACCATAAACAATCAGCCACAAAAACCAGAACTCTGACCCCAAAAAACCAAAAGTCCCCATCCCCAAATACCCTTAAAATTCAACCCCCAAAACACAGAACTATCATACCCAAATAACCTGGAACTCTAAAACCCATGGAACCCTAAACCCTCATCTACAAAAATCCCTTAACTTGATTACCAAAAAAACCCAACCAGACATTTACAAAACAAAAGAACACTATACCCCAGAAAACTATATAAGATAATCTTCAAAAAATGATAATTCCTCATCCACAAAAACACCACAATAAACCATCCTTAAAACCCCAAACACTTCTACCTAAATTACCCAAACCATCATCCTAAAAAATTAGAAGAACCTCATCCAAAAAAATCATAAAACCCTAATCCCCAAAAAGCCCAAAAACATTTTCCCATAAAACTATAAATGTTCATGCCCAAAAAACCCTAAATATCACACCACAAAAAACATCAATCCATCAACACTGGTAACCCCAAATCATCTTCCCCAAAAAATTGAAAACCCTCAACACCAAAAAACACTAAAACCTTATATAAAATCTTGCTAAAACATTATCAAAATAAATTCTTAAAAACTCACTGCCAAAAAATCACCAACGATCATCCCAAACAACAAAAATCCTTATGAAAGTAGAAACTCTATTCCCTTAGAGAAAAAGACCCTCAAATACTTATCACTAAGGTACTACAAACCCATAGCACCAAAAAACATTGAACCCCCTTCAATTGAAAACTAAAATCCCTCAGCCTCGAAATAACCCAATCCCTCTACACCAAAAAACCCAATACCCTCAACCCAAAAAAACATAAACCCAATTCAACAAATAATCAACCCTAAAAAACCAAAAATTGTATTACATAAAAAACTATAATCCATAAAATTCCAATAAAATTAAATTTATCCCAAAAAATCAAACCCTCATCGATAAAAAAACCTATTACATCATCCCAAAACAACCCTAAATGATCATCGATTAAAAAACCAAAATACATATCCAAAAATAAATGATAAACCATTAGCCTAAAAATCATTAAACCCTAAGACCTGAAAATTCCAAAACCATAAGAACAATAATCCATAAAACCCCACCCCCTTAATTACTTACACCCCTATCGTAGAAATTTCTAAATTCATTTAAAAATAATTATTTATACCCTCATCCCTAAAAAATCTAGAAACCCCCAACCACAAAGTACCCAAATCCCTAAGCACAAAAAAACCCAAAACTATCAACCCTAAAAATCCATGAATGTTATACAGAAAAACCATAAACAAGAGACCAAAAGAATAGTTATAAAATCTAATCCCAAAAAAACCGTAAAACATAATCCCCAAAAAACATTAATCACTCATCCCAAAAAAACCCCAAACCCTCATCCTAAAAAATAACAAATAGTGTTCCCTAAAATCCTTAAACTCGCTGACCCAAAAAATGAAAAATACCCAAAAACACAAAAAAATCCTTAAAAATCCATCCCATAGAAATCTGTAACCCGATAACAAAACACTAAGCTCTATAAAAATTTATCCCATGACCAAAACTAAAAAAACCCCATAACCTCATTCATAAAAAACCTAAAACCCTAATCTCAAAAATAATCCTTGACCCCTCATCCCCAAAATACAAATACCACTCATCTGTAGAAAATATGGAACCTAATCCTCGAAAACACACATTACTCATCCACATGAAACGCCAAACACTTATCCCCAAAAAACCCCAAACCCTCTACCGAAAAAAACATAATACCTTAGTCCCAAATACCCCTAGACCTTCTGCCTAAAAACCCCAAATACATTGACCCAACAAACCATAAAATATCATCAACATAAAACCCCAAACTCTAAACCCCAGAAGAACCAAGAACCAATCTCCCAAAAAACCAAAACACAATGCCAAATAAACTCAAACACTAATCACTAAAATTACTCAAACCATTGGACATAGAAAGCCCCAAGATCCCAGCCCTAAAAATACTATAAATGATTCCCCAAAATACAATAAACCACAACCAAAAGAAACATTCTTTACAAAAAATATAAAATTTAATGGCCCAAAAAACCCAATCCCTTACCCCAAAAAACCAAAATAGGCACTAAAAAAAACAAAAATTCCCTCCACAAAAAAACCCAAACCCTCTAATCAAAAAACCATAAACCCTTTAGCTCGAAAACCCCTAAAAACTCATCCCAAAAACCTCAAATCAACAAAAAAAATCATAATCTTTCAAAAAAATAAATCCCTCAACCCTCACCACCCAAAACCCCATAAACTAAAAAAAATTAAACCCTCACCCAATTAAAGCATAATCGCTTATCCCCAAAAACCCCAAAAACCTCCATTTTTATAATATCATTAAACCATCATCCCAAAAAAATTAAATTGCGTCAAAAAAATACAAAATCATCTACCCCAAAAAATTCAAAACCAATATCCCGCAAAAATCCTAAAACCTCTCCACCCAATAAAATATAATACATTATCCCCCCTAACCACTAAACTCTCCACCCAAAACCCTGAAACCACTACCCTCATCCCAAAAATCCTTAACCATCATTCACAAAAAATTGAAACCTCCAAAAGATGAAAACCATAAAATTATAGCCCAAAATATCCTAAACACGCTTCCCAAATATTCACCAAACCCTGATCCCCAGAAAAAATTAGACCCTAGACACCAAATAACCCCAAATCCACATAAAATACTCACAACTCTCTGCACCAAAAATGTTATATTATCCAAACCCCAAAATACCCTAAAAAATTTTCCCCCAAGAAAACTCTAAACAGTTAGGAAAAAAACATACTAATCCATCTACACCAAATAACCCCAAATACTCATCACAAAAAAACCTCAATCCCAAATCACCCGAAAACACTGAAACCTCTACCACAAATAAAACCCTATTCCCAAATTCCTAAAAACTCGTAATAACTATGACTATACAAACCCAAATCCTCATCCCAAATAATAATAATACTCAATATATATTATCTTAACACCAAGGCCACAAAAACCAAAAACCCACACCCCCAAAAAACCTTATACCCATGTTCTAAAAACCCATAAAAAATTATCCCCACAAAAACTCAAACCCTATGACCCCAAAAATCATAAACCCCCATCATAAAAACACACAAAATCATCATTAAAAAAACTCTAAAATGACATTAAAAACCTAATCCTTCATCTTCAAAAAACTAAACCCGCATGTCCATAATTCCGTAAAATAGAACCCCAAATAAACAGAAACCACATTCCCAAAAAACCATAGATCCTCATCCACAAAACCATACATTCTCATCCCAAAAAATATCTAAAAAAAATTCCCCAAACTACTCCAAACCCTCACCTACATGAAAACCTAAACCCAATTATCTAATAAACCATAAGACCATTGAAAAATACTCTGAAAACATCATCCTATGAACATAAATCCTTAATCCCTTGAAAAATCAAAATCTGAAGCCCTAAAAAACCATGGCCCTGTTGCCCCCAAGAATACATAAACCATTAGTTGAAAAAATTCCCCAAAATTTATGCCCATAAAACCTTAACCAACATAAAAAAAATAACCCAACATCCCTAAAAATACATGAACCCCCATACCCAAAAAGTAGAAACACCGCATCCCCAAAAAATATAAACATCCAACAACAAACAAATCACAATAAATCCCCATAAAACCCCAAACCCTCATATCACAAAAACCATAAACCCTTGACCCCAAAATACCCAAACATTCATGAAAAAATAACTATAAACCCTCATTCCTAGAAAACCAAAAACCCTCATTCGAAAAAAAATAAACCCTCAATCCTAAAAAAAACTAAACCAATATCACCAAAAAATATCCTAAACCATGTGCCCCAAAATAACTAGAATCCTCATCCCTATAAAATTCCATACCATCAACCCCAAAAAACCAAAAACACATGGCCCTAAAAACACATAAACTATTAAATATGAATAAGACCCAAAACCTCACCGACAAAAAAACCTAAAGAATCATCTCCAAAGAACCCTAAGCCCTACTAACCATAAAACTTCAAAACCAAACACTAAATATCCCCATGCTCTCATAAAAAACGAAACCCTCTTCCCTATAATAAATTAAACCCTAATCCTCAAAATTCATAAACCCCCATCATATGAAATCTTGAAACCCTCATCCCAAAAAAATCAAAACCATCAACCCCAAAAAACCAAAACCCTCATCTATAGAAAAAATATAGCCTCATCCCTAAAAAATGATAAACAACCAAGACAAAAAAACATAAACCAAATTCCCCAAAAAAACTCTATTTCTTCATCCTGCAAATCCACCAAATCATCAGACGCAAAAAATGATAAACATGTATCCCAAAATGAACAATAAACCTCAAATCGTAATCTCAAAAAACCACTAAACTCACTTCCACATAAAAAAATGATAAACCTTTACTAAAAAACCTTAGAAACCAATCTTAAAAGATATAAAAACTGTCTTCCTAAACAACCCTAGCACCCAATGTCCCAAAAAATCCTAAAACATCATAAAAAATAACCCTAAACAATCTCCCAAAGAAAACATTACAACCATATCCCATAAAAACCCTTATCCTAGATGACCAAAATATCATAAACACTCATGAAAAAAACCTGTTCTATCATCTCAAAAAAAACCAAAGACACATTGTCCCATGATTCTATAAACACTTATTTCTAGAATACCTTAACCCACAGTCCTAAAACACCCCAGACCCTCACCCAAAAATAATCACTCGATAGGCTTCCCAAAAATTGAAAATCCTAAGCCCCTAAAATCCATAAACAAACACACCGAGAAACCACTAAACTCCCAATCCCAAAAACCTCTAAACCCCATCCCCAAAAAATCCAAAACCCTCATCAATAAAAAACCCTAAATCCAAAACCCCAAAATTCCCTAAACAATCACTTAAAAAACAATAGACCGTCATAAAAAACCATAAACCTTCAGAAAATAAACCCCCCAATCGACATCCCGAAAATCCTAAAACCATGTTCTTTCAAATAACCCAATACACTCATCCCCCAAAAAATAAAAAACCCTTATCTGTAAAAAATACTCAATCCATAGTCCCAAGAAACCCTAAACCCTCATCCTAAAATAATCTCCAACCCTAAGTTTCAAAAAAACCTAAAACCCTCATCCACAAAAAACTAAACACTTACCCCCATATACCCAAAGCCCTTAGCCCATAAATATCTCAAATCCATTTCCCCAATACCATAAATCCTCAGCACCAAAAAACACCATTCCCCCCATTATAAAATACCCAAATTCTTATTCCTAACAACCATAAAACCTTACTCCCAAAACACACTCATCCCAATATTCCCAAATTCATTATCTCATAGAACCTCCAAACCATGTTCCCAAATAATATAAACACCGAACCCACAAATCAGAAAAACCTCAACCCAAAAAAATCAAACCATCATAAAACACCGATACTATCATCAACGAAAAACCCAAAAACCCAAATCCAAAAATCCATAACCCCTAATAAAAAAAAATATAAACCCTCAGTGCAAAAACGATAATCCATCATCCCCAAAAAAACCTCCAAACCCTAACCTACAAGAAATGATATACACTATTTCCAAAAATACCACTAAACCCCCATCCCTAAAACACTAAACCCTCACCCACAATATCCATCATCCATATCCCCAAAACCCCAAAAAACACTAAACCAAATGAAAAACCAAAACAAATATCCCCAAAATAATCCTAATCCCCTAACCCTAAAAAAACATGGTCAAACAATCCTGTAAAACATTCTACACACAATAAATACTGAATCCTTTGCGAAAAAAAATCCAAACCCACATACCAAAATAAAATAAACAGTTATCCTCAAAAAACCCTATGCCCACAAGCTAAAAAACAAAATCATTCAAAAACCGTCCCTGGGGCCTGTTACATTACTACCCCAATCCTACCTTCCATATGTTAGGGGCTCATGACAAGCAATGGGATGGAGAAACTTCAAAAGGGAAGGCATTTTATTTTAAGCTTATAAAAACATAGATATGGAACACTGCACAAAAGCACAACATAATTGAATAGGCATAGTATAACCACTACTAAGAACCACCACTTATATAAAAAGTATGTACTAAAAGAAAAATGAGAAAATAAACAACACCAAATGTAAGAGTAGTACATAAATAATAAAATAATTTCGAGATAACCTCCTCCGAGGATCCTACTAGAAGGGTTGCTACATCTCGTCCCTGAGGCTCAACATGTGAATCATTCAGCTCCATGTACTGTCTAGACCTCACTCTCCAAAGTCTCAATCAAGTTGTATTTCATCTTCACAAGACACAACAATGTTTGGGAAAAGAAAATGTAGGGGTTAGTATAACAATACTCACTAGAGACCCCGAGTCCCCCGAAGGTCACTTAGAATTCGACATGGTAAAACCATAAAGTATGACCCCATTCACATGACACAAAATAAAAGACTTAGCTCGCACCAGGTATATGTTAATGTAGAGTGCTAAGGCTGATTTGTCATTATGATAGATCATCTGATTCTATTGAGAGTTTCTATTGCGGATTCATGAACGGATGATGTACTACTAATCCACAAAGGGTCTCTCTGCTATTAATCCATGAAGGGTTTATCTTCTACTGATCCAAAAATGGTCGCTCAGATACTAATCCACATCAAGTTTCACTATGGATGATCCAAATGGGGTCTCCCAACTATTGATCCATGAAGTATCTCTTTTATGCTGATCCAAAAAGGGTCGCTTTTATGTTTAACCATGTAGGGTCAGTTTTATACTAATCCATGAATGTTCTCACATCATTCATCACGTCACATCCAGCCACTAGATTCCCTTACTTAATAGGCTTGATTCCAGGATAAATCTCTCATCAATCCATCGTTCATATTTAAACTACCAAAAAGTCCCACATAGAGTAACCCCAATGGACAGTCTCATCATAAGGTCCCAAAGAAATAGACGATGCGTCAACCAGATTATTGGTCTGTAAGTTGTGGGCTATTTTGGAAAAAGGGCCTGGTAGGATTTGTGTCAGATCCAACCCATACATACTCCATTTCCTACCAAAAATCACGTGGAGTATATGAAAAGGACATATTTATCAAAAGGAACCTCTCACTATTGACGGTGCATCATTCAGATGCCTGATTTACGACTTATAGCTGTTTTAGTGAAATGGGGTCGGTCAGGACAGGGTATGGTCTGACCCTATTGGACTGACCGGATGTGACCTCATCTGATGGTCCAGAAGGTGTTTGGAACAACCAGCCCGTTGGTCCCATGGTGATGGCCTAGTAGGAGGGTTCTGGCTCGGTGGAGAATTCGTCCTGGCGGCGTGGGTCCGTCCTGCTAGACCACGGGTCCTACATACTGTAGGTCCGACCCGTCATGTAGGGCATGGATCAACTACGTCTGGTTTTCCACTTAACAGAGTCAGCCAGAACCGCCTATTTTTCAACCACGATTGCCTATTTCCTCCCACACACATTCGACTAACCACATGCCACCAACACAACTGAGCATCCTGAGTCGGCTGCAACTTCACGCAGTGCCAACAGGTGCCTTTCCTCCGCTCCACCGTGGCTAGCTGGCCACGACCTCCTACCACCATGGAGTGCCGACGGGGGCACCACCACGAGCAACTGCCGACACTAATGATACCTTCAACTAGCACCTAAAGCTACTCTGGTGATCCATTGGTATAACTGATTACACCTACTGGTTCCGTAGGGCAACACCATCACTACGACGATCGCATAATTTCCATTCCATCACTTCACAATTTATACTCCATGAACATACACTGTAGACGGATTAATTCCTTGATTGATATTCCCACACCCTCTACATTAGATGTTTTTAAATAGTGTAAGTTTGTGGATTCCAGTTCCAACCCATTATTAATAACTCTCATGCAAAACCCCAAGTGAAACAACCATCTACAAGAACATCTGACACAAGAATCAACACATTTTTCAGCTGATCTACATTCATGGTTTTAGTACGAAGAGTGGGAAAAGAGCATAAATAAAAAAGAATTCATAATCCCCCTACCTTGTTGACATTCGAGGATGATGAGTTTTTCCTTGAGGATTCATGATGTGGACGTCGTCACCTCCATCTCCGTTCTTCAAGGTATGTCGAAGTTAGTGCAGTCCCATCAGAGTTATTTCTTGTTCATCATTGAGGTTGAAATTCTTAAGAATTTTTTCAGAGAATCATCCAATTTTAAATTCCCAATATATGACAGTTGGATTATTTTTTGAAAAAGAAGCATGGTGAGGTTGCGCCCATTAATAATGCTCAATAAATGAGCCACATTCAATGAGTCCCATTTAATGAGCTATTTATGTAAAAGAATGTATGTTTCAAATGATCAATTATTGTTTCTTCATTAAGGCTCCTCGTCACCTCATTGTCTCCACATAACATCATAGCCTTCCTCCACCCAGTGCAGAGAAAGAATTAAAATAATTCCTTTAAATTATTTTTTTTTCTTCAAAAGTATGAAAAATAACTTTTCCGATCATCCATTTCGGGCCAAGGTTATATAATTTCTAGGTGAATCCCGACATTCTGAATTCCATGGTTCCCTCAGATTTTCAATCTAATCACTGGTTAAAATGATAGAAATTTACCGGTTGCACATTTACTAAACATACCAAAAAAAGGTTCTGAAAAAAAACACTCACCCTTGACCCATGTCATTCTATATTTGGCTCCTCTTTAGGGAGAAACATTTTCATGAGCTAAAAAGTGCTTTCAAATTATCAATTTGAGTTACCGTTTAGTATTTATAAGGATTTGATAATAAACTTATTCTTAGTTACTTATTTTATTTATGTCCAAAAACTAACTTCAACGATTTGGCTACGCCAGCCAATGGTACGATCTACCTAACAAAAGCATACCCTCACGAGCTCATCAGAGGTCTCCGATTTTTAATCCAAGTTACATTTCATGAGTTAAAATCATTTTAAAAATAAAATAATTTTATTCAATTATTTTATTTACGGTTATTTTATTCTCATGTTTTCTCACATAAGGTCTGGGATGACTAAAATTAAGTTTCACCTAGGGTAAAACTGTCATCCTGAATGCAATGGTGCAATCAGAGTTCTAAAATGGGAACCAATTAGAGAATTATTCATCTTATTTTGGAAAACTTTTTATGTACGCTATTTAGAGCATAGAATTTTTTTATGGATCATTCTAGGCACTCCGAGCATAAGAATCACGTTTCGTCAAATTTTTTGGACATTAAAAAATTCAATGTAATAAAAAAATTATAAGAATATTTCGGGATGTTACAAAAACACTATTCCCCAAAAACCCTAATCCCTCATACCAAAAAGTCTTAAATCATTGCTAAAAATATGCAATACCGTAGCACTAAAAATCATGAAACCCTACCCCTCCCCCAATGGACCCTAAACCCTCAGTAAAAAACAAAAAATGCAGTCCGATTACCCTAAACCCTTACCCCAAAACAACAAATCCCTAGTCACTATAAAAACAAATATCCTATACATCAAAAAACCATAACCCCTAACCCCCCAAAAATATGAACCCACATCCTCGAATAACCTAAATATGTCATCCCCTATAATCCTAAAACCCTATTTCCTAAAAATCAAGAATCCATAATCCGAAAAAAAAACAAATAAGTTATCCCCAAAAACCCTAAAACCTCATCCCGAAAAAAAAATCAATAATACAAAATTCCATACCCACATCCCTAAATATCCCTAGACCATCCCCTAAGAAAATCATTAACCCTTATCCCCAAGACACACTAAAATATCATATCCAAAACACACTAAACCCAAATACCCATAAAACCCCACAACCATGGCCCTAAAAACAACTAAACACTCAATCATAAAATTCACTATACAACCATCGTAAAAAATCCCATAAACATATAGTCCAAAAAAATAGAATATAATAATCCTCAAAACAAAAAAAACTCCAATACCCAAAAAAACCTAAACCCTCACCCCACCTAAAACTATAAACCCATAATCCCAAAAAGAACTAATCCTTATACAAAAAATCATCCTCATGCCCTCATCTTAAAAATCTTATTACCTCAGCCCTGAAAAGCAACAATCCCACCGCTAGAAAGAAACAATAACCTAACCCCCCAAAACCCTTGAATCAACATCCCCAAATACCCCTAAACCCTCATCCACAATAATCCATGATCACTCATCCCTAAAGAAACCAAATACCTCTACCCGATAAAAACCAAAACCTCAACTGCAATAAACTCAAAATTCTCAATACCAAAAAACCAAAACCATCAACCCTAAAAAAAAGAAATCCTTATACCCTAGAAAATCCAAATCCTTCAATCACAGAAAACCCAAACCCTTAGCCAAATATTAAATCACCAACCCTTATCCACCCTCATACCTAAAATACCCTAAACTATCAGTCCAAGAAAATATGAATCCCTCATAACTACATATTATTAAACATAAAACTGTATAAAATTGTAAACATTCAACCTCATAAAACCCTAAAACCAAAACACTAAAAAATCAATCCTCGACCAAAGAGAACACAAAATACTCATTTTAATAAATCACAATCCCTTAGCCCCATAAAATCATAATCTTTCAACCCAAAAGAACCATAGTCCCCCAGCCTATGAATATCTTAGTCCCTCATCATAAGAAAACTATAGTGTGTTTTCCCAAGAAAACATAGACCATTATCCATATAAAAACCTTATCAGACATCCCTATAAAATTCTACACCGCCACACTTACATAACACTAAAACATAAACCACGTAAAACATTAAACCAACATTTAATGAACACCCTAAACATTCATTCATAAAAAACCCTAAACTCACATCTAGAGAAAAACTAAAACTATCATCCCTAGAACACACTAAACCATCAGTAATAGAAAACCCTAAATCCCCTTCCATAGAAAACCTTAAACCATCATCCCCATAAAACCCTATAATGTCATCCCAAGAAAATATTAAACTGATATCCCTAGAAAATGATAAACCCTCGTCCCCAAAAAACCCCATACTTTCATCACTATAAAGGACTAAACAGTCATCCATATAAAAATATTCAACCCTCATCCCGAGAAAAACCAATACACTAATCCTTAAAAACATGAAACACCCAACCCCATGAAACCATAAACAACATATCCCATAAGACCCCAAACCGTATAAAACCCCATACCCAAAACCCTTGACCCTAAAAAATCCCTATCCCTTATCCCAGAAAACCCTAAATCCTTAGTCATAGAAAACCGCAAACACTTATCCCCAAAAACACTAAACCCTCAATCCAAAGAAAAAAATTAAACCAGCATCCCCAAAAAAACCTAAACCATGTGCCCCAAAATAAGTGAAGCCTTCATCCCTACAAAACTTCATACCCTCATCCCTAAAAAAGACAAAATCACACTACCCTAAAAAACCCTATATCATAAACTATAAAAAACAAAAAAAACTCACCACCAATAAAATCCTAATGAATCATCCCCAATGTACCCTAATCTCTCCTAAAAAAACATGAAAACCATACCCCAAAAATCTCAAAACTCTCATCTACAAAAAACGAAACCCTCATCCCTACAAAATACTAAAGCACAATCCTCAAAATTCATAAACCCCCAGTATAAGAAAACACAAAACCCTCATCCCCGACAAACAAAAACCCTCAACCACAAAAAACCCTAAACCCTTCCTTATAGAAACGACTAAACCCTCATATCTAAAAAGCGCTAAACACCCAAGACATGAAAACCCCTAACCCGATGCCCCAAATAACACTATATCCTCATCCCGCAAAACCCCCAAACCATCAGATCCATCAAATGATAAACATGTAGCCAATAAAGACCCTAATCCCTCAACTCCAAAAAATACATAAACACTCATCAATAATGGAACCCTAAAACCTGACCACCACAGAACCTCAAATCGTCATCTCATAAAATTAATAAACTCCCTTACACATAAAAAACAAAAATCCTATACTACCAAAAACCCTAGAAACCCATCCTCTGATATACAGAAATATTCATTTTGAAAAATACATAAAACCCAAATTCCTCAAAATCCCCAAAAATCCATAAATACTCATCACCAAAAAAACATTATAACCTCATCTCAAAATACCCTAAACACAATATCTCATGATTATATAAACCCATATTTCCAAAATACCAAATCCCACGGCACTATAAAAACCAAAACCCTCACCCACAAAAATCACTCAATAGGCTGCCAAGAAATTTAAAATCATCAGCCCAAGAAAACCATAAATAATAGACCCAAAAACCTCTAGACTATCAATCTAGAAAACTACTAAAACCATTTCCAAAAAAACCAGTCCCTCATCACCAAAAAACACTAAATACAAAACCCCAAAATTCCATAAACCATAATCTATATAAATAGTAGATGCATGCATAAAAAATCATAAACCCTCAGACAAAAAAACCCCAACCCACATCCCAAAAACCTAAAACCATGTTTCCCCAAAAACCCCAATACACTCAACCCAAAAAAATCCAAAACCCTCATCTGTTAGAAACCCTAAATCCATAGCCCCAAGAAACCATAAACCCTCAGCAACAAAAAAATCCATTATAATGTCTCAATAAAACCTAAAACCATCATCCCCATCAAAACTCATCCCTTGCCCTGAAAATCACCCAAAACCTCATCCCCTAAATAACCGAAACCCTTTTACCAAAAACCCAAAAACACCAAAACCAAAAAACCCCTTTACCCCCATGATAACATAAATAAAACATCATCCCCAACAACCCTAAAACCTCATTAAAAAAAATACATCACCAATAATACCCAATACAGTATCTCGTAGAACCCCCAAACCATCTGCCCCAAAAAACATAAACACCTGACCCAAAAAACCCAAAATCATCTACGAAAAAAAAACCATAAAAAAATACCAAAACCATCATCCCCAAATAAAAAAACCCCACATCCCCAAAACCACAACTGCTAATACAAAAAAAATATAAACCCTCACAGCCAAAACCATAATCCATCATCCCTAAAAATCCCCAAACCCTTATCCCTAAAAAAACATATACAGTATTTTCAAAAAGAACATTAAACCACTATCCCAAAAAACCCCAAACACTCACCCTAAAAAAATACATTATCAATAGCCCCAAAAAACCTAAAACTCTCTACCCAATGAAAACCAAGAACAACTGTTCCCAAAATAATCCTAATCCCCAAACCCAAAAAAACAAAAATAACAATTGTCCAAATAACCTTTAAACACCTCTACAAAAATATTACAACAACCATTGGGAAAAAACTCCAAACCCACATCCCTAAAAAACAATAATCACTTTCCCCCTGAAAACCCTATGCCCACAGGCTAAAAACCCAATGTTTTCACGATCGATCCCTTGGGGACCATTCCATGACTACACCAAGCCCCCCTTCCATAGGTCAGGGGCAGCTGACTAACACAAGAAAGGAAAAACCTAAAAAGGGATGGAATTTCATTTAAACATGTACTCACATGATAATGGAAAACTTCCAAAAATAACTACACAATGGAAACTGAGTAGTACAACAACCACTAAAAGCTACCATTGAGAGTAAAAGTAAGTAATGAAAAAATAATGGGCCAGTATACAAGCCCAATTGAAAGAGTTGTATAGAAAAAAGGGAAAATGAACTCCATAGTTCATCGGACAAGTATCCTACCTGAAGGTTCGGTACATCTCGTCACTACAGCTCTCCACATCAATCAGTCACCTCTAGGTATCATCTATCCCTAACTCTCAAATGTCTCAGTCATGATTTCTATCTTCTGCACATACCATAACAAGGTGCAGGTGATTCCTATGGAGTAGTGAGTATAACATTACTCAGTATGTACCCCAAGACCCCCTAAGGTCTCTTAGAATTCCACAAGGAAAACCCACAATACAAGACCTCAATCACAGGAAAAAAAGTAAAAGCCTTAACTCACACTAGGTATAACATAATGTTCGGAGGTAAGGGTGGTTAGTCATAATGCATGATCATTTTATTATGTTGTGAGGATCTAATAATGATCCATGAAGTGTCATTGTAATTCTCATCCATGATGTGTCTCTCTGCTACTGATCCACAAAGTGTTGTTCTACTACTAATCCACAAAAGGTCGCTCAACTGTAGATTCCACGTCGAGTCACTCTACGACTGATCTACATTGGGTATCATTACTACAAATCCATGAAGCGTCACTCTCTTGATGATCCATGAATGGTCAGTTTTATGCTTATCCAAAAATGATTAGTTTTTTGCTGATCCATGAAAGGCCTCTTTTATAATGATCCGCAAAGGGCCGATCTTCATTTTTCACATCACAGCCAGCCACTGAATTCCCTCACATAGAACCCTTGATTGTTGTAGAAACTATTTATCAAGACATATATCATACCTCAACTACAACAATGTCCCACATAGAGTAACCCAAATAAACCGTCTTGTTGTAAGGGTCCTAATGCAATAAATGGTGCGTCGAGCGGATGCCTGATCATTATGTTTTGGGCAATTTAGGAAAAAGAGCCTGATTGGATTTGTGTCCATTCCAACCCGTCCATACTCCAATTCCATCCAAAAATCTAGTGAATTATCTTAAATGGTTTGCCTCATCGGAAGGATCCTATCACTATAGAGGGGGTGTCAATCAGACGTCTTCTCTGCAAGTTATACCCATTTTAGTGAATAAGGGCCGGTTGGGTCTTGGTCCAGTTCGACCTAGTCGAACCGTCCCAATGTAACCCAGTCCAAGGGTCCGGTGTGGGTCTAGTATGGGTCCAGCCTAGTAGCCCTGTTGGGTCCACAGTTCCGGCCCACTAGGATGGGTCTAGCCCGGTGGAGGGTTTGGCTCGGTGGTGCGGGTCTGGGCTGCTAGACCGTGGGTCTGGCCTGTTGGACCGCGGGTTTGCCATACGATTGGCCCTACCAGCAAGGTGGAGCGTGGATCAACCGCATCCAATTCTCCCGAAAGATGTTCTAGTTAGAGCTGCCCATTCATCCACAATGCTTGTTGTTTCCTCCCGCACGCGGTCGACAGACTAGGAATTCTAGTGCACTCAGGCATCTTGGGTCGGCCACTCCTTCACTCAGATTTGACAGGCGCCATGCCTCCCCACCATCGCGGCCTCCTACAACCACAGTTCACAGACGGGCATGATGTCACCCTCCACCCGTGACTACTACCTCGGGCCACTACAGGCACTGGAGGGACCTTCGATAGGCCCCCGAATTTTCTCTACTGGTCCGTTTGATGAGCTTCATGCAACAACAGGTTCCGTAGGGCAACACCATCACCACGACATCCTTCTAATTACCCTTACGATAGTTCAAAATTTATCCACCAAGAACAAACAATTGGAGGGACTCATGCCTTGGTCATTCGGCCCATGCACTTCGTTCTATATTTTTTTAATCATGGGGAGTTTAGGGATACCAGTTCCAACAGGTCTTTTATAAATCTTGTGAAAAAACCCAAGTGAAACACACTTTCGCAAGAACATCCGACCGATGGACGCACCTGTCCATTTTTTGATCCACATTCGTTGTTTTAGGATGAAGAATAGGGAAATAACATAAATCAAGCAGAATTCATAAACCCCTTACATCATTGAAATTACATGTTGAAGTATTCTTACTCGAGGATTTAAGATATTGACGTCATCACTTCCAGCTCCGTTCAATGAGGTTCATCAATGATGGTGAAGTCTCATCGACATGATTCATTTTCCTTCATTGGAGAGGAAATTTGTCATAGTTTCGTTAGAGAATCCTCAAAAAAAATTTTTTCCAAACTCCACAAGTTGGATTATTTAAATAAAACAAAAAGCCTAGCGATACAATGCACCGTAATAATGCTCATTAAATTAGACTTGTTTAATGAGCCACATTTAATGAGATATTAAGGTAAAAGTGTATCCATTTCAAATGAACCTTTATTGGTAATCCATTAATGTGACCCATCACCACCCCATCATTGCATCACAGTGTAGTTGTCCGACACCCAACGATGAGAATGAAAGAAAATAATTCATTTAAATTATTTTATTATTTTGCACCGAATTTCGGAAAAATAACATTTTTACTTTGCCCTTTCAGGATTAACTTAAGTCATTTAAAGGAGAATACCAATTATCTGAATTCAACGGTTCCCTCATATTTTTGATCTGAGTACTAGTTCAATAGAATGAAAAATCACACTTGCACGTTAACTGATTGTACCATAAATAAAGGTAAGTGGAAAATAACAGTCACCCTTGACCCATGCCGGTCAAGGTTAGCCTCTGCCTAAAAGAGACACACCAACACGAGCTCAACAATACTCTCGTATTTTTCATCTGACTGACAGTTTAGGAGTTATAAGGATTTGACAATAAAATAATTGTTACATTATTATATTATTTATGACCAAAAACTAACCTCCACAGATCGCTTGTGCTGGCCAATGATACGATATTTTTAAGCAATGCATACCCTCATGAGCTCATCGGTGGTATCAGAATTTTAATACCAGTTACCTTTTGTGTGTCATAAGATTTTGTAAAATAATGTAATTTTATTTAATTATTCTACTTTTGATAATAACATTCTTTGGTTTTTTCACTAGAGGCCTGGGCCAACTAAAATAATGTCAATGTTAGGGTAAAACTCTATCCTAAACATAATGGTACATTCATATGTTTGATCTAAGAACCCATTTACGAGTTATTCCACTTTTTAAGAAAAATCTATTACTTGTACTTTTTAGAGATGAACATTTTTCGACCATTCATTCTAGAATGTCTATGCCGTAGAATCGTGTGTCGTCAAATTTCAGGGACTAAAAATAATTCCATTAAATAAAAAATATTTATATATAATTTCTAGGATTATAGAAAATCCCAATTCTCAAATTCCCCAGAAACCCTAATCCCTTAAAAAAAATCATAAACCCTTATCTGTAAAATCTACAATCCAGTAGCACTGAAAATACTGAAACCCTACTCTCCAATTGAACATAAACCCTATGTCAGAAAAAAAAACACAACACCCTCAAATAAATTACCCTAAACCTTCAGCCCAAAACACGTTAACCCCTAGGCCCCAAAACAACACAGATACTCTTCCTAAAATATTCATAACCCCAACCCAAAAAAATATAATCCCTCATCAAGAAATAACCTTAAAAAGTCATCCCTTGTAATCCTAAAACACTATTCCCTAAAAATCATAATCCATAATCCCCCAAAAAACCTCAATACCTTATCCCAAAATCCCTAAAACCTCATCCCCAAATAACAAAAAACATCATAACCCAGAAACTCCATACCCGCATCCCAAAAAATATCTATACCCTCACCAAAGAAAACTATTAAACCTTATCCCCATGAGGCACTAAAATCTCATTCCCAAAAAAAACTAAACCCAAAACCCCATAAAACTCCATAACCATATTCCTGAAAATCCCAAAACCTATATTAATCAAATTCACTAAACCATCATTATCAAATATCACAAAAACCTCCTGCACTAGAAAATAGGAAATCATAATCTGCAATACATAAAAACATCCATCCCCCTAAAACCCTAAAACCTAAGCCCCATAAAACCAGAAATCCACATTCCCAAAAAACCTAATCCTTATACAACAAAAATCCCAAATCCCGCATCCTAAAAATCATATTAACTCATCCTCAAAAAACCTTAAACCCACTGCCAGAAAAAACCCATAACCTAATCCCCCAAAAACCCTGAATCCACATCACTAAAAAACCCTAAACCCTCATCACCAATAATCCACGATCACTAATCCCTAAAGAACCCAAATTCCTCAAACCATTAAAAATCAAAACCCTCATATGAAATAAACCAAAAATTCATAGTATTGAAAAACCATAACCCTCATTCTTGAAAAATAGATATCCTTATACCCTATAAAATCCAAATCCTTTAATTGCTAATAACCCTAACCATTAGCCAAAACAATCACAAAACCTCATTCCTTTAAAACCATAAATCGTCATCCTAGAATACCTTAAATAATCATTCCATGAAAATATTAAAACCTCAGACCAATGAACCTATAAACCCAGATCACCATATATTCCTAAACATTCATCCTCATAAAACCCTAAACCCATAACACTATAAAAGTCATTCCTAGACCAAAGAGATCACAAAACCCTCATTCCATTAAATCATAAACCCTTAGCTCCATAAAATCCTAAATCTTCAACTTGAAAAAACCCAATTCCCCCCACCTACGAATAACCTATACCCTCATCCTAAAAATATTATAGTGTGTTATCCTATGAAAAAATTAGACCATAATCCATAGAAAACCCTAATCACACATCCCATGCAAATTATAAACCACCATTCATAAAAAATACTAAACCATTAACCACATAAAACCCTAATCCAACATCCCTAGATAACCCTAAACATTCATCCACAGAAAAAACTAAACTCTCATCTAGAGAAAACCTTGAAATCCCATCCCTTTAATGCACTGAACCATCAGCAACATAAAACCCAAAATCCCTCTCAATAGAAACACAAATCCATAATCCCAATAAAACCATATACCCTCATCAGAAGAAAATAGTAAACCCATATCCCAAGAAAACCCTAAAACTGCATCCCCAAAAAACCACAGACTGTCAGAAATAAAAAGTGCTAAACACTCAGCCCTAGAAAAATATTCAACCCTTAGTCTTAGAAAACCATATACACTAATCCTTAAAAAACCGGAAACACCCAACCCCATGAAACCAAAAACAACAAAATCTATAAAACCCCAAAAACTCTTATCCCCAAATAATTAAACACATGGCCCCAAAAAAACCAAAACCTCAACCAAAAAAACTATAAACCCTCATTACTAGAAAACTGAAAACACTCATCCCTAAAAAACACTAAATCCTCAATCCAAAAAAACTCTAAAACAGTATCCCCCAAAAAATCATAAACCATGTTCCCAAAAACAACTAAAACACTCATCCCTACAAAAATACATACCCTTACACCAAAAAACTAAAAACACTCAGCCCTAGAAAAATATTCAACCCTTAGTCCTAGAAAACCATATACACTAATCCTTAAAAAACCGGAAACACCCAACCCCATGAAACCAAAAACCACCAAATCTATAAAACCCCAAAACCTCTTATCCCCAAAAAAGAAAACACATGACCCCAAAAAAACCAATACCTCATCCAAAAAAACCATAAACCCTCAGTACTAGAAAAATATAAACACTCATCCCTAAAAAACACTAAATCCTCAATCCAAAAAAACTCTAAAATAGTATCGCCCAAAAAATCCTAAACCATGTGGCCTAAAACAACTAAAATACTCATCCCTACAAAAATGCATACCCTTACCCCAAAAAACTAGAAACACTCAGGCCTAAAAAACCCTAAACCATCAACTCTAAAAAAACCTTAAAAACTCACCCCCAAAAAACACTAAAGATTAATCCCCAAATAATCCTATTCAATCCTCACCAATAATCTTCAAAACCATAACCCAAAAATACCAAAACCCCATATCCATAAAAAAAGTAACCTCATCCCTAAAACATCAAACCCTAATCCCCAAAATTCATAAACCCACATCATATGAAATCCCAAAACCCTCATCCCCAACCAAAAGAAACCATCAACCCCAAAAAACCTTAAACTGTCCTCTTTAGAAAAAAACATCATCCCCAAAAAATTTCTAAACACCCTAGAAAAAATAAACTATAATCCCAATGACACACAAAAATTATATCTTCATCCCTCAAAACCCCCCAAACCATCAGACCCATATGATAATAAATATTTATTCAATAAAGTCCCTAAACCATCAACTCCAAAAAAAACATAAACTGTCTTCAATAAAAAAACCCTAATCCCTGACCTCCATAAAACCTCAAACCTTCACCAAAAAATATTATTAACTCTCTTCCACATAAAAAACTAAAAACCACTTCTAACAAAAACTGTAAAACTCATCCTCAAAAGTAAAAAAATAGTCATGCTGAAAAAACCCAAAACCCAAAATCCAGAAAATCCACAAAACATCAATCCAAAAAAACCCTAAACTATCACTTACAAAAAAACCATATAGCCATATCACATAAAAAGCTTAATCCTTGAGCACCATATAATCCTAAAAACTCATCACCAATGAACATTATACCATAATCACAAACAACCCTAAACACACTATCCCAAGATTCAATAAACCCTTATTACCTGAATACCTAAACTCACAGCCCTAAAAAAACCCAAACCCTCACCCACAAAAATAACTCAGCAGGCTTCCCAAAAAATAAAAAGCCTCAGACATAGAAAACCATAAACAAATAGACCCAAAAACCTCTAGACTCCCAATCCCAAAAACATCTAAATCCTTTTCTGAGAAGTCCATAACCCTCACCAGCAAAAAACCCAAAATCCTAAACCCCAAAATTCCTTAAACCATCATCTAAAAAACACTATCACCTCAGTAAAAAACCCTAAACCCTCACACAACAATAAATCAAAACCAATATTCGAGAAAACCTTAAACTATGTTATAGAAAAAAATCTAACACACTCAGCGCCAAAAAAATCCAAACCCCTAATCCATAATAAAATACTAAATGAATAGCACTGAGAAACCCTACAAAATATGAAAAAAAATCATCCCTGAGAGTCAAAAAAATATGAAACCCTTATCCCCAAATTTTTTTTGCCAATACCACAAAAAACCCCAAAATCATAACCCATAATTAACACCTTTTACCTAAAAACCTAAAACCCCGACCACAAAAAACCCCTTTACCTTCAATATAAAATACCAAAACCCTTATTCTAATCATCCATAAAAACAAATTCTAAAAACAATCTTATCCAAAATAACCCCCAATCCACTCTCCCATAGAACCCCCAAACCATCTGCCCCAAACAAAACCTAAAAACCCAACCCAAAAAACCCAAAAACGTTATTCTAAAAAATACCAAACCATTAGTAAAAAAACCAAACAATCATCCCGAAAAAAACCAGAATCCCATGACCCCAAAATCCCAACACCTAATACAAAAAAATCTAAACCCTCAGAGCCAAAACCATAATCCATCATCCCCAATAAAGCAGAAACCCTCAGCACAAAAATATATTATACCCTATTAACAAAAAGAAAACCATACCCCCATTCCAAAAAAAACATAAACCCTCACCCTGAAAAATTCATCATCCATATCCCGAAAAAACACAAAACTCTCAACCGAATGAAATCCCAAAACATATATCCCCAAAATAATCCTAATCCCCCAACCAAAAAAACACAAGGTCTAAAAATCCTCTAAACCCTTGTAAAAAAATTCAAATCCCTTTGTAAAAAAAATCCAAACCCACATACCTAAAAAAATTAAACACTTAGCCCTAAAAACCCCTATTCACACTAGCTAAAAAACCAATGTTGTCACGATCCGTCCCCTGAGGCCCATTCCATGACTACCCCAAGACCAACTTCGATAGGATAGGGGCTGGTGACTAGCACTGGAAAGGGATTACCTGAAAAGGGATGGCATTGCCTTTAAACTTGTACACACACAGACATGGCACACTACCCTCAAGCACAACACAATGGAATAGGAGTGATACCACAACCACTAAAAACCACCACTGAGATTAAAAGTATTTAATAAAAGAAAATGGGTCCAATATAAAATACCAAATAAAAGTGTAGTATAGAAAAAAGAAAAACAATCTCTAGAGATCATCCACCATGTATCCTACCTGAAGGGCAGGTACAACTCTGAACTGTGGCTCACCATGTCAATCATTAACCTCCATGAACCATTTATCCATGGATCTCTAAAGTCTCAGTCAATCTATCTATTATATGAAAAAGAAAAAACAAGGTGAAAGAGAATCCTACATGGGGTTTTTTATAACAATATTCAGAAAGGACCACGAGACCCCCAAAGGTATCTCAGAATTACATAAGGAAAAACCACAATGAAAAACATCAATTACATGACATAATGTAAAATAATCCTCTCACACCAGTTATAGCATACAATACAGAGGTAAGAATGATTAGTCGTATATATAGATCATCCTATTTTGTTGAGTGGTTCTGTTGCTAATCCACCAATGATTTCTATACTACTAATCAACAAAGGGCCGCTCTGTTGTTGATTCAGGAAGGGGCACTCTATTGCTGATCCAAAAAGCATCACTCAGCTGGTGATCCCCATCGTGGTCACTCTACGGATGATCCATTTTGGGTCACAATACTACTATTACTCGAAGGTATGTTCTCATTCTGATCCACCAATGATTGGATTTCTGTTGATACTGAAAGTGTTTTTTATGTTGATCCATGACAGGTCACTTTTATTCTGATCCACATTGTGTCGATCTTCATTCTTCTAGTCACATCCAGCCACTATATTCCCTCAATAAACACGATTGAATCTGGGAGAAATTACTCCTCAAGACATCGGTTGTACCTTATCTTCCACAAAGTCCCACAAATATGAAACCCAAAGGATCACCTCATTATAAGAGTCCCAATGTAATAGATGGTGCATCTATCAGATCCCCAGTATGTATTTTTTTGGAATTTAGTAAAAATGGCCTCATTGGATTTTAGTCTGATCCAACATTTCCATTCTCCAATTCTAGAAAAAAATCAAGTGGATTATCTCAAAAGGATTGTCTCATCTCAATGGTCCTCTCATCATAGACAATGTGTCAATTGGATGACATGTCTATGAGTTATAGCAGTTTCAGTGAAATAGGGCCATTCATGTCCATGACCAGTCCTACCTAGTTGGGCCGACTCGTCGCAACCTCAAACATGTGGTCGCATGGGACCATCATGGGTCTCGACATGCTGGACCATTTTGCCCATGGTTATTGTCTGGTAGGACATGTCTGGCCTGGTGGAGGGTCCAGCCCGACGCTGCGGGTATGGCCCACTGGACGTCGGTTCTGGCTTGAGGTTGGCCTTGCCTGCCAGGTGGGTTGCAGATCGGCTAAATTTGGTTCTACAGTGAGCAGTACGAGCTGGCACCAACTGGTGCAGCACGTTCATCCACAATGTTCGATCATTTCCTCCCACACACGGTCAAAGGATTGCATTCCACTGGAACACCCAAGAGTCTCGGTCGGGCCACTCCCTCACGAAGTGCCGACACGCACCATGCCTCCCTACATCAATGACCTCCTGCTGTTGTGGTGCTCCAACAGGTGAGTCATCGCCCAATGCCCATGGCCACCGTTGTGGGCCACTGCTAAAATTGGAGGGACCTTCCATTGGCCCATGATTTCTCTCAGATGGTCTGTTTCTTGAACCACTTGCACCTATATATTTGGTTCGACAACTCCATCAATGTGAAGACATCAAAATTTCCATGCTGACACATTAAAATTTATCCACTAGGAACGCACATTACAGAGGGATTCAATCCTTGGTCGTTTGGACCATGCCCTATATGTTAGATGTTTTTAAATATGGGGAGTTCAGGGTTTTCAGTTCCCTCATGTTATTAATAAATTTTATGAAATACCTCGAGTGAGACCCCTTTCTACATGATCATCGGACCCGCAGATCAATTCATTCATTGGATGATCTGTGTTTGTTGTTTTAGGATGAAGAATGGGGAAAGAGAATAAATCACAATGAATTCATAAACAAACAACCTTTTTGACATTTGATTCCTTAGAAATCTTCCTCAAGGATTCAGGATGATGATGATGTCACTTCTAGCTCCGTTCTTGGAGGTCTTTCGAAGTCGTTGAAGTCACGTCAACATTTTTCGTTGTTCTTAATTAAAGAGGAAATTCTATAGAGTCTCATCAAATAATCCTCCGTGTTATAATTCCCAAAATCCACAAGTTGGATTGATTACAGAATATAAAAATCACAGTGACGCTTCACTGATTAATAATGCTAATTAAATTAGCCGCATTTAATGAGACACATTTAATAAGATATTAAGGTAAAAGCGTCTCTGTTTCAAATGATCCATTATTGGTTCTCTATTAATGTTTCTCGTCTCCGAATTGTCACTGCATCACTGCGTAGCTTTCCTCCACCCAATGGTGAGAAAAAAATAAAATAATTCCTTTAAATTATTTTATTTTTTTCCAAGAAATGACCAAAAAAATCCTTTCATCTAGGTGCTTTTAGGATGAAGTTATGTCATTTCAATTCATATTTAGGAATTCAAAATTCAACCGTACCCTCATATTTTCAATATGAGAACTTGTTGAATGGATAGAAAAATCCCACTTGCACATTTACTGAATTTACATTAAAATATAGTTAAGAAAAAAATAATTCTTACCCTCGACCCGTTCCGGTCAAAGTTAGGTTCCACCTATGGAAGAAACTCCCACCCAAGCAAAATAGTACTATCATATTTTCAATCCGAGTTACCATTTAGCAGTTATAATGACTTTATAATAAAATAATTGTTACTTAATTATTTTATTTGTGGCAAAAAACTAACTTCCACCACAGGCCCTTGCCAGCTAATGTTAGGATCCACCTTAGTTCATCATACCCTCATGAGCTCATTGGTGGTCTCATATTTTTAATCTGAGTTATTGTTGATGAGGTATAAGAATTTGAAAAAAGATATGATTTTATATAAATATTTTATTTATGGTTATTCCATTCTCGGGTTTTCTCACTCGAGGTAAGGGATAACTAAAATTATGTCACACCTAGGGTAAAAATTCCATCTTGAACACAACTGTGCACTCAGATTTCTAATATGGGAATCATTTAAGAGTTATTCCACTCTTTCAAAAAAAACATCTTAAGTGCCCTATTTAGAGCATAAAATTTTTTTATAGATCAATCTATGCACTACGGGCCTCTGAATCATGTGCTGTCAAATTTCATTGTTTTGAAATAATTACATATAATACAAAAAATTATACAGAAATTCCTGGATGTTTCAAAAAACCTATTCCCCAAAACCGTAATCCTTCATCCCAAAAACTCATGAACCATTAGCAAAAAAACGGTAATCTAGTAGCACTAAAAACCATGAAACCCTACTCCCCAATGGTCCCTAAACCCTCAGTCAAAAAAACACAAAACCTATAATCCAATTAATCTAAACCATCTACATAAAACACCCAAACCCTAGTCCCCAAAACAACACAAATCATCTACATAAAAAAAACCCTAATCTCTAAGACCCAAAAAAATATAAACCATCGCCCCCAAATAACCTAAAAAATTCATCCCCTATAATCATAAAACACTTTTCACAAAAAAACCATAATCCAAAATCCAAAAAACCCAAATAACTTATCATAATGACCCTAAAACCTCATCCCAAAAAATGGAAAACCCCATAACCCAAAAACTCCATACCCACATCCCTAAAAATCCCTAAAACCTCACCCAATAATACCATTAACCCTTATCAAAAAGAGACACTGAAATCACATCCCTAGACAATACTAAACCTGAAACCCCATAAAACCCCCAGAAACATGCCCCCAAAAATCCCAAAACCCTCATTCATCAAATTCACTAAATTTCTATCCTCAAAATCCAATAATCCAACATCCCCAAAAACAAAAAAATCATAAACCCAAAAACAATAAAACTCCCATCCCCAAAAAACACTAAACCCTCAGCACCATAAAACCATAATCCCACATTCCCAATAAACCTAATACATCTGCAACAAAAATCCCCAAACCCTCATCATAAAAATCCTATTAATTCATCCCCAAAAAACCTCATACCTGCTGCCCAAAAAAACCCATAACCTAATCGTCCATAACCCCAGAATCCACATCCACAAAAAACCCTAAACCCTGAACCCCAATAATACAACCTCACTCAACCCTAATGAACCCAAATCTCTATATCCCATAAAAACTAAATCCCTCCTCCGTAATAAACCTGATATTCTTAGTACCAGAAAACATAAACCCTCAACCCTATGAAATAAAAATCATTATACTGAAGAAAATCCAAATTCGTCAATCACAAGAACCCAACCCCTTAGCCAAATAAAATCACAAACCCTCATCTGTTTAAAACCCTAAGCCCTCATACCCATAATACCCTATACTATCTGTCGAAGAAAATATGAAACCCTTATCCGTATAAATCCATAATCCTAAAACACCATATAATCCTGGACATTCATCCTCAAAAAACCCTAAACCCAGAACACAGAAAAAATTCATATACCATAGAGAACCAAAAACCCTCATTCCATGATATAATACACCATCGACCACATAAAATCCTAAAATTTCAACCTGAAGGAACCCTAGTACCCCAGCCTAAGAATATCCTAGATTTTCATCTGATGAAAACCAATGTGTGTTATTCCAAGAAAACACTAGACCATCATCCGAAGAATACCATATTCACACAGCCCTATAAAATTCTACACCACCATACTTACAAATTCCAAAAACAATCATCCACATTAAATTATAAACCAACATACATAGAAAATACTAAACACTCATCCAAAAAATCCTTAAAATATCATCTATAGAAAACCCTAAACTCTCATCCCTCGAACACAATTAAACATCAGCAACAGAAAACCCTGAATCCCCTTCCATAAAAAACCCTAAACAATCATATTCATAAAACTCTATAACAAAATACAAAGAAAATAGTAAACCCATATCCCTAGAAAACCCTAAACCCTCATCTCTAGAAAAACCCATACTTTTATCACTAGAAAATACTAAACACACATCCCTAGAAAAATATTGAACCCTCAGCCCTAGACATCCCTATGCACTAACCCATAAAAAACCGGAAACTCCCAACCCCATGAAACCCTAAACCACCATCCCCATTAAACCCTAAACCCCTATTCAATAAACCAATAAACCACTTCAAAAGAAAAACTTAAATCCCTATACCAAGAAAACTGTAAACCCTCAGCCAATGGAAAATCTTAACAATCATCCATATACAGTCCTAAACACTTAGCCCTATAAAATCTAATATCATCATCTTGGGAAAATCATAAGACATCAACCCCAAAAATCGCTAATCCCCAATCCACAAATACACCTTAACCATCATCACATGGAAGATTTATACAATCATCACAAATAAAACCTAATTAATTAGCCCCAAAAAATCCAAACATTCATCCTCAAACACCCAAAAATCCTAGGCTAAAAAACGGAAATCCATAAGACCAAAAAAATAAACCTAAACCATTTTCCAAAAAAAAAACCAAGACCATCAACACTAAAAATTTATAAACATATGAACCTAGAATCTCCACACCATCAACCTTAAAATTCCCCCAACCCTCATATCCAAAATAGCTTAAACACTCATCTTAAAAATCCTGAAAACCCTAGCCTTAAAAAATCCACTACCATCACCCGAAATAATCCCTAAACCCTCATACCCAAAGAACCCAAAATTCCAAGACCCACAAAATCCTATTAACTTATACAAAAAAATATAAACAAATTTGAAATAAAAAACACCAAAACATCAGCTCCTCATCCCAAAAAACCACACACTCTCATCCCCAAATTTCCCTAAACTCTTAGCCTCACAAAACCACAAAACCATAGTTCAAAAATGACCCTAACCCTTATAATAAATTACCATAGATTCTCAATCATCACCAAAAAACCCAAAAACATAAATCCTAAAAAACCTTAATACATCTTCAACAAAATAATAAAAAACCATTATCCCCATATACCCATAAACTCTTAGTAACAAAAAATACCAAACCCTCAATAGAAATAAACTATAAACCCTCATCCCAATAAACACAAAACCCCAGGCACTAAAAAACCAGAATCCTTAAAGTGAATAAAACAAAAAACCCACACCACCAATAAAAAACAAGCACTCCGTCCCAAAAATTCCAAACCTATCATCCCCAAAGAAGCATATGTCTTCAGCCTCATAAAAACCTAACACTAAGACCTATAAATTACAAACAAACATTTCCAAAAATATCCAAACCATTATGTCCAAAAAACCATAAACCATAATGCATAAAAATCATGAAACCCTTATTAACAAAAAAAATCCAAATAATTATCTAAAAAAACCACAAACCCTCTTCCATAAAACACGCCAAACCCTCACCTCAAAACTATTAAACATCACCCCCCAAAACCCTAAAATCTCTTCACCAATATTCCATAAACACTCATCACAAAAAATCCTAAAACCAAAATCCCAAAAAAAATCCTAGACAGTGATCCCCACAAAATAAAAAAATAGCATCCCCTAATAATACTAAACAATTTACAGGAGAGTAACATAATCCATTATCGCCAAAATAACATAAACCCTCATCTTCAAAAAAATAACCAAAAAAATCACACAAGAAAAATCTAAATACTTTTTTTTGAAAAACCCCTAAACTCTCACCATTAAAAAACTCTAAATCCACATCCTGGAAAACAAAAACACTTAGTTGCAAGAAACCTCAAATCCCATTCAAAAAAAACCCAAAACCCATAGTCAAAAAACACCCTTAACCTCAACCTGAAAACCCTAAACACTCACCCCCGACCATAAAACCTCATCCTCAAAATACTATAATCCCATATAAAAAACATTAAACCATCATCCACATTTATCCCAAAACAATATTCCATAAAAACATGAAACTATATCCCAAAAAAATTCCAATGATCCAAAAAAACTCAAACCACTTATTTGAAAAAAAAACACCCGTCCAATTATCATAAAAAATATATAAACGTTTTTAATACACATTTACACTGATCCCCCAAAAACACAAAACCATATGTCCCAAAAATTATAAACCTCATGCCCCAAAAAATAACGAATGTATTAAATCAAAAAAAAAACACAACAATCAGCATCCGAAAATAATCCCCAAACACCAATCCACAATAATCCCCAAACCCTAATCACAAAAAAACACCTAACCAAGATCCATAAAAAGCACAAAAAAAATTACAAAAAAAAACCTGAAGTCTCAAGCCCTAGAAACCCTAGTCCCCATCTCCAATAAACCCCAAAACACTACGATCCCCAAAACACAAAACCCCCATCCGTAATTAACTAAAAACTTAACCATAGGGAAACATAAACCTTCATTCCAATCATACCATAAACCCTCAACTCCAGAAAACAATAAATCACCATGTCTATAAAACCCTATAACCTCATCGCCAAAGAACCCAAAACCCTTAGTACTAGAAAAAAATTATCCCTCATCCCAAGAAAATCAAAAACCCTCAACCATAGAAAATACTATACACTTATCCCTAGAAAATGAAGTACCCAAAACTATATAATGCCCTAAACCCATATCCCAAAACCCTAAACCATAAGCCCTAGAAAGCACTGAATAATAAGACATAAAAATATATAAACTTGTATCCATGTGTACACCTAAACCTCATACACATAAAAACCTAAAACTGAATCCCTATACAACACTAAACCCTTAGCCCTAGAAAACCCCAAACTAGTATCTATAAAAAACAACTAAACCAACACACATGGAAAACATAAAATACCCATCCCTATATAACCATAAACACTAAGTCCTTAAATGAACTAAAATATCTACTATTACTAATCATAATCCTTCATCCCCAGAAAACCATATACCATCAACGATGAAAACCATAAACCCTCGGACCAAGAAAACACTATGCTCTCACCCTTGAGAATACCTAAAAACCTTATCTTTAAAAAACCCCAAACCTTCTAATGATTAAACACTAAAACAGAAACCCTAGAAAACATTAATCTTCTGTCCCAAAAAAACCATATACCATCACTTCCAAGAAAACCCTAAACCCTAATCCTCAAAAAATATTTAACACTCAATTGAAAAAAACCATAAAATATATATTTAGAAAACCCTAAAACCACATCCCTAGAATTACCATAGAAAAACCAAATATCTCAGTCCAAGAAGACCCTGATCTATTATCCCTATAAAACACTAAATCATTATCCTAGGTAATTAGAAAACCCTCAGCCACAAAAAACCCTAAACCATAATCCCCATAATATAATAATAGGCATCAAAATGAATGAATAAACCCGCATCACTATAAATCCCTAAACCATTTGCCCCAAAAAACCCAAATTCCACATCCCAAGAAAAATGTAATCCCTCTTCCAAATAAAATAATTGTACCTTATATTCAGAAATATCAAACCATTATCCCTAGAAAGGCACCATACAAAACCAAATCCCATGGCCCTAGAAACCATAAAATTGTTATCCCTAGAAAATACTAAACCATCTGTATGAGAAAAACTTATACCCTTTTTGTTAAATTAACCTAAAACTTCAGCCACAATAAATAGTAAACCATCATTATAAAAATTGAAAGTATCATCCCCATGAAACCCTATATCCTCATCCCTAAAAAACTATAAAATATAATCCCTAAAAAACCATAAATCATCATACCCTAAAAATAATAATGCCTTACCTATAGAAAAAACAAAAACCATGGCATTAGAAAACCACATAGAAAATCTTAATCATGCATCACCAGAATGACCTATACACCATCCACTTAAAACCATAAATCATCATCCCTAGAAAAACAAATACCATCTTTCCCAGGAAACAATAAACCAAATTCATAGAAAAAACTAAAACCATAGCCGAAAAAACCCTAAACATACATCCCAATAAAATAGTATACCCTTAGCCCAAAAAAATAGTGAACCCTGAATACCAAAAAACTCTAGAGCCTTATTACATGAATTCCCTAGACAGTCATAAACAAGAAATGCTAAATAATCTGCACCAAAAATCCTAAATTATCAACCATATAAAATCCTCAACCTCAAAAAACTGTAAACCCTCAGGCCTAGAAAACCAAAATCCCTTAACCCTAGAAATAACTAACCCACATCCTAAGAAAACCCTAAACACTCAACCCCAAAAAACCCAAAACCCACAGCCCCAGATAACCCTTAACCCCCATCAATAGAAAAACCAAAACCCTCAGCCTTATAAAACTATTAACTGTCATCCCTTGAAACCCAAAACAATCATCACCATAAATCATCGTATCACATTCCACAAAAAAACCCTAACCAATATCATACGAAAACCATAAATCAATTTCACACAAATCTATAAACCCATGGCCATAGAAAAACATTATCATGGATCCCTAGAAAAACCTAAACTCCTTGAGATAGAAAACACTAAAATATAATCAATAGAAAATTTTAAACCCCCAGCCAAATAAAACCATATTGCACCGACCCCAAAAAACCCTATAACCCAAACCCCTAAAAAACACTAACACATACCCTAATAAACTTGAACCCCAAAACTAGAAAAAACTAAATCCACATTTTAAGAAACCACTAAATCCCCCACCCCATAAAACCCTAAAGACGATCGATAAATATAAAACAAAAACACCAACTTTATATAACCCCAAACCCACATCACAAATAACCCTAAACTGTCATCCACAAAAAAAAACTCACTTTGAAAAGACTATATACCATCAAAAAAAAACCATAGACTAAATTCCAAAAAAAAAACCCTATACACCAATCACAAAAAAAATATACCATTTGGTTTAAAAAACACTAAACTTTTAGCCCCCAAAAAACCTAATATTTTAACCCCACAATCCAATAATCCCTCAGACTTTGAAGCCCTAAACAATTTTCCCTAGAAATATATAAACACAGTCCCTTAAAAAATCAAAACCCCTCATTCCTTGAAAACTATATCACTTAGATTTAAAAAACCATTAACCTTCATCCCCAAAAATCAGAAACACCTAAGCCCTAAATACCATAATACATCATCCTAAAAATCCATATACCCAAATCCCCAAAAAACATAAAACCATACCTCCAATAAACATTAAACCGTCAGAGCCCAAAAACCCTAAAATATCAAACTTGAAAAACATTTATCCCATATCCCTATATAACCCTAAACTCCAATAATTAGAAACCCTAAACCATCTTCCCTAGAGAAATTTTTCCCTTCATCCATAATAAAATCCATAAACCCTCATCCCAGGAAATACTTATGCCCAATGAACAATAAAAACATAAACCCTAAACCCTAGGAAACCAAAAACCTTTAGCCCTAGAAAATGTTAATCACTAACCCCCCTAAAACCAACCCACTTACCCAGATAAAACTGTAAACCCCAATCCCTTTAAAACCTTAAATAATACTCCCATGAAGGCCCTAAGACCACTAACCATAAAAACCCTAATTTTCATGTCCGAGAAATCCATAAAACCGTAGACCCCAAAAACACACAGCCCATTACCTATAAATCCCTATACAATCATCCCTAAAAACCCTTAATCCAAATACAAATATAACCCTAAACCATATTCCTCAAAAAATCCCTAATCCCTAACCCAAAAATACCATAAACCCTGATCCCCAAAATCCATAAACACTATTCCCAAAAAAACAAAAAAACCTCAACACCAAAAATATATAAATAATCTTTAATAAAAATTCCTAAACCCTCAACCAATTATGACAAAAAACTATAGAAAAAATAATTAACCCTCTATAACAAAACACCCATAAAATTATTCCCCAAAATAACAATAACCATCATCATAAAAATAACCCTACACCGTCAAACCCAAAATCCATAAATTCGCATGCATCAAAAATATGAAAACCTCAAGACCAAAATCTTCTAAACCCTTCACCTAAAAGGATAATTCCTTAATCCCCTAAAAACCCAAAACCCATGGCCCCAAAAAAACAAAAACCATTTGTCCCAAATATCCCTAAACCCTTAATCCCCAAAAAACATCAACACATTTACCCTGAAATCTATAATCCCTCATCCTCAGAAAACAAAAAACCCTCATACTAGAAAACCCTAAATCCCCAACCAAAGAAAATCATAAACCCATAGCCCCAAAATACTAAATTCATCTTTCCCCTAAAACCACATTTCCTTTTCCCAATAAATCCTCAAACTCTCATCCCCAAAAAACATAAAACCTCATCACCAAAAAAACACAAAACCCTAATCCCCAAAAACACCAAAATCTTAGCACTAAAAATAACCCCTAACTGACATCCCCCAAAAAACATAATTATTTTTCCCCCAAATCCTCTAATCCCACTCCCCAAATTGACAATATAAATTCAACACTAAAATCCCTAAACACTCATCTTCAATGTATAAATAAACCCTCCACCGAAAAAACCCCGAACACTCCACTATAAAAAATTATAAACCATCAACACAAAATTTCAGTAAACCCTAATCTGAAAAAATCCATGAGAACTCAAAAAATTGCTAAACTCTCATTCCTAACAATCCTAAACCAGTATCCCAAAAAAAAAACCAAGACACATAGCTGCAGAAAACTATAAACCATAAATATGAAAACACCAAAAACATCTTTCCATGAAACCCCAAACAACCAACCACAGTAATCCATAATGAATCATTTTAATTATACCCTAAACCCTCATCACCAAAATTCCACTAAAAGGAAACCCTAAAATTATAATCACTTATACCCCCCAAAAAATAATTTCCATGTCCCCAAAAATCCCAATACCCTCTTCCATCAACAAAAAATGTCCCTAAACCCGCATCCCCAAAGAACCCCAAACCACTAACCTTGAAATCATAATTCCTCAACACAGAATGCCTAAATTATTAACTCCTAAAAACCCCAAAACCCGCACACCAAGAAAACCTTGAACAAGCGATAGAAAAAACCCCTAAACCAAAAATCCTTATAAAACCCTTAACCATCATCCCTAGAAACCCTATTAAATAATCCCTATAAAACCACGTACTGTATTCCCCAAAAAACCCTAACCACTAGCACAATAAAACCATAAATCCATTTCCCCAATAATCAATAAACACATAGACATAGAAAAACATTTAACCCGCATCCCTAAAAAAACATGGATTCCTTGAGCTAAAAAACACTAAAACATCATCCATAGAAAACACAAAATCCCCAGTCAAAGAAAACCATAATGTACCAACCCAAAAAAACCCTAGACACTGAACCTCATAAAACACTATAATCAATGCCCTAAAAAAACCCAGAACCCCAACACTAGAAAACACTAAATCCACTGTCCAAGAATCCACTAAATCCTTAGACCATAAAACACTAAAAACATGACTTGAAAAAATAAATAAACCCCCAACCATATATAACCCTAACCTCACATCACTAAAAAACATAAACCCTCATCCACAAAAAACCCAAAATCCTCACATGAAAATAACTATAAACCCGGAAACCAAAAAAACAATAAACTGCATTCCAAAGAAAACCCTAAACGCTCATCACCCAAAAATAATAAACCATTGTGTTTATCAAAAAACCAAAACATTAGCCCCCAAAAAACCAAAAAAAATCCCCATAAACCCCTAATCCCTCATACATTGAAATACAAAAACATTTTCCCTAGATATATATAATCTAAATCCCATTTAAAACCATAATCCCTTATCCTAAGAAAACTCCATCTCTTAGCCATAGAAAATCATTAACCCCTGTCCCCAAAAATAACAAACCACTTATCCCTAAAAACCATAAACCCACATCCCTAAAAACCAATAAACCCAGAGCCCAAAAAAACATAGACCAATAACACTAGAAAATACTAAACCCTTAGACCCCAGAAACCCTAAACCATCAACCAAGAAAAATATATAACCCACTTCCCTATAAAACCCTAAACACCCATCATTAGAAAACATTAAACCCTTATTACTGAAATATATCTTCCCTACATCCCCATCAAATACATAAACACTCATCCTAAGAAATCCTTGTGCCCTATGCACCCGAAAAACATAATCCCTGAACCCTAGAAAACTAGAATCCATCATCCCTTGAAAATTCTAAACTCTCACCCACAAAAAATCTTACCCCTTATCCTGATAAAACAATAAACCCCCATCCCTAAAAAAACCAAAATCATAACCCTAAGAAAACCCTAAGAACACATCCCAAGAAAACCCTTAATTTAACTTCCTATAAAACCAAAAACCCCCAAACCCCAAAAACAAACACCCCATTTCCTATAAATCCCTATAAACTCATCCCTAAAAAACCCTTAAACTGAATACCCAAAAAAAACATAAACCATAGTCCCAACAAAAAACACTAATCCCTAATCCAAAAACACCATTAAATCTCATCCCAAAAACTATATACTCTAATCCAAAAAAACCATAATAAAAAAATTCAAAAAACACGTAAATTCTCATCACTAAAAATCCCTATACACTCAACCCTATTAAGACCTAAACCCCAAAGGGAAAAATAATTAAACCTATACAACATAATACCCATATCACTATTACCCAAAATACACATATCCATTATTATTTAAAAACCCATATACCATCAACCCCCAAATCCCTAAATCCTCATGCATTAAAAATATGAAAACCTCCAAACCAAAATCATCTAAATCCTCATCCCAAAAAGGATATTTAGCTAATCCCCTAAAAACCATAATACCTTGGGCCTAAAATACCCAAAACAAATATCCCAAAAATACCTAAAACCGTAGGCCACAAAAAACCTCAAAACTTGTCCCCTGAAATCCTTAAACCCTCATCCCTAGAAAACACAAAACCCACATTCTAGAGAACCCTAAATCTCCAACTGCAAAAACATTTAAACCCATTGCTCCAAAATACCCAATACACCTAGCCCAATAAGACCATAATTCATTTTTCCCAAAAATCCTCAAACTCTCTTTCCTAAAAAAAAATCCCTCAACACCAAAAAAACTCAAAACCCTATCGAAAAAAATACCAAAAATATAGAACATAAAATAACCCCAAATCCACATAAAAAATTGAAATTCCTTATCTCCAAAAACCTCAAATCCATTCCACCCAATAAACTATATAAATTCATCTTTAAAAAAATTCTAAACACTAATCTTTAAAATACACATAAACCCTCAACCAAAATAACCCTAAACACTCAACCATAAAAAAATCATAAACCATCAACACAAAATAACACTAACCCATAATCCCATAAAATCCTTAAACACTATGAATAAAATTATAAACTCTCGTCCCAAAGAAACCTAAACCTTTATCCCCAAAAAACACCAATACACAAATATTTAAAAACCCCAAAACCATTAAGCTAAAAAATGAAAACCATCTTGCTAGGAAACCTCAAACTAGTATCCACAAAAATCCACAATGCATCTTTCAAAATATACCCTAAACCATCATCACAAAAAGTCCAATAATAGTCAACCCTAATATTATAAGCACTTATCCCCCCCCCAAATGATATCTCATATTTCCCAAAAAACCCTATACCCTCTTCCCTCAGCCAAAATATCCCAAAACCCTCATCCCCAAAAAACCACAAACCACAAACCTAATAATTCATAATTCTTCAACCCAAAAATCCTAATTTTATAACTCCAATAAAACCCCAATCCCCCACACAAATAAACCCTAAACACCAAATAAGAAAAAAACCACAAAACCTCAGCCTTTGAAAAACTCAAACCCACATCCCCAAAAACCCTTAAACCCTCACCCCCCCAAAACCCAAAACCATCTTCTATAAAAACCCATTACAATAATCTACAAAAAAATCTATATCTTGTGCCATAATAATAAATTCATTAGCCAAAAAATTCCTCAAAAAAAGTCCCAAAAAACCATATTCCCACTCCCAAAAATTCACATACCCTCAACCCAAAAAATTTGTAAATACATAGTATGAAAACCCAAACACTCATCCCCAAAACCCCAAAACAAAAATCACAAAAAAAAACCTAAAACTGTATGAAAAAAAAATATAAACCTTTATCCACAAAAAATCCAACTCCCACATTCAAAATAAACAAAAAATTAATAAACCCAAAATAATAAAAATATTAGTCTTAATGAATCCCAAACCATAATCCCTACAAAAACCTATATCCTCATTTCAAAAACCGTAATATCTCACCCCCAAAATAATCCTAACCCCTTTTCCCAAAAAAACACCAAAAAAATCTTAATAAAAACCTAAAACCTCATCCAAAAACAAAAACAAAAAACCAAATCCCCAAAAATCCTCAATCATTATTCCCCAAAATCACAAAACCCTCATCCCCAAAAATAAAAAAATATATTCCCCAAAATACCCCAATCCCTCTTCACTATATGAACCTAAACCCTCACACATAGTAAACCCCAAACCCTCAACCCCCAGAAAACCCTGAACCTACATCTCCAATAAATCAAAAATGCTTGTCCCTAGAATAATATATACAGTTCACTGAGGTCAGACGCACGTTGTGGCCCGATCATCACGGCATAGGGAGGTGGATGAAGGTGGTGGATCAGGGATCTGTGGCGGTTGATGGGTATAGATAGTAGATGCATGTAGTCAATCAATGTTATATGGAGTGTGACCTACTACTTAGACAACAACCTCAAGGTGGGATGTGATAACCAATCCACACAACAATGCACTTGGGTTGAGGCCTGAAATTGGGGGATTTGTGATCTTGGATCGCCAGTCTAACTTGTAGATTGACAAGGAAAGAATGCACAAGAGCAAGGGGGAAAACCAAGGATAATCCACACACAACGTTTGCCCGAATCATGGCAATTTCAGTCTCCTTGTAGTAGCCTTCTACACTCTTACTCCCTTGGGTGAGGCGTTGAAGTTTTTTATGGAGATCTCTATGGTAATGTGTGGGAACAAATCACTTCCGCATGACAAACTTCATGTCTTCTCTGAAGTTGAGTGCATGCTTTTGTGGCGGAGATATATTCAGCTTCAGCAGTACTAAGAGAAGTACTTTCTTGTTTCTTGCTCAACCAGCCAACACATTTCTGCCCAATATAGAAAGCTCCACCACTAGTGGACTTTCTATCTACGACATCACCAGCCCAGTCAGCATCAGAAAATGCTGATAATTCACTGTCCCTGCCTGCAGCAAAAAATAACCCGAAGTTATGAGTACCTTGAATGTACGTCATGATTCTTTTTACTGCTGTCATATGTTCCTCCTTTGGATTACTCTGAAAGCGGGCCGCAAGGCATGTTGCAAAGAAAATATCTGGCCTTGTCGCTGTCAGGTACAGTAGGCTGCCAATGATCCTCCTGTACATGGTGGGATCAATGGAGTTCCCATCCTCATGGTTTCAAAGTTTAGTTCCAACTGCAATCGGAGTTGACATTGGTTTGGAGTCTTGCATATTGAACTTATTCAGCAGCTCTCTTGCATATTTTTCCTGAGAAATGAATGTGTATTCCTTCTTTTGAATCACTTGCAGCCCCAAGAAATATGTGAGCTCCCCAATCATAGACATTTCAAATTCTGATTTCATGTGGTTGGAAAATTCATCCACTGATTTCTTCCTATTGCCACCAAATATGATATCATCAACGTAGACAAGAACCATGAATTGAACTTTTGGATAATTCTTCACATAGAGATTGTGATCAACTCCTCTTCTTTTGAATTCCAACTTCTTGAGATATGAATCTAGCCGTGAGTACCACGCCCGTGGTGCCTGCTTCAAACCATATAGAGCTTTCTTTAGTTTGCAGACCTTTGTTTCATCGGTACCCAAGACAAAGCCCACTGGTTGTTCAATGTAGACTTCTTCTTCGAGTACACCATTCAAGAATGCTATCTTGACATCCATTTGATATACTTTATATCCTCTTTGGAGTGCCATGGAAAGGAAAAGCCTGATTGAATCCAGTCTAGCCACTGGAGCAAAGGTTTCTTCAACATCAATGCCTTCAATCTGAGAGTATCCTTTACATACTAGTCGTGCCTTGTTTCTGATGACACTTCCATGCTCATCAAACTTATTTTTGAAGATCCATTTTGTACCAATCACATTGTGACCTTCGGGTCTCTGGACAAGATCCCATGTCTGATTCTTATCAATCTGATCTAATTCATCATTCATGGCATTCACCCAAGATTCATCTTTTGCAGCTTCTTCGAATGAGGATGGCTCTAAAACTGATAGAAATGCAGATTGAGTGGTATTCCTCATCCTTCTGGTTTGAGTGGGTGCACTCCTATCCCCAATTATGTTGGATGGATCAATCTCAACTCTTCGATTTCTCCTGCGAGGTTCAGTAGTATTCTCTTCATCCATAGTTTCTTCTTCAGATTCTTCTTCTGATTCATCATCATTATGTGATTGATGAGTGTTTTGAACAGCTTCTTCTATTTCTGCATTTGTAGTTTCTTCATGTCCACATTCTTCATGACTTTCTATCACATCAGCATATGACGTCCGTGAAGAATTTGTGGTTTTCTCTTCAATTATCTTAACATCATTGCTTTCCACAATCCTTCCCAAATGATTGTTGAAACATTTGTAGGCTTTGCTGTTCATTGAGTAACCGAGGAAGATTCCTTCATCTGCGTTGTCACCATATTTCCCCTGATTTCCTTCTTTGTTCCTGATAAAGCACTTACTTACAAAGACACGAAAGTATTTTAGAGAAGGCTTCCGTCCATGCCACAATTCATACGGTGTCTTCGTCTCACCCATATAAAGTCTTGTTCGATTCTGAATGTACACTGCAGCTTGAACAGCCTCTTTCCAGTAATGTCGTGAAATACGACTCTCAATCAGCATAGTTCGTGCCATGTTGTTCACCTGTCGATTCCTTCGTTCAACAACTCCATTTTGTTGTGGAGCTATCATAGCAGCTACCTCATGTTGTATCCCATGCTTCTCCAGATAATTTTCAAATTCAATGGACGTGTATTCTCCTCCATTGTCAGATCGCAACACTTTGATTGTTCGTCCAGTATCATTCTCGGCGATTCGCCGATATGTTTTCATGTAGTCAAGGACCTGTCGTTTCCGGTGAATGACCATCACACATGCCATTCGACTGTAATCATCTATGAAAAGGACAAAGTACCATTCTCCATGTGTTCCGGCAAAATTTATTGGACCACAAACATCTGTATGAATCAGATCAAGAAGGTGAGATGCCTTTTTCTTCTTTGGCCGATATGAACTGCAGACCCGCTTCCCACGAATACAAGCATCACAGGATTTTTCACGCTCACGCTTCAAGTTGGGGATGTCCATGAAAATTCTCAATTTTGATATTTTCTCCATGTCTTGTTGATTGATGTGTCCCAATCTCCGATGCCAAAAATTGTTTTCTTCTTCAACAGTCATGTAACATACATTTTCTTCACTATCAACCTGATACAAGTTGCCTTCTGTTCTGCATCCTTTCATAAGAGAATTGCCGGTTTTTCCCTTGATGGTGCAGCCTTTCTGATTAAAAGTAACTATAAGTCCTGAGTCACAGAGTTGACTCACGCTAAGGAGATTATGGCGTAGGCCATCTACGTAAAGAACTTCAGTATTCTTTAGTTCTCCATTACCTAATTGAGTACTTCCACTTCCTTTGATTTTCAGAGCCCCATCATTGCCAAATCTTACTATACCATCAACATTATTTATGATATTCGTTAGAAAACCGGCATTACCCGTCATATGAGATGAACAACCGCTATCCAGAATCCAGGTACTGTTGTTCTTTGTAGCTTTGAGGGCTACCTCAGCAAGGTTCGATTTCTCAATCTTCTTCCTTTCCTTCCATGAGACATTAGATTGAGTATATAGGACTGATGGCCTTTCAACTATCTCTTCCGCATACCCAGGTTCTTCATAGTCAAAGTCTTTTGTGAGAGGTGAGAACCTATTTAAAAGAGCAAGACTGTCTTGCTGACGAGACTTGACTTGTCTTGAACTTCGGTATGAGGTGTCTATGTCTCTTCTCTTCCTGAAATTAACGGCCTTATGACCAAAGTTAGAACAACAAAAACAATATCCATAGAAATTATTTCTTCTATGAGAATTAGGATATGAGATTGTTCTCCTTTGTTGAGCATCTATATCTTCTCCATTCAGATTGCTTCTTGCTTCTTCACAATAAGACATGGTATGGCCCAGATAGCCACAAAACTGACACTTCATGAGAGGAAACGTCTTCTCACTTGAATTTCTCCTTATACCTTCTTCCTTGGGAGAATAGTAAGACTGTTTGTCATTTTTGAATGTTTGAGGATAATTTTCAGGTCTCCTTTTAGTTTGGATTGAGGGTTCCTTTTTCAGCACTCTAGGTAACATTTCATCATGTTCAACTTTCATCTTGTCTTTCTTTTGGATCTTTTCACTTCCAGCAGTTGATGACTTAGCCTCATAGCCAATTCCACTCTTTCCCATGCAAGCAGGTCTTTGATCACTCAAGACTTTTCCAACCCCATCTGAACCACACTTGGCTCTTACAAGTAATTCTGCATCTGAGAATCTTCCGAACTGTATTTTCTTCATTGATTATTTTGGAACTGATTCTGTCTCCATTTTACTCCTTAGAGTAACTACTTCCTCCTCAAGACCCTCAACAGTCTTGGATTTTTCATCCAGTCTGGATGTGAGGTCATTGATGACCTTTGCCTGCTCTTCAATTCTCAGCTTCAGATCAACTGCATCATCATTGCTTTCAATTATTTTAGATTGTAACTTCACAAATTCTTCCAGTCGTTCAATTTCAGCTTCAAGTTGATCAACATATTCAGTTGATTCTTCTACAATTGATTTCCACTTATTACAGCTCTTACATTTAATCTTAAGCTTACTAACTGCATCCTTAAGTTGCACATCAGTATCTACACAAGTTCTCAGTTGTTTTTCACCATCAGTATCTTCTGACTTTTCAACAGTGGCCATCATAGAAGCATGGTTCCCAGTTTTGAATTCTAGTTCTTCTTCATCACAGAATTCATTGTCATCTTCTTCCTCTTCACAGACAAAACACTTCCTTTGCATTTGCTTACCATATTTGAAGTCTCCCTTTTTGAAGAACCATCTTTGATCCTTCTTGAAGTTTTCATCTTCACTGTCATCATCATTGATATTCTTCAAGCACTGAGAGGCAATATGCCCAACTTTTCCACAACGGAAACATGCGAGAGGTAACTTCCCTTTGAATTTCCCTTTCCCCTTCTGGAACTTCTTTGCAATGAGAGAACGAATTTCTTTCTCTTCGTCATCATCACCGCTACTATCCTTTGAGATTTTCAATTTATCCATGGCCTTTAATTCCATTTCCTTGCTCACCCGAGTCGTAGCATCTTCTAGTTTGACTCTCATTTCATATGCTACCAAACTGCTCAGTAAGTCATGTAGAGAAATTTTGGAAAGATCTCTTTCCTCAAGAGCTGACACCTTCGCATTATACAGAGGTGTAAGTATTCTTAATATTTTCTTTACAATATCAATGTCTTTGATTTCTTCGCCTAGACCCCGAATTGCTCCAACCACTTCAGTAATTCGATTGAAGAAAGAGTCTGCATTCTCGCCTGGATGCATCTTCAGATCATCAAACCGATTGTGTAGCACTTGTAGTTTCGCCTCCTTCACTTTTCTATCACCTTCATAAATATTCTCAAGTTTATCCCACATAGATTTTGCTGAGGTGCAATTCATCACCTTCAGGTAAATTTGATCAGAAAGGGCTGCAGTGAGAGCATTCTGTGCTTTAGAATCTGCATCAAGAAGTTTCCTGTCTGTTTCAGTCATAGCCAGACCTGTTGGATCAGTGACATGTATTCCTTGCACAGTAGAAAAAAGAACTTCCATTCCAAGAGATCTTAGATGAGATCTCATTCTGTTCTTCCAGATCTGGAAATTGCTTCCTTCGAAGTGAGGGACTCCCCTGACATTGACGGCGTTTTCCATGATGAAGAAGGTCAGATTCATCACCAGCAACCTTTACCCTCTGATACCACTTGAAGGACCCCGGGACACCCTGATAGGGGAGGGGTGAATCAGGGTGACCACTTTTTCTTTTAATGTGTTGGATCTTGTTCCCACGTTGGTAGGAACTTGTTGAACCTGTAAGATGATTATGATCAAAATGAAAACATTCACATGCACAGAGAAGACACAGCCATTTTTACTTGGTTCACCACTAAGGGCTACGTCCAAGGAGCATACGCCGACAGGTTTCCGGTCGTACCTAAATCCACTATGCTTCACTAGATGCGGATACAAAAGTTCGGGTACAGACACTCTGTCCTAGGCTCACTGCCTTTACAATTGTTCAGGGATAGCTCACTGCGTCCCTCGGGTCACTCCCGTTGACTCCCCCTGGCTCACTGCCGTTGGTGAAGTCCCACTCAGTTTATAGATGTGAGGGTCTCTTCTTCATTTGCATAAGAGTGCATCCTTTGTTGTATGTAGATGCTCTATTGAAGTACGATTCTCACCAGAAGAAGAATGTCACTTTTCCTCGAATGTACTGAGTAGTCTCTCGGCTTTCGTGCAGCTCCAAACACGCCGGTGGGCTTCAGCAAAACCAGGCGCGCTTCTTCAAGACAGTCGTGCAAGTCCCACTACGGCCCGCAAGTCCCAACTAGCACGCAAGTTTCATCAACACACATGCGCGACTCTTCCTTCCCCAACAGAAAACTTGCGCGGTACACTACCTTTCTCTTCCAAACCACCTTGGGCGCACAGCCAAAAACCAGCGCACAAGCTCTACTTGCGCGACAAAACAACCACCTGCGCGACTCAACCACCTGCGCGACGAGAGCTCGAACAATCTCTCGGCCTTGAACTTCGTTAGAAATGAGGAGGGGTGGTCCAGTATTTATAGGCAAACTGGACCCCCTGTGCGGCGGCGCGCAAGTCCCTAGACACATGTCCTACCCTCATTGGTTGTGTCATGGCCGACCAAGACAAGCCATGGGTCAACTTGGGGACCCCATGGAGCCACTTTAGTTGGAAAATGACATTAATATATATATATTTGATGTTAAAATTAAATTGACACAAACATGAGTTGTTTTACTAAAACAGTTTTTAAGTGGGGTTACACAAGTCCAAATTTTTACTATAAATATTCATTAGAAAGATAAAAGATTTCCTACATCATAGTATTTTTTTAATAATTTTTAGACATTAAATAAATTAAATTATATATGACATCATTATGATGCAGCGATGACCTCATTATTTAACGGTTTAAATAAAATGAGAAGATAATGAAAAATCTAAGGCTTACACTTGTCCAAAGCCTATTGGATGAGAAGATTTCGAAACCTTATCACCTTAGCCTCGAATTATATAAGTGTGGGACCTTTAGAATCCGAAAATCATTGTATAATAAAGTAATATTTCAATCTTTCCAAAAGAGCCCCTCCTCTCCACTTATAAAAGGCCCCCACCTCTCCCACTACATTTACACTTTCAAGACATTTGGCTCGACCAACCTCTGCCCAAATACTATGCCAACATTCCTCCCTTACTCCTAGAAGCCTCCCTTTGGGCAGAACTCTTCCCAAATAAGCCTTTGGCTCAAATCAAAAAGAGTTACCCGATTTTTAAGGTAATGTCTTCTCTATGTTGTTTTGTTTTATTTTTCTTCTCCAACCCCCTAAACTCTTTTTATTCATTTCTTTTGTAACAACACCAGTATCCTCAATATACTAGGATGTTGTTATAAGAAGTATTCGAGCTACACTTACACACACCTACATCTAATGGTTAATGAACATACGGTTTCTGTGGATGGAGAATTTCTGCCTCACGAAACGATGATTGTTCAACACTCATATAACACCTTCAAAGGTGTCCATTAAGATGTCACTATATTTATATATGATATATAATGTTTTTATGTTTTACTTATGCTTCTTTATTTCTCATTTATGGCATACTTTATGATTTCCATTATGGGTAAAATGCGATAATTTCATTTTAGGAAGTGCGGACTACCGCCCCCTCAAAGTGATTTGAATCGTTAATGCCATATGTGGGATGTATAAAGGATGGAGTAAATGGTATTATACACTATGTTATACTGGAATTATATTATAAATTTATATCATTATGATTTCATTCCATTAAATATGAAATAGAAATGAATGTAGCGTTCATGCGTACGTGCGGCTTACCGTCTCCTTGAACGGTGCATTTCATTTCTTACCTCTAAATGTTACGTGACATTATGAATGAATGTATATACTGTATATATATGATATATATGATATCTACATCATGAATATAATTCTGGATATAATGGATATTTCACCACATGAAAAAATTGTAATTATAAGAAGTTTATTTTTGACTCAAGTACCAAAGATCGACAAAACGACCGTTATTAACTTAAATAATTAAATAATGTTCATAACATGGTAATAAGTGATATAAATGGAATAATGAACATGAAAAAGGTTCTTAAGTAAATAGAAATTAACTCTAGTTTATTATTCAGGAGGTTAAAGAACGGTCAGGTCAGGACAGAACGCAAGGTAAGGGAATTTCTTAACCCAACTTCCATTCTTTGGGTTAATCTCCTACTTTCAAATTATGTCATGATATTATTATGTCCTATTTGGTATTTTTACTTTCTTTATGTGTACCTATAGTGAATAAACATAATATATCTATTTTATTTTAAAAATTATCTTTTCAAGACTTCGTCTCAATCTCCTTTCATTGAGGAATATTTGGTTTTATACACATTATTCTTTTATACGGTGTATAAACCCCTTTGACCTTAACATTTATTCAAAAGGAATCTTTTTATACGAAGCGTTTTTACCAAACGACAAAAGGAATGTTTTTTGTACGTATGCGGCAACAACGACTTCTCCGCCACCGTGACCATTATTTGAGTTTCGGCTTCCTCTACAAGCCATACCTTTTTTTTAAAAGAAAAATAAATACCATGTTTTACTTTTCTTTTACTTTGGTATTGAAAATGGTTTTGAAAGCGTTTGTATTATAACAATGTGTTGTATTGATATCTTGTGATTGAAATGTGGAAATGTTATGTTTCCTTTATGAATGTTTTATGTGATACGATTATGTTATGGTTTATGATATGTTTAAACCTATTCCTATGAGGAATGTATTGGACTTAATAAGTGACAGGTGGAGCCCACAATAGCTCCTCGATGCATCGGTAGGTCTCATGAGACAACTAGACGTGGAATTGGCCGAGGCCCTTTCCCAATTTGATTTATGGTTTTGGCCGAGGCCTTAATCATTTTAGACGTCTTGGCCGAGGCCTTGACAAAATGTTTCAGAATGTCCGGCATTATACATTCCCTCATTATGAAAGTGGTTATTGATATTTCATGTGATTATTCGACTAGTAGAATATACATGTGAGTAAGTAAATGCCATTATTTAATTTTATTTTTGCCATATTATTCTGAAGTTCAAGTTTAAAAAGGCTTTTGTTTTAGTTATACATTGCCTTAAATGATAATGTTTATTTATGAAAGCTTCCGCAATATTGTTATCCTTACTGAGCATCTGAGCTCACCCCTTTCAATGTTTTAATATTTTATAGGATGTGAAGAAGTATTTTATGAATGACCTGCAGGGATTTTCAGAAGAGGATATGAGTGTGGACTATGGAGACTTTGTTATTGTAGTTTTTCACTTTATGATGTAATGTAAAGTTTACGAATTTATCTAGTGTTTCCAAGGCTACTAAACTAATCGGTCTTTCGAGACTTGATCTTTTGTGATCATGCCAATGTTACGAAGTAATGCACCGACTCTGGGTAGCTGGGGTCGGGGCACTACAGTTGGTATCAGAGGCAGTTTAGTACTAACCTTGGAAGCTAGATTTAGATAAACTCTGATTAGAATGCATAGCCCAAAGATAGACTTCGATGATTAGTATAGAAGAACTTCCTAGAATTTTGGTATTATAGAGATGATATGAGTTTTCCGAGAAATACATCCCTGTCTGGATACGAGCAGGTAGAGGCGGCTCTGGCACAGATGTACCTAGGGGTAAAACCCGAAAACACCACTTTGAGCTAGACTCGAACGGGAACTGGTGCACGACAACGGGCCTTGCTGCACTCTTGGTTACGACACTCCTGGGGGATATGCTTAGGATAATTCTCATTTTCGTTACAAACCACTATGAAGGGTTATGAGAATATACTTCTTCAAAGGAAACATTTCTTTTTTATGATTATGGATTATATCCATAAATAGTTCAATTTATGTAAAGTGTTTTACAAATATGGAATTATGTATTTTATTTCATAAACTAATCTAGTTTATGCCATTGTTTAGAAATGGCGCCTAGTGGAAGGAATGGAAACCGTATCAATGCACGAACTCCGTGTAGGGATTTCCCTCCTGCTCAAGATAATTATTGTGGATCTGGAGATACAACTGATGCTGATCAACTTATTACCATACTGGGACAACTCACTCAGGTTATGAATAATAACCTTACTCGTATGGAGCACCCTGATCCGCAACGTGGAGGATCAATGCTAGACCGTTTCATGAGGAAACAACCACCAATCTTCAATGGTAGTACAAATCCTATAGTAGCTGAGCAATGGAAAAATTCCTTAGAGAAAATATTCCATGCCTTGGGGAGTAGTGAAAGGGAGAAGGTTGTCATGGTAGTTTACCGCCTCACTGGAGATGCCGATCAGTGGTGGTCGTTGATTCAATACACAAAGGAAGATGATGAAGTATCGAATATGGAATGGAGGGAGTTCAAAGATCTTTTCTTAGAAAAATACTTTCCTCGTGACCATCGAGCAGATATGGAAAGGCAATTTCTGAGTCTAAGGCAGAAGGAGGATGAGAATGTCGCAAAGTATGAGGCTAACTTTACAAGGTTAGCGAGGCATGTTGCCAATTATATACGTAACCCAAGGAGTAAGATTGATCGTTTCTTTGATGGGTTAAAACCATTTCTCCGTCGAGCTTTAGTATCACAATCCTTCTCATCATACGAAGATATTGTCTCGTGTGCTATCAAGACAGAAAAGGAATTCACTAAGTCTTATGACAACAAAGTAAAGCAAGAGAAGAAGAGAATGGTGGAACAAGAGACAGATAAAGGGAAAAAGGGAAAGAAAGATTTTCCATTATGTGATAATTGTGGGAAGAATCACCCTGGTACTTGTCTAAAAGGAATGGGAGTTTGTTATAAATGTGGAGAAAAGGGTCACCAGGCTCGTGATTGCTAGGGAATGAAAGAGGCTATCAAAGTTGAATGCTATAATTGTAGAGAAATGGGTCATTATGCAAATGATTGTCCTAAGCATCAGGGAAACTTACCTCAGAAAAGGCCAAGGGATCAAGGACAATCTTATGCTGTTACTACAGTTGATGCAGAATAACTAATGTATTGGTGCTTTTGGACTGATGGATTATATTTCGGTTATTAGAATAATGTGATATATATATATATAAGGATTGTACTGCAGTACTTGTTGATTTCAGTAAGGTTTTAATATGATTAAGGTAATTATATTTTTAGTATGTGACAATAAGAGAAACTTTACTTCGTTTGGAGAATTTGATAAATTGATTTTGGAATTAAGAGACCTTTTAGAGGAAGTCTGGACAGAGGTATTTTGGATAACTATAAAGGTTGGTCTGGATTAAGTTGTTCTTTGGATAGTATTGTTTAAGGTTAAAAAATTTATGAAGATTATTTTTGGAATATTATAATACAATAGTTGTAGGAAAAGGACAACCCGTAGGGTGGGGCATAACCCGTCGCGTCGGACAAAGTTGCCGGAATCGAACCCACAACCATAGTGCAACATGCCTTTATTTCCTACCACTAGCCTACAGGAAGTCCCTGGTTATTACAAAATAGTTCTCCTATTCTAAATGGTTTGTGGTAAAAATTTATTAATGAAAGTCTACATGATAATTAAGTATATTTCCTCACATTCTTAGTAAATCTCTTAAATAATTTCCTCACCTCTATGAAAGGTTACTTAAAACAAAAACGTTGTCGATTAACTTCTCCAACTGGGGATTCAATGATCGTTTAACCAATCACAAGTTTGTGATTTTCTTATTGTTAACATTCTCTGAATCCTGTTTTCTAGAACTCTTGATCAGACCATGCTGGTTTGTTTTTCCTCCATATCCATATTTTCATAGAACCCTAGTATGGGCTATCTCGGATGACCTTTGTACTTTTCTTTCTTTCTTTTAATGTTATATTTTTATTAATCTTATTTCCGATGTGGGTTTTCCACAAAGTTATTTTCTATTTTCAACCTTTTATTTTCAAAGAAAATTTTCAAATTTCGAGGACGCAATTTATTAAAGGAGGGGAGAATGTAACACCCCAAGCTTCCACGATACGCTTTCATTCAATAATGCAATAGCTTGCATTGTACGCAACTTCGAGTTCTAAAACACCGCGACTAATCAAAGTAGCTGTTATGAATAGTAATAACCACTTTTTAAAATTATAGAAATTTTATATTTCAAAATGGACTTCATTTTTGTATTTGTAATATCGAAATTATCCTATGTTGAATTTTTTGTAACTTTCTGAGAACTTCCAATTTTTTTATGAATAGTGAAAAATACTTAAAACAACTTTTTTAATCAAAATAATTAATTGTGATAAATTATACTATTTAGTGGCTTTAAAGTATAATTAGAATATATTTTTACCATTTTATCCAATGGTGGTCATTATAATTAATTTAACATTGAAAATGGACATAAACAATTGCCAATCTTTTGATATAAATTGTTTCTTAAAAACACGCTATTTGTTCTGACAGCGGGAATTAATTATAAAATTAATTAATGAAACTTATATGTTTGGAATTTTGTAAAATAGAAATCATTTTTGAATTCGGAATATCAATTATAGCTTAGGGTGAAATTTTGGCATTGTTCTGAAAAACTTCAATTTTTGATGAATAGTGAAACCACTAAGTGGTAATCAAGCAAACTGATTTTTCAGTTAAATGAAAGTTTACCACTAATGTGTATTGAATTTTGAAAATCTTACATACATGGTTGTCATTAGTATGTAAAATTTGTTTCAATGGGATGAAAATAAATTTTTGGTGAATAGTTACTTTTTTTTTCATTAATCGCGATTAGTGGTAATTAGTGTAGTTTAAGGTAAAAATAATGCATTAATAATATTAAAACACCTAGACACATGTCCTACCCTCATTGTTTGTGTCATGGACGACCAAGAAAAGCCATGGGTCAACTTGGGGACCCCATGGAGCCACTTTAGTTGGAAAATGACATTAATATATATATATATTTGATGTTAAAATTAAATTGACACAAACATGAGTTGTTTTACTAAAACAGTTTTTAAGTGGGGTTACACAAGTCGAAATTTTTACTATAAATATTAATTAGAAAGATAAAAAGATTTACGACATCATAGTATTTTTTTTATAATTTTTAGACATTAAATAAATTAAACTATATATGACATTATTATGATGCAGCGATGAACTCATTATATAACGATTTAAATAAAATGAGAAGATAATGAAAAATACAAGGCTTACACTTGTCCAAAGCCTATTGGATGAGGATATTTCGAAACCTTATCACCTTAGCCTAAATTATATAAGTTTGGGACCTTTAGAATCCGAAAATCATTGTATAATTAAGTAATATTTCAATCATTCCAAAAGAGCCCCTCCTCTCCACTTATAAAAGGCCCCCACCTCTCCCACTACATTTACACTTTAAAGCCATTTGGCTCGGCCAACCTCTGCCCAAATACTCTCCCAAAATTACTCCCTTACTCCTAGAAGCCTCCCTTTGGTCAGAACTCTTCCCAAAGAAGCCTTTGGCTCAAATCAAAAAGAGTTACCCGATTTTTAAGGTAATGTATTCTCTATGTTGTTTTGTTTTATTTTTCTTCTCCATCCCCCTAAAAGATTTTTATTCATTTCTTTTGTAACAACACCAGTATCCTTAATATACTAGGATGTTGTTATAAGAAGGATTCGAGCTACACTTACACACACATACAACTAATGGTTAAAGAACATACGGTTTCTGTGGATGGAGAATTTCTGCCTCACGAAACGATGATTGTTCAACACTCATATAACACCTTAAAAGGTGGCCATTAAGATGTCACTATATTTATATATGATATATAATGTGTGTATGTTTTACTTATGATCCTTTATTTCTCATTTATGGCATACTTTATTATTTCCATTATGGGTAAAATGCGATAATTTCATTTTAGGAAGTGCGGACTACCGCCCCCTCAAAGTGATTTGAATCGTTAATGCCATATGTGGGATGTATAAAGGATGGAGTAAATGGTATTATACACTATGTTATACTGGAATTATATTATAAATTTATATCATTATGATTTCATTCCATTAAATATGAAATAGAAATGAAAGTAGCGTTTATGCGTACGTACGGCTTACCGTCTCCATGAACGGTGCATTTCATTTCTTACCTCTAAATGTTACGTGACATTATGAATGAATGTATATACTGTATACATATGATATATATGATATCTACATCATGAATATAATTCTGGATATAATGGATATTTCACCACATGAACAAATTGTAATTATAAGAAGTTTATTTTTGACTCAAGTACCAAAGATCGACAAAACGACCGTTATTAACTTAAATAATTAAATAATGTTCATAAAATTGTAATAAGTGATATAAATGGAATAATGAACATGAAAAAGGTTCTTAAGTAAATATAAATTATCTCTAGTTTATTATTCAGGAGGTTAAAGAACGGTCGGGTCAGGACAGAACGCAAGGTAAGGGAATTTCTTAACCCAACTTCCATTCTTTGGGTTAATCTCCTACTTTCAAATTATGTCATGATATTATTATGTCCTATTTTGTATTTTTACTTTCTTTATGTGTACCTATAGTGAATAAACATAATATATCTATTTTATTTTAAAAATTTTCTTTTCAAGACATCGTCTCAATCTCCTTTCATTGAGGAATATTTGGTTTTATACACAACTTTCTTTTATACGGTGTATAAACCCCTTTGACTTTTACGTTTATTCAAAAGGAATATTTTTTTACAAAGTGTTTTTACCAAACGACAAAAGGAATGTTTTTTGTACATATGCGGCAACAACGACTTCTCCGCCGCCGTGACCATTATTTGAGTTTCGGCTTCCTCTACAAGCCATACTTTTTTTTAAAAGAAAAATAAATACCATGTTTTACTTTTCTTTTACTTTGGTATTGAAAATGGTTTTGAAAGCGTTTGTATTATAACAATGTGTTGTATTGATATCTTGTGATTCAAATGTGGAAATGTTATGATTCCTTTATGAATGTTTTATGTGATACGATTATGTTATGGTTTATGATATGTTTAAACCTATTCATATGAGGAATGTATTGGACTTAATAAGTGACGGGTGGAGCCCGCAATAGCTCCTCGATGCATCGGTAGGTCTCATGGGACAACTAGACGTGGAATTGGCCAAGGCCCTTTCCCAATTTGATTTATGGTTTTGGCCGAGGCCTTAATCATTTTAGATGTCTTGGCCGAGGCCTTGACAAAATGTTTCAGAATGTCCGGCATTATACATTCCCTCATTATGAAAGTGGTTATTGATATTCCATGTGATTATTCGACTAGTAGAATATACATGTGAGTAAGTAAATGGCATTATTTAATTCTATTTTTTCCATATTATGCTGAAGTTCAAGTTTAAAAAGGCTTTTGTTTTAGTTATACATTGCCTTAAATGTTAATGTTTATTTATGAAAGCTTCCGCAATATTGTTATCCTTACTGAGCATATGAGCTCACCCCTTTCAATGTTTTAATATTTTCCAGGATGTGAAGAAGTATTTTATGAATGACCTACAGGGATTTTCAGAAGAGGATATGAGTGTGGACTATGTAGACTTTGTTATTGTAGTTTTTCACTTTATGATGTAATGTAACGTTTATGAATGTATCTAGTGTTTCCAAGGCTACTAAACTAATCGGTCTTTCGAGACTTGATCTTTTGTGATCATGCCAATGTTACGAAGTAATGCACCGACTCTGGGTAGCTGGGGTCGGGGCGCTACAGTTGGTATCAGAGGCAGTTTAGTACTAACCTTGGAAGCTAGATTTAGATAAACTCTGATTAGAACGCATATCCCAAAGATAGACTTCGATGATTAGTATAGAAGAACTTCCTAAAATTTTGGTATTATAGAGATGATATGAGTTTTCTGAGAAATACATCCCTGTCTGGAAACGAGCAGGTAGAGGCGGATCTGGAACAGATGTACCTAGGGGTAAAACCCGAAAACACCGCTTTGAGCTAGACTCGAACGGGAACAGGTGCACGACAACGGGCCTTGCTGCACTCTTGGTTACGACAGTCTCGGGGGATAGGCTTAGGATAATTCTCATTTTCTTTACAAACCACTATGAAGGGTTATGAGTATATACTTCCTCAAAGGAAACATTTCTTTTTATGATTATGGATTATATCCATAAATAGTTCAATTTATGTAAAGTGTTTTACAAATATGGAATTATGTATTTTATTTCATAAACTAATATAGTTTATGCCATTGTTTAGAAATGACGCCTAGTGGAAGGAATGGAAACCGTATCAATGCACGAACTCCGTGTAGGGATTGCCCTCCTGCTCAAGATAATTATTGTGGATCTAGAGATACAACTGGTGCTGATCAACTTATTACCATACTGGGACAACTCACTCAGGTTATGAATAATAACCTTACTCGTATGGAGCACCCTGATCCGCAATGTGGAGGATCAATGCTAGACCGTTTCATGAGGCAACAACCACCAAACTTCAATGGGAGTACAAATCCTATAGTAGCTGAGCAATGGATAAATTCCTTAGAGAAAATATTCCATGCCTTGTGGAGTAGTGAAAGGGAGAAGGTTGTCATGGCAGATTACCGCCTCACTGGAGATGCCGATCAGTGGTGGTCGCTGATTCAAAACACAAAGGAAGATGATGAAGTATCGAATATGGAATAGAGGGAGTTCAAAGAGATTTTCTTAGAAAAATACTTTCCTCGTGACCAACGAGCAGATATGGAAAGGCAATTTCTGAGTCTAAGGCAGAAGGAGGATGAGAATGTCGCAAAGTATGAGGCTAACTTTACACGGTTAGCGAGGCATGCTACCGATTATATACGTAACCCAATGAGTAAGATTGGTCGTTTCATTGATGGGTTAAAACCATTTCTCCGTCGAGCTTTAGTATCACAATCCTTCTCATCATACGAAGATATTGTCTCGTGTGCTATCAAGACAGAAAAGGAATTCTCTAAGTCCTATGACAACAAAGTAAACCAAGAGAAGAAGAGAACGGTGGAACAAGTGACAGATAAAGGGAAAAAGGGAAAGAAGGATTTTCCATTATGTGATAATTGTGGGAAGAATCACCCTGGTATTTGTCTAAAAGGAATGGGAGTTTGTTATAAATGTGGAGAAAAGGGTCACCAGGTTCGTGATTGCTAGGGAATGAAAGAGGCTATCAAAGTTGAATGCTATAATGGTAGAGAAATGGGTCATTATGCAAATGAATGTCCTAAGAATCAGGGAAACTTACCTCAGAAAAGGCCAAGGGATCAAGGACAATCTTATGCTGTTACTACAGTTGAAGCAGAATAACTAATGTATTGGTGCTTTTGGACTGATGGATTATATTTCGGTTATTAGAATAATGTGATATATATATATATAAGGATTGCACTGCAGTACTTGTTGATTTCAGTAAGGTTTTAATATGATTAAGGTAATTATATTTTTAGTATGTGACAATAAGAGAAACTTTACTTCGTTTGGGGAATTTGATAAATTGATTTTGGAATTAAGAGACCTTTTAGAGGAAGTCTGGACAGAGGTATTTTGGATAACAAGAAAGGTTGGTGTGGATTAAGTTGATCATTGGATAGTATTGTTTAAGGTTAAAAAATTTATGAAGATTATTTTTGGAATATTATAATACAATAGTTTTAGGAAATGGACAACCCGTAGGGTGGGGCATAACCCGTCGCGTTGGAAAAAGTTGCAGGAATCGAACCCACAACCATAGTGAGACAGACCTTTATTTCCTACCACTAGCCTACAGGAAGTCCCTGGTTATTACAAAATACTTTTCCTATTCTAAATGGTTTGTGGTAAAAATTTATTAATGAAAGTCTACATGATAATTAAGTATATTTCCTCACATTCTTAGTAAATCTCTTAAATAATTTCCTCACCTCTATGAAAGGTTACTTAAAACAAAAACGTTGTCGATTAACTTTTCCAACTGGGGATTCAATGATCATTTAACCAATCACAAGTTTGTGATTTTCTTATTGTTAACTTTCTCCTAATCCTGTTTTCTAGAACACTTCATCAGACCATGCTAGTTCGTTTTTCCTCCATATCCATATTTTCATAGAACCCTAGTATGGGCTATCTCAGATGACCTTTGTACTTTTCTTTCTTTCTTTTAATGTTATACTTTTATTAATCTTATTTCCGATGTGGGTTTTCCACAAAGGTATTTTCTATTTTCAACCTTTTATTTTCAAATAAAATTTTCAAATTGCGAGGACGCAATTTATTAAAGGAGGGGAGAATGTAACACCCCAAGCTTCCATGATACGCTTCTCATTCAATAATGCAATAGCTTGCATTGTACGCAACTTCGAGTTCTAAAACACCGCGACTAATCAAAGTAGCCGTTATGAATAGTAATAACCACTTTTTAAAATTATAGAAATTTTATATTTCAAAATGGACTTCATTTTTGTATTCGTAATATCGAAATTATCCTAAGTTGAATTTTTTGTAACTTTCTGAGAACTTCCAATTTTTTTATGAATAGTGAAAAATACTTAAAACAACTTTTTTAATCAAAATAATTATTTGTGATAAATTATACTATTTAGTGGTTTTAAAGTATAATTATAATATATTTTTACCATTTTATCCAATGGTGGTCATTAGAATTAATTTAACATTGAAAATGGACATAAACAATTGCCAATCTTTTGATATAAATTGTTTCTTAAAAACATGCTATTTGTTCTGACAGCGGGAATTAATTATAAAATTAATTAATGCAACTTATATATTTGGAATTTTTTAAAATAGACATCATTTTTGAATTCGGAATATCAATTATAGCTTAGGGTGAAATTTTGGCATTGTTCTGAAAAACTTCAATTTTTGATGAATAGTGAAACCACTAAGTGGTAATCAAGCAAACTGATTTTTCAGTTAAATGAAAGTTTACCACTAATGTGTGTTGAATTTTGAAAATCTTACATACATTGTTGTCATTAGTATGTAAAATTTGGTTCAATGGGATGAAAATAAATTTTTGGTGAATAGTAACTTTTTTTTTTCATTAATCGCGATTAGTGGTAATTAGTGTAGTTTAAGGTAAAAATAATGCTTTAAGAATATTAAAACACCTAGACACATGTACTACCTTCATTGGTTGTGTCATGGCCGACCAAGACAAGCCATGGGTCAACTTGGGGACCCCATGGAGCCACATTAGTTGGAAAATGACATTAATATATATATATTTGATGTTAAAATTAAATTGACACAAACATGAGTTGTTTTACTAAAACAGTTATTAAGTGGGGTTACACAAGTTCAAATTTTTACTATAAATATTAATTTGAAAGATAAATAGATTTACTACATCATAGTATTTTTTTTTTATAATTTTTAGACATTAAATAAATTAAATTATATATGACATCATTATGATGCAGCGATGACCTCATTATTTAACGATTTAAATAAAATGAGAAGATAATGAACAATCCAAGGCTTACACTTGTCCAAAGCCTATTGGATGAGGGGATTTCGAAACCTTATCACCTTAGCCTCGAATTATATAAGTGTGGGACCTTTAGAATCCGAAAATCATTGTATAATAAAGTAATATTTCAATCTTTCAAAAAGAGCCCCTCCTCTCCACTTATAAAAGGCCCCCACCTCTCCCACTACATTTACACTTTCATGCCATTTGGCTCGGCCAACCTCTGCCCAAATACTCTTCCAACATTCCTCCCTTACTCCTAGAATCCTCCCTTTGGGCATAAATCTTCCCATAGAAGCCTTTGGCTCAAATCAAAAAGAGTTACCCGGTTTTTAAGGTAATGTCTTCTCTATGTGGTTTGGTTTTATTTTTCTTCTCCAACCCCCTAAAATCTTTTTATTCATTTCTTTTGTAACAACACAAGTATCCTAAATATACTAGGATGTTGTTATAAGAAGGATTCAAGCTACACTTACACACACCTACATCTAATGGTTAAAGAACATACAGTTTCTCTGGATGGCGAATTTCTGCCTCACGAAACGATGATTGTTCAACACTCATATAACACCTTCAAAGGTGGCCATTAAGATGTCACTATATTTATATATGATATATAATGTGTTTATGTTTTACTTATGATTCTGTATTTCTCATTTATGGCATACTTTATGATTTCCATTATGGGTAAAATGCGATAATTTCATTTTAGGAAGTGTGGACTACCGCCCCCTCAAAGTGATTTGAATCGTTAATGCCATATGTGGGATGTATAAAGGATGGAGTAAATGGTATTATACACTATGTTATACTGGAATTATATTATAAATTTATATCATTATAATTTCATTCCATTAAATATGAAATAGAAATGAAAGTAGCGTTCATGCGTACGTACGGCTTACCGTCTCCATGAACGGTGCATTTCATTTCTTACCTCTAAATGTTACGTGACATTATGAATGAATGTATATACTGTATATATATGATATATATGATATCTACATCATGAATATAGTTCTGGATATAATGGATATTTCACCACATGAACAAATTGTAATTATAAGAAGTTTATTTTTGACTCAAGTACCAAAGATCGACAAAACGACCGTTATTAACATAAATAATTAAATAATGTTCATAACATGGTAATAAGTGATATAAATGTAATAATGAACATATAAAAGGTTCTTATGTAAATATAAATTAACTCTAGTTTATTATTCAGGAGGTTAAAGAACGGTCGGGTCAGGACAGAACGCAAGGTAAGGGAATTTCTTAACCCAACTTCCATTCTTTGGGTTAATCTCCTACTTTCAAATTATTTCATGATATTATTATGTCCTATTTTGTATTTTTACTTTCTTTATGTGTACCTATAGTGAATAAACATAATATATCTATTTTATTTTAGAAATTATCTTTTCAAGACTTCGTCTCAATCTCCTTTCATTGAGGAATATTTGGTTTTATACACAAATTTCTTTTATACGGTGTATAAACCCCTTTGACTTTTACGTTTATTCAAAAGGAATCTTTTTATATGAAGCGTTTTTACCAAACGAAAAAAGGAATGTTTTTTGTACGTATGCGGCAACAACAACTTCTCCGCCGCCGTGACCATTATTTGAGTTTCGGCTTCCTCTACAAGCCATACCTTTTTTTTAAAAGAAAAATAAATACCATGTTTTACTTTTCTTTTACATTGGTATTGAAAATGGTTTTGAAAGCGTTTGTATTATAACAATGTGTTGTATTGATATCTTGTGATTGAAATGTGGAAATGTTATGATTACTTTATGAATGTTTTATGTGATACGATTATGTTATGGTTTATGATATGTTTAAACCTATTCATATGAGGAATGTATTGGACTTAATAAGTGACGGGTGGAGCCCGCAATAGCTCCTCGATGCATCGGTAGGTCTCATGAGACAACCAGACATGGAATTGGCCGAGGCCCTTTCCCAATTTGATTTATGGTTTTGGCCGAGGCCTTAATCATTTTAGACGTCTTGGACGAGGCCTTGACAAAATGTTTCAGAATGTCCGGCATTATACATTCCCTCATTATGAAAGTGGTTATTGATATTTCATGTGATTATTCGACTAGTAGAATATACATGTGAGTAAGTAAATGGCATTATTTAATTTTATTTTTTCCATATTATGCTGAAGTTCATGTTTAAAAAGGCTTTTGTTTTAGTTATACATTGCCTTAATTGTTAATGTTTATTTATGAAAGCTTCCGCAATATTGTTATCCTTACTGAGCATCTGAGCTCACCCATTTCAATGTTTTAATATTTTCCAGGATGTGAAGAACTATTTTATGAATGACCTGCAGGGATTGTCAGAAGAGGATATGAGTGTGGACTATGGAGACTTTGTTATTGTAGTTTTTCACTTTATGATGTAATGTAACGTTTACGAATGTATCTAGTGTTTCCAAGGCTACTAAACTAATCGGTCTTTCGAGACTTGATCTTTTGTGATCATGCCAATGTTAAGAAGTAATGCACTGACTCTGGGTAGCTGGGGTCGGGGCGTTACAATTATTTTTATTGAATTGGAGGATAATAAGGAAAGATGAAAAGGGTAATGTAAAAAAGAAACATAAAAGAAGGTATAGATTCCTACCGTGTCAACGGGAGCTGTCATACCAACTGATTTGAGACGCATAGGGTGGCCTGATCATCACGGCGTAGGGTAGCAGATGAAGGAGGTGGTTAGGGGATATGTGGTGGATTGTGGGTACAGATAGTGGATGCAAGTAATCAATCAACACTATAAGGAGTGTGACCTACTACATAGACTACACACTCAATGGGGGATGTGATAACCAATCCACACAACAACACACTTGGGTTGAGCCATGGAATTGGGGGCTTTGTGATCTTGGATCACCAATCTAACTTGTAGATTGACAAGAAAAGAATTCACAAGAGAAAGGGGGAAAACCTATGATAATACTCACAAAACGGAGAGAAGCAATGCATAAGCTCTCAATTAATTCTCGAATAAAAGTACAATGCCATAGGGTGACTATTTATAGCCAAGGAGGTGATACAATGGTCAAGGTTTATTAACCTAAATTCATAAAGGATAAACCTCTCATGTCCCCTTAAAAGTAAAAAAGATAAATTCCAAAAAAGACTTTTGGAAAAGTAGCTCACAACATTCAAACATATCCCACCAGACATGAATTTGAGTGAAAAGCCCACCGTATTTGATATTGGTGTCCAAAGATGCCATTTCTAGAATCCTCCATGTGTCCAAGGCATCCAAATTCGTGCAACCAAGTGGGCCAAGCTTTAAACACATCTTTGGGATTGAATAAGTGAGATAATAGGCCCATTTTCTCCATCCATGTAAGGTAATATCTATTGGTCCATTAATGAAGCAAGATGAGCGCATATTATTGCATTCAACCTCTATAATCTCCCACGCGTCATCAGGACTTGTAAATTGAACTCTTCCACTTGGGTAATCGGCTCAGTTCCTTTAACATGGTTCGTATCATTCATCCTAAAAACATATTTTCTAGCAAAAAAAATCCAAAACCCAATTCTAAAAATAACACATAACCGATAGCAAAAAATGATCCGTTAATGGTTAAAAATACCCCATACACCAAAATAAATAAACAATTATCCCAATAAAACCCTAAACCATCGTCCAAAAATATCTAAACCATAGAATCAATAAATCCACAAACCCTTGACCCATAAACCACTAACCCTCATCCCATAAACCCCAATTACTCAACCACATAATATTATAAAAACTATTCCCCAAAAAAATCAAAATCTAATCCTTGATAAATATATTCCTTGAACCTCAACAATCCTAATAACCTCATTCTTAGAAACCCCAAACCCTCAGCCATAGAGACACTAAAACCAGCATCCCCAAAAAAAACCTAAACCCTCAACCCAAAAAAACCCAAACACTAACAAAAAAACCATTAAAAATCATCCCTTTTAAACCCGATTCCCTTATCCAAGATAACCAAAAAACCTTTTCCCAAAATCCCCTAAACCGTCACCATGATAAAACATGAAACCCACTTCCCAAAAAAACCTAAACCATGTTTTTCAAAATTAATAAACCCTCATGCAAAAATTTTTTCCAAAAACGAATCCCCTAAAATCCTATACCATCAGACCCCAAAAACCCCAATTCCCTATTCAATATAAACTCTATACCCCCATCCTCCAAATACTATAAAACCCCAATCCAAAAAAACCATAAACACTAGTCCCAAAAAAAACTGAAACATTATACCCCAAAACCCGCAAATCCTCATACAAAAAAAATTATATATCAGCAACCCCATAAAACCATAGATAATCAACCCAAAAAATACCTAAACCCTATTCCTAAAATAAATTAAAACCCTCCCCTAGAAAGACCTTAAACCTTGACCACCAAAAATCTTAAACCCTCAGCCAAAAAAAACCACAAACCCTCATCCTCCAATAACCAGAAACCAATATCCCAATAAAACATAATACTCTTATGTCCAAAATAGACAAAACCATCATTCCCAAAAATCTAAAACCCATATCCCCACAAGAAACTCTAAACTATCAACCAAAAACCATAAACCCATTTCACATAAAAACACAATAACCACATCCCCAAAAAACTATAAACACACAGCCCTAAAAAAATATGCCTTCATAAAAAATTATAAAATAAAATCCTCCAAAAACACAAAAACCTTATCTAAAGAATCTCTCAACTAACTGTCCCAAAAATCCCAAAAATACACATCCAAAAAACACAAAATGAATGGCCATAAAAAATCCAAAATCATAAGAAATAGAAAAAACTAAAAACCAAGAACTAAAAATCCCTAAACCCCCACTACAAGAATTCCTAAACCCCCATTCCCAATAAAATAATATACCCTCATCCCCAAAAAACAAATAACAATCATCCCAATACCCCTAAAACCCACAATCCGACAAAATCATAAACCCTCATCCAAAAAAACCCTAATCCATCATTACCTAAAAAACCATCAACCAAATCCCACAAAACCATAAACAATCTACCCCCAAATCCCCAAAAACTGTCATCCAAAAAAATCACCAACACTCATCGCATTAAAATCCTAAAAGAGCAGCCCCAAAAATCCCTAATGCCTCATCTCAAATAAAAATATTCCCATTCTATAAAAACCTGAATCCCTAATCCACAATAACACTAAACCCATGTCACAAAAACATCAAACGATATGCCTGAAAAATAGAAACCGTTTACCCCAAACAAGCCTAAAACCTTACACCCCAAACCCTCATCCCCAAAATACCCCAAACCTATAACCACAAATAATATAAATTTTCATCCCCAAAAATATAAATCCATACACACTAAAAAACCACAAACCCTAAGGAAAATAAATAAATACCCTCATTAGAAAAATACTTGTTCCCCTCATCTCCAAAAACACCAATCCTACTATCCCTAAACCCCGTATTTATCAGACTCAAAAAATATGGAACCCGTATAACCAAAAATCCCAAACCCACATACCCAAAACATCGAAATCACACATCCCCAAAAAACCCAAAACCACATCCAAAGAAAACATAAACTCGAATCCCTAGAAAACAATATTCCCTCAACCAAAAAAACCCAAAAACTTCTTCTTTAGTGAACTGTAACCTATCATCACCATGATAACTTAAACTCTCTTACCTAAAAACTTAAACCCTCATCCCAAAAATCCATGATTCCTCATTCCCAAAAAATAAAAACATTGATCCCAAAAATACTAAAAACACTAAAATTATTAGATAATATAAACCCTAAACCATTAAAAACCGAAACCAAAATCTAAAAAAATAACCAAAACCATTATACCCCAATAAACATATACAGACATCCCAAAAAATCCAAAAATCACGCCCCAAAATAAAACCAGAAACTGTTAGACACAAACTAATCCTATACACTTCGTTTTGAAATCCTAAAACCCAATCACCTAAAAAAATCTAATCCCTATGTTCCAAAATAATCCAAATCTGTTGGTCTAAAAAAAAAATCCCTCACCCCCAAAAAACCTAATTCCCTTATCATTTAATACCCCTAAACCCTTTTCCTCAAATTAACCATACCCCCACCCAAAAAAACCAGAAACCCTTAGCCAAAAAAAGCCATTTTTTTCTCCAAAAGAACCCAAAATACTCACCCCTAAAACTCCATAACAACTAAGCCCCAAAAATAACTGAAAACAAAACCAATATATTATCATACACTCATCCCAATATAACCACAAAAAATGTTTCGAAGGAAATACACCATCTGTCCCAAAAACCCCAAACCCTCCTCCCAAATAACAATAAGACACAATCCCCAGAAAACCCCAAATTCTCATTCAATACAACTACAAGCCCTCAACCCAAAACAAAACATAGACCAAAAAATAAACCATAAACACACATCACAAAAAACTCAATTTCGGAAACTAAAAATAATAGTAAACATCATCCCCAATAATTAATAAACCCTCACCCCTAAGAGACCTAAGTCCCATCCCCCAAACCCCAAATCTCTCACCCCAAAAAACCCTCAAACCATCATCCCAATAAAAATTAACCCCACAGACCAAAAACCTCTGAAACCCTCTTCTCCAAAATATTGTAATTCCTCATCAGAAAATACTCTAAATCTTCCTACCCATATAACCACAAACCATAATCACAGAAATACCCTATTAAGTTGTAACCAAACAACCCAAAACCTCATATAAAAGAAACCCCAACCACTCATCCCCCAAACCACAATTCAAACATGCCAGAAAACCCATAAAGAATCATCCCCAGAACACTATAAAATCTCATCCCCAAAAAACTATAAACCCTCTTCACTAGAAAAAAATGGAACCTCAAGACCATAAAAATTGAATATCCCACCCCCCAAAAATAGCAAACCCATAGCCCTAAAAAAATCTCAAACAATTAGTACAAAAAAACTAAAGCATCATTCACCAAAAATAATAACCATTAATCCCCTAATATTCCAAAACAATCAGTTACATAAACACCCAATCCACTAGCCATAAAAAACCTCAAACCTACATCCAAAGAGAAACCTAAATCATATACCCCTTAAAACCATGAACTATCATTCCTAGAAAAGAATAAACACTCAAACCCAGAAAATCCTAAATCCAAAAAACAAGAGAAAAAATACATTCAACCATAGATAACCATAAAAACACAACATTAATAAAACCTCATCCCTCATCCCATGAAAACCCAAAACCCTTATCCCAAAATGCATTAATTACGTAGTCCTAGAAACCATGAAACCAATATCCTAGATATCACTAGACCATCAACCCTATAACACCCTACATAATAATCCCATTGAAAACCTAGGAAATAGTCCCATATAAGACATAAATACATTCCAAAAAAATAACCATAAACCCATATTTATAGATAACTCCACACAATCAAACATAGAAAAACATATACCCTCAACATTAGAAATTGATAAGCCCATGTATCCTGAAAAACAAAAACACTCTTCCCTAGATAAAACCTAAAACCTGATCTCATGAAAAATATAAAAAATACTTAATATAAAACATTAAAATTTCTTCCAATTAAACCTCTATACCATCAACTATAGAAATCCCTTTAAACCCATCCTTTGAGAACCCAAAACCTCATCCTATGAAATATATAAACACTCAACACCTAAAACCTAATAAGTAATTCCCATAAAAAATAGACCCTCATTCCTAGAAAACCTCAAAAACTAAGCCCATGAAAACCCAAAACCATTATCCCCAGAAACCCATAAAAAACAAGCCTCCGGTAATCCTAAAACATCATCCCTCCATAAAACCTAAACATTCGCCCTAATAAAACACTAAACCCTCTGTGAAAAAAAAAACCCTATACACTAACCCCAAAGAAACACTATTCTGTCTACACCAATAAACCCCAAACCCATATCTTCCAAACCCCTAGACAGTCATATTTAAAAACCCCTAAACCCACCTCCTCAAAATATCCCCATCTTCCCCAAGATTTCCTGAAACCATATACTCACGAAACCATAATAATATAGCCCTATGAAAAGATAAATTCTCAGACTGGGGAAACAATAAAACCCCATTCCTAGGAAACCCTAAATCCTCATCCCTAAGAATCCATAAACCCTCATCCCCCATAGACTAAAAACTATTATCCTAAGGAAATCCTAAACCCTCATAACTAGAAAACCATGAATCCTTACCTCTAGGAATACATAATGTCTTAGTATAAGGGTACCCTAAACTTTTTTCCCTAGGAAAACATAAACACATATACCAAGGGAACCCTAAATCCTCAACCTTAGGAAACAAAAAACTGTCAAACCTACGAAAACCTAAAGACATATCCCTATGGAACCCTAAATACTAATCCCAATGAAACCATAAAACTTTATCCCTAGGAAAACCTAATCCCTATGCCCGACAAAAACATTAACCCTCTACCATAGGAAACCCTAAATACTTATCCCTAGTAACCATAAAACCATATCCCCATCAACCTATAAATCATAAAACTCATAAAACCCTAAAACCATTGCCCTATAAACTATTAATCACTTATCCATATAAAATACTATAGCCTCATCCCCATAAAACAATAAATCCTCACCCAAAAAAACCATAATTCCACATTACCGAAAAATTGTGTACCCTCATACCTAGAGAACCCATAAATTTTTTCAAACTAAGAACCTATACAATAATATAAAAAAAACATAAACAATTATCCCTAGGAACCCCCAAAAATTTGTCCTTAAAAAATATTAAATTCCACTCCATAGAAATAAATAATCCTTTAACCCCTAAAAAACCTATAATTACATCCAAATGAAACACAAACATTCCATCCCAAAAAAACAATGAACACTATTTCCATAAAAAATCTAAATCCATGACCCCAAATCACTAAAAACTAATCAAGATAAATGCGTTAACCTTCAACCCTATTATAAACTAACCACTTATCCAGATTAAGTCCTAAACCCTCATCCCCATAAAACCAAAAATTTTGATCCATAGAAACCCATTTATAATTAACTATATAAAACCCTAAAACATCAGCCCTATGAAACCCACAAACATGTTCCATGAAAAATCATAAATCATTTCCCCCCAAAAAACCTAAACCCCCATCTCTAGATATCAATAATTATCATCCCCAAAAAACACTAAATACTTATCCCTAGAGAATCATAAACCCCCAAAAATAGAAAATCCTAAACCCCAACCCCATAAAACCCTAAACCCACTACCCATGAAAACCCACAAATCCCATCACCAGAATATCATAACCCTTACACAACCAAATTAGTTTACATTATCTATTTTTATATAAAATATATAAATTTAATCTCTTCTATAACATACATTTCACTAAATACTATGCTAAAATAAACTCAAAAATATTATTTTTTTACACAACCATTTTCATCGAGAATTAGGAATGTCCCGATCATAATTCATGAACTAAATTATGGAAATATTATATATATATATATATAAAATTAACTCATTGGATACTAATAAATTAAAATTGAAAATGAAAACCAATTTGACATAATGGAAATGTTTTTTATAAAAAACTATACTCACAATTGAATTTTATCATAATAAATAATTGTAATGACATGTAAAGAAATATTGTGATTAAAATTATATGTTTAATATGGAATATTATTTCTAATTTTTTAATATGATTGATAGTCTTACAATAATAATACATCCAAATTTAAGCGTAAGAATCTATAATTTTTCTAAATGATGTTTTCCTGTATTTTGATGGAGAACTAATTATATATATATTTTTGAAATATTATAAATTCTATTTGAAAAAATAAAATAAAATTTATATATTTAAATTTAAATTATATTTGGGTTGATTTTTTGAATGTTTCCAGTAAATGTAGTCTTTTAATGAATAATGAAAAACACTGAATTTTATTTGCTAACACCCTTTTTCCTAATTTTTTTATATATATAAAATATATTTTAAATTGATTATAACATATAATTAGTAATATTATATATGAATAAATCCAATTTTGGTTTTTAGAATCAATTTCTCATTGAAATTGGTTATTAAAATAGTTTAGAATTTTGAACATTTCACCTTAAAAACCTGATTTATTGTTGCGTCAGCATGATTAATTTTAAATATAAATTCTATAATTATGTAAATTGAATATATAAAAATGTATTAAATATATTTAATAAACAGATAAAAAAATTTGTAGGGAAATTTTCCTTTTTAGACATAGAAAATTTACCTCGGTGATTTTTTTACATATTATTTGTCAAATAATTAAAAGGGTTAAAGATAAAAGGTAAAGGTCTAGAATACCTATAAAAACAACATTATATGGTTTTTGATGTATTTTATGACCCAAAAAACCTTTAAATCCTTAATTATCCTCATAATTAATAGAAATTAATACCACATAAATCTTCTTGTATTTAAACATAAAATAATCATGATTTAATCACTTAATCCCACCTTTTATTTTGTATAAATACCACCCCATTTCGGTTCACAGGCCTTGAAGATCCTAACATATGTTACAAACCCCATCCTCTCCACCATACCCACTTAAAAGTTATTCTAGTCTCTCCAATGTATTAAATCCAATATCATCAAGTGATTATTTAGGGATACTATATTGAAGAGGCATTTTTCTTGACAGACATCTCTTATTTACATTTTTTTCTCATACATTCTCTTCATAGAATTAATCTATAAAGTAATTATAAATCATTAATCATGTAAATACAATAATTTTATGTTTAATATAGAATATAAGATATCCATTCATTTTATTACCTCAACATTTTTGATGAATTAAATATGTTGTCTAAATTATGCTGGTTAATCATCTCTTTGATTAATGATATAGTTTGTCTTTCATTACCGCATTCATAGATGGTCCGAACATTATTAATCATGCTAAATAATATTATATTAGGTATATTTTATCCCATTTTATGTTTTGGTTCTAATATATACTCATAATAGTAAATAAAACAAGTCTAATTAAGGTTATTTGGAATCCCCATAAAAATATACCAAACCATTATCAGTTACATTTTATCAAATAAATTATCCTCGTGTAATCTTTAAGAATGATATATGGTGCCATTTAATCCCTCATATGATAATTAATCATGTTTCATTTCACTTATTGATTTATAATCCCATTTTATATGAACATTACACTTTTAAAAAAATACCGACCATTATAGAAAGAAACGAACACACATGAAGCCATAAAAAATGAAATATTATTAATTAATGGGTCATAATATGTTATGCATAAGTAAAATATAATAATTTATATATGAATAAATATATGTAATGAGTTAATAATATTGTGCAATCATTATGAAAAGTTGTTATATAGAACAAGTAAAGGAATGCGTGAAGAATGTGTTTCTCATCTTGCTTCTTACTTCTATGATATATATTCCATATTTACCAATAATTTCAATTTTTTATATATAAGGAAAAATGATATTAAATTTATTTAATATATTAATAATCATGATACTTATTGTTTCATTCTACAATTATTACTAGTATAAGTCATACAATTCAAAATATTATTAGTGGTAAGGGATTTTTTAACCCAAAATCTATTATTTAGGTTAAAATTCAACTTCTTGATTGTGAAATGATAAATGAATGTGTGAAATAAATTTGTAATATCACTTATTTTATTTTAAGTATTTTTATTTTTTTAATAATGAATCCCGTATTATATTATTTTTATTAATTCTCATTTCATTGAGAATGTATTTATAACGGATATTCTTAAAAAATTATATTTTTAAAACGTCCAATTAATCCCTATTTTTATTCTATGTATGTGTATTCTAAAAATGAATCCTATAATATTTTACCATTATCCAGTGAATTTTATATGCTTGTTTCACTAACTTTAAAATTTATAAAAATTGTTTGTAGTTATTGTTATTTTTGTTTTATAAAGGAGGGTTTGTTTTAAAAGTCAGAAAAAAATATGGAAGGATTTTTTTTTAAATATTTTCTGAACATATTTTTGCAGTGTCCAAATTACATATTGAATTTAAATAGCCTTAATATTCATTTGATTCCATTTTCAAATAAAACTATTTCTTTTATCATTGAGAGGCATAATTTTTTTAAAAAGAATGATATTTTCCTCAAGAACTATTTTCAGTGATTTGTAAATTTACTTTCATTCTATGACAAAAATATATGATGTTTCATATTTAATACATGGGATATTATTCAAGTATACTTCCCTTATTTATTTTTAGGGTGGTTTTATATTTTTATGTAATTATTTTTATTAATACAGTTACATTTCTATCTCATTTCATTAGTATCCGTTATGATTATTCCTTATGTTTGATAATATATGGGGAAAACAAATGCATGATCATGTCCAAATGTATTCTCCATGATAATGGTCCTCCATATTGGGTAATCTTTTATTCTCACGATTCACCATATTCGGATATAGAGTAATTCATATTCCTTTATAGAATTTTACTATCCCGCAATAGGTTCCAGGAAGTTTTCATTGAATCATGATTTTTTCATTTTTTATTTTGTTTAAACAATTCCATGATTTATGTAATGCTATCATTTCTGTTATTATTTTTTATAAATAATTTCCTATTAAAATAAATGATTTATTCTGTCACCCATGATTTCTATCTTTCAAATAATGTGTATAATTCTCAAATTTCATGTTGTAGATTGCATACCCATATAACCATCTTACAAATTCATATGATCATTTTATTTATGTTTAGCCTTTCTAAGATTCTAATAATAACCATAATTTGTGTTATTTTTCGCATGTAATGATTATATTTGTTAAATGAAAAATAAATAAAAGGATTTCACATGGATGATGACAATGACCTATTATTAATGTCGGTTATACTTTTATTTTTTTTTAATAATTTTTACGCATTTGTTTATGAACTCATGTGGTTAATATTTTTTACTAATTCTTTAAAACATTAAACCTAAATTTTCTATGGGTATGTAAGTGATCCAATATTTCTATTAGACATTTTATTTTTTCATCAAACAAATTGTGTAACATTTATCAGTTTCAATGTTTATTTTTTTGAGTAAGATCTATAAGAACATATTTTGGTCTCTTATAGTGAGTATCGAAGTGGGTAATAGAAAAAATTGGAGAATATGATTTTCTATCTTATAGTATTATTATGTGTTATTAATATAGTAATGTGTTTATAATTTTTTGGTTGTTCAAAACTTCAGTTTCTTAGAAACAAATTTAGTGGAATTAATTGAAAAAATATTATGTTGGATAACTATATTTTTGGGGCTGATAATTTTTTATTTAATTATGTGTTAGTACATTTTGAGAAGTGAAATTAAATGTATGATATAATCATTTTTTAAATAAAATTAAGTTATTTTTAGGGTATTTATCACATTTAATGAATTAAATAAATATTATAATTATATAATTTTAGGAAATGGAAATCTTGGATGAATGTCAACAACTCATCTTGTCCATCATGTCCATGAAAATTGAACCCACATCTGGAGGGCAACATGGGTGGATAGACTACCATTGAACTACATGATGTACAAGAAAGAATAATTTTTTTCCTTTATTTAAAATATCTAAAATATTGTGGATATGTTCATTTTTAGGCAATATGTTATATAAATATAAATTACATTAGAAATGATCTGTGGATTATCTGATTAGTGTTGTTTACGAATATGATTATAGTTTTGGGAATCCTATAATATTAAGGAAAATAAAATACCAGAGGGTTTTAGTTGAGGAATAAAGTTTTATTTATATTTTTAAATCATATATTATTTTATTATATATTTATAGTGAGTATTGTAATTAATGGAAATGGTTATCAAATCGTCTAGATAATGTGATTTAAGAAATTACATTTTTGTATGATACATTTAGAGTGATTTATTTTATTTAGGAATAAATATTTTAATTATATATTAGAAGTATCTCTAATCAAATCCTTCAAATTTATTAGTTCAAATCATATATTCAAGTTGTTTAGTAGAATTTTAATGATAGTTATTTATTGAATTATCTATTTTTAACTATACGTATTAATATTGAGTTTTTGGGAATAAAGTTTTTTTTTCATCATATGACATTTTATTATATTTGGAAGATTAAATCAAGAACTAAACAATATTGTTTTGGATAATTCCTAAAGACATGAGTAATAAATTTTTAAAATTTGTGGATTTATTGATCCATAAATGTTGATTCTATTGATTCATGTCTCAAAAAACCATCCGTATAATTTGGTGGAAAATATGAGTTTTTGGTGGAAATTTATTAATGTATAAAACTCTACATTCAAAGTAAGATTATTTATTGATATTTATAGACATTTAAGTAATTTAGTTCTTCAACATTATGAAAAGGATCATGAAACAAACTCATTATCCATTTATTTTTGAACTGAGAAATTAAGGGCTTCCTAAATCTACATATATTTATGGTATTTTTTTAGTTACATTAATCATAAATAAATCATATTTATTTCATTATAATAAATTTCATAAAGATATTTGAAAAAAATCCAAACTTGTAACCATATCAATTTAAAAAACTACTTTCCCTTTACATATGTGGGATTAATTTATATTAAAACTTCACCAATCATGTTAATTGATTTATAAAAATTGGATTAAATATTTGGATTCATATGATTAAATTTTTTTCTATGTTCATTTGAATTTTATTAAATAAAAAAATACTCATGGTAAAAACAAATTATTTATCCTAGTATTAGTAAAACAATATAACATATTAATATTTCAAGGTAAATTCTTAGAGTACCTAATTAATAAAACACTAAATGGGTTTTTAAAGGTATTTATACTACCTGACCGTCAAATATAAAATTATTGATAAAAACTTTCAATAAAATTTATCCCACCACAATGTGGATAACTTTAAACATAAAATAATCATTATTTAGTCACTTAATCCCACCCCTCCTTAGGAATAAATATATACCCTCACCAACCCATTTGAAATTTCAAGATATTAATCTCATAAAATATTTTACAAACACTCTCATATGCACTCTACCCAGTCCCATGCTCTATTGTTCTCAACAACATTCCAAAACCATGGCCCTGAAGGGGTCATTCATGGAGGTGATAATGAAGAGATAATTTTCTCAAAGCATCTATGTTATTTTATTTCCACCATCTACTTTATCCTCATATATTTCAACCATACAAGAATTTGTAATTCTAAAATCATGTACAAACATGAATTTTATTTTTCATAAGTAATATAATATATACATAAATTTTACTCACTCCACTTATTCAATAAAATGAAACTATTTCCCACATTATAACGGTCAATCATCTCCACGAATAATGATTTGTTCATTTTCAATTATAGATATCATGGTTGGTAATAAAAATATTATTCGAATAAAATAATAATTCAATTGGTATATTATATCTTATTTTATGTTTATTACGTAATATATATTCATAATAGTAAATAAAATGAAACTAGTTTGTGATGTTTAGAAAACCATCCAAAATCAACAAAACATTTATCATCAAATTTTTATCAAAAAATAATCTACATGTTAGAAAGTGAAATGATAAATGGGACCATTTAAACCAATGAATTTCCATTAACAATTCTTCATTCAAATTTTGGATTTTTAATTACATTTTTCTTGTGCAACCATAATTTTATAGAATTGAACAAATCATGAAACCATGAATTGAAGGCACCCAAAAAAATAATGATTTATTATTAATTAATGGGACACAATATGTTATATAATAATCAGATATTGTATAATAAAAATCAATATATATTTTATAATTTTTTTAAATAATTAATTTACTATTTTATAAGAGATTAATGTACAAATCACTAAAGGGAAGATTGAGGTATGGGTTTCACATCACCCTAGTTACATATGTGAGATATATGCCTTATTAACCACTAATTTTTTTGGTATATATATACTAGTCATTGATCTAAAATATAATGAATCTATTAATCATCATGTTATTCAATGTTTTATTTTATAATTATTACTTTTATGGGTTACATATTTCTCATATTATAAGTGGCATGGGATTTTATAACATAATTTCCCTTCTTTGGGTTAAACATCTACATAAAGATTATGTCGTGCTTCTAGAATGTATGAAATTAATTTTGAGTATCATACGTCTTATTTAAACATTTTTATGTTTATTTATAGATTAAACACTTATTCTTTCCTTTTTATCAATTACCATACATTGAGGATATTTATAAGATACTTTTATTTAAAAATTATATTTTATTCTGTTTTCTTACATATATATTTGTATTCCATGTATTTGTATAATAATATTAATTCCAATGTTTTTTCTATTCTCTTATGATTATATAATTATATTCCATTGTTTACTTCTAAAAATAGTTTGAATGCGGAAATTTTTTCATTTTCAAAAAGTGAATTTTATCTATTTTCTAAAATTAATATCGAACAAATTTTTTTAGCATATATAGAATATGTGGATTTTCCCACCTCCAGGAATACATAATGCCTTGAAGATTCATTTACTTGCCTAAAAGTCTATTTTCAATGTAAATTTCAACTAATATAATTTCACACCATTGAAAAATAATGGTTTCAAAAGGGAAAGGGTATTTTCCTCAAGAATTAATAAATCTGATCATGCAAAATTATATTCCTTGTAGAATAAAAATATTATATTTTTCATATTAATTATTTGGGATATTATTATATGATTATATCTTTATTATTTGTAAGGATATCTTTTCTTTAATATGGAATGATTTTTAGGAATCCTGATAATTTTCAATCTCAATCCATGTGTATCCTTTATGGTTATTCCTTATGTTTTATTTTAAATGTGGAAAAAAATACATTAGAATTATAAAATGTGAGTTCGAATATATCTCTCTAATTAATTTTATACTATTTTAGTTCCATGATACATCATATTTGTATATGTACAAAACTGAATTCTTTTGTGGGACTCTTTCCACCACATGATATAGTTGTGGAAGATATCCTTAACTAATTATAATATCATGCTGTATATTATTTCCACAATTACATGTTTTATGTTATCCTCTCATGGGTCATGTTCTCTGATTATTGAAAAACTAATGTCTTATGAACATCCATCTTTTTTTTCCAGAATCATGATTATCAACTTTGAAATAGATAGTATAATTTTCAAATTTTATGTGCATGAGGACATACCATTTTTTTATATTATTGTTTCATTTTATAATGGTTTGACTAATCATATTTTTAAACTAAATAATCATATAGGATCATATTTTGTATGATTTCATTACCCAAGGTTATGTAGAATTATGTAAAATGAAATTTGTCTAATTGTACATCACAAGGATGATATAGATGGCCAATTGTGAATGTTGGGTATAGTGGGATACAATTTTGACCTTTATGTACCAGTTTATTATGAACCCATGTTTTTAATAGTTTTTCCTACCTTAGTAAACCTATATATCTAAATGTTCCTTGGGTATGTCAATGTTACAATATTTCCTTTCATCGTTGTTGGTTTTGTTCAAAAAAAATTGGGCACATTTATCTATATCAATGTCAAGAATGCCATGTTTCATTTTTATCACTGAATCGGGATGTTTGTATATTGGGATGTTTTAAATACACCATGCCAATAAAATCTAAGCAACTAGCCTTTGAAAACCCTAAAACTCCATCCAAAAAAACCATTATCCCCTTCCCTCAGACACCCCAAAACCATAGACCCAAAAATAACTAAAACCCATCGCCATAAAAAACTAAAACACCTGTAGACGAAAACCCTAAAACCCAATCCCAAAAATAATCTAAAACCAAATACCCAGAAATCACTAAATACACACACAAGAAAACAATAAACCACCATACCAATAAAATCCTAAAACACCAGCTTTGAAAAACCCAAAACCTTCAACTCCAGTATGCTATAAACTCATATCCCTAGAAAATACCTAAATATCCAACACTATAAAATAGTAAACACACATACCTAGAAAACACTATACCCAAATAAAAGAAATTCATATACCTATACCCCAAAAAACCCTAACCCCAGACACCAACTAACCCTAAACTTCATGCTCGAGAAAACCCCAAACACCAAAATACAAAAACATATTCTCGTAGCTATATAAATCTCTACACCCTCATATCTAGAATACCCTAATCCCCTAGACCCATAAAGTCCTAAATAGTGAGCTCTAGAATACAAAAAACCCTTATTCTTATCAATGATTTCTTTAAAATCATTTAATAAAAATTCAATCACTTATAACAGACATTTAAATATTTAATTTTAAATCAAAGTGTATTGTACTACTTCAATACATTTGAACGGAATTACAATATTAAACCATTCATTTCCACATGAATAATTTATTAAAAGTTTTTTTAAATAATGGACATTAATAAAAATGATTTTGAATTAAAAATCATTAAAACATTTAAAAGGATGTTTTAGTTAAATATTTTCTTACAATAAACATTGAAAAGATTATTATTTTTAAATATTTTTAAGAATCATGGCCATGGGTAATAAATATGTTCTAGTAAATACTTAAGTATAAACATTCTCTGATAATCATGTCATTATTAAATTAACCATTATGGTATATCTAATTCCCCATGTACGTGTCCAAAAAACCTTTATAGAGGTTTTAAAAAAATTGTTAACAATTAAAAGAACCATAATAATATTTATGATATCATATATAATTAATTTATTAACTTATATTACCTTTTCAAATTACAATTACAAGTAAAATAAATATTTCAGGTTAAATTATCATTATTTATGGAATTGGTTCTAACTTGTTATTCTTGATATTGTTAGTTAGATCATGATTTACATAATCCATAATATAAAAAATTATTTATATATATGGAAATTAATATATATAAATATATATTTGGAATGAAATACCTTGTTCATAGAGACGGTATGTTGTACGTATGAATGAAAATTATTTCCGCTTTCTCATTGTAATTGATATAAACAAGTACGTGATATATAGAAATATATTTATATATTTTTTCTGTTGAATTATTATTTCATATAAATCATATATATTCATTATATATATATTTTTATAATCATTTTTAATGGTTTACATGGAGAATGGATCTCATTGCATCGTGGAGATGGTAGGTCGTACGTACACATGGCAAATAATATCATTACCTTTATAGTTAAATGGTATGTAATTGGATTATATATTAACAATTAAAACATATAATCTTGTTATATTATTTATATCAGTTGTACTCATCATTATACCCACCAATATAAGGTATTTTCGAATAACAAATTACACCATGACATGGTGATGTTACGTCATATGTACGCACACATGGTGTAATAAATATTAACAGGATAAAAGGAAGAATATGGTTCTACCATAATCATAATAAAATATATCATATACATGATACTGGATAGCTTAATTAATTATTCAGACAACATGGTAATATGAAGTATATAAAGAATGTAACTTTGAATGACATAATAAAACTATTAATTCTACTTGGGGTATTTGCTTTTGATTTGCAGAAAAAGACTCCTTAGGTAAAATTTATGATAAAATTATACCATGTATGATGAAGTGAGAGAATTGTTTATGAAAATTGGGTTGGTTTTTCTGAACTAAATTGTTGAAGTCTGTGTAAGGAAGTGAGGGAGGAGGTGTCTTTTATAAGGGACGAGATGGGCACTTTTGGAAACTCACTAAATATTAAGCTATAATAAGACTATTCTAGATCCAAATACTTAAAAATGGAAAATAAATGAAAATTAGAATACATGTTCCAACATATACTCTACCCTTATGATTATTTATCATTTTTTAAATAATCTTATAATAAATTAATTCAATACTATATCATTATTTCCAAATTTAATAATATTCATTTAATTTGACTAAAAATATATTATGAAAAGTTGGTAATATTAATCTAATGATTTTACAAAGATAATATATCTTATAGATCAATGAAGTTCGTTATAAACATCATCTAATTCAAAATATAGCAAAATTAATATTATTAAAATCATTTATTAAATTTTTATTTTAATTAAATAAATATTGTTTCAGAATTTGAGAGACATTTAAAGCAATTTTATACATTAAAAAAATTGAAAACAAAATTAGTAAACCAATATAATTTAATTTATATTTGAATATACATTTTTATTCATTCTTATCTTAATTTTGGCCTGATGTGGACACAAAAAATATATTAAAATACCAGCTTGTGATATTTTGTAACTATCATTGATTTAAATAATATATAATTTATTCTGAAGATCATGTGTACAATAAACAACTTAAAATACATTTTAATGTCAAAAGTACGTAATTCTCTTCATCTAATAATTTTTTTAAATGATTTCATTTTATTTTTATCATTTTTATTTAGATTTACCCTAAATTAATTAATTTATTTGTAATTATGGTAATAATATTTCTAATATGAATTATTTGTAAATTTTAACTTATATGGTGAAAATTGTCTATAAATTAACATATTATTACATTTTATACAATATAATAATTTTTAATTTTTTGTAATGTTTAAAATTTTTAAATAATTTATTTTTTTTTATGAAATATCAATAATATTCACTCTAACATTATCAAAAACATAGAAATTAATTTAAATCTAAACAGAAAGATACCTTTGAATAATATCATTGAATATACATATAAAATGTCATAGTCACCTAGGTAATTAATAGAGCACCTTAATTAATTCATATTATAATTCATTTAATTCTTTTAAAACCATTTATATGATATTTTTATTAATAAAATAATTTATGCATCAGTATTTTGTCATGAAGAATGGTAATTTTAAAATCTCTCAGAATTATAAATAATTTACTATGATTAATTAATTATTTTTTCATTTCGAATACTATTAATAATCCATGTTATCTTTTGATTATCCCAATATTAAAATTAATATTTTTATATAAAATGAGAGTGTTATATTTTCTCGAATTCATTGATTTTTATAATATGCATGTCATATTCAAGAAAAATTCTCCAATAAATAATTAAATTTAGATCCTAATGACCTAAAAATCTAATTAAGTCATCCAATAGAATTTTTAAAGATATTATTTTAATTTTATAATATTATATTTACCTTTAATTACCCGATTAACACTAAACACCGCTAAAAGAAATTACTAAAGGTATTATTCATAATGTCAATAATAATAAAAGAAAATGATTTAAAAAATTTGGACCCACTACTTACATATATGGAATCTATTTTTCAAATTTCATAGAAAATAATGTGCACTAATTAACTTTAAATAAGTCCCATTGACGGAATAAAAATACATTTTTTAATGCAAAAAATACGAAAATATTTACTTTTATTTATATCCAATTTCAACATGAAAAAATTCTAATTTCCTAAAAATTATTAAATGATAAAAATATAATATAATTATACATGAAATCCAATCAAATTAATAATTTAATAGTATTATTGTTTTAATGAAATAAATATTTTTTCAATAAAAATTTAGTATTTTCACTATTCATAAAAACATGACGCTTATCAGAAAAACAACAAAAATTAATCTAATGTAAATTTTGATATTAATCATTCAAATAAGAAGATTATTTAAAAAAAAATTAATCCAAATATGGCTCAAAATGTAAATTTAAGATAGCTTCCCCATCAAAAGGTGGATAAACTATATTTTTTAAAAAATGAATCTTTTTTCCAAAAAAAATCAATTTTCTCTTATATCTTGTCTAGAAAATTCATAAGATGAATGTTAAAATTATATGTAGTATATAAAAGTCAAAATGTTTTTAATACTATTCCTAACCGATAATGTAATGGATTGTTTATATATTCTGTTAAATAGTAATATTTTCTTAATATATTGTTGTCCAGTAAAACTGTTCCTTGCGTGTAATGCAGGCTAGCTCACTATTGTGGGTAGTGTATTCTAAAAATATTGTTTCATAAATATAAATAATGAAAAAAATTTATATTTACTCACTAATGAAAATATTTTCAATTCTCATGGTGTTACATTATCTCCTCTATTAAAATGGTTTTCTCACAATTCTAAATTTCATATAGGAAATGAATGTTTGAAACTAAAAAATATATTTGTGGGAAACCTATGTAAGAAATAGGGTTAATAAAATAAAATCATAATAATAGTAAAATTGAAATATTAAGGTCAGTAAAAAATTGCTACTTCAATTTGGAGAACATTATTTCCCCATACTGATATATACGTAGTGGAAAAACATAATAAATTATAGGGAGTCATTCAGATCGTCAATAAAAAACAAATGAATAATCAATATAAAATTGAGGCCCTCAAATATATAAATATATGATTAATTAAAAAACTATTATTTTAACAAAAAATAACATTTTAATTTAACATAATTTTTAATGTACTCTTTCCTATAGTTTAGATATTTTCTTATCCAATATAGAGCTTGTGAAAACATACACAATGCCATGAATTTTATCCTTTGATTGTTCTTCGATCTATTTTCTATTTTTTAGATTCACATGGACATGGATATTCAATAATTTGTTTTTAAATTATGCACATTTAACGAATCATGTGGCCCATGACTATTTCATTCAACCATTAAATGATTACTAAAACCAAAATTGTTAGCACATAATATCCAATAAATCATTGTTAAACCTCAAACAATAATATCCAATGTTCAATATAATCCATTCCAGACATAAGAATATACCAAAATACATCCATCCAAATTCAATACCCGAAAAGGTTATCATCCCAGAGTTGATCAGAGAATTTCATTTCCATCAAAATTCAGTATCCAAAAAAGTCACTACATTTCCAAGTTACATTAGATTCTCCAAAATATGTAATTCAAATGTTATTGTAACATTCCTTTATCACCTTAAAAAATATGATGAAATCAATCATTCTTACAAATTATTGATAAAGTAGTACTTTAGTACAATCATTACATATCTCATGCTTCCTATAACGAGTGCACCAATGATGAAATAATTCTTTAATCCAAATAAGAAATAACCATATTCATTATAATTCAATATTAAATCCTTATCTACTTATAAACATAGTATTACTTAATACCAGTATTATTTAATTTCCCTTTTGTATTATCTTCATCATTATTAATAAAAATGTTTCATGTATATCCTTTCTAATTCTAAGAATTTTACAAAACAAAAAGCTCAAAGTGAGAATCATAAATCATAGTGAAATTCTCACGATGAATCATTTATAGAATCCCAAAATGATTCCATCTTCATCTCATTCAAGTTTTCTATTTGATTAAACAAGGTGGTCCATTAATAAAACTATATGAGGATATCCTAAATAGATACATATCCTAAATGAAATCCACAGGGTTATGTTTTATAATATATGATTTCTAAATCAAAATTGAAAGGATTTTTTAACCTTCCATTGATAATAACATTAATTCCCCTACCACAGAAGCCCAGAGTTAGTTCCTTATTGTAATATGTTGGAGTAATTAAATAGAATCACATCTTAGAAGACTGGTCAATATATCATACTTGGGGAATAAAATAATTACATTAATACTTAATTATAATTAAAAACATAATATCATACATCAATTTTTTTTAATAATACCATTATTCTCTTCTCTTAACCTCATATATCAATCATAAAACTCATCTGCACATTTTGGGAAAATAAAACATTACAGTGAGCTCTATTTTATAGTAAGGGTAAATGTTATAGTAAAACTATCATATATAATAATAAAAATTTAAGGGAATCTATTAAACTAAAAATAAAATCCTTTTAAACATATTCATGAGCATAATATAGATATAATAATTCAATTAATTCCCTTTAAACAATCACATTGACATTCTAAATGTTGAATATACACATGTAATATCGTAAAATAATCTAATAATGATTTAATGCATAATGTAGGATATCATAACCATATCGTCATGGCATTATTCCATGACCATTCAAAACTATACCATCAAGGCCAAGTTCCAAGACACTATGTTTTCTAACGAGACTTACTGATGCATTGAGGTTCTATAGCAGGACCTTCCCATCACATACCAAGTCCAATGCATTCCTCTTATGAAAGAGGTTAGATATAAACAAAATATACAATAATATGAAATATATCAAATGAAATTATAATAATTTAACCATAAACCATGTGTATTATCAAAATTTCACATACAAAGTAAAAAATATCATAAACCATTCAATAAAATGTTATAGATTGTATCATAAGAAAACAAACTCATTTATACATAAAATACCACAAAGGATGTTGGCATTGAAGATAATTATTTTATAAAAACATTAAAAATATACTGATACAAATATCCATTTATCATTGATATCATTTATTGAAAATCCCTAATCATATAAAACAAAATTAAAAAGATATTTTTGAATAAATGTTTCATAGACCTCATTGAAACCTTTTATAGGTATTAACATTTTAAAACATTCTACACCATATAAATAAACCATAACATTTTTTGGAAATATTTACATTAATGATATTGATTTATAAGACTACATATTGAAATCATTTTAAAAAATGTTTTAATTATTATTTTCATCACATTAACCAACATAATGATTTTTTTAAAAATATTTTTGTGAAACATGGATATGGATTCTAAATAATTCTCCATAAATAATTATGTAAAAATAATTTTAGATAATAATGAGATTTTTAAATTAATCATTACTCTAGATACCATTCCCTATGTGCATTTATAAAACTATTTAATAGTGGTTATAAAAAAATTATTTACTTCTACCTAAATCAATGTAAAATATATGATATCATATCGCATTCATTTAAGACATTATATTACAAGTTCATTTAACTATTTTGTGTTAAAGAAACATTTCAGGTAATAATAATTTTATTTACCATACATGTTTAGACTTTTTATTCTTGATCATGTTAGTTATATAAATATTTAATTACTTAAAAAATATAAAACATTACATATATATTATGTATATATATAACATGGAAGGGAATACACCGTTGATGGAGACAGTAGGTCGTACGTATGCATGAATTTTGTTTCTGTATTCTTATCATATTTGATTGATGTATGTAAATGATATATATATATATATTATTTCAATTATAATATTATGTCATATTTTTAAAACTAATTAATTATATATATCTTATAATTACTCTTGAATGGTTATCATGGAGAATGAATTTCATCACGTCATGGAGATGGTAGGTCGTATGTATGCCCGAGCGACGATATCATTACTTTAATGGATAAATGGAATGGAATTGGATGGTATATTCATTATAAAGAATAATAATAATGTCATATTATTTATATCAGCTTTTCTAATCAATATACCTATCCAAATAAGGTATTGATGAATAACAAATTACACCATGACAATGAGATAGTAAGTCATATGTACACACGCATGGTGAAACTATTATTCATAGGATCGATAAAAGGATTAATATCATTCTACCATAATAAAAATAACATACAAACATATACAAGATACTTAATTTATTACTTTAGTTTGGAAGTAACATAGGAAGATGTTGTATAAAAATAAAAGAACATTCATATAGTTGTCAAAACAATTAACTGTTCTCCTTGCATCTCCTCTTGATTTTCACAAAAAGACTCCTTAAGATAGCATTATGGAAAATGAATGGCCTCTATGGTAATGTGAGGGATTTTTGGGGGATAATGGGTATGTTTTTGTCCTATATAAATGCTTAATGGTTGTGTAAGGAGGTGAGGGATGAGGTACCTTTTATATCGGTGGGTAGGGTTACTTTTGGAAACACTCAAAATATTAATCAGTAATAATATTCTATATCCAAATACATTAAAATTTTACATAAATAAAAATTAAAATAATTTTTAGGCCATATCCTATCCAATTTTGATTATTTAACATTTTGGTGTTTTAAAAGTAATTTAATAATAAATTAATTTACTATGATATATTTATTTCTAAATTTAATACTATTCATTTATTTTGACATGAAATATATTAATACAAAGTGGGACTCAGAATATAATTCTTTCAAACATTTATCATATATCTTATATATCTTTTAAATTCGTTAGTCACATTAAATATGTCAAAATATATAAATATTAATATTACTAAAATCATTTATTATATTTTTATGTTAGATAAATATATATTGATTTAGAATTGAATTTCCTTTTATGGTTATTATATGACTTCTAAAAATTCAAAATAAAAAATAAGGAAAATTATTTCTATTATATCAACATATATATTTATATTCTTTCCCCACTTCAATTTGGCCCTATTTGGACGCATGAAATATATTAAAATCCAAGATAGTGATATTTTGTAACTATATTTGATTTAAATAATATATAATTTATTTTGTATGGAAATTTTACATTGAACAACTCCAAATCTATATTAATATGATAATGATATAATATTATTCATCCAATAATTCTTTGACATGATTTGGTTATATGGTAAATTATAATTGTGATTTACCATTAATTAATCTATTTATTTTTAATTATGGTGACACTTTTTCTAGCATCAAATGGTCAATGATTTTTTACATAGATGGGGTAAATTGTCCATAAATAGACATTTAATGTCATTATAAACAACATAATAATAATTTTGAAATTTTTTTGATGTTTAGTATTTTTTAATATTTTTACAAATTATTATTTTTATAAAATATCAATAGTGTCACTTCTGAAACTATTTATAAATTTGAAATTAACTAAACTAAAAACATAAAGATAATTTTGAAAAAAAAAATAAATTAATATACTCCATTCATATCAAATTCACCTAGAAAATTCTTCTAGAACAGTAATTATTTTAAATTATATTTCATTAAATATTATTAATACCATTTATTTGATATTTATATTAATAAAATAATTTTTTCATCATTATTATTTCATCATGAATGGTAATTATAAATTAACTAAAAATTATCATAATTTATTATGATTTTGGAAAATATTTTATATTCCCAAAGACTATCTATAATATAAGTTCTCTCTTGGTTATCCCTATATTAAAATTAATAAACATATATAAAATGAAAGATTGACATTTTTTCACATTCAAAGATTTTAATAATATTTGTAACACACCGAGATTTTATGTAAAATATTCTTTTTAATTTCATTAATGTCTTGTGTTGTATGCTACACCAAATAAAGCTTGCACAACACACATCCTTGACTTACCTTGCATTACACGGAAGCTCGACCTTCCGCGATAGCGTGTGTTGTACGCAATAACGAGTTTTGCTAAACAATGATATGCGATTAAAATATTATTAAAACTAGCCGTAATGAATATTAATAACCACTTTTTGAAATATTTTAATTTTTTTTCAAAATGGACTTCATTTTTGGATTCAGAATATCGAAATTAGATTAGGGTGAAATTTTGGTACTTTTCGGATAACTTTCATTTTCAGATCAATAGTTAAAATTACTAAAATTTAATTAAAAACAATATTTTTAATCAAAATAATTAATAGTGATAAATTATTAATTTTAGTGGTTCTAAAGTAGATCTAGAATATATTTTAACAATTTAATAAAATGTTGGTCATTGGATGTAATTTCACATTTAAAATAGATATAAACAAATGTCAATCTTTTGATAGTTATTATCTCTTAAGAACACGATATTTGTTTTGACGACGTGAATTAATTTTTAAATAAATTAATGAAACTGATATGTTTTGAATTTGGGAAAATAGAAATCATTTTTTAATTCATAATATCAAATATATCTTAGGCCTAATTTTGGGTATTTTTCTGAAAACATTCATTTTTTGATGAATAGTGAAACCACTAAGTGGTAGTTAAAAAAATGAATTTTTCATAAAAAATAATTTTACCGCTTCTGTGAGTGGAATTTCAAAAATCCGAGAGACAATGTTAGTAAGTAAAATGTGGTTCAATGAGATGAAAATAATTTTTGGTGAATAGTATCTTTTTACTTTTTTTTACCACGGTTAAAAGTAAATAGTGTATTATAGGGTAAAAATGATATTATTATTACCCTAACACATGTCCTAATTCTCTTGGATAAGTGTAATTCGACCAGAAACAACCTTAGTAATAAAATATGACCATTTAGGCTCACTTGTATTATATTAGGACATTTATTATTATTTAATTCAAAGAAGAGTCAAAAGAGTTAAAATCAAAGTTTATTTACTACAATATTTTTAAAATAGGGTTATACATAAGATAAATTAGATTTAAAATAATCATTAGAAAGATAATTAGATTTCCTACATAATGATATTTTATATATAATTTTTAGACATTAAATAAATTATTTTATTTATGACACAATGATGATGCAGTAATTACCATAACAGTGAAAAATTAGAATAATGGATATTATAAATACCCGAATAAATATAATTTGAGACTTTTTATGAATTACACTAATTTTATAGGTTAATATGACATGTTATTATTGATTTAATTAAATTTATTCGAACTAATCATTCTGTTATTATTTTCACAAAAATCAATTACTAAATAGTGTCAAAATTGACATAAAATAGTATTTAAAACAAATATTATATTATTAATTTTTATTTATTCCAAAAAACTAAGGTTCAGAAAAATGACTTAGATAAGGTTATATATATTAATAATAAACAACTTCAGGTTCGTTTGTCTTCTTATAGTATGTTTATTAACCTTATAGTGTAAGAACACAAAAAGACATGTTAAAAGTAAAATTATATAATTTAATGTTAAATATAATTGATAAGGTTAAAATAGGAACCTAAACTTGTCTAAATTATATTGTATGAAAGTATTTCGACCCATCCCCACTTTAGTTTCTAAATAAATCAATTTAGAGCTATTTAAAACAGAATTTTTGTTTATAATAAAATAATATTTTTAGTTTATCCAAAGGAGCCCCTCTCCTCCTTTATAAAAGAGCACCTCCTCCCTCTCTTCGTCACAGCACTTTGAGCCTTCAAGCTCATCCAAACCCTGAAAAATTATATTCTCCACTACCATATCAACATCCTAGAGGTTCTGGTCTTCCTCAAAGACCAATTTTACAGCCCAAAAAGGAGATCTCAAAGAGGCGCTTCAAAGAAGAGGTTATGTCTGTTACAGATTCTTTCAACTTTATTTCTTCTTCCACTTCTTCTTCTTAGGTTGTTTAATTATAAAGTAATAACATCAGTATCACTCATATACTTATATGTCATTATATGTATGAAAAAACCCTATTTCACCATCTATCCATCCTATGGAAATCGAAATCATCGCGCGTGCGTACGTACAGAATACCGTCTCCACGCCGTGGTGTAATCTATTTTCCACCACCACCTTACATGGATGGGTATAATGGTGTACGTAATAACTATATCTGATTATTGTAAAGTGATATTTATTCTGATATAGTATACATACAATCCAATACAATTCCATGATCATGAGAACGATATCATCACTCGTGCATACGTATGGACTACCGTCTCCACGACGCGACGAGATTCATTCTCCACGTTAACCATTCATGAATGATTATAAAGTATATATAATAAGTAATCATGAAATATATGACATAATAATGATAATGGATTGATGTGTATATATACGCATTTCATCTACTTTATTTCATTCATCTCAATAAGGAAACGAAAATAGCGTTCATGCGTACGTACGGCCTACCATCTCCATGAACGGTGTATTTGATTTCATTTATTGATCCATTATATATATTTATATTATGAATATATATTATATATAAATAATTTTATACATTATGGATTTATGTAATCATGATCTAAGTAACCATATGAATAATTACAAGTCAAAACACGGACGACAAATAAAACGATTTTACACAAAATGCTCTTTAACATGGAATTTACAAAAGAATGGGTGAAATAAAGTCACAAATGAATCATATATGATATCATAACAATTAGTATGATTATGGAATATATCAATGACATTATTTTAATCATTATACAGGAGGTTCCGACACTTATGAAGAAAATCAGACTTAGTTAAGGGAAATATCACAATCTCATTTTTATCTGAGATTGTTTATACTTTTTCATTTACTGTGGTGTATTTTATCATCCACATCCATGTTTCCTCAATATGTAATATTATTTCCATCAACCTACAATTTTTTTAAAACCAATTTTACCCTTCAGTGTGTTTTTAGTAAAGGATATGAAAGGAATATTTTGTCATTTTTCGTACGAGGTACTTTTTGACTTTTCTGACAAAAGTACAACGAATGTTTTTTTAACATATACGGCATGAATGGATTTTTAAAACATTATTTCAAATAATCTTCCTTTACATGTTTTCAAGTATATTTTTAATCAACTTCTTTTAGTTTAAAATTGTATGGCATGTTAAGAAAGGAAAAACGTTTTTGAGGTAGAAAGAATATTTTGCTCAGGAATGGAGTTCAAGTGTTTTATCAATATTATTTTCCATATAAGATAATAAAGGGTTCTGTTTATGTCCCTATTATTAAATTGATTTGATTATATTGTGATGGAAATATTTTTATGAATTTTTTATCTTATATGAATTGTTTTATGATGTCACGATGTTTAAAGATTCCCATTTTTATTACATGGGTTATGCTATGATGTATGGTTTTTGAGTTTGTGGCACACATAAGAATAGTATCATTATGAGATGGGTGGGACCTATATCTCCCACTAATGAATTGGGTAAAGATATTATATCTCATGATATAGACATGGCTAGAACAGAAGGTTAAACCGGTCCAATGAGACAGGACTGAAATGAGGAATGAACTCAGTTCCGAAATGGACTTTGTCCACTAAGATAGTCTTGGAAATGAGTCTTGACTAACAAGAAATGATTCTCTATGATTATGTGTTTACCCCACAAATTTTCATGTTTTACATTGTGATTATTGGGATTACATTTCACTACTATGATTTATCCCATGTTATGATATTATGATCTCTTTCACAGGTTAAGATTTCCAAAATGTTATGTTTATGAATATGATGTGATTGATATTTCTTTTTTTTACCCTTACTGAGCATTTGAGCTCACCCTTTTATGTTTTCTTTTCCCCAGGATATAAATAAAGATTTTATGTAGAAAAAAAGGAAGATCTTTATGGGATATGTTGAAGATCATTCACCACGATTTGAAGATTGTATTCCGAGTTTCCAAAGACACTAAACTATTTCCATCCTTGTGTGTGTGTTTTTGTTATGTACTAAGTATTCCGAAAAAGTAATGTAATGTCCATGTACGTCAAGCTTAGAGTCTTTACAGTTGGTATCGAAGGAAAGGTTTAGTTAACCTTTGGAAACTAGGATGCGAAAACGTTAGTGAGATCCCTAGAGATATTTCTAAAGTATGTCTTGGGATGTACCTATGGATAAGAATACGTATAGGATATAGTTCTAGAATTACGGTAACGATCTTAGAATTTAACCTAAGATGTTATATATTAAAGGTACTCCCCATTTACTATGTTGTTTTCCCTATCATGATTTTTTCCTCTCACACTATTCTTTTTGGGTTTTAGAAAATGGCTGGAAACAGGAAGATTCACGATAATAGAGGAATGATGGACAATGGAATGATATTCATCATCCGCAACCAAATGAAATGGGATTTGGAATTCCAAACATAATTATTTTTCCGAATCATAAATCTCATAATATGATCAATAAAGTAAAATTTGGTAGGATTCCTGACTCGGCTAATAAAAGAAATATGGAGTTTCATAATGATCATAGAGGAAAGAAAGTTCAATTTCCCTCATGTAAATCATGTGGGAAGAGGCATCAGGTAGATTGTTTCAAAGGAACTGGAAGATGCTTTGGGTGTGGAAAAGAAGGACACAAATCTAGTAAGTGCAAAGGAAATGGTTCAGTTAACACCATGGACAAGGATAATGGTATTGCTACGACATCAACAACGATTAAATGTTTTAAATGTGGAATGTACGGGCATTATGTATACCAATTCCCTAATGGAAAATATCATGAAGAGAATCAGAATGGTCATATGTGTAGTATTTATGTGGATGATGATGAGGAGACTAAAAATGATATATGAGCTGAAAGAAGTGTTGAAGCTCAGTCAGTTGTTTTAGAAGGTAGTGGAATGATTGTATGTTTATCGAGAGTTATGTTGTATAGTTAATGGTACTATGGAATAAAGAATCATATAAGGATTGTTACACTATTGTTTTTCCTAAAAGTATTCGAAGGTATATGTTGAATGGTACCTGTAACCATGGAAGGTTATTCTGATATTTTTGGAAAGTAGATGATATGCGCATAATGAAGGAATAAGAATATAATGAGATGTTTGATTGTATTCATGAGCTCATGATTGGTAAAAGGACTAAGTGATATCATGGTTTGAGTTTATAGAATTTTGAGGATTTTGGTATGTGGAATGTGTTAACATTTAACAATATTCATGTTTTCACTAATGTTCAATGGGTATTAATTTTTCAAGAGAATACATGATTAAGGCCTTTGAACGTTTGTAATGTGACCAACAAGACATATCTTATGATATATGGGGATCAACAATGGCATTTACATGATTCTTATATGAAATCTATGGTAATCATTTTCACTATAATATGAAAATGGACTACAATATTATGGATAAGCATAAATATTTGAATGGATTATGTTGGACATAAGTTAGTATTGTTTAAGGACAGAACATTTTTTTTATATTATTGATCGGATGATATAGTAATGTAGTTTTAGAAAAAGGACAACGTGCAGGATGGGTGACAGCCCATCGCGTCAGACAAGGCTGTGGGAATCGAACCCACAACCGAAGTGCGACTGGCCTTTATCAACTACCACTGGCCTACAAGAAGTCCGTAGTTAGTAGAAACTAGTTGTTTTTTTTATTACGCGGTATGATATATGAAGTATAAGTTCATTTTTGGAATCGTATACGATTAACCTCACTATAGATGGACTTATGTAAATTTGATAACTTTTTTTAAATTTTTGAAACAAATAGAATGACCCATCATTCAAATTCATTTCTTTATGAGATGAAGTGGTAATTGTTCAAAGCACGAACAACAGTGAAATTGTACCAAAATCTTGTAAGTATTTCTTTTAATTCACCAACTTTAGGGAAATGATCTTGAAAACCAGAAATGTTGTCCTAGCACCCTTATGTCTGATGAATCAGATGGTACCTTAGATCATCGCAAATCTATGGCTTTCTGATTGTTGGATATTTCATAGCCATGTTCTCTATTACTCTCCATCAGAACTTAATGGTTAGATTTTTCTTCTATATCCATATTTTCACCTATGTTCTCCTACGTGAAAACCTAGTGGTGAGTTAATTTGGGTAACTGTTACATTTCATACTTTAGTTTTTAAAGCCAAGTTTGGGTATTCCTTTTTGCGATGTGGGTTTATATTAAACATACTTTCGAGTAGTAAACCATTTATAACCCCGACGAATTTTGAGGGCGAAATTCATTTTAAGGGGGGTAGAATGTAACACCCAAAGATTTTATGAAAAATTTTATTTTAAATTTCATTAATTTCTTGTGTTGTATGCTACACCAAAATAAGCTTGCACAACACGCATCCTTGACTTGCCTTGCATTACATGGAAGCACGACCTTCCGGGATAGTGTGTATTGTACACAATACCGAGTTTCGCTAAAAAATGATATGCTATTAAAATATTATTAAAACTAGCCGTTATGAATAGTAATAACCAATTTTTGAAATTTTTTAAATTATATTTTTCAAAATGGACTTCATTATTGGATTCAGAATATCAAAATTAGATTAGGGTGAAATTTTGGTACTTTTCAGATAACTTTCATTTTCTGATGAATAGTGAAAATTACTAAATTTTAATTAAAAACAACCTTTCTAATAGAAATAATTAATAGTGATAAATTATTAATTTGAGTGGTTTTAAATTATATTTAGAATAAATTTTTACAATTTAATACAATGTTGGTCACTGGATGTAATTTCACATTTAAACCAGACATAATCAAATGCCAATCTTTTGATAGTTATTATCTCTTAAGAACACGCTATTTGTTTTGATGACGGGAATTCATTTTTAAATTAATTAATACAACTGATATGTTTTTAATTTGGTAAAATAGACATCATTTTTGAATTCATAACATCAAATATATCTTAGGCCAAATTTTTGGTATTTTTCTGAAAACTTTCATTTTTTGATGAATAGTGAAACCACTATGTGGTAGTTAAAAATAATTAATTTTTCATAAAACATAATTTTACCGCTTATGTGAGTGGAATTTTGAAAAAACAGAGAGACATGATTGATGTCAGTAAGTAAAATGTGGTTCAATGGGTTGAAAATAATTTTTGGTGAATAGTAACTTTTTACTTTTTTTTACCACGGTTAAAAGTAAATAGGATACTTAAGGGTAAAAATGATATTATTATTACACTAAAACATATACTAATTCTATTGGATAAGTGTAATTCTACCCAAAACAACCTTAGGAATAAAATATAACCATTTAGGCCCACTTGGATAAGATTAGGACATTTATTATTATTTAATTCATAGAAGAGTTAAAAGAGTTAAAATCAAATTTTATTTACTATAACATTTTTAATATAGGGTTATACATAAGATAAATTCGATTGAAAATATTCATTAGAAATATATTAAGATTTCCTAAATAATTATATTTTATTTATAATTTTTAGACATTAAATAAATTAATTTATTTATGACACAATGATGATGCATTAATAACCATAATATTGAAAAATTAGAATAATTTATATTATAAATAATCAAATAAATATAATTTGAGGCTTTTTATGAATTACACTAATTTTTTAGGTTAATATGACATGTTAGTATTTATTTAATTAAATTTTTTCGAACTAATCATTCTGTTATAAGTTTCACAAAAATCAATTACTAAATAGTGTAAAAATTGACATAAAATAGTTTCTAAAACAAATATTATATTATTAACTGTTATTTATTTCTAAAAATATAAGGTTAGGACAAATGACATAGATAAGGTTATATATATTAATAATAAACAACTTGGGGTTCGTTTGTCTTGTTATTGTAAGTTTATTATCCTTATAGTGTAAGAACACAAAAAGACACGGTAAAAGTAAAATTATCTAACTTAAAGTAAAATATTAATGATATGGTTAAAATAGGAACCTAAACATGTTTAAATTTTATTTTATAAAATGATTTAAACCCAACCCCACCTTAACTTCGAAATAAATCAATTTGGAGCTATTTAAAACCGAATTTTTTATTATAATAAAATAATATTTTTAGTTTTTCCAAAGGAGCCCATCTCCTCCCTTATGAAAGGGCACCTCCTCCCTCTCTTCCTCACACCACATTGATTCTTCAAGCTTGACCAAACCCTGGAAAATTCCCTTCTACACTACCATAGAAACATTTTAGATGTTCTGGTCTTCCTCAAAGACCAATTTTAGTGCCCTAAAAGGAGATCTAAAAGTGGCGCTTCAAAGAAGAGGTAATGTCCGTTACCGATTCTTTCAACTTTATTTATTCTTCCACTTATTCTTCTTAGGTTTTTTCATTATAAATTAATAACATCTGTATCACTCATATACTGATATGTTATTATAAGTATGAAACAACCCTATTTTGACCATCTATCCATCCTAAGGAAAACGAAATCATAGCGCATGCGTACGTACGGAATACCATCTCTACGTCGTGGTGTAATCTATTTTCCACCACCACCGTACATGGATGGGTATAAGGGTGTACATAATAACTATATATTATTATTTTTATGTGATATTGATTCTGATATAGTATACATACACTCCAATACAATTCCACAATCATGAGGATGATATCATCGCCCGTTCGTACGTACGGACTACCGTCTCCACGACGCGATGCGATTCATTCTCCACATTAACCATTCATGAGTGATTATAAAGTATATATAATAAGTAATCAGGAAATATATGACATAATAATGATACTGGATTTATTTGTATATATATGTATTTCATCTTCTTAATTTCATTCAACTCCATAAGGAAACGAAAACAGCGTTCATGCGTACGTACGGCCTACCGTCTCCATGAACGGTGTATTTCTTTCCATTTATCGATACATTATATATATGTATATTCTGAATATATATTATATATAAATATTTTTTTACATTCTAGATTTAATTAATCATGATCTATGTAAACATATGAATAATTACAAGTCAAAACATGGACGACAAATAAAACAATTTTACCCAAAATGCTTTTTAACATGGAATTTACAAAAGAACATGTGAAAGAAAGTCATAAGTGAACCATATATGATATCATAACAATGAGTATGATTATGGAATAAGTCAATTACCTTATTTAAATCATTATACAGGAGGTTCCTACACTTATGAAGCAAATCAGACCTAAGGTAAGGGAAATATCACAAATCTCATTTTTATCTGAGATTGTTTATACTTTGGCATTTACTAGGGTGTATTTTATCATCCACATACATGTTTCCTCAATATTTAATATAATTTCAATCCACCTGAAATTATTTTTAAATCCAAATTTACCCTTCGGTGAGTTTTTAGTAAAGGATATGAAATGAATCTTTTGTCGTTTTTCGTACGATCTACTTTTTGACTTTTCTGACAAAAGTACGAAGAATGTTTTTTTAACTTATACGGCATGAATGGATTTTTAAAACATTATTTCCAAGAATAATCCTTTACAAGTTTTCAAGTTTATTTTTAATCAACTTCATTTAGTTTAAAATTGTATGACGTGTCAAGAAAAGAAAAAATGTTTTTGAGGTAGAAAGGATATTTTCCTCAAGAATGGAGTTCATGTGTTTTATCAAAATTATTTTCCATATAAGATAATAATGGATTCTATTTCTATCCCTATTATTACATGGATTTGATTATGTTGTGATGGAAATACTTTTATGAATTTTTTATCTTATATGAATTGTTTTATGATGTCACGATGTTTAAAGTTTCCCATTTTTATTACATGGGTTATGCTATGATGTATGGTTTATGATATTGTGGAACATATAAGAATGGTATCATTATGAGATGGGTGGGACCTATATCTCTCTCCAATGCATTGGGTAAAGATTTTATATCTCATGATATAGACATGGATGCAATGGAAGGTTAAACCAGTTCAGTGAAACAGGACTGAAACGAGGAATGAACTCAGTTCAGAAATAGAATTTGTCCACTAAGATATTCTTGGCAATGAGTCTTGACTAACAAGAAATGATTCTCTATTATTATGTGTTTATGCCACAAGGTTTAATGTTTTAAGTTGTGATTATTGGGATTACATTTCACTACTATGATTTATCCCATGTTATGATATTATGATCTCTTTTGCAGGTTAAGATTTCCAAAATGTTATGTTCCTATGAATATGATGTGATTGATATTTCTTTTGTTTACCCTTACTGAGCATTTGAGCATCACCATTTTATGTTTTCTTTTCCCCAGGATATAAATAAAGGTTTTAGGTAGTAAAAAAGGAAGATCATTATGGGAGATGTTGAAGATCTTTCACAATGATTAGATGATTATATTCTGAGTTTCCAAAGACACTAAACTATTACGGTCCTTGTGTGTGTGTTTGTTTTATGTACTAAGTATTCCGCAAAAGTAATGTAATGTCCATGTACGTCAATATTAGGGTCTTTACAATATTTATGTCATATTCATGGAAAATTTTTCCATAAATTATTAAATTTATAATCGTGGCTGATAAGGTTCTAATTTTTTCATCTTTCAGGATTTTTAAAGGTGTTAGGGCAATTTAATAATATTGTTTTTAACTTTATTTACCTGAGTTACACTTAACCATGGTAAACAAAATAAATTAGTAATGTTGTTATATATAATGTCAAAAAACTGAACAAATTTAAATAAATTTTACCCACTGCTTCCATATATGGAATCCATTTTCCAAAATTAATGACACATAATTTGTAGTAATTATATTAATATTATTCTCATTGATTAAATGAGAATGAAGGATTTTTAAAAAGTTTCAACCATAAAAATATTGACTTGTATTTATATAAAATTTAATTGAGAAAATAACTGTAATGACATAATTTATATTAAATGATAAATATATAAAAAAATTATACATCAATACAATTAAAATGTATAATTTATGATTATAAATTATTTCAATGAAAACTATTTTTTCCCATTAATATTTAGTATTTCTTACTGTTAATACAATCCTGAAACTTATCTAAAAATAATAATAAAATAAAGTAAATAATAATGTTACAAATTAAAAGAAGAAGTTTTTTTTAATTTCGAATAAATGAAATTTGAAAAAAAGTAAATTTAAAATGGTTGCGTCAGAAAATAGTAGAAAATTGTATTTTTTTAAAATTACATCATTTATCCAAAAAATTGAATTTATTCTTATATCATGTCTTGAAAATGCATATGATAAATGTTGAATTTATATGGAATATATAATAATAATACATTGGTTTATAATACTCATAAGATCAAATCAAATTTATCATTTATATATTATATTGAATTATAATATTTTATTAATATATTTTTGTTTAGTAAAATTGTGTGTTGCCTCCAATGCAAAAAAAATCATTATTTTGTGTTGCATTAGATTAACAAGTTGTTGCGTAAATAGAAATCAATTAAAATAATTAATTTTATTCAGAATTGAAAAAATTGTAAATTCATGGGGTATTACACCCAAAAAAATAAATCTCCCACCCTATAAGACCCAGAATCCTCAGTCGCACAAAATCTAAAAAACACATGCCCAGAAAATCTTCAATTATCATAAAAAAAACCCTAAACCCTTATCAATAAGAGTAAATAAATCTTCATCCATAAATACACTAAAAACCCTAGCCCATTTAAAACTAATCTCTAATCCCTAGAAATACATTAACTATTCACCCTGGAAATTAATAAACCCTAAAACCCATTATTCACGGAACCCTCATCTCCATATATCATTAAACCCTCAAAAATATAAATTCCTAAACACTCATCTTGAGAGATATCTAATTCTAAAACCAGGAAAAACCTATACAAACTACCCCAACAAACACTAAACCAACATTCATTGAAAATTATAAACAATCATCCACTGAAATACCTATACACTATGCCCCAAAAATCCATCAAACCTCATCCTAGGAAACTATAAAACATTAACCCCAGGAAACCATTGACCCTTAGTCCTAGAAGAGCCCAAACCCTCATCCCCAGAAATACCTAAACACTGAGAAATAAAAAACCAAAACCCTCATCCCTATATAACCATGAACCATCAAACCTAGAAATTCGAAAACCCTCTTCCCCACTAATTCATGAACCCTTATCCCAAAAACCAAGATTACAAATCCCTAGGAGACCCATAATACTCCAGCAAAGAAAAATATGAACCCTCGACCCTAGAAAACATTGAATCCTCAGTCCCAAAAAACCCAACCCATCATCCTAAATAATCCATATATCATTTTCACTAGTAATCCCAAAATCTCCTATATCATAAAATCCAAAACCCTCATCCCAAAAAACATTGAACCCTCATACTCAAAAAACAGATATCCATCTACCAAAGAAAACCCTCAACCCTCTACCCTATAATATTCGAACCACTCAACCACTAACATTTGAGAACAATTAGCACCAGATCACACTATAAACTCTACCCAATTAAACCCTGAAGCATCATCCACCCAAAAATCTAAACCCTCATCCCTACAAAAAGTTGAACCCGTATCTTTGAAAAACCATGAACCCTTAACTCTAGAAAACAATCAACCCTCATCCCTAAATAACTTTGAACCATCCACAATATAAAACTCTGAACAATCAACCCCAGATAACCATTAACCCTCATCCCAATAAATCCTACAAACCTCATCCCCATACATACTTAAAACACATCCCCAAAAAACAAAAAACCCTCCATCCCATAAGAACCTGATCCCTCATACTTGGATAACACTGATCTTTCATCCCCAGAAACCACCTACACTATTACATTGAAACAAATCAACCATCATCCCCAGAAAAATATGAATAATTTTCTCTAAAAAACAGTCAACCTATATCCCCATAAAACCCTTAGCCTTATCCATATAAATTCCTCAACCCTAAAACCCAGAAAAACTAAATCCTTGAACACCAATAAACGGTAAAACCTCATTCAAGGAAAATGATAAACCATAGTCCTAATAAAACCATAAACCCTCACCCTGAGATAAACATAAACACTTAGCTTAAGATACCCTTAAACCCTCATCCAAGAAAAACCTAAATTCTACCCAATAGAAAACCGTAAACCCGTATCCCTATAAAACACTATATTTTCATTCATAGAAAACCCTAAATTTTCTTACATAGTAAACCAAAACCCATAATACATAGAAAAACCTAGACCATCATATCCAGAAAATCCTAAAATCTCATCCCTACAAAACCCAAAATCCTAATCACCACAAAAAATAAGACTATCAATCCCAAAAAAACACATATCCCAATGTCCCTCATACCTCTAAAGCCACCCCACTAGTTACCCATGAACCGTCATCAGAAAAAAATATTAAATCCAAATCCCTATAAAACTCAATAACATCATTCTAGAAAACACATATCCATTATCCCAAATAAAACTAAACTCTCCACTCCAGAAAATCCAAAACCCATAGCCCCCAAAAAATATACAATAATCCTGAGAAACCAATATCACTTATATCTAAAAAATCTATAAACACTAATCCTCTAGAATCCATCCAATCCACATCCCCATTTGAAACAAAACCCTTATCCATATAAATACTAAAACCATATTCCCCTTAAAAACATAAACCATCATCCCCGAAAAAACAAAAACTCTCAGACCAAAAAAAACCTCAAACCTTCCACCATAAAATACCCTTAACCAATTTTCCATAAAACATTAAATCCTATTTTATATTAAACTATAAACGTTATTACCCAAGAATCCATAAACCAAAAATACTATAAAACCCTAATCCATCAACCGCATAAAACACTAAAAAATTATCCCTTGAAAGCCATACACCCCCATCCCTAAAAACAATGAACCATAAACAGGAACTAAACCTAAAATTTAATCGCCAAAAAACACTGAACCCTCAATCCCAGAACACCATAATCCCTCATTTCCAAAAAACCAGAAACCTAAGACCCTATAAAACCATAAATCCATAATAGATAAATACAAAAAAACATGATACATAAGTAATCATAAACCATTAGCCATAAAAAATAGTAAACCCAATTCACTAGATAATATTAAACCATCATACCTAGAAATCCAAAATCCCTAGTACCGAGGAAAATAACTAACCATCACAAAAAAACCTTAAATTGTATCCCCATGAAAACCTAAACCCTAAACCATAAAAATTGTAAAATATTATCCCCAAAAAAACATAATCCTTCAACCCCAAAATTCCCTAAACACTCACCCCCTAAAATACTATAATATCATCCCAGAAAATAGAATCAATTATCCAAAAAAACCCAAATTTTTAAGCCACAAATAACAATATTTCATAATCCTTCAAAATTATAAACCCTTATCTCCAAAACCCCTCATCCAAATCCCCCAAAAAACTATTCCATCGGCTTAAAAATACCTCAATAATTAATCCCCAATAAACCAAAATCCCTTATACCTAAATGATTATAAACACTCATATAAAAATTACCACAAACCATCAACACCAAAAAAACAAATCCCTTACCCACAAAGTACCCGGAACCCTAAATAACACAGAAAAATAATCCTCAAAAACCCCAAGACCCTAAAACCTCAAAAATATAAACCCTTATCCACAAAAAGCCATAAACCATCAGCCCACAAAACCCTAAAACTGTCATCCCCTAAAATCCCTTATTAATAATGCCTAAAAATTCGTAAACCCACATCCCCTAAAACTCCTAAAACCCCAACCAAAAAATCCATAATCACTCAGCCACAAATAATTTTAATCTCTATTATGTAACATTGGATAAAGTATTATCCATGATTAAAGATAATGTCATCATTAATAGAGATACCCCACCAATTCTGTGTAAATGAAGAGGGTAAAATAATAAATTTCATTTAATGATTAAAAATTCATATGATTCATGTTTATCCATTAAAAAGAGTAATTATATATTATATGGACAACATGAAGTGAGATTAACGAGAAAAAACTATTTAAAAGTCATAAAGGCACTAAAAGGTAATATGAAAAGCATAGAGACCACATTCACATTATAAGTAATGAACCCACTAACTAACATTGAAAGAATCCTTATTAATGTTAAATTTTACCATTTTTTATATCCTCATTAATACGATGATACAAATTTTCTTACTCTTCTTTATGGATATTCCATTTGGGGCACCAAATAAGTCTGTTTTGGTGCACAATGTTGTCAGATGCCAAGAAGTGCGGGTTGGTCTGTTTTAAATAAAAATTAGTCTTACAGTTATTGTCATCTCATATTAATTAATATTGGTATTAATTTCCCCCATATCAATACCTCCTAGATATGTGGGATTACATAAAAAATAAATGCCATTCTTTTCTTCAATTTATGGACACAAATCACAAATTATGAATTTTAAAGAAACAAAATAAAAAACATCTGGAAAAATGATCTTGTAAGAATAGTTTCCAAATCATTATCGTACCTACAATGGATTTTCAACTCATGGTGAATGATTTGATATAATTATTGATAGAAATCAATCCTTCTGAAGGTAAATCAATAATTTTTCTCCTAGTTTGAAAATGACCTGATTTCATTACTTATTACCTTGCCTCATATATACTTCATTATCCTTCTTTACTTGATCTTGATAATATTGATATAGATTATTCATTTAAATTTATTTTTTTGCCCACAAATATTCTCCTTGAAATATATATGTATAGAAAAAAATTCTATTTGAGTGATTGAATTGATTCCATATATCACTTCATGTTGATAATTTTGTCTGGTATCACTTTCAGATCTGTTGTGTAAACATTCATCATGTACAGTATGCAAATAAAAATCAATCAAATTTGTTTTACCAATGTTAATAGAATATTTCCTAGGGTATCATTGGTTTATTCTCTTTTACTATTTTTTTTATGGTGATCTGAAGTGCTAAAAAAAACTTATTTCAGAATTTGGCCCATAATTTCCTTAAAAATCAATGATTAATTTATTGTATTTATATAAAATAATGCTATTGGAAATTCTTTGATGGTGATAATTCACTTTGAAAAAAACAATCACTAAGACATTGGTAAGTCCCTAATGATATTCAAGTTTATATCCTCCCCTATAAGCCCTAGAAAAGCTATTTCAGTTCATAAACATGGCTTGAAATATCTCATACTCCATAAAATATCCTGCATCTCAAATTAATTTCTTGGATATATTATTTCATATTTGGATAGTTAGAATTATACATTGTTATATACATTTTTTTTGGGATTCTAAAATATCAAAAAATTCCTTCCTTATAAGTGTCCCATATTAGAAAGACCATGTAATTACCCTTTAGTAAACATAACCAATTTCTCTTGAAGAGAAACATATTATTCACATAATAATCCCCAAAAAATACATTTTTTGGTTGGATTAAAATATATTTGAACACTATATCAAACGAATAATCCCCCCTTATAAGATGAAATTAAATAATTAAAGCATATAAAATGGTAAGTAATGTATTCCTTCTAGATAAAAAAACTTCCAATAAGTTATCTTTCTGTATATTATATTTCGAAACAAATGAGAATGATTTTAATAATTCAATGCACATTTCATTCCTTGAACTCAACATCTATTAACAATTTATAAATATTAATTCCTGATAATTAGGGAGAAGAAATAATAATTTTGATATCAAATAATGTGGACATTGATATAAGGATCTAGAATTAGAAAAAATAAATTTCGTAGATTTTATAATTATTTCAAAAATCAATCATCTTCTCACTAAAACATAAAATGGGAACCTTTCTAGAGATGATGAAAGCATCGATACTCACATCACACACGTCACACTCCTCTTCAATGATTTTATTAAGGTCAGGTAATAAAAATAGTGGTGCTTCATATAACATTCTTAAAATGATTTCAAATTCATCATTTTATACATTTGACCATTCATATATCCCATTTTTAAATCATTCATTTATAAGATCCATTATAGTATTAAAATTGTATATAAATAGTGGATAAAAAGATATTAAACATTGAAAACTCGTTTCTTTTGGGATGGATTCTCCTACTTCCTTGGTCTGGATTGTTTCCAAAATGTATTGATCCCCTATGATTCATTCATTGGATACATAGTATCCAGCAAAACAAATTCATTTAAAATATTTAACAATTTTTCATCATTCAATATTGATTTTTTCTAAGATAAGTCCAAATACATACTGACGATGATCCTTATGTATCTCGACATTATTATGGAAAATCAAAATACCATATAGATAAATAATAACCAATTTACTATTAAATGAGTTTATAAATTCATTCCGGAGTATAAAAAATTCTCGAGGAAATTTTTAGAGGTCAAATGGGATGACCAATTTCTCAAATGATCAATCACTACATTTCTATGTGGTTTTCCGCACAACACCTTCATTGATTTGAATATGGTTGTATCCACATTGAAGATCAACACTCAAAAAGATTTATTACCAATGTAATTCATCATTAATACCATCAAGTTGGGGAATGATATAAAAATAGTTTAAGGAAGTATTATAGAAACATCTACTATAAATACACATGTGATATGTACTATCATTCATCAACAACTATAATCCTAGAATAGATCAAGACCTTCTTATTTTTCTTATAAATTATGGATCCATATATTAATAAAAATTATTATTCAATTATATTGATTCCATGGGATTATTCCATTATTATGGTTTGATATGAAAGTTTTCACCTCATAAAAGATCAATCTACTGTAAAATTACTCAAATGGTTGGTAATCCACAAAGAAAATGTTTATGTTAAACACCATGATACTCATCAATAATAGAATCAGATAAAGAATGGTGTTGTCTATCCGCCTCATGAAATTACATCCTTGTGATGGCTGATGGACATAAAAGAACTTTTTTATGGATTTTATTCACTACATTACATCTTTTTATGAAGAGGCTCCCTTTGGGATATAATGAAAAAAAATAAGAAGAATTTTGGGATGGATTAAATTGAAAATGAGTAGTGACCATTTTCCTAGATCTAAATGAAAAATTTTTCTTCCTCCCATATGGTTTTACTTCCTTATCAAACATCCAAGGATTTTACAATAAAAAATAATCAATATGAATTAAATTTAATAATACCTCATCACAATAGTTTATAATAATGAAAAATCAAATCAAACCTTGTTTTTGACTTGAATTATTTTCTCATTGTTCAACCATTATAGTTTGTGTAATTGTTGATGATTATGTGTTGTATGATTCAATTTTTTCCATTAATGTTTTTTATGAAACATATATACATCTCCCATAATAAATAATCACGATCAATACTCATGTATTTATTATAAAACATGTTTGTAAAAAATTTTCTCAATGAAGATCTCGATTGAATATTTATGCATGTAAAACTCTTCATAGCACAAACAAGTTACCCAAATAATATTTTTAAATACCATTATCATTAATTTCATAATATTCAATACATAGGTCGTACTCTTAGATTTCATTTTCAATATCCCAAATATTATATATAGTAATAATATTATTGATATGGTAAATGGCCAATAAATTTAAATATCCATGAAATTTGAATAACTTTTAATTACAACATTTTATGGGGTTGGATTTTTATTTTTTTGGTTCTATAGCATTATAATTAGCCTCAAAAATCCAAAATCATAATCCCCAATAACGCTAATCTCTTAGCCCCAAAAATTCCTAAAGCCTCCCTCTAAAAAACATTGAACAATCAACATTAAAAAACCCTAAACAATCAGCACTAACAAAACCTAAAAAATCCACCCAAAAATATCATAATCCCTCATTCCCATTAAACCACATATCCTTGAGACCAAAAAATAATAAACCATATTTCTAAAAAACCCCATAAACTGGGGATCCAAAAAACCGTAAACCCTCCCCAATAATAAACCCAATCCCTTAATATTCAAAACAATCTAAAAAATTTGACTGCAAAAACCCAAAACCCTACACCCTAAGAAACCATAAACCCTCAACACACAAAAAACCAAAAACCTTTATCCCCAATACACTGTAAACCATTCTCCTAATAAAAAATAAACAATGTACCAAAAAACAAAAATAAAATGACACAAAAATATCTTAAACACACATATAGAAAATACAATAATCCCTTGATCAAAAAGATCCCTATACACTTTAACCCCAAAAATTTGAATCACTCAGCCACAAAAACCCAAAAACATAGTCCCAAAATAACATATTATAACAGTCCAGAAAAAAATTAAACCATATGTCCCCAAACCCTAAACCCTCATCCCTAAAAAAATTTATAAACATGGAACCAAAAAATCCTAAATCCATATCCCCAATAAACCAGAATTCCTTTCCCCTAAGAAACCCCCAACCCTAAACCGAAAAATCCCTAAACCCTATTCCCCAAAAAACCCTAAATACTAACCCCCAAAAAATAGGAAATCCTCAAACACAAAAGACACTAAACCATTAATCACAATAATCTCTTAAACAATAACTCCCAAAAAACCTAAACTTTCACCACTATAAAATACCTAAACACCCCATCAGACAAATCCAAAAACACTCGGGCCCCTAAAAAACCTATACCTTCATTCCCAAAAATTGATAAGCCCCAGTCCCTATAAAATTTTTTACCCCATGTTAAAAAACATTATTCCCTTTTCTGGAAAAAAATAATAAAACCCCTAGACACCAAAAACCCTAAACACTCAAGCCCAAAAAAACCTACACCATCGACCACAAAAGAAAATAAAGACACATCCCAATTAATAAAAAAACCCACGACTGAAAAAAAAACCTCATCTACAAATAAAACCCTAATCATTTAACCCAAAAATCACCTAAACCCTCATTTATAATAAAACCGTAGAACCTCAGAACCAAAATACTATAATCCCACATCCCCAAATTCCCTAAATAACTAGTACCTAAAAACCCAAAATAATATAACTCAAAATAACCTAAAATCTCAGGCATAAAAAAAACTATACCCACATCCCCCCCAAAAAAACCTGAACCATCATCCCCAAAATTCCTAAATACTTATTCCCAGTATCCCATAACCCTTTAGTCCTAAAAATCCCTAAACCCTCATCCCAAGAAAACCATAAAACTATATCCCTAATAAACCCTAAATACATATCCCAAAAAACCATAAACCCATGCTTCAATGAAACCATAAAACATCAGCCCCAAAATCCTTAAACCCACATCCCCAATAAACCCTAACCCTAGGTTGAAAAAATAAGAAAACCTCATATATAAAAAAACCCAAACCATTAGCACAATAAAAAGATTACCTCACATCCAAAAAATAACTATACATTTGGCCCACTTCAATCATCATCTTCAACCACCAAAAACCATATTCCCTCATCCCTAGAAAACCCTTTATCCTATTCCATAGAAGCCATAAAACATCATCCACATAAAACAAAAAAACCTCCACAACATAACTCCGAAAAAACTTCTACCAATAATCCCAATATTAATGGACCTCAAAACACATAAACCCTCATCCAAAAAAAAATCAATAAATCCTTGGCTACAGAAACCTAACTCCATAACCCCCAAAGAACATTAAAACATGATCTCTAAAAAACCAATACTCATAACCCCAAAAATTAATAAACCCTCATCACAAACACCCCCTTAACTATCAACCCTTAGAAACCCCAAAATCATAGTTTCATAAAACCCTATACCCTCATCAACAAAAAACACTAGAAGATCATCCAAAATTAAACTAAAACCCCTTGTCCAAAAAAATAGTAATCCTCCACCCCTAAAAACATCAAACCAACCTCCCCAACAGAATATTACTTTTACCCACAAAAAATCCTATACACCAATCCCTAAAAAACTGTAAACACTCAGCCTCCAACAAATCCATAACCATTATCCCCAAAAACCCCTAAACGCCTACCCACAAAACCCTTATCCCTCAGACCCTTAAAATCCCAATGAATTGGCCCCAAAATAACCAAATACCAAGGAACCAAATAACCCAAAACCCTCATCACATAAAAACAAACACTAACCTGTGAAATAATATAGTCCGTTTGCCCTAAAAATAACAAACCCTCAAATGGTGAAACTAGAAAATCCCCGACACCGAAAACTCAAATACCATTTCACAAATGAACCCCATCAACTGAACCCCCAAAATCAATAAACCCTTATCCCTCAAAACAACAGAACCTCAGATCCAGAAATCATGAATCCCACATTTCCATAAATTCCCATTGCTTTTGTCCCAAAAACCCTAAAACCTCATCCCCAAAAAACCTCAAAGTCGTAACCAAAAAAACACACCCTACCCTCATCCCCCAAAACCCACAAACTACATCCCTATAAAATCCTAAATCTATATACCCACATTATATTCAAACCTATTTGAAAAAACATCAACCCTTATCGCTAGGAAAACCTAAACCTTCGTAAAAAAAATACACCCTCACCTCTAATTATCACTAAACCGGTAGCCCTAGAAAAACCCAAACAATCATCCCCTAAAAGCACTAAACACTCATCCCTTGATAACCGTAAACCACTATCCCCAAACAACATTTAAAACCCCATTGATAGAAAACCCTAAATACTTATCCTCATAAAATCTTAAACAGGCATCCTATGAAATACATAATCCGTCATCTTAAAAAATCCATAAAACATCATAATGATAAAATGACAAACCCTATGACCATAAAAACCATATACCCTTATTCATAAAAATTAATAAACCATCTACTCCAAAAAAAAACCTTAACACTCAACCCCAGAAAAACCTAATCCATTGTCCTTAGAAAACCATAAAACCACATAGTTGTAAAATGCTAAACGCTCAAACCCAGAAAAACCCTAAACCATCAACCCCAAAATAACATAAAAACTCATACAAAAAACCCTAAACCCTCACCCATTATCCCAGAAAAACCATTATTCTTCATCTACAAAAATCACTAAAATCTAATCCCCAAAAATCACAAATTCAAGGACCCAAAAAACCTGTTAGCCCTGAAAAACCTATACAATCATACCTAAAACACCAAACCATCATTAAAAAAACCCAATATCTTGTTCCCAAAAAACCCATTCTTCTATCCTCAAGATAACCTATATAGTCATCAATAAAGACCATAAGACATCACTCCCAAAACACCATCAACACTCTACCCTAGAAAACCATAAAATTCCATCCTCAATAAACCCTAAACCCTCATCCAAACACACACTCTACCCTTATCCAAAAATACCTCATACTAGTTTCCTACAAAATCAGAACACTTGGTCATAAACATCCCGAACCATAGAAAATCCTCGATCCCTGCACTAATAAATTTTCAAAAAACATCCCAATAAAATATACCCCTTGAACTAAAAAACCCTCAACCATTGTCCCTAATAAATCCTAAACACTAAACACAAGAGAAACCTTAAACCCTTACCCATGAAGTCACTTAAATTGATAGACTCAAAAATACCTAAAAACTCATTCCCATAAAATCACTAATCCCTTAACCCAAAATATCTCAATACCCTCATCCCAAAAAAACAATTATCTTCATCCAAAAAAACCATCAACCCTAAACCCACAAAAACACTCAATGAACACACCCAAAAAACACTAAAACCTCATCCGGAAAAACTCAATCCCTAGTATGAATAACCCCCCATCACTTTTCCAAAAATATTCCTAATAACCCAATAAAAAAAATTATAACAACTTCCCAACACATCCCTAAACCCTCTACCCAGAAAAAAGTAAACTGAGTAAAAAAATCCCATTCCCACATCCCCCAAAAAATATGTACTTTCATACCCAAATCCCCCTAACGATTATCCCCAAAAATTATATACTCACACCTCCACAATTAAATTATAACTTAAAACCCAATTACATAATATCCTCTGACCTATAACCCCATGAATTCTCAAAATCAAAATACCCTCAACCCTTATCCATGCCCTCAAACCTCATCCCCAAAAAACCCTAAGCACTCATGACCAAAAAACCCTAAAATATGAAACCCAAAGTATCCCTAAGACAATTAAAAAACAAATCAGTAAAATCTCATCCCAAAACCCCTGATTCTTCATCCCCAAAAAAACCCTACATGCTCAGCCCCAAAAAACCCACAAAACTCATCTATAAAAAACCCTCAACCCTAGACCCTAATAAACCTAAACCGTATTACCCCCAAAAACAAACCGTTATACCAAAATTATCATGAACCCTTGTCCCTAAAAAATACTTCACACATGACACTAAAAATTCATCAACCCTTAGCCACATCAAACCCTCAACCATCAGCCCTAGAAAATCCCCAATCCTAAAACCAAAGAAGAACTGATCCTACATATAGAAAAAACATCGAGCCTTCATCAATTTAAAATCCATAAACCTTTTCCGAAAAACCTCTAAACCCAATCAATGAAAAAATAGTTAACACTCATCCTGAAAAAAACCGTCAACCCTAAGACCTAAAAAAACTGAGACCTTAGCCACAAAAATTCATTAGCCCTCAGACCAAAAAAGACACTGATACATCATATCCAAAACACCTGGAACCATTAGTACAAAATTATGCTATCCCTTATCCACAAAAATATTAAATCCTTATCCCCAAAAAAATTCAAAACATTATCTCCAAATCAACCCTATACTTTTATATATGTGTAACACATAACCCTCAACCCTATGAAACCATGAAAACTTGGGGACATATAATCCTTGAACCTAGAACAATATGAGACATTGAAATTTTTCCCCAATAAATAGTATAATCTAATCCCAAATAAAACCCAAACCCTCACTACTAAAAATACCAAAACTCTCACACAAAAAACCCTAGAAAATCATCTCGAGACAACCGTAAAACCACATACAAAAAAACCTGAATCATCATCCTACAAAAACAATTTAACCTCAGTTCCAAAACACCGTGAATCCTTATCCAATAAAACACTGAATCTTCATCTCAAAAAAAACCATTAACTGTCACCCCAAATAAACACTATGTCATCAACACCAAAAAACTCGTTCCCATATCCCCCAATAACAATGAACACTGATTCCAAAAAAACATGAATCTTTATCCAAAAATACCTGAACCCTCTTCCCCAAAATACAAATAACCCTCACTCTAGAAAACCTACAAACCCTCAGAACAAATAACATTAATACCCCATTAGAAAGAAAAATACCTAGACCCCATATCTGAAATATCCTTGAGCCCCAAACTCTAAAAACCATAAACCCATGTGAATAAAAACCCTTACCAATAGCCTCAATAACACTAAATCCTTAGAACCCAAAGTAAATGATCCCTCATCGCAAAAAAATTAAAAACCATCATAAAAAAAAAATCCACCAGAACTATAGTCTAAAAAATCATTGAACCCTCAGCCTAATAAATATTTTAACCACCACACTAAAAACACTAAACCCCATAACCATAAAAATCCTAAAACATTAGCACCAAAAAATCATGTACCCTCATCCCATAAAAACCCAAATCATTCATACCCAAAAAATCCATAACCCTTAGCACCAAAAAACCCTCAACCATTCTCCCCAAAAAACCAAAATCCCTTAACTAGAATGAAAACCAAAACATAATCCCCAAAAACACTCCACTCCCATTCTCTTAAAATTATCAACCCATGACCAATGATACCATCATACCATAGCCCAATATAACCCTAAATAGTTATCCAAATAAACCATGGATCCTAATCCATAGAAAATTTTCAACACTCATCGATAAAAAACACAGAACCCACATCTACTGAATAACTCTCAGAGCTTATCTTAGAAAAAATTATATTCTAAGAACCAATAAATCCTGAACTGTTATCCTCAAAATACCTTTACCCCCCATTCCAAAAAAACACTGAACACCTAGTCCCAACAAAATAAAATAAACTCATACCAATGAGACCCTAATCAATTATCCCAAAAAATTCTCTCAGAAACAAAACCCCCAAAACCCTCATCGAAAAAAAAATACAAAACCCTTATCCCCAAAAAACACTTAACCCTATATTCTTAAAAACCTTAAATCCTAAACCCCAAAACCCTAAACAAGGATCCCTAAATAAAATTAAACCACTACCAAAAATCTCTAAAAACTTATCTTCAAAAAACCCTTTAACCTCATCCCCCGAAAACCATCGACTCACATCCCAAAAAAACCTTGATTTATAACCCCAAAATACATTAAGCCCCCATCAGAAAAAACAATAACCCTCATCTCCAAAAAACCAAAATCCCCTAACGTTATAAAAATATCTTATTGTAGACAATATAAATAATCAATCCTCTACCCCAAATAACACATACCCTTACATACTAAAAAAGATAATACCCCAATCCAAAAAAACCATGCACCCTCATCTCTAAAACCCCCAAAACTCTCACCCCTGAAAAGACCCAAAATCCACAACATCAAAAAAACAAGAACCCTCATCCCGATAAACAATGAACCCTGAACACTAGGTATACCTATACAATCATCCCTAAAAATCCCTAAAACCTTATCCCTAAAACAACCCTTAACTTCTTCCATGACAAAACCTAATCTATCAACTCCAATAAACCATAAACACATAGCTCTGAAAAGTAATTATAGGTCATTCCCAAAAAACCCTAAATCAACATCTCCAGAAAAACCGTAGAACCATATAAAAAATCACCCTAAACCCCCATCATAAAAATTACAAAAATGATGTTCCAAAATAAACCATAAAACCACATATCTAAAAAACTATAATCACTTACTACTAAATACTCCTAATCCATCATCCACAAAACACTTATACACCATCCCCAAAAACCATAAACTATAATCCCTAAAAATATATAAATTACAATATACAAAAAAAAAACTAAACCCTTTGCCCATAAAAAACCCAGAATCATCAACCCAAAACAAAATATACAACTATTGCACAAAAAAACATTAACCCTCTTAACAAAAAATGACATAATCCACAGAATTGAAAAAAACCATAGCACACAGCACCAAAAAACCATAAACTCTCAGCCCCAAAGAACCTGTCCTCCTTGAGCCACAAAGATTCCTAAAACTACATCCCCAAAATTAACTAAATCCTTATTCTCAAAATACCCTAAATGCCTAAAATACCTTAAACACTCATACCCAAAAAAAAAATTAAACCCTCACAACCAAAAAAACCTAATCCATCATCCCAAATATTCCCTAATACCTAGAATTAAGAACACTAAATAGTAGCCACATAAAACCCTATACTATAATTCACCAACAACCCTAATACCTCACACCCCAAAACACTAATCCATCATCCCATGATTTTTAAAAAATAGTTTCCTCAAATTACTCTAAACTCCTAGTACACAAAGACAGTAATCCTTAAAAAAAATACTAAACCATCATCACCAACACCTATGAACCCTTATCCATAAAAAACCATAAACCCTCATCCCAAAAAATACACTAAATATGCATCGCAAAAAACCAAAACATTTAGTAATAAAAAATTTTAATCCATCATCCACAAGAAATCCCAAAACCAATATTCCATGAAAAACCAAAAACACATTTCCAAGAAAACTCTAAACACCCAGTCCCAAAAAATAGAAAACCCTCATTACTAAAAAACCATATACCATCAACCAAAATCAAACCTAAAACCTAATAGAGGGAAAACCATAAAATCATAATACCTATAAAACCCTCATACCTTTTTTCCAAAAAACTGTAACCCCTAATCCCTTAAAAAACACAAACTCTAATCCTAAATGACATTAAACCCCCAGAACAAAAATACCACCAATAATTAGAACCAGAAAACTATAAACCATAAAATCCTAAAAAACCCCTAAACAATAAACCCAAATAAACCATAATCACTCATCACCTAAAAAAATTAATCCTCATCCATAAAACTTCAACCCTTATCCAACACAATCCTCATACATTAGAAAAATGAAGCAAATCACAAATCCCAAAAAACCAAATAAACATCAACCCCATAAAACCCTAAAACCATATCATAAATATCAATCAACCCCATTCCCCAAATAACCCAAAACCAACATCCCGAATAAATCCTAAATCCTCATCCTGAAAAAAGCTAAAACCCTAGGCCTAAAATAATATTCAACCCTCATCCTTAAAAAAACCCTAAACCCATATCCCAAAAAAACTCAAAAACCACAAACCCAAAAAATAATAAACCCTAATATGAAAAAAAAAACTAAACCCAAAAACCAAAAAATCTTGAACCTCAAATACAAAAATACGAGACACTCATCTCTAAAAAAACCTCAAACGACAGCCCAAAAAAACCCTGAACCACATCATGAAAAACCTAGAAAACCTCAAGCCTAAAAAACTATAAACACTCTCCCCATAAATAATCCTATACAATATATCCTAAAAATTCATATGTCAACCCAAAAAAACCCTAAACCATATGACCAAAAAAACAATACCCAGCCCCAAAATAAACTCAACCCTCAGTAACAAAAATACACCAACCCCAATTCCTAAAAAACACTAAAAACCAAATACAAAAGTCATAATACCTCATGAAAATATTCCCCAATACGCAACCATAGAAAACACCAAAACCACATTCCAGAAAATAAAACAAAGCCATCTTCCACAAAACCCCCCCAATGCATAGCCTATAAAATCCTTAACCATCATCCCCATAAAATAATTAATCATCATGAGCAAGAAAACCTCAACCCTCAATGCTGAAAAATTATCAACCCTTTGTCCATGAAAAACATAAACCTCATCCCCTAAAAATCTATAATCACACATCCATATAAAAGACTATACATAATGACAAAAAAAATCTTAATTCCTCAGACCAACAAACCCTGAACCCACATCCCCAAAAAAATGCAAACCCAGAACCGCATAAACCTCTGAACCCTCTGACCAAAAAAAACATAATTTTATATTCCATGAACACCATAATCCCACATAACACAATATACATAAAACCTAAAACTAAAATAAACCTATAAAATATATATAAGAAAAACCCTCAACCCTTAAACCTAGAAAAACCTAAACCCTCTCATCAAGATGACCCTAAATCATTATCCCCTGAAAACCCAAAAACCTCATCACCCAAAAACACTAAAACCATAGCCCCAAAATAACCCTCATCCCCCTGCCACAAAAATCTATTAATATTTCTAAATGGAACAAAACCATCTACAACAACATTCCATTTCAACATCCACAAAAAAATATTCCCTCAATAACCAAAAACAAAAACACCTCATCCCTAAAACATTAATCAATCTCTTCCAAATGATCCTAAACCCTCATCCCCATAAAACCCTCAACATTCAACCCAAAATTTCCTAAATCCTCATCCCTAAAAACCCTAATCCTCCCCCAACCTGAATCCTCACCCCCGAAAAACGTCTTCCCCTCAAGACCAATAGTCCTTGAAAACAATTTCTAAACAAATTATAACCCCCCCAAACTAACCCCCACTTCTCGAAATCAAACGACACTCACCAACAAATATCAGTAAAACACCATGCGCAAAAATCCTGAAACCCATAGCCCTGAATGATATGGAACCCTCATCCCCATGAGAGTGTTAACCCTCAACTACAAAAACTATTGACCGTCAACCACAAAATACCCTCATACCTTAGACCAATAATCCTAAACCCATAACCCAAAACCCCCAAATCATCATCCCCAAAACAATAAACCCTCATCTAAAAAGAACCCAAAACACTTCAAATGAAAAAAATCATAAACTAACATCCCGAATATACCCTAAACAATTAGCCCCTAAAACCAAAAACCGTCATCCCTAAAAACCCATAAAACCTCATACCAAAAAAACATATTCCCTGAGAACAAAAAACCCTCCAATCTCATCCAATAAATCCCTCAGACCTCATCCCTAAAAAATTCATATCACTCTTCCACCAATAATCATCAATCACCATATCCAATAAAATTTTGTCCCCTGGTAGAAAAAACCCAAAACACTCAAACCCAAAAATACCAGAACCCTTTCCCAAAAAAACCATCATCCCTAATCCCCTAAAAACAATAAAAACTAATTTCAAATATCTATAAAACCCCTTAACAAAAAAAATTAATACATTAAAAACTAAAAATATCCTACACTACAGAGTCATAAAATCTGATTCCCTATCCATAAAAACTATCAACACATATCCCAAAAAACCATAAATCCACAGAAAAAAATACCCTAATCCATCAACCCAAAAAAACCTCAAACATAATCTATAATAAAACCTCAACCAAGAGACCCAATCAACAATAAATTATCAGCCTAAAAAATCCCTATACCATCAAACATAAAGGCACTAAACCCTCACCCCAAAAAACCCTAGTCCCCCATACCCCCAAAACACTAATTCAACATTGCCAAAAAAACACTAAATCCTCATCCCGAAACAACCCTAAACTCTAAACACAAGTAAACCACTAAAACCTAAATCTATAAAATCCTAAACTGTCAGTACTGATAACTGAAAAACCCACATCCAAAAAATCCATTTACCTTCATCCCTAACCAAATTTAAAGCCCACACACCCAAAATCCCAAAACCCTCAACCCAAAAAAACCTAAACCCTTATCCACAAAAAAATACTCAACCCTTAAACTCCAAAAAACTTAAAATGATTATCCTATAAAGTTGTAACCACTTATCTACCAAAATTCATAAACCCTCAGCACCAAAGAACCCAAAAAACATAGTAAACAACCCTAAAAATTCATCCCAAAAAATCACTAAACACTCAGCCTGAAAAAAGTGTAAATTATCTGCCCTATTTACCCCTCAATCCAAAACCACAAAAAAACCTAAGCCCTCTACCCTAAAAAACATCAACACTTGTCACCATAAATTTATTCTTCATCCGTAAAAAAACCCAAAAAAACATAGAAAAAAAATATCGACCATCATCCCAAAAAATACCACAACCCCAACCCAAATCAACCATAATTCCTTATCCCCAAAAAATAATAAATCCACATCACGAAAAAAAATCCTAAAACCTCTTCACAAAGAAATCATGAAACCTCATTCCCAATAAATATTAAACTCTACGCCCCATTAAAATAGATTTTTTTTTACAAAAAACACATAATATAACATTCCTAAAAATGCATAAACCCTCATCCCTAAATAAAACTAACCTCGTAGCCCCGCAAAACCAAACCCAAAATACCAAAAAACCTTAATAAATCGACCACAAAAAATTTTATCCCTCATCCACAGAAAACCCCAATCTTGCAGCCCCAAATAACATTTACAATCCTCCCTAAAAAACCTTGTACAAATAGCCTAAAAAAACCACAAACACTATTCCCGCCAAAAAACAAAACCCACAACCCAAAAATGCTAATATCATGTCCCCAGATGTCACTCAACACCCATTCCAAAAATAAGCCTCAACACTCATCCACATAAAACACTCTTCCCTCAAACTTAAGAAAACATATACACTATGTCAAAATTATCGTAAACCATCATCCCCAAAAGAACCTCAACAGAAGTCCCTAAAAAACTCAAAACCCAACACAAAACACACATAATCCCTCATCCTCAAAATTATAAAAATCCCATTAAACCCTCATTCATATCCCCAATAATATATTAACCCTACTTTTGAAAAATCCATCAACCCTTATCATCCAATAACATTCAACCGTAAACCCTCAAAAACTCTAGAACCTAAGTCCCAAAAAAACCTAAAACCTATTCTGAAAAAAATTCCCAATCATCATCCCAAAACATGAAAAAATTTCAACCCAAAAATAACATAAATATATATCTTTAAAAATACCTCAACCATCTATTATATATAATCCTAAATCCTCATCATCAAACAATATCGAACAAATAGCCCCCCAAAAACCTTAAACACTTATCCAAAATAAATATTAAACTATAAACCCCAAAAAACATCAAAAGATATCCCAAAATTAACACTCAATACCCAAAACCATAAACCCTCAACCAATAAAAACCTCAACATGTATCCCATAAAAACCTTCAATACTTATCCTAAAATAACCCTATACTCTTATCCCCCCAAAAAAGTGAACCCTAAGCATAAAAAATACTAATCCCTTAATCCCAATAAAACCTATACCCATATCCATAAAAAACTACAAAACTCACCCCCAAAAATACCCAAAATACTCATTGACAAAAAGCCATGATCCATTTGGCCTAAAACACCCTTCCACTTCAACTGAGAAAAAAGTTAACCCTCATACACAGAACAACTTGAGACCTTATCCCCAAAACATCTAAACCATCCCCCCCAAAAAACATGAATACACAGATGAAAAAATCCAAGAACAACCCTCCTTAAAGAAAACAAAATCATCAGTCCCAATAAACCTTGAACCCTCAGTTATTCAAAAAATTAATACCTCCTCCCAAAAAAACTAAATGATAATCCTTCAGAAAACCTGGAACCACATCTCCAAAACTCGGAACACACAGAAAAAGACATAACATAAACCCTCATCCCCAAAAAAATCCATAAACCATCATCACATAAAAAACACATAACCATTAAAACAAAAAACCAAAACTATCATCCCAAAATAAACCATAACCCCTCAACCGTAAAGAATAGTGCTCTATAATCCGCACAAAAACCTGAATCCTCAAAATCAAACATCCTAGATCATTCAATACCAAAAAAAACCTAAACCCTCACCACAAAAAATTCAAAAACCCTAATCCTCAAATAACCATAATTCATCATTCCTAAAAAAATCCCATAAAAATAATCCCCCAAAAACAATGAACCTCCACCCACAGTAAACCCTCCCCCATTAGCGCGAAAACACTAAACCTTCAACACCCAAAAAAACATAAACCCAAATCCATACTAACACATGAGAAAACTGACACAAAAAACCATAAACCATAAAACAAAAAACACCATAAACACTCCTCCCCAAAATACATCCTACCCCTACACCCAAAATCCCAAAACCCTCCTCTGAAATAACCCTTGAACAATCATCCGTAAAAATACCTGATACATTACCCCCCCCAAATACTATACTCTTAGCCTTAAATTACAATTATTCCACAACCCCATTAATCCCTAACCCCTCATCCCCAAATAAACTATAAACCCTCCAACCAAAAAAAATTCATAAAACTCACTCCAAAATAACACTAACCCCTTAGAGCCAAAAAACACTAATTACTCATCACTAAAAAAACCCTAAACCAACATCCAATGAAAAACATGAACCCTTTCCCCTTATAAACTGAACCCTAAGTTCCAAAACAACATGAACCCTCATCCCAAAAAATTAATTCAACCCTATTCTCCAAAAAAATCATTAAAATGTCATTCTCTCATTCCCAAATAAGACATGAACACTCAAACATAAAACCCCATAAACCTGATTCAAAAAAACCCGATCGATCATTATTAAAAAAACCTTGAAACCTCAGGAATAATACTTCATCCTTGTAAACCCAAAAAATCCTCAATACAAATCCCCAACATAACTATGAACCTTTAGAAAGTGAAATCCTTGAACCCTCAATAGCCAATAATCCCTCAACCCACTTACCGAAGAATCATTGATCCCATATCCAAAAAAACCCTCAACACACATCGCCAAAATACCTTGATTCATTAATCCCAAGAAACCATCAATCTGAAGTTACAAATACCACAAAAATCTAAGCCCAAAATATCCCTGAATGCTTTCCATAAAAAATATCAACAATCAATCCCAGAAAACCCTGAACACTCATCACCAAAAATCTATAAACCCCTATTAGAAAAACCACATCTGCTTACAAAATTAATCCTACAACCTAGAAAATCATTAAACCAATTAGAAATGAACACTAATCCCTAATTCCCTAAAACCCTGAACCGACATCACCTAAAATCCCTTACCCAAATACAAAAAAAAACACAAAAACACCATCCACATAAAACACTAAACACTCAGCCATATAAAACAACAAACCCCCATCCATAATTAACCCAAAACAATCATCCCAAAAAACCCTAATTCCTAATCCCGAAAAGAAACCTTAACACATATCCCAAAAAATCACTAAACACTCATATATAAAATACCCAAAAAATGACACCCCAAAAAACCCTCATCCCTTGTCCCAAAAATCCTTCAACCCACAACCACCAAAAACCATCAATTCTCAGCCCCCGCAAAACCATAAACACTCAGCCCAAAAAACCCTATACCCAATGCACCCAAATACATTGAACCATCCTTCAAAAATAACCATGAAACCTCATCCCCAAATAATATTGAACAATAATATGTAAAAAATAAAAAAATCTCAACCCCAAAAAATGATGTAAATTATTCCCTAAAATCCATCAACCCTCGTCCATGGAAAACACTTATCCACCACCCCCAATTTTCCTAATGCCTTATTCCAAAAAATAAAATGACTCCTTATCACTAAAAACCCTAAATTCACACCAAAAAATTAAATTAACTGTCAGTCCCAAAAACCCCAAACCCTAAACCCCAAAAAATCTGAATACCTATTCTGCAAAAACCTAATCACTTATCCCCCAAAAACCATTAACCATCACAATAAAAAAAACCATGAAACCTCATAAAATTAAAACCCTAAACACAAATCCTTAAAACAAATAATGACCATCAACAAAAGAATCCATAAACCCTCATCCTCAAATAATCATGATCTCATAGTCCCAAAAAAACAAGAATCCTCACTAGAAAAATTATATACCAGCATGAAAAAACCTTGAAATCTCATTCACACTAAATCATAAAACTGATGTCCAAAAAACCCTACACCCTTAATCCAAAAAAATATCTTACCCCTATAAAATCAGAAATCATCATCCCAAAAAAAATAATTCAGCCTAAAAAACCATAAACCTTAGGCATGGAAAAGTCATAAACCTCGTTCCCTAAAAAACAGAAACAATCATCCCCCAAAATCCCGACACCATTAGTTGGAAAACCCTAAAAAATTATCTCTATGAAATTGTATTCCCTCAGCCCCAATCAACCAAATGCATCATCCCCTAAAACCATTAAATAACTAATAATAGTTACAAAAACTATGATCCAATAAAAATCTCATATTGAACCATCAAAAAATATAGTTAACCCATATCATGGAAAGAACATTAACGCTTATGACTAAAAAATAAACCCAAACCATCAGCCATAAAAACCCTTAACATTCCACTTATTACCCTGAAACCCATCCCCAACAAACCCTAATCCCCCATCCCCAAAAAACATTAAACCCCCAACCCCCAAAAAACTAACCATCATCCATAAAAAAGTCAAACCATAATCACCAAAATCCCTGAAACTTCATCCCCAAAATTCCCTCAAACCTCAAACCCAAAAAAACATAAATGTTCATCATAATAAATACCGATCCAACATCATCAAAAACCCCTAAACACTCATCACAAGAAATACATAATTCCTTACCCTAAAAAATACTCATCCCCATTCAAAAAAATTCTCAAATATCATCCTTAAAAACCATCAACACTCAAGCCCAAACAACCCATAATCCTAAGCCCTAAACAACTCTGAACCCTCATTGAAAAAAATCACACAACCCCCAGCCCCAAAAAACCATCAAATTTTATCACCAAATAACCCAAAACCAATAGCCCCTAAAAACACAAAATCTCTATCCATAAACAACTGTAAACCATTATCCCCTAAATCCCATCATCCCTTATCCAAAAAAATACAAACCTCAGCCTATAAACCCCCCAAACCATATCCCAATAAAACCCCATACCTAAACTACTAAATTCCAAAAACCACCACCTATAAAAAATCCCAAACCCACATCCACAAAACCCCATATTCTTCATCCTAAAAATTTATAAAACCTCTCCCACAAAAAAACACTAATCTGTTATCTACAATAACCCCAAAACCCAAATCTCTATAAAAACTCATCCCCCAAACCCCAAAAACCTCAGTCCATAGAAATCATGAACAAAAATCCCACGAAAAAAACCCACATCACAAAAAATCTTATTCGCTTTATGAAAAAAAACCTCTCTCTGAAAATTCCCAAAAACTTATACCCAATGAACTCTAATAATATAGCCCCAAAAAGCCTCAATACTCAGCCCAAAAAACCCTAGACCCTTAGAAAAAAAATCAATACATTCATCCTATAAAAAATCCTAAACACTCATCCACAAAAAATGATAAACCATTATCCCCAAAAAACACTAATCATAGAGAAAAAATAAATGCCCAAACCTGATCCACAAAATATACAACCATCAGCCACAAAAATCCCTTAACAAATAGCACACAAAAACCCTCCAACATCATTCCGATAGAATTATCACCCCTTATACTAAAAACACTCTCTATACATATCCCAAAAAGAAAACCACAACCCTCATCAACAAAACCCCTCATACTTGACTCTGAAAAATAACTCAAAACATAGCTCCAAAATCCTTAATACATCGGCCCAAGTAAAAAACATCCCAAGTATCAAAAGAAAATAAATCCTCCACCCCATAAAATTGTAAACCATTTTCCCCCAAAAAACCCCAATCTCTAATCCCACAAATATTATATCCTTATCGATAAAAAAACCTCACCCTAGACCCTGAGAAACCATTAACCCTCATCCCAAAACACCCCATAGGAATCAAGACCAACAAAACCACAATGAATCATACCCAAAACACCGACCCTCATCCTGAAAAACCCTCATCTCCCTAAACCAAAGACACCATAAACCCTTATCGTGAAAAAAACCACAACTCGTGGCCCCAAAAAATCTTAAACCCTTTGACCCAAAAAAACCCTATACACTCTACCGCAAAAATCTTAAACCCTCGTCCCCAAAATTTCATATACCATTATCTCCCATAAAATCATAAACTATAGCACTATGAAACAATAAATCCTCAATCCCAAAAAAACAGTAATCTCTCTACCAAAAAAATCAATAAACTCATATCACCCAAAAACTAAAAACCATCATTCCTAATAAATACTCAATCATCAACCACCAAAAAACCTATACCATCATCACATAAAACCAAAAAATGTTGTCCCTTGAAAATAAAAAACAACCAACCCAAAAAATTCATAAACAGTCTGACACAATAAATGCTTAACCCTGTGGGCTACGAACGGGTATAACCCTAACCCCAAAAAACAATAAACCTTCCTGACCAAGACACCTAAAACGCCCTACCAAAAGAAACATAAATATATAATCCAATAAATAAAAATCACTAAACCTCAACAAAAACTAAACCCTCGAAATAAAAATAAACTAAACACTCAATCCTAAAAAATAATAAACCCTTTTCCCCAAAACAATCCTACAAACCAAACTCTAAAAAATAAGAAATCATTAGTAGGAGAAAAATAAAAAACCCCATACCCCAAATGAATAAAAAACCATCATCCCTAAATAATATTAAACCCACATCCCCAAAAAAAATCCTAAACCCACATCCCCATGAAACCCTAAACTGTAATCTATTAGAAACCCTAAACCTAGAACACTATGAAACCCTAAACCATAATCCCCCAAAAAATCTTAGACCCACAACACCAAATGAATCCTATCAAAAAAACATTCAACCCTAAAAATTGTAAACCCTGAACCCCAAAAATCATAAACCCTCATATGAAAATAAAACTAAACAATTTTCCTAAAAACACATAAATGATTTTTTCACAAAAAACTGTAAACCCTCATCCCAAAAAGTTTAAATACCATCAGCCCCAAAAACACTATTAACCATCAAACAAAAAAAATTCATAGCCGCAAATAAAACCTACACCATGTTCCCTAAAAATATAACCCCACATGAAGAACCCTATATCCAATTCCATAAATTTATCCAAAACCTCAGTTGAAAAAAAATAGAAATAAAAATATATTTAAACCTGCACCCCCATCATACCCTAACTCAAAGCCCCAACAGTCCTTAAACCCTCATCCTCTAAAAACCAAAAACTCTTATCCCCAAAAGATATTAATTCCTCAACCACAATATAACCTGACCCCTCTCCTCTATGAATACATAAAAAACCATCCTTATAATATCCAATATTATCAACAACCCAAAAAAACCTCGACCCTAATCCTAAAAAAACCCCAAACTTGCATCGCTTAAAAAAATACCCTCAACCACAAAAAACCCAAAACTATCATTCCTAAAAAACCCTAATCCCTCAGACATACAAATACATTAAACCTCTACCCTTGAAAAACCTATACCCTAATCACGATAAAATCCCAAATCCCCATCCATAGAAATACATAAACCATTAGACCTGAAATTATCTGATACTTCAACGATATAAACCCATAAAACCATTTCACAAGAAAACCAAAAACAATGAGAAATAAAAAACCCAAAACCCCCTGACCCTCAAATCCCAAAACATATATCCCCCAAAACCCTAAACCATTTTCCCCTCAAAAAAATAAACAATACTCCCCAAAAATAACCTAAACCATAATCATCATATATTGAAAATTATTAACCACATGAAATAGAAAAACATAACCCCCCATCCTCATAAATTCTTAAAACCCAAATCACAAAAAACCCTAAAACCCCTATGCCAGACAAATATAAATATAAAGCACCAAAAATCCCTAATATCAAATTGCTAGAAAACCATTATCACAATGATATAGATAAATATAAACCCCATGACTGAATAACTCGAGAACCTCATCACTAGAAAACCCATAACACTCAACTCTATATAATCCAAAACCCCATCAAGACAAAACCATAAATGCCCAACCCCATAAAACCCATTACCGCATGCCCCTAAATACAATATTACCCTATCCATAGAGAACCCCAAACCCATATCCATAGAAAAAAATAAACCCCATAACTGAGAAAACTATAAATCTCGATCCCATGGAAACCATAATCAAATAATCCATGAAAAGTATAAATTCTTATGCCTATAAAAACCATCAGTCACTGAGAATCCTAAAACATAATCCCTTGAAAACCGTATACAATCATCCGTAGAAGAACGGTAACCCATAGAAACCTCAATAACTAAGCCCTAATATCCAAAAACACCTAAACCTTAGTAAAAAAAATGAAAAACGTATCCCCATAAAATAATAAAAATGCAACCCCAATAAACCATACACCCACATCCATTAAAACCCAACACCCATTACCATAAAAAACCCTAAAACCAAACCTAAATGATACCATATCTCTCTACCCAAGGAAACCCTATGCACTAAGATCAAGGAAACCCTAATCCATCAACCCCAGAAAATTCTAAAACCTCATCCCTGGAAAACTCTAAACCTCACCCTGATAAAACCATTATAACTCAAACCCATAAAACACAAATCCCTTCATACCACAAAACTTTCAACCCTAAACCCTGTAAAACCAAATAACCCCACTCTGAAAGAACCCTGAAAACCCATCCCCTTAATACCCTATACCCTTATCCCCATAAAATACTATTAACACATACCTAGAAAAAACTAAACACTGATCCCTTGAAAACCCTAAACCATCATCCTTAGAGAACCCTAGACACCAAAACCCAAAATACCCTAAAACCACATCCCAAAAAAACCCTGATCTCGCATATCAAAAATAACAAAACCCTCATCCCATGAAATCCATTAAATCTCATCCCCATAAAACCCTTTACCCACATCTCCACATAATAGTAATACTAGAGCCCTAAATAATATAAACCCACTGCCACTATGACTGGAAACCCACATAAAAAACATAAACCTTCTTCCCCAAAAAGTCCTAAACCCTTAACCCCTCAACAAATTAAACCATTAGGGCTAGAAAAATCTTATCCCTCACCCATATAAAAACAAACCCTCATAATTAGAAAAATCTAAAACCACACCATATGAAATATCTAAATCTGTATCAGTATAAAACACTAAAATATAATTCTTCATTCCTTGAAAACCCTAAACCACAATTTCCGAAAAACCATAATCCCACATCCCCAAAAATTCTTAAATCCGAAATCCAAAAATACCCTAAACCCTTAACCCAAAAAAACCAAATCCCTAAGCCCAAAAAAACCGAAAACTATCAACACAAAAAAACCATAAAAATTTGACCCAAAAAAACTAAACCCTCATCCCAAAAAAACAATAAATTCTATGCCCCTAATGAATCCCTAAATACAGTATTAAGAAATCAAATAAACCCACTTCACAGAAAAACCATAAACCCTTGGCCACAAAACACCTAAAAAACAATGCCCTATAAACCCTAATCCCCCAGAACAAAAAATACCATTTACCATCAATCATAAAAAGTTATAAAACCACATTCGCAAAAATCCTTAATCCATAATCCCCAAAAGTTCCAAAACCCTTAACCCAAAACAATAACTATACTGTCCTAAAAAACAATAAACCCTCATCCCCAAAAAAACTGTAAAACCTCATATCTAAAATACATTATACACACACTCTCAAAAATCTATAAACCCAGAGCCTTCAAAAACCAAAAACCATCATCCCCAAAAAACACTAAATCCCCATGCCAAAAAAATATCAATCCTCCCAAAAAACTGACATAACCTCATCCCCAAAAAACACTAAATCGTTACCCAAAAAAATCAAAACCCTTAGCCTCAAAAACCATAATCCATTATCACCAAGAAAGAGTAAATCCCCATCCCAAAAAACTATAATACCTCAACCCAAACATATCTTAAACCCTTATCCCAATAAATAAGTAAATACTCATAACAAAAAACCCTAAACCCTCTAACACAAAAATATTATAGGACCTCATTCCCTACAAACCATAAACCCTCATCTACCCAAATTCATAAACATTCATCCCTAATAACCCAAAACCACGAGCCTCAAAAAACTGTACATTTTCATATCTAAAAGAATCGAAATCTTGAAGCCCCAAAACCATAAATGAACCATCCCAAAATATCATAAACCCTTATCCCCATAAAACTTAATTACCCTGATCCAAAAAAATAAAAACCCTTATCCACAATTAAAAACATATACATTCAGTCACAAAACAGCCTAGACTATTAGCACTAGGAAACAATAATCCCTAATCCCCAAAAAACCCTAAACCCTAAACCCAAAAAAATTACATACCCTCAGACCCAGAAAAACAATAAATTCATAGGACAAAAATACATTCACCGTAATCCCAAGATATCCAATGCCATTAGTCAGAAAAAAATATAAATACAAATTTCCAGAAACTTATAATGCCTCATTTCGTAAAAAAACTTAATCCCATAGCCCAAAAAATCCCACATAAACAAAAAACCCTAAACCATCATAAAAAAATAAACCCTTAGCCCCATAAAACCCCAAATATGAAAACATAAAAAATCATGAACCCTCATTCCAAAAAAACATAATCCTAGAAAACCTAAAAATTAAAAACCCTCAATCCCAGAAAATCCAAAAACCACAATCATAAAAAACAATTAACCCTCTACCCCAAACAACATAAACACTCAGTTCTATGAAACCCCTCATCCATAATCAACAAAAAAATAAAAAATGTAATAATGTAATAATTATGAATCCTCAAACCCAAAAAAACTGAAACAGTCATCCCCAATAATTACTAAATCATTTATCAAGCAAAGATCATAATCCTTCTTCCCTTGAAAATTTTGAACCCTCAACCCAAGAAAACACTAAAAAATCATTCCAATGAAAACCTAAACCCATGGTAACAATACACCCTAACTGTCATCCCCAAAAATCATTAAACACTATGCTCCAAAATAACCTAGATCCTAAACTACATAAAAAACCTAAAACCCTCAACTTAAAAAACCCAAAACCCTAAGCCACAAAAACCCCAAAAAACTCATCAGAAATTACAAAAAAACACCCCACAAAAAACCTTAAATTCTCTGCCAAAGAATACGAAACCCTTATCCACGAAAACAATAATCCTTTATCCACCCCCAAACATCATCCCCTAGTACCCCTAATCCCTAATCACCAAAAAACATCAAACCACCATCCTCAAAAAACTCAAACCCTCATCTCAATAAATCCCAAACCCATAACCTCAACAAATAACAAACCCTCAACTCTAAAATGTCGAAATCCCCCATCCCCAAAAAACTGCAAATAGTCATCCCCCAAAAAACCTGATACTAGGATCCCAAAAAATCCTTAATCCATTAGCACAAAAAATACATACCATGATCACCAAAAAATCAAAATCCCTCCTGGCCAAAAATATTCCAATCACTTATCCAAAAAAAATCCTCAAACCAAAAGACCCATAAACCACTAATCTACCAAAACCGTAAACATCCTCCCAACAAGACACTAAACCCCCATCCATAGAAAACACAGAACACTTATTCATAGAAATATTCAAAACCATATCCTCCGGAAACCCTAAACTCTCATTACCAACAAATTCAAAATAGTTATCCATAGTAAACCATAATCCATTAAGCCAAAATAACCCAAAACCCACCTCTCTAAGAAACCATAAAAACTCAAACCCACAAAACCATTTACTATATTCCCTAGAAAATGTCAAAACCCTCAGTCCCGCAAAACTCTAAACATATATTTCCAAAAATATCTAAACCCACAATCCTGAAAAATGTTAAACCATCTTCCCCAGAGAACCCAAAACCTCAACCATAGAATATAATAATCCTCAACCCCAAAAAAAAATCCTTCAACCTAATGAAATCCTATTCCATCATCCCCATATTAACGTAATCTACAATCCCTATAAAACATTAATACCCTAACCCCAAAAAACCCAAAAACAATATCCCCAAAAAACAATAAACCCTCATCACTAGAAGTTTGAAAACCCTGATCCCAAAAAAACATTAACCAATATCCTAAAAATACATATAACTGCCATACCCAAAAATCCCAAAACCCTTATCTTTAAATAAACACGATAGCCTCAAACAAGAAAACCTCGTATCCTTACCCAAAGAACATTATCCAGAGAAAAACCTAAAACCACAACCTTAGAAAACACTAAATCATAATCCCCAAATAACCCAAAACCCTTTCCCCTAAAAACCCCAAAACCCAAAGCCTCAAAAACACTTTACCTTCATAAAAAACTAAACCCACAACACTCAAAAACACAAATAATTCCTCCCAATAAAATACTCATCATTCCCCTATAAACCCATAATAGACCTCACCACGCCCCCTAAAACCTCATCCCAAAAAACCCTATTTTTAATTTCCCAGAAAACCCTACACACATTTCCATAAAACCCATGAAACACATATCCCCTAAAATTAAATAAACCATCAAAATAAAAAAAATGTTCAATCTTTATCACACAAAACCCATACTCCTTATGTCCCAAATACCTTAAACGATCATCCCTATGAAGCCCTAAACACTAAAACTGAAAAAAAATCATGTCCCTTATACAATAAATCCCTCTACCCTCATCCCAAAGACCCTAATTATTTATCTCCAGAAGAAAATTAAAACCATAAACAACAAACACCATAAACCCCAACCCCCAGAAAATCAAAACCATCTTACTAAAATATAAAACACACATCTTCCAAAACCATAAACTATTAGTTTCAAAATACCCTAACCCAAACAGTAAAAACCCTAAACTCGTCGCCTTAGTAAATCACACAACATTATCCCCAAAACCCATAATAATAAATCCAAAACCCCCCTAAAAACTCATCCTAATAAACCAATAAACCCTCCACCATAGAACCGCATAACCGAATAACCAAATAAACCATAAAACATCAACAACAACAAAACCCATTACAGCATACATAAAACTCCCTAAAACATCATAATAAAAATACTAAAACTAAATCCCAAAAAACGCAAATCCATTTTTAAAAAAAACCTTAGCTGTTACCCGAAAAACCTTAAACCCTCTTTCACAAAAAATGCAAAAACATTTGTCCCCAAAACATCCTAAAGCCTCAATCATAATAAAATAAAATACCTCATAGCCATAAAAACTAATATTTTAGACAAAAAATACCCTAAAAAGTTAGCATTAAAATCATTATTCCTTCTGACCCACAAACACTCTAAATCCTAAACCAAAAAAACCAAAAATTATAATTTCCAAACAAAACACTAAAATCAGAGCCACAGAAAACCCTAAGTCCTAAACCCTAAAAAAACTCTAAAACCTCTAATCCCAAAAAAAACAACAATACATTATAATTAAAAACCCTATACCCTCAATGCAACAAAAATATAATCAATCATTCCCATAAAACACCCAAATAACAACCCCAAAAATTCGAATCATGCATCCCTAAAAAATCATAAACCCTCATCCCGAAAATGTTCACTGACACCTGAACCTGAAATATCCCTAAACCCTAAACCATAAAAAAACAGAAAACAATCATCTCTAATATACCCTACACCCTTATTCCTAAAAAAACATAAAATTCCCATCTGAAAAACTTAATCCCTGATTTCCAAAAAAACATAAAACCTCATCCCAAAAAAACAGTAAAACCTTATCCCAAGATAATCTAAACCCTCATCCCAAAAAAAAATCTATTCCCTTAGTCCAAAAAAACTATAAAAACGTAGTTTGGTTCCAAAAATACAATATCCTTAGAAGAATAAATCCCTAATCCATCATCCTTAGATATACCCTCTTCCATGATGGCATGAAAGCCTTTACCATAAAAAATCATAAATTACTATACACAAAAATCATAAACCCTCAACCCATAAAAAAGACACATCCCCAGAAAACACTAAACCATTATCAGTAGAATACCATAAAACATAAAAAAACTACCAACCATTATCAATATAAAATCTGAGACCCAAATACCGAAAAAACATGAAATCTACATCACTAAAAGACCCAAAATCCTTGGATAGATAAAACCCAAAACCATTATCTCTAAAAACACTAATCATCCAACCCCAAAAACCCTAAACCCCCTATCCCATAAAACACAAAAAACCATGAACTGAAAACCCTCTAAACCATCAAACATAGAAAACCCTAAAACCATATCCCTAGAAAACCAAAAACCATAATCCCTGTAAATCCTTACACACTCATCCCCAAAAACCTTTAAATTTGTCCCAAGAAAACCCTAAACCATTATCCCTCAAAAATCCAAAACACTCATATGTAGAAAACAAATTTGAAACCCTAGAAAAACATAATCCTTTAACCCTAGAACAATCCTCAACCTCCATACCAAGAAAATGATAATCCCACAACCCCAAAATCTTTAATCGATAAGCCCCATTAAACTATAATTCAACATCCTCACTAAACCCCAAACACACAACAACAAGAAACTGTATAACCACTAGCCAATGAAATCAATAATCCTCAATCCATTAAAAATATGTAACCCCCATCTATTGAAAAACCCAATCACCGAGAGATGTAATACCCTAAAACATCATCCACAGAAAACCATAGTCCCTTAGTTTGGAATGAAATGACATCCTCATCCCCAGATTAAACGCAATCAATCAATCCTAAAAAAACCTAGAATCAACATACCTAGAAAATCAAAATCCCATGTCCCAATATAGCATGAAACCCTTATCCCCATAAATACCAAATCACTCAACACAAAAAATCCGTACATCAATTACAACAATAAAATTAAGAAACATCATCCCATGAAAATCCTAAAAAATATTCCCTTATAATTAATTACCATTTATTCCCTCATTACCAGAATGCAACAGAACCAGAAACACTAAAACCGTACAGCCATGAAAAACATAAAACCTTTAACCCATAAAACACAGAAACCTCATCCCATCCGAACTAAAAACCCTATTCACTAGAAAAAACAAAAAAAAGTCCCTTAAATCATGAAACTGTTTTCCAAATATTACCCCAATCCCTCAAAACATTAAATCCATAAAAATTATTCTCTAGAGATCTATAAAGAAACATCCCCTAAGAAACACTAAATCCTCATCCTTAGAAAATCCTATTCCCTCATCCCCAGAAAACCAATACTCTTTAGCCCTAGAAAATGCTAATCCCTTAATCCGAGCATACCATAAATACTCGTCAATATAAAACACTAAACACTCAAAATAGAATAACCTAAACCCACATACTTAGAAACTCATGTACACTCATCTAATGATAAAAACTATTTCATCATACCTATAATATGATAAATCATATTCCCATGAAATATTTTACCCTAATTATAATAAAAGAACAAAAACCCATCCCTATAAAATCCTATCCCCTTAGTCCTTTTAATCCCCTAAACACTCTTCATTAGAAAGACCTAAACCCTCATCCCTAGAAATACCTAAATCCAAAAGTTCATAAATTCCTATACACTATTCACTATAAATACATAAACACTCATCCCTAGAAAAACAAAAACCCTCATCCTAATGAAACCCTAAAACCACATACCATGAAAACTGTAGACCCTCATCCCAATAAAACCATAAAACATCGTCCATAGAAAATCCTAAACCCTCAAATCCAAAAAAACCTAAACCCACATCCCTGGAAAACCATTAATCCTTAATCCCAAACAGCACTAAACACTAATCCCTAAAAACCTAAACCCTTATCCCAATAAAACACTTAACACTCATTCTTTGAAAATAATTAATCCTATTCCCTTGAAAATCCTAATCTCTCATACCTAGAGATCCCTAAACCCGCATCCCTATAAAACCATATACCACAATCCTTAGAAAACCCTAAAAATTCCTCCCTAAAAACCATAATCCCTCAACCATAAAATTTAATAAACCCTCATCCCCATACATCCCTACTCACCCATCCCTAGAAGTCCCTAAACCATTATCCTCATAAATCCACATACTCTTTTCCCCATAAATCCATCAAACCTATTCCAAATAAGACCCAAAAAAATTATCCCTAGAAAAAACTAATCCCTAAACCCTCAAAAAACCAAATACCATATCCCTAGAAGACCCTAAATCCACAAATCTAGAGATCCATAAACCATCAAACCAATTGAACCATAAACCCTCAACCCTATTATTAATTAAGACCTCTTCCCAATAAATTAATAATTCCACATCCCCAGAAATCCAAAGACACTCAGCCCCAAAAAACCAAATCTCATATCCTAGGAAATATAGAAATCCTCAGCCCCCAAAAACTCTAAACAAATATTCCTAGAACATCATAATAAATTTTCACAATAATATCCTAGAAACTCAATAAAAAAACCCTCAACCCAAATTAATCCAATACCCTCTTCCAAAATATACCATGAATAAAACCCCCCAAAAAAACATAACCACTAATCCCCAAAATACCCTAATCTCAAATCCAATAAAATTATTTATCCCCTCTTCAATAAGAAATTGTAAACCATTGGGGCCCAAAATTGGACTCCCATGTTCACAAAAATCCTAGAATCCTCTGCCCCTAAAAATAATGAAACCCCATAACTAGACAATAAAAAACATCAATCCCAAGAAAAACCATTAACATTAGGCCCTCAAAACCGTAAACCCAATACCCTAGAATACCGATAACTTTTAGAACATAAAAACCCCAAAAAATTATAATATAAACTCCTAAAACAAAAAACAATGTTTTACTTAAACACCAAGCCCCAAAAACCTCTAAACACTCATACATTGAAAATCATAAATCCTAATAAAAACTATAAACATATATCCCCCAAAATGACTAGACATTCATACCTAAGAAATGATCAACCAATGTCCCCAAAAAACAAGAACTAACACATATAGAAAACTATAAACTATCATTCTTAAATAATACCAAAAACTTCAGCGTAAAAAACAATGAACAATAATCCCACAAATAATCCTTTACATCAGCACTAATATGGTAAATCCTCATAAAAAATTGTAAATTCTCATCCCCAGAAAACAATAAACCCTCATTCCCAAACAACCATAATCCCTCAATATAAAATAACCAAAACCCTAAGCCACAAAACACCCAACCCTCATACATAAGAACACTTAAAACCCTATAAAAACAGTAAACCTTCAACCCCAGAAAAACCTAAATTTTTATCCAAATTAAACCCTAATCCCTCATACCTAGAAAATAATAAACCCTTATCCTAGAAAACACTAAACCCTCAACCCAAAAAACACTCAAATCACTTCCCATAATAATCAAAAACCCTTATCCCAAAAAAAAACATCAGTAGTCATATGGAAAACCCTGAAACATCATCCCCAAAAAAACCTCAACAATCATCCCTGAAAAAATGTTAACCGTTAACCTAGAAAATCATAATACCTCATACAAAAAACACATAAAATCATCATACCCACAAAATATTAATCCATCAAGCTCAAAAACCCTATAATTTCATCAAAACAAATTCTCCACCATAAAATCCAAAAAACCCTTAACCCCCATTCACAAAAAAAGATAAATGTCATCCCCAAAAGCCATAAACTCATAGAACCAAAACAAACTAAACATCGTCCCCAAAAATTCTCAAATACATATATCATAAAACCAGTCATTCCTTATCTAAACAAATCCCAATACCATATTTTTCAATAATATTCAACCCTTACACCAATATACCCTCAATACCCATCCCCAAAAAACTGTCAACCCACAACACAGAAAATCCCTAAACACTTGTCCCAAAAAAACTCAACCCCGTCTCCAAAAAAACCCTCAACCATTATAATTAAAAACCATAAACCATCATCATCAAAAAATGATGAACCCTCAGCTTAAAAAATCTAAATCCTCATCCAAAAATAAAATCGAACACTCAACCCCTGAAAAAACTAACACTAATTTCCAATGAAATCCAAATCATGATCCCCAAAATAGCATTAACCATCATCCCAGTTAAAATTTAACCCTCATCCCCAAAAAACAACAAAACCTCAGTATTAAAAAACAATGAATCTCCATACCCAGAAATACCATGGTCCTTCAAATCTTACAAACAAATAACCATCGACCCTATTAAGCATTGAACCCACATCCCTAAAAACCATTATAAATCTTCCCCAATTCTCCGTGAACCCTTTCCCGCATTGAAACCATAAATAATTATCCCAAAAAACCCCTAAATTATTTGATCCATAATCCATTAACTCTCACCCTAATAAACACAAAACCATCATTCAACAAAAACCCTAAATTCTCACCTTTGAAAAACAATAAACCCTCATCCAAAACAATTCCAAATCCCTTAGGATCAAAAAAATGAACACTTCTGCTCAAAAAGGTGTTAATTACCATCCCAAAAAAACCCAAAAACCTTAGTTAAAAAACCACATGCCCTTATCCACAAATCCCCAGACACCCATCCTTAAAAAAACTAAACAGTAGGCCCCAAAAATTATCAACCCATAACCCAAAATAAAAGAAACTAATAGCCCCCATAAAACCCAAAACTCCTATCCCAAAAAATACCATAACCTTCTTCCGCAAAAATACATTCAACTATTAGTATTAAAAAAACCCTAAAATCTCTGCCACAAAAAACCACGCAGCCATCAGCCCCAAAAAACCTTGAACCCTTATTCAAATAAAAACCTCGAACCTCATCCATAAATAAAGAAAACATTTCATCACAAAAAACCATTATCCCTCATCACCCCTGACAGAAACTAAAACCTCATCCCAAATAATAGACAATAATTCCTCATCCATTAAAACAGTAAACCCCCTACCCTAGAAAACAATAAATTTTTAGCACAAGGTATGCCAAAACCCTCATACCTAGAGAAACCTACACTCTAACCCTATAAAACCAAAACAAAACTCACCCACATTAAACACTAAACCCTCACCCTTAGAAAAAATTAAACTATCATCCCTAGAAAAACCAACGCCCTTATCCCCCAATCAATGATTATCCTTAATCCCATGAAATCAAACAATCCACTTCCCTAAACCCCCTCAACCTTCATCCTCAAAAATCCTCAACCCTTATAAAAAACCCCTAATCTTCAAAAATATCAAAACCATTATCCATAATAAACACTAAACACATTGCCCTAAAAAACAGCATACACTCAGTCCTTGAACCCCTCAACACTCATCCCTAAAAATACTACAACCCTCAATCACATAAAACCCTAAAAATTCATCACTAAAAACACATAAACCATTATCCAAAAGAAATACGTAAACACATATACCTAGTAAATAATACACCCCCTTTCTTAGAAACCCTAAATACTCAGCTCTAGGAACCATTCAAACCTTATCCTCAAAAATCCCTTAACCCTAAACCCCAAAAATATCTTCACAATGATCCCCAAAAAACATAAAACATTGTCCTTAGACATCCCTCTACCCACATACCCAAAATAAAAAAATCCCTCACTGGAAAAAATTCCAAAGTTTTTTATCCCTATAAAACCCTAAACCATTTTCCCCATTAAACACTAAATCATCATCCTTAAAAACTCCTTATACCTTTATCAATTAAAAAACCTAAAACCGGAGCCCAAAAAACCTAAAATCCTTACCCCCAAAAATCTATTAACCCTCACCCCAAAACCCAAAACCCATAGTCCCAGAAAACAATAAACCCACGGACCTAGAAATAGGTAATCCATCATCCCCAAAATATTCAATACCAAAAAACTCAAAATTCCCTAAAACATTAAATCAGAAATACACTAAAACAAGGACCATGATAACCTTAAACACACAACCCCAAAATATACATAAAAATCATCTCCGAAAAACATAAATACCATAGATCCAAAAAAACCCTAAACCCTAATCCTTCATCCCCAAAAAACCCCAAAACCTCATCCCAAAAAAACAAAAAAAAAACTAAACCCCAAAATACCATCAACCCCAGTCCCCAGACACTCCTAAACTCTTTTCCGCAGAAAACCAAAATCTCTAATCCTTGGAATATGTGAAACACTCATCCCAAAAGACCAATAAATAATGAGTCCTAGAAAACCCTAAACACTAATCCGTAGAAAACATTATACACTCAACCCTATAAAACACTAATCCATATACCACAAAAACTAATAATCCCAAAACACTAACACACAATACCATCATCAAAAACCCCAAAACTCGTATCCCTAAAAAACACTAATAACTCTTCCCAAAAATCCCAAAACTATTATCCCCAAAATCCATATTCTCCAAACTATTGAAACCTAAAACTCCAATCCCTATAAACAATTAAAAATCAACCCTATAAAATAATAAACCATCATATCAGTAAAATACTACTCCCTATCCCCCAAAAATCATTAACCTCCAATCCCCACAAAACCCTAAAACTTATTTCGTTGAAAACATTATTACCTTAGTACTACAAAACTACAAATCCTCATACAAAAAAAATCCAAAACCATTATCCATTGAAAATCAACATGCTTATCCCTAGATGTCCCAAAAAACTCAATCCCATAAAACCCAATACCCTCATCAAATGAAAAAACTAAACTAGTATCCATAGAATAAGAAAAAACCATGACCCCAAAAGACCATAATCACAAATCCAGAAAAAACCATGAAACCTTATCTAGAAAAAACCATGAACATTCACTATAAAAAAACCTCAATGCTTAGTCAAAAAAATCTAAACCCTCAACTCCAGAATGTCCTAAACCATTATCCCCACAAAATAATAAACCTTCACACCAATAAATAATAAATATTGTTCCCATGAAAACCATAACACTCATAACATGAAAACATCATTCATTATTCCAAATTAAAAACTAACCCCTCAGCCCCAAAACCTAAATTCCCTCATCCCCAGAAAAAACATAAACCCTAATATGATTAAACAAATTAAAAATCATCCTTAGAAATAACAGAAACCTCATCTCTATAGACCCTAAATAATCATTACTAAATAACCTAAACCCTTATCACCATAAACCCATAAACCCATATCCCAAATAAACTAAACTGTTATCCCAGTATCATCCTATGTCATTCCATAAGAAAACAATAATCCTCATCTACAGAAAACCTTAAACCCTAAAACCATGAAACACCATATAAATCATCCCCAATAACCCCTAAACCCTTATCCCCATTTAACCCTAAATCAACAATACAAGAGAATCCTAAAACATCAACCTGAGAATAAAATAAGGCAACATCCCCGAAAAAAACTGTCCCATATTCCCTAAAAACCCTAAATAGTCATCCCATGAATACCCTAAACCCTCATCCCAAAAAAACCCTAAAAAGCAACCCTATTAATCTTTATACCATCAACCTAAAAAAATCCTAAACCCTCCTCCTATGAAAATATGAATCCCACAATTATGGAATATGATAATCCATCATCATAGGAAATTCATAAGACCTCATCGACATAATACCATAATCCCCACCTTATAAATCCATAAAATATCATCCCATAGAATCCCCAAGCCATAATTCATAAAAAAACCATAAAACCTCATCCCCTTAAAACCCAAATCTTGATTCCCTAGAAAACCCTAAAACTGATTCTCCAGAAAACCCTAAAATCCCATCCACCTAAAAACCTAAAAACTCATCCGAAAAAACCCTACATTATCATCACCAGGAAACAATAAATTCATAGCCACATAAATATCTAAATCCAAATATGTAGAAAACCATATAATCCCACAAATATAAAACCCTGAAATGACAACCCTAGACCACCCTAAAACCATCATCCCAAGAAATACAGAAACCACCATCCGTAGAAAATCATAGAAACTAATCCATAGGAAACCATTAACACTTATCACTAGAATCCCTGAAACCATCATCCCCAAAATTCCCAAAACCCTCAACCATAAAATAACATAAACCCATAACCCAAAAAAACACAAAATCTTCTTCCCCAAAAAACCCTAATGCCTCAACCCCAAAAAATTTACCAAGAAACCCCCCAAAGCCATAATGAATCATTAAATAAATCCTTAAAACCACACAAATAAAAAAATGTAAACCCTAAACTCCAATAATCCCTATACACTCAGCCTAAAAAACACAAAACCGTCATCTAAAAAAGTCTATAAACCCAAAACCCACATAAAAAATTTAATCTTCAAGCACAAAAAATACCAAAACCCCATCCCCCTAAATACCCTCAAACATCTACACCATGTAATCATATTCCCCTTGCACGAGATAAGAATATACACTCAACTCCAAAAACCCTACACCAACAGGCTTAGAAGAGAATAATCCCACAATCATAGAAACCCCTGAAACCCTATCCCCCCAATACCCTAAACACTCATCCCAAAAAACAATCAACCCTCAACCCAAAAAACGACAAAACGTCACCCCCAAAAAAACCTATATCATCCACCCAAAAAACACTAAACCCTCGAACAAAAAAAATACAAAACTCTCATCCTTAAAAAACCTTAGACCCTCATTTATAAAATTTATATGTCCCACTTCTCAGAAATATCATAAACCCTCCTCTCAAAAAAACCCAAACCATCGAACTAAAAGAAAAAAAATTCATCATCCATAGAAATACCTATACCCTTATCCCTAGAAAACACTAACCCCCTCAATCCCCACAAATCCCTAAACCCTCATCCATAGAAACCCTCAACCTACAACTATATAAACCCCCAAACACTCATACCTATAAAAAAATAAACCCTCATCACCAAACATTACTTAATTATAATACCTAACAAACAATAATCCCTTAGCTTATAAAAAACCAAACACTCTTCCTAAAATCACCCCAACTTTTCGGCCCTAAAAATCCATAATCCCTCTGTCTAAGAAAAACCTATACCCTCGTCCCAATTAAGAATTCAACCCTCATCACCCAAAAAAACTAACCCCATATCCCTTAAATTACCTAAACCCTCATATTTATAGTACCGTAAAACATCAACAACAAAAACCCTAGAACCCCATAAAAAACCCAAAAAACTAATATATTGAATATGATAAAATATGATACCAAAAAAATCCTAAATGATAATCCCTAGAAATCTCAAAAGGCTCCACCCCGGAAAAGACCAAACTCTCATCCATAGGAAACCCTAAACCCTCATATCTATAATACCCTTAACAACTAGAAGTAGAAAAATTAAAACCATCATCCTTCATAAAACTTAAACCCTCATCCCCATAAAACAAGAAATCCGAAGCTCCAAAATCACCTAGACCCTCATCCCCAATATATCAACAAACATTGTGCCCTTGAATAAAGCAAATAGTTAGCCTTAAAAAACTATAATCTCTTATTCCTAGAAAAGACTAAACCCTCATTCCAAGAAAACCATATACCTTCACCCTAGAAATACCATAACCTATAGCCCAAGAGACCACAACACAATAATCCCAATAAAACCAAAAACCTCATTCCCATAAAACCCTAATCCATATTCAATTGAAAACACCCAACCATCAACCCAAAATAATGGTAATACCTCAACGTATGAAAACACTAAACCATCACCCATGAAATATCATTAACACTCAGCCTAATAAAATATATGAATTCACATCCAAAAAATCCTTCTCCCCGAGTGAAGAAATTATGAACACACATCCCTAGAAAATCCTAGCAACTCAGAAAAAGAAAACAATGATCCCAGATCCTCCAAAAACCTAATACCCCATCCCTTAAAAACCCTATAAACCATCCCAAAAAACACTATAATATATTCCCCTAAAATTCAAAAAACCACACCTTAAATAACAGTCAACTATTAACAACAAAAAACACTAAAACCCAATGCTCCAAAATTCCACAAACAAAAATTCTATAAAACCCGAAACCCAAAAGTTTAGATACCCATAGACTATCAACCAAAGAATAAATAAACAACTCTTCCCCAGAAAACCCTAAACCATAATCACTAGAAAATAAATGCTCTTCAAACAAAACCCTTAATCCCTCATCCCCAATAAATAGTAAACCCCAAGCCCCAGAAATTCCCATACCATCAGCACAAAAATAATAAAAACCATTATTCCAAGAAAACATAAACTCTCAAACCATAAATATCTAATACCCTAAGAACCAAAAAACCCTAAACTCACAGCCCTAGAAAAAACTATCCCATCATCCATAGAAAACCTGAAACTTTCAACTCTAAAAAAATTCAAATCCATATACCCCAAAAATCCCTCAGCCATATGCACCCTAAAATCCCACAACCATTAGACCCATAAAGAAAATAAACCTGAAGCTTAAAAATCCTCAACCCTCAGCCCCAAAAACCCTTAGTCCTCACCCCCAAAAAACCGTAAACCTGTATAACTAAAAAACCATCAATCCTCATTCCTAGAAATCATCAACCCTAAGACCCAATAATCCTTCTATGATTAGCCCCCAATCCCTAAACCATCATCCCAAAAAATGTAGACCCTTTGACTCACAAGGACCCAAAATTATCTTCCCTATGAAATCCTAAACCCTCATCCACGATAAATCCAAACCCCTCCTCCCATGAAAAATATAAATGATCATCCCCGCATAACCCTAAACCCTCATATCCAAAAATCCATAATCTATATTTCTTATAAATCCATAAAAACGTTTCCTACTAAAACCATAAACAACAATCCCATGAAAAACATAAACACTGATCATCATAAAACCCTAAACCCTATCCCTTAGATTATTCTAACCCATAAGCCTCATACAGAACTACATCCACATCCCAAAAAAACATCAAAAACTCATCCCAATAATACCCCAATATCATGGAACTATAGTACAACCATAACTCATCCCTAGGATTCTCTAATGTATTAACCAAGAAAATCCTAAACAATGACCACAAGAAAACATTAAACCCATTACCCTAATTACCCGTAAACCCTCACCCCTTAAAACAATAATCCCATAAACCTATAGAACCTTGAACACATCCTTAAAAAACTAATCCCACAACCCAAAAAATAGGAAAACATCATAAAAACTAACAATAAACATTAAATATAAAAGAACCTAAAATAATCTTACCTAAAAACCTTATTCAACCAATATAAGAAATCCTTAAACCCGTAAGCCCATAAAAACTCTGCAAAATTACCCCAAAAAGCCTAAACCATAACACCCAATCCCCAATAATACATAAAACCTAATCCCCAAAAAATAAAAATCTCTAAATACTATAAAACCCTAATCGATCATCCAAATAAAACCCTAAACCCACTAACATGGAAAACCATAGAATCCCACCCCTAGAAAACCCTAAACCCTCATCCCAAAAAATAATCTAACTAAACAGCATTACGAAACCCTATACCCTCACATCGAAAATACATTTAACATTCACCTGAGAAACCCATCAACCCACACCCTCATAAACCATAAACCGTCACCCCCCAAAAAAGTGCATTCCTCGATAACAGAAAACCCTAAACACTCAACCCCAAAAAATCAAAAACCATCAGCACAAAAATATCATATACCCTCATCCTCAATGAAATGCTTAAACACTAATCCCAAGATAATAATAATCCCCCATCCCCAGAAAAACCTTAAAAATCATTCCTAAAAAACTCTAAACTTTCTCTTCTCAAAAATATTACACCTTCTACCCCATAAAATCATAAAACCTCGGCCATAGAAAACACTATACCCACAAACCCATATATCCATAAACCCTCATCCCATCAAAATACTACACTCTCATCCCCGAAAAATCCTAAACCCTATTACATTTAAATCCTTAAACCCTAACCCCATAGAAACTTAAACCATCTTCCTAGTAAACCATAAACACTAATCCCCAGAAAATAGTGCATCATCATCCAACAATGACTTTAAACCCTCATCGTTGTAAAAACAAATACCATCATCCCATAAAATACTAAACCCTCAAACCTAGGAAAAAAAATTAATCATCACCATATAATCATAAAACGAAATCCCAAGACAATTATAGCCCCAGTTCCCCGGAAAAACCTAAATCAAATATTCCAAATAACTCTATCACCCTTCCTACAAAACCACAAACAATTCGTCCCAGAATAATGTAAAAATTCATCCCCTAAAAAATATTAATCTTAAGAAACATAAAAATGAATGAAATCCATAGAAAACCATAAAATATCATCAAAAAAATTTATTATACACATATATGCTGAAAGCCATAGACACTCATCCATATAAAACCCTAATCTATCATCCCCAAAAAACCCAAATACCTCAGTCCTCGAAAAACCAAAACTAATATCCATAAGAACCCTTAGACCATCATCCCCATTAAATCCAAAACCCTCATCCCTATAAATACTATATCCATTAGCCTTAGAAAACTCTAAACCCTCAGCTAGAAACAAAACTCTGCATGCTTAACCCTACAAAATACCACACCCCCACTATAAAAAAACCATACACTCCCCAAATAACCCTAATATTCGAGCCCTAAAAATCCAAATTCCTACTCCATGGATGATTTGAGACCCATTATCCAAAAAACGATAACCCAAAATCAAAAATACACACTAAACCATGGGCCCTATAATCCCTAAATTCTAAGCCCCCAAAAAACATTAATCGCGAGTCCTTAAACCGAGATCCCGATAAACCCCTAAACTATATAACCAAAAAAACGATGAACAAGAATTTGTAGAAAAACATATACCCTCATAATAAGGTAATCATAGTACCTAATCCCTGGGAAAACCTATACCCTTATAACTATAAACCACTTTCACAACATCTTTGAAAAACTAAAATTCCTCAAACTAGAAAAAAAAAGTTTTCATCTAAAAAATATTGAAATGCTTTTCCATTGAAAACCATAACCCCTAAGCCCAAAAATATTTCAACCCTCATACATGGAAATATATTAACCATAATCCCAAGAAAATCATAGTACCTCAACCCCAGAATATCCAAAACCAAAATCCACATGAGACCTAAAATACACATCCTAATAAATCCATAAAACCACAACTCCAAAGACCCCTAAACTATCAGCCCCAAAAAATCTAAAACCTTATCCCTAGAAAAACCTATTCCGTATTTCCCAGGAAAACATAATCCCTTATACTTAAAAAATTCAAACTCTCATCCCTGCAAAACCCTAAAACGTCTTCCCTATAACAGCAAAAAAACTAAACCCTCAACCACCATTAATAATAAAACCTTAAAATCTTAAAACCCTACGAATTCATCCTATGAAAAGAATGAACACTCATACCCAAAATATAAAATACCCTCAATCTTAGAAAACCAAAAACCATCAGCTGAGTCCTAGAAAAAACATAAATCGCAACACAAAAATCCATAACACATATTCAGTATTAAAACCTAATCCCCCATCCCTAGAAATCCCTAAACCCCCATCCCCAAAGAATATTATTTCCCTATCATCAGAAACCCATAAAACCTCATCCATAATAAACAATACACCCTCATCCCTAGAAACCACTAAACCCTAATCCCCTTAAATATTTAAAAACTCATACCTGAAAATCCATAAACCCTCATAACAAAAAACCTAAAACCCTCATTCCCAAAAAACCCAAAACCCATACGCCTATATAACTGAAATTAATGAGCCATAAAAAACCATACATCATTATCCCTAACAAACCCTAAAATCTCATCCAAAAAAATCATAAACCATAATTCAAAAAAAATAATCCCTCAACACGAAAAAACATAAAATTATAATTATCAATAAAACAGAATCCCTCATCTAAAAAAAACACTAAAATCTGATCCCTTAAAACCCCTACAGCTTTATCCCTAAAAACCCATAAATCATTATCCTTAATTTAACTAAACCATAAAGTCACAACACCAATATCCCCTAAATCATAAGCCTGAAAAAATCCAAAATCTCCATCCCCAAGAAACACAAAACATTCAATCCCAAAAAAACCTAAACCCTCAGCACCAAACAAACTAAACCCTCACCCTAAAATTCCCTAAAAACAAATCCAAAAAACCTAATCTCTCACCCCTAAAAAATAATAGTATTTCTTCACCAAAAAACATAGACCTTCATCCCCAAATAACCTAAAATCATAACAATTGAAAAACCATAACACTTATCTCATGAAAATAAAAAACCTACAGACCCAAAAACAAAATACCATCAGTCCACAAAACCAAATACAGTTCGCCCAAAAAAATATAAACACACATCCCAAAAAAATCATAAACATTCATCTAAAATAAAACAAAATCTTCTCGACACCAAACAACAAAACCCCTCATCTGAAAAATTCTCAAAATACTCTTTACCAAAACACCCCTCAGCCCACATCAATAAAAATACTCTATAAACTCCACCCCAAAACCCCAAAAATCTTCACCAAGAAAAAATTCTAAACACTCATCCCAAAATAACCCTATTCCAACAGTTATAAAACACCATAACCCTAATCCCCCAAACCAATATTTATACATTGCAAATAATCCATTAAACATTGAACCCAAAAACCCCTAAACCCTCATCCATGGTAAATCGTAAACCCATATTCCAAATACACCCTACACTACCAGCATGAAAAAACCTAAACTCTAAGTTCCAAGAAACACTAAACCCTTATCCCCAAAAAAACATAAATACACCTCCATAGAAAAATATTATCCTTTATCCCAATAAAAACATGATACCATAGCCACAAAAAACCCCAAACCGTAGTTCCCAATCAACCATATTCATTCCTCCCACTGAAACATTAAACTCTCAACCACAAAAAATTATTATCAAATCACACAATAAAAACGAAAATCACTATACCTAGATAACCCTATACCCTCATATCTAGATAAAACAAAATATTATACCCCAAATAAACTACAAAATAATCCCCCCAAAACCTCATATCGGCGTCCCTAGAAGTCCATAATCCCGTATCCCTAGAAAACCTGAAACCCATAGCACTAGAAAAAAGAAGATCATCAACCCTATATTACCCTAAAAACACAACCCCATAAAACCCTAACACCTCACCAAATAAATCCATAAAAAACAATCACCATAAAACATTAAAAACCCAATGATGAATAACCCTGAACCCTCAGCCCCAGAAAACCCAAAACTCCAGCCCTAAGAAAACCAAAAACCGTAAACACCAAAAATCACTAGAATATTTTCCCAAGAAAATAATAAACCCATTTCCCAGAAAACCCTAAAACCATTGCACTAGAAAATCCTAATCACTCATCAAAAGAAAAAAAATAATCACTCGACCTAAGAAAACCGTAAACACTAATCTTAATAAAATGACAATCACAGAACCCTATAAAATCCTTGAATATTATACCCAAAAACTATAATCAATAAGAACAAAAAAACCTCATCCCCAAAAATACATAAACAGTCACTCCAAAAATATAAAAATACTCACCCCCATAAAACCCTAAACCCTCATCCCAAGAAAATCCAACAACTATAATCCTAGGAAACCCTTAACCTAATAGAGTTGGTTCCCAATAACACACTTATATTTACATTTTTATAAACATATATTTTTTGCCTTTAATATTAATAAAATACTTATAACATCATGGTTGGTATTCTTTGTGACATTGAATGTTATAATTTCTTATGAGTTGATGTCAAACTAAAAGATCATAGGAGTTCACCAGTATGATGAAATCCAAGAATTTCTATGACACTATTATTGAATATATGATCTATAGTCAGATGATATAATTTGAGGGACAAAAATGATACATCTTTTCAAGGGTGGAGATTTATAGGACTTTTGGGAACCTTGTCAGGGTGTACGGAATTTGTAATATCTAGTAAGATTTTATGAGAACGAGACACACAAGTTGGAAATACAAATTTATATTTCAAATTAGATGTTCATTTTTATGGATGTATGTATTGGTCATTAGAGTTTAGGATTATTATTATTGATGATTATTATGAATCACACTCATATAAGTGTTGATGATAAACATGTCAACATATGTTAGCTATCATGTCAGATTTGTTGGGGGGGGGCTAGGTGTTACAACTAATATAACATTAATGAATAATGGGAAGAAGGATTCATCCCTTCTGTTATTTAATGATAGATAATATCTTAGGCATTTTCATAGAAATGGTGAATCATAAATAAATCAATCGCCATGTTTTATAGGCATGTTATATTTCTAGAAATTCAATGAAATAGAATCGAGCACTTATGTTGATGGCACTAGCATACGTCCTTCTCAATTTGAAATATTGTGGTAAAGGGATTATATTACCAAGTAAGCATCTGTATGAGGTGAAATATCATTGAGACATAAAAAATTTCTCCATGTGTTCCTTGGTGTTTTTTAGACACAATCCGGGGACCTTGGGTTTTTTCCCTAATGCCACTATGAATGTGACCTAGAAGGTTATACACTATGTGTATCCAGAATCATTGTAAAATAATATCTATTTTATTTATTATTTAATAAGTTCAATAATTATTATTCTTACATGTGGTTTAATAATTATTCATATATTATTTATCACACATAAATATTTATTTGTAGTTTAGCTGATAGAAAATTTATTTATTTATTTTCGAAAAATTCATTGATATTTATTTATTAAATAAATATACATTATTCAATTCCTGATAAATATTGTGGATGAATGGAGGACTACTATTAATTCTCTGGTTATAAATAATAATGATGAACATTATTTAATTATATAATATTTAATTATAATTCTCATGTTTATCATGTGTTGAGAAATAATAATAATAATACTATTATTATTTTACAAATGTATTTTCAATGACTTTATAAAATAATCATGGGATCCTATGCAAATATTTTATTTTAACCTTAGATTTATATATAACAAAATATATTATTTTATCTTTTTTTAATTTTTTTTTGTGATTTGAACAACAATCCCTAATAGTTCTCTCAAGCCTAAATATATCCCTTTCTCTGAGAACACTACCAAGAACGACAAGAAACCCCCTACAATGGATCTTGGAGAGCTCTTATGAAATGATTCTCTAGGAGATCAAGGAAGAAGATGAAAGGAAAAGAATCTTATGTACTAGCACCCAGATACTCTATCAGTGAAAATATAGATTCTTGGAACAAGTGTGGATCACTGATTGAAGAAATCTACACTAGGTTTTTACAGAGAAACAATGGTGCAATGATGATATATATCCAGACTCATCAAAATAATAATAATTTCATAGTTGTAATTATAAACAAATTAATTTAATTATAAATAGTATATGATGATATCCTCTCCCTCATTTCCAGTGAAATTATTCTTTTTCTATTTCATTGACTCAATTCTGTCGATCAAGACAATCATCATCGCATGGTTATAAAATAAATTATTGATTATGGAAAAAATTAATATTTGGTACCACCCATTATACACTTATATATTTCCACGAACATTCATGTGGTATCAGAGATGGATCATTATTGTTTATATTTATATACAAATCATTATAGATTTATGAATTTATAATTTAGTTTATCAATTCATGTTTAATTTTATTATTTGAATTGTGAGATATATTTCTTCCTCCATCATTTCTCATAGATATAATCGAGGAATTTAATTTTATAAATAAAATAAAATAGAGGTTTTCATATGGATGTTCTATGGATTCTGGCCAAAAATCATAGTAGTACATGCCGTGTGATAGATATTACATTATATGTATTCATGGTCAATGTACCAAGAGTTTCATTAACAATTACTCAAAATGTGTTCATTGATGACATGCTTAATAGTTAATTCATACACAACTGGTTGACTGGTATATATTGGTGCATAGTAATCTGGAGTACACACTGTGTAGCCCATGTATATGCCATGTAGTCCCATTTAGTCAAAGATGGGTTGTGAATTAAATACATGGCCTACATGATTGGGGATCCTATTACTTTGTGTCAACACGTTGTGTGGCCCACTAGACATGCCATGTACTGCACTTTTTTCTGAGGAACAGACTACTTTCTAGGTACCTATGGATGTGTTTCTGATAGATGGTGAGAGGTGTACACACCATGTAGATCAAATATACAAGCCATATATTTATACTAGGATTCAATGATTTATAATTGATTTTATTTTATTATGAAAACCTAAACACATGTACTTGTGTGTGGTAAAAAAGATTGGACACACCATGTGGTATTTTTAATATACATTAATATTTATATGTTTAATTAATATCATTTTATTTTTTAGATATTCATGACTTGTATGAGGTGTATTACTATTTATTACTCTATGTTCATTTAAGTAGAACCCATGACTGAAAATTCATGTAATTTTTGTAATCATCCATAATGTACATGTTTCGAATGTTTGTGATATGTTGTTTATACCATAAGTCACAAGAGTAAAATAGTATATAAGTATAATACATATTGGGATGAATCGGACAAGTATTCATTGTATTTCCATTAAGGTATATTTCTGTATAAGGGTAATTCTAAATGAATATATTTAATTTTCTTAAGGTTATAATGGATGAGAATCTTAAGAATATTTAGTTATGTTTTAATATAAAATGATTGGAAAATTAAAGATAATAATTTATTGATTCGAGGGAAATTTAACATAGATAATAAATGTTATGAATTTAATGCTAGTTTTATAAAATGCATAAATCATCTAATGCATGTGGATGATTATGAATTACACCATACCTATTATATTTGGATGGTTTCATTTATTTTATAATTAAATTAAATTATTCCATGTGTGACTTCTCTCCCAAATATTTTGTAGGGATTTTGTGCCCTTGGTATCTTTTATGTAATTCCCTTTTCCCCATTACCAACGTGTGAGTAAAATTAATAGGAAACGGATGGAGATCCCTAGCCTGTGGAGGAAGTTCAATGTTTAGAGTTCAGAAAAAACAAATCCATGGAGATACAAAGGTGGACAATGGGAAATATATAAACAAATATTACAGTTATATCAAGGTTCTTCTACCCTAGGTCAATATATATTTTATAAACCACTATATAAGAAATAAACTAGTATAAGTTCATGTTCATTCCCATTGTTTTATTTCTGCCAGTTGCATGGTTATTTCATTATGGATATATTATCACAGTCACATAAATAATGAATTAACAAGAATTCCAGATGAATCTAAAAAATAGGATAATGTGTAAATATTATCTATGACATGTTTAATCGCATATATAATAATATATAATATTAAAAAGAGTGTGATAAATATAATAATTTTAAATATACACATAATGGGTATAAATCCTACTGTAAAATATTATATCGTTATAACATTTTATTACTTCGATTAGAATCAATCCATAGATAAATGTGATTGTCCATCAATGGTTGGGTTTATTTTAATTATCAGTGAATTATAACATGAATTTTTGGGTTAACATAACTTGTTGAAAATTATGGGTTAACTGCCAAAGAAGGAATTGATTAAACTGAGAGGAAAAAGGTTAAGGAAAACTAAATTAATGATTTTTAGATATGGGATTCTAATAAGCAAATAATGTGACATTGATTTAATGTACCTGGCACTTGGAATTCCTTTATAAAATCATTCAAGTTTCTTTACCAACACAATTTGGGATAATGAGACAGAGAATATAGATCCATTCCAGAAGAATATGTAACACCCAAACCCCAACTACCCAGAACCGGTGAGTTATTGCGTAACATTGTCATGATCACAAAGATCAAGTCTTGATTGACCGATTAGTTTAGTAGCCTTGGAAACACTAGGTACATTCATAAATGTTACATTACATCATAAATTGAAAAATCATAAAAACATAGCCTCTATATTCCACACTTCTATCCCCTTCAGACTATCCCTATAGGTCAGTCATATAATATTTCTTCACATCCTGGGAAAAATAAAACATTGAAAGGGGTGAGCTCAGATTCTCAGTAAGGATAACAATATAGCGGAAGATTTCATAAGTAAACATAAATATTTAAGGAAATGTATGACTAAAACAAAAGCCTTATAAACATGAACTTCAACATAATATGGAAAAAGTAAAATGAGATAATTCCATTTACTTATTCACATGGATATTCTACTGGTCAAATCTTCACATCCAATATCAATAACCACTTTCATAATGATGGAATGAAAAATGCCAGACTATCATAAACACGTAGCCAAGGCCTCATGCCAAGACCACAAATATGATTTTTTCAAGGCCTCGTTCCAAGACACATGTTTGTCTCATGTGACCTGCCAATGCATCGAGGATCTATAACGGGCTCCACCAGTCACTTATTAAGCCCAATGCATTCCTCATATGAACTGGTTTAAACGTATCATAAACCATAACATATTCGTATCACATAAAACATGCATAAAGGAAACATAACATTTCCACATTTCAATCACAAGATATCAATAAAACACATTGATATAATAAAAAAACTTTCAATCCCATTTTCAATACCAAATTAAAAGAAAATTAAAGCCTCATATTTATTTATCATTTTAAAAAAGTAATGGCCTTTAGAGAAAGTTGAAACTCAAATTATGGTCACGGTGGCAGGGAAGTCATTATTGCTGCATACGCATGTCAAGAAAAAACATTCCTTTTTTTCATTTAGTAAAACACTTCATATAAAAAATATTCCTTTTGAATAAACGTAAAAGTCAAAGTGGTTTATACACCGTATAGATGAAATTTGTGTATAAAAAAATATGCCTCAATGAATGGAGATTGAGACGAAGTCCTAACAAAGATAAATTTTTTAAATAAAATAGATATATTATGTTTATTCACTATAAGTACACAAAAAAAAGTAAAAATACAAGATAGGAAATAACAATATTTTGACATAATTTGAAAGTAGGAGATAACCCAATGAACGGAAATCGGGTTTTGAATTTCCCTTACCTCGTGTCCGACTTGACTCGACCGTTCTTTAACCTCCTGAATAATAAACTAGAGTTATGTTATACTTTCCTAAGAACCTTTTTCAAGTTTATTATTCCTTTTATATCACTTATTACCATGTTATGAACATTATGTAATTATTTAAGTTAATAACGGTCATTTTTTCGATCATTGGTACCTGATTCAAAAATAAACTTCTTATGATTACATGTTCTTCATGTGGTAAAATATCCTTTATATCCATAATTATATATTCATGATATATATATCATATATATCATATATATCTACTATATATATATATACATTTATAATATTACATAACATTTAGAGTTAAGAAATGAAATGCACCGTTCATGGAGACGGTAAGCCATACATATGCATGAACGCTACATTCATTTATAGTTCATATTTAATGGAATGAAGATATAATTATATTAAGGTATAATATAATTCCAGTATAATATAATGTATAAAACCATTTACTCCATCCCTTATACATCCCACATATGACATTAACGATTCAAATCATTTTGAGGGGGTGGTAGTCCGCACTTCCTAAAATGAAAATATCGCGTTTACCCATAATGGAAACCATAAAGTTATGCCATAAATGAAAAATACATAAGCTTAGGTAAAACATAATCATATTATATATCATATATAAATATATTTACATCTTAATGGCCACCTTTGAAGGTGTTATATGAGTGCTGAACAATCATTGTTTCGTGAGGCAGAAATTTTCCATCCACAAGAAAATTAATATTTTTTAATCATTATATGTAGATGTTTGTAAGTTTAGCTCGAATACTTCTTATAACAACATCCTAGTATATTGAAGATACTGGTTTTGTTAAAAAAATAGATTAATAAAAAGAGTTTATGGGGTTGGAGAAGCAAAATAAAACAAAATAACATAAGAGAAGACATTACCTTAAAATCGTGTAACTCTTTTTTGATTTGATCCAATGGCTTCCATGGGAAGAATTAATCCAAAAGTGAGGCTTCTAGGAGTAAGAGAGGTAAGTTGAGAGAGTATTTTTTCAGAGTTTGGCCGATCCAAATGGCTTGAAGGTGAGAATAGGGTTGTAGTGGTGGGGGCCTTTTATAAGAGAAGAGAAGGGGCACTCTTTGAAAGATTGAAATGTTACATTATTATGAAATGTGTTTCGGATTATAAAGGTCCCACAATGATACATTTCGAGGATACAGTGATAAGGGTTCGAAATATACTCATCGAATAGGTTTTTTTACAAGTTTATGTCTTAGATTTTTCATTATATTTTCATTTTATTTAAATCTTTAATTAATGAGGTAATCACTGCATCATCATTGTTTCATATATAATTTAATGTATATAATGTCTAAAAATTATAAAAAAATATCATGATGTAGTAAATCTTTTTAGCTTTCCAATTAATATTTATGGTCAAAATTATAACTTATATAACCCCATTTAATAATTTTTTTAGTAAAACAACACATGTTTGTGACAATTTTATTTTTACTTTAAATAAAAGTTTATTAATGTCATTTTCTTACCCAAGTGGCTCCATGGGGTCCCCAAGTTGACCCATGGATTGTATTGGTCGACCATGACTCATCAAATAAGGGTAGGACAAGTGTAATGGTATTTCCATATTTTTATAATATCATTTTTACCTGAAATTTCACTAATTACATTTAATCGCGATTAATTAAACGTAAAAGTTACTATTCACCGAAAAATATTTTATCTCGTTGAACAACATTTTACTTCCTGATGACAACCATGTATGTTGTATTTTTCAAAATCAAAACACAGAAGTGGTAATGTTTCATTTAAACGAAAAATCAGTTTTTTAACTACCACTTAGTGGTTTCACTATTCATCAAAAATTGAAGTTTTTCAGAACAATGCCAAAATTTCATCCTAAGCTATAATTGATATTCAGAATTAAAAAATGATGAATATTTTAAAAAATTACTAACATATATGTTGCATTAATTAATTTTATAATTAATTCCTGCTGTCACAACAAATAGCGTGTTTTTAAGAAACAATATATATCAAAAGATTGACAATTGATTATATCCAATTTCAAAGTGAAATTAATTATAATGAACACCATAGGATAAAATGGTAAAAATATATTCTAATTATAATATAAAACCACTCAATAGTATAATTTATCACTATAAATTATTTTGATTAAAAATGTTGTTTTTAAGTATTTTTCACTATTCATAAAAAATTGGAAGTTCTCAGAAAAATACCAAAAAATCAACATAGGATAATTTCGATATTCCGAATCCAAAAATGAAGTCCATTTTGAAAGTTAAAATTTATAAAATTTAAATAATTAGGTATTTCTATTCATAACGACTACTTTTATTGGTTGTGGTGTGTGTTAGAACTCACAGTTTCGTACAACACACGCTACTATATTATTCAAAGAGAAGTGTACCGTGGATGCTTGGGGTGTTACATTCTCCCCTCCTTAAATAAATTTCATTCTCGCAATTTGAAATTTTTCTTTGAAAATAAAATGTTGAAAATAGAAAATACCTTTGTGGAAAACCCACATCGGAAATACGGTTAAAAAAATATAACATTAAAAGAAAGAAAGAGAAGTACAAAGGTCACCCGAGATAGACCATACTAGGATTATCTGAAAATATTGATATGGAGGAGAAAAAAACTATCAAGGTCTGATAGAGAGTTGTAGAAAATAGAATTAGGAGAAAGTTAACCATAAGAAAATCACAAACATGTGATTGGTTAAACGATCATTGAATCCCCAGCTGGAAAAGTTAACCAGCAACGTTTTTTTTGAGTTACCTTTCATAAAGTTGATGAATTTATTTAAGAGATTTACTAAGACCATAAGGAAATATACTTCCTTGTCATATAGACTTTCATTCTTTAATAAATTTGACCACAAACCCATGTTTCACTCAAAAAGATAATAGAACTCAAAAATATTATATTTATCCCAATCGTACAAGGTTCCAAATATCAACACATACCATTTAGATTAGGAAAACTATTTGTAATAACCAGGGACATCCTGTAGGCTAGTGGTAGGTAATAAAGGCATGTCGTACTTTGGTTGTGGGTTCGATTCCTACAGCTTTGTCCGACGCGACGGGCTTTCCCCCAACCTGCAGGTTGTCATTTTTATAAAACTATAGTATTATAATATTCCAAAAATAATCATCATAAGTGTTTTAACATTAAAAAATACTATCCAAAGTTCATCTTAATCCATTCCAACCTTTATTGTTATCCAAAATACCTCTGTCAAGACTTTCTCTAAATGGTATCTAAATTCCAAAATCAATTGTAACATCAAATTCCCCAAACAAGTTAAAGTTTCTCTTATTGTCACATACTAAATATATGATTACCTTAATCATATTAAAACCTTAATGAAAACAATAAGAACTGTAGTACAATCCATATATATATCACATTATTCTTATAACCAGAATATAATCCATGAGTCTGAAAGCAACAATACATTAATTATTCCTCTTCAACTATAGTAACAACATTAGATTGGCCTTGATCCCTTGTCCTTTTCTGAGGTAAGATTCCCTGACGCTTAGGACATTAATTGTTATAATGCCCCATTTCCCTTCAATTGTACCATTCAACATTGGTAGCCTCTTTCTTTCCCTTGCAATAACGAGCCTGGTGACCTTTTCCTCCACATTTATAACAAACTCTCATTCCTTTTAGGCATGTACTGGGTTGATTCTTCCCACAATTATCACAAAATGGAAAATCCTTCTTTCTTATTTTCCCTTTATCTATCTCTTTTTCCATCATTCTTTTCTTCTCTTGCTTTACCTTGTTGTCATAATACTTAGAGAATTCCTTTTCTGTCTTGAGAGCACACGAGACTATATCTTCGTATGTTGAGAAAGAGTGTGATACTAATGCTCGACGGAGAAATGGTTTTAACCCATCAATGAAACGATCAATCTTACTTCTTTGGTTACGTATATAATCAGCTGCATGCCTCGCTAACCTTGTAAAGTTATCCTCACACATTGCGGCATTCTCATCCTCCTTCTGCCTCAGACTCAGAAATTGTCTTTCTATATCTGCTCGATGGTCACGATGATAGTATTTCTCTAGGAAAAGCTCATTTAACTCCCCCCATTCCATATTTGATACCTCATCATCTTCCTTTGTGTTTTGAATAAATGACCACCACTGCTCAGCATCTCCAGTGAGGCGATGAACTACCATGACAACCTTCTCCCTTTCGCTACTCCCCAAGGCTTGCAATATTTTTTCTCTAAGGAATTTATCCATTTCTCAGCTACTAAAGGATTTGTAATTCCATTGAATGTTTGTGGTTGTTTCCTCATGAAGCGGTCTAACATTGATCCTCCATGTTGCGGATCAGGGTGCTCTATATGAGTAAGGTTATTACTCATAACATGAGTGAGTTGTCCCGGTATGGTGATAAGTTGATCAGCACCAGTTGTATCTCCATATCCACAATAATTATTCTGAGCAGGAGGAAAATCCCTACACAGAGTGCGTGCATTTATACGTTTTCCATTCCTCCCACTAGGTGCCATTTCTAAACAATGGAATAATCTAGAATAGTTTATGAATCAAAATACATAATTCCATACTTGTAAAACACTTAACATAAATTGAACTATTTATGGATATAATCTATAGTCATAAAAATGTTTTCTTTGAGGAAGTATGTACTCATAAGCCCTTCAAAATGGTTTGTAATGAAAATGATAATTATCCTAAGCATATCCCCAGGGAGTGTCGTAACCAAGAGTGCAGCAAGACCCGTTGTCGTGTACCAGTTCCCATTCGAGTCTAGCTCAAAGTGGTGTTTTCTGGTTTTACCCCTAGTTACATCTGTTCCAGATCGGCCTCTACATGCTTGTTTCTAGATAGGGATGTATTGCTCGGAAAACACGCAAAATCTCTATAATACCAAAATTCTAGGATGTTCTTCTATACTAATCCTCAAAGTCTATCGTCGAGCTATGTGCTAAAATAAGAGTTTATCTAAATCTAGTTTTCAAGGTTAGTACTAAATTTCCTCTGATACCAACTGTAACGCCCCGACCCCAGCTACCAAGAGCGGGTGCGTTATTGCGTAACATTGGCATGATCACAAAGATCATGTCTTGAAAGACCGGTTAGTTTTGTAGCCTTGGAAATAGTAGATACATTCATAAATTTTACATTACATCATAAAGTAAAAAATCACAATAACATAGCCTCCATAGACCAGACTTCTATCCCCTTAAGACTATCCCTATAGGTCAGTCATATAATATTTCTTCACATCCTGGGAAAAATAAAACATTCAAAGAGGTGAGCTCAGATGCTCAGTATGTATTACAATATAGCGGAATATTTCATAAATAAACATAAAAATTTAAGGAAATGTATTACTAGAACAAAAGCCTTTTAAACTTGATCTTCAACATAATATGGAAAAAGTAAAATGAGATAATGCTATTTACTTATTCACATTGATATTTTACTGGTCTAATAATCACATGCAATATCAATAACCACTTTCATAAAGATAGAATGAATAATTCCAGACTATCATAACCACGTAGGCAAGGCCTCGTGCCAAGATCACAAATAAGATTTTGTCAAGGCCTCATGCCAAGACACTAGTTTGTCTCATGAGACCTGCCGATGCATCGAGGAGCTATAGCGGGCACCACCCGTCACTTATTAAGTCCAATATATTCCTCATATGAACAGGTTTATACATATCATAAACCATAACATAATCGTATCACATAAAAAATGCATAAAGGAAACATAAAATTTCCACATTTCAATCACAAGATATCAATATAACACATTGATATAAAAAACACTTTCAAAACCATTTTCAATACCAAATTAAAAGAAAATTAAAACTTGGTATTTATTTTTCATTTTAAAAAATGTATGGCTTGTAGAGGAAGTAGAAACTCAAATAATGGTCACGGTGGTGGAGAAGTCGTTGTCGCCACATACGTATGACAAGAAAAAACATTCCTTTTTTTAGTTTAGTAAAACGCTTCGAATAAAAAAGATTCCTTCTGAATAAACGTAAAAGTCAAAGGGGTTTATACACCGTATAGAAGAAATTTTTGTATAAAACAAAATATGCCTCAATGAATGGAGATTGAGATGAAGTCCTTAAAAAGGTAATTTTTAAAAATAAAATAGATAAATTATGTGTATTCACTATAAGTAAACATAAATAATGTAAAAATACAAGATAGGACATAACAATATCTTGACATAATTTGAAAGTAGGAGATTAACCCAAAGAACAGAAATCAGGTTATGAATTTCCCTTACCTCGTGTCCGACTAGAATCGACCGTTCTTTAACCTCCTGAATAATAAATAGAGTTAATTTCTACTTGATTAAGAACCTTTTTCAAGTTTATTATTCCTTTTATATCACTTATTACCTTGTTATGAACATTATATAATTATTTAAGTTAATAACGGTCGTTTTGTCGATCATTGGTACTTGAGTCAAAAATAAACTTCTTATGATTACAAGTTCTTCATGTGGTAAAATATACATTATATCAATAATTATATTCTTGATTTAGATATCATATATATCATATATATCCACTATATATATGCATTTATAATATTACATAACATTTACAGTTATGAAAGGAAATGCATCGTTCATGGAGACGGTAAGCCGTTTGTACGCATGAACACTACTTTCATTTATATTTCGTATTTAATGAAATTAATTTATAATTATATTAAGGTATAATATAATTCCAGTATAATATAATGTTTAATACCATTTACTCCATCCCTTATACATCCCACATATTGCATTAACGATTCAAATCACTTTGAGGGGGCGGTATTCGCACTTCCTAAAATGAAAATATCATGTTTACCCATAATGGAAACCATAAAGGTATTCCATAAATGAAAAATACAGAAGCTTAAGGAAAACATAAACATATTATATATCATATATAATTATGGTGACATCATAATGGCCACCATTGAAGGTGTTATATGAGTGTTGAACACTCATCGTTTCGTGAGGCAGAAATTTTCCATCCACAGAAACAGTATGTTATTTAACCATTAGATGTAGGTGTGTGTAAGTGTAGCTCTAATCCTTCTTATAAATACATCCTAGTATATTGGAGATACTGTTTTGTTACAAAATAAATTAATAAAAAAGTTTAAGGGGTTATAGAAGCAAAATAAAACAAAATAACATAAGAGATGACATTACATTAAAATAGGGTAACTCTTTTTTGATTTGAGCCAAAGGCTTCTTTGGGAAGAATTATTCCCAAATTGAGGCTTCTAGGAGTAAGGGAGGGAAGTTGAAAGAGTATTTTGGCAGAGTTTGGCCGATCCAAATGGCTTGAAGGTGTGAATAAGGTGGTAGTAGTGTGGGACTATTATAAGAGGAGAGAAGGGGCACTCTTGGAAAGATTGAAATGTTACTTTATTATGAAATGATTTTTGGATTATAAAGGCCCCAAAATGATATATTTCTAGGATAAGGTGATAAGGGTTCGAAATATACTCATAAAATAGGTTTTTGTGAGAAGTGTATGTCTTAGATTTTACATTATATTTTCATTTTATTTAAATCGTTAATTAATGAGGTAATCACTGCATCATCATTGTGTCATATATAATTTAATTTATTTAATGTCTAAAAATTATAAAACAAATATCATGATGTATGAAATCCATTTATCTTTCCAATGAATATTTATGGTCAACACGTTAACTTATATAACCCCAGTTAATAATTTCTTTTGTAAAACAACATATCTTTGTGAAAATTTTATTTTTACTTTAAATAAAAAGTTATTAATGTAATTTTCTTACCCAAGTGGCTCCATGGGATCCACAAGTTGACCCATGGATTTTATTGGTCGGCCATGACTCATCCAATAAGTGTAGGACAAGTGTAATGGTATTTTCATAGTTTAATAATATCATTTTTACCGTAAATTTCAATAATTACCTTTAATCGCGAATAATTAAACTTAAAAGTTTCTATTCACCAAAAAAAAATTTTATCCCTTTGAACCACATTTTACATTCTAATGACAACCATGTATGTCATTTTTTAAAAAATCAAATCACAGAAGTGGTAATGTTTCATTTAAACGAAAAATCAGTTTTTTAACTACCACTGAGTGGTTTCACTATTCATCAAAAATTGATGTTTTTTCAGAACAATGCCAAAATTTCATCCTAAGATATAATTGATATTCGAATTAAAAAATGATGTCTATTTTAAAAAATTCCAAACATATATGTTGCATTAATTAATTTTATAATTAATTCCTGCTATCACAAAAAATAGCGTGTTTTTAAGACACAATATATATCAAAAGATTGACAATTGATTATATCTAATTTCAAAGTGAAATTAATTATAATGAACACCATAGGATAAAATGGTAAAAATATATTCTAATTATATACTATAAAACCACTAAATAGTATAATTTATCACTATAAATTATTTTGATTAAAAATGTTGTTTTTAAGTATTTTCACTATTCATGAAAAATTGGAAGTTCTCAGAAAAATACCAACTATTCAAAATAGGCTAATTTCGATATTCTGAATCCAAAAATGAAGTCCATTTTGAATGTTAAAATTTATAAAATTTCAAAAATTAGGTATTACTATTCATAACGGCTACTTTTATTGGTTGTGGTGTGTGTTAGAACTCAAAGTTGCGTAAAACACACGCTACTGTATTATTCAAAGAGAAGTGTACCGTGGAAGCATGGGGTGTTAAATTCACCCCACCTTCATTAAAATGCATCCTAGAAATTTGAAATTTTTCTTTGAAAATAAAAGGTTGAAAATAGAAAATACCTTTGTGGAAAACCCACATCGAAAATAGGGTTAATAAAAATATAACATTAAAAGAAAGAAAGAGAAGTACATAGGTCACCCGAGATAGACCAAACAAGGATTCTCAAAAAATATGGATATGGAGGATAAAAAAACTATCATGGTCTGATAGAGAGTTGTAGAAAACAAAATTAGGAGAAATTTAACCATAAGAAAATCACAAACTTGTGATTGATTAAACAGTCATTTAATCCCCAGTTGGAAAAGTTATCCAGCAACGTTTTTGTTTTGAGTTACCTTTCATAAAGTTGAAGAATTTATTTAAGAGATTTACTAAGAACGTAATGAAATATTCTTACTAGTCATATAGACTTTGATTCTTTAATAAATTTTACCACAAACCCATATTTCACTCAAAAAGATAATGGAACTCAAAAATATTATATTTATCCTAATCATACAAGGTTCCAAATATCAAAAAAAACCATTTAGATTTGGAAAACTATTTGTAATAACCAGGGACTACTGGTAGGATAGTGGTAGGTAATAAAGGCCTGTCACACTTTGGTTGTGGGTTTGATTCATGCATCTTTTTCCGACGCGACGGGCTATCCCCCAACCTACAAGTTGTCCTTTTTCTAAAACTATATTATTATAATATTCCAAAAATAATCTTCATAAGTGTTTTAACCTTAAACAATACTATCCAAAGTTAATCATAATCCATTCCAACCTTTATTATTATCCAAAATACCTCTATCATGACTTTCTCTAAAAGGTCTCTAAATTCCAAAAATCAATTGTAACATCAAATTCCCCAAACAAGTTAAAGGTTCTCTTATTGTTATATACTAAAAATATGATTACCTTCATCATATTAAAACCTTAATGAAAACAATAAGTACTGCAGTATAATCCTTATATATATCACATTATTTTTATAACCAGAATATAATCCTTGAGTCTGAAAGCAACAATACATTAATTACTCCTCTTCAACTATAGTAACAACATAATATTGTCCTTGATCCCTTGTACTTTTCTGAGGTAATATTCCCTGACGCTTAGGATATTCATTTGCATAATTCCCCATTTCCCAACAATTGTAGCATTCAGCATTGGTAGCCTATTTCTTTCCCTTGCAATCACGAGCCTTGTGACCATTTTCTCCACATTTATAACAAACTCCCATTCCTTTTAGGCATGTACCAGGGTGATTCTTCCCACAATTACCTCATAATGGAAAATCCTTCTTTCCATTTTTCCCTTTATCTGTCTTTTTTTCCACCATTATCTTCTTCTCTTGCTTTACTTTTTTGTCATAAGACTTAGATAATTTCTTTTCTGTCTTGAGAGCACACGAGACTATATCTTTGTTTGTTGAGAAAGATTGTGATAATAATGCTCGATGGAGAAATGGTTTTAACCCATCAAATAAACGATCAATCTTACTTCTTGGGTTACGTATATAATCTACTGCATGCCTCTCTAACCTTGTAATGTTATCCTCAAACATTGCGACATTCTCATCCTCCTACTGCCTCAGACCCAGAAATTGTCTTTCCATATCTTCCTGATGGTCACGAGGATAGTATTTTTCTAGTAAAAGCACTTTGAACTACCTCCATTCCATATTTTATACCTCATGATCTTCCATTGTGTTTTGAATCAATGACAACCACTGATCAGCATCTCTAGTGAGGCGATAAACTGCCATGACAACCTTCTCCCTTTCGCTACTCCCCATGGCATGGAATATTTTCTCTAAGGAATTTATCCATTTCTCAGCTACTAAGGGATTTGTAATTCCATTGAATGTTGGTGGTTTTGGCCTCATGAATCGGTCTAACATTGATTTTCCATGTTGCGGATCAGGGTGCTCCATACAAGTAAGGTTATTATTCAAAACCTGAGCGAGTTGTCCCGGTATGCTGATAAGTTGATCAGCACTAGTTGTATCTCCAGCTCCACAATAATTATCTTGAGCATGAGGACAATCCCTACATGGAGTGCATGGATTTATACGGTTTCCATTCCTCCCACTAGGCGCCATTTCTAAACAATGGCATAATCTAGAATTGTTTATGAATCAAAATACATAATTCCATACTTGTAAAACACTTAACCTAAATTGAACTATTTCTGGATATAATCCATAATCATAAAAATGTTTTCTTTGAGGAAGTATGTACTCATAATCCCTTCATAATTGATTGTAAAGAAAATTATAATTATCCTAAGCATATCCCCAGGGAGTGTCATAACCAAGAGTGCAGCAAGGCCCGTTGTCGTGCACCAGTTCCCGTTCGAGTCTAGCTCAAAGCGGTGTTTTCGGGGTTTACCCCTATGTACATCTATGCCCGAGCCATCTCTACCTTCTTGTATCCAGATAGGGATTTATTGCTTGGAAAACTCACAACATCTATATAATACCAAAATTCTAGGAAGTTCTTCTATACTAATCCTTAAAGTCTATCATCGGGCTATGTGCTCTAATCAGATTTTATCTAAATATAGCTTCCAAGGTTAGTACTAAATTGTCTCTGATACCAACTGTAACGCCCCGACCCCAGCTACCCAGAGCCATTGCATTATTGCGTAACATTGGCATGATCACAATGATCAAGTCTCGAACGACCGATTAGTTTAGTAGCTTTGGAAACAGTAGATACATTCATAAATGTTACATTAAATCATAAAGTGAAAAATCAAAATAACATAGTCTCCATAGACAACACATATATCCCCTTCATACTATCCGTATATGTAAGTCATATAATATTTCTTCACATCTTGGAAAAAATAAAACATTGAAAGGGGTGAGCTCAGATTCTCAGTAAAGATAACAATATAGAGGAAGATTTCATAAATAAAGATAAACATTTAAGGAAATGTATGACTAAAACAAAAGACTTTTAAACTTGAACTTCAACATAATATGGCAAATGTAAAATGAGATAATGTTATTTACTTATCCACAGGGATATTCTACTGGTCTAATAATCACATGCAATATCAATAACCACTTTCACAATGATAGAATGCATAATTCCAGACTATCATAATCACGTAGCCAAGGCCTCATGCCAAGACCAAAAATAAGATTTTGTCAAGGCCTCGTGCCAAGAAAAAAGTTTGTCTCATGAGAGCTGCCGACGCATCGAGGAGCTATAGCGGGCTCCACCCGTCACTTATTATGTCTAATTCATTCCTCATATGAACAGGTTTAAACATATCATAAACCATAACATAATCGTATCACATAAAACAAGCATAATGGAAACATAACATTTCCACATTTCAATCACAAGATATCAATATAACACATTGATATAAAAAACACTTTCAAAACAATTTTCAATCCCAAATTAAATGAAAATTAAAACTTGGTATTTATTTTTCATTTTAAAAAATTTATGGCTTATTGAGGAAGCCGAAACTCAAATAATGGTCATGGCGGCGGAGAAGTCATTGTCGCTGCATATGTATAACAAGAAAAACATTCCTTTTTGACGTTTAGTAAAAATCTTCATATAGAAAAGATTCCTTTTCAATAAACGTAAAAGTCAAAGGGGTTTATACACCGAATAGAAGAAATTTGGGTATAAAACAAAATATGCCTCAATGAATGGAGATTGAGACGAAGTCCTTAAAAAGATAATTTTTTAAAATAAAATAGATATATTATGTGTATTCACTATAATTACACATAATTAATGTAAAAATACAAGATAGGACATAACAATATCTTGACATAATTTGAATGTGGGAGATTAACCCAAAGAACAGAAATCGGGTTAAGAATTTCCCTTACCTCGTGTCCGACTTGACTCGACCCTTCTTTAACCTCCTGAATAGTAAACTATAGTTCATTTATACTTTCTTAAGAACCTTTATCAAGTTTATTATTCATTTTATATCACTTATTACCATGTTATGAATATTATGTATTTATTTAAGTTAATAATGGTCGTTTTGTTGATCATTGGTACTTGAGTCAAAAATAAACTTCTTATGATTACAAGTTATTCATGTGGTAAAATATCCTTTATATCAATAATTATATTCATGATTTTGATATCATATATATCCTATATATCCACTATATATATGCATTTATAATATTACATTACATTTAGAGTTATGAAAAGAAATGCACCGTTCATGGAGATGGTAAGCCGTACGTACGCATGAATGCTACTTTCATTTCTATTTTGTATTTAATGGAATAAAGTTATAATTATATAAAGTTATAATATATTTCTAGTATAATATAATTTATAATACCATTTAATCCATCCATTATACATCCCACATATTGCATTAACGATTCAAATCACTTTGAGGGGGCGGCAGTCCGCACTTCCTAAAATGAACAGATCACGTTTACCCATAATGGAACCCATAAGGGTATGCCATAAATGAAAAATAAAGAAGATTAAGGAAAACATAACCATATTATATATCATATATAAATATAGTGACATCTTAATGGCCACCTTTGAAGGTGTTATATGAGTGTTGAACAATCATCGTTTCGTGAGGCAGAAATTTTCCATCCACAGAAACAGTATGTTCTTTAACCATTAGATGTAGGTGTGTGTAAGTATAGCTCTAATACTTCTTATAAAAACATCCTAGTATACTTAAGATACTATTTATGTTACAAAAGAATGTAATAATAAGAGTTTAAGGGGTTGGAGAAGCAAAATAAAACAAAATAACAAAAGAGAAAACCTTACCTTAAAATAGGGTAACTCTTTTTTTATTTGAGCCAAAGGCTTCCTTGGGAAGAATTCTTCCCAAAGTGAGGCTTTTAGGGGTAAGAGATGGAAGTTGAAAGAGTATTTTGGCAGATTTTGTCCAAGCCAAATGGCTTGATGGTGTGAATAAGGTGGTAGTGGTGGGGGCCCATTATAATAGAAGAGAAGGGACACTCTTGGAAAGATTGAAATTTTACATTATTATGAAATGATTTTCGGATTATAAAGGTCCCAAAATGTTATATTTAGAGGCTAAGGTGATAAGGGTTCGAAATATACTCATACAATAGGTTTTTTGACAAGTTTAAGTCTTAGATTTTACATTATATTTTCATTTTATTTAAATCATTAATTAATGAGGTAATCGTTGCATCATTATTGTGTCATATATAATTTAATTTATTTAATGTCTAAAAATTATAAAAAAAAATATCATGATGTAGTAAATCTTTTTATCTTTCCAATGAATATTTCTGTTCAAAACGTTTACTTATATAACCCCATATAATAATTTTTTTAGTAAAACCACACATGTTTGTGACAATTTTATTTTTACTTTAAATAAAAAGTTATTAATGTCATTTTCTTACCAAAGTGGCTCCATGGGATCCCCAAGTAGACCCATGGATTGTCATGTTCGTCCATGACTCATCCAATAAGGTTAGGACAAGTGTAATGGTATTTTAATATTTTTATAATATCATTTTTACCTTAAATTTCACTAATTACCTTTAATCGCGATTAATAAAACTTAAAAGTTACTATTCACCAAAAATTATTTTTATCCCATTGAACCACATTTTACTTCCTAATGACAACCATGTATGTCGGATTTTTGAAAATCAAATCACAGAAGTGGTAATGTTTCATTTAAACTAAAAATCTGTTTTTAAACTACCACTTAGTGGTTTCACTATTCATAAAAAATTGATGTTTTTCAGAACAATGCCAAAATTTCACCCTAAGCTATAATTCTATTCCAAATTCAAAAATAATGTATATTTTAAAAAATTCCAAACATATATGTTGCATTAATTATTTTTATAATTAATTCTTGTTGTCAGAACAAATAGCGTGTTTTTAAGAAACAATATATATCAAATGATTGACAATTGTTTATGTCCAATTTCAAAGTGAAATTAATTCTAATGAACCCCATTGGATAAAATGGTAAAAATATATTATAATTATACTTTAAAACCACTCAATAGTATTACTTAACACTAAAAATTATTTTGATTAAAAATGTGGTTTTTATGTATTTTTCACTATTCATAAAAAATTTAAAGTTCTCAGAAAAATACCAAATATTCAACATAGGCTAATTTCAATATTATGAATCTGAAAATGAAGTCCATTTTGAAATTTAAAATTTATAAAATTTCAAAAATTAGGTATTACTATTCATAATGGCTACTTTTATTGGTTGTGGTGTGTGTTAGAACTCGAAGTTGCGTACAACACACGCTAATGTATTATTCAAAGAGAAGTGTACTGTGGAAACTTGGGGTGATACAAATATCCAAGAAATAGCATATTTAGATTCCAATAGTGAGGGTTTTTGGGTTACGATAAAATAGTGGGAGACTGATAAATATGATTTTATATATTTGTTTATATTTTAGTAGATAATGTAATAAAATTATTCTTGTCTTATTTTGTAAAAACATCAATAAAATGATATCAAAAAATTCACCGTGATTCATACTTCAGATGTAAAACCTTCACATTAGTGTAAATTTCCATGAATGGAAATTGTGTTTACACAAAAACCTTCTCCATGAATAGAAATTTTATGTGCTAGAATAACCATTAACTGTTGTGCTGGGAAATGAGGAATTTGATGATGATCTATCTCAATATTAGAAAAATCATAATGATACTACAGATGTATAGTGCTTCATGCTATCATCTAGGTCCAATTTTATTTTAAAGAAACATAATGATATGGATTCCAATAGGATCATCTATCACCTTCAATATATCTATCATGATAAGGTTGGAAAATATAAGTACTAGATCTCCAATTCCCTCTTCATTACTAGAAATGGAGTGTCTATACATGTTGGGACTCATGTAGACAAGCTTCTTTACTACATTGAATGCCTATAAATTTTAGGGATTCAATTCTCAAAGGACTTGCGTACATATTTTATAGTTTCATCACATAATAAAAACTTCACTAGAATTATTGTGAATTATAATATGAGAAATAATGAGAACTGTATTTTAGAACATCTGACCAAGATTTTCCATGTGGATAAGGACATGGGGCATGAAAAACCCACAGTCTTTATGGTGAATAATAAAAGGACGAACATGGAAAAGGGTACAACGAACTATAAATAACATAATTCTCCTAATAAACATTATTCCAAGAAGTTATAGATCTAGAGGTAGAGAAAGGAAAATGTGGAAGTGTGTTTTTCATGTGTAAAGTCAGGCCACTAGAAAGTGGAACGGCACCCTGAAACAAGGGGAAGGTAACATTTTTGTCATTATAAACTGAAATCTTTCCATTTCTAAGAATTTTTTATTAAATATAGATTTTGGGGCTCTCATTTATATCCAAATTCAAGAACCAAGTAGATTTAGAATGATTTCCATAGGATAGGTGGATCTGAGAGTTTCTAATGGGGTGAGGCTGGCTTTCATTGCCATTGGTGACTACCACCTTTTATAGCCAACATGAATGATTATAATTTTAAGATACTATTTTAATATAACTAAATTTCCTAGTATCATAATTATTATGTCATGTTTAGATATAGATGTGTTTATTTTCAATTTTGGGAATTCATTTTCTTTCTTGTACAAGGAAAACCTATGTTACGGTATTGTGTATTTAAATAATCATTTTAATCCAATGTAAAAGTCATTTTTATTACAAAACTACATAAGAGACAATGAAAAGATGAAATACCACCATTTCATAGTAATCATTATAATGTGAATTTAATTAATGGTCTCTATGTATAAAATTAATAAAAAAGTGTTGGAAATCATTAGTGAATCTTGTTTACACGACTCATATAACAACAATTTTTGGCATGAACTTCTTTGTCATGTAAATGGGATGTGTTCATCAATGATCTATAAAGATGGTTATTTGGACACTTCTTAATAATAACCACATAATATATGTCATTCTTGTTTTTAAGGGAAAATATCCAAACCACAACTTAGTGGATAAGGATAAAAGGGAACATAAATTCAAGGATTGGTACACACTAAAATTTGTGGGACAATTACCTTATAATATAGAAGTGGATATTCCAACTTCATTAATTTTCCTAATGAATTCATTAGACATTGCAATATATTATTGATGAGGTATAAGTCCGAGTCTATTGAGAAATTCATGGAATTAATGAATGAATTAGACACTCTCCATGGAAAGAAGATAATGATAATTCAATCTGATTTTATTGGTTAAAATCATAACCATGAGTATATCGACATTCTTCAGGGGTTTGGGATTCTATCTGAAATCACTCCACCTTATACACCACATTGCACTGTTGTTAGTGAAATGAGAAACCATAGCTTAATAGATATTATATAGTTGATGATGAGTCATGAAGATATTTCATTATCCTTTCTGGGATATGCTTTAAAAAATTTATAATACACATTAAACTAATTACCAAATAATGAAAAAATGGAATTCCCTTCGATCTATGAAGTGGAAAGAAATCCTTTTTAATTCAAACATCTATATAAAGATTTGAGGCATCGGTTAAGACCTTATCAGGAAAGATACAAGAACCTTGGGGCACAAAGTGAATCATTATAGGTTTTCATAGGGAAACAATGGGATAAAACATGTTCCCCAACATTTATTAAAATTTATTTAACAGTAGACAATATGAATTTCATGGGAGGGGTTAAATCAACAAAAAGGATTGTGGGGGTAATATTGACGTCAATAAAGTTGATTCTCAATATATAAATGGGGTGGTACTGGACAATATTCCACATGTCACAATGGAAGAAGTAGTTCTTAAAACACATGTACCATGTAGGAGTTTAAGATATGTAATAGTTCCAAAGGGATATTGTTTTCTAGTCCCCAAATATAGTGACACTTTATTGGTTTAGAATTATCATCCAATATCCTACAAGGAGGATGTAGACAGATCATTATTTGTAATATAGCTAGATAATTTGATTTATGAGATAGAATCCACAAATCAGAACCATGATTGGTTTTTGGTGGATTCTTAAGTTGATTTAAAGAAAATTTAATGCAAATGTTAATTAATGGGTAAACTGGTCAAGGAAGGTAAAGTAAGTACCTATAAAGAAAGGAAAATGGATAATTTTTCCAAACACTATCATGTAATTCTATAAAATAAAACATCTGTTCTTTTTTACATGTTTAAATATGTTGGAATCGTACTAGATATAGATGCTTACCATGACTATGAGATTTGGAAGATGGATTTCAAAACGGAATTCCTTAACAGGAACCTTAAATAAGATGTATAAAAGAAGAATCTAGAAGATTTTGTGACACTAGGTAATGGAAAAGGGATTTTAATGTTACAAATATCAATCTATGGATTGAATTAACCATCTAGGTCATTGAATATTTGATTCAATGAATCCATAAACAAATTTTATTTCATTGCGAATGAATATGATCCAAGTGTTAACAAAATGTTTACTGGGAATGTGGTCATTATTCGAGTAGAATATTTTTATGACATATTTCATATTAGAAATGTAATATAATTCTTATAGTCACTTAAGGACCAGATAAAAAGTGATTCTCCATGAAGAACATAGGAAAATCAACCTATAAACTGGGGATAAAGATCATTCAAGATAGTACGAAGAGGCTGCTAGGACTATGTCAAAGCCCACATTTTAACCAAATAATAAATAGAGTTAGTATGGAATAGTCCAATGGGAGATTGGTTCCAGTTTCACATGGTTTAAATCATTCAATGAAAATGTTTCCTCAAACACAAAATGAGAAATATAAAATTAGTAATATCACATACACTTCAGCGATAGGATCAATCATGTGTTCCATGTCATTTACTAGACCGAATGTTTCCTATGATCTAATCATGGTAGGTATATGTCATGAAGATCCATGATTATAATATTGGAAATTTTTTATGGTTATTCTTATATATCTGATAAGAACTAAGGACGTGTTCTTTGTCTATGGAATAAATAAGGAACAATTTTCCAGAGTTTATACCGATTATAGTTTTCACATAGATCTAAATGATCTGAAGTCACAATTAGGATATGTTTTCTATCTTTAAAGAGGATCTATGACTACAAATAATTCAAAGCATCCATTTTTCACTGATTCTATAGTAGATTCTGATGATATAGCAGCTTCTGATAAATCCACAGAATCCATTTGGATTTGGATCTTTTTATGGGATCTTGATGTTATACCAAGAAGTATACACTGTATCACATTGTATTATAATAATACTATAGATGTGAATCTTGAAAAAGAGAAAAGGTCCCACCAATGGAAAAAAGAAAATTCCCATGAAGTATCAACTACTATAATATTTATATTAGGTAGGTGAAGTTTCATTGAGAATAGTACCCATGGTAGATAACATAGAGAACCCCTTGACTAATCGTATATCTCATAAAAATCATGAATATCATGTGAGAGCGTACATCCTAAATGTTGTTTGCAGTTTTATATAGTGAACATTGGATCCTGTTGTAGTTGGAACCCTAGAAATAACTTATTTGTACATTGTGTTAAATATGTATTCATTGCTTTGAAAATTAACAACTAATTATCAAATCAATATTTTCTTCTGCAAGACATAGTATGTATCAATTTTTGAACACTAGATATCACAATAAACAGTAATATAAGTTCTTTGATATTGGGATAGAATGGAAGTGCTATGACACTAATTTTTAATATATGTTCTATATCGTGATGATATCATTTGATGGACACAAATAATATGGTCTATCTAGGGTGGAGACTCCTACTACTTTGAGGATTCTTCTCATAGTGTACTCCATTAGTAATATCTACTATGATATTATGAGAATGATACATTAAAGAAATAATCCACTTTTATATGTGTCATTGGATGTCCCTATCAACAGATTTGTTTATTGTTCCATAGAAATTATGATTATCAATAATGCGTATTATGGGTTACACAATTAGATATATTGATGAAAACCATGATTACATATTATTTCAGTGTAGTAGGATACTTTATGTGATCCACGAGTAATATTACATTAATGAACACTTTGATAAACTATTTATCTCTTCTTCTCTTTAATATATGTTAATATCTAAGTACCTTTGATGGAAATTATAGAACCTAAATAATTCCATGGCCAGGCTATTTTATAGGAATGTTATATTTTCACAATGTAATCAAAAAGATACATCGAGCACATAGGTTTATGTCACTGGAATGTGACCTGATTTATTATTGATATTATGATAATGCAATTATATTAAAGAGTTACAATTTTATGAGTTGACATGTCATTGTGAAATTAACTTCCTTCTCGATAGGTTTTGTGGCGTGTTGCTAGATATTAACCATTGTCTTTAGGATTTTTTTGCATATTTCCACTGAAAAATGTCATAAAGGTTCACACACAATGTTTTTTCTAGAAACATTTTTATATATTATATTATTATTTTTTAACTAATAGATTGAATAAATATTACTCCCACATAAGGTTTAATAATTATTCATGGATGATTTATCTCATATAAATATTTATTATATTTTTATAAAATATAATATTTTTTAATTTATTGGAGAATAATACAGTGATATTTATGTAATAAATATATAGACATTGGTCAAATACCGATAAATATTGGGGAGGAACGGTAGACCATGATAAATTGTCTAGTGAGAAATTATAATATTGAATATTATTTAATTAAATAAAATTTAATTATAATTCGCATGTTATGTGTGTGTTGATAAATAATAAAGTTTTTATCATTATTTGAAAATGGGATTTCAATGAATAAATAATATAAACATGGATACCTTTTCAATTATTTTATTTTAATCAAACAATATAAATACCCGAATATATATTTTTTTCATTAGGTAATTCATTTTTTCTATTGTGCACAATAGTATGTGAGAATCCTCTCAAACCTAGAGATCTCCCATTCCTTAAGAATGCTCCCATGAATAGAAAATAGTCATCCTCCACCACATGAAGGATAATGTTTTGGAATATATTTTTAAGGAAGTGAAGGTGGAAAATGAAAGAACATGGATCATCCATGGCAGCACCCAGATACTCCTTCACCGGTGTATAGAGATTTCTAGAACACATGTATCATTGCAATAGGAAATAGACCATTGGATTCTAAACATCAATGATGGTCCATAGTAGATATGATGTGGTACTCATCAATGAAGAATTAATTTAGAGAGAAATTTATTTTTCTAATTAAATTAATTATAAACAATATGTGTCGATATCCTCTCTCCTGGTTCCGGAACAATTATTTTTTATATACTACATTGACTCAATTATATGAAACATAGTTTTCATCATCATATTGATTTCCTAAGGATCATTAATTATGTAAAACATTAATGTTGTGCACCTCCCATCGTAAGCTTCTACTACACCAAGAACCTAAAAATACTTCATCTCTAGCAATCCCTAAACCTTTATCCCTAGAAAAAACTAAACCCTTACACTAGAAAACTAAAAAATTTCATTCCAAAAAAACTAAACCCTTATCCCTATAAAACCATAATACCGCATCCCAAATAAACCCAAAATCCACATCTATAAAAACAAGAAAACAGTCAGCACTATATCAATTAATTATTCAGCCCTAGATAACCCTAAAACTCCATCCATAGAAAATCCTAATTCCAGTTCCCTTGAAAACCCTAGTCATTATTCCATAGAATACATTAATCCTCCAACCCCATAAAACCCAAAACAATCATTCCTAGAAACCCTAAACTGTCACTCCATGAATACCTTAAACCCAATCCCAGAAAAACCCAAAATACTTGTCCCATGAAAAAAAATTCTCATTCATTGAAAAAGTGAATCACAGGTCATAGAAAAACATCGAGAACTAATCCCTATAAAACAATACACCATCATTCCTCAAAAACCCTACACCATCATACTTAGAAAACCCCAACCCTAATGCCCTAAAAAAACCTTAATTCCAGGCCCCTAAAAATCCCAAACACTAACCCTTAGGATACTATAAATCCTTTTCCCATGAAAACCCTAAACCCTCATCCACATAAAACTATAAATCCTTATCTCCATGAAACCCTAAACACTAATACCTACACAAATCAAAACCCATATCCCCAGAAAACCATAAATCCTCATCGTTATACTACCCTAAGACACCATCCCTAGTATACCATAAACACTAATCTGTAGAATACCCTAAAACCTTATCCTAGAAAGCTCCAAAACCATCATTCCAAACCAACCCTGAACAATCATCCCTATAGAACACTAAACATATATCCCCAAAAAAGCAGTAAACATTCTTCTCATAAAAAATGAAACCCTCATCCCCAAAAACCATGGGAAAAAAACCCAAATAACCATATAACCACATTCTTAGACAACCCTAAAACAATATCCTTTGAAAATGATAAATCCTCGATAATCTAAAAACTCTTATCCCTCAGCCAAAATAAAATACAAAACATTTAGCTCCCAAAAAACATCAAACCTTGATCCTTAATCTTCATTAAAAAAGAAAAATATAAATCAACAACCATAGGAAACCCTAAAACATTATCCCCAAAAAACCTCTTACCCCGATCCCAAGAACACCCAAAACTCAATACCCTGGAAAAAGCAATACCATATTCCCTTTAAAACCCAAAACCACCATCCTTAAAAAAACACTAAACAAACATCCAATGAAAACCTAAAACCCTCAACCATAGAAATACCCAAATCCCAAGCCAATTAAAATTATAAATATTCATATCTAGAAGTCCATAATCCCATGGCACTAAAAACCCTAATCTCATAGCCCTAGAAACACCTAAACCCTCTTCCCAAGAATACTCTAAACGCTCAGCCCCAAATAACCATAAAACCTCATCTAAAGAAAGTCAAAAACCCTTATTCCCAAAAACCACCAAACCCTCATCCCTAAATAAATATAAACACTCATTCCTTTAATACCATAAACCCACAAACCAAAAAAAACGAATCCTTCATCCCCAAAATGATGTAAAACATTATCCCTTTAAAAATAACTCAAAAATACTATAAAACTCAGAAATAAAATGTGTATAACCTCATACCTAAAATATTATAAACCCTAAATCCCTAAAAACCATAAACCCTTATCCCAATGTTACACTAAACCCTTATCCCCAAAAAAATCCTAGACACACACCCAATCAAATAAAACTATAAAAATCTGGCCACTAATAATCCTAAAACCTCAACTCTAGAAAACCATCAACCTACTGCCATAAAAAACTCTAAAACATTGCCCCAAATTACATTAAACACACAACCCTATAAAACAATATACCCTAGGACTAGATAACAATAAACCCTCATCCCAAAAAAATCCCAACACATATTCCTAGAACAATGTTTTCCCTCAGTCGTAGAAAATTATAGTAACTTATCCAAGAATAAATTATCAAGCAAAAATAACCTAAACCCCTGTCCTCATAAAACCAAAATCCCTTGTACCCAAAAGATAATAAACCTTTATCCATAAAAAACAATTTATGGTCCCGAGAAAATCATAAAATAATATCCCTAATAAACCCTAAAATATAAACCAATGAAAACCCTAAACCCTTAGCCAATGAAAAACCTATAGCCTTATCCCCAGAAAACCATAAACTCTCATGCCCTCAAGACCCTCTACACTGAGGTCCAGAAAATTGATAACCATTATCCCTAAGAAATCATATACCCTCATCTGAAACAAATCCATATACCCTCACACCAAAAAAAACATAAACCATTATCACCAGAATAACAAAAACCAACATCCCCAAAAAACCCTCATCCATAAGCCATAAAATCCTAAACCATGATCCCTAGGAAAACCTAAAACATCAATCCCAGAAATCCCTCAACCCTTACCTAAAAAAACCACAATACTTTAACACAAAAAAAACCAAACCCCTATTCCCCCACAAAACATTATCCCTCATCCCCAGAAAATAGTAAACAATTATCCCTATAAATCAAAAATTCAACATCACCAGAACACCGTAAATACTCAGTTATAGCATAACATAAACCCTCATCCATAAAAAACTTAAATGATCTACCCCAAAAATCCTAATCACTTATCCTTATAAAATACTAAAACCTCATTCCAAGAACCCTAAAATCTCATATCTAGAAAACGTAAGTCCCTCATCTTTAGAAGAACCCTAACACTCATCCTCATAAAAAAACGTCATCCCCATAAAACACTAAACACATAGTTCCCTAAACCCCTATACCACATGAGAAAAAATATATGAACTCTTTTCCCTTGAAACACCTAAATTCTCTACTCATTAAAACACTAAATACTCATACCTATAATCCTTTATACCATTATACAAAAAATCCATAGTCACTCAACATGGAAACCCTAAAAACCATATTCCAAAAAAATACAAAAACCTCTTCCAAATAAGACCCTAACCTCTACCCCTAAAAAAGTATAATCCATCATCTAAACAAAAACTTTAACCCCCAATCCCAAAACACCATAAACCCTCATCCTCAAAATCATATACAACCTTTTCCCAAAAAAACCATTATCACATAGCCTTAAAAATTATTTAATTCTCATATAACAAAACCATAAAACATTAGATTGAAAATTTCATTAACCCTATGCCCCCTAAAAACCCCAGTACTCTAATCCCTAAAATACCTTAAACTATCATCCCTATTAAAACCTTAAATTTTATTCCCAAAAACCCCAAAAACCACATCCAGGTAAACACATAGAACCTCACCCTAGAAGCCCCAAAACCCATAGCCACAGAGAACACTAATCCTTTATAACATGGAAATGCTAACCCCTATAGTATAGAACACTAATTTCTCAACCATAGAAATATGACAACCCACTACACCAAAACACCCTAAACACTCATCCTCAAAAAACCCTAAACACTCATCCATAAAAAATCTTGAAAATCATCTCTAATACCCCTAACTGATTATCCAAAAAACAAATCACTTATCTCCAACAAAAAATGAATCCTAATAGCTAAAAATCATGTACATTTAAATTAAAAAACACTCTACCCAATGGCCGCAAAAATTCTTAACCCCTAGAACATAAAAACCTAAACCCCCATCCCCAAAAAACCTTATACCCTCAACCACAAGAAAAACAACAACCTTCAACCCAAACAAATAATAAACCATTAACACTCAAAAACCATAAAACTGAAGCCCCCCAAAAACCCACGACTCACATTCCAATAAAAATATAAACCATCAACTCTAAAAACCGTCAAACCACAACCCAAAATAACAATAAAACCCATTCCCCGAAAAACCATGAACTATCATCCAAAAACACTAATCAAATTCTGGTTAAAAAAATCCTTATTCCATCATCCCTAGACAAAACTAAACCCCCTAACATAGAAACCACTAACTCATTATCCACCAAAATACCAAACTCTATAGAACACAAATACCCTAACACAACAAATACATAATTACCAATCTTCATATACAATGGAATACCTAATCCTAGAGCTATAAAAATCCTAAAACATTAACCCTATAAAATCATAATCCCTCATCCCCAAAAACACCTCAATCCTTATCCCTAAAAATCCCTCAAACATATTCAAGAATATATCCCAAACTACCATCCACAGAAGAAACCACAAACCCACATCCACAAAAATCGCACAACACATATCCCAAAAACACTCATTCATCCTCTATGAAAAACATTATCCCATAGTCCGAAAAAACCATAAACCCTCAATCCAATTAATTGTCAACACCATCCCGCGAAACACCGATTATTCATCCGTAGAAAACACTAAATAGTCATCCCTAAAAAAGAACAATCCTTTAGCTTTGAAAACCCAAAACCCTCCTCTTAATGAAACCCTAAACCACAGCCTCAAAACCCTAAATACCTAGCTCCATAGACACCTTCATCCTCCATACTGAAAATCTATAAACCGTAGTCCATAATTAACCCTATAATATAAGCACAAAAAAATAACTAATCCCACATCCACAAAAACCACTAGACCTAGAGTCCCAAAAAACAATAATCAAAATCCCAAAAAATAGACAAATCCATGATCCCCATAAAATATAAAATCCTCATACCTTTAATTCCCTAAACCCTCATCCAAAAAAAATATAAATCGTTATAACCAAAAAAACTAAAAATCTCATTCCTAAAAAACCATAATCCCTTTTCTATAAATTTTCCTAAACCATCATCACCAAAAGAACCTAATCCAACATCCTAAAAAAATAAAACCTCATCTCAAAAAAATTATAATCCATAATCCCCTAAAACCCCTAAAACATTAAACCATAAAACCCTAATCACACAGTAAAAAAACCATAAACCCACATCCCTAGAAAACTATAAACGATCAACACCAAAAAATCTTAAATCCTCAACCCCAAAATACCCTAAACCCTAATCCCCATGAATCCATAAACCCTAAAACCTTATCCCCAAAAGACCTAAACCATCCACACAAAAAACCCAAAACTGTAATCCCCCAGAAACCATAAAATCTACAGCCTCATCCACAAAAAACAAAATCCCTCAACACAAGAAAGCCTAAACCATCATCCCCAAAAATCCCTCAACACTAAAACATAGAAATCCCAAAACCCTAATCCATAATAAATACTAAAACCTGAGACCCTGAAAACCCTAAAACTCACTCAATAAAACAGTAAACCCAACTACCCAAACAAACCATATTCCATTTTCCCCAAAAAAAACCTAAACACTCAACCCTAGAAAATACTCAACCTTCAACTCTAGAAAAAACTAATATATCATCCTAAATAATACCCTAAAACTTCATCCCCAATAATACATTATTCATTGCCTGAAAAATCCCTAAACCTTCAACCCTAATAAACCCTAAACCATCCTCCCTAGAATACTCAAAACCCTCAGTACCAAAAAACCCCTACCTGTTAGTACATGAAACCCCAAGACATTCATATCTAATAAACCATAAAAAATCCTCCCATGATAAGCCTAATTCTTTATCCCTAGAATAAAATATACCTTTATCCCTAGAAAATCATAAACCCAAATCCCCACATTACCCTAATCCTATATCCTATTAAGCACTATATCCTATTCCATAAAAACCCCTAAACACATCTCACCATAAAAAAATATAATAATCTCAAGAATATCTTTAAACCATCATCTTTAAAAATTGATAAAAACTTAGAATCAAGTTAACATAAACCATATTCCGAAAAGTGTCTTCCCTCAGCCCCAAAATATTCATATACCCATGGCCCTAGAAAACCTAATCCCTCAACCTAGTAATTTCAAAATACTTTTCTCTGAAGAAACATTAATCCCACAGCCTACCAAATCAAGAATCCCCAACCCAAAAAAACATAAATAACATCCCCATAAAACCCTAAAAGATCATTATAATAAGACCCCAATCTTCATTACTTGAAAACATAAAACTTCATTTCAAGAAAACCCTACACTGTCTCCCCTAGAAAATTAATTATCCTTAATCCTAGAAAAGGATGAACACTTCTCCATATTAAATCCTACGCATAAACCCCTAATAACCCTATTCCATCTTCCATATAAAACTCCCCCCAAAAAAAACTCTAGAATATCGGCCCCAAAATCCCAAAACACATAGCCGAAATACCCTAAAACCTCATTAGAAGAAAACCCAGAAACCTCATCCATAGAAACCCCTAAACAATCATCAATAAATACCATAAATTCTCATCCCAAATAACCATTTAACTCATATATTCAAAAAAAAATAAATTCCCGTTGCAAGAAAATTGTAATCCTATTACCCATAAAATTGTAAACCCTCATCCAACAAAAACCCAATAATCCTAGAACCAGAAGTCCTTAAATCCCCATCCCTAAAACCCATCATCTAATAGCAGGAAAAAAATACCCCATAAACTCACTAAATTAATACCAAAAACATCATACCAATAAAACCATAAAACCTAATCAAAAAAATACCATAAAAACATAGACCAAGATTACCTAAAACCAAAAACTCAAAAAAATCCTAAACCCTCATCGCTAGACAATGTTATTCCATCATCCCTAGAAAACACTAAAACATTATCACCTATAACCCTTAATCCATCATCACTAGATAAAACTAAATCATGAACAAAAGAAACCCTAACTCAAATACCTAGAAAACCCAAAATCATCAACCACTGAAAATCCTAAAACATCATCCATAGAGTTCCCTAAATAGTCATCCACATAAAAATATAATCATGATGCCCCAAAAAAACCTGAATATGTTTCCTCCAAAAACCCTAAACTACCAAATAATAAAACACCTAAACAAACCACCAAAGAGGACCCTACACTCTAAGAAAAAAAATGATAAACCTTCAACAACATAAGGAACTAAATGCTCATCCCCATATAACCTCAAACATATAGTCATAGAGAACCAAAATACAATAGCACCAAAAAACATACAAACACATCCCTAAAAAATCATAATAATCACTCCAAGTAACACAAGACCCATATCCCTAGATTAACCTAAACTCTCATCCATAGAAACCCCTAAAGCCTCATCCCAAGAAAACCCTATTAAAATTGCCCCTGAAAAACCTAAACACACCTCCCCATCAAAAATTAAAACCATTGCCCAAGAAATTTTAAACCCACATCCTCAAACAACAAAAAACCCTAAAACCCAAAATATTTTAATCCTAGACTTTAAAAAATTCATAAACCCTGACCACAAGAAAACCCTAAACCCTAAACCCCAAAAACACATAAAAACACATCCCCAAAAACACTAATCCCTTATCCCTAGAAAAACCCTAAATGCAAAACCCTTATCACATGTAAATGTAAAAAGCACATCACCCTAAAACCCTAAACCATAAACCCTAAATAACCCTTAACCCACATCCCATGAATACCATATATCCTCTTCCGGTAAAAACCTTTAACACATAGCACTACAAAACCCAAAACACCCATACCTAGAAAACCCTAAAACCTTAGCAATAGAAAATATTAAACATTCAACCCCAAAATACATAAACACTCAACATAAAAGACCCTAAAAACGCATTTCTAGAAAGTCATAAAACATCATATCCCAAAAAACTTCATCCCACAAACCTAGAAAAACTTTATTCCATCATCCCTAAAAACATTAAACCCTATGTACCAAAATATATTAATACTTAATCCCCCACAAAAACCTATACACATAGCCCCATAAAATCAAAACATCTCATCCCTAGCCATTTCTAAACCTTCATCTGCAAAAAAACCTCTAAAACATTAGCCCTAGAATATACTATACCCTCTTCCCCATTGAACATTATACATAGTGACCCAAAAAAAACATAAACCCACTTTTCCATAAAACCTTAAACCCACATCGCTTAAAAATCATAAAACCTAATCCATAAAAAATCATATAATATTGATCCCATTAAGTAATATATAAGTATATTCATAAAATGGATAAACCCTTATCTGTAATAATTATTAAACCATTATCCCAAAAAAACCCAAAACCCTCTTCGACAAAATGCCTCAACCCGAATACACAAATATCCTTAATCCCTCATCCCTAAAACGTATTTTTCCATTACACCTAGAAACCCTCATACATCATCCCCAAAAAACCTTATAACCGCATATGAAAATAACCCAAATCCCCCATCCCAAAAATACTCAATAACCATATTCCCCATAAAATCCCTAAACCCTCAGCCAAATACTCACCTGAACCCTTATCCCCATTACACCATTAACCCTCATCTATAGAACACCATGAACTCTCATCCCATAATAATAGAATACCCACATCCCTAGAAAAACATAAACCTACATACCTAGAAATCACATAACAACCATCACTAGAAAACCCTAATCCTTCAACATAATGAAACCCTAAATCATCATCCTAGGAAAACAAGAAAAACCTCATCCATAAAAAACACTAAACCCTAATCCCACAAAAATCCCTAGACACTCAACCAAGAAAAAAACCCTTAAGATCCCTAAACCCCCAGCCACAAATGTACTAATCCTTACACGGAAAAACACACTAAACTATCATACGTAAAAAATACCAATCCCTCATCCCCATAAAACACCAAACATATACACCCAATAATCACAAATCCAAATTTTACTAAAAATACTATTTCTTATCCACATAAATCGATAAACTGTCATCCCTAGAAACCCGAAACATGAAGCCCCAAAAACCATAAACCCTCATCCCTTTAAACAACTTATTCATCATCACCAAAAAATCAAAAACTCTCAACCATAAGAAACTCTAAATTGTCATAACTAGAAAATAATATACCCACTCCCCCAAATATCCATAATCCATAATCCTCATAAAACCCTAAACACACTCCCCCTTACACCCATACCCCATAAGAATAAGGATTTCTAAATCCTCGACCCTAGAAAACACAATGAACTCATCCTGGAAAATAATATACCCTTTTCCCTGGAAAACACTAATGCATCAGGGCCAAAAAAACACTTAATCTTCTACACAAAAAATAGGAAGCCCACATCACTAATAACCCAAAAACTATATCCCCAAAAACTTAATTAATCATCACTATACAACATCAATCCTTCATCCCCAAAAAATCCCCACACAATTCCCCATAGAACTCAAAACTCGATGCCCCAAAAAACCCTAAACCCCCAAGCCCATAAAACTGTAATCAACCACTTCTAGAAAACCCTAATCCCCCTTCCCTAGAAAACCCTAGACATGGATCTACATAAAACTCTTAATCGATATCCCTATAATACAATACACACTCACCAATAAAACCAACAAAACTCATCTACAAAAATCTATAAACACACACCATAAAAACACAGAAATATCATTACCAAAAAATGATAATCCTTAATCCTATTAAACCCCTCAAATTTCAACCCTCAAAACCCCTAAACCATCTACCCCAAAAAATGATAAACCCTAATTACTAAAAGAACTGAAGCGCCTATCCCCAAATAACCAAAAACCCTCACCACCAAATAACTATAATACCTCATCCCTAGACAAACCTAAAACCTCATCAATAAAAAAACCTAAACAGTCAACCAACGAAAAGCCTAAAATCTCTTCCCCATAAAATCCTAAACCCATAGACCCAGAAAAACATAATACCATATCACCATATTACCCCAAACCTTCATGGAAAATAACCCTTAATAGTCAACCCTAGGAAAACATAAATCATCCCTCCCATAAAATCCTAAACCATCATATAAAAACCGTAAACCCTCATCCATAATAAACCAAAATCACTTATAAAAAAAAATAAATCCTCATCCCAAAAAAAACACTCATCCCTTTTCCATAAAAAACCCAAAACACTCATCCAAAAAATACTAATCCCTTAGCACTAGAAAACCCTTTACGCTCACCACCATAATATCATATATAATCAAACAAGAAAAACCCTAAAATCCCATACCCAAACCACCCAAAAACCATTATCCCATGAAAATCCCGAAATCGTATCCCTAGTGAACCATATACCAACATCCCCAAAAATCAATAAACCCTCATCCCTCGATAACCCTAAATGCTCATCCTAAGAAAACCAAAGACCCTCCACCCTTGAAAATCCTAATCCACATTCTTAGAAAACATAAAAACCTCATAAAAATAAAAAAAATCCCATATCCCATGAAAAAACTAAACTCTTATCTCCAAAACCCCAAAACCATCAACTCTAAATAACCCAAATTACATCACACTTTGAATACCTTAAACTCTCTTCCTTATTAACCCTCAAACCCTTAACCCCATATATCAATAATACCTTATCCTAGAAACATCCTAAAACCTTAACCTAGAAAACCAAAAAAACATATCTGCAAAAAACATGAAACCCTCATACAAAAAAAACCTGAATTATATGACCTAGAAAATCTTAAATCCTAATCCATAGAAAACCCTATACACTCATTCCTATAAATCATAAACACTAATTACAGTATAATTATAAACCCTTAGCCCCAAAAATTCATAAACCCCCTTCCAAGGAATTATATAAACCCACCACATTAGAACACACTATACCATCATCCTTGAAATCTATAATCCCTCAGCAATGGAATCCCATAAACCCTTAGATCCAAAAAAACCCTAAAACCACTTCCCTAGATAAACAAAAACACCCAGCTTTGAAACCTGTAAACCCTCATTCATATAAAATATAATTAATCATCCCCATTTAACCATAAGCATTATTCTATATAAAATCCTAAATTTGATTCCCTAGATAAATGAAAACCAAATACACAAACAACCTTAAACACTTTTCCCAAATAATCATGAAACACTCATTCAAAGAATAACTTAACCCTCCAATCCCAGAATATCCTATACCCTTTTCCACATTAATTTAGTAATCTATATCCCCAGAAAACATTAAAATCTTATCCCTAGAATACCACAACCCCATATAACAAGAACCCATAAACCCTCATCCCTAGAGAACACTAAATTATCATCATAAAAAAACTCTAAATCCCCACCCATATAAAACCCTATCCTCATTTCAATTGAAAATACTAAACCCTCAGAAATATAAATCCTCAATCCTTAGTCCCAAAATTTCCTAAACCATCATCCCTAAAAAACCCTAATTCATTAACCCATGGAAAACAATTCCCAAAACCCCAAAAAACCAATAACCATAATACCGATTAAATATTAAATCATGAGCCCATCAAAATCCAAAACATTGATCCCTACAAAACCATAAACCCTAAGTTCCTAGATCCCATAATCCAAATCCACATAAAAACCTATTACCTAATCCCAAAAGCCTTAAACCATATTCCTTAGAAAACCCATAACTTTGATCTATAGAAAACCCTAAACACTATTCCTAAGAATGAAAAAATCCCCGAGCCATAGAAAACCAAAAACACTGAGCCCTGGAAAACCCAAAACAAAAAAACCCAAAAAATATAAAACTTATTCTATAAAAAATTCTATACACATATCCGTAGAAAACCCTTAAACCTCATCACCATAAAATTTAAATCATTCACCCCATAAAACCCTAAATAGTCATCCCCATAATAACCTAGAACCTCACCCCAAAGACACCTAAACCCTCATCGCCATGATAACCTAATATGTAATTCCTAAAAATCCTAAATCAGCATTACCTAAAAAAAATGAAATTTCATCCCTAAAAAACAATAAACCATAATCCACATTAAACAATAATCCCTCAAACATAGAAAACCATAAATCCACATCCATATAATATCGTAAACCCTTATCCCATGAAAATAATATACCCATAGCCATATAAAACACTAAACCTTGATCCATAGAAAACACTAATTCCTTAGCCCACGAACAAACTAAAACAAGAAAACCATGAAAAATATAAACCCTCAACCGAAAAAAATCCTAATATCCATGTCCTATAAAACCATAAAACATCATCATTGAAAATCCCTAAAACATAACTGTTAAAAAAAATTAAACCCTAATCCAACGAAAACTATAAAACCTTAATAATAGAATATGAAAAACCCTTATCCTTAGAAAACTAAAATCAATCAACCACAAAAACCCATAAATCCTAATCCACATATATCCAAAATTATTAGATCTATAAATCCATAAACCATTCACTCCAAAAAAAAAAAATATATAACCTTGACCCTATAAATACCTAAATAATCATCATCCGGAAAACATAAAAACATAGCCCTATAAGTCATTAAATCATAATCCCTCGATATATTTCCCTTGTCATCCATTGATTACCCAAACCCCTCAAACATAGAAAAATTTAAAACCTCAACCCCATAAAATCCCAAACCCAATGCCCTAAAAACCAAAATACACTCATTCCTCCAATTCCCAACACCCTCATCATGAGAAAACCGATAACACTCAAACATAAAATCCAAAACCGTTATCACAAGAAAATATTAAACCCTTATATCTATAAAACTATAAACCCACAACCCTTGAATAATATAAGAAATCATCCATAGAAAACCATAAACCCTTAGTCCCATTTCACCTTACACCCATGACCCAAGAAAACACAAAACACTCAACCTATGATAATAATAAACCCTCAGTAGTTGATAACATAAAACTACATCCTATGAAAACAGGAAATGTTCATTCCAATAAAACCCTAAACCTTGACCATCAAAAAACCTTAATCCCTTTTCTCAACCCCATAAAACCCTTAACTCATAAACCAAAAAATTAATAATCCCTAGGCCTTTAAAAACACTTAACTCAAACCCTATGAAAATAGTTAAACCTCAACCCATGAAAACCCTAAAATCGTAGACCTAAAATTTACTAAAACCATAAACCTGAAAAAGCATGAATGCTTAACCCCGCCAAAATTATCTTAATCTATCAATAAATCTAGACCATCTTCCCAAATTAACACTATAACAGAATCCTCAAATACCCTAATCCCTTATCCACAAAAATCCATAAACATAGAACGACTAAAAACATAAACCATCTAAACCAAAAAAACTAAATTCTCATCCCCAAAACCCATTTAACCCTCATCCCAAGAAAACACTAAACCATATTCCTCAATGCCCTTAATCCCTCATCCAAAAAAAAATAAATCCTTAACCCATAAAACTACTAAACCCTAGGCACACTTTTTTTTAAACCCTCATCCCTAGAAACATGAAAATGATCATCCCCAAAAATGATTAAACCCTAGTCCGCCAAACCCTATAAACTCGTCCGAAAAGCACCACACCATAATCCATAAAAATTATAAAATATAAACCCCCAAAACATATACCCATATATCAGAAGAATACCTAAACCCTCATTTATAAAAATTCCCTAAACCCTAAACCCACCAAAACCCAAAAACCATAGCCCCAAAATCCCAAAAACCCTATAACACAACAAAGTAAAATCACACAGAAAAATTATTTACTACAAATACAAAGATCATAAGAATTTAAAACCACTGCCCCCAAAAAATAATAAACACAAAACACCATAAAAAACCATAATATATAAGAACCAAAAAAACCCGAAATCATCATCCGAAATAGTCGCTAACCCCTATTTCCCAAAAAAACCCAAAAACCTCTTCCCCAAATAACCATAAACACTCAACCCCCAAACCCTCAAAACCCATAACCATAAATAGACACAATCCCTTAGCCCCAAAACCATAAACCATCTTCCAATACAAACACATTCCCTCAACCCCAAAAATTCTTATACCAGTATCCCTATAAAATCCCTAAACTCTAAACCATAATAAATCCTAAACACTCAGCCACAATTTGTCATAATCCCTTGGCCTCAAGAAGTCCTAAATACTGATAACTAAGAAACCCAATAAACTTGGAAACATTAATCTCTAAACACTCATACATACAAAAATCCTAAACTGTCTTTCTTATAAACACAGTAAATCCACATCTCTAAAAATTTCGAAACCCTTCACCCCAAGAAAACCTAAACCCCAATTTCCAAAAAAAACCTAAAATATGTAACCCAAAAAATATTAAGATGTTACCCTCATAAAACAAAAAACATTATTCCACAAAAGACCCTAAACCTCATACCAAGAAAACACTAAACCCTCAGCTTTAGAAAACCAGAAACACTCACACCCTAAAAACCCTAAAAACTAATCCTCGTAAAATCATTTAACGTCATCCTGAGAAAACCCTAAACCCTAAGCCCCCTAAAACCCTAAACACTGATCCCCATAAATCCATAAACCCTCATCTCAATAATACCCTAAACCATGATCCCCATATACCCAAAACCCCCATCCCCACTATACAGTAAACCCAAAACCATAGAAAACACTAAACCCCTATCCCCAGAAAATAATAAACACACAAATATATATAACCCTAAACCCTTATCCCTAGATAACCTACACCTTATGTCAATGAAATACTAGAGACCCTCACATAATAAAACCCTACACCATTTTTACTAGAAAACTCTTATCCCATGAAAACCATAATCCACGATACATAGAAAAATCTAAAAACCCATCCCAAGAAATAAATAATCACCTAGCCCCATAAATCCATAAGCCATTCCCTCTAGAAAACCATAATAAAATTTACCTAGAAACCCAAAAACCTTATCAGTAGGAATCCATAATCACTCACTTCAAATAACAAAAAAATCTCATCCCACAAAAACCCAAAACAAGCATCCCCAAAAAACCCTAAACACTACAATATATACCTCCCTAAATCCTCATCCAATGAAAACCAAAAACACTCAACTGTAGAAATCAATAATATCTCATTCACATTAAATACAAAACCCTAATCCCCAGAATACCCTAAACCATAATCCATAGATAACACTAAATCCTTAACCTAAGAATAACCTATAACTCATCACTAGAATGAAATATACCCTAATCCACATAATAACACAAACCTATATTCATATAGAACGGTAATAGATCAGTCCTATAAAACAATAAACTCTCTGCCTATGAAATTCTTAAACCCATAACCCTAGAAAAATATAAACTCTCATCCAAATAAAACACCAAACCCTCGCCACATGAAACCCCTAAACCCTTATCCCCATAAATCCTTAAATAATAGAACTAAGAAAATACTATACATTATTCTACACAAAACCTTTAATGTTCACTATCAAATATCAATAAACCATGTATTCAAAGATACTACTAAAATATTTTCCCCACTAAACAATGAAACAACAATCAACTCAGAAACTAAACCCTCAACCCTTGAAAACTCTAAACCCCCAGAGCCAGAGAACCTGAAACACCCAACCTCACCCAACCATATCCCCCAGACACAAAAAACCTATACTCTTATTAATAGTAAACCCTAATCCGCTTTTTTGAGAAAACCCTGAACCCCCATCCCCAAAATATCAATATAACTTCAACCTAATATAAATATAAACCATCATCCATAGTATATTATAAAACCAACATTTCAACCATAGCCCCAAGAAACACAAAACCCTCATTCTTATAAAACCCTAAACTCTTGTCCTAAGTGAATCCTAAACCCTTGGACCCAGAATAAACTAAACCCAAATCACCCAAAAAATATAAACCCTTTTATCGACAAAAAACACTTCATCATCAATCTTAGAAAACCCTAAATTACCGACCCATTAAAAACCTAAACAATCAAAAAACCCTGAACCCTCTTCCAATGAAAACCCAAAACCCACATCCCCAGAAATCCTTAAACCATCATCCACAAAAATAAACATTAAACACTTATCCTAAAGATTCATCAAACACCCTACTAATATAAACATGTCCCATCATCCAAAAAAATTCAAAAACCTTTATACTGAAAAAATTAATCCCTCATCACCAAAAACCATAAACCATAAAAACAAAAAAAAACATTAATTGTAAAGAATCATCCAAAAATACCCGTTAACCATTAGTAATTGAAATCCATAAACCATTATCTTCAAAAACCCCTAAATCCTCATCCCAAAAAACCCTAATCCTCTTCCCCAGAAAACCAAAATCCCTCAACTCGAAAAAACACTAAAAAATCATCCACATAAAACCCTCTACCCTTAACCTTAGAAAATCCCAATAGATCAACTCTACAAATCTCTAAACCCTCAACACAAAAATACCTTAAACCCTTATCCATTTAAATCACTAAACCTTTAGAATCATAAATCCATAAAGAGTAATCAATATAAATATTTAATCCTCCCATATCTAGAAAATCATTATACTTTATCCTTAGTAAACCATAAATCATCATTACTAGGAAAAATGAAACCCTCTCCTTAAAATAACTTAAACCCCCTTCTCTATATATCCCTAAACCCTCATTTCCAAAAAATACATAAATCATCATCCGGAAAAATCTGTAAAAACTCTTCAAAAAACCGCAATACTTCATCCCCCAAACCACAAGACGCTATAAAAACCATAATCCATATACCCAAAAATTAATGAATCCCTAAGACCCAAAGATCTCTCCACCCTCATCCCATGAAAAAAATCTGAAACCCCAAAAAACCATGATCCTTCCACCCAAAAATTCCCTTAAAACTTATATCCTTTAAATTCTAAACAATTTACCCTTCAAAATATTAAAACATCAGTACCAAAAAATAAACCCCCATCCAAAAAACATAAACACTAACACCAATTAACTCAAAACCCCAAACCCCAAAAATTCTAAACCCTGAAAATAATAAAAGCCAAAACTATCACCCATATTGTATTCTACACCCTCATCCATAAAAAACAATAAACCCTCTTCCCAAAAAAATTCAATACACTAAACCTAAAAAATCCTTAAAACCTCATCACCAATATTACTTAATCCATCCTCCCCCAAAAAACAATAGAAAACAACCCAAAATAACCGTAATCCATCATTCCCAACGTACCTCAATCCTATATAAAAAAAAATACCCTAAATGTGATGCCCAAAAAACCAATACTCAATACCCCCCAAAATCTATATTTCTATCCCTATAAAAACAGGAACATCATCCCCAAATATTACTAAACCCACAGCCCCCAAAAAACAATAAAGCCCCATCCACAATAAACAATAAATACTCAGCCTCCAAAACCCCAAAACCCCATCCATAAAAATCCCTATGCCATAATTAAAAAAAGCAAAAAATGTCTGCTCCAAAAAACCCTAAACCATCATCCTCAAAAAAAATATACCCAAAAACATAAAAAACTAAATCCAAGGAACTAAAAAACATAAATTCATATTCCCTTGATAAAAATAAAGAGTAATACCTATAAGAACCTAGACCATCATTCTTTGATAAACACAAATCCTCGACAACATAATTCATACTACCCTCATCTACATTACACTCTAAACCCTTAAACCGAAATAATTCCTAAACTCTCCTCCCATGAAATTCCAAAAACCTAAGTAAAATAAATCCCTAATCCCCTTGTATTATAAAATACTAAAACCTCATCCCTATAATATCATTAATCTTCAGCCCATAAAAACCCTAAAACCTCACCATGATAAAAATCTAAACTCATATCCCTTGAAAATCCTTTACCATATGACCAAGAAAACTATAAACAATAATCGTTAGAAAACCCCAGACCCTCATCCCAACAAACCCTTACCCACAATAATTGAATAATTCAAAAACTAAGACCTAGAAAACACTATACACTCATCCCTAAAAAAGCATAAATATTATCCCTAAATAAACTAAAACCCACATCCCAAAAAAAACATTTAAAGCCTCATCCCAAAATATCATTAACCCCTCGTCTTTCCAAATATGAAATATCCCAAGCCTAAAAGCCACAAACCCTTATCCCCAAAATATCCTAAACTCTAAAACATCATCACCAAAAAACTATATATTTTCCCCCCCAAGAAACCTTAAACCCTCATACCAAAAAAAATTTAAACCATTATCCCTGGAAAATCCTATATGCTTATCGCTAGATGTCCCTAAACTCTCAAACCCATAAAACCCTATACCCTCATCTACAGAAAATCCCTAACCCCTATCCATAGAAAAAGAAAAACCCATACACCTAAAATCACATAAAAAAATCCTAAATCCTTATCCCTAGAAAACCCTATCCCCTAACCCCATAAATCCCAAAATACTAAAATCCAAAAAACCCTGAAACCGTAATCCTAGGAGACCATGATCCCTCAAACCCAGATAAAAATAACCCATAAACCCTATAATAACATGTTCCATAGAAAACCATAACTCTTCCACACAAAAAAAATAATCCCTCAGACCCATAAAACCCTAAACCCTTATCTGTATAAAACACTAAACCCACCGCCTTTTAATTCCAAAAAACCCTTAGCTCAAAAAAATTAATCCCTCAACCACAGAAAACCCTAATAACTTATCCCAACAATACCCTAAACCCTCATCCTTATAAAACCCCAACACCTAATACTCACAAAACCATAATCCATGAGACCCAAATGACCATAAACCATTAGCCCATTAAAATTCAAGAACTACAAACCTAGATTTCCAAAAACATGCATCCCTAAAAAACATTAAACCAAAATACCTAGAAATATATAAACCCTTTCCCCTAGAAATATCAAAATCTTATCCTGTAGAAATACTAAAACCCTCAAACATAGAAAACTATAAACCCTAATTCCCAAATAAAATAAACCCTTATCAAAATTAAAACCTAAACCATCAATCAAATGAAACCCCCAAACCCATATCCCTAAAATAGAATAACCATCAAACCTGGAAAACCCATAACCATTTTCCCTACAAAAACCTTAACTATCATCATAATAAAAATAAAATCCTCATCCTTAGAATCCCTTATAACATCATCCCCACAAAACCCAAAACCCATATCCCCACATTATCATAAACAGTCATCATTTAAAACCCTAAACACTCAGTGGAAAATTACATAACCCTTCATCCCTACAAAAACCATAAACCACAAATACAAAAACAACCCTAAACCCCCATCCCCAAAAACACTAAAATATTAGCTCAAAAATAACCATAATCCCACACTCCCTAAAAAACCATAAACACATCACCCCAAAAATAATAAAATTTCTTCCCTAAAAAATCCAAAACAAAGAATCCAAAAAATAAATACCCATATAAAAAATCCTAAAACCTCATTCTATAAAACAACATAAACAATATACCCCAAACAAATATTCTGTCATTCAAACAAAACAATAATCCCTCACCCCCAAAAAATTTAAAACATTTTCCTGAATAACAATAAAAATTCATCACAAAAAACCCAAAACCCTCAATAGAAAAAAACCTCAAACCATCAAAACATTTAAAAACTAAATACTCAACCATAAAAATAACGTAAGCCTGGAATTCATATTCCATAAATGATCATCCCCCCAAAACCCCTAAATATTCATTCCAAATTAACTCAAATTAGTAATCCCCTAAAAACACTGAAACCTCATAATAAAAAACCCAATATCCTAAGAACTAAAAAAAATCAAAACCAACAGGACCAATAAAACCATAAATTCTCATCCACACAAAAACATAAACCCTCATCCTCAAAAAACCTAAATCCATCATCCCTCAAAAAACCCAAATCATCTTCCAAAAAATCCCCACTCTCACCAAAATAAATTGTAAACCCCCATTCCCAAATAAAACCGAACCCTTAGAACAAATAAACAAAAAACCAACATCCCCAAAAAACCATATACCCCCATCCCATTAAAACCCTCAACACTGATTTACAAAACTCGTAAAACCTCATCCCAAAATAGCCCTCCACAATAACCCAATGAATACCTCAAATCTCACCCTCAACATATCAAAATCAAGTATCCCTAAGAAATTAAATTTTAATCCCCAAAAACCCCAAAATGATCATACACCAAAAACACTAAACCCAAAATACCAAAAAACGTTCAACCCACAGTCCCAAGAAACAAAATCCATCTTTCTTAAAAAACTATAAACCCTAATCCCCAAAATACACTGAACCCCCAGTCAGAAACCCCCCAACAATCATCAACTAAATACCCTCAACCCTCATACCCAACAAACCTTCATCCCCACACCTGAAATCCCCTCAAGTGATTCCCTAAAAAACCATCAACACCCAACCCCAAAAAACACTCCACCCTCATCCCCAAAATACCATAAACCCCCTTTCACAAAATTCCTCAATCCTTAGATCAATAATATTTATTACCCTCATCCCTCAAACCTTGAATACTAATCCAAATAAATACTTAACCCTACAGCCAAAATATACCATATCCCTCATCCTAAAAAACCCAAAATACTCAATTATTTAAAACACAGAGCCCTCATTCCATTAAATCAATGAACCCGATGACCAAAAAAACTAAACCATCACACCACAAAACATTGAACCCTTATCTCCAAAATAACATAATCATCATAAAAAAAATAAACCCTAAAATATCACCTCATAAAACACAAAAATCAGAACCCAAAAATTAATGAACATTCAAACTCAAAACACCATGAACCATCATTCGTTACCAATATTGAACCATATAAACACACAATATATTGAATTAGAAGCAATAGAAACCCCTAAACACTCAATACTAAGTAACCCTGATCCCTATTAACCAATAAACCCTTCACCCTCACCCACATACAATCCCTAACACCTCTTCCCAAAAAATATGTGAACCCTAAGCCCTAAAAAACCTGATCCCTCATTTGAAATAAACACTTAATCCTTATCCCAATAAAAAATTAAAACCTAATACCCAAAACATATCAACAATAAACCCTATATGTCCCTAAAAACTCATTACCATTAAACCATAAACTATCAGCACAAAAACAAAAAAAAATCCTTATCGCAAAAAACCCATAATCCATGACACCAAAAACATGTGGTCATCATCCCCAAAAAAACATTGAACTCTGATCCCCAAAAATATTTACTCTCATTTCTCAAAAAAACCTCAACAACCGGCCTAAAAAAACCAAAACTCTCACCTTTTAAAACCCCTATACCCTCATAAAAAATCGTCAACCTTGTAACCAAAACCCTAAACCATTGGAACCAAAAAAACACATCAACCCATGGACCCATAAAAACTTAGACCATCATCCCTAGAATACCGTCAACCCTAATCCCCAAATAACACTAACATCTCAAGAAATAAATATCCTTAACCCTAATTAAATAATAAACTCTGATCCACAAAAAAAATAATCCATCATCCCTAGTTAACATTAAACCCCAACCTCATAAAACCTGAAACCATGATCCCACAAAATCCAAAAACCCACATGCCCAGAAAACCCTAAACACCAATCCTCAGAAAAACCAAATCCATTATCCCAAAAATATCATAAACACCTTTCCATTGAGAAACCAATACCATTAGTACATGAAATCCTAAACCCTCATCTCTAAAACCCATCAACACACAACCCCTAAAATACCTCATCCCACAACCCCAACAAAACCACATCCACATGCCCCAAAACACCCTCAAAATGAAGCCAAAAAACCCCCAACCTTCCAACCTAAAAAAATATCAACAACCAACCCCAAAAATACCAAATCCTATAGCACTAAAAAATCATAATCCCTCATATTCCTAAATCCACAAATGTTAGCCCCAAAAAAGCCTTATCCATTATCCCAAATAACCCTAAACTCTCACCCCCAAGAAATCCTTAACCCTTATCCCCCAAAAATCCTAATGTCGAAGCCCTAGGAAACCAGAATCCCTCAACATCATATAACATCACTCATAATATCTAGAAACCATCAATCCTCATCCTTGAATGAACTTAAACCCTCTCCCCTAAAAACCATAAAACTAGAGCTCCAAAATTAGATTATCACTAAACCCCCCAAAAATCATAAACCTTACAGAATAGTAAAAAGTAATCCAATATCTGTAAAAACCCTATACCATGCTCCATAAAAAATAATAAACCCTCAACCCCAAGAAATCCTAAACACTTAGCCTCAAAAAAATGTAAACCCTTATCACCCCAAACCATAACACCTCTGACCACTAAAACTGTAATTACTTATCCACAATAATCCCTAAACATGTATCCCCAAAAAAACCTAATCAAATATCCCATAAAATCCATGAATCATCATAAAAAACACTAAATCCACAACCTAAAAAGTCCTAATACTTCAACCATAAAAACTATAAAACCTCATAAAAAAACATATACATTAAAACCCTAAAACCCCAAAACCTGTAGTATGATATACACTAAACACTTGTCTTGACAATACACTAAACCCTAAATCGTAAAAAAACTATGAACTCTCATCCCAAAAATCTATAAAACCCCCTCCACCAAAAACAACCTAAACCCTAAACCATCATCTGTTAAAACCCCTCAAATATCATCAACACAAATACATTAAACCTAAACCCTAGAATTAAAACAACACTTAGTTGTAGAAAACCCTAAACCATCAACCCCAAAAAAACATCGAAACTAATCTCTAGTATGCTGCAAACAATAATGATGAAAAAAACATAGAACAATCAGCCCCAAAAAATCCCAAACCATCAAACTCGGAAAATGCTAAACCATCATCTCCCAAAAACAGCCTTAACCAGGAACATAAAATAAACGTAAACCATTGGATGACAAAAACCCAAAACCATTACCCCTAAAACCCATTACTCAAAGCCCCAGAAAATCCCAAAACCATAAACCCAAGAAATCCCTAATCCCTCAACCCAAGAAAATAAAAAACAATCATCATGAAGAAACCAGAAATTATCTTCATAGAAAACCTTAAACACTCATTACTATAAAACCCAATACAAATAGATATTGAAAACTATATACCCATATCCATTGAAAAACCCTAATTCCCCATCTATAAGGAACCCTAAAACAAAATCCCAACATAAATTTAATCCTTTGACTCTAGAAAACAATAAACTATAAGAAATATAAAAACTCTAAATTGTGAACCCTAACAAACCCTAAAACCTAATCACCAGAAAACTGAAAACCAACTTCCCTAAAGAAACTAAACCATCTGACCTAAAAAAATTGAACCCTCTTCCAAGATAAACAGTAAACTCTCACCCCCAAAACCATAAACACTCATCCGAAAAAATACATAACCACACCACATTATAAAATAGTAAACATTAATCTACAAAAAACACAAAATACTCAACCCCAGAAAATTTTAAAACAACCTACATAATAAAAAATTTCATACCCGTATTAATATAAACATTCATCCATACAAAACAAAAAACCGTCATCCCCATAAAATACTAAACCTTCAATCCATGAAAAACCTACAAATTCATCTATAGAAAACCCTAAACCCTCATCACCTGAAAAAACAAAACCCACATCCTTATAAAACCCAAAAAAATCTTAAATATAAAGAATGTAACCCTCATTCTAAATAATGACTAAACCCTCACCCCCAAAATAACTAAAAACTCAATAAAAAAACACAAATCCCTCAGACCTAAAAAACCCAAACACTCATACCCCAAAACCGATAAACCCACCTCCCCAAAATCCCTTAAACTCTCATCCATACAATTCTATAAACCCTTTTCAATAGAACAACCTAAACTCATTGAACGATAAAATAGTAATCCACAACCATAATAAAAACCTAAATATCATACTTTGAGAACAATAATCCATCATCCCTAAAAAACACAAAATCCTCATCCCTAGAAACACCTAATCTTTCATCCCCCAAAACACATATATCCTCATCCCCCCAAAAAAACCAAAACACACAGCCCTAGAAAAACCTATACCCTTAGATATAGAAAATATTAAACCCTTAGCCAAAGAAAACCCATAAAACTTAGCCTCGAAAACCACTAAAAAATATTTCCTAGAAAACCTTAAACCTACATCCCTAGAAAAACATAAATCCTCAGCCATAAATTATAATAATCCCTCAACCCCATCTCAATTAATCCCTTAAACCTCCTTTAATGAAAACCCTAAACCCTAAATCTAAGAAAACCCTATACTCTATATGTCAAGGAAACATAATCCCCATTCTCCAGTAATCCTTAAACCCTTTATCCCATATAACAAAAACCCATAGCCCTAGAAAACACCAAACCGTCATCACTAGATAATCATAAACCATCATTCCAAAAAAACAATAAAAACTCATCCCATGGAAACTCTATACAAGATTCAGTAAAAAACAAAAAACATGATCCACAAAATACCATAAACCATGATCCCCATAAAAACATAATCATTCATCCCTTGGAAACTTTAAACTCTCGTCGCTAAAAAACACTAGACCCTCATACACATAATACCCTAATTCTGAATAACTTGAAAACCCCAAACTATTATCCCAAAAATACCTAAACCCATAGTGTTTAAAACTATAAACCCTAAGCCACATATTAGCATAAGTACCAAGACCCTAATAAAACTATTCCTTAGTCTGATAAAATATGAAACCCTAATCTTTAGAAACCTCTATACCATAATCTATAGAGGAATGTGATCCATTATCCTCAAAAAAACATTAATCCCCTTCTCTATTGTTCCCAAAAACCTCAGCCCTTGAAAATCATAATCCATGTCCCCTTGAAATCCAAAAACATAGATCTATAGAAAACTCAAAACCCAATGTCAAACAACCCCCTAATACCTGAACACAATGAATCCATAAACCATAATCTCCAGAAAACACTAAACCCACCTCCCAAAAATACCTAATTTCTAATCCCTAAAAACCATTTTTCATAAGCCCTAAAATCCCTAAACCCTGAAAACTAGAAAAACATAAACAATTAGAGCTTAAACCCCCTAAAGCACTAGTCCTAGATGCCACTAAACCCCAATCACCATAAAAAACTAATCCTCGAGCCACATGAGACCATATTCCGGAAACCCATTAAAACCCTAAACACTATACCACAAAAAACCATAAACCCTCTTCCCCAGAAAACCCAATACACTTAACTCATTGAAACACTAAACCCTCATACCCAAAAAACCCTAATCTATTTCTTTAGAAAACACCAATCCATATTCTATAAAAAACCATAATCCTTCAACCCTATAAATCCCTAAAACCTCATCCCCTAAAAAATAAAACACTTGTCCCCAAAAAACACTAAACCCACATCCATATAAAACCCTAAACTTACATCACTAGAAAACACAATAATGTCAAACATATAAAACAATAACCCCCAATCCCAAAAAAATCAAAATCCCTCTTCCAGAAAAAAATAAAATCCCTCAACCACAAAAACCCTAAACCATCATCAATAGTAAATCATAAACCCTTATAACCCTAAAAATATCAAAATAACTAGAAAACACAACACCCTCATCCCTAACAAAGAATAACCTCCTCATCCCTAAAATACACTAACCCAATGTCCCGAAAAGACAATATAACCTCATCCTCAATAATCCATAAAAACTACACCTAAGAAATACATAATCCATTACATTATATGAACTCCAAAACCTCATAAAATTATAACCTAAACCATCATCCATAAAAACCCCTAAAACCTAAGCCTAATATAACCCTAAACCTTTTCTCTAGAAAAACATAAACAATCAACCCCCCAATAACATTAATAATCACCAACCAAAAATACTAAACCATGATCATTAGAAAACCCATAAACATTAGATAAAATTAATCCTAAAACATATGCAAAAAATACCTAAACCCCCATCACAAAAAGTCTAATGACCCTCAGCCTCAAAAAATCCAAAATGATTTTCCCCATGAAAAACCTAATCCCTCATCCCCAAAATACAATAAACATTTCGTCCTAAAAAACTAAAACCCCCAACTTCATAAAACACTAAATACAATTTCCAAAGAGTCCATTAAACCTCATCCCAAACAACCTAGGACTATCATCCATAAAAAAGAAAAATGAGTTAGCCTAAGAAAACCATAATCACCATGCCATAAAAAATTCCACATCACATAGCTCCCAAAAAATATAAACCATCCCAACCAAAAAAACCCCCTGAAAACCCATACCCAATAACATGGAACATTCATATACAAAATAAATTAAAAACCAAAATAATTCATAAGCCCTCTTCCCCAAAAAACTGAACTCTTTGACCAAAATCACCATAAATAATCATCTCTATGAAAACCTCAACCATGATCCTACAAAACGAAGAACCCTTATCCCGGAAAAATAACAGCCACATCCCCAAAAAACATTAAATCCTTATACAGAAATAAATACATAACCCTCATCCACATAGTAACCCATAAAACTCATCACCTCAAAACCATAAAACCTCTTCCAAAAATACCCTGAACCCATAGCCCTAGAAACCTTGATCCCTCATCCCCAAAAGTCCAAATAGATAAAGATACTTTTTTTAAAGGTTGTTGTAAAAGCCTCATTTTTATTATTAAAGCTTATAGAAAACCTCTTTTAAATGGGTACAAGGAGACCCATTACATTGCCTGAAGGCCCAATGGGCTTGTACCCCATTACATAGCCCGTAGACCCAAATTTTGGACCCAATTTCCCATTTTCTGAATAGTAACTCTCCTGCTCCAGTACCCGCAGAGTATCACCGCAGTTACAGTGCCCTATCGCTACTTCAGTACCTGCCGATCTAAAGTAGCACCGCAGCTAGAGTACTGTAGTAGTGCTGCTACAGTAACATGCACCTAATGGGTTTTGAACCCCTATATTTCATGTAAGATTACAGGGTTCTTACCACTATTCCAAACCCCAACTACCCCGAAAGGCCAAATCAATTCACCCCAAAATACCATGATACCTTTTTTGAAAAAATAAAGAATCATCACTTAAAAATAAAATATACCCCCAACCCAAAAAAACAAAGTCTTCATCCTCAAAATCCTTACTCCCCATCAGCAGGACAACCTAACACCATATCCATAAAAAACCATCTACCCACATCCCCTAAAAATCCAATCCTCATCCCCAAAAAAACAAAATCACCAAGCTTTAAAAAATTCCACATCACATAGCCCCCTAATAATATAAACCATCCCAACCAAAAAACCCCTCAACAGACATCCCCAAAAACATGGAACATTTATATCCAAAAAAAATTAAAAACCACAAAAAAATCATTAACCCTCTACCCAAAAAAACTAAACTCTTTGACCAAAAACACCATAAATAATCATCTATAAAAAAACCTCAATCACGATCCTAGAAAATGAAGAACCCTTAGCCCCAAAAAACAACAACTACATCCCCAAAAAATCATTAAATCCTTATACAGAAATAAAATACATAACCCTTAGCCACAAAGTAACCCATAAAACACATCACCACGAGACCATAAACCCTCTTCCCCAAGTACACTGAACCCATAGCCCTAGAAACCTAGATCCCTCATCCCCAAAAGGACCAATAGATATAGATACTTTTTTTAATGGTTAGGGCTGAAGCCTCATTTATATTATTAAAGAAAAGAAAAGACCTCTTTCAACTGGGTAGAGGGAGACCCATTATATTGCTCGATGGTCCCGTGGGCTTGTAGCCCATTACATAGCCCATAGGCCATAACTTTTGGCCCAATACCCATTCTATGAATACTAACCTTCCTGCTCTAGTACCTGCACAGTACCACCACTGCTACAGTGCCCTGTTGCCGCTACAGTACCCACCGATCTATAGTACCACCACCACTATAGTAGAGCTATAGTGCTGCTACAGTAACCTGCAACCAATGGGTTTTGAACCCCCATTTTTCATGTAGTATTACATGGTGAATACCACTAATCCAAACCCCAACTACCACAAAAGGCCAAATAAATTAACCCCGAAATACGATGATATCTTTTTTGAAAAAATGATAAATCATCGGCTAAAAATAAAATCTACCACAAACCCCAAAAAAAAACATAGTATTCATCATCAAAATCCATGTTCCCCATCACTGAGAAACCCTAACCCCTTAGCCATAAAAACCCTCCAACCACATCCCCAAAATATCCAACCCTCATCCTCAAACCAATAAACACTAATACCTAAAAAAACAAAACACTCATTTGAGAAAATTCGTAAAACTCATTCTGAAAAATTGATAACCCATCAACCCTAAAAAACCATGTTCCATATGCCAAAAAAATCAAGACCCTCAACACCATAAAATAGAAAACCCTCATCCCCTAAATACCATTAGCACTCACCCTCTAAAAAACCTCATCCCTCACATATAAAAACCCCCTGCATCTTCTAAAGACAATTATAAACCCACATCACTAAAAAATAGTCAAACCTCTACCCAAAAAAACCCAGAACCCTCATCCCCAAAAAAACCTCATCCCGTTGTCTGAAAAACCCATAAAACATCAGTCTCATGAAACCCCAAGTATTTATACCCAATAAAAGTAGAATCATTACACATGAAAAACTCTCATCCCTAAAACCTAAAAAACCCTTGACCCAAATCCACTAAATTTACTAATCCCATATACCCAAAAAACCATATACCCATAATCGAAAAAAACCCACACATCCTAGTCCTAAAAATCATCTATCATCCTACCCAATGAATCCTAGACACTCATCTGTGTAATACCACATTTTATAGACGCAAAAGTCCATCATTCATCATCCCAAAATAACCATCAAACCCATTAAAATCTAAAACTGAATCCAAAAAAACCATAAACCCTTTGTCCAAAAATACTCATAAACCATTATTCTTGAAAATTTATGAACCCTCATCCCCAAAAACACATTAACACTCAACCCCAAAAAACCTAAAACATTCAACCCAAAAAAACCATCAACCATTAGACCCAAGAGACCTCAACCATTATCCACAAAAAACACTAAATATTTCATCCCCATAAAAACATGAAAACCACAGCCCCAAAAAAGCATAGACCTCATCCAAAAACCCTCATCAATGAGCCCAAAAACACATCCTTTCATAGTATCAAAAAAAAATTCAATCCTCAGCCTCAAAACTGTTTAATCCATAGGATTATAAAATATACAATCCTATACCCCAACAATATCTTAAACATAAACCACGACAACCCTTTTATAATCCACAATAAATGATGAACCCATGTCCCTAGAAATCCATGAAAACTAATCCCCAAAAACCATCATCATAACAAAAACCTATAATTTCTTATGCTAAAAAACAATCTAAATTTATCCCCAAAACACCCCCAAACATAAACCCCCAATAACCCCAAACCTCAAACCCAAAAAACCATCATCCCTCATCCCTAATATTTACTTGATCATCACCCCCAAAAAATCTGTCAACCCATGACCCCAAAAAATCCTTATCCCACAACCGAAGAAACCACCCACCCTCATCCCCAAAAAACACTCAACCCACATACCCAAAAAAGCAAAATTTATCTTCCTAGTAAAATTAAAAATCCTGATTCCAAAAAAAGATCCACACTCATCCCCCCAAACCCGTCAAACATATCTCATAAAAAAACAAAACCCTTATACCTAAAACCCATCAAAAATCACGACCAGAAAACTTTCATCCTCATCCCCAATATAACATTATCCTTCATCCCCAAAATTTTATCTACCATATGCCCCATAAAACCCTAAACCCTAAAACCAAAAAAAAAAATAAACCCATTTCCCCAAATAACTCTCAAACATCAACCCCCATAACAAATAACCTACATCCCAAAAAGAGAGAGACACATATCCCCATAAAACTCAGAACCAGCTACCCAAAAATCCCATAAACCCTCATAACCCAAAAACCATAAAACCTAAACCTCAAAAATGTCTATACCTAACAAAATAAACTCTAAATAATTATCTCGATGAAACCATCAACAACCAACCAGAAAAAACCCTAAATCCTCATCCATAAAAATCCTAAAATTCTCCAAATCAAATTACCCTAAACCTTCAAACCAGAAGAACCCTCAACCCTGAACCATAAAAAAAATTAAACCCTAAATCCCACTAAAGTCATAAGCCATCCCTCCACTGAATCCTTTATACCTCATCCCAAAAAAAATCTTCATTCATTCATTCATAATGTAACATCAACCCTCTGTGAAAAAAAACCCTCAAACGTTAGCCATAAAAAAACCCTCTCTATCATCCCTAAAAAATAGTCAAGCCTTAGCCCCAAAATCACTAATCAGTAATCCTAAGAAAATTCCAAACTTTCATCCCTAAAACATGATAAACCAACACCTCTAATATTCACTCTTCCCTCAGCCCCTGAAAAATGCAATCCTTTTCCCCAAAAAATATAAAATCCCCATCCCCTAAAAATAATAATCCCTCATCCCAAAAAAAACTAATGTCCCAAAAAAATCCATAAACCCCACATAATCATCAACCACATCCCCCAAAATACCTTATCATTCATTCCCAATGAACACTCCACCCTCATCCCCAAAAACCCTCAACCTTCATCCATATTCAACCATCATCACCCATCCCTGATAATCACTAAACACTTACCTAGAAAAAATTATAAACCCTCATTCCTAAAAAACCATAATCACACATCCACAAAAATTCACAAACCCAGAGACCAAATTCCATTAACCCTCATCCATATAAAACCATATACCATCATCCACAAACTACCCTACCCCATCTACCCATGAAATAAATCCTCATAAAAGACACAAAAATTCCTTCCCCAAAACCATAGAACATGATATAAAAAAAACCAATACCCCCAACACTAAAAAACCCCAAAAAATATTCCCAAATAAACTCTCAACCCTTAGCTGGAAAAAAAATCCCAAACTTCATCCCCAAAAAACACTCAACCCTCAACCTCAAAAAACCAGCAACCCATTGCCAAAAAACCCAACCCTTTTCCCCAAAGTACTTTAATCCCTCATGAAAAACAAACCATATATCGTTATACCCAAAAAAAAATATACACCCATCCCAGGAAAACCATAAATTCTCAAATCCAAGAATGCTCAACAATTAGCCCTTAAAAACCATCAACCCTTAGCCCCAAATTATCCAAAACCATTATCCCCCCAAAAAAACTCTAACCATTATCCCTAAGAAAATATAATCACTCAATGCCAAAAAGTTATCAACACTCAACCCAAATAAACCGTCAACCCTAATCCTCAAAACCACTCAACCGTCAGCCTCAAAAAACCATTTACAGTTATCCCCAAAAACAATAATAACCATCAAATTTATAAAAACCTCAATCTCCAACCCAAATTCACCCTGAAACCAATGACCATGAAACCCCTAATCGCCATAAAACCCTCATCACACTACCCAAATAACTCTAATCTCTTAGCTCCATAAAATCCTCAATCCATAGGCCTGAAAAAACCTCAACCCTCATCATGAAATAACCCTCACCCCTCATCCGTAAATAAAATTAATACTTTATTCCTATAAATCCTTTGACCATAATACCTAGTGAACCCAAAACCCATATCCACAAAAAAAATTCATCCCTCTTCCCGATGAATCCTCCAACCATATTCCCCAAAATTCCAAAGACTGTAATCCCCAAAAAACACTCAACACACTTCCAAAAATACACTCATACCCAAAAAACGATAAACCATCATCCAATATAACATTAAACACCCATCCCCAAAAATAAAATACCAAAACCATTATGCCAAAAAATCCATAGTCACACAGCCATAAAAACCCCAAGTCATCACCCTAAAATAACCAAAAAGAATCATCCCAAAAAATATCCTAACCCATAGGCCCTAAAATAAATAAAACCTCATCAAATAAAAACCCATCAAAATTCTACAATGAAAACCGTGAACACTCTACCCAAAAAAATACAAAACCCCCAACCATAGAAAACCCTCAACCCTCATTCCTTATAAACCCTAAACCCAAAAATACTTGAAACAAACATCCATAAATGGTCATAAACTATATTACCCAAAAATTGTAAACCTTCATCCTAAAACATCCATCAACACTCAACCCATATGAAAAATTAACCCTCAAAACCTAGCCCAAATAACCCTCATCACTCGCCCCCCAAAAAACCATCAAAACTCAAACACAAAATACCTTCTACCCTCAACTCCATAAAATTTAAACCTTCCTCCAAAATTACTATCAATACAAATCATGTAAATATCCTAAAATCTCATCCCCCCCCCCCAAACCATCAAACCTCAGCTAAAATAAATTCTCAACCCTGATACTTCAAAAATATAAATCTGTTAGACCCAAAAACCATATAATAGAAAAAACGTATTCAAATCTTAGTCCAAAAAAACCCCTCAACATTGAAGCCTCAACAACAAAATCGATCAACACTCAGCTCCAAAAAAATCAACACTAGCCCCAAAAACCAATAACTCTTAACCAAAAAAACCCTATTCCCTCAGCACCCCAAAACTCTAATTTATCATCCCCAAAAAAACACTCATTCTCAAAAAAACCTAAACCATTATCCTCAAAAAAATTAACCCTATGTCTTAAAAAATTATAAAAACTACTGCACAAAAAAACTATAAAACATCCACCCCATGAAACATTAAATTCCAAACTCTAAAAATCCCCACACCATATGCCCCAAATATCCATAACCCTCATCCCCAAAAAACAATAAAATCTCTAACAAAAAATATTCATGATCCATCTATCCCAAAATACCATAAACCCTCATCCCAAAAAACCTAAACTGTAACCCTAAAAAGACAATAATACATCAACCCCCAATTTATATAAACAATCAACCCCCCATAACCCTAAATATACAGCTAAAAAAATTCATAACCCTTATACCCTAGAAAAACATAATTTATATAACCCCAAAAATTCATAATTTCACTTCCAAAAAAATCTCTTAACCCTCAACCAGAAATAAACCGACAACCCTCTTCCCAAAAAAAACTGCAACCATCATCCTTAAAAAACCTACAACCCACTTCTTTTTATCATTAATTCATACCACCAAAGCCATTTTTCTCATCCAAACACTACCCCAAAATCTCCTCATATTCCCTCTATATATTATATATGCCAAATTTTTGGAGGAAGACCAACTTATGGAGTCATTTTGGGAAAATCAAAATTATAAAACCGAAGAATAGTTGATCATGTTATCTCTTCTTTCAATGATCTTTTCTTCTTGTACTTCTTCTCCCTATGATGTTACCATACTGAATTTATAAATATTGAATATAATATATTCTATGATTTTTTATGATTATGGTACAATTATATTCCTCCATTTACCCATCATCTGAAAAAAAAATATCACTGTACAAGATTACGTATGGCTTACCATCTCCATGCCATGGTGTAAGTCATTTTTCATCTATAATTTATCTCAACGTGTATAATGATGTATATAAATGAAATAAATAGTAAATATAAAAAGATATTATTTATATAAAATTATTATTACACTCAATTAAAACACATTTCACCATTAAAAATGTCATATCACCACTCGTGCGTCCATACATATTACCGTCTCCATGACACGATGAGACTCATCTTCAACATTCACAATCCCAAAATGAATATAAAAAAATATATATTATGAATAATTATGAAATATATTATCTAATAAGGCTACAAAAAAAATATATATATGTATATGTATATATATTAAATTGACTTACTTACATTCAATAGGACAAAAAAATGAAAATAATGTTCAAGCATGCGTAAGGCCTACTCTATCCATAAATGGTGTATTCCATTTTAGATATTTATCTATTATATATATTTATATTATTAATATATTTGATATATAAATCAAATGATACATTCTATATGTAATTAAATCATGAACTATGTAATAGGATCAGGAATATGAAGTCAAACAACTTACAATAAACAGAGCGATTATTACTCGCCATATTGCATTATTTTGGAATTTTTTATAAAATGGTGATATAAATTCGTAAAGGAATAATATATGATATCATAAATATTTTTATGATTCTAATATAAGATAATAATATTTTTAAAAACTTTATATAGTAGTTTTATACACGTACAGAGAGTATCAGTCCTAATATAATGGTTAATTCCTAATTCTTATATTTATCCGTGATTGTTTATGTGTAAGTATTTACTGAGATATATTAATCACCCATCTCCATGATTCATAAATAAAATTTAAAAGGATTATTTTAAGGTTTTATGTAGTGGAATATTGAACTAGAACATCAGTTTAAATTTTTTAATGATTTTTTTCTAATCCTTTTCAATTAATATTCATGTTTTAAAAATGATTTTAAGGATTTATTTATATAGAAATAAATATTTCAAAATGATAATTTAATTAAAACGTTTCAATATGGAATGTGACACTATAATTTAAAAATATATTTTAATTGAAATCTTTTATAAATTGTATGCCTTTTAAATGATTTCAAGAAAAAGGGGTATTTTCTCAAAGAGTTTTACTAATTATTTTCATCTATTCCAATATCTATTATTAGATTTTATTCATGATTGATATTGATTTATTATAATAAAATCATCCATATTGTATTTAATGAGTAATATTATATTTTATGGTTGATGTTCCATTTATAGACCATTCATGGTTAATGGTTAATGTATTGACATTTCATATGCTATTTTTAACATTAATGTTTATGTTATGAGTCACCATTTTCATATGAGGAATGCATTTCATTTATTTAGTGATGGGAGGGGACCAATATACCCCCTTGATGAATCCTTAGGCCTCATGAGACAAACCAAATATGGAATTTGTCCAGGAATTTCCCATTTATCTTCGTATATGGATTTGGTTGAGGACTTAACCATTTATTTTTAGATGTCTTAGACAAGGCCTCAACGGTATGTTTCAGATGCCCAATGTTTTGAATTCCCTCATTATGATATTAGTTGTTGATATTGTCAGTGATTATTCAAGTAGTATAATATACATGTGAAATTTTAAATGGAATTATTTGATTTATTATATCCATATTATGCTGAAGATTATGTTCAAAAGTCTTGTGTTTTGTTTTATACCTTTCCTTAAATGTATTTTCCTATTTATGATAACTTCTACAATATTTTTTATCCTTAATGAGCATTTTTTCTCACCTCATTCTTATTATTAGTTCTCCAAGGGTGACAAGACGTGTTTTATGATTGATATGTAGGGTTAAACTATGGGAATATGGGATTTTCAAAGGATTACATATGTTGTGTTTTATGTTAGAAATTGTATTGTAATTTTCAGGTATGAAATCTATTTTTCACGAATACTCAATTGATCAGTCCTTCAGAACATGATTATTTGTAATCATTCTAATGTATAAAAATAATACACTAGATTTGGGATTGAAGGGTTTGACATTATATTAGGAATAAAAATATGTTTAGAAAATACCTTGTAAATATTTATATAAAACATAGATTAGGGATCATAACCCTAAGATAGTCTTTAAAGATAAGTATAGAAGAACCCCCTAAATATTTTGTAATGATCATGGATAACCGAGGATTAAAACTATGATGTTATAGATATAATGTCTCTTTCCTTGATTATGAGGTTTTCATAAATGAGATGTGTTTCCCACCCTATTATTTCTAGACATAGTTAATGGAGTAAACCTGAACGAATTGGATTAACAATTATTTTGAGGGAAAATCTGGACATTTCAAGCAACATTACTAGATAACGTCTAGAGAGAAAGATATTGTGATTATGAGGAATCATTTATAACGATATATGATGAAACATTTAATATTTTATGACATTCCTAGCATATTATCTAAGAGGAAGACAAACATTTATAAATGTTCAAATTTTATGAAGTATAGAGGAATGAAGATGTGGCTTCCTATTGGTCAAGAGAATGGGCAAAACAACAATATGTAATACCTCAAATGGAGGGGTATATGTTATGACTGTGGAAAAAATGGTCCTAGAGTTACCAATTGTTTTGGAGTTCAATGTATCATCTACGAAAATCATTGGAATTACCCAACTCAATGCCCATACATAAGAATATACCTCTAAACCAAGCAACGACCTATTCCATGCCAACAATTAAATTTATAAAATTGAAATATTTGAGTATTTGGATCCAAAAATGTTTTTCACTAGGGATTATGAAGAATATGAGGAATAGTTATAATGGAAAAGAAGATTTATTTAAGGGTAAGATTCTATTTGGAGAAGATATGATTAAGGTAAAGATAACCCTTCATATGATCCTTTTATTATGATAATGATGTATGGATGAAGATATGATTGATTTGAATATGTAAATTGGATAATGCTATCATCTCGAGAACTAGTTATGGATTTTTCTAGACAAGGGTTATCCTATCATGGACGATGTATACTACTTTTTGGGACTTAAGTAATAAACCACTATGTTATGGAATAAAGAAACATGCATATTTTCAATAAGAATATCTGATAATTCAGGTTGTTACCATGACTCAAGAGAAAACATGATTAAGGTGTTCAAATTTTTGGAATGTGACAATTAAAAACATCACTATGAGATATTGCAGATAGATCTAAGCTGACTGGGTTCACTAATTTCTAATTTATTATATTTTCAGTTTTTGGATGGGTTGTATGGTAATCCATTTATGGATAGTATAAGTTATACTCCGCTTTATGTTTGTTGGATTAATTTATTATCTCTCTATAGGTGGACTTATGAATATGGGATAACTTGTGTTGACACTTTTTTTGAGATATATGGAATGACATATCCTTCTTTTTATGAATCACATGATCTTTATGAACTTCATGAATGACCAATTCACCACCATTTCCTTGAATAAGAGATTTTGTGTCAATGGTTCAAGGCATCATCAATGGTGAGATCGTACTAAAAGAAAGTATGTATTTATTATCATTTTCATAATCTATAGGGAAGGAATCTTGAAAACCATATATGTTTTCCTAATGATTTCTATTGCGATGAATCAAATGTTCCATTGGATCATCACATATTTATGGATTCCATATGGTAAACTTTTTCCACATAATAATATCTATTACTATCCATCATAACATGATGGTTATTTCTTTCTTCCACATACATTTTTTTCATACATGTAACCCTAGTCTGTGTTATTTTTATTATCCTTCATACTTACCATTCTTTATTTAAAAATAGTGGACTCACTAATCAATTTTTTGGGGTGGGATTTCAACAAAGATATTTTTGAATTTCAAACCCCTGGTTTTCAATCCTGATTTTAAAATAAAATGATATAATTTATTAAATAAGGGGATTATCTAACACTCCATGCTTCCATGATATGCCTCTTCATAATAATTCAATAGCCTGGGCTACAAACAACACTGAGTTTGAGCACACCACGACCTATCAAAATAGACTATTAAAAAGCGGTTATGAATAGTATTATCCAATATTTTTAATTTTATATGTCCTATATGATTTAGAAATTCATATTATTAGTTTTCTAGAAGTAATACGTGGACAAATTCAATTTTATAGCTAAAACATGTATTTTTCAAAAAATGAAGTTCATTAGTCATTTAAGGGAAAACACTATTCAAATCCAATATTTGAAACTTTTATATGTTGAATTTGAAAGAAATATGTAATTCATCATTATATTTGGGGCATAAAAAATTTAATTTGGAAAATTTTTGATTTTTTTCAAATATGTTTTGTATTTTAATGAATAGTGAAAAATACTACATGTTAATTTTAAACTTCTTTTTCATTTTATTTATTTTTTTAGTTACTTTATATTTTTAATTGGTTTGAAACTATAAATGGAATATGTTTTTATTATTTAATCCAATTATATTCATTGGATTTAATTTCTCCTTGAAACTAAACATAAACACATGGCAATATTTTGATAGGTTTTTCTTCATAAAACCCCGCTTTCTAGTTTTGACAATGGGAGTTAATTTTAAAATAATTTCTTCTAATAAAATGTTTTAAATTTTGTAAAATTTATTCCATATTTGTAATCACTAGGTCCAAATTATGTAAAAAATTACCTTTTATTTGAGGATATTATGAATAGTAACTATAGTAACTATTTTTAGTTTCCATGGTGAAAGGGTAAATCAGGTTATTAAGTATAAAAAAATAACATTATAATAATAGTAAGACACCCTAACAGGTTTCTTAATCCCATTGAATGATATATTTCCAACCATTAGCATCTATAGGTTGATTTTAGGACCCCATGGAGCCACATGGGTGTGAAAATGACATGTTCTAATTATTAATTTAAAGTAAATGGAAATATAACATAAACAAGTATCCTATTACTAAAAAAATTTAATTAGAGTTATTTAAGTGATATCTTAAATTAAAAATATACATTATAAATATAAAAATAATTCCTACATCATGTTATTTTATTTCTAATTTTTAGAAATTAAATAATTTAATTCATTTATAACCAAATAATGATGTGGTATTTTCCATATTTATGAAAGAATTGAATACATGATATTATAAATATTAAATTAAAAGTAATTTAAATGTTTTTATTCCATCCAAACTTATTTTGGATGACTATTACATGTAATATTTTATATAACACATTTTTTTTAAAGTGCTCATGTTGTTATGACTCTAACAAAAATAAATTACTAAATTGTGTCAACATTGACATAAATTGGTTTTGTAAAACAAATACTATATTATAATATTATATAAAACTCCTAAAAATAAATGATTTTTATAAATTACATATATAATATTAAAAATTTCATAAATGATCCACTTGATCATCTCATGGAATTTTATAGAAACTATATAAAACATGTAGTATAAAATTACAAGAAGATGTAGTGAGAGTTAAACAGCATAACTAAGGGTTAATCCCAAAATATATGGTTAGTTTCATGAAATAAAAATATATAAAAATCATGGGTTGAGAGTATATTGAACCATAAATATATTATCTTAAAAACTAATCACATTGGATTTATAAGAAATCGACAATCAATTTAAAATAAATTAATATTTCAATTTTTTTAAAGTGTAACTTAGATCTCATATAAAATGGAATTACTCCTTATCATTAATTCACACCTCCAAATCTCTATGAATCGACCAAAACCAGCCCATGTCTCCTATAAATTTACTTTAATTCATCCTAGAGGCATACTGTTTGGAATAAAACAAACTTAATTAGTCTTTTTTGGCAATTCAAAACGAGACACCCGAAGAAGTGGTAAGTGTTTTGTATCTTTTTTCAATGTTCTTGTCTTCTTCTACATAATTTTACTATTTTGTTATGATAATAGAATAATAAATCTAGAAAATAATATATTATGAGTTGTTTTTGTGCTTATGGTAATACCATATTCCTCAATTTACGCATCCTATAAAAGATAATAACACCATGCATGCTTGCGAATGACTTGCCGTATCCACATCGTGGTGTAAAATGTTTTTCATATAAACATTATTATGATAGGTATAATGAAGAATATAAATTAATTAAAAAATAAATATAACATGATATTATTTCATTAAAATTAATATTCCTTACAATTCCATACAATTTAACAATTAATGAAATGATACCATCTCTTTAGCATACATATGTCTTACCGTCTCCACGATGAGATGAGAGTCATCTTCCAACTTCACCATTAGAGAATGATTAAAGATTATATATAAGTTCTCAAAAATTATGAAAATTATGACATAATAAGAATACTAGAATAATATATATATATATATATACATGTATGTCATTCATTTACTTCCATTCATTATGAAAAGAAAACGGAAGCATCATTCTTGCGTACGTACAGCCTACTGTTTCCATGAACGGTGTATTCCATTTCATATTGATATCTATTATAAATATTTTTGTTATGAAAATATATGATATATAAAAAATATTATATATTCTTTATATAATTATATCCTGGTTTGTTTAATATGATCAAGAATAACAAGTAAAAACATGATTGTTAAACAAAGTGATTATTTCCTCAAATATTACATTAACATGGAATTGTTAATAAATAGGTAATATAAATTCATAATAAAATCATATATCATATCATAAATATTATTATGATTCTGATGTGAGTTAATAATATGTTTAAAAATATTATACAAGAGATTAAGAAACTTAAAAAGAGTATCAGACCTAGGGTATGGGTTAATTCCTCAATCTTGTTATTATACGAGATTGTATATGTGTAAGTATTTACCGAGACATATTTTTCAACCATTTCCATGTTCCATAATTTTTTATAGAAGGAATATTATAAGGTTTTATATAGGGGAATCGTTAGCTAGAACATCATTTTAATGTTTTAAACATTTATTTTTCTAAAAATATTTAATTAATGTATATTTTTAAATTGATTTTAAGTATTTATTTCTAGAGACATGATTGTATTAAAATTTTAAATCCTATAAAAATTTTAAAATTGGTATGTGAAGCATTCATTATAAATATGTTTTATATGAAATATTTTATAAATTTTTTGACTTTTAATTGATTTCAATAAAAAATGTTTATTTCTCTCAATGAGTTTTACTGATTATTTTCATCTATGCCAATATCCATTATTGGAATTTATTAACGATTTAAGTTAATTTTTTTTAATTACAATCTTCCATATTTTATTTAATGTGTTATGATTTGTTTTCCTATGGATGTTACATTTTTATAATATTAATGGATTATAGTTTATGAATTGACATTTCATATGCTCGTTTTAATACAAATGTTTATTTTATGTGTCACCCTTTTCATACGAGGATTCTATTGGACATAGTATGTGATGGGAGGGGCTCTCAATAGACCCTAGTTTTATCACATGGTCTCATGAGACAATCTAAATATCAACATGGTTGAGATCATTCCCATTTATTATCAGGTATGGATTTTGATGAGGCCACAACTGTAGGGACCCTTAAATTTCATGGAAAATTGTTTCTTAAAAAATTTGGAATTTTACGTGTCTATGGTTTCTGATGGGACTTGATTCTGATGCCCGATGTGACCATACTCAATTTATGAAGTTTTCTTCGGGTACCTTCAGTAATAATATGTGCAGGTTTTTCTATCTTTTGAACTGGTGCTCATAATTGAAATCTGAGGACACTGATGAACTCGCAACGCCGATATTTCCTCAAGGGGACCTTAACCACAGTTGTGTTTTATGCTGGTTGTGAGTTAATTTTTGGGGATTTAGAATAAAATAAATAAAATTGAGGTACACAATTTTTTTTAATGTTGTTGGATATATCCTACAAGGAGATTTTATTGGTGGTGCCCACACCCACATAACCTCCCATGAGAGGATAATTTTGAGGTGGGGCCCATAAAAACCCCTAACCTTTCAACTCCCTTAGATTCCCCATTAATCCCACCTTAATTTATTTGAGAACTCTCCACTTAACTAATGTGATCTATTCACCTCCTTCTCTCCCATTAATTTTTTTCCAACACTTTAGATTAATGAATTGAACCCTACAATTAATTAATTAATGTGTTTGAATTTTGAAAATTCATGTGTATATAAAATAATAGCCTTAGATATTATTTAAATCTGTCACTTTTTGTGTAGAGAGAAATTTGGGAGAGCTCTTGAGAAATATAAGAACACCATTCTTCTCTCGATGAAGAATATCTCCGACGAAGAACGCGAAGTCACCAACGATGCTTCTTCTTCGGGTGCACTCTAACGTCAATGAAATCTACATCATTTTTTAGCGACGATCAACCTTCACGACGCATGACTTCCGTGACTCGTTGACGTGCTCCACTCTTCAAATCGAGGTAGGGTGTTTGTAACAGCCCGAGATGTTATGAAAATTATTCTTTTTAATTTTATTAATGTCTTGTGTTGTACGCTACACCAAAAGGAGCTTGCATAACACGCATCTTTGACTTGCCTTGAATTACACGCAATCACAACCTTCCTCAATAGCGTGTGTAGTACGCAATACTGAGTTTCACGAAACAACGATATGCTATTAAAATATTATTAAAACTAGACGTTATGAATAGTAATAACCACTTTTTAAATTTTAGAAATTTTAGCTCTCAAAATGGACTTCATTTTTGGATTCGGAGTATCGAATTTAGCCTAAGGTGAAATTTTGGTACTTTTCGGATAAATTTCATATTCTGATGAATACTGAAAATTACTAAATTATAATTAAAAACAACTTTTTTAATCAAAATAATTAATAGTGATAAATTATTAAATTGAGTGGTTTTAATGTATATTTAGAATATATTTTTACAATTTAATACAATGTTGGTCATTGGATGTAATTTCACATTTAAACCAGACATAAACAAGTGTCAATCTTTTGATAGATATTGTTTCTTAAAAACACGCTATTTGTTATAACAGCGGGATTTAATTATAAAATTAATTAATGAAACTTCTATGTTATGAATTTGGTAAAATAGACTTCATTTTTGAATTCGGAATATGAAATATATCTTAGGATGAAATTTTGACATTGTTCTGAAAAACATCAATTTTTGATGAATAGTGAAACTACTAAGTGGTAGTTAAAAAACTGAATTTTTCATAAAACATAATTTTACCGCTTCTGTGAATGTAATTTCAAAAATCCGAGAGACACGGTTGATGTCAGTAAGTAAAATGTGGTTCAATGAGATGAAAATAATTTTTGGTGAATAGTAACTTTTTACTTTTATTTACCACGGTTAAAAGTAAATAGGGTAATTAAGGGTAAGAATGATATTAATATTACCCTAAAACATGTCCTAATTCTATTGGAAAAGTGTTTCTCGACCAAAAACAACCTTAAGTGTAAAATATTATCATTTAGGCCCACTTGGATTAGATTAGAACATTTATTATTATTTAATTCAAAGAAGAGTTAAAAGAGTTAAAATCAACGTTTATTTACTAAAACATTTTTAAATTAGGGTTTTACATAATAAAAATTCGATTGTAAATATTCATTAGAAAGCTAAAAAGATTTCCTACATAATGGTATTTTATTTGTAATTTTTAGACATCAAATAAGTTAATTTATTTATGACACTATGATGATGTAGTAATTTTCATATTTATGAAATGTTGACATAATTGATGTTATAAACACCAAAATAAATGTAATTTGAGACTTTTTATGAATTCCAATAATTTTCTAGGTTACTATGATATATTAGTGTTGCTTTAATCAACTTGGTTCGAACATATAATTCTGTTATGACTTTCACAAAAAATCATATATCAAATAGTGTCAAAATTGACACAAAATAGTTTTTAAATCATATATTATATTACTAATTGTTATTTTATTCCTATAAATCTAAGGTTCGGCCAAATGACTTATATAAGGATATATATATTTATAATAAACAATTTGTGGTTCGTTTGGCATGTTATAGTAAGTGTATTAACCATATAGTGAAAGAAAACAAAAAGACACGGTAAAAGTTAAATTATTTAACTTAGAGTTAAATCTAATTGATAAGGTTAAAATAATACCCTAAACTTGTCTAAATCCTATTGGTTGATAGGATTTCGACCCATCCCCACTTTATCTTCTAAATAAGACCCTTTGGAACCATTATAAACCGATTTTGACTTTAATATAAAATAATATTTTGAGATATTCCTAAGGTTCCCCTCTCCTCCCTTATAAAAGGGCACCTCCTCCCCCTCCTCCTCACACCAATTTGAGCACTCAAGCTCGGACAACCCCTGCCAATTTCTCCTCTCCACTTCCCTAGAATAATCCTAGAGGTCCTGGTCTTCTTCAAAGACCAATCTTAGTTCCCTAAGTGGAGGATTCAATGAGGCGTTCCAAAGAAGAGGTAATATCCATTACCGATCTTTTCAATTTCATTACTATTCAACTTCTTATTCTTTAGTTGTTTCATGATAAAGTAATAACATCAGTATTACTTACATACTGATATGTTATTATAAATATGAAACAACCCTAATTCACCTTCTATCCATCCTACGGAAAAATGAAATCACCGCGCGTGCGTACGTAGGAAATACCGTCTCCACGCCGTGGTGTAATCTATTTTTCCACCATCACTTTACAAGGATGGGTATAATGGTGTAATGAGGAACTATTTATGATTATTATAAAGTAATATTGATACTGAAATAATATATATATACTCCAATACAGTTCCACGATCATAGGAACGATATCATCACTCGTGCGTACGTACGGAATACCGTCTCCACGATGTGATGCGACTCGTTCTACATGATCATCATTACATAGTAATTATATAAATAAATTGAATGAATAAATATGATATATGTTACACTAATACCATTATGGATATAAGGTATCTATAACCTTAAAAGAAGAATAAGAATGTATTCGGCAAAACACGCATAAGAACCAAAGGCAATAAAGACCCGAGTAACAAGTAACATTGAAATATTACTAACAAGAAGCTAAGAATATGACCATATATGATATCATATAAATATGTATGATTCTGGAATAAGTCAATAACATTATTTAAACCATTATACAGGAGATTCGGACACGTACAAAGCAAATCGGACCTAAGGTAAGGGAAATATCACAATCTCATTTTTATCCTAGATTGTTTATTCGTAAGTATTTACTGGGGTGTATTTTATCATCCACATCCATGTTTCATCAAAATGTAATATTATTTCCATCCACCTACAATTTTTTAAATCCATTTTTACCCTTCAGTGAGTTATTAGTAATATGTATGAAAGGAATCTCTTGTCGTACGAGGTACTTTTTGACTTTTCGGACAAAAGTACGAGAAGATTGTTTTTTTTTTAACTTATACGGCATGAATGGATTTTTAAAACATTATTTCGAAGAAGTTTCCTTTACAGGTTTTCACGTTTATTTTTAATCAACTTCTTTTAGTTTAGAATTTTATGACATTTTAAGAAAGGAAAAGTTTTTTTGATGTAGAAAGGATATTTTCCTCAAGAATGGAGTTCAAATGTTTTATCAAAATTACATTCCATCTAAGATAATATAGGGTTCTGTTTTTATCCCTATTATTACATTGATTTGATTATGTTTTGAAGGAATTATTTTTATAAAGTCATTTACCTTATATGATTTGTTTTATGATGTCATGATGTTTCAAGAATCCCATTTTTGTTACATGTTTTATGTGATTATATATGATTTATGATTATGTGGCACACATAAGATAGGATTCATTATAAGATGGGTGGGACCTATATCTCCCTCCAATGCATTGGGTAAAGATTTTATATCTCATGAGATAGACATGGCTGGAACGGTAGGTTATACCGGTTCAGTGAAACAGGACTGAAACAAGGGTGACTCGATTCAGAAAGGGACTTTGTCCACTAAGATAGTCTTGGCAATGAGTCTTGACTAACAAGAAATGATTTTCCATGATTATGTGTGCATGCCACAAAGTCTCATGTTTTGATTATGGGGATATCATTTTCACTTCTATGATTTATTCCATGTTAAGATATTATGATCTCTTTTGAAGGTTATGATTTTGAAAAAGATATGATATGATTTTTATATCCTTTATTTGCCCTTGTTGAGCATTTGAGCTCACCCTTTTATGTTTTCTTTTCCCCAGGATATAAAGAAAGGTTTTAGGTAAAAAAGGGAAGATCTTTATGGGAGATATTGGAGATCTTTCACCAGGATTAGAAGATTATATTCCGAGTTTCCAAAGACACTAACCTATTACGATCCTTTTGTGTGTGTTTTTTGTTATGTACTAAGTATTCCGCAAAAGTAATGAAATGTTCATGTACGATAAGCTTCGGGTCTCTACAGTTGGTATCATAGGAAAGGTTTAGTCAACCTTTGGAAACTAGGATGCGAAAACATTAGTGAGATCCCTAGAGATATTTCTAAGGTATGTCTAGGGATGTACCTAAGGTTAAGTATACGTATAGGTTATAGTACTAGAATTCCGCTAATGATCATAAAATTAAACCTAAGATGTTAGATATTGAAGGTACTCCCCCTTTATTATGTTGTTTTCCCTAGCATGATTTTTGCCTCTCACACTATTCTTTTTGGGTTTTAGACGATGGATGGAACCTGAAGGAACTGTGTTGATCAATGCAATGGACAATGCAATGATTGTCCTCCTGAACAAACAAATGTAATGGGAGATGGAGTGCAAAATCTTATTACTATACTTACACAATCTATGAATCATTCTGGACTTCCAAATGAGCAGAGAAGGGAAAAATATTCCATTGAGTCCTTCATGAGGCAACGTCCACCTTCTTTCAGTGGGTCTTCTGATTCACTTGTTGCTGAACAATGGATCAGTACCACTGAAAAGATATTTTCAGTTCTTCAATGTTCTGAGCATGATAAAGTCATCTTAGCAGTTTATCATTTGGAAGGTGAAGTTGATCAATGGTGGAATCCTATCAAGAATACGAGGCAAAGAGATGAAATTGAGTCCATGGAATGGGACGAGTTCAAGAACTTGTTTTTCAGTAAGTACTTCCCTCGTATTCTTCGAACAAAGATGGAGAAAGAGTTTCTTGAACTGAAGCAAAGGGATAATGAATCTGTTGGTACCTATGAAGAAAATTTTACAAGACTTGCAAGGTACGCTTCCGGTATTATCATCCAACCTGAAAGTAAAGTTGATCGATTTTTCAGTGGCTTAAAACCAAGTCTTCGAAGGGCATTAGCTATAAGAGACTTCAGTTGCTATGAAGAAATTGTGTGTTGTGCTATCAAGGTAGAAATGGAAGTTGGTGTTACATATCCATCTCATGGTTTTGACAAGAAACGAAATATGGAGTTCAAGAAGAAATCTCAGAATAATGGTGAAAAGAAGATGAATGTTTCCTTGTGCACAAAGTGTGGAAGGAAGCATGGTGGAGATTGTCTTAAAGGGACTAGAAAATGTATTAAGTGTGGAAAAGAAGGTCATCGAGCAGCTGAGTATCGAAGTAATGGAAAATGGTTTTCTAATGATGTAAATAAAGCAAACACTATAGAGAACGCACCACCAACACTTCAATGCTTCAAGTGCAAGGAAATGGGGCGTTATGCTAATAAATGCTCTAATCCAACGGTTAGTGATGATCAACATGAGAAACCACTGAAGGCAAAGGACAAAGGGAAGTCACATGCGATCACTATTGGAGATGTTGAATATGACAACGATGTGGTGGAATGATTAAGTGTTTATGTAATGGGATTCCAAAATAATATTGTATCATGGAGTATTGGAATATTTATGTATTGGTCTAATGTGGTATTCAAAGTGATTAAGGTATTTTTGGAAATAAGATGATATGCACATAATGAAGGGAAAATGAGAAAATTAAATGTTTAACAGTATTTATGAGCTCATGATTGATAGAAGGACTAAGTGATATCATGGTTTGAGTATATAGTATTTTGAGGATTTTGGTATGTGGAAAGTGTTAAATTTTAACTGCATTCATGTTTTCACTAAGGTATTCAAGAGAATACATGATTAAGGACTTTTAATGTTTGGAATGTGACCAACAAAACATATCTTCTGATATATGAGAGTGGACTGCAGTATTATGGATAAGCCTAAAGATTGTAATGGATTATGTTGGACATAAGTTAGTATTGTTTAAGGATAGAAGTTTTCTTAATATTATTGATGGGATGATATAGTTTTAGAAAAAGGACAACCTGCAGGACGGGCGACAGCCCATCGCGTCGGACAAGGATGTGGGAATCAAACCCACAACCGAAGTGCGACTGGCCTTTATCGCCTACCACTGGCCTACAGGAAGTCCCTTTTTATTAGAAACTAGTTTTATTATATTATGCAGTATGATATATGAAGTATAAAGTCCATTTTAGGAACCATATATGATTAATCTCACTATAGATCGACTTATGTATATAATTTTTTCTATCCTTTTGTTTGAGACAGATGGAATGACCCGTCATTCTATCACATGATCTGCTAACACTTCACGAATAACAAATTCAACTTCATTTATTTAAGAGATGAATTGAAAATTGTTAAAGGCACGAACAACAGTGAGATTATACCAAAATAAAGTAAGTATTTATTCTAATTCTTTATCTTTAGGGAAACGATCTTGAAAACCAAAAATGTTGTCCTAGTGATCTTATATCTGATGAATCAGATGGTACCTTAGATCGTCACAAATTTATGGCTTTGTGATTGCTGGATTTTCCACAGCCATGTTCTCTACCACTCTCCATCAGAACATGATGGTTAGATTTCTCTTCCATATCCATATTTTCACCTATGTGGAAACCCAGTGATTAGTTTATTTGGGTAACCGTTACGTTTCATACTTTTGTTTTTAAAGATGGGTTTTGATATTCCTTTTTACGATGTGGGTTTCTATTAAAGAAACTTTCGAATAGTAAACCATTTATAACCCCGACGAATTTCGAGGGAGAAATTCATTTTAAGGGGGGTAGAATGTAACAGCCCGAGATTTTATGAAAAATATTCTTTTTAATTTTATTAATGTCTTGTGTTGTATGCTACACCAAAGGAGCTTGCATACCACGCATCTTTGAATTGCCTTTCATTACACGCAATCACAACCTTCCTCGATAGCGTGTGTAGTACGCAACACTGAGTTTCACGAAACAACGATATGCTATTAAAATATTATTAAAACTAGCCGTTATGAATAGTAATAACCACATTTTAAATTTTAGAAATTTTAGCTCTCAAAATGGACTTCATTTTTGGATTCGGAGTATCGAATTTAGCCTAAGGTGAAATTTTGGTACTTTTCAGATAACTTTCATATTCTGATGAATAGTGAAAATTACTAAATTATAATTAAAAACAACTTTTTTATTCAAAATAATTAATAGTGATAAATTATTAATTTGAGTGGTTTTAAAGTATATTTAGAATATATTTTTACAATTTAATACAATGTTGGTCATTGGATGTAATTTCACATTTAAACCAGACATAAACAAGTGTCAATCTTTTGATAGATATTGTTTCTTAAAAACACGCTATTTGTTTTAACAGCGGGATTTAATTATAAAATTAATTAATGCAACTTCTATGTTATGAATTTGGTAAAATAGACTTCATTTTTGAATTCGGAATATGAAATATAGCTTAGGATGAAATTTTGGCATTGTTCTGAAAAACATCAATTTTTGATGAATAGTGAAACTACTAAGTGGTAGTTAAAAAACTGAATTTTTCATAAAACATAATTTTACCGCTTCTGTGAATGGAATTTCAAAACTCCGAGAGACATGGTTGATGTCAGTAAGTAAAATGTGGTTCAATGAGATGAAAATAATTTTTGGTGAATAATAACTTTTTACTTTTATTTACCACGGTTAAAAGTAAATAGGGAAATTAAGGGTAAGAATGATATTAATATTATCCTAACACATGTCCTAATTCTATTGGATAAGTGTATCTCGACCAAAAACAACCTTAAGTGTAAAATATTTTCATTTAGGCCCACTTGGATTAGATTGGAACATTTATTATTATTTAATTCAAAGAAGAGTTAAAAGAGTTAAAATCAATGTTTATTTACTAAAACATTTTTAAATTAGGGTTTTACATAAGATAAATTCGATTGTAAATATTAATTAGAAAGCTAAAAAGATTTCCTACATAATGGTATTTTATTTGTAATTTTTAGACATCAAATAATTTAATTTATTTATGACACAGTGATGATGTAGTAATTATCTTATTTATGAAATATTGACATAATTGATGTTATAAACACCAAAATAAATGTAATTTGAGACTTTTTATGAATTAAACTAATTTTCTAGGTTACTAGGATATATTAGTGTTGATTTAATCAACTTGGTTCGAACATATAATTCTGTTATGACTTTCACAAAAAATCATATATCAAATAGTGTCAAAATTGAAACAAAATTGTTTTTAAATCAAATATTATATTACTAATTGTTATTTTATTCCTAAAAATCTAAGGATCATCCAAATGACTTAGATAAGGATAAATATATTAATAATAAACAATTTGGGGTTCTTTTGACATGTTATAGTAAGTGTATTAACCATATAGTGAAAGAAAACAAAAAGACACTGTAAAAGGTAAATTGTTTAACTTAGAGTTAAATCTAATTGATAAGGTTAAAATAATACCCTAAACTTGTCTAAATACTATTGGTTGATAGGATTTAGACCCATTACCACTTTAGCTTCGAAATAAAACCCTTTGGAACCATTATAAACCGATTTTGACTTTAATATAAAATAATATTTTGAGATATTGCTAAGGTGCCCCTCTCCTCCATTATAAAAGGGCACCTCCTCCCCCTCCTCCTCACACCAATTTGAGCACTCAAGCTCGGCCAACCCCTGCCATTTTCTCCTCTCCACTTCCCTATAATAATCCTAGTGGTCTTGGTCTTCTTAAAAGACCAATCTTAGTTCCCTAAGTGGAGGATTCAAAGAGGCGTTCCAAAGAAGAGGTAATTTCCATTACCGATCTTTTCGATTTCTTTCATATTCAACTTCTTCTTCTTTAGTTGTTTCATGATAAAGTAATAACATCTGTATTACTTAAATACTGATATGTTATTATAAATATGAAACAACAATAATTCACCTTCTATCCATCCTACGGAAAAATTAAATCACCGCGCGTGCGTACGTAGGGAATACCGTCTCCACGTCGTGGTGTAATCTATTTTTCCACCATCACTTTACAAGAATGGGTATAATTGTGTAATGAGTATCTATTTATGATTATTATAAAGTAATATTGATATTTAAATAATATATATATACTCCAATACAGTTCCACGATCATAGTAACGATATCATCACTCGTGCGTACGTACGGAATACCGTCGCCATGATGTGATGCGACTCGTTCTACATGATCATCATTACATAGTAGTTATATAAATGAATTGAATGAATAAATATGATATATGTTACACTAATACCATTCTGGATATAAGGTATCTATAACCTTAAAATAAGAATAAGAATGTATTCGGCAAAACACGCATAAGAACAAAAGGCAATAAAGACCCGAGTAACAAGTAACAATGAAATATTACTAACAAGAAGCTAAGAATATGACCATATATGATATCATATCAATATGTATGATTCTGGAATAAGTCAATAACATTATTTAAACCATTATACAGGAGCTTCGGACACGTACAAAGAAAATCGGACCTAAGGTAAGGGAAATATCACAATCTCATTTTTATCCGAGATTATTTATTCTTAAGTATTTACTGGGGTGTATTTTATCATCCACATCCATGTTTCATCAATATGTAATATTATTTCCATCCACCTACAATTTTTTAAATCCATTTTACCCTTCAGTGTGTTTTTAGTAATATGTATGAAAGGAATCTTTTGTTGTACGAGGTACTTTTTGACTTTTCCTACAAAAGTACGAGAAGAATGTTTTTTTAACTTATACGACATGAATGTATTTTTAAAACATTATTTCCAAGAAGTTTCCTTTACAAGATTTCAAGTTTATTTTTAATCAACTTCTTTTAGTTTAGAATTTTATGACATTTTAAGAAAGGAAAAGTGTTTTTGAAGTAGAAAGGATATTTTCCTCAAGAATGGAGTTCAAATATTTTATCAAAATTATTTTCCATCTAAGATAATATAGGGTTCTGTTTTTATCCCTTTTATTACATTGATTTGATTATGTTGTGAGGGAATTATTTTTATGAAGTCATTTACCTTTTATGATTTGTTTTATGAAGTCATGATGTTTCAAGAATCCCATTTTTGTTACATGTGTTATGCGATGATATATGATTTATGATTATGTGGCACACATAAGAAAGGATTCATTATAAGATGGGTGGGACCTATATCTCCCTCCAATGCATTGTGTAAAGATTTATTATCTCATGAGATAGACATGGCTGGAACGTTAGGTTATACCGGTTCAGTGAAACAGGACTGAAACGAGGGTGACTCGATTCAGAAAGGGACTTTGTCCACTAAGATAGTCTTGGCAATGAGTCTTAACTAACAATAAATTATTTTCCATGATTATGTGTGCATGCCACAAAGTTTCAAGTTTTGATTATGGGGATATCATTTTCACTTCTATGATTTATTCCATGTTAAGATATTATGATCTCTTTTGCATGTTATGATTTTCAAAAAGATATGATATGATTTTTATATCCTTTATTTACCCTTGCTGAGCATTTGAGCTCATCCTTTTATGTTTTCTTTTCCCCAGGATATAAAGAAAGGTTTTAGGTAAAAAAAAGGGAAGATATTTATGGGAGATATTGGAGATCTTTCACCAGGATTAGAATATTATATTCTGAGTTTCCAAAGACACTAAACTATTATGATCATTGTGTGTGTGTTTTTTGTTGTGTACTAAGTATTTCTCAAAATTAATGAAATGTTCATGTACGATAATCTTCGGGTCTCTACAGTGTTTTTATAATATGTTTGAAATAAATTATACCCCTGTCAATGATGAAATAAATTGATTGTTTATGGTTAAATGATAATGCCTAATGTGGAGGGTGTGGGAAGAACAAACATGGACCGACAACCCTCTAAATATTTTTTTTGTTTTGGTGACAATGATCGAATGAGGCAGTGACAACAGTTACTATGCACTAGCCAAGTGCAGAAGAACCACAACCCGCAACCGCAGGCCGCTCAACCGAAGAAGAACAGGCCAGCCGTAGCCGGCTGGGCTGGTGGAACCGTGGATTCCCATGGCGTCATGATATGGTGAACGGCAGCCCGTACTCCATGTGCCGCTTCGGCGGGTGAAACGGCTTTGTCGTCAGCAAGCCAGATTGGAGATGGTCGCGGCACCCGCAGGTGCTGCGCAGGAGGAGAGAGGTCGCACGGGCCGCTCGCGCTAAGAAGGCTGGTCGGCTTTGGCTGGCCAGAGAGGAGGGTGGCGTCGTTCGGGGCCACCGATTCAGGACGTCGGAGGGACCGCATCCCCCGCACGAACTCGTCCAATTGGCCGAGCCGCGCCATCCGGGCAGGGCTGCCTGCCTGGGGCGGGGCTGTGCCCCCTTGGGCCAGGCTACATTCTTCATTGGGCTGGACCGACACTATCCGAGTCGGACCCATCAAAACTGGGTCGACCCGACCATCCAGCCCACTGGGCTTGAAGGGTCGGGCCCATTTTCAATTAAACGTGAATAGAATTTGGATCGTGTGTCCGATCGACGCGCCCTCTATGGTACAAGGAACCTCACGAAGAATTGGCCCTTTTTCGTTACTCTAAGTGAGTTTTGGATGACTTTTGAAAATGGCTAGGTTTGGAATGAGCGTAATTCCTACTAGGCCCCAAGAATGGAAAAGCCCATATCTCTCAGACCGGGTGTCCGATTGATGTGATGTCTATCACGTTGGGTTCCTTTTGACAAGACAGAACATCTGGATACAACAACTCTGGACATCCTGATAGTTGATGTGTCGACCCATTGTCTCGAGGAGCATACCCTCATAGAATCGAGCGTGCTATATGCAGGAACCCTAGAGATGGATGCGACTACAACAAAAACTGTACTAGAATCCACTATGGGTTCGGTAGCATGAACAACTATATTGGAATCCACTGTGGGTTTGGGAATGATAACAACTGTACGGGAATCCTTTAAGGGTTCGGTAGCAACGACAACTATACTGGAATCCTCCATGGGTTCGACAGTGAAGACAACTGTACTGGAATCCTCCATGGGTTCGATAGTGAGGACTTCTGTACTTGTATCCTGAGTGGGTCCGACAAAGTAGATGGTCTAGTATCCGACCTGGATCAGTCTTCTTAGATGAATTAGTGACTACATCTGATCATAATTATCTCTATAAAAAAGGTGTATACCTGTGTGAGCAGAGTGTTGAATTTAAATCAATATCTTGAATGTGATTAACTAGCTTCCCTGTTTGGATTGGGTTGTGCTTGGGCTCGAGATTTGGAATTTAACTGTGATTGATAACATAGGTATATGTATGGGCATATACCTAAGTAGAGTTGGATGATACTTTGTGACTGTATCTTACATCTTTGGTTTATCCTTCGTGGATTCTAGGAGACCATTGGGGGCCTCGGGGTCCCTACTGAGTATCGTATACTCACCGCTGCACATGCTATGTCCGCACTACATTGTGTTGGATACAGACGATGGACAACACTGATCGTGGTGGAGACATGTGAAGCTGGACAGTACCTAGAGGTGGACCACTTGGCGAGACGTACTCGGAGTGGACGGTCAGACCTGAGATGTAGAGGAGGGCATATGTACTCACCCTTCAGGTGATATTTCTAGAGGACGACTTAGTTATTGCTATTTTACATTACTTGTACTAGTTTTTCAGTTGTACTGTAATTACTGTTGGGATTGTATTTCCAGCCCCTTTCCTTTCAGAACTTCTTTTGTATTTAGTATTACTTTCTGCTTACATCTGTTGCATACTCTTTTGTGTTGTTTACATTTATAATGGAAATGAATTCCCATTTATTGGGATTTATGCCCTTAGTGCTAGTCGCTAGCCCCTCGCCAAGGGATGGCAGGCATGGGGTAGTCACGGCATGGGCCCCAAGGATAGGTCGTGACAAATTGGTATTAGAGTATTCTGTTCTACCGCAGAACTCATGACTCAGATAATTCTTTTCAGTGATGAAATAGTGTTATGTGTATTGATTGTGGTTTTCAGTCCAGGGAGTCCAGTGTTGGTGCAGCGGTCGAAGTATCCATCACCAAGACCCTGGCCTCTGATTTCCGACCCACTACACGAAAACACTGATTAGATGTGTGTTTTAAAATTTTTCTTTGTGATTACTTTGTGTTAGCTCACCAGGTATATTGTTTGACCATGGCGCACATTTTTCTTTTCAGGATGGCCCCATTGAGGCTTCTAGATAGGGTTCCAATTTACGTGCGAGATGGTAGCCCACCGATTGATGAGGCCTTAGTTCAGGGCACCATCACAGCGGAGGCACCAGTTGTACAACTACCCACCGAACCACCGATACCACCAGCTCCAGCCAGAGAGAGTGCATGCTGCTTGAGAGCATTGCAGGAGTTTCAACAACAGAGGCCACCCAGGTTCAGTGGAGAGACGGACACGCAAGCAGGTGAGGATTGTCATGAGGTTGTGGTCAGGGTTTTCAGATTAGTAGGGAGACCAGCTGATCTTATGGTGATCTTTACTGCGAGTCTTCTACATGCAGCAGTAGGTAGACTGTGGATCATGATGCTCTAGGTGCACGATGGGGCATCTCTACTTTGGATAGACTTCGTGAGTCTCTTTCACTCGGAGTTTGTTCCTACCACCCTTTGTGCGGTGCAGATCCAGGAGTTACTTCATATGGGGTAGGGCAGCAAGACAGTAGCTCAGTACTCAATGTGGTTTACTGACCTCTCATGCTACACCATAGATATGGTACGAGACTTGTTCTTCAGGGCCCGATCCTTTGTGCAAGGACTCGTACATGAGATAAGGGCTTCGATGATTCCCCTCAGCATCCTGACGTAGGCGGGGGTGCTGGAGCGAGCCCTTCTAGTAGAGAGCTTCCTCGCTGAGCAGTCTCTAGTTGCGAGACCCACCATAGGGCAATACATAGTAGAGTCTTCTACATCCGGTAGTAGATAGATGTCATATAGGTCCATGAGGACCATGCCATCAGGTGGGAGACCTCAGGATATAGGTTCAGTTGTGTGGGGAACACGGAACAATGCTTGGTATAAGAGGAGCAGAAAGTGCTCTACATGCAGCGGGTAGGGTCACATGGCTCAAGACTATCCGAACCACCATGAAGATGAGCAAAAGATAGTAGAGGTACCTCCTAGGATGAGGCAGAGGTTCAACCATGGTTGTCCTCCAGGAGAAGGCGGATGAGGCAGAGGAGATGGCTGAGCCGCAGGCGGTGGACGACGTTTTGAGGCTATACAACCATCACCAGCAGGAGGTCTACCCTGACCACAGGGAGCTGGAAGACAGAGGCGGGCTCAGCTTCAAGCAGTCAATGCCTACGACCATGGCGCACCTGAGATGATTCGATGTACGATCTATGTATACTACACCCTTTTTGTAGTACTTATAGACACATGTGTGAGTGATTTTTTTATTGTCACTACCCTTGTTCAGAGCTCAGAGATTCCAACAGAGTCGTTGTCTCGATCCTTATGGCTAGAGACCCTTATGGGAGAAGACTCGATGATTACACACTGGTTCTAGCAGTATGACCTTACTCTAGGAGGTGAGAGCTTTGTCTGGGATCTTCTTTTAGCAGCGTCGAGGCCTTATGATGTCATATTGGGTATGGACTCGTTGTCTAAAGTCTATACTCAGATCGACTTCATTGGGCGCAATGTGCTGTGTGTCCGCACTGATGGGAGCAGGTTCACCTTCACCAGTGAGATGGGAGTCTTTGTAGCGTAGGATGGACTGAAACAGAGGAGAGGGTAGCCAATCACACATCTGTTGGCTAGTCTCATCCTCGGAGCAGTTTACGTTTGGAGTCTGAGTTTTCCTTTTGTGGTGGATTATTATGCGGATGTTTTTTCTGATGACGTTACAGGACTACCTCTTCGCAGAGTGGTAGACTTCTACATTGACTTGTACACCTGGACATCACCGATAATCTACTATTTCATATCGGATGGCTCCCGCTGAGCTTCGTTAACTATGGGTATAGCTGGAGGACTTACAGAGGAAGGGATTTATCTAGCCCAGTGTTTCACCCCGGGCTTCTTCAATTTTGTTCACCAATAAGGAGGATGGGAGATTACGACATTTTGTCAACTACCACCGCCTGAATTAGGTGACTATGAGGAACAAGTACCCACATCCAAGGATTGAAGACATCTTTCATCGGCTCAAGGGATCACATTGGTTCTCGAAGATAGACCTCAAGTCAGGCTATCACCAGCTCAGAGTTTGATATGAGGATGTGCAGAAGACGACCTTCAGGTGTCGGTATGGCCACTACAAGTTCTTGGTTATGCCCTTCTGTGTATCCAATTCTCCAGTAGTGTTCATGAAACTCATGAACAGGATCTTCCGGCCTTTCCTCGGTCAATTTTTCGTAGTTTTCATCAACGACATATTGATTTACTCGACTATTTGGGAGGAACACACCTACCACTTTCGGGTTGTAGTGGATACACTCCGAGAGCCCCAACTTTATGGTAATCTCTCGAAGTGTCAGTTACGGATTCAATAGGTTCACTTCTTGGGACACGTCATCTTGAAGGCTAGAGTTGCAGTGGATCCAGCAATGATCGAGGCAGTACATACTTGGGAGCCACCCAGGAGTGTGACAGAGGTTCGGAGTTTCCTAGTCTTGGCTAGATAATATCAGAGATTTGTGCCAGACTTTCTAGAGTTGTAGCACTACTATTAGCTTTGAAAAATAAGGGGGAACCCTTTGTGTGGTCAGATAGATGCCAACAGAGCATTCAAGAGCTGAGATAGAGATTCACTAGTGTGCCCATATTAAGGCTACCGAAGGAGGTCATAGGGTACGTAGTCTACTGCGAAACATTAGGGATTAGACTCAAGTGTGTCCTGATATAGGAGTTAGTGGTGATCATGTATGGTTCACAGCAGTTGAGGAAGCAAGAGAAGAACTACACTACCCATGACCTAGAGTTAGATGTAGTGGTATTCGCCCTAATGATGTAGGGACACTATCTAATGGATGAGTTATTTAGAGTCTATTCTGACAACCAAAGTCTCAGGTACACCTTCTCATAGAAGGACCTGATCCTGAGACAGTGGTGATGGATCGAGTTCCTATGTGATAATGACTTTGAGATAGTCTATAATATTGGGAAGGGGAATGTTGAAGCTGATACTCTCAGCAGCAGATTGAGCATTCAGCTGCTAGGAGAGGTGACGGAGCATCTAGCCATGTCGAAGATATCCTTTGTGGATATTGATGGAGAATCCTTTCTTCAGTCTCTCACATTCACTCCTCCTCATCTACAGTGAGTTAGGGAGGCTCGTCATGGGGATGTTGATTGTGATACGTGACGTGCTTAGATATCCTCTGGACAGTCACCTAATGGATTTTTTGAAGGAAAGGATCACGTCATCCTCTTTAGGGGGCGTGCCATGATACCAGTCGCACTACAGGAGGAGGTTCTGAGGGAGTTCCACACTTCCCCACAAGCAATACATCTAGGTGTGGTGAAGATATATCAAGACCTCCAACGATAGCACTGGTGGCCAGGTATGAAGAAGGTTAATGTAGAGTTCATTTCATGATGCCTCACTTGTCAGTAAGTGAAGGCGGAGCAATACGTACTAGCTGGCTTGGTACATCCCTTAGAGGTTTTGGAGTGTAAGTAGGACAAGATATACACGGATTTTGTGATGGGGATTCCATGTACATCTAGGGGACACGACTCTATCTAGGTGATAATATACCGACTCACTATGTCGGCCAACGTCCTACCTATCTGAGAGCAGGGATCAGTAGAGAGCTTGGGACACCTCTACATTCATGAGATAAAACGGCTTCCTGGTGTGCCATCCAATATCGTCTCTGGTAGAGATGCTCATTTCACTTCCTGTCTATGGAAGGGATTACAAGAGGCTTTTGGGACACAGCTTCACTTGAGCACCGCATTCCATCCTCAGATGGATGGTCAGACTAAGAGAACAATTAAAACTCTTGAGGACATGATCCGTTCATGTGTCCTTGACTTTGGCCGTAGCTGGGAGGATCATTTACCCTTGGTGCAGTTTTCATAAAACAACTTCCACTCCACCATCGTGATGGCACCATAAGAGGCACTGTATGGCAGACCTAGTAGATCACCTCTGTGCTAGACTGACCCAGGGGAGTCAGCACTTGTAAGACCAGAGATGGTCCTGGCTACGACAGAGAAGGTGCAGCTCACCCTGAAGTAGAAGAAGACAACACAGAGTAGACAAAAGTACTATGTTGATAGGATATGGAGACCACTAGAGTTCGAGGATGGCGACCATGTCTTTCTACAGGTCTCACCTCGATGAGGTCTACAGATATTTGGTCGGGGCAACAAGTTATCACTATGTTTCATCGGACCTTTCCAGGTCCTCAGTAGAGTAAGTGAGTTGGTTTAACACCTGGCCCTTCCACCTCAGCTGCATAGGGTTCAGGACATCTTCCACGTATCTCAACTGAGTAGATATGTGCAATACCTGACCCACATCATCGATCATGGAGAGTAGGACATCGATGATGGGGAGACATTGATGGTGGTCCCGGTGGAGATCATGTATCGATAGGAGCGGGTCCTACGGTGACGGTAGATTCCTTTGGTGAGCATTCTCTGGAAGCATGAGAACCTCCAGGAGAGAACATGTGAGCGGGAGTCTCAGATGCGATCTCAGTACCCCCATTTGTTTCCCTAGTGTGTGTTGTAGCTTTACGGGGACGTAACGCCCAGAGGTGGGAGTAATGTAAATACCTGGAAATTTCAAAGGTATTTTTTTCTTAAATACATTAGAATTTTATGAGTCTGCAGTTTCTAACGGCACTTGATTCTGGGGCCCGGTGTGCCCGGAATCAATTTCTGATATTTTGTTCTGGTACGTTCAGTAAACATATGTGCAGGTCTTTCTATCATTTGAACCGGTTCATAGAATTGAAATATGAGGACACCTATGAAATCGATGCGTCAGTATTCGCTTATGGGGACCTTAACATCAGTTTTGTTTTATACTGGTTGAGAGTTAATTTATGGGGATTTAGAAAAAATAAATAAAATTGTAGTAAGCAATTTTATTTAATGTTGTTTGTTATATCCTAAAAGGGGAAGTTATAGATGGGGCCCACACACACATAACCTCCCATGAGAGGATAATGTGATGTGGGGCCAACACGAACCCCTAACCTTTAAACTCTCTTACACTCCCATTAATCCCCCCTTAATTAATATGACAACTCTCCCCTTAATTAATGTGATCTCTTCACCTCCCTCTCTCCCATTAAATTTCTTCCAACACTTTTTATTAATGAATTGCACCCTACAATTAATTAATTAAAGTGTTTAAATTTTGAAAATTCATTTGTGAATAAAATAATATCCTTTTCTATTATTTTAATTTGGAACTCGTTGTGTTGAGAGAATTTTGGGAGAGCTCTTGAGAAATAGAAGAACACCATTCATCTCTCAACAAAGAATATCTTCAATGAAGAACGTGAAGTCACCAACGATGCTTCTTCTTCAGGAACACTCTGACGTTAATCAAATCGAAGTCCTTTTTCCACGATTCCTGACTTCAGCGACGCTTGTCTTCCTTCACCTGTTGATGTGCTCGTCTCTTGAAATTGAGGTAGGGTCTTTGTATAATTTGAATGAAATAAATTGTACCCTTGTCGTTGATGAAATCAGATGATTGTTTATGGTAAATTGATAACACCTAATGCAGAGGGTGGGGGCCGAAAAAACATGGCCTGATGACCCTCCGAATATTCTTGTTTGTTTTGGTGACAACGATCAGAGGCAGAGGTGACAACGCTGGCCCTGCACCAGCCGCGTCCGGAAGAACCACGACCAACAATCGCGGGCTGCTCGTCCGAAGAAGAACCGGCCAACCGTAACCGGCCAGGCTTGTGGAACTGAGGTGCCCCATAGAGCCACGCTCTGGAGAACCACGGATCGTGCTCCGTAGGCCACTTCGGTGGCTGAACCGACCGGCTCATCAGCCGTCCGGGTTGGAGAAGGTTGCAGCACCCGCAGGTACCGTGTGGGTGGGGAGCATCCGCACGGGCCTGTCGCGTCAAGAAGACCGCCGGCTTCGGCCGATCGGATATGATAGTGATGATACTCAGTGCCAACAGTTCGGGATGTTTGGGGGACCGTGACCCCTGCACCGACTCGGCCAGCTGTCCGAGCCATGCCCAGCCGGGCCGGGCCGTGCCCCTGCATGGGTCGGGCCGCCTACCTCGGGCCCGTCCGCGTCCCTGCAAGGGTCGGGCCGCTATCCTTGGGCTGGGTCACCTCCCCTTGGCTGGGTGATGGGCTTCAGTGGGCCAGTCCCACACAAACTAGGTCCGACCTACTAAAAGTAGGTCAACCTGACCCGCTAGCCCACTAGGCTTGACGGGTCGGTCCCGTTTTCACTTAAACGTGAATAACTGTAAGACTGCACGTCCGATCGACGCACCGTCTACGGAACTGGGACCCTCGCAATATAGAGGTACTTTTCTTTACTCTATGTGAGTTTTGGATGGAAAACCGCTGTGTTTGGAATGAGCGTAATTCCAACTGGGACACTGGAATAGAAAATCCAATATCCCTTAGATCGAGCATTCGATTGACGCACCGTCTGTCGCATTGGGTTCTTTTTGACGAGATTTAACTTCTGGATACATCAACTTTGTACTTCTTGATAGTTGAGGTATCTTCCCATTGGCTCAAGGTGCAGAGCCTCCTGGAATCGAGCGTGCTGTGTGCGGGAACCCTAGAGCTGGTTGCGACTGCAACGACAAATGTACTTGAATCCTCTGTGTATTCAGAAGTTAGGAAAACTGTACTGGAATCCTCCGTGGGTTCAGCAGCAACAAAAAATATACTGGAATCCTCCGTGGGTTTGTCGGTGATAACAACTATACTAGAATCCTCTGTGGGTTTGACAACGACGACAACTGTACTGGAATCCTCCATGGGTTCGACAACTATGTCTTCTGTACTTGTATCCTATGTGGGTCTGACAGAGTAGCTGGTGTAGTATCCTACATGGGTCCAATAGCTTAGATGAATCATTGATTACATCTAGTAATATTTTTCTCTATACGAAAGATGTATACCTGTGCGAGCTCAGTTTTGACTTTCAATCATTATCATCGAAGTGATTGACTTCCTTTCCTGTATGGACTATGTTGTTCTTGGGCTCGAGAGTTGGAGTCAAACTGTGATTTATAACATAGGTATATGTATGGGTATATACCTAAGTAGAGTTGGATGATACTTTTAGATTGTATCTTACATATTTGGTTTATACTTCGTGGATTCTAGGAGACCATTGGCGTTCTCGGGGTCCCTACTGAGTATCGTATACTCACCCCTGCACGGATTCCGCCTGCACTAAGTTGTGTTGGATGCAGATGATGGTCAAAATTGATCGTGGTGGAGACTTGTGGAGCTAGACAGTACCTATAGGTGGACCACATGGCACGAGGTACTCAGAGTATACGGTCAGACCTGAGGTGCTGAGAAGGCTATCTGTACCCACCCTTGAGGTGTGATTTTAGGAGGACGACTTAGTGGTTGCTATTTTACATTACTTGTACTAGTTTTTCAGTTGTACTATAGTTACTGTTGGGCTTGTATTTCCAAACACATTCCTTTTAGAACTTACTTTTTTATTCAATATCTCTTAGTGCTTACTTCTGTTGTGTACACTATTTTGTTTTTTACTTTTATAAAGAAGTTTCCTTCTCATTTATCGGGATTTTCGCCTTTGGTGCTAGTCGCCAGCCCCTAGCCTATGGAAGGTAGTTTTGGGATAGTCACGGAATGGGCCCTGAGGATGGGTCGTGACAACAACCATTCATATTTACATGTCTTGGATGAGGCCTCAACAATATGTTTTAGATGTATGGCATTATGCATACATTATTATGATATTAGTAGTTGATATTGAATATGATTATTCAACTAGTAGAATATCCATGTGAAATTTTGAATTTAATTATTTGATTTGTTATATTAAATTTATGATAAAAATTATGTTTAAAAGTCTTATGTTTCAGTTTTATACATTTCCTTAAATGTATATGATAATTTATGATAGACTACACTATATTATTTTTCCTTACTGAGCATATGATCTCACCACATTCTTAGGTTTTACATTCCCAGAATTCTCAAAGGATATTTATGATTGATATGTAGGGTTTAGATAGGGGAATAACTTCATTCTCAAAATATTATAGATGCTTTGTTTTATATATGAAATCTAATTGTAATGTTTATGTATGTAATCTATTTTCAAATACTTCTAAACTGATCAGTCTTTCAGGACATCATTACCTCCAATCATGCCAATGTATTTAAATAATGCACTGGCTCAGATCTTCTATGGTTTGGGTGTTACAGAATCCCTCTTGGGATTATTTTTCATAAGGATAACAAATTTATCATTTGTGGGGGAATTTTTTAAATTATATTATATATATATTTTAGAAAAAACCCCTCAAGTTAAAATTGAACCATTTTTAGGTCTTTTTTTGTTGACAAGGCTGATTTTTTTCTTAAAAATAGGGTTTCCATAGTGAGTTGTTGAGTTCTATAGATATTGTTGATAACCTTTGTTGAAGAAGAATATTGTCAAAGGAATGGATGGTCTGGAGGCGGTACAAAAAGAAAAGATCTTTGGTGGCTCTATTTATGGCTATGTAAGTTGTGTGTAAGATTTAATATGGTGTGGAAACGTTCGCGCGAGGCATGTTTCAGGAGAAGAACATAGAAAAATGAAAGTATCATGATGTGCGTGAAAGATTTGGAAATGTGTGCCGAAGATAAGGTTGTGTGAAATAAACTTGCACACCCAATGCGACGTCAAATGGAGTTTGTGTCCATGAATAGGATCTTCAATGACATGGTGAATATTCCATGCAGGTGTAATGAATGACTATAAATAAGCGGTGACCCAGATCATTCGAAAGAGCTCAACACATAGAGAGAATCTGAGATTTGGATCGTGTAATAATCCAAATAAAATGGAGTTTCCCAAAATATACTGAGTTGTGCGCAAGCTATGATAGTTTTGAATAATATTTGAGTTGTGTAGAAGATTGATATTGTGCGCAAGTGGTGTTTTATGAAAAAAGTGGAATCTTGTGTGCAAGGAATTAAAATTACACAGAAGACACAATAAGGGTTGCACGATAGATTTGCAGTTACCAAGTTGTCCTACAGTAAAATGTTTTCCATCACTGTCAGAAAATTGGACTTCAACATAGTATCTATATATAGTAGAAGCTGGATTCATTAGAGATAATGAAGAGTCCTACAGGTCTATAAACTGTGAGTGGATATTCTGAAGAAATATTGAGAAAACATCAGTTAAGAGAGCTGTGAGATTTCATATTTTGATTGGTTGTAAACTAGAAGGTTCAATGACTCTGCATCGAACATTGTAAACAATAGAGCGCTTATAGTGGATTTGGTACATCGGCACATCACTAGTGATTTCTACTTGAACGTAGTCCAGGGAGGGTTATCCATGTAAAAAATTATTTTTTCATATAGATTATTTAATTTTTTTTATAACTCTCTACAAGAATGAGAGAGAATATATTTTTACTTAATAGTGAAATAATATCAATAGGTGTAGTTGTTTTAAAATGTCATACCCTGATTCACCCCTCTCCCATCAGGGTATGTAAACTAGTAGACCAAAAAATTGGTATTAGTTCTAAGTTAATATCTATGGTTTTATCTCATATAGAGGTCAGCAATCATAAAGGGATTCCGATCATTGAGGGAAACAATTTTCACCTCTGAAGAATCGAATGCAACACCACTTTTAATCTTTATGGATTGGATGCATTCATAGTAGAAATGCATGGTATGACATATAATATTAATGTTGGTGCATTATCAGAAGCCGAGAAAAGATAATTGGATGTCGACTCCAGAGGATTCATTACATTTGGCGGATCCATATCAAATCCAAAATATACGAAGGTGGTGTCATGAAAAACCTCACATTCCATGTGGGAAAACTTATTTATTATATATGAAGGAGATACAATGGAATGATAAGCGTAGATGTAAGTGTTGTGGAACAAGTATGAAGATTTTATAATGATCCCAAATGAGTCTTTTGATGCATCCTTTGACAGGGTAAATGTGGTAGTGGAAGACATGAGAGGTCTTGGTGAATTCATTCAATACATTAATATTGTGAGGAACATCAGGAGAAAGCTTCCACCTTGCTTCAATTCAAAGGATTAAATATTAGAAGACATCGATCCAAAAGAGTTGACATTGGATAACTTTGATAATACCCCTGTAGCATATGAAATACAAAATGATGAAAACGATGTTGTGGAAAAGGGAAATCCAAAGAGGTGGTATTCAGAGCCATGAAGAAGCTCAATATTCAAGACTCACAGGGAGAATAAGTGACAGATTATGTGATTGTTTTCCCCTCCTCAAGAATTCAACGTGGAAAATAATTTTGAAAGGGAAACTTCCACTTTCTTGTTTTCAATGTGGAAAGGTTGGAAATATTGTGGTAATGTGCCCCAAAAATATTCAAGAAAGTGATAATGTTGATGAAGCTGAAATTCTCAGGAAGAAGCCTTCAGATTATGTGAATGGAAATAAAAAATTCAAGAGAAATCTCTTTAAGATGATGAACCCCCTTTCAAAAGAATTTTACAGTTCAGAAGAGTATGAGGTTGAGGTGGTTCAAGAGATAAAGAATTGTAGAGATCATGGAGAGAATTCAATAGTGGTAGTTACCAGCAGTTCTTAGAAAAAGAATGAAACTGAAGATGATGAAGAAGAATAATAAGTTGAAGGAATAGTCGACATGGAAGATTAATTAGAAAAAAGCACTTCATGAGATATATTTTTGGAGAGAGAGAAAAAATGAAATCCATCAATGTGGTACATGATTCCAAACTCTACATGCAATAGTAGGAAGAAGATAAGTCTAAGCTGATAAAAGAAATTGAAAATCTTATGTCTTATAGGTCATAGATCTCAGAAAAGGTTGACGGACATATGCTTAGGATTGAAGAATTGAAAAAGGAGATTGCTGGCCTAATTAGAAATGTGAAATATCAACTCAAGAGTATTGATGAAATTGAAGAACAATTCATATCTCTATGAGGAAAATGGATGGAAAAAGAAAAATCATGACCTGCAATGTGAAATTGGAAAAAAAATCATTCAAAATATTTAAAATATGGAAGAGGAGCCTAGTATTTCAGAATGAAATAAGTAGCAATCAAGCTCATATGTTAAGGATGATTTAGGGATTGTATAGAAACAGAAAGAAGTTGGTGTTGAAGTCAAGCTGCAAGCACCCATTCTGAAAATGAAAATCGGTGTGGGTACAAAGCAGAATCAGAAAATTCAAATAACCCAAGGAACAACTGGATGTATTGAAGTGACATGTAGAAATTAGCCTATTATCATGTGTGATTTTTGTTGAAATATGGGACACTCACAAAATGTGTGTTCTTTAGCCAGATGATACAGAAGGGAACAAAAACAACGGCGGCAACCAAATAGATAATGGTTCTCCAAAACATATTTTGTAGGACACTACTTTTTGTGTAGAGGATTTGGGAACATGGATAGATAGTGTACATCAACCATATAGAGGAATGTTCCAAAGCATAGTCAAAATGTCCGTATGATGAAAATCAATGAACCAACATGTGATTTGATGATGAAAAATATATTTGCAGCTTTGGATGATGAAGATGGTATGTGATACTGTAAGGAAGATTAGAAGTCTTTATCTATAACGAGTGTAAAAGAAAAAATATTGACCAAAAAGAAAATATCAGAGAAGTCACTGGTTGCTGATATTTCCCTTAACACATCAGATCGTTTTGGTGTGTGGATCCTTGACATTGGCCGTATGTCTCACAAGATAGAAAACAAGGAATTGTTTACAGTATAATATATGAAAAAGAAAGATTTGGGATATTTTTAAATGACTATGTCCTAAATATAATTGGATTGGGAAAGGCCAGGTGTGGGGGTAATGAAATAAGACATGATAATGTCTTGGTTGTAGAATGTCTCAGTCAAAATTTCCTCAACATTAGTCAATTGTGTGACTCGTGGCATTATAGACGGTTTACCTAGAAGATGTGTGTTATTAATGGATGAGATGATACAATTATACTACGAGAAAAATAAAAAGGGGGACTCACTACATGGTATTTGGAGAATAATATATGTTCTTTTTCTATAGAGGTGCAGATAACATAATGTGGAAAAATGACATAGTCATCCCTGTCAACCATCTCTAGAAGATCTCTTAAAGTGTGAAGTATCAAGAGACCTCCCTAATCTGTCACGTGATCATACACATATGTGTGATTCCTGTCATTAAGGAAAGATCATTAGAAATAAAAACAAATTGGAGGAAAATAAGTCAACAGGAGTGCTTCAATTTGTACATGCTAATGTATGTGGACCGATTTCACCAAGTTCCCTTGATGGAAAAAGGAATTATGTTCTTTTTATTTAATTCTATAGAATAATGTCCTGGGTATTTACCATTTCCCATAACTATGATGTGTTCAGTTTCCTATAGAAATATCATAGAAAATCAGAATTGATTCATAGGAAGAAGATTATGATGTTTCATACTGACAATGGTACAAAATTCACAAATAGTTAGGTGGAATATTATCTTGGGAATGATGGGATAAGGAATCAAGTTTCTTTTGTATGAAATCCCCAACTGAATGGAGTGGCTGAAAATAGAAATATGATCATCAGCAACATGGTATGAACAATGCTTATAGAAATAGACCTACCATAGAAATTTTTGAAGGAAGCAGTATTGACGTCGGTCTACATTTCTGATAGGGGTCAATTGTTTCTAAAGGAATGAAAGAATCTATATGAGATGTGTTATTAGACGAAACAAGTGGTGAAGTAATTTGGATTCTTTGGAAGTAATTTCATTATACTAATAAATGAAAAACATAGAAATTTGAGTCAAGTGGAAATGAGGGAATATTCCTTGGCTACTCCAGAAAAACAAAATAATATACATGTTCTAATAAAAGGATGGGACTGGTATTTAAGAGAAATATTTTCACTGTTGTAGAAAATTAAGAAAATATTAAATAGTAGAGTGACCAATTTCTTGACGAAAGTGATCAGGGGGAATGCAATCTGTGGGGACTAGAAGTTTCCTATGATGATTCAGAAGAAGATACTGATGATGATCATGAGGATGTAAAATCCGTATCTGCATAGAAGATAAGAATTCTATATTAAATTGATAGAAAGAATATCATTGGTGATAAATCATCTATAATTAAAATAGAAAGAATGAAATCACTACAGTAGAAATCATTCTTATCTCAGGTAGAGCCTAAATGCTTTGCTGATGCAGATGAAGATGAAAATTCGTTTCAGGCAATGAATGAAGAGCTAGAACAGATTGAAAATAATCATACATGGGAGATTGATTCAAGGCCAGTAGATAAGAATGTCATTGGGAATAAATGGGTCTACCACAAAATTATGAATGGATATTGACCAATGGTTTGAAACAAAGAACCACTAGTCTTCAAATTATACTCTCAAATTGAGGGAATAGATGCCAATGAGATATTTTAACCGATTACAAGGCTGGAGACAGTCATATTATTCCTAGAAATTGTAGTTAATGTAAAATTAATGTGTTCCAAATGGAAATACATCTACATTCATGAATGGGTTTCGGGAAGAAAATGTGTATATCAAAAAGCTAAATGGTTTTCTAATTCATGATTATGTGAACAATGTTTTTTAGTTGACGGAGGCATTAAACAGGTTGAAATAAGAACCAATAGAATGGAAATCATGGCTTGATTGGTATTTGAATAATCATAGTATCAATAATGGTGGAGTTGATTACAATCTCTATTTCAAAAATTATAATAATCAAAGGATGTTGGTTCTAGTTTATGTTGATGACATAATATTTGGCGGATCTGATGAAGCTCAGTGCATACTATTTCCTAAATTCATGGAAAGTGAGTTTGAAATTTCAATGAATGAAGAGATCACATTTTTTCTTTGTTTACAGGTAACAAAATGAAGGAATGATAGATTTATATCTCAATATAATTATTCCCAGGAGGTTATGAGAAAATTTGGAATTAAAAATTACATGGAAATCAAGAATGGGATTTCTACACATATGAAACTATCTAAAGATGATGACGTCGAGGCAATTAATATCCCAGAATACAGGCAGTTTATTGGATTTTTACTATTCTTCACCATGACAAGGCCTGGCATTATATTCGCCACATGGAAAGAAGCAAGATATCAATGTAATCGCAAGAATAGTCACATTATTGCACTGAAATGAGTAATTCAGTATAGTAAGCACACTGTGGATTATAGTCTGATGTATAATGAAATATTGTAGTCAGAACTATTGGGATATACATATGCAGATTGGGCCAGTTTAGCGGAAAACATGAAATCAACATCACGAGGAGCGTTAAATCTTGGTGGATTGTGCATTTGTTGGATAATAATTAAGAATGATTTCATTTCATTAAGCATGAAGTATGTTGAATATATTGAGACCAATCAAGCATTCACACAATTATTATGGATAAAGCAGAAACATGATGATATGGGAGTTGTAGTGAAATATCCAAACGGAATCCAGTGCAATAACTCATTTACTAAAAATATCTTCAAAAATTTAGTCCATCCCTCACATACAAAGCACATTGAGATAATGTATCATTTCATCAACTAGAAGGCTATGTAGGGAATCATGAAGTTAAAGTATGGGTCTAAAAAATTATAGGTTGCCAACATTCGGACAAAGTCCTTAACCGAGGATGATTTTTAAAGACATCTACTTGCTCTGTGATTCTAGTTGACTCTCAGCACTAGAAAAAGTGTGGATGTGGATCCCCCTATGCCCAAGGTATTCTATGTATTTCTCTAACATGCTAATCTATGTTCTTTCCAATGTTTTGGACCAAAAAGGAGTGACCTTTTATTTCGTTGACAAAGTGGAAGAAATAGTGACTCCTAATGGGGGAGAAATTGTGGCTAAAGAATATAGAAAATGTATTATTCCAAGACACAGGGGGAAGCTAACAGGTGGAGTAGCGAGATAAGAGGATTTTATCAAGACAATTGATGAATCTGATGGGGGGTTCCATGATAAGAGTATGTGGCATTCAAAGTGATCAGACAGAGTTAATAATGGGAAACCTAAAATCTAAAGAAGTGACCAATGAATGAGGTGTTTTAAATATGACTATTCTAGAGGTGATTGATCAAAGATTAGAGATCACGGTAGTACAGGCTCGTGTTAAAAGATGAAGAGTGACATTGGAATGGGGTCAGAAGGTTTCCAGATAACAATAATTTGTATCAGTTTTGGTATATATAATTGGTGTCAATAATGAAGTGATTAATTGGTGAAATTTCCATCTAATCTTTTTTCTCACGCTGATCATTGCTCATTTGGTCTTACAATATTTTTTGGGTGAATCCTTGATCTCTATCAGAATTGCAAGAGTAAAATTGTAGAGGATGATGGAAATAAATTTACTGAGGTATCAAAGTGTAGAGAGTCATTATGATAAGAGTTTTAATCCAACCCAAAGGGGGATTGTTGGGAAAAAATACCTCAAGGTAGCATTGAAACATTTTTGAGGAGTTTGTGTTTGCTGACACGGCTGGTTTGTTTGTTGAGAAAGATGGTTTCCATTGTGAGTTGGTGTGTTCTAAGGATATTGTTGATAACCTATATTGGAAAAGAGGAATGACAAAGGAACATACAATCTGGAGGCAGTACAAAAGGAACATATATAAGGTAGAGATGTTTTCCAATGTTTTCCAAATTTGGGAAATCAAAATCAGAAAATGGGGAAACATATTTTTCGCAATGTAAATTGCACTCAAGATTGAATAAGGTGTGGAAACTTGTGTACAACTCAGGTTTTAGGAAAAAACATCGAAAAATGGAAAAGGAATGATGTGCACAAAATATTTGTAAATGTGCACGAAAGATGAGGTCGCGTGAAAGAAACTTGCATGCCCAATGCGATCTCAAATGGGGTTTTGCGCACTCAAAGAGGATCTTTCTTAATATAGAAAATCTTTCATTAAGGGGTTAAGAATATGTATAAAAAAGATTTGAACCAACTAATTCCAAAGAGCTCAACACATTGCAAGAATCTGAGCTCTAGATAGCATAAGAATCTTAAAAAAAGGATTTTCATGAAAGATTTTGACTTGAGTACAAGATAAGAAAGATGCGCATAAGGTTTTAGTTGCATGAAAGATTGATTTTTTGATCAAGGGGTGTTTTGTAAAAAGTATGTAATCTTGCATGAAAGGAATTAATGTTTCACGCAAGACACAGTAAGGGTTGTGTGAATGATTTGGAGTTACCCTGTAGTACTATGGTAAAGTATTTTTCATCCTTGGTGGAAAATTGGACTTGAATAGAGCATCTACATACAATAGAAGATTCATTCATTTGAGATAATGAATAGACCTTCATGTCTATAAACTATTAGTGGATCTTCTGAAAAGTAGTGAGAACACTTTAGTTGAAAGGGAAGTGAGCTTTAATATTGTGATTGATTGTAAACCCGAAGGGACAATGATTCAACTTCAAACATTGTAAATAAATAGGGTGCTTATAGTGGATTTGGTATATCGGCACATCGTTGGTGCATGCTTCTTAAACGTAGCCCAGTGAGGGTGAACCAAGTAAAAAATTTAGTTTCCTGTGCATTATTTAATTCTTGTTTATAACTTGATGTCAGAAAGATAGATAATAGTGTTTTTCATTATAGGAAAACTAGATCAATAGGGGTAATCTGTCATACCCTAATTCACCCCCATTCAGGGTATTTAACCAAGTTGATCTAAAATATATTTATATATATATATTGAATACATTTATTTTGTTTTTCATCATGAAAAATTTGATAATACACATGGTTTTGTTTCTTATTCAATGGAATTAGGAATTTTGGACATAAAGAATTTTTTTTGAAAAACATCAATCATTTTCTTCATTTTCATTACATTTTTGGTTTTTTAGTATTTCATATTATTTTCGATTACATATTCTTCATTATATTTTCAAAATATTTTAGATTATGTTTAGATTCACATTTACTTAAATGTTTTGACATTGTTACTTTCATTTGTAATATTGTATCGTCTTTTTTTCAAAGGTTTTACTATTATACAATGCATTCTTAATACTTCCTTCCTTTTTATTATTTACACCATGTGCAGATAATATTACTAGGATTTGGGGTAGAGATTAGGGGTGTTTCTGAACCAATTTAATTCTGAAATTTATCCTTGGTATCCATAAGGATATAAATTAGGTTAATAATAACTTTTCATCGCATTCTTTCGTACATCGTTGACCAAGGGGAGTGTGACTAAATGAACCTATCCTAATTGTAGTTGAGAATGACTATGAGAATTAGAATGTGATGATTTATGTATAGTTTCCATGATTAATTCATATATTTTATTGGTAATACCATGAAAATGGGAAATCATTAGCGTATGTAGATCCATGTGGATTGATCGAAAGAAATTTTGTGACTTTAGTACGGGTTCTCAAACTAAGCCCTACAAATATCAAAGGTTACATATAAGACTGTATTTTATTAAAAGAACATAAATTGAACCAGATACCTTCTCTTTTAATATGAATTGAAAAAAACATCATATTATTAGTTAAAACTAAACAAAAATAGTAGAATTCATGAATAAATTTTAAGGGTATTTTATGATTGGTTACTAACCTCCCATTATTCCTTATGGGTTCAACCCTAAAACAACATAGTACCAACACTAATCCAACCTCCCAACCACATCACTACACATTCCACTATCATCTAGTTCTAAACCAACCTCTATCCCCATCCAACACCCCAACCCTAGACCTAAACATAAACTTTTTCACCACCTCTAAACCATCCCCCACCAGCCACCACCCTAGTTGTACCCCACTAGACATAGTCATAACACCCCACCTACCCTAACTCAAATCCTCATAATCATAACATTGTCCAATTTCCCTTACATCAGTCATAAACCAGCCCCCTTCTACCTATCCTAAAAGTCTGACCATGATCCCAAACCCTAAATACTCCACTCCCCAATCGTTTACCATAAATGCACAAAAAAATATCTCATGACCCGTATCCTTAACAAACACCTTATTCCAAGTTAGAAAACCTCCTTTTTCCTATACTACACAACATCCACCAAAAACCCAAACCCATAACCTACCCCCTAGTTCTATTAAATACCCCCATAATCCTACCATTTTGGCTCAGTCCTAAACCTGATGTAGCCCCAACACAAAATATACTCTTTTCCTTGGATGAAAATGAGCCCCCTGGCTAGTTCCCCATCCTCATAGGTTGAGGCACTAAACCAACTCACTCAGATTCTAAAACTAAAACCTATTAATGTCCCCATCCCTAAAACCTATTCCTTAGACCTAAACGTACCCCATCGCAAACATATTCCCCCACCCCAAGTCATTTTCTCATTCTATAACCATACTCATACCCTTGACCTTTAGGAACAGATCATTCCCTTCCCCCACCCACCAATCCTTCTCCTAAAACAATCCCCACTTACTGGTTGACCTATCCCCCTGGCCCCACACTAAACTAACCAACTAAGCTTTTAGCCATAAAAACTATCTCCCCACCCTAACCCAAGTACAAAAATTTACACATCGGGCAAAAACCTACTCCCCAACCCTCGTCTTTATCCCCTACCGCCAATTCCTAGACCCTTCACCAGTTAGAAATTAACACATACCCAAGAATATAACAATATACCTACCAAATCACCCACCACTAGAACATATCACTAAACCAATCATAACCCTAATACATAGACCCATATCAAATCATACCACATGACCCCATACCTATTTGCACACCATGAATTAATCATGCCCTCTGAATATATTCTAAAATAGTCCTCATCCACGGTTTGATTCCAAATATATAAACCTACACCCCTCAACCATATCCCTAAACATTACCACATCCCTAATCCTACCCCAACCCTTTCCCTATATATACCCCACCTCCTTCATTATCCATAAACATACCCCTGGCCAAATACCTTCCATCAAGACCCATTACTACCCCAAACCCGATCCCAAAACCATCCCTCAACCACTCCCCCACTAGAGCCCCGACCACCATCCCCCATCCCCTGACCCTCCCCCCTCTATAAAAAATCCCCCTCATCCACAATCATAAACCTACCCCCCCAATCCATCATTATCACCAGACATAATTCTATCACTCCCCCACCATAGCCCCATATCTAAATCTACCCCCAATCCCTATCCATTTTATGTCACCTAACCCTATTACCATGAGTGTAGTAGAAAACATAACCACCTCCCGACCCAGACCACTTCCCATGCCCATGGACATAGTCACATCCCTAAACCTACTCACAACCCCAACCCTGTTCCAAACCCCCACATCAACCAACTAATTCCCTAAACCCAACCCCAACCAATTCCCTAGAAAATCCCATAAACCTACACCCCATAAACCCACCCCCAACACTAGATCTAGACCTACCATGAAACTATCCCTAAACCTAACCATCTACCACACATCCCTAGCACTAATCATACTCCCCCAAGGCTCCATGGACTACACACCTAAACCTACTGCATCTCCAAAAACACTATACCAAAACCATATCCCATAGCCGTAATGAACCCCTAAACCTACCACCCCAAAACACACACTAAACTAGACACAACTAACCCTATCCCTAAATCATCTACCCATCACCATTCCCAAACCACGACACCGACCCTTAACATATTACCCCCCAATTGATGCCTTATAACTCCCCCCCGTCTCAAGACCAAACCCATGGAGCCAATCCATAGCCCCTATACCAGCCCTATAGATCCATCCAAAATCCCCCCTTGGATCATTCCTAATCATACCCCCAACCATTAGTCGAACCTACCCCCATCCTCATGCCCAAACATACCCCTACCCTCACCCTAGCAGAGTTGTTAAACCACCGACCATCATCCTAATCCTATGTCATCACACCCCACCCCCATACACTAGCCTTAATGAGTCCCTCCACACCCACCCATAGAAATAAACATACCCCTAGAATTATTAAAAATAATACCCCATCCCTTTTCATAATAACAACCCGTAATTCCCCCATACCCACCCCAACCAACTGGACCTAGCCCTGAAACCACCCACCACTACCTGGACCCAAGTCCTACATCCAAACCCTAGCAACGATCCTACCCTATAACCCCAACATAATCCTACCACCTTTCCCCTAGACCTACCCCCATAAACAATCCACCACAACACAATCCTTAAACAAACCCCTATCATCTATCCCTAAAAGACCCTCTAATCCTACCCCTCCCAAACCCTCTCACTAAATATGCCCCTAAAAATATTCTTAATCAACCCCCCTAGAACGTAGTATTATTTATGGAATTCGCTTCTTTATTAGGAAACAACAACATCGATAATTTGTGTAGGTTCCTGGAAAATTAGTATAGTGTGATGGGTGTTGTACAAAATTAATTTTTTCCACAATCAATGATAAATCATAGATCTAATAGCAATAAATTCCATGACCCAAAAAATTGAGTCAATGAAATTAGAATAGAAGAATAGAACCAGAACCAAGAGTGATGTGATGAACACATATGCTTTAAAATAAATTTAACTTGATAAATAAATATCTCCATGGAATTATTTCTTCATTGATGATTCGTTCGACTGATCTACAGTGATCCATTGTTGTGTTGTAGAAACCATGTGTATATTTTACCTAGTGGTGATTCACAAGTTGTTCAGGAATCTCATGACATTACAGAATGAGTCTCTAGGTGCTAGAATGAATGATCATTGTGATTGCGTTGTCTGACTCGATAGCATTGATAATCACCTCCAATGTGCTTTCCATGATCTAGTGAAAGAGTATTACTCATCATTCATGGGTGTGTTCTGGGATATGGGAGCACTATTGGATTGAGAGAATTATCAATGATTTGTGTTCTTAACTGTATAAGATAATATAAAAAATAAAATAATTGGTTATTTTAATTTCTAGGGCTAAAATAAAGTAATTTCTCATGTGACCTTATTATTTATTTAATCCTTGAAAACCCTCATGTCAAATAATAATAGAAATTTCATTATATCCTGACATGCACTGAACATGGAAATTATAATAAAATATTAATTAAATAAATAAATTTCAATATTATCATTTCTCATTGGACCATTATACTAATTAATCCATTCATGCACAATAGATATCTGGCCGTGAATAATTTCGATTTAATTATTAATTAAATGCCACTAAAATATGAAATAATAAATAAATATTATGTTTAAGAAATCAAAAACAAATATTTATTTGTTGTAAATAATTTATGAATAATTATTGAAACAAATAAAAGAAAATTTATTTATTAAAATTGATAAATATTTAATAATAATTTTCTATTTAAATAAAATTCTAGATAAACACAGTGTGTGACCCTCATGGTCTCTACCTTGGTGTTATTAGGTGAAGATTTCTAAAGTACAAGGTTAACGTCTAGAAACACACCCCGTACCCTATATAAGAAAAAATTATTCTACAATGACATATCACCTCATACAAATACTTACCCAATAATATTGTCCCTTTATCACAATATCACAAATCGAGCAGGTCTCATGCAAGTACCATCAAGCTATATGCTCGATATCCCATTCTTTGGCATTATGGAAATAAGACTTGCCTAATGATCACCAAGGCCAAGGATTTTTTTAGGCAATATCATTCCCATCAAAGGGCATGAGATATTAATGTCCATTAAACAAAAAATGGATAAATTCTTTTATGCATTATGAATTAATGTAATATTACTCATGACACACCCATCATATCATACATCATAAGGAATTTATTTCATCATGGTTTTCATCAATACATCTAAGTGTGTTACTCATAATACTCATTAAAAATAATATTTAATTATATGGACCAATATACACATTCTCATATATGAAAATCCAATGACACATTCAGATGTGTATTTAATACTAGAGAGTCTCATTATTAGAAATCCTTCTGGATATTAACAAGGTAATACACATTGAGAATGTTCCTTATGGTCCTTTGAGTCTCCAAAATATATAGCATGTGTCATTTTTTCAATCAGATGATGTCATCTGGCTATAGAACATATATTAAAAAATAGTTTCATAGAACTTCTATATTCTCATCATAATAGGGAAACTGTTATGACCTTTTAGTGTGATAACTACCATTAAAACATTATCCCTTACTATGTTACACAGAAGAACAATCTTGATTTGATATTTAATTTGTTAATATATAAATAGTGAATACATTTTTATCATGAAGTTAAATGAAGTTGGTACTACGACGCAAACTCCAATAGACTCCAACTTTCACAATATAAAATGTCTAACAACCATCCATCTGCTAGATCTCACATTATTCTTGGGCTTAAACTGAGATTAGACCCTAATAAATGGGTTCACCACATACTATTCCATGAGTACTATTTTCAATGTAACTATTCCCCTCTAATATAAATCAAGCAATAAAAGATACCTTCAGAGTATATCAATTTTTTTCTGTGTGACCTTGGATCTTCTGTAAGTTCCAATACTGCAATATTATGAAAATATAATTTGAATGGGTATTTACTTCTATGAACCACACCAAGCTCCTAGAAAAAGATCAGAATCCAAATAGATTCTCTAACTTTATAAAAAGATGATATATACTGGGAAACCATTGTAGAATTTGTGACTATTGGATTCTTTTAAGATTTCAATCTCATAGCTCCCCCATTGATAAATGAAAAATACCATGATTAGGACCTCAAATGATTCTAAACTGTCTAAAAACTAGCATTAATATATAATATTATGAAATGAACCTCGACTTCTTTATATACCAGGAACATATCCATAGTTCTTCTATGATACTAGTGGATATCCTTAATAGTGTTGCAATGTTCTACTACTATATCATATTGATATCTTTCTACCATGATCAATTCAATGGAATCTTCAAAACCGATACATAACATTGAATACATTATTGATCATATATCTAAAGCGTATGTGACATTTCTCATTATCTCTTTCTCATGATGTGTCTAATGATATAATTTCTTAGAATTATGTAAACCATGTGACACTAGAACCAATATCCCCTTCGATTTTTCCATATTAAATCTCTTTATTATTTTGAAAATATAAGAACATTGAATTATTCCAAGAATCCTCTTGGATCTATTAGAAATGATCTATATCCCTAGAATATAGGCATCTTCGACTAAGTCCTTCATGGAGAAAAAAATGAATAACATATCCATAAAAGATTGTAAGATTGGGAAGTTGTTTCCAATTAGAAATATGTCATAAAAATATACTAATAGGATAAGGACCACATTCCCAGTAATCCTTCTATAAATACACCTCTCACGTTCTTTCTTAATGAAACCAAATTCATTTACAGATTCATTGAATCAACTATTACATAACCTATATGCATTATTCAATCCACTATAGGATCTATCCAAATTGTAGATCCATTTGACATCACCTAGATTCAAAAACCCTTACAGTTGTGTCATATAGACAACTTATCGATGGTTTCCATTAAGAATTTATTTTTTAGATCCAACTACCAAATATCATTATCATGGTATATTGTTATAGAATGTGTGATTATGATGGATTCAGACATGGAAACTAGAAAAATAATTTCATCATACTTAATTGAATGATGTTGTTTTCACCACATATCCACTAGCCTTGCTTTATTGGTACTTACATTTCCATCCATGTCTAGTGTTATATTGAATACCAATTTTTGTCCAACATGATTTACATCAACTCAGGCATTTACCAGAACACAAAACTGATTCTGATACATGGAATAAATTTCATAATTCATAGCATTTATCCATCTTAAATATTTCAGTGTCTCTACTACCTCCATGTAGGATAATTTTTCATAATTTTCAACCAACAATTAGTCAGCATCCATGGTGACCATAAAACCCAATCACTCAGGTTTTCGTAACTCTCTTAAACTACTACACAACACATGTTATTGACAAACTACTTTAGTATAGGGACTAGTGGAATTTGTTCCTGTACCAACTCATATTTATCTTGAGAATCAACTTCTTCCAAGTGAATATTTCACCCACTACACATTTTGAGGATTTTATTCCTCTTAAGAAACATGGCTCATCTAGAGAATTCCACTTTCTTGTCTGAGGGGTAGTTTGGGTAGTTTCCATTTCTTCCCTTAGGATACCCTATAATGATACACCACATTTCCTGAGGTTCTAGTTTGTTTCCTAAGAATCCAAAATAAATGTCCCACTACCCAATGCATGTGTACACAATAAAATGGTGTTATTTCCACTCCAAATTTCGAAGGGAATTCCATTTGATGCTTTATTTGGTGCTCTATTTATTGTGTATACCATAGTTTGTAATGGATATCCCAAAAATGATATTGGAAGATCTGTATGACTCATCATCAGTCGAACCTTATGAAAAAAGGTATGGTTCTTTCATTCACTAATAACATTCCACTATGCTGTATAATGTGGGGTGATCTTAAATAGAATCCCTAACACACATAGAAAGTAGATTAATACATAGTTATGATTTTCACCCCCATTATCTGATTGAATCCCTTTTATCTTCATATCAAGATGATTATATACTTCATTATTAGAATAATTAAATTTCTCAATGGAATCATACTTATACCTCATCAAGTTGATATATCCATATCCACTCAAGTCATGAGTAAAATTAATGATGTAATAATAACCAAAACTAGACTTTATTAGAAATGGTACACACATATTAGTGAGTAAAAATCCTTGAATTTTTATGGACCTTTCACCATATACACTTAATAGTGTTTTTTTAATTTTTTTCATTATAAACAGTAATGTCATCTATCATGTTTTTTAGTTCATAAGAGTTTAAATAATCATCTTAAAATATAATTGTCATATTATTTTCCATTACATGACCAAGATAGTGATTCAACTATTGGATGTTATTTGAGTCATGTGAACATGATTAATAATTGATTTTCAAACACCTGTTTCTTGTAATTTAATACATAAAGCATGTTATTTAAATGTGCCATAGCAAAAAATGATGTCCTTATAAATGAAAAAACATTTGTTTCAAAATTTTAAAATAAACCAATATGTATCTAAACAAGACATAGATATTATGTTCTGGGTAACTATAGGTACATAATAACAATCTTCTAAAACCAAATATCATTCCATTTGGAAAAGAAACGTGGTAGTCACCAATGGTTAGGGTATCCAGACTCACTCCATTGGTAGCTCCCAGATCCACATCTCTTCTAAAAATCATTCAAAATATACTTTCTTCATCCATTTGGATAGAGATGTGAGCATCATAATCTCTATCTATCAACCAATGTGTACAAATCAAAATATTTCACTCAATAACAAATGAAACATTAGCATCCCCTTGCTTTTTGGGTAAGCTCAAATTCTATTAGACTGAATTTCCACATGAAAAACACAATTCCTTCATTTTTATTACCTACCTCTAGATCCTCCCCTTCTTAGAAGGATGGTGCATATGAGATTTAGAATATATATAGGTATTGGGACCATTTTCGTTTTTCTTCCTTTTATTATTCACCATAATGATCATGGGTTTTTTCATTCCCCATGTCCTTATCCACTTCTGTTAAAAGGTAAAATGTTCTAATAGGATCTTATTATTATTGATCATATTGTAAGTCTCTATAATAATGAATAAGGTCTTGGGTAGGGATGAATGAATGAGATCTATATGAAACTCATCTTGGAACTCAATCCCTATGATTTATAGTCAATCAATATAGCCATGAATTTTTACTATGTGAGACCCATCCAACATATAATCTCAATGATAATTATCGAACAAAGCATTAGTGATCACATACCTCTCTCGTATAACCTTCTCAGGATAGAGTCCCTGAAGGAGATACATCATGATATAGGCATCCATATCCTCATGTTTCTTTAAAATATCATTGGACATGCATGGTATCATGGAGAACTGATCATATGTATCATCATTCAGATGATTCAATTATATAGGTAGTTCTTCATTAGTTTCTTCAGTTATATTCACAAGTAGTAAATGTTCCTTGAGCACATTTAGTTTCCTTTCATGATGATGTGTGACCTATAGGCCCATATTCCTCTCATAGAAATTTGGGCCAATGAAAACGTTTTCCTTCTCAAGTAAGGTTTGAAATTATATGTTTTATTTCATTTTTTCTGTTTCTAAAAATTATTATATTCAAAATTTTAGGACTTTATCAGATAAAACATATAAAAACAAAAAACTATTATATTTATTAGTCTCCAAAATTTTTATCAAAACATAATAACTATTGTCATTATCTATAGAAAATAGTATTCCTTCGATAATCTAGTGGAATGAATCCATATTCCATATTTAAATACCCAATATTTGGATTGTCAAGAAACATGAATGGTTTTTGGTACACATTCCAAATGCGAAATAAATTATCTCATAGTTCCAGGATCAGTTGAGTGGACTCCCCAATCTTGAAATCTGTAATCTAGATTTCCTCACACATTGCCTCTCAGTTACATGATGTCTTTCTTTTTCAGTCAACTCCTGTTGTGACCCAAGTTACATTAACCCAAAACATCATGTTTTAATTCCCTGATAATTGAATTAACCCCAACACTGGCTTGTCAATCACTTTTAACTATACATAGATTCTAACTACGTAATGGAAGGATATACTGACTTATTATTTTAGTAAGTGAATTTATCATTTATGTGTAAATTCAAAATAATTATCTTTATTACATTCTCATTAATAGTAAGTGGGATTTCATAAGTGATTAACCATATCATAGATAATATTTATGCATAATCCAATTTAATTTAGTACCATCATGCATTTTTATTAATTCATTAATTATGTGTCCCGACATGAAATCCATAACTAAATAACCATGAAAAATACCAAAATAAAATAAAGAGTATGATGATGAGCTTATTCTAATGGATAGTTTATCTAGTTGTTGACAAACTAAGGATTGACATAGGGGGGAACTATTTTATCTAATTGAGGTTCATTTTTATAGCTTTCCACATGTACTCTTTCATATCTACCTATATTGGTTTCTCCTCAGCTCATAACATGAGCCACCTCCACTATCTTGGGTGCTCCATCCATTACATATGCCTTTTACTAACATATAGGTGAGGGGGAAAATGGGATTTCAAAAAAAAATCATGGTCACACATTCCCTACATAATAATGAGGAGATATTCCATGAATAAAAACAATTTATTTTAATAATAAATTAATTGAAACCAATGAAATACAAATTTTTTGGTCCAGCTCATGATCATCCACAATAATGAAGTGAATTTCACATTTAATTAAACTAGAATTCAATTACAAATCATTATTTTCTATGATAAATTCTACTCAAATTGATTTATTATTATCATTAATTAATCAATAATTTTATCATAATCATTATTTTAATATCTAGGAGATTCACATCCATTATAATTATAATCTAAATAAATTAATTCATTAAAAATTAATCATGTACGTAAATGTACCGTAGATGAGATATAGTGAATACCCATCCAAATTTAACTATAATGTATTATAATTTCATACAGTATTTCTCTTATGACATATGTAATACAAGAATTATCATGTAATTTAATGAAGTGTACTTCACCGATGATTACATGGATTACATGATTTTTTTGTCACGTGTTATGCTGCAATGCATGTAGATTAACATCTTCTAATGCGAGACATACTTGACATGATGATCTGAAAATTGTATGGATATTAACTATGAATATATATATATATATATATATTAAAAACATTTACATTTTTTATCCCATATTTATGACCACAAGGATGTACATATATTAAGGTTTATATTTCATAATAATTAAATTATAAATATGTGGATCTTGTAAATGTAAAAGGAATGTAGATATAATCTACACTACATGCACACCATTCACTGTCTATACAAGACACACACTGACAGACTCGATGTGCATTATATGCCTAATGATAATTATTATAAGGAATGCCAAATGGGAAACATGTTGTGTTGACTCCTGGTTACATGGTCACCAGTTATGTAGTCCATGCATTGAATACACATACCATCATTGACTCCAAGGGACTACATGATGTGTGCATGGGAAACATGTCATCTACATTGAACGACAATACACTAGAGTATCCTGGTCAATACTCGGTGCATGAATTATCTAATCTGTGTATCATCAATGCACATGATTTGAGTAATTAATGAATTAAGTTGTGGTGCATTTAACTTGAGTACACGACATCTAATTGTTATTACACGGTGTGTAATACTATGTTATCCAACAAGAATCCTTTGAACCTCAAGAGGAAGTCCATGATTTATTTTTAATTATAAAAATAAACATATTGATTGGATATTTGAAAAATAAACGAGGAAGACACTAATATCATAATTCAGATTAATATAATGATTAAAAATAAATTGAAAAACTAAATTACAAATTCCTACATCACCAGTGATATAAAATATTTATAAATAATTATTTTCCTACTCAGATACAATATGTAGGATAAAGGAATTGTGGAAGCATGCAATGGGGGGTTCCCACCGTTAATTTTTTCCATAATCAATGAGTAATCTAAGATATATACAATGATAAATGTTGTGATCAACATGATTGAGTCAATGAAATAGGTAGTGAATAACTGAAAAATAACCAAGAAATAGAAGACCAACTCATAATGTATATAATTCGTTTAATTAGATAAACAATTACCTATAAGAAAATATTTATTCTTTCGTGATTAATGTGATATATATGCAGTCGAACAACAATGTGTTATAGAAACAATGTTTAGATTTACTCTAGAGGTGATCAACACATGATCCATGATTCTCTAGTCATCGCTAAAGGAGACACTGGGTGCTGGCATGAATGAACCATTATATTGCATCTTCCTCCTTGATTTCCATGAGAATTTCTTCAAACATAATATCTTTAATAAAGTGGAGGAGAACCATTCATTGTTCTTGAGGGCATTCATTGAAAAGGGATCTATCCATTTTTTCCTGGATTATTCATGATTTTTTTTTTGAAAAACCACATCGGTTAATCAGAAAAATGACTTATTTGGTATTTGTATTTCTATGGTTAAAATAATTATAACTGCACAGGTTCAAAAAAAAATTATATAATCCTAGAAAAATAAAAGGACAAATAATAATATTATTTTTATTATTTTTCAATATGAAGAAAATATGCTAGTTATAATTAAATATTTTAATTTCTCACTAGACAATTAAACCCAATATTTCATTCCTCGATAATAATTATCGGGCCTTAAATAATTTCTAATAATTTTTTATATAAATATAACAGCACTATTAACCAATAAGTAAATATTATATTTACTAAAAAGAATATAAATATTTATATGGAGTAAAGAATGACTGAATATTTATTAAACCATGTATGAGAATAATATTTATTCACCTGGTTAAATAATTAATTATTACACATAGAATCTGTATACCCTTATTGTGTGACCCTATAATCCACTTTCATAGTGGCATTAGATAAAGTTGCATAAAGTTCAAGGTTAGAGTCTATCATCACGCTTAGGCACCCACACAGAAAGAAGTTAACTCTCTAATTACATGTCATATCTGATGAATGCCTACCTTTTAATATAAACTCTTTATCCTAATATCTAAAATTGATCAGGTTTCATGCCAGTGCCATCAACATATATGCTTGATATACCTTTCATTTAGTTTTTTAAAATAGAATATTCCTATTGATCTCTAAGGAAATGGTTTTTATTAGGATATATAATTTACATAAATGGATCTGGAATATTAAGTTCTATTAAGTAATATATGGGATAAATCCAGTATTTGATTATTTATTAATGCAATATTACTCATAATTCACCTAATATATCCAACCTCTCTGAGATAATTTTTCTTCATACTGTTTTTCAATAAATTTAACTATGAGACTCATAATTTTCATTAACTATAATAATAATGTCTAAGTAATAATACACATGTTTGTAGATAAGAACATCCACTGACACATAGAACAGTGTATTTACTACATTCATGTCTTGTTCTCATAAATCATACATGATATTAACAAGGACATACACCATGAGAAGATGCATCAATGTCCTATGATTCTACAACCTTGATAGCCAGTTTCATTTGATTCCTTAAAATGATATCTTTCAGATGTAAATCAAATATTCAAAAATAGTGTCATATCACTTCTGGGTTCTCAACATATCAAGGAACTATTTTGACCTATTAGTGTGAAAACTACTCTTAGGACATTATCACATACTATGTCACAAATAAGAACAATCTTGATGTGATATGTTTTTTATTAATATTCTAACAATGAATACATTTATATCATAATATAAAACAATGCTTCTATTAGGGATCTATATCCAATATTTTAAAACCTAAAAATTATTTATTTTCCAGGAGAAAGAGGTTCTATGTTAACAGTTTCATTCATTTGTTATCTTCTTAGGACATGAAAATTACAATTGCAGGAAATTTATGAACACCTCCATCTATTGTTAAATAATTTCTAAAATATATCAACTTACTTGCTATATGTATTTTATTTATTGTAGTTGGAAACAATATATGTGATATGTGATATGGGGAAGAATATAGGAAGCATCAATGATGTGCAATGGGATATGAATGAGGATTTAGGAACATAATTAATTCGGTGGGGAGGCTACAGAAAGGGTTATGAATGTATAAATCCGAATAGGCCAAATAAACTTTCTTAATAAGGAATACAAATATTATGATTATTGTAAAACCATTACATTAATTTACCTAATAAGTATGATATAATTCATTTAAGAACATTATATTTGTTGAGTGAATGCACATTTCATATCATTCATTTGAATAGAGCATAACTAGTACATAACTGATAATAATTCATCTCTAAATTTTTATAACATTTAATTAGTACCCCTATCACATTTCAATCCCATAATCTATTATGTTTTATTTTGAAAGAAATAATAAAATATTGATTTTTTGTATATTTATATTCCATTTAATATAATATTTTTTTTCTTAATACATTTTAATTTAAAAATTCTATATAACATGATTGTGTTAAACCCATTATCATACTATTCTTTTATTTATGGGGTCCATTTGGTAGCATTTTTTTTCTTCATCAGAACATGAATGAAAATAGGTTCAAATTATTTTCCATTTCTAAATGATAACATAAAATTATAAATATACAAAAAAAACAAGTGAAAAAAATATGTATTACTATTACATTTTTATTAAAAAAATATTCATATATGACTGCATGCATAATATTCCAAACTACTATTTTCTAATGGAATTAATTTGATATAATTTCAATCTAAAAGAAATTAGGAGCTGAAATGTGAATTATATCTTTTCATACTAGATTATGTAAGGTATGATATACTACTATATTATTCATTTTTCTTAAAAGCTTCGTTAACATTTCACTGATGCAACATTTGTAGACTCTAAATGTAATAATCCTTACCATATTATAAAATTAAATTTAGTTTATAAAAAATGTATATTTATAGTATATTATATATTAAAAAATATATTTGTTAACCCTACATTAAAATATTTAATATTCACATATTGAATATATTTTTTGTCATACCAAATTTATAATATGGAAATTTCTAATACTAAATAACTAATAATATATTCTTATTTATTAGGGTTATAATACACAAATAATTATTCATTTTATTCAATAATTTTGAAAAATAAATATATAGTTTCACATTAAGCAATGTTGATAATTTTATTAATTAATATACATCTAAAATACTCTATATTTATAATAATTATATAGTGTTTGGGATATTACTTTTCATAATAGTTAAAAAGAATATTTTTATTATTGAAAATACTCAATTAGAATATATATAATTTATATATATATACATATCTATAATTATAATAAATGAAATAATTACATTAAATGTGTCACATCCCCATTAATTCATTTCCCCCCATTTCTCATTCATATTCCCTTTTCCCCCAATTCATTATATTGGCCAAGGGTTCCACCGCCTCTCTCAGCATGTCAATTATATTTTAATTTTAAATTCCCTATTCTACTAGAGGATGTTTGTAAATTTTAAAAATTAATAATTTTTAATGTTAATGTGTTTCCTCAATATCTAAAAAGCACTTTCCATCCTAAAGTCATGTGTATTTTATTATTAATATGTTATGATATATGGATAGTTATGATTTTTTTTATTTTTTATTATTTTCAATTTTATTTCACATGTATTAATTTTCTTGGGTATATATTATATTCCAAAAAGGGAATTATGATGTAGAATCATTGCATTTTCAATATATACATTTATGATTAATTTGTCAATTTTTATATAAGATAGTGTAGTCTTATGGTTGATGTAATATTTTTTAAATTCATGAAGAAATGATAACATATTTCTCAAAAAAAAATTTCTTATTGAATATAGATTTAAATATTCATTAGTATTCTATGAATATGAATTTATAAAAAATGTATTAAAAACCCATTAAATATTCATATTATACAAAAAATTACATGTTTTAAATCATATTATATTTGTTACTTATGTTACGGGTCCATTAAATATTTTATATTAATAATGGGTTCTCTATAATATACAATCTCTCATTTTTCAAGATATTCACTTCTCTTATTCAGGATACAAATTTTCAATTTTTAGAATGTTATCTTGGAAGGAGTGACTTTTTGGAAATTTTACATACTGTATAAAATTTCTCATTTTCTATGTTCATATTACATATTCATATTCTATATGAAAATTTTGAATATCCATTATCTAGTATAAAAGTTTCAATATATTTCAAATTTAATTCAGTCTATTCATCGTGTCCATCTTATTTGCATTATTCTGATTTTAATTTTTTTATGTTTATTTGTATAATAATTCCTTTTATTACTATATTATGAGTTATTATCTAAAATTAACATATATATCTGAATTGGTCTTCAATATTTTTGAATTTCATCAAAATTATTTTCCACTTTTAAATTTCACTGTAGAATATCTAGTTATATGGATGTATGTTTTAATTTCATTTCACTTATTACTATATCATTCCAATGATTTCATGCATGGATTTGAATTACCTTGAAACTTATAGGAAAGTAAAATTTCAATGAATATTAATGCAGTCAGAGAATAAATATTATTCCAATACATTTTATTAACTCTACATGAATTAAATATTTTAAATGTGTGTGATATGATACATTGAATTTCAACTAATATAGTCATTTTTCGAATATCAATTGATTCATTTTCTATGATTTCAACTAATGAACAATAATATATCATTCACATGGATACAATTCCATTTGATAATGTTCCTTAGAAAGGTCATATATGTTTCCTTTATCATGTATATTATCAAATGTAGTGTTTATTTGAGTGTCTCAAATGTATTTATTTAAATTATTTCATTATATATGAAAATTTGTATAGACTTATACGATGAAGATAACGATTTTTTACTTAATGATCACATAGTATAATAGATTTTTTACCATGAACTGCTGGATGAAAATGTAAAATCTTGTTAAAAAATATTAAATACAATTGGGCTTATATTATTTTTTTCAAATACTTATTTCAAATTAATATTAAAAATATTAAAAATTAAACCAATTTTGTATTAATTTCATCTTTTCCTAATGACTGTTATGTCAATGTTATTCCACACATAGTTTTTGTATCAATTTTTATGATTTATTCTATCTAATGTAATTTTAAATTAACAAATAACCATGTTCATAATATAAATCTCTTCACCCACAAGGAATTCACTATGTCGATATTTTTGGACACCAATTCTATCTTCATCTAGTATGTACATTGTGTAAAATTTAATAATCTCATCATTAATATATCACTATATAATTGGTAATTATTACTGAATTTAATTTTCGATCCACCCTTTCAAAATAATTATATTCTATTGAATGGGGTACATCCATTAATACTTTATAGGAACATAGATACACATCTCACTAACCATTTGAACTACCATGTTAACAAGAATATAAAATAATTAAAGTGTCCATTTTAATTGAAATTCACTCAATATGACTAAAATTTAATTTTTTATAGAAATAAATTTTGTTACGTTTATATTTTTTCTATATATATCATTGATAAACAACCCAAATTTTGTTATTGTGAGTCAAATATTTTTTGGCAGAGTGATATATAATGAAACATGAATTATATTTTCCATCAAAACATGATATTCATGTGATTTTAGGAACACTAAAATTAATTCATTCATTGACAAAATACTATTTATATTTTATTATTTCCCCTACATAACCATTAAAATATTCCTAACATTTGAAAAAATGACACCTCTCCTTGGAAAATTTAAATGATTAAAGGGGAAGAAATTTTCTCCTTTCACCCTGCACTCGATCCACCTTTTTTGTTATTTGCATGTCAATCATGTCCATCCTCACCTTAATCCCAAAATTTATTTTACAATGTGCATTAAATAACACCCTAATATCATTAGTGGATAAAAATTTCCCTTGTAAAAAAATCTATACAATCTTTGACACAGATAAAAGGCATGTATGAAAATTAGAAAAATCAACCATTTTTTCCAACATGATTTCAGATGGTTTTTAAGGAATGTATTAGAAAATAGGGACAATATCATATATATTCTCAAAAAATTAACTACCCATTAATTAATATGGTTTTGAACATTATTCATCATTCCAAATGAATGATGGCATCCTATATTGATATTTATATTCTTGGTGTAGAAATTTTTGATGTACAAAAAACATAGTGTTTGAGTAAATTTTCAAACTAACTATGTTTTCACCTATTCACTGATGGGACACCTCAATAATCCTTTAATTATATATCCCTACACATGTCCTTAAGTAGGAATGTCACTAATCATCTCATAAATCATGGTTATCAATTTGAACATTCCAACTCTATATACATCATAAAATGTGACATATGTATTCCACATCAGTTCTAGATAATTGATAAATAGATCCAAATAGATATTTATATAATTACCAAGATTTTTTAAACTATATATAATTATAGGAAACAAAAATTATTTTTATTTCATGCATAGAAACAGTGAAAATATATAATTTAACAAAAAAAAATTACATGTATTGTGAGTACTGCATTCTTACAAGAAATTAATTATACCCATTTGTAGATAGAATTGGTCATAAGTTTCTAGGAAAATATTAAACTTAAAGATACTCTTGATCAATTTTCTTACACATGGGAGAGTGTATTTGGTGATATAGTTTCCCATCATGATTTCACATGTCTACATTCCAAGGCAATTTCTTAGTGGTCTCCTCACATGTATCTATCTAAATTATAGAATGATTTTAAGAATACCATAAAACCATTGATGGTCTTGATTCATCTTACTTTACCAATCTACATCACATATAATATTTGTTAGGTGATTTATTGTCATTTTAAAATGAGATATATTAATTTATATCCGAATGTATTATTTCAGAGATAATACCATTGAATCTAAAATTTGATTTGTATCATGTATTTGAAAAAGAATATAATTACATTTAATCATATCAAAATGTATATTAATAACAATTGCATCCCATCCAGAATATATATTCAGATCATTGCCGAGATTGGTCCAAAATTTGTAGCTTTTATCTATTCTTTGATAGATTAAATTTTCATAAAACACTTATAATCTTTTATATCTTGAAAAATTATATAATAGGCATGGGAAAAGCATTTCATTTGGTCTTATTAATGGTTTTTTAAAAACATGATGAATTCTTTATCCACATCCAAATGATCCTTTTTCATATGATTGTAATCTTTCCATTTTCTATTCATATTAATCATATTTGGTTTAATATTATTATTATTTCAAAAAAAATTAAATATACACAAGTTGTGCATATAATGTTTCAATTTTAATATCTGAAAAATCTATGATTTATAAAATTAAAAAATTTAATTATAAATTCCACGAAATATGTATATATAGATTAAATAAAATATTATACAGAAAATATATGATTTATTATACAATGTAAAACATTAACAGATAAAAAATCCTATGTTTTATAAAGAATACATTCTTCTATATTTGTGTGAATTGTTCTCCGTGTGAATAGTTGGTAACATCTTGAACAATATGGTGATATAATTTATTTTTTTGTATGGACTTTTAAGCTTTTAAATATAATATAAAATTATATAAATATAATATTTATAGAAATATGCATATACACATATTCACATATACACACAAGGATATATAAATAAGAAAAGATACATTAACAAAATTATATAAACTTATTTACTTATATGAATATATATAAATGAAACATGTACACACTCATAGACATATATATATATATATATATAAAAGAAAACTCCATGTCTCATGTCATGTTTCTAAAAAAATCATTAATCTTTCTCCTTGATCATTATAATTTCAAATATAGTCACTAAATATACCCAAATCTAATCTCAACGAACAATCTTGAATACATTATTATTTATATGCCCTATACTTATTTATAATATGATGAATATTGATTACCTGTATAAAAATTACTGAATATAGAAATTCTCCAACTAATAATGAAAACCATTTTCATTCCATTGTAATGTATTCTAATTTAAATTAATATAAAATATTAATTGTGTATTTTTTTTTTCAAATCCCAGTCAATGGTCTATTTGTTTAGGAAAATAATAACTAGATAGATTGAATATAATTTTTTACAATAGTACAAAGCCACTTCGGAAAATAAAAAACCTACTATGAGTAAAACCATCTATGCATTGGCTCTCCATGTTTTGAGTATATTTTTTCTCTTCACATATAGAAAAAGAAAAATTACAACAGGAAAATTTCTCCATCAAAATTTACATCACATTCATATTTGGTCAAAATAGTTTCAAAACTCCATACGATTCTAAAACAGAATTAATAACAACCTAAAATAAAAATTCAAGGATTATTTCTTTCCAATTATTATCAAATTAAAATCTTACAAAAAAATATTATTCTCGGCATCAATAACTAGATGGATCCAAGTAGTGATGAATAAATTAGCATGATTTATCAACAACATCATCCAATATCTCATTCTTATTTTATTTTGTGATAAATATATTAATTATAGCCTCCTGACATCATTTGATGTTGGAGGAACAAATTATTGGAAATGAATTTCATTCCCTATCTTGTTCTCCTCCTCCAATTATTTTTCATCATTCTTTGACTTGTTTAATTGTTGTAGTTATTTCCCAATAATTTTCTTGAATATTTTTAGTTTATTTTGGTGAAGGTATAAAGCTGTGTCCAAAGATTCCTCTTCCACTACTTTATATTCTATATGATTTCTATTTTTTTGTTTTGGTTTTATCATTTCCAAACAAATATTAATATTTAATGGATCGATGATCTTCTTCATTATTTTATTAATCTACTTCACTGATGTCCAACTCTTCTACTTATTACCAATTTTAAACCATTTCAAATCTGTTCATATCATTATCTCTAGATGGTTCCACATTAATTTCCACCATTACATCAATTTATTCCGTCATATTCCTTTATTCATGTTCTTCTATTCACCTTAGTGATTTCAGTTCTCTATTTTCTTGTTAATGTAGGGGGTTTGGATGTTCATTTTCATATTCAGTGTTCTATGTCTAATCTTTTATTAAAATCAAATCTAATGAAAAACACCTTAAAACCTCTTCATTTATCTTTTCAACCATAACCTTCACTTTTTCAATCTACTTTTCCTCATCTTTTTTTCAATCCACAAATAAAAATGAAAACATAAGTTACCCACCATGTAATAAAAATTCATAATAATCTTCGTAATGTAATTAGTTATTTCTATCTATTATTTCAGATATTCTTGATATACATCTATAATTTAGTCATAATTGTTTAATATTATTTGTGAGAAAATCATAATTTTTTAATGTGAATCTGTATTTTATGGTATATAAACGTTAGGTCCATCTTGATGGTACTTATCAACCTAGTATCAACCCTAGTCATTCTATTATTCAGGAGATCTTACATAGTACTCATGATAGGTGGTATTTCACTATTGGTTCTCAAGTTCATCATATTCATTACATATAAACTATCCCATCCAGAAAAAGTAAACTCGTTAATGTGTCATGATTAATATATTGAGGGTGAAGCATATTAATTTCTTGGTCGATATTAAATCATGAACACCCACTCAAAACACCACATTCATAAAATTTAAAAGTAAATAAAATTTATGAATAAAGACCAAACTGAAAATTAGTAAATGATAATGGGAAAGCGTAAATTAGGTCACCCAGTGCAAGGATATTTTGAGACATTAGTCACATTTATTTTTTCCCCAAAAATGACCTAAAAACATGAAATGCCTAGTTGGTTTCACTAACTGTAATGGGATACAAGATTTTAGAATATACAAGGAATAATTAAACAACTTGTTAAAACTAAATTAATGATGTATAATAATCTCTGTAATGTGGTCTAACTGATAAGTAAAAATGATACTTAAACAATTATTTAAACTAATACTATGTTTTCATGGTTTTTTCAAGAATATCAAACTCAATTTACTAAAATTAAATAGTTTCTTTATGCGGTAAATTAAAAGTAAACTAATGTAATACTAAAAAAATTGAGGGGAACTAATTACAATTTCATATTCAATAATACGGTAAATAGAATTTCAATATTTTTTTCATTGATTAAAAACATTTATTTCATTGTGATTAATTCGATACTAAAAAATATATTTTATCCAAGAAGAAATAATGAAAAAATAGATATTAAGTCACAAAAAAATATAAAATTAGATAATTATTGTAAGAGATAGGATAGAATCAAATCATTTGGTACAATTTTTCTTCTATTGTAATGACTCTTTAATATGAGTTTCAAAAATCATTATTTTCTGTTCATTTAAAAAGAATACACCCCTCACTATTAAAGAGTGAATATGGTATAAATTTGTAAGCGATGATTAACTAACTCATAAAAATATATCATATCATCAGAATATGGATGACTATAGAAAATAGAAAAAAACAAAAGGGATTTACAAAAGCTCTCTATGGTCAATGAATAGTCTCCCCCTATTGTTCTTTGACTACACTTAAATGTAATTTAATAATAAAAATACTCTTGAATCTCACATGGAAATTCACCATGGAATATTATCAACTCTTCTAAGTATAGGCATGAGATAAAATATTTTTCTTAGTAAATAGTCATCATAATGACTTCTCTATAATCAATATGGCACATTAAATCCTCTTTTATTCGAAATTTTCCTTCACTACACATGATGAACATCCTCGATGCCATATAAAATAACTATAAAAATAAATAACTCAAAAAAATATTTTAATATTTCATTTCATCAAATATTAATTATTTTCATCATAAGATGACATATAACTACACAACATGACTATTTCCATTCATGATGAAACATGTCCACCATGTCAAAATCCAGACATAAAGAATGCATGTTTCAAATTTTAAACATACCTAAGACCACTAGATTTTACCTATATGACCATTTCATGTGACATTTCAAAAATAGTTAATATTTATTGTCTATGGATTGTGATTCTCATAATTATATGAATTTAGGTGTTTCCCACTATTCTGCTCGATGTTCCTACCATGAATCATTTAAAACTCTATTTTTCTTCACTAATCTAGATAAAATCATTAGAAGTGCTATGAAATCCTCAAATTGGTCTCCATAAATTAATATTGTTTCATTCATGGATTTTATAGGAATATTATTATACAAACCCAATAGTTTCATGTTCTAAAAGTATTGTTTCTTTATTGAAGGACATTTGGTTATCATGCAAGGTAGAGTTACAATGACTTCACTGCATTCGATCGGTGCAGGTTATTTCATTGGAATAATGTAAATTTTGTTTTCCACATTGTATTTATCTTGAGTTAGACATATATGTCCATTATTGAAATCCCCACTATAGATTTCTACATTCCAATGAAATCTTAGTTCTGTTCATGATGGATTCACCCATAATACATTGAAGCAACTACAAACACATATAGATCCTAGACCATAGATGTTATGCTTCTTCTCCATGGGTTGTGTGTGGTTCTCCTTTTATTTCATAGTGTGTGGTGTTTTCAAGCCTATATCGAGTTCATGTTCTAGTTTTTATATAATAGTGTGTAGTCATTCCATGAAATGTTTCTACTGTTCCAATCAGACACATCATTCGCTCTAAAATTTATTACTATAAAATATATGCATCATCTATTCGGAACATGTTCTCTAAAAATGTTTCACATAAATTCACCTTCATGTGTTATTTTTTATGTTTTTTCATTTTGTAAAAAATTATTCTCTTTTTGAATCATTTTCATGGACTATTTATTTCATGATGGACTTTATGTTTATAGAAAATAGCCTTGAGATCACCACCATCATAACATGCAACACTTTAACCATGTTATTCAGTGTTTAATTATGTTTTTCACATATGAAATCCCAAATCTCATGTTGAATATCACCTATATAACCCCAATAAATTATGATCTTAGTTTATATCATTATTTTTAATTTGTTTTCTTTAATGTGACCATGCATCGATGATCTGGTTACAAGAGTTATACTTCATATACCTATTAATTATATTGGGAAAATTATGTTTTGAGGTTTTCAATTCATAATAAGAATTTGGTTGTGAGGAAATAAGGATTCCATGTGTTTTTATTCAAAATAAAACATGTAATAATGCTGACAAGAAAATTCACGTAACATTATTTCCTTCCTTAAAAATTTATCAAATGATGATGAATTACATGAGGTTGATGGACTGAGTTCACGTAATAATATCAAAGTGTTATAATGTTCATGTGAAAATATTTATAGTATTTAATTATGAACACATTATCAGTCATAGATTTTTATAATATATAGTATAAAGGTTATCTTGTCTATGTTGTCGGATAGAGTGAAAATTGGATGGATTTTATGAATGACCTTTCATGTTGATGGAGACAGAGATGTTATAGAAGGAAAATCCAAATATTCATTGTTTTTCATTAATGAACCAAAAATCATTACTAATTCACGTTTTCATAAACTAATATTGAGTAAAACATAGAGTTTTAGATAATGTTCTATAAATTTCATGTTGTGATGTATTGTGAATTACACAAGACAAATGTTATAATATGGTGGTGTGTTTGTGATAATGATCTAGAAGCAAAGTAGTACTGTTTTATGATTCATTGTTTAAGGTTTATTTTTTTGGATTTATGGAATCACAATGTGTTATTAAATATTCATATAAGTAGTATTCTTGTATTATGATATTTGAAGATTTTTAGAACTAAGATCACTATGAAATATCATCAGACAATAGTTTATCAAATATCCATTTTAATTAATATTATATATTCCACAAAATGGATCATGATTTTTCATCTATTAGGAATATTTTTAATATATAGAATAATGAAATTTTTCAATTTTTTCATATAAAAGTATATTTCCTTCTATATGAAGTCAATATCTTAGTGTATTACAAGGGTATTTTATGTAATTATGTTTATCTAGACATTCAAGGATTCAATAATCACAAAATAATAACCATCACACTCCTTGAGTTCTATGAATATTTTACAAATATCATTCATTTCTAGTTTGAATGAACGATTCCTATGATACATTGGAACCAATATTTAAAGAAAACTGAAAGTATTCAATCATTTTAATAGTTTTTGTGGGATAATTAAATTTTTTGGTGGGATATTTGAATTTTAATTTATCACAAAACCTCGTGGTTAAACGGAAACACTACTCAAATAAAATGGTATGGCTCAACGAGAAGGTGTGTTCTTTGTGGAGGCTAGGAGAGGTGCTGTAAATGTGAAAAGAGTATTAAACAATGATTATTAAGAGGAATATGCAATATGGATAATAGAAAATGATTTCCATTAGTTTGTATCATATAAAAATTAAGCGGAGGATATCATAATAATAGGTTTTAGAAGTTATCTTGTGAATCGATTTTAGATAAAAAAAGTATTAATAGTTTATCAAATCGAGTTTCATTAGACTGATTTTATTGAATTAATATGTGATCTAACAGACTATTTAATAAAAAATGTAAATGAAAATTTACTTTAATAAAATTTATAAATTATACAAAGAGGAATAATAACATCCAAAATGGAATATATGATGGATGATTATGAAGAATAGTGAAAATATATAAAATATTATCATGGAATGTTCAGAAAGTGGTTACAATGCATTGGGATTTAATTTATATATTCAAGGGGTAAATGAACTTCCAATTATATATAATTTGCTTTAACTAAAATGATATTCTATGCTCATTGTAACCATGATATGGATTTTTTTATAGTTCTTAAATAGTCTTGACTGGAATTTTCACATTACACGAAAACAATATGGTATATCTCCTAGTGATGTCCCACAAGAGGGCCCTTACTACTTCACCTAATAGGGACCTTCAGTTGATTTTTTCATGTATTACATTCTATGTAGAGATGATCCAAAACTTCTCAATCAAATTTAGAGAACTGAATTTTCACTTTTTTTGTGTCCCACAAAATTTTAATAATATTATTGTCTTCCAATATAATTTAAAACTACTAGAAATTTACAATTATTCAAATTAAAAATACCATGAAACTATATAAAGAATATATTGAAATAAATATATAAAATATTGATATCAAACTCAACCATATTGGAAAAAAATCATCCTTGATGAAAACCTCCATATCCAAGAAACAATAATTTATACCCTGAAAATGGAATATTTAAAGCATATTTCTCAAAAAAATAATGTAATAACTAATAATTTAAAAATCAAAAAACAGAACCAATTATGAAATTCCAAATTATGGTTCTTCAATAATTCTAAAGACAATACAATTTTCATCCTACATTCACATTAGTGAACCACTCATAAATATTCTGGTCATTTTTGATTTACCTTAGTAAAATTTATTTTCACACATCACTCAAAATCATATGATTTTAGTTAGGCTTAATTTCAAAATATATACTCTCAATCCATAATCACTAAAGTATAATGTATCTACACAAGGATATGATCCTATAAAAATTAAGATAAGCCTTCATATAATCTTTTAAATCATATAGAGCTAAATTATAGTTGGATGAAGATGAAAAAATATAATTTGACGTTTGAAAAAGGAGGATGGATTTCAATAATCATAAAGAATGATATTTTATAGAAATAATAGTGAAAATGATTCCCCATAAACATCCCAAAAAGTGAAGACATCTCTAAATCATTCCAAATTGACTTTTGGTTTTCAACTTATAATGTAAATTTTTTTCAAATATCTCATTTTGACAAACTATTTCCACTAGTATTTTGAAATGAAACTTCTGCAAAGGACAATTCACACAGAATAGGAATTCAAACCCAATAAATCTTTAATACCCTCCATCATTCACTTATAGAAAATTATTATAATTGGTAGTAAAATAAGGGGGAGATGTGTTAAGCAAAATCTATCAAATGGTATCAAATTTTTACAAAATTTTATTCATTATTTTTTAATTTCTCATTTTCTTTTTTCATAATGTGGAGGAATTTATAGTGAATGGTGAAAATAGGTATGATCCATCTGAAATAACATATAGTTGTTTCCCCCATATATATGTTTCACGGTAAATAGTGTATGTATATGGGATAATGATTTAGTATTTTTCATCACCAAATTAAAAATATAATGTCATATATATAGACTCACAACCTATTAAATGGTTTAAAATATCATATTAATTGATTAAATAAAAAATAAAAAAATAAAAAATTACATAATTTGATTTTATGTCATGTTTGATTACAAAATTTCACAGGAAATCATGACTAAAAATAATGATTCTCATATTCCTCTGAAAAATCTTTCGACATCATGAAAATTAACACTACATTGTTTCTTTTATCTACATATGAGTTATTAGAGAAATTTCATGGAATGAGGGCTTCACTCTCATTGATTTAGGAGTGGGATAAAATGGAGGTCTCACATTCAAGTGTTTTAAAACTAATTCAGAATATAGCTTCCCCTTTATTATATATTACGGATTAAAATCTCAAAAAGTTTTTCCCAACACATGTATGTGTTATTTGCACTAAATAAGTTGTAAATGGAATGTTATGTCCACATAACATGTAACACCCGAGACTTTTATGTTATATAAATCATCAAAGGAATCTTTTTCTACACAACACTTGCTTGGCTTGCTTTACACGCAATCGCGACCTTCCTCGATAGCTTGCGTCGTACGCAATACCGAGTTTCACTAAACAACAATATGCTATTAAAACTAGCCGTTATGAATAGTAATAACCACTTTTTGAAATTTTATAAATTTTATTTTTCAAAATGGACTTCATTTTTGGACTCATAATATCGAAATTAGCCTAGGGTGAAATTTTGGTATTTTTCTGAAAACTTTCAATTTTTGATGAATAGTGAAACCACTAAGTGGTAGGTTAAAAACTGAATTTTGCATAAAACTTAATTTTATCGCTTCTGTGAATGGAATTTCAAAAATCCGAGAGACACGGTTAATACCAAGGACTAAAATGTGGTTCAATGAGATGAAAATAATTTTTTGGTGAATAGTAACTTTTTACTATTTTTACCGCGGTTAATAGTAAATAGGGCAAATAAGGGTAAATATGATATTAATATTACCCTAACACATGTCCTAATCCTATTGGACAAGTTTATCTCGACCAAAAACAACCTTAAGTGTAAAATATTATCATTTAGGCCCACTTGGATTAGATTAGGACATTTATTATTAATTTATTTAAAGTAGGGTTAAAATAGTTAAAATCAAAGTTTAATAAGTAAATCATTTTTAATATGGGGTTATACATATGATAAATTCAATTGTAAATATTCATTAGAAAGATAAAACGATTTCCTACATGATTATATTTTATTTGTAATTTTTAGACATCAAATAATTTAATTTATTTATGACACAAAGATGATGCAGTAATTATCTTATTAATGAAATATTGACAAAATTGATAATATAAATACCAAAATAAATGTAATTTAAGACTTTTTATGAATTCCACTAATTTTCTAGGTCACTATGATATATTAATGTTGATTTAATCAACTTGGTTCGAACATATAATTCTGTTATGACTTTCACAAAAATCATATATCAAATAGTGTCAAAATTGACACAAAATAGTTTTTAAATAAAATATTATATTATTAATTGTTATTGTATTCATAAAAATCTAAGGTTCGGCCAAATGACTTATATAAGGATATATATATTAATAATAAACAATTTGGGGTTCGTTTGGCATGTTATAGTAAGTGTATTAACCATATAGTGAAAGAAAACAAAAAGACATGGTAAAAGTTAAATTATTTAACTTAGAGTTAAATCTAATTGATAAGGTTAAAATAATATCCTAAACTTGTCTAAATTCTATTGGTTGATAGGATTTCGACCCATCCCCACTTTAGCTTCGAAATAATACCCTTTTGAACCATTATAAACCGATTTTGACTTTAATATAAAATAATATTTTGAGATATTCCTAAGGTGCCCCTCTCCTCCCTTATAAAAGGGCACCTCCTCCCCCTCCTCCTCACACCAATTTGAGCACTCAAGCTCGGCCAACCCCTGCCATTTTCTCCTCTCCACTTGCCTAGAATAATCCTAGAGGTCCTGGTCTTCTCCAAAGACCAATCTTAGTTCCTTAAGTGGAGGATTCAAAGAAGCGTTCCAAAGAAGAGGTAATATCCATTACCGATCTTTTCAATTTATTTCTTCTTCAACTTCTTCTTCTTTAGTCGTTTCATGATAAAGTAATAACATCAGTATTACTTAAATACTGATATGTTATTATAAATATGAAACAACCCTTATTCACCTTCTATCCATCCTACGGAAAAAATGAAATCACCGCGCGTGCGTACGTACGGAATACCGTTTCCACGCCGTGGTGTAATCTATTTTCCACCATCACCTTAAAAGGATGGGTATAATGGTGTAATGAGTAACTATATATGATTATTATGAAGTAATATTGATACTGAAATAATATATATATACTTCAATACAATTCCACGATCATAGGAATGATATCATCACTCGTGCGTACGTACGGAATACCGTCTCCACGATGTGATGCGACTCGTTCTACATGATCTTCATTTCATAATGATTATATAAATGAATTGAATGAATGAATATGGTATATACTACACTAATACCATTCTGTAAATGAATTATCTATAACCTAAAGAAAAGAATAAGAATTTATTCGACAAAACACGCATAAGAACAAAAAGTTATAAAGACCCGAGTAACAAGTAACAATGAAATATTACTAACAAGAAGCTAATAAAATGACCATATATGATATCATATCAATATGTATGATTCTGTAACAAGTCAATAACATTATTTAAACCATTATACAGGAGATTCGGACACGAACAAAGCAAATCGGATCTAAGGTAAGGGAAATATCACAATCTCATTTTTATCCGAGATTGTTTACTCGTAAGTATTTACTGGGGTGTATTTTATCATCCACATCCATGTTTCATCAATATGTAATATTATTTACATCCACCTACAATTGTTTAAATCCATTTTTACCCTTCGGTGAGTTTTTAGTAAAGAATATGAAAGGAATCTTTTGTCGCTTTTTCGTACGAGGTGATTTTTTGACTTTTCCGACAAAAGTACGAAGAATGTTTTTTTTATACGGCATGAATGGATTTTTAAAACATTGTTTCCAAGAAGCTTCCTTTACAAGTTTTCAAGTTTATTTTTAATCAACTTCTTTTATTTTAAAGTTGTATGACATGTTATGAAAGGAAAAATGTTTTTGAAGAAGAAAGGATATTTTCCTCAAGAATGGAGTTCAAGTGTTTTATCAAAATTATTTTCCATCTAAGATAATAAAGGGTTCTGTTTTTATCCCTATTATTAAATTGATTTGTTCATGTTGTGATGGAATTATTTTTATGAATTCCTTTATCTTATATGAATTGATTTATGATGTCATGATGTTTCAAGAATCCCATTTTTGTTACATGTGTTATGCGATGATGTATGTTTTATGATTATGTGGCACACATAAGAAAGGATTCATTATAAGATGGGTGGGACCTATATCTCCCTCCAATTCATTGGGTAAAGATTTTATATCTCATGAGATAGACATGGCTGGAACGGAAGGTTATTACGGTTCAGTGGTACAGGACTGAAACGAGGAGTGAACTCGGTTCAGAAAGGGACTTTGTCCACTAAGATAGTCTTGGCAATGAGTCATGACTAACAAGAAATGATTTTCCATGATTATGTGTGCATGCCACAAAGTTTCAAGTTTTATTTTATGATTATTGGGATCTCATTTTCACTTCTATGATTTATTCCATGTTAAGATATTATGATCTCTTTTGCAGGTTTTGATTTTCAAAAAGATGTGATATGATTTTTATTTCCTTTATTTGCCCTTGCTGAGCATTTGAGCTCACCATTTTATTTTTTATTTTCCCCAGGTCAGGAAGATGGATATTAAGTAGAATATGCTAAAAGGGACCCTAGATATGATGAAATAAATGGGAGACACTGTAGAAGATTTATGAACCAGTTGTTTATGTTTCCCAGTTTCTAAAGACACTATACCTATACGGTCCTTTGTGGTTTTGTCATATGTTGTAATAAGTGTGCTTCAATTTTGAAGTATTAACAATGTATGTAAAGTATGGGTCGTTATAGTTGGTATCAGAGGAAAGGTATAGTCAACCTTTGGAAACTAGGATGTTAAAGCCTTAGTAAGAACCCTAAGGATAAGTCTAAGAATAGAACACAATCTTAGAAATGGCCATGAATAACCTAGGATAAGACCATAAGCATGAAAATTTTATTCTTGAATTATGTGGTTTCCTATTATAATTAGTGTTGCTCACACTATTCTTCTTGGTTTTAGTCAATGGCTGGAACCCGAAGGAACCGTGTTAATGTGGAATGCGATGGGCAATGCAATGATTGTCCCCCTGAGCAACCAAACGATATGGGAGCTGGAATGAAAAATCTTGTAGCCATGCTCACACAACTTTCTCAAGCTATGAATCATGCAGGATTTCCAAACGAGCAAAGGAGGGAGCAACATTCTGTTGAATCCTTCATGAGGCAGCATCCACCTTCTTTCATCAGGTCTACTGATCCATTAGTTGCTGAACAATGGATTAGTACTACTGAAAAGATATTTTCAGTTCTTCAATGTTCTGAACATGATAAAGTCATCCTAGCAGTGTATCGTTTGGAAGGAGATGCTGATCAATGGTGGAATCTTGTTAAGAATACGAGGCAAAGGGATGAAATTGAGTCTATGGAATGGGACGAGTTCAAGAACTTATTTTTCAATAAGTACTTCCCTCGTATTCTCCGAACAAAGATGGAGAAAGAGTTTCTTGAACTGAAGCAAAGGGATGATGAATCTGTTGGTACCTATGAAGCAAATTTTACAAGACATGCAAGGTACGCTTCTGGTATTATTATCCAACATGAGAGTAAGATCGATCAATTCTTTAGTGGCTTAAAACCAAGTCTTCGAAGGGCGTTAGCCATAAGGGACTTCAATAGCTACGAGGAAATCGTTCGATGTGCTCTCAAAGTCGAGATGGAGATTGGAGTAACCCATCAGTCACATGGGTTTGATAAGTAGAGGAAGATGGAATTCAAAGAAAAATATAAAGAGCACACGGAAAAGAAGATGAGCTTTTCCTTATGCTCAAAGTGTGGAAAGAAACATGGAGGGAGTTGTCTTAAAGGGACAAGTAAATGTTTTAAATGTGGAAAAGAAGGTCATCGGGCATTTGAATGTCGTGATAATGGGAAGAAGATGTCTAATGACGCAAACAAAGGAAGGGATACACAGAATGAACCTACAACACTTCAATGTTTCAAGTGCAAGGAGATGGGGCATTATGCCAATCAATGCCCAAATCCAAGGGTTGATGATGATGGTTGACGTCAACAAACTCTTAAGGCTAAAGACAAAGGAAAGTCACATGCAATTTCTATCAGCGATGTGGAGTACGATAACGATGTGGTGAAAGGTACACTTACCATCCACTCTAAAGTAGCAAATGTTTTATTTGATTCTGGATCCACCCATTCTTTTATTTCTGAAAAATTTTCTAAGGGTATCACCATATTACCTCAACAATTAGATGTTGAGTTAGCTGTGACAACACCTAATGGCACAACAGTCGCATCAGAAGTTTATAATTCTTCTCCGATCGAAGTTTGTGGGAAAGTGCTTCCTGCAAATCTTGTGATCCTTCCTTTAGTGGAATCTGATGTGATTCTTGGCATGGATTGGCTTTCTCTACATGGAGCTCATATCAATTGCCAAAGAAGGGAAGTCACATTTCATATTCCAGATCAATCTACGATCGTATATCAAAGCAAGGATGAACATAACCTTCCAGTGGAAATTTCTTCCATCTTATGGGTATTGATTCCACTAAATGAAGGTTATTTATCTCAAATAGTTGGTGAGAAACTCACGATTAAGAATATGCCCATTGTACGGGAGTTTGATGATGTCTTTCCGGAGGAATTACCGGGTCTTCCACCAAATCGTGAAGTTGAGTTTTCAATAGAACTCGTACCGGGTGCTTTGCCTATTTCAAAGACACCTTATAGAATGGCCCCAATTGAGTTGCAAGAATTGAAGAAGCAACTCCAAGAGAATCTTGATAAGGGATTCATACGCCCTAGTGCGTCACCTTGGGGAGCACCTGTTCTATTTGTTAAGAAGAAAGATGGATCAATGAGACTCTGCATTGATTATCGAGAACTTAACAAGATCACTATCAAGAAAAAATATCCTCTTCCACGCATTGATGACTTATTTGACCAACTACGCAGAGCTCAATACTTTTCCAAGATTGATCTTCGTTCAGGGTATCATCAATTAAGGGTCAAAAGGGAGGATATACCAAAGACGGCTTTCCGTACAAGGTATGGACACTATGAATTTATAGTGATGCCATTTGGTCTTACTAATGCCCCTGCTATCTTCATGGATCTAATGAATAGAGTCTTTAGAGACTATCTTGATCAATTTGTGGTAGTCTTTATAGACGATATTCTTGTCTATTCAAAGAGCAAGGAAGAGCATGAAGATCACTTGAGAATTATATTGAAGACCCTGAGAAAAGAGAAGATTTATGTCAAATTTACCAAGTGTGAATTTTGGCTTCAAAAAGTTTCATTTTTGGGTCGTATAATCTCAAAAGAAGGGATATCTATGGATCCAGCAAAAACAGAGGTTATCGAAAGATGGTCAAGACCAACAACAGTAACTGAGATCCGAAGTTTTCTTGGTTTGGCTGGTTATTATCGACGTTTTGTAAAAGATTTTTCACGATTATCTAATCCACTCACCATGTTGACTCGGAAAGGAGTTAAGTTTGTCTGGACAGAGGAATTTGAAGAGAATTTCAAGGAGTTGAAAAGAAGGTTATCCAGTGCACCTGTGCTCACACTGCCTTGTAGTGGAGAAAGGTTTGTGATCTACAGTGATGCATCCAAGAAGGTATTGGGGTGTGTTCTTATGAAAAATGATATGGTGATAGCTTATGCCTCGCGACAGTTGAAAATCCATGAGCAAAATTACCCAACACATGATTTGGAGTTGGCTGCGGTAATCTTCGCATTAAAGATTTGGAGGCATTACCTTTATGGTGAAAGGTGTGATATTTATACTGATCATAAAAGTTTAAAGTATATTTTCACACAAAAGGAGCTAAATATGCGTCAAAGAAGATGGTTGGAGCAGATTAAGGATTACAACTGCTCAATACATTACCACCCAGGGAAAGCAAACAAGGTGGCAGATGCATTAAGTCGACAAGGCCATGCTAGTTTATCCATGATGAGGATCACAAAAGATCCAATATTTATGGATTTACAAAGGATGGATCTTGGAATTATAATGGAAGGGGAAAAATCTTATCTTTCTCAAATGAATGTACAACCATCTATACATGTGACGATTAAAGAGGCACAGAAAGAAGATGTCGAGTTACAAAAGAAGGTGAGAAATGTTCCTGAATTCAACCTTGATTATGATGGGATAATAAAGTTCAGGAATCGGGTTTGTGTTCCTTCCATCCCCGAATTAAAGAAGGAGCTGCTGGATGAGGCTCATAGTTCTTCATTCTCTATTCATCCTGGAAGCACGAAGATGTATAGGGACCTGAAAGAGTACTTCTGGTGGGATGGCATGAAAAGAGATGTTGCTGAATATGTCTCTCGATGCTTGGTTTGTCAACAAGTTAAAGCTGAGAGACAGAAGTCTAAGGGGATGTTACAACCATTACCCATACCCGAATGGAAATGGGAAAACATCACTATGGACTTTGTCACAGGACTTCCTAAAACATCCAAAGGCAATAATGCTATCTGGGTCATAGTTGATCGTCTTACAAAGTCTGCACACTTCATTGCTATTAGAGAGGATTTCTCTCTAGATCAGCTTGCCAGGATATATGTAAAGGAAGTGGTAAGATTGCATGGAGTACCACTTTCTATTATATCTGATCGAGATCCGAGATTTACCTCGAAGTTCTGGCGAAATCTTCAGCATACTCTGGATACAGAGTTGTGTTTCAGCACTGCTTATCATCCCCAGACAGACGGTCAGTCTGAGAGAACAATTCAAACCCTAGAAGATATGTTGAGAGCTTGCTCTATGGATTTCAAAGGAGGTTGGGATCAACACCTACCTTTGGTGGAATTTTCTTATAACAATAGCTTTCACTCCAGTATTTAGATGGCTCCTTATGAAGCTCTCTATGGAAAGAAATGCAGGACTCCAACTTGCTGGGATGAAGTTGGGGAAAGAAAGCTATTAGGACCTGATCTCGCTGATGAAATGGCAGAAAAGGTCAGATCTATTCAACAACACATAAGAGCAGCTCAGAGTCGACAGAAAAGTTATGCCGACAACCGAAGAAAAGACCTAGAGTTTGAAGTGGGCGATAAAGTGTTCTTACGAATATCTCCCTGGAAGAGGGTTATGAGATTTGGAAAGAAGGGGAAGTTGAGCCCTAGATATATCGGTCCTTTCGAAATACTGGATCGTGTTGGGAAGGTAGCTTACCGATTGGCGCTTCCACCGAATCTCTCTCAAGTTCACGATGTGTTCCATGTATCTCTCCTGAGAAAGTACATACCAGATCCTTCACATGTACTCAGCTCAGAAGTTGTACCGCGGGAGCAAGATCTCTCTTATGAAGAACAGCCGATAGAGATTCTGGATCGTAGCGAAAAAGTCCTACGAAACAAGACCACTCGCTTGGTGAAGGTTTTATGGAGGAACCAAAAACTTGAAGAATCTACATGGGTGCTTGAGGATATAATGAGGGAGAATAATCCTCATCTGTTTGTTACAAAGTGACGAATTTCGAGGGCGAAATTCTTTTTAAGGGGGGTAGAATGTAACACCCGAGACTTTTATGTTATATAAATCATCAAAGGAATCTTTTTCTACACAACACTTGCTTGGCTTTCTTTACACGCAATCGCGACCTTCCTCGATAGCTTGCGTCGTACGCAATACCGAGTTTCACTAAACAAGAATATGCTATTAAAACTAGCCGTTATGAATAGTAATAACCACTTTTTGAAATTTTATAAATTTTATTTTTCAAAATGGACTTCATTTTTGGACTCAGAATATCGAAATTAGCCTAGGGTGAAATTTTGGTATTTTTCTGAAAACTTTCAATTTTTGATGAATAGTGAAACCACTAAGTGGTAGGTTAAAAACTGAATTTTGCATAAAACTTAATTTTACCGCTTCTGTGAATGGAATTTCAAAAATCCGAGAGACACGGTTAATATCAAAGACTAAAATGTGGTTCAATGAGATGAAAATAATTTTTTGGTGAATAGTAACTTTTTACTATTTTTACCGCGGTTAATAGTAAATATGGTAACTAAGGGTAAATATGATATTAATATTACCCTAACACATGTCCTAATCCTATTGGACAAGTTTATCTCGACCAAAAACAACCTTAAGTATAAAATATTATCATTTAGGCCCACTTGGATTAGATTAGGACATTTATTATTAATTTATTTAAATAAGGGTTAAAATAGTTAAAATCAAATTTTAATAAGTAAATCATTCTTAATATGGGGTTATACATAAGGTAAATTCAATTGTAAATATTCATTAGAAAGCTAAAAAGATTTCCTACATGATTATATTTTATTTGTAATTTTTAGACATCAAATAATTTAATTTATTTATGACACAAAGATGATGCAGTAATTATCTTATTAATGAAATATTGACAAAATTGATAATATAAATACCCAAATAAATGTAATTTAAGACATTTTATGAATTCCACTAATTTTCTAGGTCACTATGATATATTAATGTTGATTTAATCAACTTGGTTCGAACATATAATTCTGTTATGACTTTCACAAAAATCATATATCAAATAGTGTCAAAATTGACACAAAATAGTTTTTAAATCAAATATTATATTATTAATTGTTATTGTATTCCTAAAAATCTAAGTTTCGGCCAAATGACTTAGATAAGGATATATATATTAATAATAAACAATTTGGGGTTCGTTTGGCATGTTATAGTAATTGTATTAACCATATAGTGAAAGAAAACAAAAAGACATGGTAAAAGTTAAATTATTTAACTTAGAGTTAAATCTAATTGATAAGGTTAAAATAATATCCTAAACTTTTCTAAATTCTATTGGTTGATAGGATTGCGACCCATGCCCACTTTATCTTCGAAATAAGACCCTTTGGAACCATTATAAACCGATTTTGACTTTAATATAAAATAATATTTTGAGATATTCCTAAGGTGCCCCTCTCCTCCCTTATAAAAGGGCACCTCCTCCCCCTCCTCCTCACACCAATTTGAGCACTCAAGCTCGGCCAACCCCTGACATTTTCTCCTCTCCACTTCCCTAGAATAATCCTAGAGGTCCTGATATTCTCCAAAGACCAATCTTAGTTCCTTAAGTGGAGGATTCAAAGAAGCGTTCAAAAGAAGAGGTAATATCCATTACCGATCTTTTCAATTTATTTCTTCTTCAACTTCTTCTTCTTTAGTCATTTCATGATAAAGTAATAACATCAGTATTACTTACATACTTATATGTTATTATAAATATGAAACAACCCTTATTCACCTTCTATCCATCCTACGGATAAAATGAAATCACCGTGCGTGCGTACGTACGGAATACCGTCTCCACGCCGTGGTGTATTCTATTTTCCACCATCACCTTAAAAGGATGGGTATAATGGTGTAATGAGTAACTATATATGATTATTATGAAGTAATATTGATACTGAAATAATATATATATACTTAAATACAATTCCACGATCATAGGAACGATATCATCACTCGTGCGTACGTACGGAATACCGTCTCCACGATGTGATGCGACTCGTTCTACATGATCTTCATTTCATAATGATTATATAAATGAATTTAATGAATGAATATGGTATATACTACACTAATACCATTCTGTAAATGATTTATCTATAACCTAAAGATAAGAATAAGAATTTATTCGACAAAACACGCATAAGAACAAAAAGTTATAAAGACCCGAGTAACAAGTAACAGTGAAATATTACTAACAAGAAGCTAATAATATGACCATATATGATATCATATCAATATGTATGATTCTTTAATAAGTCAATAACATTATTTAAACCATTATACAGGAGCTTCGGACACGAACAAAGCAAATCGGATCTAAGCTAAGGGAAATATCACAATCTCATTTTTATCCGAGATTGTTTATTCGTAAGTATTTACTGGGGTGTATTTTATCATCCACATCCATGTTTCATCAATATGTAATATTATTTCCATCAACCTACAATTGTTTAAATCCATTTTTACCCTTCGGTGAGTTTTTAGTAAAGAATATGAAAGGAATCTTTTGTCGTTTTTTCGTACGATGTGATTTTTTGACTTTTCCGACAAAAGTACGAAGAATGTTTTTTTATACGGCATGAATGGATTTTTAAAACATTGTTTCCAAGAAGCTTCCTTTACAAGTTTTCAAGTTTATTTTTAATCAACTTCTTTTATTTTAATGTTTTATGACATGTTATGAAAGGAAAAATGTTTTTGAAGAAGAAAGGATATTTTCCTCAAGAATGGAGTTCAAGTGTTTTATCAAAATTATTTTCCATCTAAGATAATAAAGGGTTCTGTTTTTATCCCTATTATTAAATTGATTTGTTCATGTTGTGATGGAATTATTTTTATGAATTCCTTTATCTTATATGAATTGATTTATGATGTCATGATGTTTCAAGAATCCCATTTTTGTTACATGTGTTATGTGATGATGTATGTTTTATGATTATGTGGCACACATAAGAAAGGATTCATTATAAGATGGGTGGGACCTATATCTCCCTCCAATGCATTGGGTAAAGATTTTATATCTCATGAGATAGACATGGCTGGAACGGAAGTTTATTTCGGTTCAGTGGTACAGGACTGAAACAAGGAGTGAACTCGGTTCAGAAAGGGACATTGTCCACTAAGATAGTCTTGGCAATGAGTCATGACTAACAAGAAATGATTTTCCATGATTATGTGTGCATGCCACAAAGTTTCAAGTTTTATTTTATGATTATGGGGATCTCATTTTCACTTCTATGATTTATTCCATGTTAAGATATTATGATCTCTTTTGCAGGTTTTGATTTTCAAAAAGATATGATATGATTTTTATTTCCTTTATTTGCCCTTGCTGAGCATTTGAGCTCACCCTTTTATGTTTTCTTTTCCCCAGGTCAGGAAGATGGATATTAAGTAGAATATGCAAAAAGGGACCCTAGATATGATGAAATAAATGGGAGACACTGTAGAAGATTTATGAACCAGTTGTTTATGTTTCCCAGTTTCTAAAGACACTATACCTATACGGTCCTTTGTTGTTTTTTCATATGTTGTAATAAGTGTGCTTCAATTTTGAAGTATTAACAATGTATGTAAAGTATGGGTCGTTATATAACATTTTCATAAACATTTTAGATATTTTTATCACATATATAAAATATAATATTATAACTAAAATACATAAGTGAGTTATTAACTAGACTTATAATTCAAATAAATTTTAAATGATCTTTTAAAGTTAAAAACTATTAGTTGATTAAATATTTTCACATTAATTCACATAAATACTTTAAATACATTATATATGTAAATGAAACTAGAAATATTCTATACTCGTGTAATAATGAATTTATTTATTAATTAGTGATCATTTATTCGCATACAGATTTCGATCCACATAGTGATGCCAACCACATCCAAGACTATTATTCATTTGAACATGTCATGCTTTTCAATATGCTAAATGTTTAACCCTCGTTGAAATTATTTTAATAAAATTATTACAACTCAAAGTTCATGATATGGATCTAGAAACCCATAAAATTATCGAAGGAGATATGGCATTTTCATACCAATGATATCTTTTCATATGATCACATTATGTATAATATAATCTCATTATCAAGCGATATATCAAACAAAGTTGGAAACATTATATCATTATGAATTACTATTTTATTCTTTATTTAAATATCGAGATAGTATTACCTTATTATACTACAGTAAATGATTTATTGAAGGTACTACCATCCTTATCAGATGGGATTGAGATATAGATTTCTTTTGAAATCATCAAATTTTGTATTTATTTTTCTATCAGATTTTTATATTAAATGATTCACCAAACATAAGATACCCAACCATGAAAAAAATATCATTATTTTTTTATTAAATAAAATTCAGTTTTCAAATGATATACACTGATAATAGTCTCATATTTTTATACAATTACACACATTCATAGATACAAACTACTGATGTCAGATAAAACATGAAGTGTTTCTATTTGTTGGTAATTTTTCATGAACTCGTCTACTCAAGATCACCTTGTTTATGATTCTTGAGAAAGATTCTTAATGAATATGATCCCCAAACTCATGAAAGTAAATCCTAAAATTTTCTCTATCACTGTGATGTATCTAAGACATAGTAAAAATATTGATGTTTACTTCCATGGCATTCCTTAGTTCTCATTTTTTCTGTGGAATGCTATAATCTTTTCATATGACATGTAATCAAATAATTTCACCCTATAAATATAGTTTATGTATAATTATAAACACTATTATGGTATCATAAAAACATTTATATATCAAAATATATACATGTACTGGTTATATATGTACATACATGATTTGGTTCAGGTCCACCCACTCACAACACAATAATCAGTTCTGTAACACACAAGATATGGTACCACGAAACACCCATAAAACTCTAGAATGTGGATGTCATGTCATGTAATTTACCTCACTGAATAAGGGATGTAATGAAACAATGGTTTATACAATTAATTTGGATCAAAAGATTTGATGTTTTCTATTGGTTTTATAGAAGGTCAAAAATAATGTAGATCTCAGGGTCAAATGGGATAAATCATAATCAATCAATGACATCAATCATTTTCATGTTTCCAACAATAATCAATATTTAATATGACAAAAATTAATGTTCCTTATGTTTTTCCTTTAAATTATCCATTCTAGAAATATCTATTGAGGAATATAATACCAAAATAGACTCATAACCTTCTCGGGAATATAGGGCAAGAAATTGGTCAATCAATTCCTGGAATGAGCATCAATAATTATTTTACTCAATTAAAGCATCCTGAATTTGACTTCAAAAATAAAAAAACCTATTGAAAGTGTTTTTAATGAAACACTAAATTGATGTCATAATGTAAAATTTACAAATGAAAACGTACATATCTAATTTAACAAAAACATATCCTATAAATAATTTACAAACACATATTTCCTCTTAGAAGTGCTTCCTTTAACATTGTTAAGCTTTAACACTTTGATCTGTATCATGTAATACAAAAATGAACAAAAGTTACATGATCTTCTATTGAAGAACATTTTCAATAGTACATGAATAGGATTAATATTATATTTCTTTTTCATTCGATATTTATGCTGTTGAGTTGTGGTGAAATATAGATTTTGTGAAAAAATTGAAAGAAACAAATTTCAAAATCTTACCATATTTTTCAGTTTGAATTTTCCACCACCTATTATCCTTTCCATTTGACATTAAATATTATTAAAGATCTATGAATTTCAATAAATTTATTTTTCCTTTAATTTTTTTAGTATCTTCCACATTGATAATTTCATAATACCCCATGCAATTCACCTCTTAATCTACTTTTTATAGGTTATACATATGTTTAAATATTGTAATGACTTGTGGAATTGATGCATCCATTTTCTCTAATTATTAAAAAATTAGAGGTTATATTTTAATGAATGTATCAGCTATCACCCAGAATTCATCATCTATTTTTTCATCTTCCATATAAATTTTTACTTCTTTAATAGATATAAAAAATGATTCTTATTCAATGTTTTAATGATATTTTTCATGAAAATTTTAAATTATATCAATGAAGTCCATTTCTCCATCACATGCTTCCTCTTGTTAGACTGATTTTACTTGAATTCTATTTTTATCATTGAATTATTCTCCTTTTATAGTCACCATTTGATTAATTTATTCATCTATATGCCTTTCATATTGTTCATCTAATTGATCGATAGAATATTTTTATTTTCCTTCTAATGCATAATTAAGAATGAGATTCTTTTCTTATATAGGATTCAAAAGATTATATTTATCAAAAATATTGGTAGATTAATGATCCCATTTGTTATTCAAAATATTATTTTCACCCAAAGCCTTCACATCAACAAACTCATTCATTAAATACTCTTTTTTCATGGCATGAATTAGGTTATAAAAACAAGTTACTCCATAAGAATCTAAATTGATAATATTTTGTGAATTTTTATTAATCATGTATTCTTTATCTTTAAGAGATTCCTCATGATTTACCATCATTATATAAAAAATGTCAAATTTCTACACATGAAATTACAATACTCTTTGATGAAAATCCATATCTTGTGGTGTGTGATTAGTAGGGACATAATAATGGTACTAATCATACCAAGTACATTTAGTAGTATGAGTCATCCTATCTATAAAAATATGAACTCTCTCAATATAATCTTTATTTTGACCAAAATTCTAAATTGCGTACTACCTATGAAGTAGACTCCTCTTAGAATGAAATGTACTATAATGATTGTGTATCATAGTAAAACTACCCAATCTAGTATACTAAATCGACCCCTAAACCCCTAAACTAGACTCACACTCTATCAAGAGATATCCCCATAACTCTAATCCCCTCATCCCTAACCTTCACCTATCCCCCATCCAATCTAAACAGCATCGTAATACTAATTACGATACTGGACCCAATAAACATGCCACCATCCCAGAGCCTCGTGATCCTACACCAGACAAATTATCCATAACCACCCAAAAAAATTAGAGCCTAACCCCCACCCCCTTGACAACATCCCTAATCCTACACTCCTCAGACCTAGCCTATAAATAGTTGCATCTTGGATCCTATCACTAAACAACCTACCAAGCCAATCCCTAGCTCATTCCAACCCCATACATAAACAAAAGACATACCTATCTGGGAACCTACCAAGATAACTAAAACTACCCTGCCCCCTCCCAGTCGAGTTGTGTACCTATACCTACAACATTCCATATCCATATTAGTATACATATTCAGGAACCAATCCCTAATACCTACCCACAACATTTCCCTAAACCCCCAACTAGTCCCTTGATTATATACTCAACCTATCCCATCTTCCCAGGCCACCACCCCTGACACAACATACCCAAAGCCCTAAACCAACCCCACAACACCACCATGCCCTAGCCCTATCCTTATTCATAATTCAACCCTATATCTAATCATAAACTTCAACACCAAGAATGATCCCAAAACCTTCTCATATGCACCTGGCCATAAACTGACCCCCACCCCCAGCATAGCCCTATCCCTATTCCCACCACCTAACCATACACTAAACATACACCATAGCCCAAAAATCAAGCCCTAAACCTTCCCCTATGACCCATGTCCTATTCCTACAACACACCTCACATCCCACAACATATACATATCCCTAAACCTACACACAATCCTAACACTAAACATAACTGGACAACTAGCACAATCCGTAAACCTATTCGGGACCATATCCTTAAACCTACCCACGAACTATACCTATCCCTATACATACCCTAAACCAAGACACAATCCTACAACCCCCCCCCCCACAAATGACACGTATCTCAGGCCCAAAACCTTACTCCTCCTTTAGACATAAACCTCAGCCCTCCCTAGCCCCAATCCTTAACCTATCCCACTTTCCATAGCCACCACCCCCACCATATCCCTAATGGAAAACTCTATCCCAAAACCTATCATCCCTCACCTTGACCACCCTTATCCTTATACCTAACTTAATCCATTTTACATAAACCAATCTTACTCCTTTCCACCTAGACTAATCTCTAATCAAACCCCCAACCCCTTGACCTAATACTACCCCAACATAGCCCAAACACTTTACCTTCACTCAACCCCATCTCTTCAACAACACAAATCCTTGGTCCCTCACTTGATCCTAAAACATAAACATAACCCTAACCTTAAACCCTCATTCCCCTATAGAACCTATCATTAACCTGTCCATTTATCCCCAACCCACACCCACAAGCCAAGGCCAAAACCAACACACACCCGATTACCCATCATCCCCATCCAAACACACCTATCATGAAGGTACTAATCAGCTCAAAATCATTAATCTATTGGATCATAAGGTCAAGATATACATAAAAATATGAAATATTCCTGATTTATTTTAATTATAAGATCAATATATAATTTTGTGCTACCAACAAATTTTGGTCCTTTTGGAATCATTCATACTCAAATTGTGATGTACCACAATAGGACAACTTCATCCACAACACACAATTGGTATCCTAGGCCCCACCTAATGCCCCAATCCCAAGACCACCTATAACTACCGCAAGAACCTTATCCTTAAACACCCTTCATACATAGCCTAAACATTCCCTCTACAAAAATATACCACCAAAAACTACCACATCCACCCTCATATTTACACTATCCCTATTCCAACCGTCAGCCCTAGACCTAACCCTACATCTGACACTATCGTTAAATGAATTCCCACCCATCTTACCATATCATTTACACTACAATAGAAATAACCTTACCCCCAACATTATACCCTCTCATTCATACCATGCCCCACCATAGTCACAACTTGACCCCCCCAATCCCCATCTGAAAAACTACTCGCCATCCCCAAACCAGGGAAAAAAACACCCCATGGCCCCCAACTTACACCTACCCCTAACCCTGATCCAATCCCTACACCCATGATATTACCAATCCCTAAACCAAAAACTAGCCTTACCTCCCTTAGAACACAACCCCATGGTCCCATTCTAACCTCCCTAGTCCTAGAACTAATCCATCCTCACCCTTGAGCATAAAAATTAAACTACCCCCCATCTTTTACACCCCCACCCCCCCCAGCCCCACTGCTTAGCCATATCCTTAAACCTACCCTTGTCCCTTGAACCTATTAGTCATAAACCCCACCCAGTACAAGACTGGCCCCTTCACCCAACCCTAAACAAAACCACACATCATTCGTAGCTTTCAACTTTCCACCATCGAGACATAGACTGATCCCTAAACCTACCATGACCATAACCATAAACCTCCTCATGACCAATACACTTTACCTACACCCTCGACCTGTAATGGTCTGAACTGTTATAAATAAAATACAACATGTGTATTAATTAAATTTATTATTTTGTAATATTGTTATAGAATACACATTGACATCATTGTTTTATTATATCATATAGGATTTAGTTTATAGGTATGAATCCATAGAGTTTATTATATCTTCATTGAACAATAATCACTTGATTATTATAAATATTGTGTTTTATCAAATCCAATTAACTTTGATAAAAGAAAAAATGGCCTCATTCAGTAGATTTTACCATAAAAATCACATTTACCTAAGTTTCTGACAGAGTTAGAATCATTGGTATGTTCCATAAACTAATCTTATGTTGAGAACCAATAATGTATGAATTAGTGAAGCAATTTACAGGAGATGTTCAAACCCATCGAGATCACAGACCAAACATTATTCCTCAAATCTCTGCATGAATGTCCCTACATAACTGTAATTTCCCTTTTGTAATTTTTGACTGTATGAAAGGGATATGTATTATGAACCTAGAAATATAACTATGAAAATTATTTTATTTGAAATATAGTATATATTTTTATCCTCTCATTATTAATTTATAATGTATATTTATTTTTATTCTGAAAACCCAAAATAATATTTTTGGGTAATATTAAAATTCAATTAAGTAACATATTTTAGTGAATTAATAATTGTATTAAATTATTAATATTTTAATATCATTTTTAAATAATTTTTATTAAATTTAAATGATCATATAATTGGTATATGGTCAAATGTAATATTTATAAGGTTTAGAAAACTATTATTTTAAAAAACACAATAATGTTCATTAAGTGTTGGTTATTATTTTAAAAGTAAAAACACAAATATTTAGTAAATTTTTTAGATAGAATGAATAGTTTTTTGGAATGATAATTTCAAAATTATCCAATGGTGAATTTTCCTTAATTTTTTGTGTGTATAATTTTTTCTCAAATAATTAAATATTGTATATATAAACATTGTATTTTATGAAAACATAATGACACAAACATGATTTTATAAATACTATAGTGGGTATCCAATTTAATATATATATGTACTATATATTCAAATAATTTGATTTTTGGTTTATCTGTTTTATTTTATAAATCTAATATTATTCCCCCCAATCATGTAATGGATTTTGAGGTTTGAAACTAATTTCTCTCAGTGTATGAATCACCTCCACATTATCTAGAGAATTATTTTATTATTTTCATCACTTTTTAATTTAAAAAAATCAAAAAACTACATTTTGTCCCTAAAGATGGAAATAATGGAATGTTTGGTGGTTTTGGTTGTTTTAATATGTAGATTCATAAAACTAAAAAATAATGAAAACAATCTCTTTTAATATATTAAGCCATCCAAGACCCCATTTATCTTCAAGTAAAGTACTTGGATCATATAAATAATATTAATTTCCCTCACTAGAGTACCAATAAGGTTATCCAAATAACTCAGTAAGCCCCTCCCAAGTATTTGGATTCACAGACTTATGTAATTGATCATCCACTATCTTTTTTTATCAGAAACTTCTTCAATGTTATGCCTCATAAATTCCATTTTCATTTTTTGGAATTTGTTATTAATTATTAAAATAAAATAAATTTAATGTATAAATGTCTTGGACCTCATTTAACATTCATTTTTTCATCCATTGATCCTTTATGCACACCTTTTAACATATCAAAATATAGTTCAGATTCTTCCCATTATTCATGATTCTTCATTTACTTCTTCCTTCAATGCAAAATTTCTAATGTTGGGATATGATTTTAAATATCCACATGACTTACAATATTGTGTTTTTGTGATTAGATAATACCTTCTCACCCATCAGTCCATTCATGGATTCATTATTTGACATCGTTATGTTGTCGAAAATTCACCATGATTTTTCCACACCAAAACTATTATATAGTGATTATAAAACCCATTTAATAACCAGGGTGTTAAAATTTATAAACATGTAAATTTTTATTAGGGAATCTCATATAGGTATTACATACTACATGATCTTGGAACAAATTATGATGATGAAAGAATCCATTTTTTATGATCTATATGGAACACAAAAGAATTATTATGAAATGAAAGTGACAGGTGCGCCTGAAATTATATAGTGCTCAAATAAATTTGGTAATGATTAGTATCATGATACATAATGTTGGGATAGGTAGTGAACTGAACTCCATTATTACGCTTCCCCCCCCCATTATTTATTGGTGTTTTTTTATTGACCTATTTTTTTGATTAATTTTTTTTAGTTTCTTTCAACATTCCTCATGTTATGATTATCATGCTGTATATTATCTCATTGTTCATGTTTATGATTAATAATATTGTTCGGTCCACTTATATTCCTATTGTATAAAATGTGTAATTATATTCCATGTTTATTCCCTTAATGGTATTTATAGATCACCCCTTTCTTATGTTTTTCTATAGGTTATCCCATGCATTATTAAAATCCATGGAATTTTATATGCATGTTAATGAAGTATTCAATAATTTTGGTGTATAAAATGTTCAAGATTTTATGTCATGTACTTAATTCCAAAAGACACATGTTATTTTAATCTGTTAGGATTTATTATGTCCAATTTTATGTTATAAATCATGAATTAATATATAACAAAGAACATGGTTTTTATAATTGGTATTAGAGAAAATGTTTAGTTATTATTGGGATTATAATTAGAAAACACAAGTGAAATATTTCAGAATAGGACTGTGTACAATAAAAAATACCATAATTCATATATGATAGATTATTTTTTTTATCATGAAAACACTTTAATGTCAACATTGTATAAGAGGAAGTGGCTCTGGAATAGATGTACAATTGTGTAACAACACTAACAATGTCTTTTGGGCTTAACTCAATCTAAAATTGTACAAGACAACAAGCCTTACTTGGAACTTTTTAGGGAACTCCAAAGTGTTATATTTTTTAAAAATCAGAAGCTCATTTTCAACCATTATTAAGGGAGAAAGGTATATGTTATTATAGAGATCACTAATAACATAGAATGATGCCTAGATATTTATATGTTATGAAAATAATTATATTTTTTATGTCACCCATTTTTTTTATTTGATTCCTCCTTTATGTTTTTAATCATTTTAATAAATGATAATCATCCACAATATTCATTTTATTCTTCCAAATGTCCAAATATAGGTAGAATCAGGTTAGAAAATAATGCGATGGGCAATGTGATTATTACCCCAATGAGACACCCAACATGATTGGATAAGTAATCAGAAACATTATGACGTTACAATCTCAGCCAGCTGAGATTCTTAATAGTATTTGATATCGGGAGGAGCGAAAAAGTTCTCCTTTGATTAGAAATGTTGTGATTGATACATTTATGTGACATATGTCTCCAAATTTCAATGGATTTCTAATCCATTAATCATGAAATAATGGTTTATCTTCATTGAGAAGATCATACCCATCCTTCAATGTTCAGAATAAGAGAAGGTTCTACTCCTTAGTTATTTTTTGGAGGGAGGAGCTAGTCAGCGGTGGACATTGATCAATAATAAAAAGCCTTAGGATGTGATCAATGTGTTTGAGTGGAATTAATTGTAAAATAAAATTTAAAACAAATATCCTGCACTATTCATCATAAAATTTAATGGGATTTCTCGACCGTCATCTAATATGAAAACAAATCTATCTGTGCATATGAGAAAATATTCACAATATTTTCATAATACTCCTTTGACTTTTTCATTACCTCTTAATTCAAGGATGAATGCCTCTTTTATGGGATAAAACCCTTTCAATGAAAACCTCTGTCGATCTATGACTTTGATAGCTATGAGATTTTTTTACATTCTCTTAATGTCAAAATGGAGATGGGATAATATCAATGGTATCATTGGGATAATAATTAAAATGTTTAGTTTAATATAGAAAATTTGATAAAGAAATATAATGGTTCAATGAAAATATAAAATCCCACATGTTAAGGAATATAAGGAGGAACACTAGAAAATTCCTAAGGATGGAAATGAAATGTTTTAGGTGTGGGAAGAAAGGGAACCTCACAAACAACAAAAGACAATATACACCCACTAATTCATCATTGGAACGGAATTCTTGGATAAACCCTCAGTTCATTGTTCACTGCTTAAACTATAACGAAGTAGGGAACTATAATAAGAAATTAACTAATCCAAGGGTTTTTGGAGAAAACCAAATACATCAAATTCAATAAGGGTGATATTTTTAAATCAAAAATTCATATGTGGATCACGAAAAGGATGTCGTGATAGGTACTCTATACATTTATTCATGAATAGAGATTTAACAATTTGAATCTATTTAATTTTTTTTCATATCATGAATGTTTAGTAAAACTATTAAACCACCACCACAATAGCGTGGATATAGAGTTTTTCGTGAAAACAATAGAAGGTGAATATATTGCATTCCAAATATATAACTCCTCACCTACCATAATTTGTGGGATAATCTTCGCAATGAACCTTTTCATTCTTCATATGGTGGAATTTTATGCTATTCTAGGCTTGTATTGACTACCCATATATAGATCCAACATAAATTTCCCTGAAAAATAATAACTCTAGGTACTACGAATCAACCATTGATTATGGAGAAGTGCAAAGAGGAAGATGGATCTTCATTTGACATGACATATCATGCATTTATATTAATTCCCTGTGATAATGCGTATCAATCTCAAATGATATTTAATTAGGAACTAATAATCCTAAAAACATTCTCACTCTGAGGGAATGCACTTATGTTTGGCCCATTTAATTTCATGGTCTTCTTTATAACAGAGAGGTAGAATTATGTATCAATACTATACCTAGATAATTACCATTATATATGACTCCGTATAGAATTTCTGTTGTGAAGATTAGTGAAAAAATAACCAACTACATGAGACTATAGATAAAGGGTTCATACGCCCATGTGATCCACCATGGTGTGCACCATTACTCTCCAGTGAGAAGAAGGATGGGTCATTCTGCCTTTGCGTTTATAACCCTGAGATTTTCAATACCATGATAAATAAAATGTATCCTAATCCATGGATTAATGACTTATTAAATCATCTATGTGGAGAACAATACTTCTCAAATATGGATCTATAGTAGGGACATTACCAAGTTAGCGAGAATTAGTAAGATATCACCATGACTTATTTTTACACAAGTTTTGAGAAATATGAGGTCATAACAATTCCATTTGGACTCATTAATTCTCTATAAATCATCATATAATTGATTAATTGTTTCATTATAGGTTACCAAAAAATATTTTCAGTTTTCTTTATAGATTAAATTCAAAAAGTCACCAAAACCATGGAGGATCATGATGCACATTTATTCACTATGCTAATGACCTTTAAAAAGGGGACGATTTATTAAAATTAAATAAAATGTGAATTATTATTAAAGTAAGACTCATTAATTATGAAGATCATCACATGAGATGGGATATATCTAGACACATAAAATAACAAATCAATCAATTTATACGAGTGTTCTACATCTATGACATATATCCATAGTTTACATGGATGAGATGGATACTATCAATGATTTTTTTAGAAATTACCATGATTGTCAAACCATATAAATAAGGTAAATATGAAGGGAGTTAATATTTCTTAGAATGATTATTTATATAAAGGATTCATGGATCTTTAAATGAGGATTATCAATACACCTATTCTCACACTAAAAATCTATAGAGAGACATTCATGGTGTTCATCAATTCTTTTAAGTACTTGGGATGTGTGTCAGGGATGATTGAAAAATTCATATCTTATGCTTCATGGAATTTGAAATATCAAGAATGTAACTACCCAGAAATGATATCATATGTGAGGAAAAGTGTGAAATATACTCATATCAAAATATCATCATGTATATATTCACATATAAGGAGATGAATATGCACCAAATAATATGGTTAGAGATGGTCAATGTCTTTGAAAGCTCAATCCAATACCACCACTGTAAATCAAATAATTTTTTTTGATGATCTAGGTACAATAGATCAATCAATCATATCATTTATTAGAATTATTAGGGATATTATCATCTAATATTTAGAAAGGGTGGAAATGGTAATTATATAGGAAGGGACATCATCAATCCTTTCAAAAATTATTCCCCAACATTCCCATATAGATAAGTAAAAATATTCTCAAAGGGACGAGGTTGGAATTAATATTGTTAAAAATGAAAAAAATTAGAATTCCTTGGAGTTCAATGTTACTACAGATATATTTGTGGGATTTGGGTCAGGACTTTGTGTGCCATCAAATCACAAGTTAAAAGAGATAGAGCATGAAATAAATATCTCAACCTTATCCATCCACTTTGGATGAAAATATATGTATTGAGATCAATGAGAACAATATTGTTGGGAAAATATAATGATGGATACAATGATGTATAATCAAGTATCTAATGTGACAATAAGAGACAGACAAATAAAGAAAAAATCCAAGTGTGGGATGCAACCACTACACATACCAACATGGAAATGGGAAAAATTCACCATGGACCTGGTCATTATTTTTTTAATACATCTTGGGGGAGTAATACTATATGGGTTTTGGTGGACGTTCTTAGAATTAATACACACATTATTTTGATTTTAGAGGATTTTTATGTGGAAAAAATGAAATGATATTCATCAGAGAAGTGGTAAGGATACATGGATTCCAATATCAATGTTATCATATCCTGACCAAGACTCAACTCTATGTCCATGAAGAGTCTACAACATAGTGTGGCATATTATCAGAACATTAGAAAGACATATCACCACCAAACTACTGTCCAATATATGTATACTATATTGACATTAGAGGACATGTTGATAGCATAAACAATTGACTCTAAATGATGATGCAATAAACATATTCCTATCGCACTGTTCTATTAATAAAATATGTTCAAATTATTCATCAAAATGGACCCCTTATAGGAAGTGGTGTTGTAAACCGTAATTCTAGGATTATTTTTGGGAAAATAGACTACTAGCCCCTAAAATTGTTGAGGAAATAGTGGAAAAGGATAGTACAATTCAAAAACACATCAAGGTTACCCATAGTCAAATGAAGATTTATGATGAAAATCATCGACAATAACTAGATTTTTATGTTGGAGATAGGTTATTCCAATTCATATCTCTAAGGATGAAAGAGATTATATTTTGGATGATTGGAATGATTAGTCCTAGAAACGATATCATTTTTGAGATCCCTGATCACATTAGAGTCGTGGCCTATTGACTAGAACTCCCACTGAAACCATCTCAAGTACATGATGTATTCCATGAGTCCCTATTGAGAAAGGACATACTAGACCCCTCAAATGTACTCAATATAGATGTGGTATGATTAGAGAATAACCATTCATATGAATATCATCCAGAGAAGATCGTTGATCATAATGAAAATGTCCTTCAAAATAAGACAATTAACAATGTGAAAGTGTTGTGTAGAAACCACATGTTTGAAGCATTAAGGAGGGAACTAGAAAAGATAATGGTACAATGTATCCCTAATCTATTTTATTGTGGTAAAATAACATTTTGAGGGAGATATTTCATAATTGTGAATATTGTGAAGTCTCGAAATGATATAAATAAATTTCACCTTATGTTTTAATTAATTATCTTATTATGTAATATGTTTATAAAAATAAAATTCCAATATTTGGTTTTATTAAACCATATCTAAATTAACTGATAGTTAATAATACATATCATTTATCATATATCCATTGAAAATTTATCACATTTTTAGTATTAATATATAGTTTGAATAAATACAGTTGATATGGGAAGAGGATGTGATGGCCACAACTTGTGGGATCATACCCTATAAAGCGCATATATATTAGATTCTGAGGGTGATAAAATACTCGGGATATTCCCTTGACCAAGAAAATATTTAGATATAAATAATTTAGAATGATCAAAACCAATTATATGATAAGTTCATGTTCATCGATATCATGACCGAAACAATGTTAGCTAAACCATCCCATGAAATTCTCACTATCGCTTACCTTACCCTTAATGAATTTTCTAGGTAATTAAAATAAAAATTATTATTATCCTAGAGATATGAGTATGTAGATTATTTTTATATAATTATTATTATATTTTCATTTGTCATTATAAATTTATAAATGATGTTAATTTTGATTCAATAAAACCCAAATAGTATTTTTGGGTAATATTTTAATTAAATTAATAACATATTTTGATGAATTAATGGATTTTTTCAAATAAATTAAATTTTTATATAATTAATAAATATTTTCTATTGAATATAAATTATTATATAATTGTTTTGAGGTCATATGAAATTTTTTTAAGTGTTCAAAGACTATTATTTCAAAAAAGCCATAATTTTTAATAAATATCAGATACTATTTTATAAATGAAAATTTAGGTATTTAGAAACAATTCATATATAATGAATATATTTTTTGGAATAATAACATTTAAACAATCCAGTGAAATTTTTTTCTATAATTTCCTAAGATAGTCAAATTTTGTGAAAAAACATGAATACTGTATAAATAAACTTTGTCTATTAGGAAATCATAATGATCCAATAGTGATGTAATAAATACTATAAAGGATACCTGTGTACAAATATATTTTCCCCTTTTTAATAATTTTATTTTTAGTTTATTTGATTTATTTTTATAAATACATAATGAATCTCCAAAACATGTAACATATTTTAATGTTTTAAAATTACATCTTTAAGAGTATCACCCATCTCCACATATGAGAGGGAGTTATTTTAGTAATTAAGAAAAATGGACTAATAATATAATAAAAGCATCTCCCATTTGGTTGAATCTAGTTGTAAAACCATGTGGTTATTAAAGGATTTGGAAAATTTATTATTTAGACTCCAAGAGGAAAATTATTATGAAATCACACTCTTTTATTATATGAACCCACAATTATCCCATTTCTCATCACTAAAACTCCATGTAGAATTTCCATAATCTGACCTCCCCTCTCTACAATATCCCATGGTTCCCCCATTTTCTTAGGAATCCCCTCCCAAGCTTATTTATTCACATGCTCAAGTAAAGGATCTTTCACTCTCCTCTTTTCATCATCACTTCTTTTTTGTTATATATGTTAAATTCAATTTTCTTATATTTAGATGTGTAATTACATATTACCTTGCTATCAATTTAATTTATATTTTATTATATCCCCATTTTCCTTCTTATTAAGCATCAATTGATATGTTATTTACACCAGTTACAATGACAAAATATAGCTATGATTTTTATAATTTTTAAAATTTCATTATCAACTTATGACTTCAGTGTACAATTTCAAATGTAGGTATATGTTTTTACATGTCCCTATTAATTATCGTTTAATTTATATGTGAATATGAACCACATTATATAATAGTAAACAGTTTTTACGAATTGTTTTGTGACTTCGTTATGCATGAAACATTTCACTATCATTTTTCCATGATAAAATAGTTGTGTAGTGAATACAATACCCATTTAATATCATGGGTGATCATGTTTATACACATGTACATTTTTTTGGGAAAAAATATATATTACAAACTCTATTTTATTTCAAAAAATTATTATATTTATTGAATCCATGTTGTATGATATATGTGGTACACTTAAGCATGAGAATGAAATAATTAGGATGGTACTGCCCATAATTATATATCACTACAATGAGTTTAGTAATGTATAGTATAATGATATTTCATTTTGAGAAAAGGAGTCTACATAATTTATTTATGGTACTTTTACAACTATTATGTCCTAGAAGGTAATATGAAACCTCTGTTCATGATGTAGTGTTTTTTGATGTTTCCACAATCCCCATGTTTTGATTATCCTCCTATATAAATATCTCATTGTCTGTGGTTGTGATTCTTGTTGTTTTTATAAGAAATTATGAACTGATTTTCTAACATGTATCACTTTATTCCATATTTAATCACTTGATGTGAATTGTAGATCACTCATTTTATATGATTGGGCATAGGCTATCCCATAAACTATTAAAATCCATATAATTTTAGAAGCATGTTAAATAATTTTTCAATAAAATTTGTTACGTACCATGTTCAATATTTTATTCTCCATACATAATTCCTAAATATAGTATAATCTAGGAAGTTTTGTTATTCATTATGTGTAATTTTATTTAATAAATAATGAAATAATTTATAATAGAGAACATGATTCAAATAGTTGGTATCAGAGAAACTGTTTAGTTATTTATGGGAATATAATTAGAAAAGTCTATGGTAATTCTTAGGGATAAGACTATGTAACAGAAAAAACATCAGAATTTTAGTAGATATAGAGTATGATGTTTATCATGAAAAAAAATTAATGTTATTATATATGTTAGGAATTAGTTGACGGATAAATTATATTAAAGTCTATAAATTAATAAGTTGTGGGAATAAACACAATTTTTACATTATCCATTTATTGTCACTGGATTCTCAATTAATGTGTTTAATTGTTTTAAAAAATATACACATCACTAATTTTCCGTTTATATTATCTAATCTACATAAATAACTAGAGTAAAGTGAACAACCAATGTGATGGGAAATGTGATGAATTCACCAAATGAGATGCCCAACCCAATGAGAGAAGGAATAAAAAAAATTATGATGATAATCTCACAGATGAATCAAGTAAAAAATAGATACCTGGATTGGGAGGAGCACTCAAATTACAATAGGAGATAAAATTTAATGATTGTGATCCTAATGAGACAAAGTCCTCTGACATTCAATTGACTATCTTATCCCTTAATCATGGAAAAATGGATCCACTCCATTGAGAATAACTTCTACATAATTCAATGTTTTGAACGAGAGAATGTTATAATAGTTGTTTATTATTTAGAGGTAAAACATTATCAATGGTTAAATTTGTTGTATAATACAATCCTTAAAGTAGATAATGGAGTGAGATAGTGGAAGGTATTCGGGAAATGTTTTTTTGATAAATATTTCCCTCGCACTATTTGACTTAAAATCAAAAGTAATTTACATTACCATATGATAAAAAATTAATGAATCTCGTAGGGAGTATAAGGAAAAACATACAATACATGCATGACACAACAAGAGATTTTTTATTTCCCCTAAATAAAATGCTTAATATTTATTTGGTTCGATAAAAAGTTGTATATGAAAATCCATGTCAATATGTGACATTGATATCTTCGCAAAAATTTTCTGATTACTTAATGTTGAAATAGAGGTCAATGAATAATAAGGGAATCATAGTGACAAAAAGAAAAAATTTAATATTTATTCTAGTGGTTTGGTGAAGAAATATATCTGTGATAATAAATTTAAGAATCCATATTTTTAATGGTGTGGAAAGAGTCATCTCATAAATTTCATATTGATGGACGATGAAATGAGTTTTTCATGTGAGTGAATAAAACCTATATAACAACAACTGATAGGAGAAACCCACTAATGTGATGAATGAATGGAACAATTTAGTGGACCATCATTTTATTTTCCATTATTACAATTATAGGGAACTAGAGAAGTTTTCTAACAAATTAACTAATCCATGGATTTTCAAGGACATAAAAAATACCCAAATGATGAAAGGGATAGATTTTTCTAGCATAACTAGTGATTTAGATCCTTGAAATGAATAATTCACATGTACTATAGTTATTAAATCATGAATATAGAACTTACATTATGATTGTGTCTCTACGCATTCCTTCATATCATAATATTTTAGAAGAAATATTCAAACACCACCATAATGAATTGAATATGAGTTATATGTGAAAATAGAAAATGGGGAAATTATTGCTTCCCAAGTATATAAATCCTTTCCTACTATAAATTTTTATAATAACATGACAATTAAAATTTTCATACTCCCTTTGGTGGAATTTGATCAAATTCTAGGCCTGAATTGGCATTCCCTTTATCGGGCCAACATATATTTCCACAAGAAGTAAATCATTGTATTAATTGATAATCGACCCTCAATTATGTATAATTGTAAGGAGGAAGTTGTATCATATTTAGAACCTACATATCATGCATGGATAATATTTACTTATAAGACATAATATCTATAAAGAATGATTGAGTAAGGAATGAATCATCTTGGATAAGATGCCCAATATGAGGGAATACGCTGATATGTTTCCCAAAGAATTTCATGCACATCCTCTTACCTTGGAGGTTGATTTTTTCCATTTAGATTATACATGGGGAATTACCATTTTCTAAGACTCCATATTTAATGGATGATGAGTAACATGAGTTGTGAAAAAATCATTTACAAAGGATTCTTAATAAGGGACTCAAATGTCAAAGTTCTCCACCATGTGGTGCACAAATCCTATTTGTCAATAAGAATGATTTGTCAATGCGCCTCTGCATTGATCATTTTGAGTTCATTTGGTTTAAGGTAAATAATAATAATATTTTTACCATTGATTGATGTCTTGATTGATTAGCTATATAGAGCACAATACTTCTGCATTATGGAACTATAGTGGGCATATTACCAAGTAACAGTGATGAAGGAGGATATCCCTAAGAATACATTTCGTACAAGGAACATGGACTATGTGTTCATAGTAATTCATTTTAGAATGGATAATTATCCCAAAATATTCATGAAATTTATGAATAGATTCCTTATATATTACCATATTTTCTATTCATTATAGATTAAATTCTAATATACTCCATAACCAAGGAAGAGCATGGGCAGAATCTAAGAATTATGCTAAAGACAATTAAAAAAATAATTTTTATGCCATGTACAAAAAATGTGTATTCTGGTAAGATTAATTCTCATCCCTTGTAAATATCATCACATAAAATGGATTATCTATGGTCACATCAAATACTGAATAAATTTAGGGATGGCCCAGGCCTACATCTATGACATATATTATTAGTATCCTTTGATTATTGTGCTATTATCAAAGGTTTATGAGAAATTTATTGTGATTATAAAACCCTCTAACTAATCTAACTTGGAAGGGATTAATGTTTTCATTGAATGATTAATGTGAAGAGTAAATATAGGAACTTAAAATGAGGATTATCATTACACCATTTCTCACATTACCAAAAAGTGGAGATATTTTCATGGTATTAATTGGCTCATCGATGAATGGATTGGGATCTGTGTTAATGTATAATTACAAATACATAGCCTATGGTTCAAGGATTTTGATAGTTCCAAAATATAATTACCCAATGAATTATTTGGAGTTGGCTTCAGTGAAATTTTCATTGAAAGTATGGTTGTATTATCAAATTTGGGATGTGTTTTAAATATATATGTACAAATAAATACTCAAGTATATATTTACATAGAAATAGATTAATATATGTAATAGAATATGGTTACATCTAATCAATGTCCCTGACTGGTCATTCCAAGACCATCATGTAATGCGAATAATGTGGGGGATAATCTATGTTGAAAGAATCTAGAAATCCATTCATTAATGACAATTAATATGGATGTACTATTATTATATCTATAAAAGATGTAAATGTGAATCATAAAAGTAGGAACATCGTAAATCCTTTAAAAATGTATTTCTCAGTCATCCCTTATGGAGGGGTTAAAGTATGATCAAAGTGATGATGTGGGAATTCAATAAAAAATGGTAACTATAAGAAAGATGAAATCTCTAGAGTTTAACATTAATGAGTTAGTTGTTGTGAGATTTGTTTTAATACAATATCTACCATCAAATATTGATTTTGATGATGGAACTATTATATAATGAACATAGCTCAACCATATCCAGACACATAGGAAGCACAATGATGTATTGAGATGCCATATAACACTATTAGTGGGACAATTAAAATTATGAGATCATTGAGCATATATAACAATTTCTTATACTCTCTAAAGTCAAAGTGGAAAGGAAAAATTTAAAAGAGTATGATGAAACCATTTTCCATAACTATATGGAAATGGGAAAACAACACCAAGGAATTTTTCACTAGACTTATGAATACATCAAGAGGGAATAATGTTATATGGGTATTTGTGGATCATCATATAAATATTGTTCAATTAATTAGTATTCGAGATGATTTATCACAATATAAACTTCCACAAATACGCACCAGATTAGTAGTATGGATGCAAGTAGTACCACTATCTATTATATTAGATCGTGATCCACAGATTAGATATATATTTTAGAAGATTATTCAACATTATATGAGTTCTAAGTTGAATTATAGCATGGCTTATCACCACCAAATGAATGGTAAATATGAGAAGACTATCTAGAAACATGATGAGAAGTTTAGAGAATCCTCAATTGACATAAACAGAGGATGAGATCTATATCTACCACTAGACATGTTATATTACAACAACTATAAATAATAGAGAATCAATATGGAACTCTATTATTCCTTTTACAGGATGAGTTTCAAAACAACTACATACTGGGATAATGCTGGTGAACACAATCTTCAAGTTATAGAAATTATTGAGCAAATGGTTGAAAAGGTTAAGTCCATTTAGTAGCACATCATGGCTTCTCAGAGTTGATATAAATCTATTATAGAAATCCTCCACAAGATATATAGTTTTATTTTGGAAGCAAATAATTACTCTACACTTCTCCATGTATAAATTTATTAGATTTTTTAATAAGGGAATTCTTAGTATAATATACATTTTCCCATATGAGATCCTTGGTCACATTAGTGTAGTATCCTATTGACTAGAAGTCCCACTAAACCTATCTAAATTAATTGATTTATTCCATATATCCCAATTGATGAATAAATTCAAGACCCCTCACATTTACACAATCAAGAGGTGGTACTATTGGAGAATTACCTTTCTAATGAGCAGATACCAGTGAAGAATTTAGATCATAGAGAACATGTTCAATGAAATAATACAGTGAACCTTGTCAATGCGTTGACGGGAAACCATGTATTTGAAGAATAAAAATGGGAACCAGAGGAGGTTATGAAACAAAGTTATTTTCATCTATTTTAGTGAGGTAAAATTTGTTTTTAATGGAAAAATTTCTCAATGGACAAAGATTGAAATGTCTAAATCTATAATAAAGAAACCCCCCCTTGTAATTTAATTTAGGTTCGTATTGTGTAATATAGTTATATAAAAAACATGAAATTAATAGGTATCATTATATCCTATCAAATTTAATTTACCATTATGAATCATTACCATTGATAATATATAATTTTAATAGTGATCACATGATTTGAATAAATATAGGGATTTATGAAATCTAATTGAAATAGATAAAGGAAGTGACGACCTCAAATGGTAGGAGCAAACACTAAGTATCCAATTTATTGAATCTTATAAGGTATATAACATCACTATTCATTTCCCTTGACAAATCCCATGATTATATCCAACAAATTTTCCATGAGGGAAACCATTTATGGGATTAGTTAAAGTTTATCGAGATCAGGTCCTGAACCATGTTCGCTGAACCCCCCAAGAATGTCCCACCGTCAAGCACCTTACCATTATGATTTTTTCTAGGGTATTAAATGGATATATATCAAGTCCCTAGGAATATGATTATTTACATTATTGTTTAGATAATATGAACATATATTCATCATATCATTATTACATTATAAATTATAATTATTTTAATTCCATTATACAAAAATGTTATTTTTTGGTAATATTCATAATCAATTTAGGAACTTATTTTGATGAATATATGAATTTTTGAAATAAGTAACCATATATTACATTATTATATAATTTTTAGTAAATATAAATTATCATTCAATTTTTATGAGGTCTAATGTAATTTTTTAGAATTTTTAAAAAAATTATCGTCAAAAAAAATATTCAAGAATTTTTTGCTATTATTTAAAAATTATAAATTCATATATTTAAAAATATATATAGTAAAAATTATTATTATTTTAGGAATTAAAATTAAAAAAGTATCCAATGGTGAATTTTTCATAATTTTATGATGTAGTCAAATATTCAATAAATAAATAAATTCCCTATAAATATACATTGTGTATAATGACATAATAATAACGCATAACTGATGTAATATATAATATAATTGGGATCTACAAAAAAATACGTTTTAGAAATTTAATATATTTATATTTTATGTCTTTTTAAATAATTTTATAAAGAAACTATGAATCCACCAAAAAAAGTAATATATTTTTGCGATTTTAGATACATTTGTTTGAGAGTATGACTCACCTCCACATAATCAAGGGATATGTTTTACTATTTGATTCCTTTGTACTTATAAAATATAAAAAAACCCCTATTTTTATGAAACCATTGGAAAATCCATGTGATGGTTTTTGTTTAAGGTTATACTATTTTTTAGAGTCCAAAACTAAAATAATAATTAAATTCTCCAATTTTCCTATATAAACCCACCGAATATCCCATCTATTTTCACTCAATGACCTAATGAAATTTCTATACAAATTACAACCCTATATGTAGTCTCCCTAATTTTCTTCCATTCTCTAAATAGTCCCAAACCAATCATTTGGAATCAAACACCCATGTAATAGATTTTTCACTCTCCTCTTTTTATCAAGAACTTGTTTTATGTTATGTCTCATAAATTTCATTTTCATATGGTGGGATATGATTTTACATATTCCCATTCTATCCATTTAATTTATTAATAATTATATCCTGCATTCAAACTCATTTTGAGTCTATTGATCTGTTATGTACACCGGTTACCTTGCCAAAATATAGTTATGATTTTCTCTTTATTCAAGTTATATCATTAAATTATGCCTTAAATTTCCAATATAATAAGGGGATATGTCTTTACATGTACCTATTGAAAACTATTATTTTTTTATGTGATGATATAACCCCTTAGATCTCATCAGACCATTTATATTATTCTTTATGTGATGTAATTATGATATTAAAATTTAAATGTGATTTTTCACTGGCAGAAAAAAAAATTTATTGAATAACAAACCCATTTTCTATTATTGATGTTCACATTTTTCAAAATATATTATTTGATCTTGGAATCAAATTTATCTATTCCACACTCCTTTATCAATGAATAAATTACGATGATCAATGAATCCATGTTCTATGATCTATATGGAAAACATGTCCTTGAGATTGAAATTACTTGATGAGTGTGCCCAAAATTTTATAGCTCTTTATTGACATGGGTAGTAGTTCATATAATTATACACAATTTTGTGAAATTAATTTAAGATGATTCCATTTTGGGACATATTCCACCATTATGACATAGATTTTTAGGCATCACATATGATTATGTTGTAGTTTTTTATGATTTTCCTTCATTCCCCATATTAAGATTATTATGTTATATCACGTATCATTATATATAATTTGTATTCCAACTCATTTTTAAGACCATTTATGTTCATATTGTCTAACATGTATCACCTATTTTCATTTTTATTCCCTTAATGGGATTTTTAGATCACCCCTTTCATATAATTGTCCACAGGTTATCCTGTGAAGTATTAAAAGCCAGGGTATTTTTGAAGCATGATAAAGATGTTTTCAATATTGTTTTTGTATCCCATTTTCAAGATGTTATTCTTTTTACATAATTCAAAAAAAAAAACTAAATTTTTTGATCATTTGGGTTGTATTTCGTTTAATTTTATTTATTAAATAGTTAATTAATGTGTAATAAAGAACCTATTTTTTATACGGCCCCACCTACATCCATCGACCCAGACAGAATCCAATCCTCCAACTGGACAGATACCCTCATCTCCAATATAATAAACTAGCTAACAATATCCCTAAACATACCCCTACCCTATTCCTTAAACACCCTTGACACCTACCACCAGGATCCCACTTCCCTAAACCCTAATTTACCCAACCATGTATACCCCAATCCTTAATCATACCACCCAACACCTAGCTCAATCCCTAATCCAATATCATGTCTTATACCTAATCTTTTTCCCCTTCATCCACCCATATCCTTAACCTACCCATCCCCCTCCCTGACTATAGCCCAAAAACTATAATCCTCCATATATCCCCCCACCCCTAAACATACTTCCCTGGCACTACCTAGGCACAGTCCCCAATAATTTACCCAACACCATCCCATTATCCATACCCATAGAACCTGAATACACATCATGGTCTATGTTTACCCTCCGCCTCACCCATCCCCTTCATAACCCTACCCTCCATTTATATTCGATCCAAGACTGAATTGGATGTGTCCTATGAACCATGTTTAGTGTTATATTTTTGACCAATAGGACCACCACAATGAAAATAGTCTGAAGGGAAACGATTGGTAACTATTAGGAACAATGAAGAGAGTTGGCCAATGAAGAACCCAAAGAGAATTTTCTAAATTAACCCTATCCACAAGATTCCATAATGGATTTCCAATTCATTAATAATTCAATAATTAATAATGAACCAAATGGATTCAACCAATTCTCAAAATAATAACACAAAATACATTCATTTATGTCCCATGAGTACAAGGGGATGTTATATATATCTATGTGTTGGAAGGAATTCTAACACCTAATTTCCATATGTGAATAATACTAATTGATAATTTTTATAACATTAAAAGATGTCCAGGAATTTATATGACTACTATATCATTGTTTATTAAAGATAGGGAAACAGAACCAACACGATTAAAATTATACCTTCTAAAATTGAAATTGAATATTTCATGGTGGGGTGGTCGTAATATTCTGAGAACTCTAAGGGTTTGGTTTTTTAAAAAGTTTTTTCACCTTAAATAATTTAATTATTTGTCCATATGACCCCCCTTAGAAATGGGATTGGGACTCCAAATGGATATTAATTATTAATCCATGTGAGTGCCCCGTCATAATTTTAATATGTGTTCTAATCAATGGGAATCCAATTCCATGCAATGGGTAATGTCCATTTTTTTGTGTTACAACCACATTTTCATGTCTTCCATCCCCACAATGACACCCATTTGTTCCAGGATCCTCATCACTAGAATTATCCATAAACCACTTCTGTGACCTCATCCCATAAATATAACATAACTCCTTGGTCCCAAATTCCATCCCCAGTACCAAACAATACCCTACCCTCATCCTCATCCATAAGACTAACCCCTAAATATATCCCAAATTATACATATCCCCACATACCCACAACAAGGCCTAAACCAACCCTAATTCCACTCCCTCAACCCTACTCGATACCATCCCCTCTAAACCTACCCTCAACCCCTTACAATACAGTCCACACCCTATCCCCTTAACCTAAACCCCTCAGTCCAAGCATAACACCAACCGTCCTAGCTTAACCGCACATGACCCCAACCTGATTCATATTCCCACCTCGACCCTAACCCTATGCAACACACACCTAGCCCGATCACTAATCTTACCATTGTTGCAGTCCCTAAACAACCACACCACCCCCTCCCCTGACCATAACCTACCCTATGGTACCCACCAACCAACCCCCACAACCTTACCCCAAACAATCCCAATACATTCCCCACAGTCCAAACCACAAAAATACCCCCACCATTGAGTCTAGAACTAAAAATACCCTTCAAAACTTATACTACCCACCCCTAAAATCCTTAAACCAACACCTTGACATGCCCAACGTTTCCCCCCCATACATACCCCTAAATCATATCCCCACTAATCCTTCACCCCGTGAACCATGTTCCCCAATCCCCCCTATCAAGACGTAGCCTACCCCAACCACGTTCTTAATCCCACCAACATCCCCTATAACCTAGTTATATCCCCAAACCTAACCATGTTTGTAGCCCTAAAACATTTTCTACACTAGGAAACAATCATTCACCTTCCCCCTTGGAGCCAACCCCTTTCTCCATCCCTAAATCTACAACACATCACCAATGTGTAGTCTACTCTATAACCCTATCCATATACTCACCCATACCCGAAATATTCCAATACCCTAATAAAAATTAAATCTCAACCCCAATTTAGGATTTTTGGGGATGGAGGTTTTGGGTTTTTGGGTTTTTGGGGGTAAGATATTTTGGTAATTTTTTTTTGATATTTTAGGTTATTCTGGGGTTGAATCATATATTATATAAGGGGACGAATGTTTATTTTTATCTAGGGATGTTGGTTTAGGATTTTCTCGTAATGAGGGATTACTGTTTTCAGTGGATTATGGTTTATAATTTTTTAGGGATGTGGGTTTGAGGATTTCTTTGGGATGATTTAGGGTTATATTAGGTTTATGTATTCAGGTTTTTTGTATTGGGGGATTGGTTTTAATAGTTTTTGTTATTATTTTAATATAATGCTTGTTATTTTTCATTTTCTTGGATTTATGGTATAGTGTTTAATGGGTATTATGGTATTGGGTTTTTCTGGGTCTTGGGGATTGAGAATTTCTGGAGTATAGTGTTTGTGGTGGTTTTATTCATAGGGTTTGGTTTTATCTTCATTATAGTTTTTTGTAAATTTTTGGGCCAAACATTTAGGGTTTTCTCTCGGTAATTGTTTTTAGTTTTCAAGGGATGTTGGATTTCTATTTCTTATTACTGATTGTATAGTGTTTTTTTGCATGTGGATGTTGTGTTCTCTAAGGATTGAGGATATGGTTTCCAAGGTATGAGGGTTTCGGGGTTTTGGGTCTAGTGCTTTAGTGTTTTGGGGGGCTAGGATTCTAGTAATTTTTGGATAAGTGGTTTTATGACTTTTTTAGGGATGATGGTCTATGGGTTTCTAGGGCCTAGGTTTTAGGTATTTCCTATAGTCGTTTTTCAATGGATTAACGTTTAATGTTTATGGTACAAGGGTTTTTGGGTTTTTAGGGGTGAGAATTTTTAGTTTTTGGGATCATGGATTGGTGTTTTTTTGGAGTATAGTTTCACATTTTTTGGTGATGAGGTTTTAGTTTTTTATAAGGATTAGAGATTTGGGTTTTATGGGGTGAGGTTTTGTGGTTTTCTATTCTGAGATATTATGTTTTTCAGGGTTTCAAGATGATGAGTTTACTATGGCAGAGGGATTATAGTTTTAATTGTTGGAGGGTTTTGGGTTTTTTGGGGAAGAGGGTTTAGGGTTTTCAAAGATAAAATTATTTTTTTTTGATTGCTTTAGGGATTAGGGTTCTGTGGGGATTACTATATTTGTAATTCAAGGGTTGAGAGATTAGGGTTTTTTGGGTTTAAATTTTATTGTTTTCTAGGGATGAGGGTTTATTGTTTTCTTTTAGAGGGTTTACGGTTTTATAGGGCTATGTATTTTTAATTTTCTAGGTCTATGGTATTTTTTGTTTGATATGGAATAAATTTTAGGGTCTTAAAGGGATGATTGATTATAGTTATCTAGGGATGATGGTTTATGGTTATTTAGGTATAATGTCTTTGTATTTTCTCTATATGAGGGTTTACGGTTTTCTTAAAAGTTATAATTAAGGATTTTTTGTGGAAAAGATTTAGTATTTTTCTCGGAATTAGGGTTTAGCATATTCTAGAATTGGGGGATTGGAAATTTCTATTATTGAGCATTTTGGTTTTTTTGAGGATGAGGCTCTGGGGTTTAATGGGGATGAGGGTTTTAATTTCTTTTTTACAGAAGAGTGTTTAGGTATTTATGGGGATGATGGTTTATGGTTTTATATTGAGGATGGATAAGTGTATTATATGGATATGATTTGATGGTTTTCTTGGGATTTATGGATTTTTTGGTTTGATGTATTTGAGTTTTATAGGGATGAATGTTTATGGTTTACTCTAGAAGAGAGTTTTTTGTTTCATAATGATAAGTTATTATGTTTTTTTAGGATGAGGGTTTAACATTTTCTAGAGATGAGGGTTTAGGTTTTTCTATGGCTAATGATTTAGGGTATTCTAGCACTGAGTGTTTAGGTTTTTTTTGGGATAAGGGATTTTGATATTATGGGTCTCTGTGTTAAGGGATTAATGGTACTATGGTTTTTGGGTTATTTTTTTCATGGCTTACAGTTTTACATAGATAAGGGTTTAGGTTATTCTATGGATGAGTATTTATGTTTCTTTGGGAAAATGGTTTTGGTGTTTTCGAGGGATTTCTATTTATGGTTTTCTAGGGATGAGTGTTTTTTTTGATAGGGGAAGTGGGTTATCAGATTTTTGGGTATGATAGTTTAAGGTTTTATGGGGCCAAGGACTTTGGGTTTTCTAGTGATGAAGGTTTACATGTGTCCTGGAAGTAGTGATTTTTGTTACATGGAGATTAACGTTTTTCATTTTCTATGTTAAATGGAGGGGGTATTTTTAGGGGGTAGGGTTTAGGGTTTTCGAGTAACTAGAGATTAGTGTTTTCTTATTATGGGTTTAGGGTTGTATTGGGAAACTATTTTGGTTTTCTAGGGAAATGTGTTTTGGGTTTTCATGGGATGAGGTCGTAAGGTCTTCTAGTAATTGTTTTTGGTGGTTTTATTAGTATTAGATTTTAGGGTTTTCTAGGGATGATGGTTTTTCATTTATTTTTGGTTGATGGCTTAGGGTTTTTTGGGGATGTGGGTTTAGGGTTTTCAAGGGTTCACAGTTTAGGAAATTTTTGGTATGTGGTTCTATAATTATTTGCGATTAAAAGTTTTATATTTTTCTAGGGATGAGAGTATAGGGTTTATTGGGGATGATAGATTGTGGTTCTTTTGGGATGTAGTATTAGCGATTTATAGGGATGATGGTTTGGTGTTTTTTTGGGGATTGGGGTTTATGGATTACTAGGGATATGGCTTTATAGATTTATGTTACTTGGGGTTTATGATTTTTTAGTGATGGTGGTTCAAGGTTTTTAGGTGATGAGGGTTTATGTAGTTCTCTGCCAAGGTGTTTAGGCCTATCTGAGGATGAGGGTTTAATGTTTTTTGGAACTGAGGTTTTTATGATAATATGGGGTCTGGTGTTTCTATTTTATAGGGGTAGGTTTTAGTGTTTTTGGGGGAAGAGGGTTTAGTATTTTCATTTGTTGAGGGTTTATGATGTTTCTAGGTGAGTGTTTATGGTGTTTTGGGGATGATGATTTATGGTTGTCTGGGTATGAAGGCTATATTTCACTACAGAATAGGGTTTAGGGTTTTCGAGGATGAAGGTATAGGTTTTTTGTGTGTCTAGGTGATTAGGATTTTTCATGATAAATGGTTTCAGGATTTAAAGGATAGATTGATTAATGTGTTCAATGGATGATGGTTTTGGATATTCTGGGGCTTCAGTATTTTGGTTTTCTAAGGATGGGTTATTCAGGTTTGAGGGTATTGTATTATTTCGAGATGATGATTGATAAATATTCTGAGACAATTGTTTTGGTTTTTTCGGGATAAGGGTTTTGGGTTTTTTCTTATGAGTGTTTTCGGTTTTTTTGAATGAGGGTTTATGGTTTTTTGAGTACAAATGATGTGGGATTATGGATACTAAGAGTTGATTTTTCATAGCATTTTTTTGGCTGTTTTATGGGGTTGATATTAAGATCACTTTGGGGATCATGATTTATGGATTTTGTTTTGATGAGGTTTGAAGATTTTTTTTCTAAGAGTTGAGGGTTTTTTAAGGATAATTGTTGAGGAGATTTTGGGGATGAATATTCAGTGTTTTGGGCTATATGGGTGTTTTGTTTTTGGGGTGTAGTGTTGAGGGTTTAGTATTTTTGGGGCCATGGTTTTAGTTCTTTTTAGGGATATAATTTTAGTTTTTTATGTTAATTGATTATGATTTATTGGCGACAAGGGATCTTATATTTATGTGAAATAGTGTTTAGGATTTTTTGTGGATAAAGGTTGGGGTTTTTTAATATTTATGGGATGGTGTTTCTTGGTGCTATGGGTTGGGGTTCTTTGGGAATTAGGTTATCCTATTTTTTATGGCCTTTTGTTTTTTATTATTTCTAACAGATCAATGGGGATATTTTTTCGAAGTGTTGGAGTTTTTTCCTTTGTAGTGGTTTTTTGTGGGATCATTGTTGAGGGATTACTTGTGTATAGGGTAGAAAGTTTCTAGAATATGGTAGTTGAGGGATATCTATGGATGGGGGTTGAATACATTTTATGGATTGGTGTTGAGGGTATTTTGGGGTTGAGGCTTAATTATTTTTCATGGAATAGGTTTTAGGGTTTTCTTGAGATGAGAGTTAATGGACTTTTGGGGCTTAGGGTTGGGGGGTTTTTTTCAGCTGAGGGTTGAGGTTTTTATATTGTTTAGAGTTTAGGGGTTTTTAGGGGATGAGTATTGCGTAATATCTAGTGATGTGGGTAGAATTTTTTTGTGGATGAGGGTTTAGTGGGTTATCGAGAAGAGTGTTGAGGGTTTATTAGGGATAATACTTCATGTTCTTTTTAGGATATGTGTTTATTTATTTGGGGGCAATAAGGGGTTAGGGTCTTATGGGGCTAAGGGTATAGGGTTCTTTTATGGGTCACGATTGATATTTTAATGGGGTGGATTGCATAATTATTTCTAGGATAGGTGTACATGAATTTGTTGTTAGAGTGTTGATGGATTTTTTATTTGGACTAAGGGTTGATGGTTATTTTGGGATGAGAGTTGAGGGTTATTTGGGGATAATAGTTAATAATTATTATGGTTCAGGGTACAGGTTATTGGTGATGGTGCTATAGGGTTTTATGGGGAATATGGTTTATGGTTTTTTGGGGTGAGTGTATATGTTTATTTTTTAATGGGGATCTAGATTTTCTTGGGGCTAATGGTTTTTGGTTTTTGGGGGAACAGTTTTTTTGGATTTCAGAGGATGTGGTTTTGATGTATGTGGGGAATTGTGGAATAGTGATTTTGGGTTTTGTGAGATTGGTGATTTTGTGGTTAAAGTTTTAGGGTTTTTTTGGTGATTAAGTTATTGTGTATTAATAGGATGAGGGGTTATTATTTTTCTGGGAATGGTGGTTTAAGGTTTTTTGGGAATGGTTATTAGGTGTTTAGAGGATGATGGTTTATGATTTTTATTGTGGAAAAGTTTTAAATTTTTTTTGTGGACTAAGCTCAAGGGTTTTTTTGGAATGGAGGGTGTACAGTTTTTTAGGATTTATGGTAGAATGTTTTTTTGGTAGAGGCTTGAGGGTTTTGGGGGGATGTGGTTTTTGGTTTTTTGAGGATTATGATTTTGGGATGTTTTGGACTGATGTATAAGGATTTTTTGGGGCTAATGGTTTAGGATTTTTTTGTAGATATTTATTAAAGTTTTTTTAGTGATAATTGTTTTACTATTTTGGTAAGAATTATGAAGGTTTTATGTGGCTTAGGGTATAAAGTTTTTTTGGGAATTATGGTTATACATTTTTTTGGGATAATAATTTATGGAATCATTGGTCTATAATTTTTATGAATTTTTGTGTTAATGGTAGATAGATATTTTGAGGCTAGATGTTGAGGGTTAAAAGTATCTAGGAATTATGCTTGAGGGTTTTCACAGAGCTATGGGTTTAGGGATTTGGGGGATGATTGTGGTAATTTTGTTACATATAACAGTTTTTTCAGGATACCTGTTTAGGGGTTTCTAGGGATGAGGGTTTAGGGTTTCTAGGGGAGGAAGGATTGGGGTTTTTAACGTGTGAGGGTTTAGGGTATTTTTTGTTCCCACTGTTGAGGTATTATTTTGTCTAATTATTGAGTTTTTATAGGCTGTGTTTTTACTATTATTTTTTGGGGATGATGATTTAGGTTATTAGGGTGCTGATAGTTTTTATTGGGATTATGGTTTAGGTTTCACTATATATTATGGATAACTATATTTTGGGGATGAGATTTTTTTTTGAGAGTTAGGATTTTTTGGGTTGAGGGTTGAGTTATTTTGGGGAATGAAGGTTTAGTGAATTATAGGGATTAGTGTTGAGGGTATTTGGGGACATCAATTTAAGTGTTTATAGGGAAATTGGTTCAGTTATTTTTTGGGATGGTGGTCCCTGATTTTAGTATTTATGTTTATCATGGTGCTGAGAGTTTATCATTTTTGGGGGATGAGGGTTTACGATATTTTGGGACTATGGGATTGGGGTTTTTTCATTTTTGAGTGTTGATTTTTTTGAGGGTTAGGGTAATTGGTTTTGTGGGAATAAGATATTTCAGTTGTTCAATGATGTGGGTTGATGTTTATTTTTGGAATGGGTGTAGGGTATTTACGGAATACAGGTTTATGTTTTTTAGGGATGATATTTTGTGTTTTTTTGTGTGTACAAGATTTTGTGATTTTGTGAGTTGAGGAAGGAGGGTTTTGGGGATGAGGGTTTTGGGTTTTCAGGGGATGAGAGGATTATGGTTTATGGAATTTTTATGGATGAGGGTTGCGTGTTTTTTTGGTTCAATATTGTGTTTTTTTAAGATGAGGGTTTTTCTTTTTTTAGATGCTCATTGAGGGTTTTTTTTGTGATTTTTTTACTATTTTTCTGTGTTGAGTATAGAATTATTTTTTGGGATGAGGGTTTATATTTTTTCCATATGGTTTTGGGTTGCCTAGGGATGAGGGATTATGTTTTTTTTGGTGATGGGGGACGAGAAATTTTTATTATTGATAAATTTGTGTTATATTTTGATATGGGATTATAGAATTTCTTTATTTGAGGGTTTAGGATTTTTTGGTTGGGTGTTTATTATTTATTGGGGGATATCGATGTAGGTTTGATGTGGTAGTGGGATTAAATGTTTTTGGGACTAAGGGTTGTGAATTTTTAGGTTTGTGGGTTTGTCGTTTTTTGGGGCTGAGGTTCCATAAATTTTTTTTGTCTAATAGAATATGGATTTTTGGGTCTTATGATTTTGGGTTATTTTGAGATGAGGTATTCATATTTTTTTGTACATAATCCTTATGGTTTTATTAGGATGACATTTTAGTTTTTTTGTGAATCAGGTTGAGTGTATTTTAAGGATTAGGATTTATTATTTTCTTTGGCAGAGTGATGATGTTTTTTTGGATTGACGGATTACTATATTTTGGCATTATGGTTTAGGGTTTTTGGACAAGTTCCTATTTTCTCATTTGGGTTGTGGGTTTACTGATTTTCATAAGTGAGGGGTGAGAGCTTCTTAAGGATGAGGCTTGAGGCATTTTGCGGGTAGAGGCTTCCCAGTTTTTTGGGGGGGAGGTTTGATGTTTCTTTGGGGCTAATATTTCAATATTATTTGGGATTTAGGGTACGGAGATATTTGGGTCGAGGTTTCATGGGTTATTAGATAGAGAGGGTGGATTGATTTTTTGGGATGAGAGTTGATAATTTTTTGGGACCAAAGGTTTTGTGGTTGGGGGGGCTATGTGATCAGTTCTTGGGGGGTTGTGGGTGGAGGGTTTCATGTATTGAGGGTATATGGTTTTTTGGGATTCATGTTGATTTTTTAGAATGAGAGATCAGTGTTATTTAGTTTTTAACAATGTGAGTTATTCTGGAAAAAATTTTTATTATATTTAGGTCTTAGGGTTATGGAATTTTTTAATTAATGGTTGTAGGTTATTTTAGGGACAAGGGATAAGGGTTTTTTGGGAAGTTGTTTTTGGGGATTTTTGGAGGAAGAATGGGGAGTTTTGAGTATTAGGTATTAGAGATATATGCGTTTAAATTTTGGGGGGTATTTTAGATATGACAGTTTTGTGTCATTTTTAAATGAGATTTCTTGGGGTATTTGAAGATAATGATTTAGGGTATTTTGGGTTTGAGGGCTTCGTATTTCATTGGATGTGGGTATTTGGATTTCTAGGGTTGATGATTTTCGGTTTTTTTGGATGAAATATTAGTTTTTTTGGGGAGAACAGTTTTTTTTGTTTTTTTGGATGAGTTCCAGGTGTTTTGTGTGGATGAGGGTTGTTTTTTTATGGATGGGGTTGTTGGATTCTTAGGGTATGGGTTTAGTGTTTTTTATGACAATTTAGTGTACATTGGTAATTGGTGTTGGTTGTTTTTAATGCATGAGTATTTAAGGTATTTTGGTCTAGGTGGTTTAGTATTCTAATGGGTTTAGGTGTTTGGGTTAGGGGTTCAGGTTTTATGAGTTTTAATGGATGAGTGACGGGGATTTCTTGGGGGTTAGAGTATAGGGGAATTTGGGGAATATAGTTTAAGTTTTTTTGGGGCTGTGTGTCTAGTGGTTTTGGTGGATTGGGATTTAAGGATATTTAGGGTTGAGGTTTTATGAATTTTCTTTCTAAGGATTAAGGATTTCATTCGAATGAGGTTTTAGGTGGTTTTTGTGATTAATGGTTAATGTTTTTTGGGATAAGGGTTTTGTGTTTTTGTTGATGTGGATTTAGGGATTTAATATGCTAAGAGACATTGGTTTTTTTTGGGAATTAATATATATTAGTTTTGGGTGTGAGGGTTGATGGTTTTTTGGTGTTTTTATTTTAATTTTGGTTATAGGTGATGGTTATGGTTATGTTATTTTTGGGGTTCTGTTTTTAGGGGTTTTTTTGGGATGAGGGATTAGGGTTTTTTTGGGATAAGGTTTTAGGAGTTTTAGAGCCATATGTGTGTGGGTTTTTTTAGGCCTAGGGATTGGTGGATGAATGGTATAAGTGTTAGGTTTTTTTTAGGATTATGGTAGTGGGTTTTTTGTAGATGGTTTGAGGTTTTTATGTGATGATGGTTTATTGTATTTTGGGGATAAGGTTTGAATGATTTTTATAACTGAATGTTTAGGTTATTTGGATGATGGTTTTTTATGGATTATGGTTTAGTTTTTGTTTGGTAAAAGGGTTTATGGAATTTTTTGGTTGATTGTTGAGGGTATTTTTTTTAGTTTTTAGTGTTTTGTGGATGATTGTTCATTTTTTAGGAATTATTGTTCGGGATTTTCTGTGGATGATGGTTTAGGGTTTATTTTTGTAGAGGGATTAGTGTTTTTCGATGTTGTGTGTTGAGGTTTTTTTGGTGCCAGGTGACGAGGGTATTTTAGGGATGTGGTTTTACATTTTTTTATGGATGAGGGTGGAAGAATTTATATGGAAATGGGGCTATCGATTTCTAGTGATGTGTTTTGAATTTTTCTTTGGGACCAGGGATGAATATTTCGGGGGATAACATTTGAGGGGTTTTTGGAACAAAGGGATTACAATGTTTTTTGGATAAGTCTAGTTTTTTTGTAGGGGGGTTAGGGTTAATTTTTTATTGGGGCTGAGGGTTGATAGTTTGGGGGGATGAGAGTTTATGTAATTTTGGGACTGGGGGATGATGTTTTTTATGGTTTCTGGTTTAGGGTTTTTTGGGGCTGATGGATTATAGTTATTTGGGATGAGGGTTCAGTATTCTATATGGATGAGGGTTTAGGATTTTATGGGGACGTGGGTATAGGGTTTTTTATATATATTTTTGGTTTTTTTGATTGATTATTTGGTTTTTATGGTTGAGGTTTTCATATTTTATATTTATGTTGATTTAGGGTATTTTAGGAATGAGGATTTATGGTTTTTTTGGACGAGTATTGAATGGGGTTTGGGGTAGAGGTTTTTGTGGTTTTTTTTCTGATATGGGTTTATGGTTTTTTCATCTTAAGGGTTATGTATTTTTGGGAATTATATGTTTAGAGGTTTTTCATAACTAAGCGTTTATGTTTTTTGGGGATAATGAATCTTTTTTAGATAAGAGGGTTATTATATTTTTAGCTATGGAATAAATGTTCTTTTGGGGTGGAGTGTTAAGAGGGTTTTTAAGATATTTTTAGGGGTGGTTGGGGATTTCGGCTCATTGTTTCTTGGGGTTGGGGTATAAAGTTTCATGGGGTACTGTGTTACGAGTATTTGGGTAATGATGGTTTAGGGTATTTTTCAGATGATGGTGATGGGATTTTTAAGAATATGTGTTTCTGTTCTTTGGGGTTAAGGATTTAGTGTTTTATGGGGCTAATGGATAAATAATTTTTTGGGATGATAATTTATGGTTTTTCAGTCTCAAAAGTATAATTTTTTATTGGTGTTGTAGTCTAATGGTTTTTGATTATTAGGATTCTTTTTTTTTTGTGGTTGAGGATTTATTCTTATTGATACATTTGTTTAATGGATATATTAGTCCATGAATTTTTGAATTATTGGGGTTGAGTGTCTAGGATTTTATGTGTGCTAAGGGTTGATTATTGAGGGTTTTAGGGTTTAGGATTTTGTGTTTTTGGGGATAACAGTCAATGATTATTTGGGGATACAAGTTTAGGGTTAATGGGGGATAATAGTTTAGGATTTATTATGGTGTCAGGGTTGAGGGTATTATGGGGATGAGGGTATTGTAATTTTTTTACTATCGGTTTATTGTCTTTTCAGACTAAGGATTGATGGTTTTTTGTAACTGAAGATTGTGTATTTTTTAGAGACGAGGGATAGCCATTTCATAGGGATTAGGGATTAGGGGTTTTTTATGGATGAAATTTTAGTTATTTTTTGGGTATGGGGTTTAGTGTTTTGTTTTATGAGGGTTGCGGGATTTTTGTGCTATTACTTTCTTCTTTATTAAAGTTTAATCCTAGGTATATTTTGTGGTGACGTGTTACCGTTTATTTTGCATGAAGGTTGCGGGATTTTTTTAGAATTAATATTTATTTTTTGTTTGGAATAATGGAATTTGGTTTCTTAAGATGACAATTCTAGGGTTTTTTAGGGTTTCGATTTTTGGAGTATGTTTCAGGATGATTGTTATAGTATTTTTTGGGACAAGTAATGATGGGTTTTTGGGGTTGATAGTTAATGTATTTTTTGGGATGATGGATAATGGTATTTTAGGGATGAAAATGGAGGTTTTTTGTAGATAATGGTTGAGGATTTTTTAGGGATGAGGGTTTAGTGTATTTTTTGGTTGAGGGTTTATGTTTTTCGGTGGTTAAGGGATTCATGAATTTTGTGGATAAGGATTTAGTTTTTGTTGGGGATGAGGATTTAGTGTTTGTGTTATTATGGGTGTAGTGTTTCTTGGGTGTAATGGATGAAGATGTTTTGGGTATAAGGGCTTACGGTTTCATAGGTATGACATCATAGGGTATCTAGGCTTGGTGGTTTTTGTGTTTTTTTAGGATGTGGGATTGAATAATTATTTGTATGGAGGTTTAAGTGTTTTCAATACTAAGGGTTTTACGTTATTTTGGGAAATATATTAACTATTTTAATTTTATAGATTAGGATAAATTGCGGATGATGGTTTAGGGGGTTTGGGGATGTGCGTTTAGGGATTTCTCATGATGATTGTTTATTTTTTTATGTTTTTAGGTGTTTTTGGGGGTGAGGGTTGAACATTATTTGGAACTCCGAGTTTACGAAATCATGTGAATGAGTGTTTAGGGATTTTTGGGGTTGAGGGTTCTGGGGTTTGTGGGTTGATTTTTTAGGTGATTGTTGGCACTATGGGTTTTTGTTTTTTTGGATTACAGGATTTATCTTTTTTATAATATGGGGTTTATATTATTTATTGATCAAGGTTTTTAGTATTTTTTTTAATATGGAATATCGTATTTTTATACCTAGTGATTCAAGTTTTTAGGATCATGGGGTTTATGGTTTGTTGGTTATGTTGTTTTAGGTTTATGGGGGAACATATTTTATTCTTTTTTTCACTAAGGGTTTAGACTTATTTCAAGGAAAAGGGTTTATGGTTTGTTTTGCATAATGTTATAGGGTGTTTTGGGATATGGAATTAATTTTTAAAGAGTCTTATGGTTTAGAGTTTCTCAAGGAACAAAAATTATGGTTTATTTGGGGTTGTGGATTTACTATTTTTTAGAGATAAGGGTTAAGGGTTTTTTGCGGTTAACAATTCAGGATTTTTTTAGGCTAAGTGTTGAGGGATATTTGGGGTTGAATATTTATTTTTTTTGTTGTGATGTGGTTTAATTTTTTTAGGGATGACAGTTTTTGGGTTTTTTTGGGGGTGGCAGATGATATTTTTTTTGGAATAGGATATAACAGGTTTTTTAGGGATGGAGGTTGAGTGTTTGACATGCTGTGGGTATAGGGTTTTGTGGGTGGAGGTTTGACTATTTTCTAGGTATGTGGTGTTAGGGATTCGTTGTGGCTAAGTGGAAATGTTTTGATTGATACATATTTAGATGTTTTGGGGCTGAGTGTTGTGGGATTTTTATCGTTTCAGGTTTTTTAGGGAAGTGCAATGAAAGATTTTTGGGGATATGGGTTAGGTTATTTTGGGGTGAGTTTTAGATATTTAGGTGGCTAAAATTATAGTTTTAGGGATGTAGTTTGAATGAATATTTTTCCTGAGGGTTGGGGGATTGTGGGGGAAATGATTTCAGGGTGTTTTTAACTATTATGTTTGTGGTTTTTAACGGGATAGGGTTTGGTTGATATGTGGATGAGGGTTCATTGTTTTTTATAGATTAGGGTAGATGGTTTTTAGGTCCAAGTTTGAGGGTTTTTTGGAAAATGAGGGTTGAGGGGTTTTTATGGATCATGGTATAGTTTTTTTTGTTTTGTTTTTAGGTTGTTTTTGGGATGAGTGATGACAGTTTTTGAGGATGAGGGTTCATTTTTTGGGGTTGCGATTTTAGTGATTTATATGGATGATGTTTTTAGTTTATTTGAGGTCATTGTTTTTGGTTTTATTGGGTCACCAGATTCATTCCCTATTAGGGATGGGTGTTGAGAGTATCCTTGGGATGAGGGTTGGGGGTTTTGCGGATTTAGGGTTTTCCATTTTAAAAAGATAATTGTGGGGGTTTTTTGGGTGGATAAAGCTTTTCATATTTTTAGGGATTATTATTGACTGATTATAAGGGATGAGGGAGGGGTTTTTTTGGATAAGGGTTAGAGTGTTTCTTGGGAATATGTAGTGAGAGTTTTTTGTTGATCAGAGTTGAGGGTTTCTTTTAGGCTAAGGGATGATGGTTTTTTTGGGTCTTAGTGTCGAATGATTTTTAGAGTTTATGGTTTTTAATTTTGTTGTGGCTGAGGTTGGAGGGTTTATTTGTGGTTGTGGGTGTATATTTTTTATAGAAAATGGTTGAGTTTTTGTTTGGGCTAAGGTTTTATGTTTAACTAGGTATTAGAGACGATTGGTTTTTGTGGATTATGGTTGATTCTTTTTTGGTGTAGTGAGATTTAGTTTTTTTGGGACTGTGCGTAGAATATTTATTATATTCTCAGGTCCTAATACTTTTTGGGAGATGTGTTTACGGTTTTTTTGGGAATGGGTGTTTAGGGTGTATTGAGGATAATTCTAGATGTATTTTTTGGACAATGTGATAATGGTTTTTATGGGATCAGGGATTAGGGTTATTTAGGGGCCAATTGTATAGGGTTTCTTATGGGTGGGTGATGATGGGTTTTTTTGTTGGGGCTTATGTTTTGGTTCTAAAGGTACCTGATTTTTCTAGGAAGGGTGATGATGGTTTTGTTGGCCCAAGTGTTCAGTTTTTTATGACAGATGAGGATTTTTTTGGGAAGACTATTAAGCGATTATTGGGGTGAGGTTTGAGGGTTTCAGTGATGATGGATTATGGGTTTTCAAGAGGATGGTTTACTATATTTTGGGGGTGATTTTTTTGGGGTTTTAGGGATAATAGAATCTATTTTTGGGCTAATGATTTATAGTTTTTAATGATGATGTTTTAGTGATCCCCAAAGCTGGGTGTTTCGGGTTATTTGTGTCTGAAGGGAATATGGTTTTATAGGTTTCACATAATAGTGATGGTTTTGACTAACATTTCATGGTTTTTTTAATATATACTTTTGGTATTTAAGGAATGTGGTTTTTGTTTTTTGGGATGAGGATTTATGGTTATTATGGAATGATGTTTTTATTTTTTCTTCCTTCTGAAGGTGTAAGTATTTTTCTTGCTAAGGGTTGATGATCTTTTGGTATAAGGGTTAAGGGTTTTTAGGGATGAGTGATCAGTGTGTTTTTGGTACAGTTTAGGGATTTTTTGAAAAAGAGTTTACTTTTTAGGGGACAAGGGTTTAGTATTAATGGGGATGTGATTGTATAGGGTATTTTTTGGTTTTGAAGCATAGGGTTTTTTAGGGATAATTTTTTATCATTTTTGGTGGTTTAGGGTTTTTGTTTTTTTGGATTAATGTTTTTGTGTTTTTTTTGGTTCAATGGTTTAGAGATTATTTGTGTTGTGGTTTTTATTATATTTTATATATAACTGTTGATCGTTTTTTTGTGTTGAGGGTTGATGGTTTTTTGGGACACAATTTGATGATTTTTTTGGATCAAAATTGTTGGTTTTCATGGAAAAATGCGATAGGATATTTGGGGATGAGGGTTGTCGGGGGTTCTCGGTCTGCAGATTGATTATTGATTAAACTTGATGGATGGTGGCTTTTGGGGCTAATTGATGAGATTTTATATTGGTGGAGGGTTTAGTGTTTTTTGGGGTATGATTCTTGAGGGTGGTTTTGGGATGACTTTTTATATATAATTACGGAACATTATTTCGCGGTGGTTTGTGTTTGGTTTGTAGAGTTCATATGGAATGAGGGTTTCATATTTTTTTTGTCTTGAGTGTTTAGGTTTTTATTATAGATGGGGATTTACATTATTTTCGAGATGAGGTTTTAGGCTTCATTTGTGTCTGGTTATTAGGGTTATTTTAGGATGATACATTACAATTTTTGGGATGAGGGTTTATGGAACTTTGCGTCGTGGGTTGATGGATTTTTAGGTGTGAAGATTTAGGGTTTTGGGGGGATGATATTTTTGGGTATTTTGTGGCTTCAAGATTAGGTTACTGTGGGAATGTATTAACAGTTTTATGGTTTATGGTTATTTAGGTCTAAGGGTTTGTGGGTTTTTAGTGTTTTGGATTTCGGTTATTTGGGGATGAAGGTTGAGTGGGGGGGCTGAGGGTTAGTTGTTTTTTGTGGAATATAGTTTCAGGTTTTTTGGGGATGAGGTGTTACGGTTGTTTGGAGCTTAGGGTTGATGGTTTTCTAGTACTAAGGATTTAATGTTTTTTATATATGATAATTTACTTTTTTATGGTCTCATATATATGTTTTTTGGGATAATGGTTTATGTTATTTTTGGGATTGAGAGTTGAGGGTGTATTGGGTAGAGGGATGAGGCATTTTGGGGCCAAGGGTTTAGTTATTTTGGGGGATGATGGTTGAGATCTTTTTACAACATAGTCTTGGGTGTTTCTATTGGGATAAGGGTTTGAAAATTTTTGGGGCTACTTGATTATGGTTTTTTGGGTTGAATGATTTGGGTATTATAGGGACGAGGATTGAGGTTTTTTAGGGGATGGGGTTTTAGAGTAATTTGGGATAGATGGTTGTGGGTTTTTTAGTGATGGGGGATTGCGTTATTTTGGGACTTGGGGTTGTGTTTTTTTGGGTATGAGTGCTTATGATTATTTTGGGATGATGGATTACAGTTTTTTCTGGTTTAGGATTTTGGGATTTCTGAGGATGAGGTTTTATAGTTTTTTCAGGGTTGGGGATTAGGGTTTTTTGGATGATAGATAATAGTTTTTGGACTATGGGTCTATTTTTTTAGATCTGTGGTTTTTTGGATTTTCAACGACATGGGATTTAATTGTTTTGTTAGTATTGATTTTGGGTTTTTTTAGAGATATGGTTTCATATTTTTGGGGATGTGGGATTAGGGGCTTCTGGGTATGAGGGTTCAGGGTTTTATTGGGATTGGGATTTAGATTTTTTGGGGATGAGGGGTCACTGTATTTAAGGTTGATGGTTTTTTTATAATGTATGAGGATTTTAGAGACGAGGGTTTTGGGTTTTTTGGTATGAGGGTATAGGATTATTCTGGGGAAGATGCTTCAAGTTATTGTTTTGGCATATATGGGTTTAGTGTTTTTTTTATGATGAGGTGTGAGAGTTTTATAGGGAAGAGGGATGCGATTATATTTTCGGGGAGGGTTTAGGGTGTTTTTCGGATGATTTTTTGTGGTATTTCAGGAATGACATATGATGTATTTTTTTGTCTTGTGGGTTTTGGTATTTTTGTGGATGTGGTTTGATGGTTTATAGAGACTAAGGGTTTAGGTTATTTTTGGATAGGGGTTTAGAGTTTTCATGGGCTATGGTTTTTTGGTATTTTACGGGTATGGGGTGAATATTTCTATGGATTAGGGTTTAGAGGTTTTGAGGTGGAGGGTTTCAGTTTTATTTGAGAAATGGGTTGAGGTTTTTTGGGTGGTGAGGGTTTATGGGTTTTTATGACAATGGATTTTGGGTTTTTTGGGGATGAGGGAGGATGTATTTTTGGGACTAAATGATGAGTGTTTTTATGTGGTATGATGGTTTTTTAGGATATCATGTTGAGGAATTTTTTGGGATGTGGTTTTAATGAATTTTTGGTCTTTGGGTTGATTGCTTTTTTGGGGTGAGGGTGTAAAATTTTCTAGGGATAAGGGATGCAGGTTTTTTGGGGTTTTGGGTTGAGGGTTTTATCTGTAAACGTTTTAAGGTGTTTTAGTGCTAAGAGTTTAGGGTGTTTTCGTTCATAAGGGTTTTGGGGTTTTGGTGGATGGTCATTTAGGTTATTTTGAGACTGAGGTTTTTGGGTTTATTTGCTTAAGGTTTTTGAGAATATTGGGAAAGAGTGTTTTGGGTATTTTTGGGGCTAACAGTTTAATGTTTTTTTAAATTTCAACTGATTTGAGGTAGGGTGTTGTGCGGTTTTTGGGGATGATGGTAGAATATTTTTGTGGGATGTGGGCAATGGTTTTTTGGAATTTTGGGTTTAGGGTTTATTTGGATGATGGTTTACTTTTTTCTTCGATTTGGGGGTTTATCATTTATTTTTTGATAATGGTTTTATGTTTCCTACTGGCTAATTATTTAGAGTGTATTCAAGCTATGGTTATAGAATTTTTTGGGACTATGGGAGGATGATTTTTTGGGGCTTAGGTTTTAATGTTTTTTTGGATGATGAATTTGGTTTTTTTAGGATTAGGTTTCTTAATTTATTAGGGATGATGATTTAGTGTTTTTTTGGGTTGTAGGTTTTGGGATTTTGGTTTAGGTTTCATTAGTGTTGAGGGTTTATTTTTTCTTTACGACTGAGGGTTTACTTCTTTAGGGACAGTTTTTATGGGTTTTTATGGATAAAGGGCTATGTTTCATATGTATGGCGTTTTAGGGGTTTGGGTGATCATGGTATAAGTGTTTTTTCTTAGGTTTTATGGATTATTGATGTTGTGTGTTTTGGGATATTTTTGGCTCATGATATAGGTGTTAAGGGGGTGTTGTATTAGTGAATTTTGGGGATGAGTGTTTTGGGTTTGTTTTTGATTGAGGTTTTTTGGATTTTTGGGGATGATGTTATTTTTTTGGGGCTGACAGTTTATTGATTTATAGAATAACACTTTTAGGTTTTTTTTCTATGGTGTTTACTATTTGTTGTACCACATAGTTTAGGGTTCTTGGGGGATGATGGTGTATTGTTTTTTGGGGTATATTATAGGTTTTTCTAGGGGAAAAGACTTATGATTTTTGGTTCCTAATTATTAGAGTAATGGGGGATGAGGGTTTATTGGTTTTTTCTGTTTGGTGATTTTACAGTTTTTTAGGGTGTTGTTTTAGGGGTTTTTTTGATGAGGGTGTAGAGTTTGTTTTTGTTCTAGTGTTTAATAGTATTTCAGAATATAGGGTTTATTTTTTTGGGTGTTATGGTTGAGGGTTTTTATGTTCTATTAGGGGTTTTTATGTCTAACTAATGAGGGATTTTAGGGATTTGGAAATCTGGTTTCATCAAAATTATGGTTGGGTGTTTTTTGGTGATTTATGTATCTACCATTTTGGTACTAAGTGAATAGAGACTAATGGGACTGAGGTTTTATTTTTTGGGGGTCTAATGGTTATTTGTTTTATGTGATGTAGGTTTTGGCTATTTTGGGGATGATAGTTGAATTTTTTTCAAGGAAGAGGGTATATGGTTTTTTGGGCTGATGTTTTTTGTCTTTTGGGGGATATGGTTGTTATGTTTTTTTGGGCTGATGGTTGAATGTCTCTATGGGGTTGGGAATTTTGATTTTTTGGATAATTTTTTATAATTTTTTTGGAAGAGGAATTAGGTTTTTATTGGAATGATGGTTGAGGGATATTGGAGGATAAGAGTTTAGAGTTTATTTGGGTAGAGGGTTTAGGATTTTTGGTGGGTGATGATTTATATTTTTTTAAGGATGGGAGTTGATGGTTATTAATGGTCAGGGGTTTGGGTTATAGGAGATAAAGGTTAGAGTTTTATTAAGGATTATGTTTTGTGTTTTTTTGTGTAAGATGTTAATGGTTTTTTTGAACATGGTTTCAACGTTCTTTGGGACGAGGGATAAGGAATTTCAAGGATTGATGTTTTTTGGTGTATATGTTCAAACGGTTTTCAGTGATGATTTCTTAGAAATTTTTTAGTGATGTTTGTTTAGAGTTTTTTTGGATTATCATGTAGGGTTTACTATTTTTTGGTATATGTTATTTTGAGGTTTAGTGTATAATGTTTTTAAGGGATAAGAGTTTACTAATTTATGGGGTGGACTATTTTTTGGGGGATGAAGGTTCAGAATTTATTGATACTGAGGGATTATATTATGTTGGGGCTGAGCATTGAAAACTTTTTGGAGATGAAGCATCTGTTTTTTGGGGATGGGGGTTGTGTGTATTTTGGGCATGAGGATGGGATCGTTTTTATAGATGTGTATATTCATTTTTGGGGGTTGATTGTCACCACCTTTTCCTAATTGAATAATGGGGATTTTTTTCTAACAGTTTTTTTTTGGGGAAATGGAGAAGGGATTTTTGGTATGTGGGTCAATTTTTTTGGATAGGGTTTGCGGGTTTTTTGGAGATGGGTGTTGTGGGATTATTGTGGCTCAGTGTTGTAGGTTTCCTTTGGCTGACAGTTGAGTGTTTTTAAGGTTGTGGGTATAAAATTATTTAGGGAAGGGGGTTTGGGGATTTTTTTAATTGAGTGTTGCTGGTTTTTTGGGAAGACCATTGAGGGTATTTTCGAGATGGGGGTTGAGGGATTTTTGGGGTTGAAGGATCATTTTTTTTGCTCAGTGAGTTGAGTGTAATTTAGGGATGATGGATTAATGATTTTTGGGGAAGTTTGTTTATCTATTTTTTTGGGATAAGTGACAATGGTTTATTGGGGATGAGGTTTATAGGTTTTTTGTGGATGGGTGTTTAGGGTATTTTTGGGATGATGATTTTTTAGAATGTCTTATTTGGGTTTTACTAGGGCATAGGGTGAGAAATTTTTTGTTTGATGTGGGTCTAGGGTTTTTTAGGATGAGGAATAATTATTTTTTGGATGTGAGGATTGATAGTTTTTTGGAAAAAGTGTTTAGAGTTTCTTGGGGCTGAATGTTGAGGGTTTTTTGAGTGTTGATGGTTGATGGTTTTCATGAGGATGAGGGTTTAGGGCCATTGGGGATGACAATTTTGGGTATTTTGGGGAAGACGACTTAGTATTTGTTTATTTCGGTGAGTATAAGGTTATTTAGGGATTATGGTTTACTGGTTTTTGGGGCAATGTATTTTGATTTCATTAAGGATGAGTATTTAGGCTTTTTTGGAATATGTGTTTTGAATTATTTGGATGTGGTTATAGTAGTTTTTGGGGATGAACATTTGGCATTTTTTATTGTAGAAAGGTTAAGGTATTTTTGTTCATACGGTTCAAGGTTTTTAAACTAATGATAATGGTTTTTTATGGATGAGTGTTTATCATTTTTTGGGATGTGGATTGAATATATTTTTTGCATTATGGTTCAGGGTTTTTCTTAGGAGAGTTTCTTGTTTTTTAAGATTAGCGGTTGGTACCATTTTGATAGAATAAGAAGGGTTTATTTTGTGCAATGGTTTTTGGGGTCGTAGGGATTAGGGTTTAGGATTTATTGCTGATGAGGTAATATAGTTTTTTGTGTATTTGTTTTGCGATTTTCTGCTAAGAGCCTTATAGTTATTTTGGTAATTAATGTTTTGGATCACTTGGGGATGAGGGTTTAGGTTTTTTGTGTAATAGTGCATTACCTTTTCATATATGAGGTTTGACGGGTTCATTTCAGATGAGGGCTGTGTAATTTTTGGGGCTAAGGGTTATGTGTGTTTTGGGAATCACGATTGAGTGTTTTATTTGTGATAAGAATTTAGGGGTTTTTGCTATGACAATTGTGTTTTTTTTTGTGGATTTTCTTTCATGTTTCCTTGGGACTGAGTGAAGACGGGTTTAGGGGACAGGGGTTGAGGATTTATTTAGGCTAACAGTTTATGGTTTTGGGGGGATGAGGGGTTCTTAGAGATGACTCTTGAGGTTTTATTGTGGATGATGGTTTATGCATTTTTGGGTATGGGGTTTTAGTGTATTTTGGGTTTTAGGGAATAGTTGTTTTTGGGTTGAGGTTTTTATGTTATTACAGTTTGTGGGTTTAGTGTTTTTTTTTGCTGGGGGTGTTGGTTTGTTAGAGAATTTGATTTTTGGGGAAAATTTTTTAGGGTTTTTTGGAACTTATGGTAAATTTTATTTTTGGATGAGGTATTATGGTTTTTTTTGGGTATTTGGATTTTGGTTTTTTTTGGTTGGGGTTGAGAGTTTCTTTGGATTGAGGGTTTAATGATTTTTTTGGGGATGCATGTTTAGGGTATATTGGGGATGCATCTTTAGGGTTTTTCTGGGATGCGGTATTAGGTATTTTTTGGTTTGGTATATTATTGTTTTTGGGTTTTATTTTCTTGGGGAAGTGTGTTTTTGGTTTTTTTGGTTTGACTGTTTAAGATATTTTGCGTATGAGGGTTGGTAGTTTTCTACGGTTCAGTGTTGAACATTTTTTCACTGTTATTGTTTATTGATTTCTTCTGTGAGTAGCGATTTGGGTTGTACGAAGATAAGGGTTGATTGTTTTATGGCCATGGGGGTTTAGCTTCTTTAGGGGCTAGGGCTAGGTTTTTTTGAGATGACATTTTTGGAGTTTTGGGGTAAAAGGTTTAGTGTATTTTTTGGGGTTGAGAGTTGAGGTAATTTGGGGGATGAGGGTTTTGGGATTTCTTCGGCTGAGGTTTGAGGGTTTTCTTGTTATTGAGGTTTGAGTTTTTGGGGTTCATTTTGTGATGAGGTTTTACAGATTCTAGAAAATACATTTCTGTATATCTTTGGATTATCGTTTAGAATTTTTATGAATGCTGGTTTTCAAGCCTTTTAGGATAGAGTGCTTAATGATTTTTTTATTTAGATGAGGCTTTATTGTTTTTTGGGTTGAGTATTTAGATATTTTGGGTATGTGTGTTTATGGTTTTCTGTGCTAAGGGTTTTGGTTTTTTTGGGTAGAGTGTTAATTATTATTTTTTGGGATGGGGGATGAGGGTTTGTTAGGATTAGGTATGAGGGTGTTTTTGGTGTTGAGGGTTTATTTTTTTTAACAAAGGGATTAGTTATTTTTTAAATTGAGGGTTTCATGTTATTTTATTGATGAAAGTATATTATTTTTATGGAGGATTGTTTAGGGTTATACGTGGATGAGTGTTTATCGAATTTTTAGGCTATTTAATTAGTGTTTTTATGGAATAGAGAGTATGGTAATTGGGACACATGGTTTATGGTTTTCTGAGACTCTAGGATTCAGGTTTATTTGGATTGGGGGATTAAAGTATATTGGATCTGAGGATATACCAATTTTTGGGCGGTCAAGGTTTGGGGTGTGTAGGGATGATATATGGGATTTGTTATGCGATGGGATTATTGTTTTTTTATCTGAGGGATTAGGGTTTTCTATGGATATTTGTATAGTGTTATTCAGTTCTAAAGGTTTTTGTTTTTTTAGGTTCAGCAGTTTAGGATTCATTGGGTTGTTGGGTTTATACATAATTTGTGATTAGGGTTTCTAGTTTAATGGGTTTGATGGTTTTTTGTATTTGAGGATGAATTTTTAGGGTAATTTTAGATAAGGGTTTAGGGTTTTTTGTGCCTATGGTGTTATGGGTTTTGGGGATGAGGTTCTAGGGTTTCTTTGGTGATAATTGTCCTGGTATTTTTTGGGGATAATGGGTTGGTGGTTTAGGGATAGTGATTTATGGTTGTTTTGGGCTTAGGTTATAAGGTAATTTTGATATAAGGATATTGTGGTTTTTAGATTGACCATATGTGTCTTATGGTGTTGAGTGATATGTATTTTTTGGGGAATAGAGATTGTGAAGTCTATGGAATTAATAATTAAGGGTTTGAGGTCTGAGTGGTTAGGGTTTTTTTAGTGGTGATGTTTTGGTGTTCACTATGGTTATGTTTTGTATGTTATTTGGGATAATGTTTTGGGGTTTTTGGGGGTAAAATTCACAGGTTTTTTGGGGATGAGGGTTTTCGGTTTTTTGTGAAAATAGATTGTGGGTTTTTAGAGATGAGGTTTTGAGGTTATTTTTGGATGAGGGATTAGGGTTTTACTTGGATGAGGGTTTATGTTTTTTTATATTATTATGGTAATTTTAGTGGATTATGGAAATTGTTTTTTTGGGTTTGAGGGTTCTGGGTTTATTGGGGACATGTTTTAAGGGTTTTTTGGTGATGGGGTTTTTGGTATCATTGCAGTGAAGTGTTTTTGTTGTTTTTTTGAGTATTTGTGTTTTTTATGAAGGTTTACTATTTTTTACTGTAGAGGGTTTCATGTATTTAATGGAATAACTATTTTAGTTTTTATGGGGTTGAGGGTCTGCATTTTTAATAGGTTTTTGGGTTTCTTCTCTCGGTGAGCATTGTTTGGGGTTGAGGGATTGTGGAATTTTGGGTCTGAGGATTTTTTGACATTGAGGGTCTAAAATTTTTTATGGTGACGGTTTTATGATTTTTGTTCTGAGAGTGTTTGCTTCTTTTGAATGATGGATTCTAGTTTTTTGGAGCTGATGATTAGTTTTTATTTTCTGGAGGGATTATTGTTTTTTGGGTCATAGGGTTTGTTTTTTATTGGGCATAGTGTTTAGGGTTTTTTTGGACATGTGGGATTAGGGGTTCTTATAGCATATGATTTATGAATTTTTTTGGTCGTGGGAGAATGAGTTTTGGGGATGATTGGTGAAGGTTTTTTGGGATGAGGTTTTAGGTTTTTTTGGGAATGACCGTTATTGGTTTTTAGTGCTTGTGATTTTATGGTTTGTGGGGTTGAGGGTTATAGGGATTTGGGGTCTGATGGAATAGTTTTAATGGGGGGATGAGTGTTTAGGGTTTTTTGGTGATAATGATATATTTTTTTCTTAGGCATCAGTGTTATTGTGTCTATTTGGATAAGGGTTTGGGTTTTTTTATCATAGGGGTTTGGGGTTTGGGGCAAATGGGAAAATAATTTTTTGGACTAAGTGATTGGAGTTTTTTTTGTGAAAAAAGTTGAGGGAGTTTTTTTATGGTGGTTTATTTTTTATTAGGTATGAGGGTATAGGGTTTCTAGGGATTATGGGTTGGGATTTATTTGGGTTTATGGTGTTTATTACCTAGGGGTTACTTTTTTAGTCTACAAGGGTTTAAGGTTATTTGGGGATTTTGGTTTAGAGGTTCTTGCTGAAGGGTTTTTAGGGTTTTAGTAAGATAATGATTTATCAAATTATAGGGATGAGTGTTTATGGGTGTTTGGGATAACATTTTAGGTTTTCATGGGATGTGGTATTATAATTTTTTGGGGTTGTGGGTCCTAGTGGTTGAGGTTTTAGTGTTTCTAGGGGGTGAGGTTTTACGGTTTTTTTCATGACAATGGTTTATGATTTTTTTGGGTTGAGGGTGTATTTTTTAGGGGGGATGGTTTAGTGGTTCTATGGGGAGATTATTTAGGAATTTTGGGATGAGGGGATACAGGTTTTTGGGGGTTGAGTGATTATGATTTTTTATAGAGGGTTGTTTAGATTTATTAGGTTAGAGTATTTTGTTATTTTTTGACTAAGGGGACATGTTTCTTCATGTTCAATAATTTAGGGTTATATGGGGATGATGCCTTATGATTTTTCGGTTATAGTGATTAGGGATTTTAGTGCTATGGGTTTATGGATTATTGGGATATGGGTTTATGGATTTTGGGTGATGAGGGTTTTGGTCTATTGGGGATGTTGATTTTGTGTTTTCTATGAATGAGGGATAATGGGTTTTATGGCATTATATTTTGGGTATTGCAGATGAGGAATTTTCACTTTTGGGGATGGTTAGATTGGAGACATTTATGGTGAGTGTTTACGGGTTTTTGTTGTTTCCTGTTAAGGGACTTTTGGAGATAAAAGTATAGGGGTTTTTTGGGATTTGGTTTTACAGGTGTTCGGGGTGAGAGTTTAGTATTTTTTGGGATTCAGGGTTTATGAAATTTTCAAATTTGGGTTTTGGGTTTTTTAGTATATTAGGGTTTAGGTGTATTAGGGTTTATGGTTTAGGGATTTTCAGGATAACGATTGGTTGTTGATTAGGGATTAGGTTTCAGGGTTTTTTGGGGTTGAGGGTTTTGTGTTTTTTATAAGGGTTTTTAGGATTTTTAGGATAGAGATTTAGGGTTTTTAAGGCTATGTGTTTTTTTTGGGGATGGTGGTTGATAGAAATTCTGTTTATGGAATAATGTTTTTTCGGGATATGTGTTGATATTTTTTTTGGGATGGGTGTTGTGTGATTTTTGAGGAGAGGGTTTAGAGATTACGGGGGTTGTGGGTTGATGGTTTGTTGGGGATGAATGTTTATCATGTTTTGGGGATGATTAATAAGGATTTCTTAGTGCTTGGGTTGAGAGTATTTTTCGGTCCTAGAAAAGATGATTCTCTCATACATATGTAATCATAAAAACTCATCTACAAAAAATGTAAACCCATAACCCCAAAAAATCCAAAACATTAATCCACAAATATTACAAAAACCCTAAGAACCCCTAAAAAATTAAACCCTCTACAATAGAAAACCATAAACCCACATCCTAAGAAAACCCTGAACCCTCATCCCCCAAAAAAACTCTAAATCGTTAGCCCTAGAATGAAAAAAACACCGATCCCAAAAAATCAAATACCATTATCCCTATAAACACTAAACCCTCATCCCATGAAAAACATAATCCCTGACCAGTAATAAATCATAAAACCTCATGACCTAATAATTCTAGACCCTAAATCTCTAAAAACAAATAATCCTTATTCTAACAAAACCACAATCCTTCAAACCTAGTAATCCATTATACATCTTACAAAAAACCCTTATATCATGATACATGGAAAATAATAAACCCTCATCCCTATAAATCTTTAAACACTCATCCAAGAAGAACCATAAACCCTTGTCCCAAATAATCCATAAACTCTTAACAAAAAAGCACACAAATCCATCATCCAAAAAAATCCATAAAACCTCGACTCATCAAATCCATAAACAATAATTCCCTCAAAAAACAATATTGAGACACAAAAAATTTCAAACCATAATCCCTAATAAACCCCATACCACCAGACATAAAAAAAACCTACACCACTAACCATAAAAAACCATAAAAATCAGTAATAAAAAATTATAAAAACTAATCCCCAAAAAATCGCAAACCCTAATACCATGAAATCACTAAATGCTCCGAACTATAAAATAGAAACATAAACCACAAAAAATCCCAAACCATCACTTCTTAATAACTAGAACCCCGCATTCATAGAAAACACCAAATGACCATCTGCCGAAATTCCAATCACATAGTCCCAGTAAACAAAAAATTATCATCCCATTAAAAACATAAAACCTCATCCCTAAATAAAATTATCACTCTTACACAAAAATACGATTATATAAATAAAACACCAAAACCAAAAACCTAAAAAACCCCAAAACAACTTCCCTAGAAAACCCCAAAAATATCTTAGTCCCAAAATAACACAATCTTTTTTCCCTTGAAATATCTGAACCACAAACCCCAGAATACAAAAAATCATCATTATTAGAAAAACTCAATATCTCACCCAAAAATACCAGATACCATCATTCATAGATATCACTAAAACCACAATCCTAGAAAATTTTAAACCCTCGTCCTTAGAGAACGCTGAGACCTCAGTTCTAGAAATAATTGAAAATAGAGCCCTAGAAAACACTAAAACACTCCCGCAAAAAAAACACAAAAAATTCATCTGCATAAAACCCTAAACCATCAACCCTAAAAATCATTCTACCCTCATCTATATAAAATAATAAACCATCATCTGCAAGAAAATTCTTAAAAATAATGAAATAATATACTAATACCTCATAACTTGATAACATTGTACACTCTTCCTTGGAAAACCATAATCGACCAATCCTATAAAACAATAGGCCCACATGACTAGAAAACCCCATACCTTCATCCTTAGATATATCTAAACCCATACCCCCAAAAACCCTAAAACTCCAGGCCCAGAAAAACCTAATAATTCATACCTATAAAACCATAAATCCTCATACCTTGAAAAATCATATCCCTCATCCATAGAAATCAATAAACCCTCAACCCCAGATTACACTAAACCCCTAATATGTGAAACCCCAGAAATCACAGGCCTATAAATCAATAAATCGTAGTTCTAAGAAAGCATATCTTCTCAACTAAAAAAAAACTAAACCCTCATCCCCCAAAACACTAAACAGACATCCTCAAAAAACCTAAATAATTATACTCAGAAAAACCCAAAACTTATTTTCCTAAAAACCATAAACCCTCTGCCCAAAAAAACATTATCCCTCAACCCTAAAAAACTGTAAACCCTCAATCCTAGAAAACCATAAATCCTCATCATTGAATCACTGTAGAAAAAAAACTAAATCCTAAACGCTAAAACATTATAAACCCTAACACAAAAAAACCCTAAACCCTCATCCCCAAAAAACACTAAATCATCAGTCTGTACTATACCCTAAACCACTATCCCCTAAAAACTCTAAACAATTGCCCAGAAAACTCAAAATCATAAACCCTATAAAACCCTAAACCTAATTCTCTACAAACCATCGAAGCTCATCCCTAAAGAACACAAAACCATCAGACCCACATAAAACTAAACCGATACACTGATACCACACTAAACTCTACGGCCAAAAATCCCATAATCATTTATCACTAAAAATACATAAACTCTAAACTCCATAATACCCTAAACACTTAGCCCACAAATAATGAAAACCCAATATTCCAAAACTATAAATCCTCAGCCTTAAACAAACCTAAATCATCCACCTAGAAATTCCCTCAACACATAGCCCCAAAAAGTTCAAAACCCCCAAAAAAACTCAAACCCTCAACCACTAATTTCTATGAACCATAGGAACCTAAAATCCATAGGTCCATAAAAACCATAAGCACTAATCCCCAAAAATTAGTAAAAACTCAAATAAAACCAAAAATAATTAATACACTAATACCCCGAACCATCTTCCAAGAACAACCCCATAACCTCATCCCTCAGAACCCTTAACACTAAGCCCCAATAAACCCAAAACTCTCGATCCCAAAAATATCATAAACACTCATCCCCAAAAATAACTAAACCGTCATACTAAAAAAACATGAAGCCTTCTCCCAAAAACAACCTATACCATCATCCTAAAGAAACATGAACCAGTAGCAAGAAAAGCCATAAAAATTAATCCCCAAAAAACCATACACCCTCAGTAATAAAAACTCATTAACCCTCTCCCTCATAAATCTATACACCTTATACCCCAGGAAGAATTATTCCCTTAACCTAAATGAAACTAAAGCTATAGAAAAAATACCATCATCCACAAAAAAACATAAATACTCATCCCCAAAAACCAAAAACTCTCATCCCTAGTGAATCACTAATCACTCATCCCTAAATAATTGAATATTGTTATCCCCAAAGAACCCCAAAACCTCTACAAGAAAATATAATTAACACTGATAATTAAAAATCAACACATTCTATGATCCAAAAACCAAATAACCAAATCCCAAAATAACACTAAAACCCTATATCAAAAAAAATCCCTAATCCACATTTCCAAAAAATAATGAACCAACATACCCAAATATCTATATACCCTCATCCAAAAAAAACCATAAAACATCAGCCCTAATAAAACCCATTTTCTAAACCCCCAAAATCCCAAATCAACAACCAAATAAACCCCAAATCAACATATACTATAATTCATTAAATATCATTCCAAAAAAAACTAATCAGTCATTATAAAAAAACTATTCATTCCTCACTAATTCTCCCCAAAACCTCATTCATAAAAAAAATAGTAAAACCTATTTTCAAATAAACTCTAAATCCATGGCCCCAAAAATCCCTAAACCTGAATCTCCAAAAAAGACCTATACCCTCAACCCCAAAAAACACTAAACTCTTATCCACAAAAAACATTCAACCATCCACACCGAGAAACCATAACCCCTCATGACCAATAAAACCTAAACTACCAACCCCAAAAAACCCACAACCATCCGACCCAAAAAACCAAAAAACCTCATCCCATAAAAAACCTAAACTATCATCTATAAAAAACAGTAAATCCTAAGCCACAAGAAACTTTAAATTATGAGGACCAAAAAATTATATTTTTGGGAACCAAAAATCAGTGAACCCTCTTCCATTAAATACATGAATCACATGGCCCCTGAAAACATTAAGCCCTCTTACCTTACAATCAATATACCAACAGGCTCTAAAAACACAAAACCATCAAATCCAAAGAATCAGATAACCTCTTCCCCAAAAAAATGAAAACCATATGTTTGGAAACACCCAATCCCTCATCCCCAACAAATCCTAAACCATCAATCCCTAAAATAAACAATCATCCCAAATAAATCTGAATCCCTCATCCTAAAAATACCTTAAATGATCAGCCGCAAAAAAACACAGGAGACACCCATACCCAAAAAACCCCAAACTGTCACCCTAAAAAAACACAAAACCCCAATACCCAAAAAAACACAAAACACCAATCCAAAAAAAACAAAAACTTTCAGCCCCCAAAACTGTAATCCATCATCCCCAAAAAACATTAATACTCACCCTCAAAAAACACAAAAAATATTCCAAAAACCAAATAAACCCTCATCCTAAAAAACCCGAAACACATACCACAAAAAACCAAAAAACATTATTAAAAAAATATTGATCCATTATCCCGACAACCATTAAAATCGAAACAATCATCCTCAAAATACCGTAAATCCAAAGACCCAAATAACCATATAACCATAGCCTTAAAAACCTAAAGACACAACCATAATGAACCCAAAAATATCATCTGAATAAACCCTTAAACCCACATCCCTAAAAAATAAATATACCCTCAGCCTGAAAAAACAATAAATCATCAGCTATAAAATAATCTTAATCCTTAATCCACAAAAAATAACTAGACCATCATCCCAAAAAAAATACAAAACCCAGTCTGCTAAATAATTTCAAACCCTCATCCCACAATACCCTAAACCTTGATCCACAAAAAAACCTAAATCTTCATCCCAAAATAAATCCAAGCATGTATCCCATGAAATCCGTAAACATTTTTCCCCAAAATAACATAAACCCTCAAACCCAAAAAATAGTCAACCCAATTCCCAACATATAGTAATACATTATCCCCAAAAAACAATAAACCCTCATAACAATAAAACCCTAAAAAATACCATAGAAAAACCCAAAACCATTATCAAAATACAATAAATCCTAAACCAAAATAATTACACCCTTATCCCAAAATATTCAAATATCCACATCCCAAACAAAACAATATAACCTTTCCCAAAAAAACCTAAACACATAGCCCCAAAAATCCATATACCCTCATCCAAAATAAACAAAAAACCATATTCCACATCAAAACCTAAACCCTTATAACGAGAAAAACCCAAAACCATAGCCCAAAAAACTATAATCCCTTCATTCAAAAAAAACACCAAATCCTCTACAACAAAAAAAAAACCCTCATCCCAAAAAACCTAAAATACAACCACATAAAAGAACCCTAAACCCATATGAAAAAATACACTACACCCATAACCCAGAAAATAACTAAACCCACTTCCCCAAAAAACCATAATACCTCATACCAAAAAATCTTTAAACCTGTGGCAAAAAAAATCCATAGAACCTCTTAAAAAACCAAAACCTTGAACCTGAAAAACGTAACCCGTCATTCCCAAAAACCATAAACACCTACCCAAAAAAACATTGATCCCCCATCCTCCAAAAATTATAAAACACTATTTGTCAAAAAATTCCATTCCTATAGGCCAAAAAACCCCTAAACTCTTGGATCAAAAAATACCCCAAACTCTCATACCCAAAAGCACAAAAGACTCATCAACAAAAAACCATATACCCTTTAACCAAATAACCCCAATACCATCATCCAAAAAAATTCCTAATACCTCATCCATAAAATATTTGTAATATACAAACCCCAAAACACACTAAACAATAAACCCAAAAAAATTTAAATACCCAACTCCAAAAAACCAAAAACCAATAGACCCAAAAAACTGTAAACCCTCTTACCTAGAAAACTCAAATCACATATTAAAAAAAAACCCAAAACCATAAAACTCAATTAATCATATACACTCATACTAAGTTAACTATAAACAAATACACCCAAAAAAATACAATAATATTGGCCACAAAAAACCAAAATACACATTCCAAAAATCCCTAAACCATTAGACCCAACCATCAAAATACCTTATCCCCAATAAAACATGATATACATATCCCCAAAACCAAAACAAATAAAACAAAGGAAACCCAAAACCATAAACCCCATAAAATAAAAAATTATGAGCCACAAATAAATTATTATTTATCAGATTAAAAAACATCATCTCCCCAAAAAAACATAGTAAACCCTTGACTACAAAAACCTAAATCCCTTGGCCACGAAAAGTTCAATCCCTCCACACAAAAAACACTATACCAATCACTCAAAAAACCCTAATCCCAGAACACCAAAAAAACAAAAAACACTTAACCCCCAAAAATTATAAATCCTAATCTCTATAAAATCAATACCCTCAGTCCGAAAATATCCAAAATCCTACAGACACAAAAACCCTAAACCTACAAACCATAAAACCCCCAAGACCCTCATCCCCAAATAAACCTAAACACTCATCCAAATAAAAAATATGATCTTACAAAAAAAAATCACCTATACCCTATGACCGAAATTTCCTGATACCCTCATCCACAAAAAATACCAAACCCTCATCCCCATGAAAAACTATTCCCTCATCCCCAAAAAAACCCAAATTATCATCCCTAAATACTCTAAACCCTTGGCCCCAAAAAACATGAAATTATCATTCCAATAAATCTGTAAACACTTTTCCCAAAAATGCTAAACCCTTATGCTCCAAAACCCCAAAACCTCAACGCTAAATTTCATTAAAACGTAATTAACAAAAATCGTGAATCCTCAATACCCAAGAAAATCGTACACCCCAATCCCCAAAAAATCCAACAACTCATCCCCAAAATTGTTTAAACGCCCATCCCTAAAAAAAATACAAACACTTATCATGAAAAAACACAAAAACCACATGAAAAAAATAGATTCTTTCTCCCAAAAAAACCCAACCCCATATCCACAAAAAAACCCAAAATTTTCATCCCCAAAAAAACCATAAACCCTCTAGCCAGAATTACTAAAAACAGAAATCCCTAATAATATCTAAACCCTCAACAAAAAAACTATATTCACTTATCAACAAAAAACACATAACCCTAAGTCCAAAAGACCCATCAACACTCAGTCTAAAAATGTCTCAACACATATACATAAAAAATTTAAACCCATAGACTAAATAATATTAAACCCATAGCCTAAAAAAATTTAAGCCTTCATCGAGAATAAATCCCAATTCTTTAGACACAAATAACCTTAAATCCATAGCCATAAAAATCATCAACACTAGGGCATAAAAAAACAAAAAAAACTCAATTACAAAAAATCATATATTGTAATCCCCAAAAAACCCACAATGCTTATCCCCATAAAACACTAAACATTCATCCTACAATTCCCTGAACTCTATTTTTAAATCCCCAAAAAATATTCATTTAAAAAAGCCTAATCCCTATTCCCCAAAAATTATTAAACCATTAGAAACAAAAATACCTTCATCATTATCAAAAAAAATAACCTTGAACACACAATACCGAATATACATCAGCCTTCATGCGAAAAAAACCTAAACCCTTATCACCAAAAAACACTAAAATATGAACCCCAAAAAACCCTCAACCTCATCCATAATTAAAAAAATGAACATATTCCAAAATAAACCCTAAAATATTATCCCCAAAATACCTCAACCCTAACTCCTAAAAACCCTCATGTTGCATCCCCACAAATCCCAAAAACATTGTCCCAAAAAACCCTAAACCTGCATACACAAATAAACCCAAACACACATTCCTGTGAAACTCTATACCCTTAACATAAAAAACAATATATCCTCTACCACAAAAACCCTTAAATAATCATCCATGAAAAACCCTAAAAACATTGTCGTAGAAAACCTAAATCTCTAAACCCATATAAAACATTCAACATCAATAACCCTAAAGCATCATCCCCCAAAAATAGAAACCATATGCCCAAAGAAATGCTATTCCCTCATCACGAAAAACCACTAACAAACGTCCAAAAAATAACCTTCATACTCATGAAAAAAAACCCTAATAAAATTTCCCCAAAATACCCTAAATCGTCATCTTAAAAAAATTATTATCCCTAAATTCTAAATAACCCAAAAATCTCAACCCCCAAATCTGCCAAACCTAAGGAGAAAATACCCACAAACCCTTATAAACAAAAAACAAGAAAATCCGTATTCTATGAATACTTTAAACACTCAATCCAAAACTACTAGAAACCCATCACAAGAAAAACGTAAATAATTATACCAATAATATAAAAAACCTCATCCAAAAGACCTACAATCCTTAATCCACAAAAAAACCTAATCCTAGTACTCACAATAACAATAGTTTTTGATCCCCAAAATACACCAAAACCTCTACAAAAAACCCACTAGACCATTATCTCCAAATAACCCTATAATGTTTTCCCTAGGAAAACCTAAACCCTCTATCCCAAAAATCCATAAACCAAAATCCTCAAAAAACCATAAACCATCATCCCCAATATAACCCAAAACCCTTAGCGTGAAAAAAACCAAAACCCGAAACCCCAAAATTCTCTAAACCCTTACCACTAAAAACACTATACACCCACCCCTAGAAAAAAATAAACCACCTTATTCAAAAAACATATACCCAAATCCAAAAGAAACTATAAAACCACATCCTTATAAACCCCTAAGTCTTCATCACCAATAAATCATAAACCCTAAGCTTATAAAACCCCTTATCCCACTTAATAATAAACCTAAACCCACATAAAAAAAATAACACTAAATCATCAGCCTAAAAAATACAGAAACCATCAACCCCAAAAAAACCCAAAACCCTGGTCATAAATAAACCATATGCTCATGGCCCTAAAAAACCATAACCATTTTCACACTAGAAAACCAAACCCCCTCTATTCAGAAGAAATCTATAAACATGGCCCCAAAAAACCCTAAACCCTTAGCATAATAAACCATAAACCCTTATCTATAAAAATGATAAACCCACAAAAAAATAAGAACCTAAATAAATAGTCCAAATAACCCTAAAACCTCATCCCCATAATATAACTAATTCATATACCACAAAAAACTCATAACCCTCGATCCCAAATACACCTAAACCCACACCCCCAAAAAACCACAAACCTCGATCCCCCAAAAATTGATATACTCATCCCTGAAAAACCTAAAAACTACTCCACATAAATACCCAAAACCTCAACCCCCAAAATAAATAATACATATTACATATAAAACATTAACCCATAGGATCTAAAAATTTCTAAACAGATTATCCAAAAAAACACTAAACCCTGAACCTACAAAAACTGTAACCCCATAACCCCAAAAATACTAAACCATAATCAAAAAAACACTAATCCAACAACCCCAATGAAACCTAATTCATCATCCCCAAAAACACAAAATCCTCTGACCAAAAATACCCAAAACCCCCATCCCAAACAACTATAAACCTTCATCCTATGAAAACCTAAAACATCTTCCCCAAAATAATATAAAATTGTCAACTCATCACAACCCCCAAACCCTTAGGAAAAAAACCCAATCTTCTCCACACTAAACCCCCGAAAAAATTCCGAAAAACCCTAATAACTTCATACTAAAAATCCAAATACCCTCTCCTCAAAAAAACCTGAACACTCATCCCAAAATTACAATAAAACCTATGACACAATAAACCAAAATCCTCATTCAGAAAAATACATAAATAATCATCCCTAGATAAACCTTGAACCCTCATCCCTGGAGAGACCTAATCGATCATACCTAAGATACCCTAAACCATAATCCCAAAATAATCCAAAACACATATTAAAAAATTACAAAACCTACAACATCTCATGAAAATCCAAAACCCTCAACACCAAAATTATCTGTAACCCTCAACCATTAAACACCATAAACATTACACCCTAGAGATCCTTAATAACTAATTCCTAAATCCCCTAAAATGTAATATCTAATAATCTATACTCCTCATCCTATAAAAAATTAAATCCATATCCATGACAAAAAACAGAATTACCAAAAAAGAGTCCCACAACACTAAAAAATGAAAAATCTCAACCAAAAATTATCAAAAAGCCTATGACCTTGAAAACCCCAAACCCTCAGCCACAAAAAAACTTAAACCCTCAACCCCAAAAATCCCCACTCCCTCTTCTTTAACAAACCTCATTCTTCTTCCCCAAATATCATAAAACGTTCGAACATAAAAATCCCAAAACCATTTTCCCTGAATAAAACTAAATTGTTGGCCTTTAAACCCATAAACCCTCACTCCCAAAAAAACAATAAACCATCATTCCACCAAACATTTCATCCATCAGACACCAAAAATCCAAAACCCTCTTCCCCATATTACCCAAAACCCTCAACAGAAAAAATACCAAAACCATCACCCCCAAAAAATTCATTAATATTCAACACCTAAAACCACATACCCACAACACTAAAAAATAATAAAGAGTCATACTATAAAAAACCTAAGCACATTCCCCAAAAATTCATTACCATCATCCCCCAAATCCATAGTCGATAGATCCCTCGACCTTCATTCCATTAAAACCACTAAACCTACAACCTCAAAAAACAAAAAACCCTCACACCATAAAAACCATGACTCCACCAATCCATAAACCATAAACCCTATAAAACCCCAAACCAACATCCCAAATAAAACAACAAACATCATTATCCATAACTTTAAAATCTCATACCAAATATACCAAGAAACCCCATCCTAAAAAAGACAAAACACCAATCCCCCAAAAACCTCAAACCCTCAGGGAAACAAAATCCATAAACTCTTATCTCAAAACAAACCTCCAACCTCATTTCGAAAAACCAAAAACTATATGCAATGAAAGAACTATAAACCCCTAGAATAAAAAACCCATAAAATCATATACTAAATAATACCTTAAACCACATATTAAAACAAAATCCTAAACCATCAGCCAAATAAATCAATAAAAACTCAAAAGGAAGAAACCCAAAACCATCTTAGAAAAATTACCCTACAAACAATGCCCTAAAAAAAACCCTCAGATGAAAAAAACCCTAAACTGGCATACATAGAACCCCTAAACCCACTATCCTAAAAATCAACAAAAATAATATCACAAGAAACCCAAATAATTCCACCCTAAATAATCGTAAACCATCATTCCATATTATCTAAAACACTCATCTAAAAAACAATAAAAACCCTCATCTTGATAAACCCTAAACCCTCATCCCCCCAAAATCCTATTCCCGTCACATGAAAACACCCCTAACCCTCATCCTAAAATAATACAAAACCATCATCCAAATAAAACCCTAAAAAATCATCCCATGATTCACTTTACCATGGTCATTAAAAACCCCTAATCCATTGGACCCAAAAAACATTGAACCCTAAGCCCAAATATACCCTAAACCCTCTGAATGAAAAAACCCTAACCCCTCATCCCCAAAAAAATCATAACCATCGACCCCAAAAACCCTAAACCTTTATCACTATATATCCAAAAACCATCAACCCCTAACACCATAATCCCTCATCCAAACCAACCCCTAATCCAATGTCCCTAAAAATAATAAATTTTCATCCAAAAAAATCATAAACCCGTAGCCATAAAAATCACTATACACTAAACCCCCCAAAACCCTGTACCCTCTACTAAAACAATTTCTAAAAAATATTTCCCTCAAATCCCCAAACCATCTACCCCAATAGACCTTAATCCCTCGACCCAACAAATACCTTAAATGCTCATCCCCAACACACACAAAATAGTCATCCCTAAAGAACCCTCATCCCTTATCCCCCGTATTCCTCAACCCCTCATCCCAAAAATTCCACAAACAGTCATTATCAAAAGAACCCTAATATATCATCGAAAATAAACTCGAAACCCATAGTAATAAAAATCTCCAATTCCATAACCATCAAAAACTCTAAAAACTCAACCATAGAAAACTACAAACAATCATAAAAAAAACTATAAAACCCACATCACCATGAAACTATAACCACTCATCCCCAGTAAATCCTTTACCCTAAACCACAAAAAAAACCTCAAACACTATCCCCAATAAAAACAAGCACCCTTAATATCAGGAGACACTAAACCCTCAAACCCAGGAAACACATGACCCTTAGTGACAAGAAATACTAAAAACTCAGTACAAAGAATCCAAAAACCCCCATCCCTAAAAAAACTTAAACCCATTTCATAATGAAACTCTAATCCCTCTTACCCAAGAAGCACAAAAACATAATCCATAAATCCATAAACCCTCGACCCAATGAAACCATAAACTCTCTGTCCTAGGAAACATGTAACCATTGACCATTAGATTCATAATCCAATAGAGAAAAGAAACTCTAAAGACTTGGAACCAAGAAACTCAATACCCTCATAATAATGTTTCACTAAAATCATATCCACATAAATAAATAATCTCGTACCAATAATAATCAAAACCCTCATTTAGAATAAATCCAAAAACCTATAGTCCATGAAACTGAAAACACTCAACCCCATGAAACCTAAAGAACATATCCTCTAGAAATCCTTAATGCATATCCCAATGAAACAATAAACCCCCATCCCCAAGATAAACTAAACCCTTATCCTCAATAAACCACAAACCCTAATCTATAGTACGTCCTAAACCCTCATCCCTATGAATCCCTCAACCCCTATCCCCAAATGGATGTTCAGCTCACATCATCAAGTGGCACAATACCCTCAGTCCCATGATATATTGAACCCTTAGGCAAATGAAACCCTAAACCTTTTTCCCAATGATTCCCTAAACCCTAAACCACAAGAATCCATAAAACATAATAATATATAAAACATGAACTCTTATGCCCAAGATACACTGATCCCTAATCCATTATAAACCTTGAAACCTAATCCCATGGAAACCCTAATCCATAAACAACAAAAAAATGTTGAACACTCACCATTATAAACTATATTTCCTCATCCTCAAGAAACAGTAAACCCAATTTTCCAATAAAAAAATGTAACATTATCCCTATGAAACCCTAAAAACTATTCTCCAAGAAACCCTGAACCCTCATCTCATTGAAACCATGAACCCATAGCCACATGAAAACATGAACCCTTATACCCATAAAACCCTGATCACTTTTCCTTCTAAAAACTAATACCCTAATCCTAAAATAGTAAATAACCATTATCACTAAATAACATTGAACCATCAACCAAAATAAAACCGTAAATACAATGATAAAATAATCTAAACCCATATCCCTAAAAACATTGAACCCAAAGCCCAAAAAAACTCTAAACCCTCACCCACAAAAAACCATGAACCCTTTAACCTGGATAACTCTATTCTTTCGGCCCAAAAATCCATTCATCCTCATCCCAAAAAAACCTTAAAACTGAATCCCCAAAAACCCCCATATCCTTATCCCCCCAAAAACCCTGAAGTATCATCAACCCAAATCTCTTTACTAATTGAATGAATGTTTCTAAACCCCAACCACCAGAAATCCATGAACCCTCATCCAAAAAAAACCTAATAACTCAACCCCCAAAACACTAAACCATCTTCAATAATCAACCCACAAACCCCAACCACAAAAAAACCATTAACCCTCAGCCGCAAAAAAATATCCATGAACACTATATCCTAAGAAACCATTTAACCCCCCCCCCCCAAAGTGTACTCTCTACCAAAAAAAATCCAGATCCAAACACCAAACGATCTATAATTCCTATTCCATAAAAAAACACCAGCCCCTGAAAACATGGAACCATCATCAATAGAAAATCATTATCCAAAAACCATAAAATTCCATGTACCATCATCACAAATAATGATGAATCCATATAAACTAAATTACTAGAATGATCACCCACAAAAATCATTGAACCCTCATCCCCCAAAAAACCCTAAATAATAAACCCCACAAACCCTTGATCCTTCATCACAAAATCCATTTAATATTTATACAAAATAATCCATAATCCCCCATCAGTGAAAAAAACTAAACCCATAGTCCAAAAAATCCATGATCCCAAATCCACAAAGAACCATGAAACCTCAGCCTAAAAACCCCTAAATCCTCACCCCAATAAAATCACGATAACTAACCCTAGAAGAAAATTGAACCCTTATTCCCAAAAAACCAATATCCCTCTAACCCAAAATATATAAACCCTCATTCCTAACAATACCTTGTATTCTCACCCCCAACTTTACATAAACCCTAATCTTTAAAAAACCGTAAACGCTCAACCCAAGAAATCCAGGAACCAACCACTAAAAAAAATCAAAGAACACTCATCCCAAATTACCACACCCCATAGCACTAAATAACAATTAAACCCTCACATAAAACACATGAAAAAATCACCTAAAAAATACCAAAATCCATTGTCTCCATAGAATATTATTCTATCGACCTCATCAAAAAACATTAACCCTTAACTCCAAAAAATACCTTAACCCTAAAACCATTAAACTTGTAAACCGTAAACCTCACAAAACATATAATCAAGGGCCCAAACCCCCAAAAATATTCATCCCTATAAAACCACAAACACCACATCCCTAGAAGTAAATAAACCCTTCTCCTCAATAAACATTAAATGCTTTGCCTAAAAAACACTAAATCCTCTACGCTAAAAACCACTAACCCATTGACCAAAAAATCCTTAAACTTCTAGGCCAAATCAAAAACAATAAACAATTTTCCCCCAAAAAATTCCATACCATCAATCCATGAATCTCTAAAAACCATATCATAAGAATCCCTAAACCCTCAACCACGAAATACCAACAATGTTCTCCAACAAACCCAAAACATTTTCCATAAAAAAACATAAACCCCCAACAAAAAAAATGAATCTTCATCCCACTAAAACCATTATCCTTAATCCCTAATTAATCATAAACAATATTTTGATAGAAGACCCTAATCTCCCATTCTAAAAAAACTAAACCGTTATACATAAAAATATAGAAAACCATTATCCCCCAAAAACAATAATCCATTATCCCCAAAAAACCTAGACCACCATCCACAAGAAAAACCAAACCTCATCCTATATAAATCATGAAACCTTGTACTAATGAAACCATGGTCAATAATCCCCAAAAGCCCCTATATGTTTTTCCCTAAAAAAACACTAAACCATTATCCCCAAAAATTTCCTAAAACCACATACCCTAGAAACCCAAAAACATGATCTCAGGAAACTCAATAGACTAATCCAAAAAAAATCTACAACCATTGGTAGGAAAAAACCACAAACTATATGTCTCAAAAAACCCTAAAACATGACACCCAAAAACACTAAACCCTCATACACAAAAACCAGTAAACCCTAATCCTAGAAGACACAAAAACTCACCCCCAATAAAACCATACCCCATAACCTCAAAAAACCCAAAACTCTCACCCACAAAAACCATAAACCCTCATACTCAAAACCAATGAACCCACATCCCCTAAAATTCATAAACCCTCAACCACAAAAAATAAAATTAAACCCACATCCCGAAAAAAAACCCTACACCCTGAACAACAAAAAAACACAACACCTATGATTAAAAAACCCTAAAACCATATACCAACGAAACCCTAAATCCTCATCCTAAATAAACCTAAACCCTAACCAACAAAATATCACAAAATCTCATTCTCTAATGAAATTAAATAGTCACCCAAACAAAATACAAAAGCCTCTTCCCTAAAAATCCCAAAACCACTTTTCCAAAAATTCACTATACACTATACCCGAACAAAAACTAATTTCTCATCCTCATAAAACCATGAACCATTAACGAAAAATAACACAAGAACCACACCCCCCAAAACCCTAAATCCTCAGCCCCAAAAATCTCTAAACACTCATCCCAAAAAACCATATGCTCCCAAACCCAAAAAAACACCAAAACCATAATCTCAAAATAATGGTAATCCGTCATTCCCAAAAAAACATAATCCTTCAAAAATAAAAAACCCAAATCCCACTACACCAAAAAATACTGAACCCTCAGCCACAAAAAAACAAAAACCCTCATACCCAAAGTCCCAAAACCATAATCCCTTAAAACCCTAAACCCTCTGGCTATAAAATCCCTAACACACATTCTGTAAAATCTCTAAATCCTAAACACCAAAAACCCAAAAAAGTCATCCCCCCCAAAAAATAAAATATCCTCCCAAAAAAACCATAAACCTCTAGAACTATGAAAATAAAAATCATCACCATGATAAATCATAAACCAAAATCCACAAAAAAACTATTCCCTTAGTCCAAAAAAACCCTAAACACTCATCCCCAAAATACCATAAACCCTCATCCACAAAAAACCCCAAAATTCATCCCCAATAATCGATAATCCCTTAGTCCCAAATATCACTAAACAATTAACCAGGAAATCCCTAAGCCAAAACCCAAGGAAAACCTATAATCTAATCCCAATAAAACTAAAAACCATTCTCCCTAAAAAATGCCAATCCATATTCCATAAATGAATTGGAACCCTGATGCCAAAGAAACACTTAACCCTAACCCTTATGAGAACCGAAAACCCAAATTCCCGAAAAACTATAAAACCTTTTCTCGAAAATAACAAATAACCTATCCCAAAATGTCCCAATACCCATATCCACATAAAACCCTAAACCATTTTCCCTAGAAAAACCCTAAAACCTCAACCCCAAAATAGACTCAAGACTAATCTTGAATAATCTCAGGATTTAATACACTAGAAACCCTAAACCCTAAGACCCAAAACCCATGAACCCTAATCCCCCAAAAACAATGAACACTATTCCACACATGAATCTAAAATCCTCCTTCCCATTATAAACTGAACTCTAAAAACAAGAAATCATAAACCTAGAGCCCCAAAAAACCATCAACAAAAAAACCTATATAACTCTAAACATGAGTCCCAAAAAACCATAATCACTAATACACAAATAAGCTTAAAACCTAAACACTAAAAACCGTAAACCCTTAGACCAAAAAAAACCTTAAACCCTCTTCCCAAAAAAAACGAAACCCTTATCCCCATAAAAACCTTAAACCCTCAACCCCAAAATATCCTTAATTCTAAATTCCCTAAAATAAAAAAAACCACATCTCCTAAAAAACCTAAACCATCAACACAAAAAAATCCAAATCCCATAGAGTTAAAAATACTTACACCCTCCTCCTGAAAAGAAATCGAAATATAATCCCTAATTAAATTGATTCCCTCATAACATAAAAACGATAAACATTCTTATGAAAAAACCATACACCATTTCCCCGAACAAACCTTAAACCCTCACCACTATGAAACCCTAATATATCAACTCCAAAAACCATAACATATCTATCAAAAAAAAGAAAAAATCACATCCCAAAAAAATCTACACCACCAAAAAAACCCTAACACCATGCAAGAAACCATATCTCTAATCTCAAAAGACAACATGACCCTCATCCTGTAAAAACCATAAACAGAAAAAAAACAAAAAGCCATACCCCAAGCCCCAAAATGCCACATTCCATAAACCACAAAAAACCCTACAGCCCCATTCCTAATGACCCAAAACCGAAATCACTAAAAAGAAAAAACTCTTATCCCAAAATAACCTGACCCCAAGCCCCTAAATATAGAAAACCTATTGTTCCAACAATAATTTAAACCAAAGAACCAAAGAACCAAAACCACCTTAGTTAAAAAAATAAACATTCATCCCAAAAAACCCCTAACCCCTCATCCAAAAAATACTATAATCCCTCAAGCCCAAATAACCGAAAAAAATCCACCCATGAGGAACCTAATCTCTCATCTACTAAAAATACTAAACTCGTATCTCCCTGAAAAAAAAAATCTTCGACAGCAGAAAACCAAAAACCCGTATTCCCAAAATTCATTAATCCCCCTTCAAAAAATAAACAAAATCATTATCCATAATAGTTGTAATGCATCACTGCATAGAGATCCTAAACCGTTCTCCCCAAAATTCTCTAATCCATATTTCCAAAAACATTAAAACTGTCATCCACAAAATAACCAAAACCCTAGACCCAAAAACACCATAATTCGTCATCCAAAAGAAACCCAAAACCCTTCACCCCATAAAAAATTCAACACAAACCCCAAAAAACCATCAAACCTCAACAATAAAAAATCATAGACCCTCCACCTTAATAAACACTAAATCTTTATCCTAAAAAATTACAATGATTACACACAATAAAACATAAACCCCATCCCCATAAAACCCTCAGCACTAAAAATACACTATACACTAAACCACACAAAACCATAAACTATAGTCCCTAAAAAACCCTCAACCCTCCTCCATTAAAAACCCTAAAACATTAATCCCAAAAACGTAAATCCTCAATATAAAAATCCTTTAAACCCTCGTCTCAAAATACCCTAAATGAAAAGAAACAAAAAACACTAAATCATCATCCCCAAGGTGACCGTCCACCTTCAGCCCTAAAAATATCATAAATAGACAAGCCCAAAAATTCACCAACATTCATACCCATAATCCAATATTTCTCAAACCCAAAAAACCATAAACACTAAAACCCAAAAATTCATCACCCCTATACCTTGATTACCCTCAATACTCAGCCAAAAAAACCCACAACTCCTCAGCACCACAAAAAAATAAACCTTAATCCCCAAATACCCCTAAGACTATAGCCTCATAAAAATATAAACCATCAAGACTAAAAATCCCAAAACTCTCAAACCCAAAATACAAAATCCATCAACCAAACAAATATATCAACCCCAAAATACCTAATAACCTCATTATATGAATTCCTTAAAACCTTAGTCCCAAATAACACTAAACCCTCATCCCCCAAAACAAAAACCTTTATCTAAAAAAACCCTACAACCTCAATCCAATTAAATCCTAAACACCCATCCCCCGATAACAAACATCCTAAACCTCCAAAAAATAATAAACACTATACCACAAATACCCTAAAACATCAGCCTAAAAATAATGAAAACCCTCAGTCCCAAAATACCCTAAACCGATAGCACTGAAAAACCCCAAACCTTGAAGATAATAAATATATAAAAATATAAACTCAAAAAAAATCCATGATCAGCAAAAATCCCAAAATCCTTAGCCAAAAATTTAAAAATAACCTTCCCCATAAAAAACATTGATCCAAAAATCAAAAAACTATCATCCCCAAACAACCACAAGATCGTATCCCGAAAAATCCATATATTTTTCCCCCAAAAACAATGAACCTGCATCCACAAAAAACCCAAAACCTTCATCACATAAAAAAATTTCCATCATCGCTAAATATCCTTAAATCCTCACCCCAACAAAACACAAAAATATCCCCCCCAATATTACTTTGGCACCAAAAAACAATATAAACTCATTCCCATAAAACAATAAATTCATAGCATAAAAATATTATTAACCCTCAAACCCTAAAAAACATAAACACACTTCCCCCCAAAATTACTATATCTTCAACCCTTTAAAATCCTATGCCCACATTTAAAAAATATTTATACCGAATCCCTAAAACCACTAAAACCTAATAAAAAAGAATCACAATACAATCAACACCAATAAAAACTAAACTCTCATCTCAAAAAATCATTAACCATCTCCCACAAAAAAACATTGAGTCATCAGAGCTTAAAAATACTAAACCATCAACCCAAAAAATATGAACAATCTCAACCCTAAAAAAATTAAATGCCTCTACCCCAAAAACCTAAACACATAACCCAAATAATCTCTAAACCATTATCTGAAAAAACAAACCTAAACCCTAATAACCAAAAAAACTCTACCCCCACTCCTCAGCCCCAAAAAACACAAATAATTCAAACCATAAAAACGCTTAACCGACATCCCTAAAAAACAATATTCTCTTAGACCCAAATAATCCAAAACCGTCATTCCAAAAAAACACTAAAACCACCACCTAGAAAATTATAAACACCCTCCCTAAAAAACAATATCCCAAAATCAATAAAAAACACCAAACTCTCATCCCCAAAATAACCTAATACCTCATCCCCAAGAAACCCTAAACCATGTGCCCCCCAAAATCCTAAACCCACAAACACAAAAAATTATGAACCCTAAACTCCAAAACTTTTAAATATATCTACACTATATAACCATAATCTTTGGAGCCAAAAATACAAAAACACATTAGCCTAAAAAATCCTAAACGGATATCCCCAAATAATCCTATTCCTACCACCCCAAAAATCTATAATCCCTTTGTCTAAGAAAACAGAAAACCATCTGCCCTCAAATATCCTAAAAAATGAAACCTCAAAAAACAAAATACCACATACATAAAACCCCCTAACCCTCATCACCAAAAAATAAAAAACCTATGCTAAATATCCATAAACTCTCATTCAAAAAAACAAGAAACCCACATCCCAAAAAACAACCAAGTATCCAACCCTAAATACTCTAAAAACCACAACAACAAAAAAACAAAATCATCAACACCAAGAAAACATTAATCCTCACAAAAATGAAACCTATATCTTCTACCCTAATGATCCCCAAAACCCTCATCCCCAAAAATATAAACCCTCATCCCAAAAAAACCAAAAACCACAACCCAAAAAAACCTTAAACCCAGAGGCACAGATAATCCATAAAACCTCATAACCATAAAAAACCACTAAAATCAAATAAGAAATAAAAACATTTTCCCTTACCCACAAAAAACCCTTTACCCTCTACCTAAAAAATCATAAACCCTCATCAGAAAAAAACTCTGAAGCCTCATCACATAAAAACCCAAAACCCTCAGCTACAAAATCCCTGAAAGCCTTATCACTAAAAAACAATAAACACATAGTAACAAAATTTCATTAACAGTTATCCCAGAAGTCCCAAAAACCGTAGAGTAAAAACCCATCATAAAAAAAAACAAGATACACTCATCCCCCATAAACAATAATCTCTCAACTATATAAAACCAAAAATCTCCCAACACAAAAAAATCACAAACCCTCATCCCCCAAAACAATAAATCTTATCCCACAAAACATCCAAACCCTTCAACACCAAAAAACCTTAAACTATCATCCCCAATGAATCAGAATGCATTAACTCCAAAATAACCTTAAACACACCACCCAAAAAAATTGAACCCTTGGCTCGAAAAAACCATAATCCCTCAGACCCTATAAATTAGAAACCATCATACCCAAAAGGTCATGCATCCATTATCCCAAAAAACCGTAAATCATCAAAACAAAACAAATAACAATCCATCATCTCCAAAAGTCCCTAAATCCACTGTCTAAAAAAACATATTTCCAAAAAACAATAAACCATTTACCCCATAAATCCATAAAACATCATACCAAAAAAACCATAAAAGATAAACTACAAACATCCCCACACACGAATCCCAAAAAGAATAAAACCTATACCAAAATAAATAATACACCCTCATCAAAAAGAATACCGAAACTCATCCATTAAAAAACAGAAACTCATGGACTCAACAAACCATAAAATGGATGTCCCAAAAAACCATAAACACTTCTCCATAAAATCACTAAACCCTTATCCACAAAAAACTATAGACCCCCAATCCTTAAAAACAAAAAACCCACATTCCTAAAAAAACAATAAACCCCAACCCCCCCACCCAATTCCTAAACACCAATCCCAAAAAAACCCCAAACTGTCATCCCAAAAAACTGAAAACAGTCACCCCTAAAAATCCAAAACCCCTCATACACCAAAAAAATCTAAACAATCTTCCAAGGAAATCCCCAAACCCTCATCCCCCAAAGCCCAAAACCCTTACCCTAGAGAAATAGAAAAACATTATTCAATAAATTATATTAAAAATCATCCCAAAAATTTTCTTAATCCTTCATCCCCATCAAACACTAAACCCTTATCCCAAAAACCCATAATTATTACCTCCAAAAAAACTCAATCACTAATCACCAAAAAAAATTCCACAACCCTAAAAACACCTAATCACTCTTCCTGAAAAAACACTATACCCTTATCACTAAAATCACTAAAATATCATCCCCAAATAAAACAATGAACCCTCTTCCAAAAAAACCTAAACTCTTAACCCATAAAAACACTATATATTCATCACCAAAAACCATGAGAACCACATCCCCAATAAACCCTTAACCATATTCCCCAAAACTACCTAACCCCTAAACACTCATTCCATAAAAAAATTCCATCACCCTAAAAAACCATATACCCTCACCCCAATAAAACCGTAAACCAACATCCCCCAAAAAACCACAAACCCGCTACCCCATAAAACCTCAATCCATCAACCCCAAAACACTAAATAGCCCACCCTAAAAATACCGTACCCACATACATAAAAAACTAAAACCCTGTCCCCCAATGAACTTGAAAACATCAACTGCAATATTTACCAAATCCTCAAAAATATGATACAATAAATATTATCCCCCAATTAACATGAAACACTCAACCCCAAAAAACCCATAAACCCACTAACCCAATAAACTATAGACCAACATCCTCATAGGCCAAGAAAAATTCCATAAAATAACCTAAACCATTTTCCCCAAATAACCTTAAAACCATTCCACCAATAACAAAAACTGCCACCCCAAGATAACTCTAAATATTATTCCCCAAAACATAAAATAACCTTAGTCCAAGAAAACGAAAACGATCATCTCCAAAATCCCAAAAAACTCTAAACTAAAATATAACAAACCCTTATATGTAAAAAACCCAAAATACAAATCCAAAATCCCAAAGTATCATCATCAGAAACAAAAAAAAAAATACCAAGTAAAAAAACATAACCATTACACACTCAAAAAATGATAAACACTCATCCCAAATAAACCCCAATCACTAATCACCAAAAATCCAAAATCCCCATCCTTAAAAGCCTACAACCTAATCACTAAAACCCTCAATCATTTTCCACAAATATCTTAATCTTAATCCTAATAAACACAACACACTCATAAGAAAAAAAACAATACCTCATCTTCATTAATCCCTAAACCCAAATTGATAAAAATCTATAAATCCTCAATCCCAAAAAGACCTATAAATTTAACCCCAAAACCCTAAACACTAAGAATGAAAATTGCTGAAACATAAAACCTAAAAAACCCAAAACCCTAATCATTAAGAAATAATAAAACCTTATCCCTATTAATCTATAAACCCTTAACCCCCAAACCATATACCCTCAACCCCATAATACCCTAAACCATCATCTCCCTAAAACCAAAAATAGTCATCACAAGAAAATACTAAACACATAGACCCCCAAAACCTAAAACACTAAATCCCAAAAACCATGAAATATAATCCTTAAAATCAGTAAACACTTATCCCAAAAAATTGTGAACCCTCATTCCCAAAAAACCCATAAACCCTCGTAACTAAAAAACAATAAAACCTTATCTGCCAAAATCACAAACTCTCATCCATAAAACCCCGTAAATAGTCATCCCCAAAACACAAGAGCCCCCAACCCTAGAAAATCATAGAACCCATCCCCCTAAAACCTTAAAACCGATTAATTAATTTAATGTACCATCATACTTAGAAATAGTAAACCCTTACACTGAAAAAAATCACAAATCATTCGTGAAAATAATCCCCAAACACACACCCAAAAAAAACCACTACCAGTCACCACCCAAAACCCTAAACTCTCTGCCACAAAAAATATGTAAACCCTCAGCCCAAAAAACATGTAAACCCTCATTAAATAGAAATCCAGATCCCTTATTCCCAATAGACCCAAAACCCTTATAAAGAAATCCCTAAACCCTCAGTACCCAAAAATCCTAAACACTCAAACACAAGAAACCTTAAATCCTCATCCTCAAGAAAACTAAAACAATTTTTCCCATGAAACCCTAAACGCTCATCCCATAAAACCCTTTCCTAAAGAAACCTGACCATCATACCTATGAAATTTCAAACCCTCATGCCAAAGGAAACCTATACACTCATGAAAAATAAATTAAAAACACTCATCCCCATGAAACCCAAACCACACATCCCAATGAATCCCTAAACAATCATCACTATGAAACCCTAAACACAATCACCTTTGAAACCCAAAAATTTCACTCAAAATAAACCCTAAACCCCCTGGAATAAAATAATGTCATCCCTAAAAAACAATTAATCAATATCACCAAGAAACCCTAATCCCTCACCTAATGAAACCAAAATGCCAAATACCCCTGAAACCCTAAACCCTATGCAATAATAAAAACTATACCCACATCCCAAATAAAACATAAATCATTAACCATAATAAATGTTGAACCTTGTTACCAATGAAACCATGAAACATCATCCAAAATAAACAATGAACCATCATCCCCATGAATTCAAAAATCCTCACCCCAATGAATCACTGACCCCACATCCCCAAGAATCACTAAACCCCAAAATATAAGAATCCATGAATTGTGATCCCCATGAAACCCTAAACACTTATCACCAATAAACCCAAAACCCACTTCCCTAAGAATCCATATTCCATATTACCCAAGCGACCCTGAACCCTTATCCCGTTAAATCTTGAAACCTCAGCATCAAGAAGTCCTATAAGCCTATCCAAAATAGACCCTAAACCCTCAACATTATGAAACACTGAATGATTATCACCATGAATCCATGAACCTTAAACACAAAGAAACTCTGAACCCTCATTACATTGAAACCATGAACCCTTATTCCTACGAATCCCCTAAAACCATATCACCAATAATCCTTTAATACCAATCCTTAATATACTATACACCCTTATGTACCCAAAACCCTAAACAGTCTCTACCATGAAAAAATAAAACATCATCCCAAAGAGTCCCAAAATATTCATCCTTAATAATCACTTATCCATCATTAACAAGAAACCTTCATTCCTATTCCCAAAGAGTCCATGAACCCTCATCACAAAGAATCACTGGACCCACATCCCTATGAAACCCTGAAACCCGATACCCAAAAATATGAACACTTATCCATAAATAACCCTAAACACCAACTCAAAAAATACATGAACCCTAAGACCCCAAAAATACTAACTGAATCCTTAAAACCCCTAAACCCATAGCCACAAAGAAATATAAATCCCCAACCACAAAAAACCATTATCCCATGAAGAAAAAATAACCTAAACACTCATCTCTAAAAATCCATGATCCCTCAATCCTAAAAATATATGATCCTTAATTTTAAAAAATACCCAACACCTTCGTCCCCAAAACACTGCAAATTCTTCCTAAAAAATAGGGAGTTGTTAGTAAGAAAATACATTGAATCCATTTCCCTAACATTTCATCAACCCTAATTAGAAAAAAAAACCTAAACCCTCATTCACGAAATATCAAACCCTCATTCCCATAAGACCCTAATACAACATCCCAAAAAATCACTGAACTATTATCCTAAAAAAACATTGAACCCTCAGTCCCAAAAAAGCATGAACCAACATCTTAGAATAATAGTGATTCCCTCATCCCAAATAATCCATGACTCTAATCCAAAAACTTCTAGAAACACTTAGTCCCAAAGAATAGTTACTTTATCCCAAAAAACTGTAATTCCTCTACACGATAAATCCTTAAACATATATCCCAATAAACCCTTAAACCGTCATCACCAAAATACATTGACTCATATTCTAGGAAATTTAATCCACCCTCTTCCACAAAAAAACTATGAATAATCTACCTCATAACATCCTAAACACTCAACACGCAAAAACCCAGAACTACTGTTCGTAAGAAAACTCGATCCATTAGCCCAAAGAATCAAATATCACCCATTTCCAAAATAAATTTATCCCTAAAACCCAATAAATCGTAACCCCTCATCCCAAAAAATACATAACCCACATCTTCAAAATAACATGAATCCTTAGGAAAAAAACCTTGAATCCTCTTCCCAAATGAACCCTGAACCCACATCCCAATAAACACCTAAAACCAAGATCATAAAAAACCATTAACCTTCATCCTAAAAAAACATGATCCTTCATCCCAAAAAACCATGAAACACCATCCAACAAAATACTTGATCTCGTATGCCAAAAAAACCAAACCCACAAACCCAAAAATACTGTAAAGCCACATAACAAATAATACATGAACTTTCATCCACAATAAAACCAAAAAAATCATTCCCAAAAAACACTATAACATCATCCTCAAAAAATGCTAACCACTCTACTCCAAACATACATAAATCATTATTTTGATAAACCATAAAACCTATACGTAAAAAACACTATAAACCCATAAAAACAAATAAAAAGAACAAAAGAACTCTAACAAAACATTTCATAAAATCCCTAAATACACACCCTTAAAAAATCATAAACCCTCGGCACCACGAATCCACAAAACCAGAACACCAAAAAACTCGAAACCATTATCCAAAAAAAAACTAGAAACACTTTTTCCAAAAAACTCTAAACCCACATCCCCAAATAAAACTAATTCCTTATGCCTAAAGAACCCTAAACGCAATGAAACAAACCTAATAAATTAGCCCCAAAACCCCTAAACCATCACACTAAGAATCACTAAACCCAATGTACCAAGATACCATAATACCCCTGACACAAAAAATTCTTAACCCAAATACCCAAAATCCATAATTCATGAGGTAAAAAATAAAAAACAATGAGACCCAAAAGGCCCTAAATCCCAATCCCAATATGATCACTAAACATCATCCCAAGAAAAAAATAATCCTTGTTAGACAATAAAACCGAAACCATGAGACTCAAAAAACCATAATCCCTTATTCCCAAAGTTACCTAAACCCTCATCCCTAAAAATACCAAAACCTTCATCTCCTAGAAATCATAAACACTCATCCAAAAAGATTCTTTTATCTTTATATCAAATAAACCATTATCTCATATCCCCATGAAATTCAAAACATTGATCTCCAAAATCTGTAAACTGTTAGGTACAAAAATCACAAATCTCCAACCCCTAAAGAAACCCTAAAACCCTATCCTCCAGAAACTATAATCCAATGAACATATGAAATCCTAAACCATGTGATCCAGAAATACCTCATTCATTATTACCCAAAAATAATAAACTCTATTTTTCAAAAATCATAAAACCATCATCACCATAAATCCCTAAACCATACTCCATAAAAACCCATAAACACTCAACCAAAAAACACAATAAATCCTCAACCCCCAAAAAACTAAAACCTCATCTCAATAAAATCCAAAACTCATATCCCCAAAAAACACTTAAACAACATCCCAAAACCCCTAAAATCTAACCTAAAAACGTTAAAATAAAAACAACAAAAACCCTAAACCCTTATCCTGAAAAAATATTACACAATCATCCACCAAAAACACAAAATCCACTAATTTGAAAACCCTAAACTCAATTCCCCAGGAAACACTAATGCACCATCCACAGAAATTTCTAAACCCTTCAACAAAATAACCTAATGCCTCATAATGAAAAATTAACACGGAATCCCAAAAAACCCTAATCCATCATAAAAACTTTATAATATTTTCCAAAAAATGTTAAGACATCTTCCCCCCAAAAAACATAAAATTTCAAATTCAAAAAATATCATATTCCCACCAACAAATTAACACTAAATGAAAAGACTAATGAAAAAAACCCTCAAAAAAGAGATACCTTAAAACCTCATCCTAAAGAGGTAAACCCTCAATCAATCAAATCATTTGACCATAATCCCCAAAAACACTAAATATTCATCCATAAAATCACATATCCATCTACTAAAAATTATAGATCAATCATCGCTTAAAAGGAGAAACCATCATTCCCAAAAATCCTAAACCATCAACCCAAAAAAACCATAACCCCTAAACACTAAAAAAAGCTAATCCCTCAGCTCTAATGAAACCTAAACCATAAGAAACTAAAAACCATCTAGCCGGTTCATTAAGATACTCTTAAAATATCTAAAACAAGAAAAACCCTAAAACCAACTAAATGAAAAACCACAACACCCGATAATAGTTAATAATTATCTTTAAAAACCCTAAACTCTCAACCCCAAAATAACCAAAAAGATTATTCGAAAATAACCCTACAAATCATACCCAAAAACTCATAAGACCTAAAACCCAAAATTATCCAAATCCATATCCCCAATAAAACCTAAAACCATCGACCCTCAATCCCAAAACACTCATCCCAATGAACCCGAAACACTCATTCCCATGCAATAGTAATTTATCATCCAAAAAAATATTGAACCATAACCCTCAAGAAACACTAAACCCCGATCCCTATGACACCCAAATCCTTGAACCCTAATAAAATACAACCTATACCAAAAAAACCATGAAACCTTATCCCGAGAAAACATTTATCCTTGATCCCTAAATAATACATAACATTGAGAGCTAAAAACCCCAAACCCTAATCCCAAAATAATCAGAAAATACTCATCCACATAAAACCCAAAAACCTCATCCAAAAAACCCATAAACACTCATCCATGAAAAAATATAAAACATCATCCCTATGTAAATCCTAAAAAAAATTCATTAATTACCCTTTATCTCTATTCCCTAGAAAAACATAAACCCTATGCACCAAAAACATCTAAATCCTCATCCACCAAAACCATAAACATTAAGCCCAAAAAACTAAAAATCTTCATCCACATGAAACCATGAAACCTAATCCAATAAACCCTAACCAAATATCCTAAAATATGTCAAATAATATCCAAAAGAATCTCTAAAACTTGAGACCCAGAAAACCATAATCTCTGAGGCCCAAAATAACCCTAAAATCTCAGGCATATAAAAATACAAACACTTAGCCTAGAAAATCCTAAACCCTCATCCCAAAGAATCTATTTACACATAGAAAAAAAAATGGTAATCCAATTTCCCCTTTAATAACTATATTCCCCTGTCTCTATTACCACCTAAAACCACATCCAAAAAAACCCTAACACATATAACCCAAAAAACTGTAAACCTGGATCCCCAAAAAACCTTATTCCCTCATCACCAAAAAATAAAAACACTTCCACCCAATACCCTTAACCTTCACTCCAAAAAACACTAAACCATGAAACACCAAAAAACCCCCATTACATCACCCAAAAAACATAAACCCAAATTCCTAAAAATCTCAAAACCATCATCCCCCAAGTAACTGAAACACTAATAGAAAAAACCCTCAGCCCTATTCCCTAGAAAACCCCAAACCATTTGCCCTAAAAATCCATATAACATAAAAAACCACTAAAACCCACTACCCCAAAATAACCTAAACCCACAGCCCATAAATTAATATACCATATCCAAATAAAAGCGTAAACCTTAAACCCTAATAGACTCTAAACCTTGACTTCCAGAAAAACCCAAAAACCTCATCTTCAAAAAAACCCAATACTCACATCCCTAGAAATCCCTAAAAATTCATCCCCAAAAAAATGAAAAAAGCCATCATTAAAACCCAAATAATCATCTGAAAAAACACTAAACAATAATCACCAACAACACATAAAACCCTTTCCCCACAAAACCATATACCCTCATCACCAAAAATCACTAAACACCCTAACCTATATAACATGAAAACATATTCCAAAAAAAACTAAAACTCTTCAAAAAAATTAAATCAATAACCTTCATATTCTAAAAACAATAAACCATAATCATATAAAACCCTAAACCCCTAGAAAAAACATTAACACCATCATTAACAAAAAAACATAATGAATCATCCCCAAAAACCCCAAAACCCTCTTCCCCAAAAAACCATAAACCCACTACCCCCAAAGAAACATAATCCTTATACAAGAAAAACCCTACAACCTATACCAAAAAAACCCAATATATAGAGCCCTATAAAATCGTAATCCCATTTCTATAAAAAATATTAATCCCATAGACCCTAATAACAGGAATTAATCATCCCTAAATAACAATTTACCCTTATACGCAAAAATCTATTATCCCATAGCCCAAAAAGCCCTAAACCCTCCAACCAAATAATCCAATGTCATAATCCCAAAGAAAACATAAACCCTCATCCCCAAAAATACATAAACCCTCATACATAAAAATACTTTAAATATAAGACCCAAAAAATCTCAAAACCCATAGCTCCAAAAAACCCTAACCCCCCCCAATCCTTAACCAGTGGCCCAAAAAATGATAAACTCTTACCCAAAATAAACCATAAACCCTTGGTCAAGAAAAAATTAATCACCCAACCAATTAAAACACAAAAATATCATACCCAATAAACCATCAATCATCAACCATAAAAAAACCTACACGCTTAATGCCAATATTCCATCAACCATCACCCCTAAAATAACCTCAGGCCTCTAACACAAAAAAATCTCGATAGTCAGTCAAAAATTAATTAAACACTAAACCCAAAACAATTCATAAACCCTTTTCCCATATATTAAAGAAACCATCAACAAAAAAATAACATCTATATTTAGCACCTAAAAACCCTTAGACATTATTCAAAAAAACAATTATCTCCCAATCCGGAAGATACCTAATCCCCAAAAAACCCTCAACTATTATTTCCAAAAAACCATCAATCCTTATACGAAATAAACCCACAACTAAAAAATCATCAAACATTATACCTAAAAAAATCCTCAAACCAAAAAAAAATTCAACTGTCAACCAAGAAAAACCTCGACCATTATCCACAATAAATACACAACCCTCAGTCCAAAAATAACCTCAACCCTCAAAACCAAAAATCCTCAAATCTAATCCTTGAAAAAAACATTTTCCCTAAAAGATCCCCCAAACATCCCTTATCTCCAAAAAACCATCAACACTCATCCCTAAATAAACATCAATCCTCAGCTCCAAAAAAATATCAACCCACACTCCCAAAATACCTTATACCCTCACCAAATAAATCATTAATACATTACAAAAACAAAACCATTATTACTCATCCCCAAAAAGCTAAAATCCATCATCCCAAAATAATATTAGTCCCTTTAGAAAAATCCCACAACCATACTCCTCCAATAAACCTGAACCCTCGGCTGCAAAAACACGTTGATCACTCATCCCAAAAAACCATCAACACTTTGGCCCAAAAGTCCCTCAACCCATAGCACCAAAAACCCATTAAATATCATCCCCAAAAAATTGATACCCCTCTGATGAAAAAATCCTTAAATACATAGACCAAAAAAACCCCTTAACCCTATCCCATAAAAATCATAAACTGTCATCTCCATAAAAAACAACAACTCCCATCCAAAAAAATCCTAAACCCACATCCCAAAAAAATCATAGTACATAATATAGAAAAAAAACATTATCCCTCATCCCCAAAAAATCTAAAACACTCAACCAAAAAATACATCAACCTTCGTACAAAGAAAACATACAACGATCATCACCATAAAACTCAAAACTCAAAACACCAAAAATCCATCAACCAACTTCCCCCAATATTCGGCAACCCTTAGCCCAAAATATCGTAAATTATTAGCACCAAAAAAAATATACCCACATATCCTAATACACTAAAAAACTATCCCAAAAAAACTTTAATCATCTTTCCAAAATGATGTAAATCCTTAACACCAATTAATTTTAAACTCTTATCCTAAGAAACCCTCAACCCACATCCCCCAATACACAATACCATCATTTAAATAAATAACCCTCAAACCTCAGACCCCAAAAACAATAATCCCTCATCCCTATGAAATCTTTTACCGACATCCCTAAAGAAAAAATAACACTCAAGTCCACAAAGATCTCCACCATTGGCACTAAAACCCATAAGAACATAGACCAAAAACCCATAAATCATCTTCCCCAAAAAAACCCCACAACCCTCACCCAGAAAACTATCAACTGTATGACACCGAAACCTCTAAATCCTTTTCTAAATAAAAACATCATCCATCATCCCCCAAAAACACTCAACACACAAGTTTAATGATAAGAGTTTTATTATGTGGGTTTAGGCTTTTGGGGGTTTAGAGTTTAGGGTCCTCTAGCATTTATATTTTAAGATATTTCAAGGATGATGGATTAGCATATTTTTCAGTCATAGGATTTAGTTTTTTTGGAGTTGGTGGTTTTCAATATTACAAGGCATACGATTTAGGGTATTTTGGGATGGGGTTTTATGGATTTTGGTGTATGATGGTTTTGGGGATTTCAGATGACGGTTGATGATTTTTTGGGACATAGGGATTAGGCTATTTTGTAGCCCATGTATTAGGATTTTCTTAGGATGAGGGTCCAGGGTTTTTTTGGATGAGGGATAGGGAAATTTTGAAGAAGAGTGTATAATGTTCTTGGGGATTTTTGTTTATGTTTTTTTTTGAATAGGGTCTATGGTTTTTATGGGATTAGGGTATAAGAATTTTTCATGTTGATGGTTTATTGTTTTTTGGGGTTTTGGGATTCTGTTTTTTTATGAATATGGTTTTATGGATTATTAGGAAAAGTGTTTATAATTTTTTTTTGGGATAATGTTTTAGGTTTTTTTTTCATAGGGTATATTAATTTTTTATAGTTAATTTTGTATTTTTTTTAGGGATGAGGTTTTAGGGCATTTTTTGGATAAGGTTTTATGGTTTTGGGGGCTACTGGATTACAGTTTTCATGGAACTGGGGTTATTGGGTATTTTGGGGATAGGTGTTTACAGGTTTTGGGGGATGAGGATTTTGGGTTTAGTACTGATTATGGGTGAGACAATTTTAGATATGTGGGTTCATAGATTTAAATGTTGAGGGATTTGTGTTTTTTTAGGGTTTTTTGTTTTTGGGGGCACAAACATTATGGTTTTTTGAGGCTTTAGGTTAGTGTTTTATAGGCTAAGGGATTACGGGTTTTTTTCACAAGGGTGTAGTTTTCTAGGGGATGAGGGTTTAAAGATTTTTATGGATTATGTATTGGTGTTTTTGGGTCATTTGGGAGTAGTTTTTTTTAGGTCTATGGGATTTTTTTATTTTTGGTAAATCATTATATTATTTTTGTGAATGATATTTTAGGGTTGTTTCAAGATCAGGGTTTAGTGTTTTTTAGATGATTATTAAATGTATTTTGGGGATAATGGTTTAGGGACTTTTGGGAATGAGTGATGATTGTTTTTTTGGGATGAGGTTTTTGGGGTTTTGGGACTGAGGAATGTGTGTGTTTTGGGGATAAGGGTCTAGGGTTTTTTGGGGCTTATGGTTGGAGGTTCTAAGGGTATAATGCTAGGGGGATTTCTAGATGAGGGTTTAGGTATATTGGGGACTGAGGGAAGATGTAGTTATGGGTATGAGAGTTGATGGTTTATTTGGGATGAGGGATGAGGGTTTTTTAATTTGATATTTATTTGTTTTAGGAGGAGATATTAGTTTTTTATGAGGGATTAGTTCTTTTTAAGCTGTGGTTTTATGGTTTTTTGGGGGAAAGGTTTTATGGTATTTTTGGTATAAGGATTTGGTGTGTTTGGGTCTTATGTTTTATGGTTTTTTACTTGATTAATGGTTAGTGGATTTTGGGGATGAGGTTTTTGGGTATATTATTGGGGAGTGTTTAAGGTTCATTTGAGGAAAGTGTATATGATTATTTGGTGATGAGTGTTAAGGGTTTTTCTTGGGATGTGTGATCAATGTTTTCTAGGGCTAGGGGTTTATGGTTTTTTTCATTTGAGGGATCAGTGTTTTGGGGAGTTAATGGTTATGGGCCTTTTGGGGTTATGTTTTAGTTTTTTTAGGTATGCATGTTGATGGTTTTCATGAGGACGATGGTTTATGTTTTTTATTATTATGGTGATTACTGTTATTTTGGAATGAATGGTTGGAGTTTTATGGTGCCTGTTGTTGAGGGATGTATTTTTTGGAATTAATTTTTTTATGGATGCGGATTTAGGGGTTTTGGGTAGAGGGTTTAGTTGTTATTATGGTTATGGTTTCATGGATTTTTGGTACATTGTGTTGATGATGATTTGGGGTTTTAGATTGGGGGGTTTGTTAAATGATTTTAGGGTAATTTGGGGATTGAAGTTTAGGTTTTTTTGGAGATGAAGGTTTACTATTTTTTAGTGCTGATGGTTTTGATTTTTTCATGAAAACATTCAGTATTTTTTGGCCATCGAGTTTATTGTTTTTTTCCGATGTGTGTTTAGGGTATTTTAAGGATGATGATTTAAGGATTTGTGGGGCCCTATGGTTCATGGTTTTTTGTGGTTGGGTGTTTAGTATTTTCTTCGGAGTAGGTTATGGGTTTTGTGGGTTGATGGTTTAGGTTATATTGGGGTTGAGAGATTAGGGTTCCCTAGGGATGATAAATTAGGGTTTTATAGGAATTATGGTTTGTTGTATTTTGGGGATGATAGTTAGTTGCTTTATTGGCCTCAGGGTATAATGGTTTTTGGTGTTGATGGTTGTTTGTTTTTTGGTATGAGGGTTTTTATTTCTTAGGGATCAGGTGAGTGTTTCTTATATATGATGGGTGATGGTTTCTTCCATCATTGGGTAGAGGATATATTGGGGATTAAGGTTGAGTGTTTATTCGCGAGAGTGTTAAGAGTTTCCTAGGGTTCTGGGTTGAGGGTTCCTCAAGGACTAAAGATTAGGGTTTATTCAGTAGAGGTATTATTCTTTCATTTTAATGATTATATAGGGATTATTAGGGCTATGTGAATGGGTTTCAGAGGTTTGAGGGTTTTGGGTTTCATGGAGCTGAGGATTTAATGTTCCATTATGGACTGTCTTCATTTCTTCTAGGGGATATTTTTTTTGGATTTCATGGGGATGTGGGTTTAGGGATTCTTTGTGATGATGGATTTGGTTTTCATGGGGATGAATGTTTATGGGTTTTTTTCATCTGATGTTTTGGGTATTATTTATGCTATGAGTCTAGGTTTATTAGGGATGATGTTTCAAGGTTACATAGTGATGAGGGTTTAAGTTTTCTTATGTACTCGAGATAAACGATTCTTGTGACTGAGTGTTTACTATTTTATTTTTTAGGGTTTCATTGTGTAGGGTGTTTAAGGTTTCATCGAGATGACGGTTTATTATATCTTGTGGAAGATGGTTTAGGGTTTCTTAGGGATTAGAGTTTTTGGTGTCATGGGGATGTGGGTTTTGGGTTATTAACTTTTAAAGATTTAACGTTTATTAGAAATTTATTTTTTGGATTAATGGGGTTGATGGTTTAATGTTTCTTTGTTATGGGGGTTTAGGATATCTCTTGGATGAGGGGTAAATTTTTTTGCTTGGTTTGAGGCTTTATGATTTCTTGGGAATGATGGATTATGATTTCTATGGGGTTAGGCTTTAGGGATTCTTGGGGATAAATATAAGGTGGTGCATGGGGATGATGGTTTATGGATTCTTATGGGTGAGGGATTAGGTTTTATTTGTGAAATTTTTAGGGTTTCATAGTTTAGATTGTTTAATTTTTCTAGGGGATAAGGTTTTAGAGTTTTTATGGAATAATATTTTATATATTCTTAGGAGTGAGGGTATATGGATTATTTTGGTGGAGTGTTTATGGATTCATATTTTTCAAAATCTATGTTTGTTTTTAATGAGGGATTTTGGTAGTTTGTTATTTTTTGGGGTTAGGTGAATTTTTGTGTTGAGTATTTTTTATTTTTTGTGGAACTTGATTTGGGATTTTTGGGGCAAAAATTTGAGGGTTTTTTAGGGATAATAGATTTTCTTTTTTGGGGATTAGGATTCCCATTTTTGGGGTTGGTTTTTTAATTATATTTTGGGATGAGTTATTATGGTTATTTTGGAATGTGGGTCTAGTGTTTTTTTAATGTTTTAGAAATTTCTGGGGATTAGGGATCATTTTTTATAGAGCTAATGGTTTTTTTTTCTGTTTAGAATGAGTTTTAGGGTTTTTTGGGCTATGAGTATTTGGTTTTGTTGAGAGTATAGTGTTTTTGGGGATAAGCGTTAGTGTTTTTTTACTGATTACTATTTAGGGTGGGGAAAAGGTAACAGGTTTTTGGGAATGGGGGATTGTATTTTTCTTGAGCTAATGGTTTTAGTTTAATGTTGTTGTGTATTTATCAATATCATGTAGGAAGGGTTACTATTTTTTACTGATACATTTTGGTTGTTGGGAATGATTGTTTTTTTCCCTAGGGTGTTAGTCAAGTGGTTCACCAATTGGGCCATTTCGATGTCTGGGGGAACTCGCACAGGCTCGAGTCCCGGAAGGCTCAGACACCATTCATATTATGAAAAGGGTTATTCAATGCCAATTCCTAGCTAGGGAATGTTTATCTCCCTGGTTGGAAGACCCACCATACGGGTAAAGAGCGAGACTTAATTGACAACCACGTTCTCGAAGCCTCTATATGGGGGATCCGGTTTCTATGGATAGCTTCTGGGTTCGGGGTTCCCCACGCCATCTCAGCTCTCTCAGTGACATTCCTTCTCCTCGACGGTGCTGGTCATATCTCACTTTGGTCCTGGTCTTTTTCGGGTGGCGAAATCTCCCGGCAGTGGTGTCGATTTTTGCGGTTGACTTTAGAAGTCGATGTTCCTCACTTCGGCCTTGTTATTCTTGGAAAAGGATTTAGCTACTAGTGGTCAAATTTAGTTATTGGATACATTTTGCAGTGGATTTGGTCGGTTTGGTGCATCTGGAATTCTCAGGCGATCAGCGTTCGCACTGTCCCTAGTTGTGTTGGTTGTGGAGGTTTGCGATGGCGTTGGGGTTGATGCCACTGGTTGAGGAGGATCTTTCTTCTAGTTCTGAATTGGATGGGGGTTTCTTCTTCTTATTTGGTGCTGATGGACCATTGTCAGGATTGAATGCTGTGGAATTTTGCGTGTGATATGAGGGAAAAGATGGGTTTTGTTATTCTGTATTGGGAAGGCAATGGTGGGAAGGAAATGGTGGTGATGTTGTCCTGGTTTGAGGCTGGTTTTAAGGGTTTGATTTTCTATGTGTCTGGTGTTCTTTTGAGTGTCACAAAAAGGTGTTTCGGTCTGTTTGAATGGTCTGTTGTTTGAAGATGGGATGTTTGTGATCCATATGACTTCATGAATAGACATCAGATGAGTTTCCATAGCTTGCGATTCATCTTTTCAAATTTTATTGGATTTGGTTGTTTGAGAGAGTATGGCTTCAGCCATCGTATCAGGCCTATGCTTTGACACATGACACTTTCTTTCCGATTAACCTTGCAATGTTGGAGTGCTAATTCTCGATTAAATACCGAGGAGGATCAGTTTAGTTTTTTTATTCTAGTATTATTCCTTCTATCTTTTGAGTGTGTTTTTCATATTTTCATGATGTCCTTGGGTTCCCCCCACCCCCCAACACTTCATCCCTTAAAAGGGGGTTTTATCAAAATAAAAAAAATTGAAGGCCCTTGGGCCATTGGATGGAATGACGGTTACTGGTTTTTTATGGGGGTTTTGGATGTTTGGTACTCATTATATATGATTGTTTTGGTTAGGATGCATTTTTTTATTTGAGATAACCATTTTGGTCTTTGGGGATGAGGGTTTAGTGTTATTAGGGGATGAGGTTATTTTGTTTTCTAGAGCATACAATTTAAGGATCTATTAGAATTTTTATTAATAGTTTTATGGGTATGACCAATTTTGGATTTCGAGGGACATGGTTATAGGTTACTCATGTGTTGAGGTTTTATGTTTTTCTACGGATGACGTTCTATGATTTTCTTGGGATGGGGTTTTTTTTTGGGATTATTTTTTAGGTATTTTTAGGGTTGACGGTTTAGGTTATTCTAGGAATGATGTTTTAAAATTATCTAAATATAACGTTATAGTGCATTCTGGGAATGGTTTTCTAGGGGTTTCTATGGAAGGGGTAGGGGTCTCTAGGTCTAATGGTTTTAGGTTTTTTTTTGGATCATAGTATAGGGTTTTATCCGGATAAGGGTCTATGAATTTTTTTCGTATGGTGTATTAGGTTTTTCTAGGGATAATGATTTAGTATTTTCTATAGGTTAGGGTTTAGTGTTTCCAGTGTTGATTATTTTTTGTTTTCTAGTGAAGTGGGTTTACTTTTTTATAGAGTTGATGGTTATAGGTCTACTAGGATTAAGTGATAATGGTATTTTTTGGATGAGTGATTACCATTTACTAGGTATGGAGGTATGAGTTTTTATTGGGATTAGGGTTTAGTGTTTTCAATAGATAGTGGTTTATGGTCTTCTAAGGATGAAAATTTTGGATTTCTGTGGGTGAGTGTTTAGGTTCATCTTGAGAAAAAGATTATAGATTTTCTTGGGATGATTTTTCAAGGATTTATGGTTATTATTGTTTTATTTTATTCAATGCATATTGGTTTTAAGTAATTTTGTGATGAGGTTAGGAAGTTTTCTAAGGATGAAATTTTTGGTTGTTTTCATTATGAGGGTTAACTGTTTTGGGGGGATATGGATGTAAATATTTTTTTGGAAGAAGTATTAGGGTTTTCTAGGGAGTTTGATTTTTTTGTTTTTATAGGTCTAAGGGTTTAGGAATTTATGAGCTTTAAGATTTGGTGTCATTTGGGGAATAATGTTTAAGGACATTTGGTGATTAATGTTTTGAGTGTTCTACGATGGAGGGTTTAATATTTTCTATGACTGAGTGTTATATTTTATATAGGGAAAAGGGTTTATATTTTTTGAAGATTGTGGTTTTGGGTCATATAAGGCTAAGGATTAATGTTATTCTATTGATCAATGTTATGGATTATATGGGGATGAAGGTTAACTGTATTATGGGATAGATGGTTTATAGTTATATTGGGATATGTGTTTAGTTTTTTGTGGTGATCTGTGTTTAGGGTTTTCTTGGGGTAAGAGTTAGTTTTTTCTTTGGTAGAGGGTTTCGGGTTATCTAGGATTTAGGGATTAGGATATTCATTGAATGATTTGTTAGGTTTTTGTTGAGATTGAGGGATTAGAGTTTATAGGTGAAACAAATTTAGTGATTTCTCAGTCTAATGTTGTAGGGAGTTCTAGGGATGAGGGTTTAGGGTTTTGTTATTGAGGGGTTGGGTTATATGTTGCTGTAGTCATATTCTTTTCTATGGATAAGGGTTTAAGTTATAATATGGATGAGGCTTTTGGGGTATCCTGGGACTGAGTGTCTTGGATTTTCTAAAGATGAGGATATATGGTTTTATTGGTTTTGGGGTTTATGTTTTTTCAGGGAAGAGGATTTAGTGTTTTTGGGGATTGAAGGATTTTTGTTTTTTTTGGGATATCAAATTTTCTTTTTCAAAGGAATATCATTTATGTTTTTTGTGGGTAGCGGGTATAGGGTTTTTTGGGAATGTGTGTTTAGGATCTTCCTGGGAATATGATTTAGGATTTTATATGGATGGTGGTGTAGGGGTTTTAGAGGCTATAGGGTTTATGGTTTTCTAGGGATAAAGTATTATGGTATCATCGGGATAGGGGTTTTTAAATTTTTTTAGGGACGAGGGATTACAATTTTATAGGGTGTATGGTTTATATTTTTTACAGGTTGAGGGTTGGGTCTTCTTTTTGTGGGTTATGGTTTATATTTTAATATGGTTGAGGGTTTCGCTTTTTTTGGGTCTATGGTTTGAAGGTGTTTTAGGTGTTAGTATTGTGTGTTTTTATGGATTAGGGATGCGTTTGGTTTAGGGATTCAAATTTTTTTAGTATGGTTATTGAGTGTTTTCATTTCATGAGTGTTTAAATATTTATGGGGATAGGGGTTTAGGATTTTCTAAGGATAAGGAATTAGGGTTTTATTGTTATCCGGTTTATGGGGCTCCTAGGGATTAGTGTTTACGATTTTTTGGGGATGTGAGTTTATGGATATTTTGGGTATATGATTGAAAGGATTTTATTGGGGATGAGGATTCATGTTTTTGGAGATGATGTTTTATAGATTTTATTGATATGTGTTAATGGTTTTATGGTGATGTGTGTTTTGTGTATCCTAGGGATGAGGGTGGAGGGTTTTGGGGGTTGAGTGTTTGGGGGGTCTTGTGGATGAAGGTTTGGAGTTTTTTGGGGATAACAGTTTAGTGTTTTATAAGAATGTGGGGTTTTTTCTCTATGGAAAAGAGTTCTTGGTTCTATAGGGATGAGGTTGAGGGATTTCTAGTGATGGGTTTTTGGGGTTTTCTTGGGATGTAAGGTTAGTGTTTTCTAGGGTAGAGGGTTTAGGTGAGTCAGTGACTCTGTGTTTATTTCTTTATAGGGACATGGGTTTGGGGTTTTATTGGGATGAGGGTTCATTGTTTTCTGGGGATGAGTGATTAGGGTTCTTTGGGGAATAATGTTATGATTTTTTTGGGGATGATGGTTTATGGATTTTAGGCGCTACGTGTTTTGGGTAATTTTTGGATTATGGTTTAGGGTTTTTTGTGATTTGACAATTCATGTTTTATTTTCAGAATGGTTTTATGGTATTATGGAGATAAAAGTTTACATTTTTTGGGGGATAAGGTTTTATGGATTTTTGGTTTTGAGGGTTTATGATTATTGAGGGATGGGGGTTTAGTGTTTTGGGGGATGTAATAATACGGTTCATTTTTGTTGTGGTTATAGGGTATTTGGGAGATATGGGGTTATGGTTTTATTGGGGGGATGTTTTTTGGTTATTTGGGGTAGAGGATTTTGTTCTTTTTAATTTATGGTTTTAGGGGTTGAGGACTTCAATATTTATTAGGATAATGGTTAATGAATTTTCAGGGGTGTGGGATTAGGTTTTTTGATTTTGTTTTTTCTGGGTTTAGTATTTTTTGTCTCTAGTTGTTTAGGGTATTCATTGGGTTAGGATTTAGGGTTCTTTGGGATGAGTATTTAGTGTTATTTTTGAATAGGGTTTATTGTTATTTCCGTATGAGGGTTGTGGGTTTTTTACGGATAAGGGTTTATGTATATTTTCATTGATGGTTTATGGTATTTTTTTGGATAAGGGGAAATGGTTTTTTTCGTTTATTGTTTATGGTTATTTGGGGATACATGCTGAGGGTTTCTTGGGGAAATGTGTTCTAGGTTTTTTATGAGTGTTCTTTTTACAGATGGTTTATGTTTTTCTAGGTTTAATTGTAATTTTTTTAAGAAATTAATGATTATGGATTTTTTGGCTTTATCATTTAGGGTTTATGAGGGATTAGGGTTTTGAGTGTTTTGTGGTGAGGGTTTTGGGTTATTTTGTGGTTGGGGTTTTAATATTTTTTGTGAAGAAGTTGTAGGGATGTTTGGGAATGAGGGATGATGGTTTTTTTGGCTTGGAGGTCTAGGTTTTTTTGGGACTACGTTTTAAGGTTTATTTTTTTCAACGTAATATAAATTTATATTTCTCTGAGTTTAGATTTTTTTGAGGATGTTGGTTTATGTTCTATTAATTGGTAATGGGGTTATCAATATTTTTTTAATTTTTTTGTTGGTGCTATCGGTTGAGGGTTATTTTGTGGTTCAGTTTTGATGTATTTTTTTGTCTATGGGTTGAGGATTTTTTGGGGGTATGGGTTTTGTTTTTTTGGATAAGGGATGAATTTCATTTTTTGCGATAGAGGATGATATTTGTTAAGGAATTAGGATTTTGGAATTTTATAGTTTAGGGTTTAGGGTTATTTAAGGCTGAGAGTTTAGGTTCTTTTGGGATAATGGTTGAGGGTGTGATTAGGAAGATGGTATTACGTTCTTTTTGGAATGATAGTTTATTGGTTTTTTTGGTGCGACGGTTTAGTGTTTTCTCAGGATAAAGAATCAATGTTTTTTATACATAACGTTTGATGGTTTTTTATGGATGAGGGTTTATTATTTTATAGGGTATGAGTAAAATGTTTTTTTGGGTGAGTTTTTAGGGTATGATTGGGTTGAGTGTTCACTATTTTTAGGGGTGATGGTTTAGGGTTTCTTATGGATATGGGTGTGCGGATTTTTTGGGGGATGTGTTGTTTTTTGTGTGTGAAGGGTTTTAGATTTTTTGGATTGAGGGTCGAAATTCAATAGTTTTTAGTAGATGTATATTTGTTGATTTTAATGGATTAGGGGTGATGGTTTTTGGGGAATAGTGTTTTACATTTTTTTGGAGGAATGTTTAGAGTTTTTTGGGTTCTCAAGGTTTTAGTCTTTTGGTTCTGAGAGTTTAGATTTTGGTGATTGTGGTTAATGGTTTTTTGGTATGTGTTTATAAGTTTTTTTTAGGGAGGATGGTTTACGGTTATTTGAAGGTGAGGGTCTATTTTTTGGTTTTAAGTGATTTGGGTAATTTTATTATGATCATTTAGGGTAAATTATGTATATTTGTTTAGGGTTTTTTGGGTCGGAGTCTTTAGAATTTATTAGGGTTGAGGGTATAGGGTTTCAGGGGGATCAGGGTTTAAGTTTCTCTGAGGATGAGGTTTTAGGGTTTTTTGGATCATGTTTTATGGTTTTTGGGATGTGGATATATGGTTAATTCAAAATTATGGTATATGGTTTTTCATTTCATGGGGGTTAGTATTTTTTAGTGGATGTGGTTATAGGGTTATCTTGTGCTGTGGGTCACGGGTATATTTTTATGAAGGATTATTGTTTTTTGGGAATTAATATTTAGGGGTCGTTGGGGTAGAGGGTTTTTCTTTCATGGGCGGAGGGATTATGTTTTTTGGTGATTAAGTGTTCATGTGTTTTCAGGGTAATGGGATTAGTTTATTTTAGTGTTGAGGGATTAGTGTTTTTTTGGGTTGAGGGAATTGTGTTTTTTGGGGCATAGTGATTTTTTTGGGGGAACATGGATTAGGATTTCTAAGATATTAGGTTTTTTCGGAATAAGGGTTAAGGGTTTTTTTTGGGAACATATTTATTGTTTGTTTTAGGATGATGATTTAGGGATTTATTTGGGGTTGTTGGTTTAGGTATTTTAAGGTAATGTTATAGGGTTTTATGGGGATTTTGTTCATGGGTTTTTTTGGACTAAGGGTTAAAGCATTCATGACCATGTGTTTTGGGGATTATTTAGTCACGAGGATTCATATTTTTTTGGGATTTGGGTAGAAGGATTTTGGGATTTGTGTTTTATGGTTTTTGGGATAAGGGATTATGATTTTTCGGGATGAGGGATGAGTGTTTTTTGGGAAGGAGGGTAATGGATTTTTGGTAATTGAGGTTTGATAGTTTTGTGGACTATCATTTAATATTTATTTTGGCAGAAAGATAAGGTATTATTTCGTTGAGGGTTTAGGGTTTTGGGGAAGATATTTTAGGGTTTTTTTGTGGAAGAATCATTATGGTTATTTGGGGATATGGGAATAGGTTTTTTTTTATTTTAGTATTTTTAGAGGAGGGTTTTATTTTCATTGGGGGTGAGTTTTTAGGGTTTTTTGTGTGTGAGGGTTGGGGCTGTTTACGGATTAGCCTTTTTTAATCTTTGTAGTTGAGTTTTGAGGGTTTAATGTGGCTAAGATATTTATGTTTTATGGGGCTAGGGGATTATGATTTTGGGGTATATGATTTATGATTTTATCTAGATAAGGGATGAGGACATATATGGGTGAGGGATTATTGTGTTTATAGGTATAATGGTATGGTTTTTTGGGGGTTTGAAAATTTTGTGTTTTATGGGTTCTATGTTGATGGATACTGGGGGATGAGAATAATAGTTTTTTAAGTATGAGGGTTTATCGGTTTTTTGGATTGATGGGTTATTTTTTATTAATGAATGTTTCTATTTTTTGGGTATGAGGGTTCATTTTTTAATAGGGATAAGGGTTTAGGGGTTTTTGAAGAAGATTGTTTTGTGTTTTTTGTGATTAATGTTTATGTTTTTCTTGGGATGAGGTTTTAGGTTAATTTGGGATTATGGTATAGTGTTTTACTTGGATATATTTTTATAGTTTTTTAGAGGTAATTGTTTATAATAATATGTGTCTGATTGTTTATTGTTTTTTGGGAGTGAGTTTTACATGTTTTTTAGGATGAGGGGTTAGGTATTTATTTATTGAGTTATTAGGGATTATTTGAGATGATTATTATGTTTTTATTAGGTATGGGATATTTTGGGGGGGGGGACTAAGGGATTGGGGTTTTATGATATTACACTTTAGAATATGTTGACGAAAAGGCTTTAGGGTTTCTTGGTTAAATGGTTTATGGTTTTTTATGGATGGGGGTTCATTTATTTTCTATTGTTTAGTGTTTGTGGTTCTTTTGTTCTGAGGTTATAGGGTTTTTTGGGTGTTGATGGTTTATTATTTTTATCAGCTATGTGTATAGTGTTTTGGGGATTATGTTTAATTGTATTTTGTGGTTGAGGGTTTATGATTATTTGTGGATGAGTGTCTATTTTTTAAGGGTATAAGGGATTAGGGTTTTCCAATACATAGGGTATTTGGGTTATTAGAATTGAGGAAATGGGGTTTATTGGGAATGCGGGATTATGGTTTTTTGGGAATGGGGGATTAGGGTTTTTTTGGGGATGAGGGTATTTAGTTTTTTTTAATGGTGGTATAAGTTTTTTGGGGATTAGGGATTAATGTATATTAATGTTGAAAAATTAGTTTTTTCTGGATGGGGTATAGGTTATTTAAGATTGAATGATTAGGGATATTTTGGATAAGGATTTAGTATATTTTTTTGGGAAGAGGGATTAGTGTATTTCAGGGCTGGGGTTGTAGTGATTTTGTGTTTGTGGCAATACCGTTTTGGGGATTTATGGTTTGCTGTTTTGGGGAATGAGAAATTAGGGATATTTAGTGATGAGGGGTTATGATGCATGGCACAAAATTATTAGGCTTATTTAATGGATCAATGATTTGATTTGTTTGGGTATGAGGGATTAGTTTTATTTTTGGATAAGGGTTTATGGTTTTATGGGCAATAAGATATTGGGTTTTTTTTTATGTGGGTTTGGGTTTTTTGGGTCTGAGTGTATTTTTATTTTTTTATTATGGTTGATGGTTTTTTCAGGATAATTGACGAGGGGTCTTGGGACTGATGTTTGAGCATTTTTGGGGAGGAGAATTTAGGTTTTCATGGTTTTAGTTTTGATGGTTATTTGGGGATGAGGGTTGATGGTTTTTCATGGATGGGGGTAGAGGGTTTTTTTTGTATTGGGGGAAGATGGATTTTCATGTAAGGGGGTCAATGATTTTTTGGGGTTGAGAGTTTAATTTTTTTAGTGATTTGGGTTTGTTATCTCTTTGGGGACTATTGTTGGGGTAATTTGTTGATGATGTTTTAGTTTTATTTTGATTATGGATGTGGGATCATGGTTTTTTGGGTAGAGGGTTGAGGTTTTCTTCCGTATGAAGGTATATTGTTTTTTAGGTATGAGAGTTTAAGGTTTTTTAGGCTATGTGTTGAGGGTATTTTGAGGATGACTATAAAGACCCAAAATTCCCGTGGAAATTTTTTCCTTAAATACATGGGAATTTTATGAGTCCAGGAAAACTGATGGAACATGATTCTGAGGCCCGCTGTACCCGGAATCAATTTTTGATGTTTTGTTCGAGTACGTTCAGTAAATGTACGAGCGAGTTTTAATAAATATTGAACCACAGATCGGAATTGAAATATGAGGGCACCGTTGAACTCACCACACTGGTATTCTCTTAAGGAGACTTTCACTTCAACGGTAGTGAGTCGAGAATAGAAGTTAATTTTAGGTTTTCTTGAAAAATAATAACAAAATAATGTGTAGCTACACTTTATTTTTTTTGAGACGCCATTTGGTGTGTGGTGGTTAAAATATCATCATAAAGGTTGGAGGTGGGTCCACCTCTCCTTAACCTCTTGTGAGAGGTTTTGGTGGTGGGGCCCACCCGAACTAAACCTCCCATGAGATGATTAATGTGGTGGGGACCACTTGGGGCTTAACCCCCTATTAATGGGAGGAGAGGAAAACCTCTCAACTCTCCCACATTAATTAGGGAGAGCCTCTTGATTCCTCAACTCCCCATTAAAAGGGGAGAAACTCCATGACCCCCCCCCCCCCCCTCACCTTAATGGTGCCAACCCCCCTAACATTTAATATCTACCAATCTCCCCTTATTAATTCGTTCCAACTCCCGTGAATTAATTAGGGGGATATTCATAATTTAATTATCCATTTTGAATTGTTGTGCCTAAAAAATAATAGACAAACTCTTTTTATTATTATTTTCATTTGGCATTTGGGTGGATGTTTGGAAGGATGATTATTTGGAGAAGAGAGAATCCTCCTAATGGAGAATGAAGAACACATTCTTTCAATGAAAAACACTGATGATGATCCTTCATTTACTTCTTCCCTGGACACCTACTGACATGGATCCAGTTCCACAACCGTCGTGCAAACTCATAAGTGGAAGTGTGTGGCGGACGTGACGAACGATGACTACATCTTATTCCCGCGACTTCACTGTCGATTCCCGACAATCCAGGTAGGGGGTTATTGATTTTTGATGCTTTTTTTCTTCTTATCATCTAATGAAAGGAATCGATGAAAAGTGATGTAATTAATTTTTCTTCATATTATTTTTTTGATGAACCAATTGATACCACCTTAAACGCGGAGGATGTGTGCCAACCAAACATGGTCTGACATCCACCATTGATTTTTCTTTCGTGTGGTATCCTTTGAAGCTACAATGAGGTGAAAAAGGCGTAAACGACAAAGGCCGCACTACCCACGACCTCTGCGAACCGTGCCACCCCCACGACACACTGGTGTTCCCCGTCGAACACTGTCGGCCTGCACCGGCCTGAGCGGCACCAAACCGGCCCGCGGCCTTCCAACGCGATTCCCGCGTGCCCCGCAGTCCTACCCGTGCGTTGGTCGCCCCTCTCCGGCCTTCCCGCCACCTGCCCCCCCCCCCCCCCCCCCCCCTGGTGCCCTGTCGGCCTACCTGTACCCCGCATGGCCTGCCCGCACCGTGTTCGCCTACCAGCGCCCTACCCCCACGCTGCCCGGCCAGGCCGCAGCCTACGACGCCCTGCCCGGCTGCCTGCTGGCCTACCTGTCACCCTTAATGGTAGCCCGCCGGCATCCCGGACTAAGTCATCTGAGCAACACCCCTCACAGCACTAGCCAAACCATCCCGAACCTTCGGGCAGAGCCACCTACGTGGAGACTTCCAGGCCGAATCGCCCGCGCAGTATGTTGGGATGGGCCCAGCGGACCGGAGCGAACCTCACGGTCTTACCCGCCCAACATGCCAGGTCAGAGCCAATAGTTATGACCAGGTCAGCCCAGAATGGGTTGGGCCGTGTCGTTCCAACTGGGTCGAACTAGACCCGGGCCCACTACTGACCGTTGCTTACTTTGGTGATATCTTTGGCACTGGATTACCATTTGATGAACCGTCAGCATCGTTAGTTTTCATGGAACGTAATGGTACCATTAATCATACCCCACTATAGTTTGGGGTATATTTTTGATACGATCAGGTTGTATCATACATGAATCTAACTGGGCCCCCAGGACTAAAATATAAATAACTCATAGACCGGGCATCTGATCGATGCACCGTCTGTCGCATTGAGGCCCCTCTGACATGAAGAACCATTGAGATACATATTAATGGGACTTCATGATAGTAGGAGTATCGACCTGTAGCTCATGGAGTGGACCCTCTCGGAGACAAGCGAGTGGAGTATAGAGACCCGATAGCTGGCTGAGACCTGATGACTGCTTGACCGATTCGACTCGGGGTGATTCGACTCGCCTAGTGGGGAGTTCCTGGTTGCAGTGTAAGACCCACAGTGGAGGAGAGCATGGTTGTTAGTGGCAGACCCGAGGTACTCGAAAGGATGAGTACCTATATAGGCTATTCGGCGGAGCGCCTGGTTGTTGGTGGAAAACCCACTATGGAGAGCACCTTTGTGTGAACGTGGCAAACCCACGAAACTCGGCAGGATTAGTACATCAGTAGTCCAAGGTTAGTGGTAAGCACCTGGTTGTGGCGGCGGGCCCACTGTACTCGACGGGGGAGGAATTCTCCAATAGTCCTGGTTTGGATAATAAAAATACTGGTTGAGATGAGCCAGTAACTTATATGTTTTCCTCATGATTATGACGGGTTACTTGATAACTTCGGTATATGTATGGGCATATACACAAGTAATAGCTATATATTGATTTCATAATTTGTGTTATATCATTGATGGGTTTGTGAAACGTTGAGGGTATCGAGGTCCCTACTCAGTATACATGGGCTATGACCACACCTTGTTGTGTTAGTTGCATACGACAGACAACGCTGGCAGAGGATGAGAGCACCAGCACTAGATGGAACCTAGAGGTGGACCATACGATGAGTCAGTAAACAGAGGAATCTGATGGTCATGGAGTACTGATAAGGAAATCTATACCTACCCTTCATGTAGGATCTATGGTGGATGATCCAGCAGCTTCCTCCACCATTCATCTGTTTTTTCCCTTTTCAATTGTACTTGTACGTTATAGTAGGGCTTGTATTTCTGGACCCTTTTACATTACAACACTCTTTTTTGTTGTTTTATTTAGTGTTTTGCTTCAAGCATACTCTGTTGTGTGTGATTCTAGTTTATAAAGGCAATGCCTTCCCAGTTTTTCAGATTAACGTTCTTGGGGCTAGTCGCCAGCCCCTGGCATGTGGAAGGTAATCTTGGGGTAGTCACGTCAAGGGCCCCAGGGGACGAGTTGTGAAAATTTGGTATCAGAGGAGTCGTTTCTACCACATAACATAGGAAAATGATCTTTCTTTTCGGTGAAGTAATAATATTAGAGGTACTAATTGTGTTTTTCATTTTAGGGAGTCTAGTGTTGGTGCGGTGGCCGATATATCCATACACTATGGACCTGACTTCTGATTTCCAACTCAGTGCATGAAAGAACTGATTGCATGTGTGTTTTCAAAAGTTTTTCATTATGTCAGCTCAACCAGGTCAGCTCACTGGGTTTAATCTTTTGACCATGTTGCATATGTTTCTTTCAGGATGTCTCCCCATGGATGACCAGTTAGATCCCTGAGAGTTGTTCGTGCAAATAGCCCACTGAGCGATGAGGCCTAGGTACAAGGCCCTATTCCAGTAGAGGCACTAGCCAAGGAACAAGTGGTAACACTTACCATTGTTCCACTAATTCCACAAGCCCCAGTAGTAGATTATTCACGCCGCATAAGCGCATTATACGGGCTCCAGCGCCAGAGGCCACCTAGGTTCAGGGGATAGACGGACCCACATGCGGCTGAGTATTGGCTGGAGGCTATGGTGAGAGTCTTCAGACTGGTAGGGACACCAGCAAAGTTCATGGTGATTCTTACTACCAGCCTTCAATAGGATGTATTTGGCAGATGGTGGAGCCTGATGCTTCAAGTGTATAATGAGGCGACACTTCTCTGTGCAGACTTCGAGAGCATGTTTCAGGCGGATTTTGTCACATCTAACTTACAAGTGGTGTGGATACATGAGCTACTGCATCTGCACCGGGGTAGCATGACTACAACTCAGTACTCAGCAAGGTTCACAGACCTCTCGCACTACTCCTCAAATATGGTACCAGACACATTCATCAGGGACCAGACCTTTGAGCAGGGACTCAGGAGGGAGATCAGGGCTTCGATGATCTCCCTCGACATCCCGATGCACACATGGGTGTTGGAACAATCCCTCTTAGTGGAGATTTTCCTTGCTGATAATTCTACAGTAGTGATACCCACCACTAGTCATCATTCAGTGGATTCTTCTACAGTTGGAAGTAGACAGACGTCACAGAGCTTCAAGAGGACCAGACCTTCAGTTGGAACACCACACGACTCAGAATTGGTTGTGCAGTGAACCCAGATTAGAGACAGAGCCAGACATGCTAGGAGAGGAGAGTGTTACTCATTTGGTGGGCATGGTTACATCGATCGTGACTGTCTGACCTGCCATTCATATGATCAGCAGACAGTCGAAGGACCACCTAGGCAGAGATAGAGATTTTGTCGAGGCGGTCCACATGGAGCAGTTCAACATGGGAGAGGAGCTATACGTGCAGTAGAAAGTGGGGGAAGATTCACGGTGTTACCGCTGCCACAACCCGGAGGTCCACCCCAATGGCCGGGAGCAGGTGGACATGGGAGTGCTTAGCTTCAAGTAGCTGAGGCCTATGATCACAGAGCTCTAGAGATCATATGAGGTATGATCTGTGTCTACTCCACTATAGTTGTAGTTCATATAGACACTAGTTTCAGTCACTCTTTTATTTCCACTACCCTCTTTCAGAGCTTTGAGATTCCGACGGAGTCGTTAGATCGATTATTACAGCTAGAGACTTCTACGGGAGAAGACTCGATGATTACACACTAGTGGTGGTAGTGTGATATTACACTAGGATGTGAGATCTTTGGCTGGGATCTCCTCGTAATGGCGTCAAGGCATTACGACATCATCTTGGGTATGGACTGGTTATCTAAAATCCATGCTCAGATAGACTATATTAGGCAAAAAGTGTGCTGTTTCTGCACGGATGGGACTAGGTTTACCATCATCGGGTAGAAGGGAGCCTTTTTAGTACATGACAGAATTATTCAAAGGAGGGTGCAGCCGATCACTCCTCATTTTTCCTACCTTACGCTCAGAGTAGATGATGTGGGGAGTCTGATATATCACGTAGTGGTGGACCGGTACACAGATTTTTTCCCTGACGATGTTCCAGGACTACCTCCTCCTAGAGAGGTGGACTTCTACATTGACATGTACCCGGAGATGGCACCAATATCTACTACAGCATATCGGATTGCTCCCACTGAGTTTCGTGAGCAGCAAGTACATCTGAAGGACTTGCAGGGGAAGGGATTCATTCGGCCTAATGTTTCTCCCTGGGCAGCCCAGATTCTTTTCGCCATGAAGCCGGATGGGAGATTGAGGCTTTGTATCAGCTACCTTCGCCTGAACCAGGATACCGTGAAGAATAATTACCCAATCCTGAGGATTGATTTCCTCTTTGATCAGCTTAAGGGAGCACAGTGATTCTCGAAAATGGAATTCAGATCAAGCTATCACCAGCTCAGAGTTCAAGATGAGGATGTGAAAAAGATGGCCTACAAATGTTGGTATGACCCCTATGAGTTCTTGGTTATTCCATTTGGATTAACCAACAATCCAGTAGTGGTCATAGGTCTCATGAACAGGATCTTCCAGTAATACCTCGATCTCTTTGTCATATTCTTCATCGACGAGATTCTGATCTACCCGAATACTGAGGAGGAGCATACCTTCCATTTGTGGGTAGTACTCGACACACTTCGAGAGCACTTGATGTATGGTAAGCTCTCAATGTGACAGTTCTAGATCCGAGATGTTCACATTTTGGGACATGTCATCTCGAAGGATGAAGTTGCAGTGGATCCAGCAAATATTGAAGCAGTACTAGCTTGGGAGCCGCCAAGGAGTGTGACGAAGTCTTGGAGTTTATTTGGTTTTTCTGGTTACTACCAGAGGTTTTTACCATACTTCTCTTAAGTTGTAGCACAAATATAAACCTTGATGAAGAAGGTTAAACCCTTCGTATGGTCGAAAAGATGCTTGTAGAGCTTTCAGAAGTTGAGGCAGAGGCTGACTAGTGCCCCCATCTTTAGTCTTCTAGAGGAAGTCATGTGGTTTGTAGTCTGATGTGATGCATCCAGGACTAGACTCTGGTGTGTCCTGATGTAGGAGTGAGCAGTGATCACTTATGGTTCTCCTAAGCTAATACAACATGAGCATAAATACACCACCCATGACCAAGAGTTAGCAGCAGTGGTCTTTGCCTTGACGATGTGGCGACACTATTTGATGGGCGAGCATTTTACCATGTACTTAGATCATAAGAGTCTTAGGTATATCTTCTATCATAAGGAGATGAACCTGAGACAATGATGTTGGATTGAGTTCCTCCAGGACTATGACTTAGAGATAGTTTATACTCTTGGGAATGGGATAATTATTGCAGATGTATTTAGTAGGAGAACATGCATACAACTGCTAGGAGAGGCAACAGAGCAGCTAGTTTCTTTGTAGATATCCTTTATGGATAGAGATTGAGAAGCCTTACTAAAATCTCTTACAGTCACTCACCCACATCTTCAACGACATAGGGAGGGGAAGCGTGAAGACGCTGACAACGAGATGTGACGTGCTCAGATATCCACAGGGTAGAAACCTAATGGATTATCTGAAGGTTGGGAGAATGTCATCCTCTCTAGAGGACGTACCATGGTACCTATGGTACTTTAGGAGGAATTTTTGAGCGAGTTCCAAAATTCCCCTCTCGCGGTACATCTAGGAGTGGCAATGATGTGCCAGGACCATTGGCAACAGCACTGGTGGCTAGGTATGAACAAGGTAGTATCAGAGTTTGTCTCTCGACACCTCACTTGTCAGCAAGTGAAGGCGGAGCACCATGTACCAACAGGCTTGGTTCAGCCCTTAGAGGTTCCAGAGTGGAAGTGGGATGGGATATCCATGGACTTCGTGATGGGTCTTCCGCGTACATCCAGGGGTCATAACTAGATTTGGGTGATCGTAGACAGACTCACCAAGTCAGCCCACATCCTACCGATCAGATAGCATGGTTCAGTAGAGATCTTGGGATGCCTCTATGTGTTAGAGATTGTGCAGCTACATGGAGTACCTTCATCTATTGTCTCTGACCATGATGCGCTCTTTACTTCTCAGCTATGGAAGGGATTGTAGGAAGATTTTGGGATGTAGCTTCATCTAAGAACCACCTTCCTACCTCAGACGGATGGCCAGACTGAGAGGACCATACAGATCCTCGAGGACATGTTGCATTCTTGTGTACTTGACTTCGGTCATAGTTGGGAGGATCACTTACCTTCGGTGGAGTTTTCCTACAAAAATAGTTATCATTAAACCATATTGATGAAACCTTTCAAAGCGTTGTACATGTGACATTGAAGATCACCATTTTCTGGATATACCTTGTAGAGTTAGCATTGGTGGGACCAGAGATGGTACGAGCTACCATGGAGAAGGTGTGGATCACCCAGGAATGGATTAAGACTACACAGAGTAGGCAGAAGTCCTACATTGATAAAAGATGTATACCTATGAAGTTCGAGGATGGTGACCATGTATTTCTACGGGTCTCACCTCGATGAGGTCTATGGAGATTTTGCAGAGACTGCAAGTTATCTCCGAGATTCATCAGACCTTTCCAGGACCTCAATAGAGTAGGTGAGGTGGCTAACCGCCTGGATCTTCCACCTCAGTTACACCAGGTCCACGACGCCTTCCATGTGTCTCAGTTGAGGAGATACATGCAAGAACCTTCTCATGTCATCGTCTATGGAGATATGGACGTTGACGATGGGGAGACATTCATTGAGGATCCAGTGCAGATTGATGATCGATAGGAGCGGGTACTACATGGATGTTCGATACCTCTGGTGCATGTTCGTTGCAGCACAGAAACCTTCAAGATATCTCATGGGAGTGGGAGGCTCAGATGTATGCCCAGTACCCCCATTTGTTCCCATATTTTGAGTTGTAGCTTATAAGGAGGTAATGCCCTGAGGTGGGGAGACTGTAAAGACCTTGAATTCCCATGGACATTTTTTTATTAAATACATGGGAATTTTACAACTCTGGAAAAACTGACGGTGCCTGATTCTGATGTTCGGTGTTCCCTGAATCATTTTTTGATGTTTTGTTCAGGTACATTAAGTAAATGTACGAGAGAGTTTTAATCACTTTTGAACCTATGCTCAGAATTAAAATCCAAGGGCACTGTTGAACTCGTAGTGCCGGTATTCGCTTAAGGATACTTTCACTTCGATGCTAGTGAGTCGAGAATATAATTTAATTTTTATGTTTTCTTGAAAAAAATAATAAAATATAGTGTAGCAACACTTCATTTTATTTGAGTCACCATTTGGTGTCTGGTGGTTAAAACCTCCTCATAGAGGTTGGAGGTGGGGCCACCTCACCTCAATCTTTCATGTGTGGTTATAGTGGTGGGGCCCACCCTAACTAAACCTCCCATGAGAGGATTAATGTGGTGGGGACCGCATGTGGCTTAAACCACATATTAATGGGAGGAGAGGAAAACCTCTCAACTCTCCCTCATTAATGAGGGAGAGCCTCTTGATTCCTCAACACCCCATTAAATGGGGGAGAATCTCCTTGACCACCCCCCGCATTAATGGTTACAACTCCCCTAAATTTTAATTTGTGCCAATCTCCCCTAGTTAATTCATGCCAACTCTCAGGAATTAATTATGGGGAGCCTCTTAATTTAAAACTATATTTTTAATTGTTGTGACAACTAAACAATAGACAAAATCTTTCTTCTATTATATTCATTTGGTATTTGGGAGGATGTTGCGAAGGAGGATTATTGAGAGAAGAGAGAATCCTCCCAACGAAGAACGAAGAACACATTTTTCCAATGAAGAATTCCAGAAACAATATTTCTTTGACTTCTTCCCCAGACACATACCGATTTGGAGACAATTCCACAACTGTCGTGCGAACTCGAAAGTGGAAGTGTGCGGAAAATGCAACGAATGATGACTCCGTCTTCTTCTCGTGACTTCACCATCGATGCCCAACAATCCAGGTAGGGGGTTATTACATGATGATTATTTTCATTTCTTCTTCTCATCATTGAATTAATGGAATCAATGCAAAGTTATGTAATTAATTGTTGTTCATCTTCTTTTCAAGATGAACCAATTGATACAACCTTAAACGCGTAGGGTGTGGGGCAACCATACATGTCCCAACATCCTCCATCAATTTTTCTTTCCTATGGTGTTTTTTGATGTGGCAACGAGGCAATGGAGGCAGAAACGACAAAGGTTGTGCTACCCATGACCTTCGTGAACTACACCGCCCCTGTGGCAAACCAGTGTTCCCGGATAAACACCGTTAGCCCGCACTGGCACGAACCATGCTGAATCGACCTGCCTGGCCGCCACCGGCCGCAGGCCTACCTAATTGCGGCCTGACTGCACACTTCCCGTGCACCCCACTGGCCTACCCGCACACTATCCATGCCCTCCAGCCTGCTCGCACGGTTCCAGGTCCCCGCAGGATTCATTTGAGGAGGCTTTAGGATTCATTTGGGATGAGTGTTTCGGGTTTTTTCTAAGGTTTATGGGTTTTTGTCCAGGAGACTTTTTGGGAAATTGGGTTTGAGTGTTGAAGGTTTAATGTGGCTAAGGTTTTTTTGTTTTATGGGGAGAGAGGATTAGGAATTTTGTGGTAGATGGTTTATGGTTTTTCTCTAAAGGATAAGGATATTTAGTGGTGTGGTTTTATGGTGTTTTTATGGATTACGTTATAGTTTATTTTGGGTTTGAAGATTCTATGATTTATGGATTATGGGTTGATGGTTTTAGGGATGAAATAGATGGTTTTATGGGGATGAGAGTTTAGCATTGTTTTGGATTGATGGGGTTTTTTATTTATGTGAGATTATGTTTTTTGGGTACAAGGGTTTATGGTTTTTTAGGATTAGGGTTTAGGGTTTTCTTGGGGAAGAGTGATTTGTGATTTTTTTTGTGATGTTGGTTTAGGTTTTTTATGGGATGAGGTTTTAGGTTTAATTGGGACGATGGTTTAGTATTTTCCTTAGCTAAGGCATTATAGTTTTTTTAGGAATGTTTTTATTAATATGGGTTTAATTGTTTATCATTTTTTGGGGATGAGGTTTAGATCATTTGGGATGAGGTTGTAGGTATTTTTGTTATTGAGTGATTATGTGTTATTTGAAAAGAGGATTTTGGGTTTATTAGGGATTGGATATTAGTGATTTTTGGGACTATGGGATTGGGTTTTTATTATCTCACACTTTAGAATATGTTGATTCAAAGCTATATGGTTTCACGGCTATAAGGATGCTGGTTTTATGGGGATGGGGGTTCATTTATTTTCGAGGGTTGAGTGTTTAGGGATCTTTTGTGCTCATGTTATAAGTTTTTTTGTGTTAGGGGTTTATTATTTATAACGTATAGGGTATATGGTTTTTTGGGGATTATGTTTTATAGTATTTTATGGATGAGGGGTTAGGATTATTTGTGGATGAGTGTCTATGTTTTTTAGGGTATGAGGTATTGGGATTTTTCCATGCGTAGGGTATTTTGGTTTTTAGGGATGAGGGTGTAGGGTTTATTGGGAATGAGGGCTTATGGTTTTCTTGGAATGTGGGTTTACGGTTTTATTGGTCTAAGGGTTTATAGTTTTTTTTAATTGTAGTGTAGGTTTTATGGAGTTGAGGGATTATGGTTTATTAGTAGTGATGGATTAGGTTTATTGGTGGATGGGGTTTAGGGTATTCAGTATTGAATGATTAGGAAATTTTTGGATAAGGTTTTATGTTTTTTTAGAAGAGGGATTATGGTATTTGGTGGTTATGGATGTAATTTATTTGTGGTTGTTAGATTATAGATTTTATGATATATGGTATAGTGTTTTGGGAAATGAGAAATTATGGTTATTTAGGAATGAGGGGTTACAATTCATGGGACATAATTATTACGGTTATTTTATGGAACAATGATTAGATTTTCTGGGTATGATATTTTAGTTTTATTGATGGATATGCGTTTATAGTTGTATGGGGAATAGTGTTTAAGGTTTTTTGGTGATGTTTGTTTGGGTTTGTTTGGGGATAAGGTTTTAGAGGTTTCTTTTGATTATGGTAGATGGTTTTTTTCAGAATGAGTGTTGAGGGTTCATCGGACTGAGGGTTGATCATTTTTTGGGTATGATAATTTAGGGATTCTTGGTTATTAGTTTTGAGGGTTGTTTGGGTATGATTGTTTATTGATTTTCGTGGATGGGGTTTGTGGGTTTTTGCGGATTGGGGGAATATGGATTTTCATGTAAGGGGGCGGTGATTTTTTGTGGTTGATTGATAAAGGTTTTTCAGTGATTTGGGTTTATGGTGTCTTTGGGGATATGTGTTGGGGTATTTATTTGATGATGGTTTATTTTTTTTGGATAATTGGGTTCATGGTATTTTAGGGTGAGTGTTGTGGTTTTCATCATGATTATGGATTATTTTTTTGGTATAAGAGTTTTCGGGTTCTGAGACTTGGTGTTGAGGGTATTTTGGGGCTTACAGTTTAATATTTTTTCTTTTAATGGGACTAGATTCATTTGAGGATATAGGTAGATGGTATTTTGGGACTAAGGGTGGATGATAATTTTTTAGTAGGGATTATGGTTTTTTGGGGTTCAGTATTATGTTATTTTTAGGGTAAATGGTTTAGATGTTTTTGAGGTTGGAAAATTTCTGTTTTCTAGGGATGAAGGTATAGGGTTTTTTGGGGCTTACGATAGAGGGGTTTATAACTTTTAGGTTCTGGTTTTTTAGTGATGAGGGTAATGTAATTTTTTTGCTTCTATTTTATGGTGTTTTGGGATGAGGGTTGAGGGTTTCTTAGGTCCATGTGATGAGAAATTTTTATGGATGTAGGTTTATAGAAATTTAGGTCTAATGGATTTAGGAATATTGGGGCCAATGGTTTAGGGTTTTTTTGTGGATGAGTGTTTAGGGTTTTTTAGAGATAGAGTGTTTCAATTTTTTGGGGATGAATATTTATTATTTGATGGGATTGAGGTATATATTTATTTGGGATTTTGGGTTATGGATATTTAGGGGATGAGGGTTTTGGGATTTTTGTGGCTACGGGTTTAGGGTTCATTGGGGAGTAATTTTGATGTTTTTTGGGATGATTTTTTATGTTTTTAGTGATGAGGGTTTAAGATGTTCTTGTTACTTATCATTTAGGGTTTTTTATGGAGGGTTGATATTTTTTGGGAGGAGTGTTTATGGGTTTTTTGGGACTAATGGTTTTTTGTTTTTTGGGTTCGTCAGTTTATGATTTTCTAGGTATGAGTGTGGGAGGATTAGGGGTTTAGGGGTGCATTTTATTATTGACTAGGGTGAGTGTTTTGTAGGGATTAGGGTCGAGGGGTTCTTGAGGATGAGAGTTGGGGATTTATTATAGATGAAGGCTGAGGTTTTCTTGAGGATGGGGGTTTATGGTTTCATAGGGATGTTGGTTTATGATTTATTTGGGATGTGGGTTCAGGTTTTCATTGAGAGAATGATTTAAGGATTATAAGGTCTATGGGAAAGGTTTTATGAGTGTTGTTACATTAGGGTTTCATGGTGATATGGATTTATGAATTCATTATGATGAGGGTTTAGGGTATCACATGGAAGAATGTTTAGGTTTTTTTATGGTTGAGGGATTAGGGTTTCATAGGGTTGAGGGATTGGGTATTCATGGGGACAATGGATTGGGATTTCATGTATATTAAGATTATGGTTTTCGTTATGATGAGGGTTTTGGATTTCTTGATGAGGGGGTTTTTGGTTTTCATAGTGCTGAGGGTTAGTTTTTATTGCAGATTATAAATTTGGGTTTCATCGGGATGAGTGTTTAGTGTTTGAGTTCGTATGGACTATTATGGATAAATGATTATTTAATCATTGGGTTTATTGTATATGGATTCATATGGAATGATTTTAGGGTTTCTTGGGGATGAGGGTTTATAATTTTCTATGGAAGCGGGTTTTTGGTTCCTGGAGTTGATGGTTTACAGTTTCTTGGGGAAAAGGATTTATGGTTTATCAGGGATATTTGTTTAGGGTTTCTTGTGGCTGATGGTTTAGGGTTTCATTTGGATGAGTATTTATGTATTCATGTTGTTGGTTGTTTGTGATTTATTTCAGATGAGGGTTTATAGTTTCCTGGGTAAGAGCGGTTAGGGTTTCATGGGGATGAGTATTTAGGATTTCTTGTAAATAATTTTTTAATATTATTTTGGGAAGATATAAAGGGGTTTCATTGGACTCTCGGATAAGGTTTTCTTTGGTTGGATGGTTTAGAAATTTTTTGGTTGAGTGTTTAGGTTTTCATGGGGTTTAGGGTTTACTATTTCTTGTAGGTGAGGGTTTAGGTTTTCCTATAGATCAGGGATTATGGTTTCTTATTTTGTAGGGTTTATGTTTTGTTGGGATTACTATTTAATATTTTCTTTCTTGATGAGGTATTACAATTTTGGGGGGATGAGGATTAGAATTATTTGTGGGATTAGGGTTTTTATATTTTCGTGGATGTTGGTTTTGTTATTTTGAGGGTGACGGATTATGAATTTTGGTAGTAATGGTTAGTGTTTACAGGGAATAGGGTTTTTGTTTTTTAGTGGGTTGAGTGTTTAGTGGTTAAGGGATTAGGTTTTAGGGTTTACTGGATATTAGGGTCTATAGATATTCGAGGATAATGGTTCATAGATTTTTGGGGATGAGGGTTTTGTAATTTTTTTGGAGTTGATGGTCTAGGGTTTTTTAGGCCAAGGGTTTATGTTTTTTTTAAGTGTTCAAGGTTTTTAAATTTATAAATTTTAGGGGTTTTGGGGAATAGGTTTAGGGTATTTCTCCCACAATTTATTATGTTTTTTTTGGGATGAGGATTTATGTTTTTATGGGGATTGGGAGTTAGGGATTACTGTGGATGAGGCATTAGGGGTTTTTATATATTTGGATATTGGTTTTTTTCTAACTATGGATTATGGTTTTTAAATACTGGTCCATTAGGGATTTGGGGGATGAGTTTTCAGAGTTTTTTGGGGATGAAATATTTAGGTATTTTGGTGCATATGGTTTAGGGTCTTTTGTGATGATAGACATTTGTTTTTTTGGGAAATATGGATAATGGTTTTCTAAGGATGAATGTTTAGGGTTTTATAATTCTTAGGGTTAACATTTTATAATGATTAGGTAGTAGGTTTTTCTAGGAGTGAGGTGTAATGGTTGTTTGGGTATGAACAATTATCATTTTCAAGGGCATATCATTTAGGTTAGTCTGGGTCTAAGGGTTTATGGTTTTATAGGGATGATGGTATATGATTTTCTAGGATTTATGGATTTTAATTTTTATGGGTTGAGGGCATAAGGTTTTATGGTATAATGAATTCAGTTTAAAAGGGATAAAGGATTGTTGTTTTCTTATGATATTGGTTTATTAATTTTTTTTAGATGATTTTTTAGGGTTTCAGGGGGATGGTGTGGTGAGTTTTATGGGGATGAGTGTTTATGAATTTCTAGGGCTCAAGGTTTAGGGTTTTCTAGGGCTAAGGGTTTAGGTTTTTCTGGGTTAAGGGATTAGCTTTTTCAATATATGTGTATTTATGGTTTTCTAGGGCTAAGGATTTAGGGTTTTCTAGGGATGTGGGACTAGGGATTTATTGGGATGTGGCTTTAAGGTTTTATGGGTAAGGGTTATTATATTTTTAAATGATTGAGGGTTTAATGATTTTTTAGGATTAGGGATTATAGACTTTTTGAGAAGTTTTTTAGGGTATTGTGGGGATGAAGGGATGATTTTCTTCTAGGGAAGTTCATTTATATTTTTTAGGGGGATAGGTGATTTAGATTTTTTGTGGATGTGGGTTCATGTTTCTATATGTATATGGGTTTATGTTTTTTTGGCATAGGGTTTTTGGTTTTTTTGGGGAAGAGTGTTTTGAGTTTTCTAGGTATTGGTGTTTAGGGTTTTCTATGGTTTAGGGTTTAAGATTTTTTGGGGATGAGGGATTATGGTTTTTCATAAGGAGAGTATATAAGTTTCTAAGAATGATTGTTTATGATTCTTTTTGTGAAAATTGATCATGGTTTTATGGGGATCTGGTTTTAATTTTTAATAAGGATGGTGGTATTTATTCATTATATTTTATGTGTTGAGGGTTTAGAGTTTTTTGGGTCGGAGGGATTATCATCTTATATGGAAGTGGGTTTAACGACATTAGGTTATGATGGTTACAGTGTCATGAAGATGATGGTTTATGGTTTTCTTGGGCTAGATTATTTTTCCATTTTGGTAAAAGGATATAGTGTTTTATCGAGATAACTATTTAGGTTTTTTTAGGATTTAGTGGTTTGGTTTTTCTAAAGATAAACGTATAGGTTTTTTTAGGTATTAGGTTTAGGTTTTATGAGTAGGAGGGATTAGGATTTTATGGGGATAACTTTTTAGGGTTTTCTAGCACTCTCTGGTTAGGTTTTCTTGGGATGAGGTTTTATAGTTTTTAGGTGTTGATGATTTAGGTTTTCCAGGGGTTGTGTGTTTAGCTTCATTGGGGGCTTTGGGTTTACGGGTTTCTAGGTTTGTGGGTCTAAGGTATTTAGGGGTGATTTGTTTAGGGTTTACAGGGGTAGTGGGTTTAGTGTTTTATGGGGTGGAGGGTTTTGGGTGTCCTAGTAATGAGGGTTTATGATTTTATAGGGCTCTCAATTTAGGGGTTTTTATGACAAATAGTTTAGAGTTTTCTAGGGATGTGGGATTAAGTTTTTCCTCTACTGACGGTTTCGGGTTTTTGGGGCTGAGCGTCCATGGATTTATTGGAATGGGATTCGGGGTTTTCTACAGTTTGGGTTTTAGGTTTTCATAAGGATGATGATCTAGGTTTTCCTTGGGATGAGTTTCTAGGGTCTTCCAGGAGTGGGGGTTTAGTGTTTTCTTGGCATGAGGGCTTACAATCATCTGGGGATATAGTTTTTTTATATTCTGGGGATTATGGATTATAATTTCATATTGGTGAGGGTTTAAAAATTTATAAGGCTTTTTTTGGGTTTTCTGGAGCTAAGGGTTTATATTTATTAGGAAGAGGTTTTGGGTAGTTTTTGGGATGATGGTATAAGTATTTCGAGATATGATGTTTTTGTGCATTCAAGGGAAGGGGGATATCAGTTTTTTGGGGGGAGGTATTATGGATTTTTTGGGATAAAGGTTATTATTTTTGGTTGAGGGATAAATATTTTATTGGGATGAGAATTGAGGATATTCTACTAATTAGGGTTTCTTGGTTTCTGGGGATGATAGGTTGAGAATTTCTTTGAATGATTTTTTAGGTTTTTTTGGATCTGAGTTTCCATGGTTTTCTAGGGATGAGAGTTCCATTTCATCAGAGGCTAAGTGTACAGGGATATATTTTTCAGGGGTATTAATGTTTTATGTGGAAAATGGTTCAATATTTTCAAAGATTGAGGTTTTAGGAATTTTTAAGGATGAGGGTTTCAGTTTTTCTGAAGCAAAGGGATCAAAAATTTATGGGTTGTAGGGTTCAGGGTTTTTCAAAGATGAGGGTATAGGGTTTATGTGGAAGATGGTTTAGTGGGTTTTGGTTCAGGAATTGACGTCAAATTCTTGATTAAATGTTTATGGGTAATTGAATTGAGGGTTCATAGTTTTCTAGGGATTGGATTCTAGGGTTTTAAATGCTAAGAATTTCATTTTTTAGGACTGAGGTTTTTGTGTTTTTTGGGGATGAGTGTTCATGGTTTTCTATTGATAAGGGAAATGTTTATATTGACGATATAGATTATGTGTTTTCTAGGACTGGGGGTTCATTATTTTCTAGGGATGAGGTTTCATGGTTCTCTGGGGATGAGGGTTATGGGTTTTATCATATTATTGTTTTGGGTTTTCTGGATATGAGCATTCAATGTTTTATTGGAATTAGGGTTCAAGGAATTCTAGGTCTGATGATTTAGTGTTTTCTGAGTATAGGGGTTCATGGTTTTCAGAGTCAGTGGGTTCAAGGTTGTATGGGGATGGGGGATCAATTTTTTCAGTTTCTAAGGATTCAACATTTTCTAGGGCTGTGTATTTAGGGTTTTTGGGGGTAGTGGGATTAGGGTTTTCTATGGATGAGGGTTCTTGGTTTTCTCAAGATGAGGGTTTAGGTTTTTCCATAGCTTTGTTTCACGATAATTTGGGGATATGGGTTTATAAATTTATAGGCAATTGGTTCATGTTTTTACAGATATAGTGGTTCAGTGTTTTCTAGGGAATATGGTTTAGGGTATTATTGGTATAATGTTTTAGGGTGTTTTGTGTGGAAGGTTTTTCATTTTCAAGGGCAGATAAATCATGGTTTAGTAGTTCTGTGGTTTTATGGAGTTTTGGAGAATATGGTTCATTAATTTATGGGGATAAGGGATTATATTTTACTTGGTATTGGGGATTATAGATTTATGGGGATGAGGGTTCATGTTTTTTTTATAGATAATGGTTTAGGATTTCTATTTTCTGAATGTTTGGGGATTTAGGTCGTTGCGGGTTCAGGATTTTATAAGGATGTGGGTTCAAAATTTTACTGGAATGATAGACCAAGGATTCCATGGTTTGAGGGTTAATTGATTTCTTTTGCAGGGAGAACATGGATTTTTGGTTAATAGTATAGGGTTTCAAGGGGATTTCAGTATAGGGTTTTCTGGTGTTGAGGGGTAGGGTTTTCTAAAGTGTAGGTTTTTTGGTGCAGATGGATATGTTATTTTGTGGATGATTACTTATAATTTTTTTGGGGTTCTGTGAATATAGATATATAGGTATTATATTAATGTTGGTTATGCAGTTAATTTTTTAGGGTTTTATCATTTTGAGGGTTTTTGGATTCCGTAGGTTGAGTTTTTAGTGTTTTCTATGGTTGAGGGTCTTGGATTTTCTATGCCTTAGGGTTTGCATTTTTCTGGGGATGACGATTTTGTATTTTCTAGTAATGATGGTTTTGGAATTTTTTTAGGATGTAGTGTATGGGATATTATTGAACTAATGGTTTTGTGTTTTTTTCTTGATAATTATTTATGGTTATTGGGGCTGATGATTTACTCTTCTCTGGGATTGGCAGTTTAGTGATTTCAATGGCTGAGGGTTATGTATTTCAAGGGATTATGGTTTAGGGTTTTCAGGGAAATGGGGTCTCCAATATTCTGGGGAAAAGGGTTTATGTTATTCAATATATAAGGTTTTAAGGTTTTCCCAATCTTACTGATGGATTTTTATAGGACAATGGGTTTAGTTATTTCTATTTTTGAGGGTTCTTGTATTATTGTGGATGATATTTTTGTGTTTTCAGTGGATCATAGTTAATTTTAATCTCAGGATGTGGGTGTAGTGTTTTCTAGGGATAAGGTTTCAGTGAATTTTGGGGATCTGGGTCCATCATATTTGGTTGATAAGGGTGTAGTGTGTTCTAGGGATAAGGATTGAGGGTTTTATGGGGCTTAGGGTTTAGGTTTTTCTGGGGTGAGATGTTTAGTGTTTTTGGGATAAGTTAGTTTAGGTTATTAAGGGGATGATGGTTTTGGGTTTTCTAGGATTGAGTGTTTTTTATTTTCTAGTACTAATTTATTAGGTATTTCATGGGATTAGGGTTTATGGTTTTCCATTTATTTGGTTTTAGGGTAGTCTTTTTCTGAGTGTTTAGGGTTTTCATTGTTATATGTTTTAGAGATTTTTATTAATAAGGGATCAGTTTTTCTATGGAAGAGGGACCAAGGTATTCTATGGATGATTCTTCATGGATTTTGGTGTATTTGGGTTTAAAATTTTCTAGGTCGGAGGGAAAAATGTTTTCATGGGTATGAGGGTTCATTTGTGTTTTGGGAGAGGAGGGTTCAATGTTTTTTTTGTGATGAGGATTTATGGGTTTTTGGGATGGATGGTAAAAGATTTCATAGGTGGAGGGATCTATGTTTTCTTGGCCAGAGTGTTAGACTTTTTCATGGGATGAGGGTTCAGGGTTTTCTATGGTTGAGGTATAATGATTTTCCATAGTTGAGGATTCACGGTTATTTAGGGAATAGGGAACTATTTCTTATATATCTTAGGTGTATCAATTAACTAGGAATGAGGGTATAGGAATTTCTATAGATTAGGGTTTTGGATTTCATGATGATTGGTTTTTTGGTTTTCTTAATGATGAGGGTAAGTTTTAATTGCAGATTATGACTTAGGGTTTCGTGGGAATGAGAGTATAGTGTTTGATATTTTATGGATTATTAGGTATGGATGTTTATTATTTCATTGGGTTTATTGTTCATGGTTTCAAAATGTAATGTGTTTTGGGGTTCTTGGTGATGAAGGTTTACAGTTTTATTAGGGAAGATAGTTTTGGGTATCCTAGAGTTGATGGTTTACGATTTCATTGAGATAGGATTAATGAATTATAGAGGATGAAGGTATTGGGATTCATGTGGATGTAGGATGAGGGATTCATTGGGAAGAGCTTTTTTTGGTTTTATTGTGTTGTTTGTATATGGTTTTTTTGGGATAAGATTTTATTTTTTCTTGGAGAAGTGGGGTAAGGGTTCGTGTGGTTGAGGATTTAGTGTTTCTTGTGAATGATTTTTTAATATTTTTTGTGGAGATGTTTTAGGGTTTATTGAGACTCTAGGATTCGGGTTTCTTGGGATGGATGGTTTAGACTTATTTTGGGTAGAGTTTGTAGTTTTTATTTGGTTTGATGGTATAGGGTTTCATGTGGGTGGGTGTTTAGGTTTTCCAATCTATCAGGGTTTATTATTTCATATGGTCTATGGTTTATGGTTTCATGGGATTGATTGTTTATATTTTTCTTCTTGACGATGGATTATGATATTTTAGGGGATTAGTTTTAGGATTTTTTATGGTATTCGGTTTTATGTTTTTTCATGCATTATGGATTAGGGATATTGAGGTAGACGGGTTGGGACTTTTCGCAATGATGGATAGTATTTCTGGGGATTAGTGTTTTTTTATTTTTGGGGGGTTGAGAGACTAGTGGTTTGGGGTCGAGGATTTAGGGTTTATTGGATCATAGGGTCTATTTATTTTATGGGATGAGGGTTTACAGATTTTTAGGGATGAGGGTTTTGTAATTTTCTGGAGTTTATGGGTTATGTTTTTTTGGGACAAGGGTTTAGGTTATTTTGTTCAATGGTTTAGGGTTTTTTAGGTTATACATGTTATGGTTGTTTTGGTTTTTCGGTTATGGCTATTTCGTAGATAATTATTAGGTTTTTTTGGGATGAGGATATATGTTATTATGAAGATGACAGTTTATATTTTTCTAGGGATGAGGTTTTAGGGGATTTTGGATCTGTGGGATTAGGTTTTTTCTAACTATGGATTATGGTTTTGTAAGACTAATCTTGTGGGATTTTGGGGGGATAAGGGTATAGAGTATTTTTGCAAGGTAGTTTTAAGATTTTTGTAGTAGATGGATTAGGGTATTGGGTGATGATAAACATTATTTGTTTGGAAAATATGATTAATAGTATTCTAGGGAAGAATGTTTTGGGTTTTATAATGGGGAGGGTTATAGTTTTATAGTGATTGGTTTGTAAAATTTTCTAATAGTGATGTGTATCATGTCTTTGGGGTTGATAAATTATTATTTTCTAGTGTTGAGTGTTTAGGCTAGTCTGGGTGTAAGGGTTTATGGTTTTTGGGGATGACGGTTTAATATTTTCAAAGATTTATATATTTGAATTTTTATGGGATTTGGTTATAGCGATTTAAGGTATAAGGTTTTAGGTTTAATAAAGGATGAGGGATTATGGTTCTCTTGAGATAAGGGTTTATTATTTTATATATGATTATTTAGGTTTTTTGGGGATAAGGGGTGGTGGGTTTTATTGGGATGAGGGCTTATGAATTTATAGGGCTCAAGTTTCTGGGTTTTCTAGGGCTAATGGTTAAGGTTTTTTGTGGGATAAGGGATTATGGTTTCCAATGGATGTGGTTTTGTCGTTTTATATGTCTAAGGATAAACGGGTTTCTAGTGATGTGGGTTTAGGGTTTTATTTGTATGTGGGTTTATGGTTTTATGGTGAAGGGGGGTTCATGTTTTCAATGTTTAAGGGTTTAGGGATTCATAGTTATTAGGGATTATAGACGTTTCAGGTTTAGTTTTTAGGGGTACTTAGGGTTGAAGGTTTGACGTTATTCAAGGAATTGCATTTAGATTTAATTTGGGGATTGGTGATTCATATTTTCTATGGATGTAGGTTCATGTATATCGAGGAATATGGGTTTACGGTTTTCTTTGGATTGGGTTTTGGTTGTTTTTTGGAAGAGTTTTTTTATTTTTCCTAGGTATGAGTGTTTATTGTATTCTATGGCTGATGGTGTATGATATTTTGGGGATAAGAGGTTATGGTTTTTTTAGGAGGAGAGTATATGATCATTTTTGGGAAAATTGATCATGGTTTTATGGGGATAAGGGTTTAGGGTTTAATTAGGATGAGGGTATTTCTTATTTCAGTTTTATGTGCTGGGGGTTTAGGTCTTTCCAGGTCTGAGGATTTAGATTCTTAATTATAAGAATGTTTAATTACATTAGGGTATGATGGATACAGTATCTTGAAGATGAAAATTTATGGGTTTCTGGACTAGTTGATTTGTCCTTTTTTGTTCCAAGGGTATAGTGTTTTATCATGACAATTGTTTGGGGTTTTCTTGGAATTACTGGTTATGTTTTTCTTGAGAGGGTAGTTTAGGTTTTTTAAGACTTTTTTAAGGGTTTGATGACAATGAGGTATTTGTTTTTTTATTGGGGATATGGTTTTAGGGATTTCTAGGTATATATGGTTAGGGTTTTCTTTGGATGAGGTGTAATAGTATTTAGGTGTTATTGATTTTGGGTTTTCTGGGGTTGTGTGTTTAGCTTCTTCATGGGATTTGGGTTTATGGTTTATTAGGTATTAGGGTTTATGGTATTTAGGGGATATGTGTTTAGGATTTTCTAGGGTGAAGGGTTTAGTGTTTTATGCGGTGGGGGAAATGTTTTGTCCTATTGATGATGGTTTATAATTTTATAGGACTCTCAGTTTAGGGTTTTCTATGTCAAATAGGTTCGGTTTTTCTGGGGATGCCAGTTTATGTTTTTCCTCAATTGAGGTGTTAGGGTTTATTAGAGATGAGGGTCTTGGGATTTATAGGGATGAGTATTAAGGGTCTTATAGGGTTTATGGTTTAGGATTTCACATGCATGATTGTTTAGTATTTTCTATGGATGAGTTTTTAGGGTCTTCCATGGCTAGGGGTTTAGATTTTTCTTGATATGAGGGCTTACTGTCATATGAGGATAAGTGTTTATGGTATTTTGGGGATGTTGGTTTATTATTTACTAGCTTTGAGGGTTTAAAAATTTATAAGGATGATGTTTTTGGGTTTCTAGATTTTAAGGGTTTATAATTTAATTTGGAAGAGGTTTTAGGCTGTTTTGGGGATGAGGGTATAAGTATTTCATGCTATGATGGTTTAGAGAATTCTGGGGAAGGGGGATTTCAATTTTTTTGGGTGAGGTATTAGGGATATTCTGGGATAATGTTTTTTGGTTTTTTGGGGTTGAGGGTTAAATATTTCATTGGGATGAGGATTTTGGATTTTCAAGGGATTATGGTTTATGGGTTTCCACAGCCGACAGGTTGGGAATATCTGGGGATAAGGTTTAAAGTTTTTTTGGATCTGAGTTTTCATGGTTTTCCAGGGACGGAAATTCATTTTTTTTTCAGCAGCTTAGTGTGCAGGGATTTTATTTTGTCTGAGGAATTAGTATTTTATGGGGGTAATGGTTAAGGTTTTTCCATGATTAAGGATTTAGAAATTTCTACGGATGAGGGTTTATGATTTTCGGAATCTGAGGTATCATGGATGTATGGGTTGTGAGGTTCAGAATTTTTCAAAGGCTGAGGGTTCCTTGTTTTGTTGGGAAGAGGGTTTAGGGTATTTTTGTTGAAGAATTTTCCTTAAATTATAGTTTTGAGTTTCATGGGATTTTTAATTAGTGTATTAATGTTTTCTAGGGCTACGGTTATGGGGTTTCTAGAGGTGTGTTTTTAGTTTTTTTTTGGTCAAAGGATTTTGTGTTTTTGTGGGATGAGTGTTCGTAATTTTCTATTGATAAGGGAAAATGTTATCTTGAGGTTAAGGATTATTGGTTTTCTGGGACCGAGGGATCGTTATTTTCTAGGATGAGGGTTCATGGTGCTCTGGGGATGAGGTTTATTGGTTTTATCAGATTCTTGTTATGGGTTTAAAAAAAACTAGTAACCTCAACCCCATGAATCATTAAACCCTCTTACCTAAAAAAACATATACCCTCACACACAGGAAACTGAAAACCCTTTTCCCTACCAAATCATATACCATTATCCCTAAAAAATATTAAACATTTAACACTAATAAACATTATATCATCCTCGCCAAAAAATAATGAAACCTCATCCAAAAAAATTCTAAATACTTGTACCCAAATAAACCAAGACACTCAACCCAAATAATTCATAAATTTCCATCCCAAATAGACCATAAACCCATATTCCCCAAAAATATTATACCCTTATACAAGTAAAACACTAAACACTTAGGCCATAAAAACCATAATCCCCAGCACTAGAATCTGATGAACCCTTATCCCCAAAAACCCTAAACCCCTATAACACAGAAAAACATAATTATTCAACCCCACAAACCCCTAAAACCTTATTCCTATAATAACCTAAATCATCATCACCAAAAAATCAAAAACCATTAACATTAAAAACTCCTAACTCCATCCCCAATATTCAATAAACCTTCATCTTCAAAAATCACTAAATCCATATCAAGAAAATTCAAAAAAAAATATAAACCAAAACAATAAAATCTCAACCTGAAAAAACCCTTAACCCTAAAACGAATAAAAACCCTTACCCCAAAAATCCATAAACCATCATCCCAAATAACCCTAAATACATAAACCAAAAAAATGCATAATCCCTCTTCCATAAAAACACATTGAACCCCCAACCCCAAGCCCTCTAAAACCTCATCCATAGAAATCTGTAGACCCTCAACCCTAAAAAACCCTTATCCTATTCCACTAAAAACCAAAACCCTTGGCCCAAAAAAACCATAAAACGTAAACCCTAAAAACTGTAATCCCAAAACCCCATAATACTCTTAAACCTAATCTAGAAAAATAATAATCCCTCATCCCAAAAAACATTACCTAAGACTAAAAAAAAGACAAAAATTTGAACCCAAAATAATCCAAAATTATTAGGCCCAAAAAAACCTATACCATAGTCCTACGTATTAAAAAACATAATACCCCAAAAATCATATAATATTAGATTAGAATATATCTAATACCATGACCTAAAAACCCTAAACCCTTATCCAAAAAACCCAAAAAAATTCTACCCCCAAAACCCTACACCTATAGTCAGAAAAATAAAAAATATAAACTCCAAATATCCTAAAACAATATCTATAAAAAATCAGAACAAAAACTTCCAAAAAAATAAACCCTTTCACCTAAAACCCTTAAACCCCAGACCTAAAAATCCATAAACCATTTACCCAAAAAAATCCATAATCCCTCATCCCAAATGATACCCCAAACAATGGGCCCCAAACCCCAGCAATGAAATACAATAAAACCCTTAGCCCCAAAAAACCCTAAACATGCATCCTTATAATTCCATAAAACCTCTTCCTCTAGTAATCATAAAACCATATAGAAAAATTCCATAAAACATCATTTATAATTAAATTATTAGCATATTGAAAAAAAAACGATAATCACACAATAATAATAAACATTAACCCCTCTTCCTTTAAAAAATAAAAACTATATATTCCAAGAAAACCTAACCCTTATTTCAAAATAACCCTACACACAATACCCATAAATTAATACACACATTGCCCTAAAATCCTCAAAAACCCCAATACAATATCCCCAAAATCCTACATCCTCTCATTCAAGAAAATCCAAAATGTTTATCCCCAGAAACACCTAATCCTTTTTCCCAAAATAACCATAACCCCTGGCCACAAAAAAATAGTCAACCCTTAACCCAATAAACTATAAACCCTCTAATTTAATAAATCCATATTTCCTCATCCCAAAAACAATAAACCCTCATCCAAAAAAACATAATAAAACATGGCTACAAATAACCATAAACCCTAATCCCTGAAACACTTATCCCATATCCCTAAACAATCATCCTCAGACCCTTATCTCATCCCAAAAAAACATTATACCCTCCAATGACAAAACCCTAAAACATCATCCATAAGAAACACCCTAAACAATCAACCTCAAACAACACTAAAAACTCATAACCAAAAAACCGTATATCCTTATCCAAAAAAATCACAACCTTATTTAAAAAATAATGAAACCCAAGAACTCATGAAATATTGAACACTCGACCACAAGAAACCTAAATCACCTAGCCCTAAAACCCCAAAACCTCATCCCCAAAAAACTCCAAAACATATTACCTAATACACATTAAATCTTCATCCCGAAAAATTTAAAATGAACACCCTTGTAACCCCCCAAACACTTGAAACCAAAAAATCATAAACCCTAATCCATTAAAAACCATAAACCCATAGAAAAAAAAATTAAACAAACCATCACCTATAGAAAACCCTAAACCACGATCCCCCAAAAAACCCAAAACTACATCCCCAAAAAAATCATAAAACCAAAATACAAAAAAACACAAACCCCACCCCCAAAAAAACCTAACTTCACTTCCCTATTTAAATATAAATCCCCATCAACAAAAACTAAAAAAACCCACAACACCAAAAAAGCCTAAACCATTAGTCCCAAAAATCACATAAACATTATCCCCAAATCACCAATAACCCTCAGTCAAAAAAATCACAAACCATGAGGCAAAAAAAACACAAGTCTTCATCCCCAAAATACACTAATCCCACAATACTAAAAAACTACAAACACTAAACCCAAAAAACCTTCAACCCTCAATCTAAAAAACACTAACCAAAATCTCTAAATCAACAAAAACCATTTTCTTGAAAAATACCAAATACCAAAACCCCAAAATCCTCATACAATCATCCCAAGAAAACCTCCAACTCCTACACCTGAATATATCATACAAATTTATCCTAAAAAATGCTCCTATTAGAAAAAATCATAAACCATATGCACAAAAAACATTAAACCCTTTTACCCAAAAATCCTTAAATAATGTGTCCCAAAAAATCATATATGCTCTTCGACAAAAAACACTAAAAACCCAAAACCAAAATCCCCTAAATATTGACCCACAAGAATCCAAATCCCCAAAACCCCAATATAATATAAACCCCTAGAAAATGATCTAAAAACCCCTCAATCATAAAAATCCCAAAACCCCCATACCTAAAATAACGAAAACCCATATCCCAAAACATTATAAACCCCCTGACCCAAAAAAAATCTTAATCCTCTTCCCCCTGAAACACTATACACAGATACAAAAAAATCCAAAACCCCTATCTTTAAAAAACTCAAAACCGTAATCCCCAAATAACTCCAAACTCTAAACAATAAAAAAATAAAATCCCTCATCTCCAAAATACCCCTATCCCTTGTCCAAAAAAACCCATATCTCATGGCGCTGAGAAAACATAAATCATCACTAAAAATATCATAATATCTTATTCTCCAAAACCATAAACCCTCATCCTAAAAATCATAAAACCCTCATCTCTAAAAATCCCTCACAAAACAATCACCAAAAAACCTAAATCCTTAAGCCCTAAAACCTGTATACCCAAATGTCCCAAACATCAAACTCTCATGCCCAAAAAAACCTAAACCCTAATCCCCAAAATCTCAAAACACTCAGAAAAAAAATATCAAAAATTACCATCCCCAATAAAACCTATACCCTATTCCACAAAATCCCAAAATTGTTATCTCTAAAAATCCCTTAACAACCAAATGAAAAGAATCATTTAACCTGAATCCCTAGAAACCATAAATGATAATCCCAAAAAATACCACATACCCTCAACCCCAATAAATCTTAAATACTCTCCCTAATAAACCCCAAACCATCATCCTGACATAATAAAAAAAAATTATTTGAAATAACCTAAACCATCATTCACCCAAAAAATAATATTCCATCTTATCCAAAAATACCTATACCAGTTGCCCAAAATAACATAACCATCAGCATAAAAAACCCCTAAACCCTCAAAAAAAAATTCCCTAAACACTCAACACTAAAAAAACCTCAATAAAAGACCCAAATAACACGAAACCCAAAATTTTAATGACCCTATATGCACATCCCAGAAAACCCTAATCCTTTAGCCTTGAAAAAACCCCAACCACTTATCCCCAAATCTGTATATTATATTCCCTAAAATCCACCCCAAACCATCAACCCCATATATACATGAATCTTTTTCCAAAAAAACCTTAATCCCCATGCCAAAAAAATAGTTAATATTCAATACCAAAAGACAAAAAACCCTCATCCCAAAAAAACCCTAAACAATCATCTATAACAATCTCCAAATCCATGACCCCAAATAAAACTAAAAACTTAGTTCCAAAAAAACAACCCTCAAACACAAAAATCATCAATCCCTATGTTGAAAAAAAACATTAAACCATATTTTTCAATAAACCCAAAATTATTAGCTTGTAAAACCAAAAATCATATTCCACAAAAAACACTACAACCACATTTCTAAACAAGAATAAAATATCTATCAAAAAATAATTCCAAAAAATGACCCCACAAAACCGCAAACCCTAATCCACATAATGACTTGAAACCCTCCTCCCCAAAACCCCAAAATCCTCAAACCTAATATAATTCAATGAACCTTGAAAACCAATATTCCATAAACCCCCAACCACGTATATCGTCAATCCCCCAGCCCCAATAATTCCCAAATTGTATGCCCCAAAAAAACACCAAATCATTGATCCCCAAAAACACGAAATTATCAATCCCTAAAAATGCAAAATCCATGAACCTAAAAATATATATAACCTTTGTAACCAAATAAAAATAAACTTTAATTCTAAAAAAACCTAAACCAACAGCACAAAAAATCCCATAAACTCGGCCCCAAATAACCTGAAACCGTAATCTGAAAAAAAACTGAAACGCTTGTCCCCAAAAAAATACATCATCCCCCCCGTAAAATACTATGAACCATCCATCCTATGAAATAAAAAACACTTGGAAAAAAATTACTATTACCACAACACTAAGAAACATAAACTCTCAATCCACCAAAAAACCTAAACACCAGCATAGAAAATCCATAAATCCCTGAATACTTTTAACCCAAAACCCTAAACACTCATCCGTAAAAACCCAAATCAAAACACTCCAAAAAAACCGAAAACCTATGGTCTCAAAATAACCAAAAACTGAAATTCCCAAAAACACACTAATCAAACCAAAACAAATAATCTAAAACCCTTAAAAAACATAAAAACATATTGCAAAAACCCTAAACCCCCTCCCCCAATAAACCCAAAAAAATCATAACCCTTCAACCATTAAAATACTAAACCATCAGACCAAAAAAATACAAACCCTCACTACTAAGAAAACCCAAACCCTACTATCCAAAAAAAAAATTAACACAATTCCCCAAAATCTCTAAAAACTAAACCCAAAAAACATTAACCCCCCATCAAAAAAAATATAAACCATTATCTCAAAAAATACCTAAAACCACAAACCCAAAAAAACTAAAAATATATATCCCCATAAACACTAAAACCAAATCCAAAAAATAACCATTATCTATAAAAAACCTAAAACCAGTCCCCAAAAGAACACTGAACCCTTAGCACCATAAAATATAAACCATTATCCACACAAAACCAACTAATCCCTCATCACCAAAACAACCCTCAGCATCCATCCTCAAAAATCCTCAAACCCTCATCACCAAAAAACCAACAACACTCATCCCATAAAAAATTATAACCCAATATCCAAAAAACCACTCAATCCTAATCCCCCAAAACCCAACACATTTAGTCCCATGAAACCCTATAGCCTAACCCCAAAAATCAAAAACCATAATCTCCACACAAAAAAACTAAAAATCATATCCCCAAAATACTATATACCATAATCCCTAAAAACCCTAAACAATCTTCCACAAAAAACCCCATACCCTTATACTTAAAAAATGAAGTATTAAATCCCAAAAAAAACCTAATTATTCATCCTAAAAAACCCTCAACCCCTAACCCCAAAATACTATAATTACTCAAAACCCAAAAAACCCATCAAACCTCATCCCAAAAACCTGAAAAATTTCAGGAAAAAAAACATAGAACCCTCTCCCCCAAACAAACCATAAAATGTCATCCCCCCTCCAAAAAATTAAAACATCAATCCAAATAATCCCTAAACCTTCATCCCCTAAAAACACTACACCACGTCCATAAAAACTCATAACCCATCATCGCTAAAATTACCTAAACCATTAGCCCCAAAAATCATCAACCCTAATCCATGATAAACCCCAATACCTTAGCCACAAAAATCACCATACCCTCATTCCTAGAAAAATATAAACTCTAATAAAAAACAATAACTTATAGCCCCAAAAAAACATAATCCCTCATAAATAACACTAATTCCACAGACAGAAAACTAATAAACCATAAGAACCAAAAAGCATCAAACCTTATCCACATAAATACATAAAACCCCCACCACCAAATCCCTAAACCCTCAGCCCCAAAAAACCTAAACCCAAATCCCAAAAAACTGCCATACATAACCACCAATGAAATGTAGTCCATCATCCCCAAATAACAATAAAATTGTATCCAAGTATATTCTAAACCATTATACCAAAAAAACACTAATCTCTAATATACCATAAATCATGATCTCCATGAAACCCTAAACACTCAGCCCCAAAATAGCCTATCCCATAATAAAAAACTCCAAACCCTAGGCCCTATAAAATCAAAATCATGAATCCCCAGAAAACCCCAACCCTCAGTTCCAAAAAAAACCATCCCTCATTCCCAAATAACCCCAATCCTCTACCCTAATAAATACCTAAATACACACGACATTAATAACTTATACCTCAGATCAAAAAACATGAAACTTTTCATCCTCAAAAACCCAAAATCCTAAGCCCCATAAAACCCTAATATGTATTCCCTAAAAGATATTATCTATAAGCCCCAAATCTTCTAAATCCTCAACCTTAGAAAAACTTAATCCCACGTCCCTATAAATAAAATACTCATAGTATAAAAAATTACAAAACCCATAGCCAAAAAACCAACAAATATCAGCCCCAAATAAATCCCCAACCCTCAGAAAAAGAAAACCAGCCCTCATCCCCGAAAAACCAAAAACCCATACACCCAAAAAAAATCCAAACTCTCATCCAAAAAAACCCCCAAAATAAACATCCCCAAAATACCCTAAATAATCGATTCCAAAAAATCACTGAACTCCCATTCCCAAAAAACATTGTACCCTTATCCTAAAGGAATAATAAATACAAATCCCTAAAAACCCAAATTCTACCATCCCCAAATATCCTAATACCTCATCTCTAAAAAAATCCTAAAACCAAATTACCAAAAAACCCTAAACCCACACCACCAAAAAAACATAAAACATCATTCCAAAAAAAGCACAAACCAAATCCAAAAAAACCAATACCCACATAAAATATATAAATAATAAACTGAAAACCCTAAACCATCAACACACAAAAACATTAAAACCTCATCTCCAAAAGAAATTAAACTGCCAGACCGAAAATACCATAAACCCACATCCCCAAAAACCATAAACCCCTTTCACCAAAAAAAAGTAATCCCAATACCCAAAAAATCCCATAACCCTCATTTCTAAGAATACATATAACATTACACTAGAAAAACCTCAACCCCCAAAAACACTAAAGAGTCATCCTGAAATATTCCAAAACCATCACCCCCCCCAAATGCAAACCAATGTACCAAAAATCCATAAACCACTACAACCAAAGAAACCAAATACCATTAACCCCAAAAGAATAAATCCCCATCACTAAAAAAACTAAACCATTAGCATAAAAAAATAACTAATCTATAATCCTAAAAAACTTAATCCCTAATCCCTAACAAAGCCTAATCCTACATTCCACAAAATTTAAACACCCTTAACACAACAAATAACTAAATCATCATCCTAAATCCCCCTAAAACATTATCCCACAAAAAACCATAAACACATATCCATAAAAACATTAATCCTAATCCCAAAAACCCAAAAACTTTTCTCTCAAAACCCATCAAACCTATCACTAAAAATTCCTAAAACCAATCACCCAAAAAACCTAAAACACCCAACACATAAAACCCAATCCATCATCCCTAAATACCAAACAACCATTAGCCCTAAAAAATCCAAAAAACTCAGCCACAAAAAACCCATGACACTCAGCCCTGGAAAACACTAAATCATCATCCCCAAAAAACCCTAAACCTCCATGAAAATTACCCAAAAACCACATCCATAAAACACGCTATACACCAATCCCTAATAAACCAGAAATTCTTAGCATCAAAAAAACCCTAAACCCTCATCCACAAAGAAACGTAAACACTCATACCTCAAAACCATAAACTAGCATCCCCAAGATACACTGAAACATCATCTCTATAGAACCCTAAACCCTCATCCCTAAAAAACATAAATCCTAAATTCCCATAAAACCCTAAATTCCCATAAAACCCTAAATTCGCATCCAGAAAAAAACCTTATCAGTCACCCAAAAAACTCTAAACATGAATCCCTAAAAAAGCCAAAAACCATTTCCCCAAAAAACCATAAACCCTTTACCGAAAAACCATAAACCCTCATACCTATAAAAACCCTAAAACTGCATCCCAAAAATCCATCAACACTCCGACCCAAAAAAAACCATAAACCTCCATCCCCAAAAAATCCAAAACACTTGTCCCCAAAACAAATAACCCCATATCCGAAAAATATCATAAAAAGTCACCCCAAATCCTATAAAACTTCAACCACAAAATCCCCTAAACCCTCTCCCCAAAAAGTTAATGAACACTCTGGCTCCAAAACCTTAAAACATCATTCACAAAAAACATTAAACAATTATCCGAAAAAAACTAATCCCCTTTCCCCATAAATCATAAACCCTTGGCCCCAAAATATAGAACACACATATAAAAAAACATAAAACCTCAGCCCCCAAACAAACCTAAAACCTCAGTCCCAGAAACCACTAATCCTTTATACCCAAAATCATAAAACAATCGGTCATAATAAAACATAATCCCTAAACCCTAACAAACCCATAAACCCTTGTACATAAAAAACCATAAACCGTAAACCCAAAACACCCAAAACCCATAAACCCTCATCCCAAAAAATCTAAAGACCCTCATCCCCAAAATATATTAAACTGTTTGCCTCAAGAAGTAGTAAACTTTAATTCCTAATAAACAGTAAACCCTAAGCCCCAAAAAACAAAAATCCCACAACCCGCAACCCACAAAAACAATAAACCCTCGTCCTAAAAATACCTAAACCCTCATCCCCAAAAAATATCAAATCGTTATCCCCAAAAAACAATAAAAACTCATTACCAAATCCCTAAACCAACAACAATAAATCCCCAAAACACCCTAAACCCCATATAACACTAAAAAATCATTCAAAAATAATAATAAACCATCATCACCACAAAGTATAAATAGGAATCCCAAAAAAATCATAAAAAAATATCTACAAAATGCCAAACCCTCATGCCCAAAACCCCAAGTCCCATGTCATAAAAACCAAAAAACCCTGTATCCCCAACAAAACCTAAGGCCACAATATAAAAATATTGGATAAAATTATATTAATCATACCCTAAAACCACATCTCATAAAAATCTATAAAACACATGCTCAAAAAACATGAAACCCTCATCTAAAAAATAACATACTCCCATAGACTCAACAATTACTAAACACATCCCACCAAAATAATACCCAAAAACCTCATTAATAAAGAAACCAAATAACCTTTATCCCAAAATACCCAAAACCTTGATCCCTAATAATCATAAATCCACACCCATAGAAAAATAATAACATTAAACTCTAAAAAATATAAAATCATAAAACAAAATACACATAAAACCTCAGCACCAAAACAACATATAACCTCTTCAAAAAAAAATAAATTATCAACCACAAAATAAACCATAAATTCTCATCCCCAAAATATTATATTCCCTATGTGATGTTTCTAATTTTTGTATACATTTACACATACTTTATTGAAAATAAAAACATGTTTTCAGAAAATACCTACTACTTAGTGGACAAATACTTTGATTTTTGTGATCTTGTTCAATTTGAAGTGATTTTTGGAAAAACAAAATAACTGGGGGGAAACTGGGTAAAGTTTCCAACGACATAGCCTGTAAATATACAAACATCATGCATAGTCAGACTGAGACATGGATTGGCTAGGACAAGTACATGTACAAGTTACTATAAGAATTTACATGTCGTGTATAGAAGATACATGTCATGTATAGTCTTCTAGAATATATTAGCGGTTGAGAAGATGTCTACACACCCATGTGGTAGACTGATGTTTACTTGTTGTGTACATAATCTATATAAAGTGTCACCCCTTCTAGAAGATGTTGGTGGCCGATAAAAGAGAGTAAACACCATTTATGGTGGCACAACACACCATGTATATCCACCTACCAGGTAAAGATTTGTTCCATGTCAAAGACAAACTGTTAGGCCACCCACCAGTGGAGAAAAATATGAAAAAAACAGGTTGAGAAGACTACACGGCGTGTATTTTGGAAAAACTCAGTGTACTTTTATTTTCTATAAATATAGGCATTGTCCTCCGGTTGATAATGAGTGATGATATGAAGGAATATGGTTTTGCTTCCCTATTGTCCTGATGTCATGCTACCATCATTCCACTCCACCGCCTTTCTACGATTCTACCAAAAAATTCATCTCTCCTAAAATATATTGCGAGGACTACATCAGGTATTGAGGGTCTTGTTTTCATCATTCCTACTATGTGTAACTAAACAACTAGTGTGTTGGGGATGTGGGTGATGAATGAGTTATAATTTATTTGAGTTTTTTATGAATGTGTTTTTTCTGTTTAACCTCCTCTTATTCTTCTTTAATCAAATCATGTTATCACTGAAAATTCTAAGCCAGATCGAGGTAAGAATTTATAGGGACTCAAAATAAGGATAATAATGAATAATGTCATGAACATTGGATGTATTTACTGACTCAAAAATGGACTAATCAAAATGAAGAACTATGAAACACTGACTACTGGACCAAAGAGTCAGTTTCCTCAGCTCTAGACATAAGTTTACCGGACCATAGAAACCTTGTTACAATTTGAATCCCAGAGTGTTGGGTTTTCATGAACAACACAACCTTATACGCAATTTTATTTAATAAAAAATATCTTTAAAATCCATTTCCCCGACACATTTCGCTACATAATTGGATCAAAACCAATTTATTGTTTGTTCCTTTTTCCTTTAAATAATTTTCTAATGAAATTTACCTCCAATTACCTTTTTATCCAAACATTTAAAATTTTCTTTAAATTCAGCACATTTCACTAACTCAAAAACAAACTAGATAATGAAGACAATAAAAATTTCTTTTTCCCAGTGGATCGAACCCTTACTGGTACTATACTCATCAGGGTAATACAATTTGGGACACCGATAACATAACTTCATTGAAACGACTACAAATTTTTTTTCGTTGCCAGGGAACTAAATAGTTAAATTTCTCATTGTTTTAGTGAAGTTTGCAATAAAATTTGGTAAAAATAAAAATACAAAATATTCAAAAAATAAATTTTCAAATATCATTTCTATTTATATTTATTCTTTCTTGTTTACGCTTGGTGTTTTTTGTACTCTGAAAACTCATAGTTGTATGAGCAGCTACCTCACTCGTTCCAAGAATGTTGAGTCATCCAGGTTTCTCCCAATTGATCCAGAGATCGAACATACATGTTTGAGGTGACGAAGATCACTTATGGATGAGCACAAAAAAAGCCATTGGCACGGAATGAAGAAGGAGATCCAGCTGTTGTACATGGAGCTGTAAAACCATTTGGTCTGAATGATAGCTGAAACAAGGAAGCTCTTCTTGGTCAAGGATATGGCATGCAAAAGGTCCAACAGTTCCAAATGGAGCATATTCCATTTTTACAGACAGGTCTGGGGTCGTACATCTCCCCACAAGAACCGAAATAAAAGGTTCCTCCACTCTCTCAGTAGCCACCTCCACATTGTACTCCCATTGAGTATTGACTTCCAACTATTCACAGAGCTTACATTGGCATCGTTCGTCCACCAATGTAAGACCAACACTTTGAGATCAAGCCTGCCATTATGAAGTTGATCCAACACATCGTTCTGTTTGGCGACCTTCCTTGTGAGGACCCCAATGTTCATATCTCTGTTTTTCTAGAGATATGCGACACGTTCTACTAACACGAGGTGTCTGAGGATGCCATTCCTCTTAGCCACTTCCCATTCTATATAAAGTATAAGAAGAAAGATTGTATTAAAGGTTTGTTTCAGCGATCTATCATCACATGGGAGGATCTAGCCTAGGTGTCCTTGACAATATACTTCCCACCCTGGAAGAAGGTGACTTTGAGGAACAAAATACACAACCTTCAGCAGCAGAACTCAGAGTCATTGTACGAGTCATGTGAGCACTTCAAGGAGATGATGTGAAAATTCCCACACCAAGGACTCCCATTCTAGATGCAGGTTCAAACCTTCTATAGAGGACTAACGATGAACACAATTTCCATGGTGGATGATACTTCAAGAGGTATAGTTATGTGGAAGTCCCCCGAAGAGATTTTGGAAATACTGTAAGACATGTCAGCCAACATCTTCTTGTGGAATTCAAAGTAGGGAACACTGAAATGAGGTATATAGAACAACGATGTTACTACTATTCTTGCTGCCAAGTTGGACGCTGTGTCCAAATATAATGACGCACTCAATCTGAAGGGTGTGTCCCAAGTACATGCAGCAAACCATCTAGCGTGCAGCTAATGTGGTGATAACCACATCATGGGAGAATGTATGGGACCTACAGTCAGCCCATAGATGAGTGATGTGAACTATGTTCCTCAAAAATGAGTGACAAATCAGTACCATCAATAGCAGAACCTAGAATTGATTGATTAGTAGAACATATGATGGGGATAATTATAGAAGAATCATATGCCCTAGTGGACTCCTAGCTATGATAAGCCTCCTTATCAAAACTAGTACTCGAGGCAATATCATCTCCAATAATACTATTATCAGTAGCAACGGTATCAAAACCCTCAGTCGTTGTAGTCGCAATAGCCACCACCTCCACCAACTGTACTACCACCTTATCAGGAGAACAACTCAAGGATAAATGATCTAATGAACAAGTTTATATCTACTGATAATACCAGATTCCAGAATCAAGAGGCTTCTATTCGAGGCTTGGAGAACCAAATTTTCCAGCTAGAAAACCAACTCTCAGGGAGGCAACCCGGTACACTACTGGGTAACACTAATAAAAACCAGAGGGTGGAGGCCCATGCTGTCACACTACAATGTGTAAAGGAGATACAATTGATGTAGTCGGCGCATTGAGGTGCACCTAGAACCCCTATTGATGAATAATGTACATATACATACCTCTCCTCATCCAAGGGATCACCAGAAGGGACATTACATAGAAAAGGAAATAATGTTGTCAAACAACTCAAGGATCCCTTACCCTTATAGAGAGGATGAAACATAGAATGTTAGGCCACCAGTTTCACAAATTAATAGTCGTGTTCAAGAAACTGCACATCAACCTTTCATTTGTAGGGGCACTAATGCAGATGCCCACATATGCAAAATACATTAATGATATCCTCTCCAACAAAATAACGATGGAGGATCTGGGAACCATTGCCCTAACCAAGGAGTGATCAGTAGTTGTACAACATTACATTCCTCCCATGCCTAAGGATCTAGGTAGCTTCACTACCCCATGCACTATTGGACCATGTGAGTTTGGGAAGGCCTTTTAGGACTTTGGGTCCAGGGTCAACCTCATGACCCTTGTAGGTTTTAAGATGCTAGGTCTCAACGAATTGAAGCATACTAGAGTATACCTTCAGCTTGATGACTAATCCATAAAATATCCAAAGGGGCTACTGGAGGACGTGTGGGTCATTGTTGGTAGGCTAATCCTCACTGAATATTTCATCATCCTCAACATGGAAGAATTCTAAGAGGTACCCCTCATTTTGGGAAGCCCTTTCCTAGAAACTAGGTAGGTACATATTGACGTACACTAGGGGGATCTCATTTTCAGATGAGGAGATGAAAGAGTCGCAAACAATTTACTCAAAGTCGTCAAGCATGAATCATTTTCATATAATGATGGATGTTATGAAGTGACCACTATGGATGGTCACTTGAGAAGAGAATGGGGGTTATCTAGTAGGTTTTTCCACCTCAGATGTCTTGGTTTTTCAAGACATCCCTATTGATGATGCACCAGAGGCCCTGAAATTCCTAGAAGGCCAGGGTGGCCACCACTGGCAACATGTTGTTATACCCGACATTTTGGAGTGGGAAAAGGTGAAACCACATGTACCATCAATACTAAAGGCGCATGAACTATAACTGAAGCCTCTTCCATCTTCTCTAAAGTATGGGTATTTGGGTGACCATAAAAAATTCATTGTCATACATATTAAAGAACTGTCACAAGAGTAGGAGGATGCACTTTTTCTAGTTCTGAAGTGGCGGAAGATTGATATTGGGTGGACAATTACATATTTTATGGGCATCATCCCAACCATATTCACCCACAAGGCATTTCTCGAAGAAGGTGTGAAGAAATCATAGCAACCACATCGACACCTGAACCCCCCCCCCACCAAATGATGGAAGTGGTAAAGAAATAGGTAATTAGGTTTTAGGATGCATGAATTATTTACACCATCTCAGATAGTCCGTGGGTGAGTCCCCTACAAGTGATACCCAAAAAGGGCGTTTCACTATGATTTCAAATGACAAGAACAAGCTCATCCCCACACACACGGTCACCGATTATAGAGTCTTTGTGGACTATAAAAAGATGAATTTTGTCACAAGGAAAGATCATTTACCCTACCCTTCATAGAAAAAAGGCTAGAGAGGATAGTGGGGAATAACCTTTACTTCTTCCTCGATGACTATTCTGGCTACCATTATATTTCCATTGATCCAAAGGATCAAGAGAATAGAACATTTACATTCCCCTATGGAATATTTACATACTTAATGATGTCCTTTTTCATGTGAAATGCTCCTGCTACCTTCTAGCGCAACATGCTGGGTATCTTCCATGACATGGCAGAATAGATCCTAGAGGTATTGATGGATAATTATTTCATTCATAGAAAATAAGTCACCACTTGCTTGTGGAACCTGGAGCTAGTTCTGGAAATATGTGAGAACACTGACCTTGCATTGAACTTGGAAAACTGTCATTTCATGGTGAAGAGTGGCATTTTCCTGGGCCACAGAATCTCAATGAAAGGGATAGAGGTCGACCCGAAAAATATAGAAGTCATTTCACGACCTCTTATTCAAACATCCATCAGAGTCAGTCACAGTTTCCTAGGGAAAGAAGGTTACAATAGAAGATTTGTCTATGATTTTTCAAAGATAGACTAAACTAACCTTATGACCTAGGATGATATTTTTGAGTTCGATGAGCCATGCACCACCCTTTTGAGATCCTAAGGCATGGCCTGGTGGATTCTCCAGTGATGATTTATCCCAACTAGGAGGAAAGTTTTGAAGTGATGTGTGATGGCAAAGACTATGTAGTAGAATCATATTTGGGGAAAATGATTGACCAAATTTTACAACACATATATTATGAAAGAAGGATACTCAACGAGTCATAGGTGAACTAGACCACCATAGAAAAAAATATTCCGGTAGTAGTTTTTTATTTTTACATGTTCTGTTCTTATGTAGTGCTATCTAATGTTATTGTTTATACTGAACATGTAGCACTGAAGTAACTACTGAACAAGAAATATGTGAAGCCATGACTGATATGATGGGTAATCATCCTACATAATTTTTATCTAGATATCTGAGACATGAATGGGAGAGAGAATGTTGTTGCTGGTCATGTCACCTACCTGGAGCTACCTCATTTGGAGAAGTAGTAAGATCGTGAAATCATGGATGATTTACCTGATGAACACTTATTTTTGATCAAGGAGTCACCTAGACCCTAGTATGCTGATATTGCTAATTTTCTAGTTAGAAGAACCATATAACCATACCTCTCCTTCCAACAGATGAAGAGGTTTCTCTCAGATGTCAAGAGGGAGTTTTGGGAAGATCCACTACTATTCCAATCTAGTTGGGATGGGGTAATCCGCCGTCAAAACCTGAAAAATAATGTTCCTGGAGTCCTAAATTTTTTTCAAACTTCACCAACTGGGGGAAATCCTGGGCCATACGGTACAATTTCAATGATCTTATAGTCTATGTTTTTAGGGCCCACTATGAATAAAGATGCTTGATCCTTTTTTCCAGTCGCGATCGATTCCAAAGAATATGTAATATGGGAAGTAGAGTTAGGATTCCCCATCACCTATTCTTGTAGGTCGAGATATTTAATGTTTGGGGCATATATTTCATGGGACCATTCCCCCATCTTTCGGGATCACTTACATCCTGGTCTGCGTTGACTATGTCTCCAAATGGGTAGAAGCCTCTGCTATAGCATATGACATGACCATAATAGTCGTAGGCTTTTTAAGAAAACACATTTTTAGTAGGATCGTCATTCCTCATTTACCGATCAAAGATAGAGGGACCCACTTCAAAAACACATTGATGAAAGGAGTACCATAAATGTACAGAGTGATGCATCATATGGGGACAACATATCTTCCCTTGACCAGTGGACAAGTGGATCTCTCCAATCGTGAGCTCAAGAAGATTCTAGAGAAAACCGTGAACACTTTGAGGAAAGACTGGTCCAAGAAGTAAGACGATGCTTTGTGGGCATATCATACTGCTTTCAAAACACCACTGTGGATGTCCCCATTCTACCTCATCTATGGAAAGCCATGCCATATACTAGTAGATTTGGAACTCAAAGCCTACTGTGATGTCAAGGCCTTGAATTTTGATCTGAATGTAGCTGAAGAGAAGCGTATGTTCTAATTGTCGGAACATGGTGAAATCCGATTAGAGGCATATGAGAACACCATGTTGTATAAGGATAATATGAGAGAAATCCATGACTAGATTATTTCATGATAAAATTTCAAACCCGGTGATTAGGTACTCTTTTTTATCTATCATCTTTGATTTTTTCCAGGAATTCTAAAATCATGATGGTCGGGACCATTCCGACTCATACGAGTATTCCATCAATGAGAGGTGGAAATTTCTGGAAAGGATGGTCAAACGTTCAAGGTGAATACAATGGGTTTTAAGACATAAAATCACATGGAAAAGACAATGGTAATGCTTCCCACCGTACTTCTCAGGTAAGCAGAGGTAAGTCAGTTGACCCAGCATCCTAAAACGAAGGCACTTCCTAGGAGGCCACCCAGCAGATACACACAGTGTACCACCTATATACACGGAGTGTACTAATTATTTTTCATTTATATTCATAATATATATATATATATATTATCTATGTAATAAAAATGGATTATTCTAGTGCTGATGGTAAGGTCACTAGAGTTTATCGAAGCCATCACCAGTTCGAATCCCTCTGGACCAACCTTCATCACGGGTTAATCCAATTTAGTCTCTTGTTTTCTTACATGGGTTGTGTGGCGTTTATCATAATATGTATATATATATATATATATATATATGAGTGCTTAAAAGAAAACCCATGATGAGGATGGAACGGTTGATCAGGGTCGCAACCTGGTTCCAAAATACCCGGGTTTGAATCCAGACAACTGCCCAATTTCCATCATTTTATCTTTTAATAAAACCACAAGGTGTTTAATTCAATATACATCATGTGTTCAATGTTTTCATTAATAAACTGAGTGTATCTTAAACATACAGGAATACATGTGGGTGAAGTTGGAAGATTAGCAGAGTCTCAGCCTTGGATCCAAAAGACCTAGGTTCAAACTCGGGTAATCTCTCTACTTCATCCCTTTTTGTCTAATTAAAAACCACATGCCATGAATTTCCTTACCCCCATGTAGTATATGCCTTGCACATTAAATATATATATGTAATTGATAGGATCAGCAATACAAACTTTACTATAGTGGATAAGGGATTCCATTCGGAATGGCCGATCTCTTCTTCGAACCTCGCCCCAAGCACGAGACCAAAGGTTTTACTTCTCTTTTTCCAATTTTAGAACACATGACGTGTATTTCTCGAAACATTATGTCTATATTATAATTTTTGGAAATATATATATATATATCTATATATTTTATGTTAACAATGATTATTAATTTTTATATTGTTTACTATAATAATTATATTAAATATATAAAACAATATTGGAACACGACATGTATGCCATGGATACATGTCATGTACAGTGGCCATAAAAGTCGTGCCCCACCTAGCTTTAGCCCATATCATGCGATCCCTGACACATCATTTTACCTACCACACTTCTAAATACATGGATTTATTACGTTTTTGCTTCTGATTTCTACTGCATTATGATAATTGGTTCAGGTATGCCCTACTACACCCTTTATTTCATAATTTCATAGGTATTTAGGGTGATTTGTGGATCGGCCGACCGTTCAGATTCTGCGGTACACGAGCATGAAATCAAGAATAGATTTCATGTACTCTTGTACACAAGCACACACTAGTTGATTTGTAATTTGAAATTATACAATGTGTATGTTCGGTACACACCATGTACCATCAAGCATATCACCCAGGTACCTCATCCACACATCCAGGAAAACCATGTTTATAGCGATGGTGTGTATGTTTGGTGCACGCCGTGTATACCATTTCTCTAGGTCGGCCCGTGTCTAGCACCCACACAACCAGAAAACCATTAGCCTATACACGACGTGTCTATTGTCTACACATCGGGTATCCTTCTTTGGTTTGTTCCATGCCCACATGGTATGTCTATCCAGAAAACACGAGATAATAACCAGCTTCTACTACACACCATGTACTCTAGATATACACGCCATGTACTTTTTAATTTTCTATTTTCTCACATTTTATTCTTTTTATTTTTCTATTCCTTTTCTTTTTTTTAGTTTTCCATTCTATTTTAGGTTATGGCTGACCGAGAACCTTCATGTGGGAAACTGCATGCCTCTACGTCTAAGGGTGAGCATCCCACTGTTCTCCAGATACGACGTTGGCCTATGATGTCACTAGCACAATAATTTTTTGTGTACCAACCTCCTTCGATGGCCATCCTTCCACCACCCACTGCCTCGGCAGAGGCTAGAACTAGTGGCCCACCACCACTATCCCACACAGAGCATCTGACCACCACCCATTCTTCACCAACATATGACACACCTCTTGAGCCCTCCTCTGTTGCATCCATCATGCCTCCATCTACTGCGGACGATCAGCAAACTGGGTTGGCCCCTGTAGGTATCCATTAACCGTGAATGGTGTTCCCAGTCACATATAAAGAGCACGACAGATTCCAGCACTTCTCTTGCCACCCGATCCCATTGATTAGCTTCTATCTCGACAGAAGAATCCCTCAGCAGTTGGGTAACTTGGGAGAGTAGGAGGATCTCCTCGGTCACACAACATTACTCACAATATTCCAGGTAATCACTCATATATTCAGAGATTAATTTTTGTAGATTTCATCTTCCTTCGAGTTCAAGGGGCCTGAGTACCGGAAGAGGCGTGGCGATGCAATCCCAGTGATACGATTTTATCTAGGCAGTCAGCCTTTCTCTCTTACTATTACTGAATGTAGCCGAGGGTGTGTTTATTCTTCATCCCATCACCCTCCCCCTATCTCCACCCAGACCTGCCCCTAGCATTTTGAGCTCATTTCCATGTGGCGAGTTGCTAGGTCTAACCACCAATACACCCCCTCTTCCAAGAAGAGTACCCTCATCATTGACCATAACCTTTCCTTCACCCACTGGTTCTTTTGAATCATCTTATTTCCCTGCCATGAGGATATGGTGGTTGTGATAGGCTGTGACATGGATCTCATCACCTGTGTCATCTGACAAGACTACCCAGACCCCCCTTACCTTGAATCCTTCTATTTCCACAACATATTCACCGACCATTATGGAAACCAGAACGGGGGGTTTTACGCCACTCGTCGTACCCACCACGACGACATTTTTTAGCCTTTCATTCCTAATTATTGATTAGTTTTCGCCCAATAGATGGACATTCTTAGGCATATTCACATGGGATTGGTCCGGAAACAGGGGGATATGACATCCTTGCCTAGGCCCCACAAGCACGCCCTGCCAACCCTCTTACACCCGAGGCTTCCCCTAATACCCCTTCCTAACCCCACTCCATTTTTCAAACCGTATTTCTTTTTCCTCCATCAATTATTCTTCCATTCCTTCTACTGCCACACCTCTCTTCGCACACTCGGTCAATCTTTCTTTTACCATCATCTTAGCCGAGATAGAGCACTACTAAGATATAGCAGATCAGACTCTTCAGTGGAATGAGTAGATGTTTGGACTTATTCTTTAGCATCATTGTCACGACCCGTTCCCCGAGGCCCTTAACGTGACATCCCCAAGACCTCTTTCCATAGGCTAGGGGCTGGCAACTTGCACCAAAGGCATATATACCTAAACTAGAAAAGAATTTCCTTTATAATAGTAAAAAAAACACAATAGAGTATGAAAATGGAAGTAAAACACTAAGTAAGTGTGTTGAAAGTAAAGGGGCTAGAAATAAAATCCCAAAAGTATGTTACAATACAAATGAAAATATAATACAACATATGAAAATAAGTAAAGTAGTTACTAGGTCATCCTCCGGAATTCCCTCCTAAAGGGTGGGTATAGATGGCCTCCTCAGCACCCTAAGTCTGTTTTTTCGTTCCGTGTACGTCTCACCCAGTGGTCCACCTCTGAGTACTATCCAGTTCTGCTACTCTCTATCCTGATCAGCACTATCTGTCCTCTACAACCAACACAACGAGATGGGGGCATAACCCGTGTAGGGGTGAGTATAATGACACCCAGTAGGGACCCCAAGACCCTCAAGGTGTCCCAAAATCCAACAAGGATAACCACAAAGTATGGAAATCATGGAAACCCTTAGATAGGTATATGCCCATACATATACTTAAGTTATTTAGTAACCCATCTCAATCATGATGTAAGCAAAAAAGACATTGTCTCAACTCAAACAAGGATTTCAGTGAAGTATAGATGTATAGATGATTAGCCGCGAAGCTCGATCATCTAATTCTGTCAAGAGGGACTGTTTCTGACCATACGGAGTCTGACCCACATAGGATTGATAGGTACTTACACCCGTAATGACCCACAAAAGATCTGACCAACACAGGATCGGTATGCACTGACCCACACAAAATCGTTGAGCGCTGACCCACATAGGATCTAAAACACACTGGATTGGTATGCACTATCCCACATAGGATCTATGAGCACTGTCCTCCGTATGATCTGTCTCCAACCTCCACCTCACTATCGACCACTGGATTCCTCTCACCTGGTGTGCTCGAGTTCCGTAGAATCATCCCTCGAGATATTGGTCATACCTAGACTTCCACTAAACTCCACATAGGAGTAACCCAAAGGACTTCCATGTCGTAAAGGTTTCAACGCAACAGATGGTGCGCCAATCAGATGCCCAGTCTGTGAGTTATTGGCATTTCTGTCCCAGGGGCACATTTGGTTTTTATGTTCAAACCAACCCGACCATACTCTAACTGTTTCCAAACCTCAAATGGGGTTTTCCAAAAGAACTGTATCTCTCCAATACTTCCATCGCCGTAGGCGGTTCATCAATCGAACACTCGTAGCCAAAGATAGGGGCGAAAAAGTGTAAACTAGCCATAGCGGGTCTGGGTCCGATCCGACCCAGTCGGAGTGACCCGGCCCGACCTGGTCCAAGGAGGCGGCCCAGAAAGAGGGGGCAGACTGGCCTGATGGTAGCCTGGCTGAGGGGCGGCTCGACCAAGGGTGGCCCAGCAGAGGGTGGCCCAGTCGAGGGCGGCCCGAGGGCTAGCCCTTGTCGTGCCCAGGGGGTGGCGTGCACCCCCTGGCACAGAAACTGCTCTGCCGTTCATGTGTGAGCCGAAACCGGCACTCGTTGGTGCTGGTCCCGCACATGAAGGACCCAACGGTGTCCCGCACCATCCGGATGGCCCTAGCGGCTGGCCGCGCCGCACCACGATGCAACGCGGTGGCGCCGCACCCCTCCGCCACGTCTTGCCCTGGCCGCGACATTCCTGCTCGGTCGGCGCGGTGTGTTGGCACTGCGCCCCTCTACCGCGGCTCACCCTGGAATCCACCCTCTACTGGCCTCCGCGCGAGGCGACGTCACCCCGCACCTCTACCGCAGCCCGTCGTGGCCACTGCTCTCATACCTTGCGGCACGACATTGTCTTTCCCTCTTGGCGACCTAGTGGCCTTGCACTGACAGTTCCTTCATGGTCGGCCTAATGTCGGTCGTCATTTCTCCACCTCCGCCGTCAACACAAATGAGAACAACTGGAAGGGGGGAGGGTCGATCCATGTTCGTACTATCCGAGCCCTCCTTGTTAAGATGATATCAATCGGCAATAAGGAACATAACAAAACGATGAAGAATGGAGGGTAAATCGCATACATAAATCAACCCCTATTTCGTATGATGCTCATTGATGGTGGAAGGAGAGAAAAAGAGGACGTTGATTCATTGACATCAGAACGCGTCTTGGGAAGAAGCGTCATCAGTGTTTTTCACGGACGACTCATTCTCTTTTGGCTCGGTAAAAGATCGATGAAGAAGTTCATCATTCTTCGGTGGTTTGTGGAATTCTTCATTGGAAGGATGAATTTCTATACTCAAAGCACCACCAAAAGATTTTCCAGCCCAAAAATAATAGACTATCTATTATTATAATGGTTGTAAGGAATTAAAAAGAATCCGAAAAGGTGACAATTAATTAAAAGAAGTTCAAATAATTAATGGTGGGGGTGGGCACAAAAATTAATGGGGGAAGGTAGAGAGTTGACTTCCCACATAAATTGGGAGTTAAAAAGGGGGTTTAAAGCTCATATGGGCCCCTCGAAAGATATCCTCCCAAGGGAGGTTATATGTGGGTGGGCCCCACCACCATATCCTTGCATGGGATATTAGGGTGCCGTGGCCCACACCTCTAACCTCCGCTTGGAGGATTAAACAAACACAAATAAAAAATTAACACTTTATTTTTATTTTATTTAATTAAAAACTCCAAAAACTGACTTTCATTCTCATTAGAACGCAACTGCGGTGAAAGTCTCACTAAGCAATCAAAGATGTTGTGAGTTCAACGGTGCCCTCAGATTCATGTTCCAAACACCAGTTCAAAAGATATAAAATGTCGCTTGTACGTTTACTGAATGTACCCAAACAAAACATCAGAAATTGATTCTGGGAACACTAGGCCTCGAATTCAAGTGCCGTTAGAAACTACGGACTCGTAAAATTCCATGAATTTATGAACAAATTTCCATGGAATTTATGGGTATTTATATTCTCTACACCATAGGTCTTTACGTCCCCATAAGATACAACTCACACAAAGGATACAAATGGGGGTACTGACAAGCATCTGAGCCTCCCACTCCCAGGTTCTCTTCTGGAGGTTTCCGTGCTGCTTGCGAACGCGCACCAGAGGTATCGACCATCCACGCAGGACCTACTCCTATCAATTCTCAATCTCTACTGGACCCTCCGTGAAAGTCACCCCATTGTTGATGTCCATCTTTCCATGGTTAATGATGTGAGATGGGTCATGCATGTATATCCTTATCTGAGATACGTGGAAGATTTCGTGCACCAGGTGCAACTATGGTAGAAGTCCCAGGTGGTAAGCCACATCGCTTACTCTAATGAGAACCTGGAAAGGTCCGATGAATCATGTAGATCACATGCTACCTCAGCCAAATCTCCGTAGAACTCATCGAGTTGAGACCCTTAGAAAGACTTTCTCACCATCCTCGAACTCCATAGTCCTTTGTCTCCTATCATCATACAACTTATGCCTGCTATGTGAAGTCTTCATCCAATCCGGGATGATCTACAACGTCTCTATGGTATCCCATAACATCTCTGATCCCACTAGTGCTGACTCCCTTGGTTCTATCCAACATAGTTTCAATCTGCATGTTTGACCAAACAAGGCCAGAAAAGATGCCATACTGATGGTGGAGTAATAGATATTGTTGTAGGAAAATTCCAACAAAGGCAAGTAGTCCTCCCAGCTACGACCGAAGTCAAGGACACATGCACAGAGCATGTCCTTGAGGGTCTGAATGGTGCACTCAGTAATACCATCCGTCTAAGGATGGATGGTGGTTCTCAAGTGAAGCTGCATTCCAAAAGCCTCCTACAACCCCTTCCATATTCGGGAAGTAAACCGTGTGTCACCGTTAGATATAATAGAAGAAGGTACTCGATGAAAATGCACAACCTCCTGCACATAGAGGCATCCCATGCACTCTATTGAGCCCTTCTCTCTGATCGGTATGAAGTGGGCCGACTTGGTGAGTCGATTGACGAACACCCAAATAGAATAATGACTCTTGGATGTATGTGGAAGACCCATCATGATGTCCATGGATATCCCATCCCACTCCCACTCTAGGCCCTCAATCGGATGAACCAATCCTACTGCTACCTGGTGCTCTACCTTCACTTGTTGACAAGTGAGGCACCATTAGATAAACTTCGCTATCACCTTCTTCATTACTAGCCACCAATGTTGTCGTCGAAGGTCCTGATACATCATTGCCACCCCTGGATGTACCGCAAGAGGGGAATTGTAGAACTCCCTCAACGCTTCCTCTTGAAGTGAAACTGGTACCGTGGTACGTCCTCTGGAGAGGATGATGTGCTCCCCACATTCAGAAAATTCATCAGGTGCCTGCCCTATGGATATCTGAGCATGTCGTATCTCACAGTCAGCGTCCCCACATTGTGCCTCCCTAACGTGCTAATGAAGTATAGGGGTGACTGTAAGAGACTATAGATAGGTTTATCCACCTCTATCCACAAAGGAAATCTGTAAGGCAGCCAGCTGCTCTGTTGCCTCTCCTAGATGCTGAATACTAGTCCTCCTGCTGAGCGCATCAACAACCACATTCCCCTTTCTAAGAGTATAGACTATCTAAAAATCATAGTTCTAGAGGAACTCAAGCCAATGTTGGTGTCTTAGGTTCAGTTCCTTCTGAGAGAAGATATACCTGAGACTCTTGTGATCAGAGTAAATGGTAAAACGTTTTCCCATATGATAGTGTCTCCACATATTCAAGGTGAATACCACTGCAACTAACTCCAGGTCATGGGTAGAATAGTTCTGCTCATGTTGTCTCAGCTACTGAGAACCATATGCGATCACAGCTCGCTCCTGCATCAGGACACACTTGAGTACAGTCCCTAATGTGCCGTAGTAGACTATGTACCCTATGCCTTCCTCTGGAAGCCTCATGATGGGGGCACTAGTTATCCTTTGCCTCAGCTCATGAAAGCTCTACTGGAATCTTTCTGATCACACAGAGGGTTTCCTCTTCTATGTCAAGGCTGAAAGTGTAGATGCAACCCTAGAGAAGTCTGGAACAAACCTTTAATAGTATCCAGCCAAACCCAAGAAACTCCATACCTCCATCACACTCCTGGGTGGCTCCCAAGAAAGTATCACTGCAATATTCCCTGGATCTACTGCAACTCCAGCCACCGAGATGACATGTCCCAAGAAGTGAACCTCTCAAATCCAATGCTGGCACTTCGAGAGCTTACCATAAAGCTGGTGCTCTCAGAGTGTGTCCCGTACTACCAGTATACGATAGGCATGCTCCTCCTCAGTGGTCGAGTAGATTAGAATGTCATCAATGAATACCATGACAAAGAGATAAAGGTAAGGATGAAAGATCATGTTAATCAGAATCATGAACACTACTGGAGCGTTGGTTACACCAAAGGGAATAACCAAGAACTTCTATGGGCTATACCGACACCTGAAGGTCGTCTTCTACACATCAACGTCTCAAACTCTGAGCTAGTGATATCCAGATATGAGGTCTATCTTTGAGAACCACATTTCTCCCTTGAGATGATCAATGAGGTCATAAATCCTAGAGAGTGAGAACTTGTTCATTATAGTCACCTAGTTTAGGCGATTGTAGTCAACACAAAGACGCAAGCTCCCATCCACCTTCTTGGTGAACAAAATTGGGTCTTCCTAGGGAGAAACACCAGGCTGGATGAATCCCTTCTCTTGCAAGTCCTCTAGTTATACTCGTAGCTTACAAAGCTCAGTGGGATCCATCCGATATACTAGAGTTGATGTCGGTGCCTTCCCAGGGTACATGTCAATGTAGATGTCTACCTCTATGCAAGGAGGTAGTCCTGGAACATCTTCATGTAAAATTTCCGCATACTGGTACACCACTACAAGACAACTCGGACTCTCCACATCAACTACTCCAAGGGTAAGGAAGGGCAACTGATGAGTGATCGGCTGTAACCTCCTCTGAGTAAGTCTGTCTTATACTGCAATGATTCCCTTCTCACCGTTGAATGTACACTTGGTCCCATCCATGGAGACACATCGCACTTTGTGCCTAATACAGTAAATCATATAGTGGAATGTAGATAAGAAATACATACCCAAGATGATGACATAAGGCCTCTATGTCGCTACGAGGAGATCCCAGCCAAAGCTCTCACCACCTAGAGTAAGCTTACACTACCGAAACTAGTGAATAATCGTCGAGTCTACTCCTGTAGGAGTCTCTAGCCATAAGGATAGAGCCAACGGCTCAGTTGAAATCTCCGAGATCTGAATCAGGGCAGTGGCAATAGAAGAATGATGGGAACCTGTGTCTATAAGAACTGCATCTAAGGTGGAGTAGACATAGATAGTACCTCGAATTATCTCCCGAGCGCCATGGTCTTATGCCTCAGATTCCTGAAGTTGATCTCTCCCCTATCCACCCACTCCCTTCCATCGGGGTGGACCTCCTGGTGGTGGTGGTGGAAACACCTCAAAACTTCATCCTCTGCAAGCTACTCGACCATCTCCACTTCCACGTCAGCCTGCGCCCTGCGGACCGCCTCGATCGAACCTCCGCCTCTGCCTGGGGGTCCCTCAACTGACTGTTGATCATCTGTATAGTGGTTCAGACAGTCACGTGCCAAGTGACCCTGCCCGCCGCATGAGTATCACTGTCTGCTCCTGGAATATGTCTGTCTACTCTGTGTTCCCAGCACAAACGATCATGAGTCATGTAGTCGACCACCTGTGGGTCTAGTCCTCTTGGACATCTACGTCAACTATCCACTTTCAATTGAAGAAGACTCCGTAGCATGTTGACTATAAGTGGGTCTCATTGCTTGTGACTGCTCAGCAAGGAAACTCTCCACTAGAAATGCTCTCTCTTACACCCCTACATGCATCGGGATGTTGAGGTAGATCATTGAGGCTCTGATCATTCACTTGATCCCCAGCTCGAAGGTCCGGGCCATGAAGAATGGGTCCTGCACCATATCTGTAGAGTATAGAGAGAGGTCAGTGAACCTATCCGAGTACCGTGCTACTATCATGATGCCTTACTGCAGATGAAGTAGCTCATGTATCTTCACCGCATGAAGGGTGGCTAGTACAATCTCTACCCGAAACAGCCTCTCGATGTATGTCCATAGAAGTGTCACCTCGTCATGGACCTGATGCATCAGGATCCACCATCTACCTACTACTGCCTGAAGGAGAATCATAACAAAGATCACCATGAGGTCTGTTGGTGTCCCTACCAGCTTGAAAACTCTCACCACAGCCTCCAGCCAATCCTCAGCCGCCTATGGGTCCGAATATCCCCTAAACCTGGGTGGATTTTTGCACTAGAACTCATGAAACGCGCTCAAGTGGCATGCATAATCTACCATTGGGGATTGTGGCGTCGGTGGCCCAATGGGAGGTGGTACCGCTGGTGCCTCCACTTGTAAAGGGACCTACACCGAGGCCTCATCGCTCGGTGGGATGTCAGAGCGTATAACTCATGGGGATCTAACTGGATGTTCGTGGGGAGGCATCCTGAAATAAAATATATGGGACATGATCAAAAGTTAATACCTGATGAATAAAAATGGATGAGATGACTTAGAAAACCATTAAATACATGCATGCATTCAGTTTTTTCATGGAATAAGTCATAAATCAGTAGTCAGGGTCCTAGTGTATGGATACTTCGGCCACCACAGCAACACTGGACTCCCTAAAATGAAAACCACACATAATACCCTTAAAAATTTTTCTTCATAGAAAAAATATCATAGTCCTATGTTCTACGGTAGAACCCACTCCTCCGACACCAATTTGTCATGATCCATTCCCCTGGGCCCATATCGTGACTACCAAAATCATGCCTTCCATAGGCCAGGGGCTGGTGACTAGCACCAAAGGAGTAAATCCCAAAACTTGGATGGAATTTCCTTTATAACAGTAATCAGACACAATAGAGTATGCAACTGGAAGTAAAACACTATGTACAATTGTATACAAAAGAGTGTGCTGAAAGTAAATGGGCCGGAAATACAAGCCCAAAAGTGAATTACAATACAACTGAAAATCTAGTTTAACTAATTAAAAGAAGTAAAGCATCTACTGGGTCATCCTCCAGGATTACCACATGAATGGTGGGTACAGATGGCCTCCTCAGCACCCCAATTCCGTCTGTCCACTCTGTGTACGTCTCGCTAAGTGGTCCACCTCTGGGTACCACCAAGTTCTGCTACTCTCTGTCCCGATCAGAGCTATATATCGTCTGCAACCAACACAACAAGGTGCGGGCATATCTCGTGTAGGGGTGAGTATAACGATACTCAGTAGCGACCCAAAGACCCTCAAGGTCTCACAAAATCCATCAAGGATAACCACAATGTATGGAAACCATGAAAACCCTTACATAGGTATATACCCATACATATACCAAAGTTATTTAGTAAACTATCTCAATCATGAGGTAAACATGAAAGTCATTGACTCAAATCAAACCAGGATTTCAGTGAATTATAGAAGTATAGATGATTAGTCATGAAGTTAGATCATCTTATTCTATCAAGAGGCACTACTTCTGACCATTAAGAGTCTGAACCTCACAGGATCGATAAAGTACTGACCCCCAAAATGACCCACACAGGATCTGACCCAAATAATATATGACCCACATAGGATAGGTATGCACTGACTCACATAGGATCGTTGAGCGATGTCCTCCGTATGATCTGTCTCTAACCTCCTCCTCACTATTGGCCAATGGATTCCTCACACCCGGTGCACTTGAGTTCTATAGAATCTGCCTCGAGATGTTGTTTGTACCTCAACTTCCTCTAAACTACACAAAGAAGTAACCCAAAGGTCCTCCATGTCGTAAGGGTTCCAATGCGACAAACGGTGTGTCAATCGGACTCCCGGTCTGTGAGTTATTAGCATTTCTCTCCCAGGGGCCCGGTTGGTTTTTAGGTTCAATCCAACCTGACCATACTACAACTGTGTCCAAACATGAATTGGGGTATGCCAAAAGAACTGTATCTCTCCAAGACTTCCATCGCCATATGTGATTCATTATTCAAACACCTGTAGCCCACGATAGAGGTGGAGCGATGTAAATTGGCTATAGCGGGTCCAGGTCTGGGTCCGGTCCGACCCAGTCGGAGCGACCTAGCCCGACCCGGCCCTAACTGGAGTCCGACCCGGTCCGAGGGTCTGACGCGGTCCCCAGAGGTGTCCTGGCCCGAAGGGGTTGGCTCGACCAAAGGGTGGCCCAGCCTGAGGGCGACCCCGCTGAGGGGCGACCTGGCCGAGGGGGGCCCGGCGGCCAGCCCGAGGGCGGCCTCGCTGAGGGCGGCCTGTCGACCAGCCCTATCCATGCCCAGGGGTGGTGCGTGCCTCCTTGGCACTCAAATGGCTCTGTCGTTCGGCTGTGAGCCGAAACCGGTGCCATGTGGAGCCGTTCCAGCACATGCGGTACCCGATGGGGTCCCACACCTCCTTGCTGGCCCGAGCGGCCAGCCGCTCCGCACCATGGTGCGGCGTGATGGTGTCGTGCCCCTCTGCCGCGGGCCTCTCTGTCCATGTATCTCCTTCTCCGCCGGTGTGGCGCGATGACACCGCGCCCCACTACCATGGCCCGCCCTGGCCGTGGCCCATTGTTGTCCCTCCCGCAGCAAGCCGACACCGTATTCCTCCTCCACGGCACGTCGTGGCCACCACTCTCCTACCGCACGACACGACAGTGCCACACCCTCTTGGCGACTCGGTGGCCTTACACCACCAGTTCCTTCATGATCAGCCTGATGCTGACCTCTCTTGCTCCACCTCTGCCGTCAAAACAACGAGAACAAAAACAAGGGGGGGGGGGGTCGGACTGTGTTTGGGCGGTCCGAGCCTTCCTTGTTAAGATGATATCAATCGACAACAAGGAACAAAACAAAACGACGTAGAATAGAGGGTAAATATAATACATAAATCAACCCCTACCTTGCATGACGATTGTTGATGGTTTATGGAGAGGAAAAGAGGAAGTCGATTCGTCGACGTCGGGAAGTGTCTGGGGAAGAAGCGTCGTTGGTGTTCTTTGCGGTCGACTCCTTATCTTTTGGCTCGGTTGAAGATCGATGATGAAGTTCATCGTTCTTCGATGGTGTATGCCGTTCTTCGTCGGAAGGTTGAAGTTCTCCACTCAAAGATCTACCAAAATATTTGCCATCCCATAAATAATAGACTATCTATTATTTAATGGTTGGAAAGAATTCAAAAGAATTCAAAAAGGTTCCAATTAATTAAAATAATTTCAAATAAAAAATGGTGAGGGTTGGCACAAAAATTAATGGGGGAAGGTGGAGAGTTGACATCCGACATAAATGGGGAGTTAAAAGGGGGGTTTAAAGCTCGCGTGGGCCCCACCAAAGATATCCTCCCAAGGAGGATATGTGAGGGTGGGCCCCACCACCATAACCTCACATTGGATGTTAAAGGGTCATGACCCCCACATCCAACCTCCCCTTAGAGGATTAAACCGCCAAAAATAAAAAATAAGTAACACTTTATTTTTATTTAATTTAATTAAAAACCCCCAAAACTAACTTTCGTTATCATCATAACGCAACTGCGGTGAAGGTATCACTAAGGAATCACCGATTCTGCGAGTTCAACGGTGCCCTTGGATTTTATTTCTGAGCAGCAGTTCAAAATATATAAAATCATGCATGTACATTTACTGAACATACCCAAACAAAACGTTAGAAATTGATTCTGGGCACACTGTACCTCGATATCAAGCACTGTCAGAAACTATGGACTCGGAAAATTCCATGAATATATGAAAAAATGCTTTTCCATAGAATTTACAGGTCTTTAAAATCATGGTATCCCACTACCCCCAGCTCCAGCTACACATTCGACTCTAGAACCTGCTTCAGCAGCTCCATTGTCATTTATCACTATGGCCATAGATTCGGTTCTCTTACCCACTACGAGCCCAAATGCTCCTCTTAATGTTCTCGTTCCAGAGATCGTTTTCAAGCCTTCTTTCCTGAGCCCCGCTCCTGTGGCTCTAGCTCATACAGCTTCTCTTCCGAGTGCATCTTCTAAGCCTCCCACTTCTATGGCTGATGATCCTTCTTTGTGGGATTCTTCTTTACAAGATGATGCCTATTATAAAGAGACCCCTTACTGGTTTTTGGGAATTTTTCTTCCATCATATATATATTTTTGAGATATCTATTTATTGTTCAATCTTGTATATGATTGTAGTTTTCCCCCTCCATGACCGTCACAGGTTCTCTAGCATGCTATGGGGTGTACTTCTCAGCCACATTCCATCTTGAATTACCTAGACACGAGGGGAGTATTTTTCGGATGTTCTTTTTTTTCTTTTTCAATCACGTTTAAATTATTCCATTACTTCCCCTTATACTGGTCCACTATTATGTCCCCACCTTATCTTATCCACCTTTTTGTGGCACTTGGGGGGCCATGTTCCCTATTCAGTGTGGGGGATCTTCTCTAACATACACTGCACCTTTTCCCTCTCACTAATCTAGGAGACATCATTAATATATAAAATATTTTAAACTGTAGAATAGTTTATCTTAATTATAATTGTGAATATTAAAGGCATAGTTTAGAAATTCATAAGTTACATTATTATTTGAAAATTTTGAAAATTATTTAAAAATGATTGCTAATATGGTTGATTTTCCGACTTAAATTATTGGCTATCTACATTTATTAAGCTATTCATTTTTTCATGCCATGACTTGATTGACCCTTTATCTTTTTCATCATTCCCGAGAGGAAATCTAAACCTTTTTGATATATTCTTTTTTCTTATACCCTATTTCTTGAGATATTCTTAGGATATACATGACTACTATTATTTGCAAGTTCTCTTTCCGAAACATGATAATTTTGAAATATATTAAAATTATTGAGGCATTAGATTGTTTCAACCCCTTTATCCTGAAACCTACCCTATATCTAATCTCCATGAAGCCCTTAGAAACCATGAAAAACCTGGATTGGAAGCCATATTATAGAACTATTTCCCTTCCTACCCTAAATCTTTTTAACTATTCACGATTATTCACTTGAGCTTTAAAGAGGGAATTTGTAGTATGTGTACCATTTTTTTGAATCGTAATGTACAGGGGAGAGCCTCTAGTTTGTTACAAAAGAAAGGGTTCCAAAAACCATATTTGTGGAATTTCGAAGCGGTCCCCTCTATGTTTAAAAAAACAGATAATTGGACCTTATACTCACTTATTGGTTTGTGAACCCTACATAACTAAGTGAGATAGTGGTGATGAGAGCATTTGATAAAGCTTGTTAAAGAATATTTTACATTAGGCTCTAATATTAGAATATCATTCATTGTTGTTCAAGAATTTAGCCTCCCTTTTTCAAGCCTCTCAGATTATTTTTCACATTATTACTTACCAACACTTATCCTCAGAACCCTTTGAACCCTGATGAATGCCCTCATGATTTTTGTGATTTAAAATCTCTAACATAGAGAATGAGAACAGTTGAAAACCTATGGATAGGGTACATATACATAATATTGAGCACAACTCTTGTAAAAAGATCTGGATTGAATTAGATTATTAATTGCTGGTGAGGTAAATCATCATGTGACATGTGTAATTATGAATTGTTGAACGATGTGCATAAAAGATAATGGAATATTCCTAATTAAACTATAAAGGGGTAATAATTAGAATATATTTTAAAATTGAAATATGTTTTTGTGCCTTTATAAAATCCTTTTCTATAACTATATTATTTATATATATAATTAAAAATGAATTCTTCACTTTTTAGAATTGGCTATTATTGATTAGATGTTGAGATTTTTCTTGAGGACAAGAAAATGTCTATGCGTGGGGGTGTTTGATGTACCCTATTTTTTTTATACATATCAACATACAATTTTGAAAATAAAAACATGTTTTAAGAAAATACCTACTACTTAGTGTACAAATACAATTATTTTGGTGATCTTTTTCATTTTTAGGATATTTCTAGAAAAACACACAATCCTGGGGAAATTTGAGTAAAATTTCCCACTACACGTTGTGTAAATGTATACAGGTCATGAACAATCTGACTCAGAATTGGATTGGATAGGAAAATTACATGCCCAAGTTACCAGAAGGATGTACATGTCATGTACAGTAGATACACGTCGTGTATAGTATTCTAGAATTAGTTGGTGGCTGAGAATAATTCTACATGCCCATGTGGTTGTTTTATGTTTACACGTTGTGTACATCTTCTATAACTCATGTCACCCATTCTAGAAGTGATTAGTGGATAATAAAATATTAAAGTCCAGGTATGGAGGCACTACATGTTGTGTATATCCACCTACTAGGTGGTGTTGTGTTTCAAGTCAATGAAGACATGTTAGGCCACCCACCAATAGAGAAAAAGATGACAAAGTGCATTGATAGTACTACACTACATGTACTTTGGGACCACACCATGTACTTTAATTTTCTATAAATATAGGCCATGGCCTTCATTTAATAATGAGTCAAGATCTGAAGGAAAAAGGTTATGCCGCCCTACTATCCTGCAATTGTGCAACCGTCGTTCCACTCCTCTGCCTTTCCAATATTCTACCATAGAATTTATCTCTCTTCGATGTTTCTACGATGACCACATCAGGTATCAAGGATCTTGTTTTCATCATTCCTACTATGTGTAACTAGATACCCAGTGTGTTGGGGTTGTGGTTGATGAAAGAGTTGTAATTTAGATTAATTGTTATGAATGTGTTTGTTCTGTTTGACATCCTCTTATTCATCATTAATCACATAATTCTATAAGTGAAATTTCTCAGCCAGATCAAGGGAAGAATTAACAGGGACTGAAAATAAGAATAATGATGAAAGCATTCGTGATCATTGGATGTATTCACCAACTCAAAAATAGAATAATCCAAATAAAGAGCTATTAAATACTAACTACTGGACCAAGGAGTCAGTTTCCTCATCTCTAAATATAAGTTTAACGAACCAAGGAATCATTGTTTAAAATTTAAACCCAGATTATTGGGTTATCATGAAAAAAAAATCCTCATGAAATTTTATTTTATAAATATCCTCTTAAAAATCCATAGCCCCAACACATTTCCCTCCATATTTGAATGAAAACCAACTTCACGTGTTTTTGTTTATCCATTATGTAATTTTCTAATGAAATTTAGATCCAATTACCTTTTTATCCAAAAATTTAAAATAGACACTAAATTCAGTACACATTACTAAGTCTAATACCTAATAGACATGTAAGTCAAAAATGACTTATTTTTCCATGTGGATCGACCCCTTACAAGTACTATACATTTTAGGGTAATATAATTTGGGACACCGATAACAAACCTTTGGTGAAACGACTACCACTAAGCCCTAATAAATCATCAAACCTGACCCCCAAAAATCGATCATCCATATAAACAAATAATAACTAAACCATCATAAAAAAGAAATCACTATCCATCATCTTCTAAATATTTCAGATCCCTTAGCCCTAAAAATATTGAAACCATTATCCTTAAACAACTCATTACCCTATTTTCAAAATAACCCTGAAAAATTGAACCATCATACCTATAAAACAATGCTCCCTTAGTGAGAAAACCCTAAACCATTAACACAATAAAATTGTACCCAAATCCCTAGAAAACCCTAAACCCTCTTCTCCAAAACACAATAAACCTACAAAAAATTATAAATAACAACTATCCCCCAAATCATTTTCCCCCAACCTTGATGGATAAAACATAATCTCAAAACCCCATAATTCACTTAATCACATCCCCAAATAACCCTGACCGTCTAGCCCCAGAAATCACTAAACCCTATCCCCACAAATCACTAAACCCTAAACCCTACACAATCTTATACCCATGGCCATAGAAAATCCTTACCAATTATCACTAGATATGTATAATCTCTATGGACCCATAAACACTAAATCATAACCCCATGGAAACCCTAAACCCACATCCCTAAAATCTTGAAACCCCACATCTGAAAAACCATAATCCCTCATACCCTGATACCCATAGATCCACAACCTCAAAAAATAGTAATCCCACCTATTAAAAAATTAGAATTCCCTCGTCACTAGAAAACCCTCAACCCCCATTTCAAAAAATAATAAAGACTCATACTAGAAAAAAACCCATCGTCAATAGAAATCCGTCAACCACATCACTAGAAATCTCAATTCCCATATCCTAAATAATACATAAACCATCATCCCTAGAAATCCAATAATCCTCATCCCATGAAAACATAAACCTTCATCCATAGAAACCCTAATCCCTAATCCATAGAAAAACGTAAACAATCACCCCAAAAAACCTTATCCAGTAAACCCTTTAAAACCATAATCCCTGAACCAAAATAAACTTTAAACCCTCATAAAAAACCCCTAAACCCATTGCCCCATAAATTCCTAATACCTCATCCATAGAAACCCTAAACACTTATTCCGAAAAAACTCTAAACCCTCAACCCTAGAGTACCATAAACCGTCAACCCCTAAAACCCTAAACCCTCATCCGCATAAAACTCAAAACCATAATCCACAAATAATCCTATACCCTCATTCCCAAATACCCTGAGCCCAAAAATACCTAAACTATCAACAAATAATAATCTAAAAACCCTCATCCCCAAAAAACCTTAATACCTTAAGCCAAAAAACAATAAACCAACAACCCCAAAAAACCCTAAACCGTTAAAACCCAAAACAGTCATCCCCAAAATATCATAGACCATTATTCCAAAATAACCATTAACAATCATCCTAGATAAACACAAAACCCACTTCCCCAATTATCTAATAACTGTAATTCCCAAAATAACCGTCAACAGGGGTCCCCCAAAAAACCACAACACTCAACAACATAAAAAACTTAATCCTTAGCCTCATTTTACCATCAACCCCAATCATTATAAAACCATGATAACTCTTCCTAATAAACCCTCAAACCATCATCTACAAAACACACTCAACCATATGATCCAAAATAACCAAGATCCTCATTCAAAAAAAACCTAAAAAATCAGCAACAAAAAACCATAACCCTACGCCCCAAAAACCCCAAAAACCATAAAATCATAGTCGCATAATGCCCTTAATCCTCAACCTTAGAAACTATTCAACCTTTATTTCATGAAAACATTAACCCCTCATCCCCAAAAAACCCTCTACCAAAAACCCTATAACACTCTCAACTATCATCCAAAAAAAGAAAATCCCTCATCTTTATAAGTACATCAACCCTATCCCCAAAAAACCATCAACCATTATCCCCAATAAAACATTTACCTATAGCCCTATTAAAAAAAATCAACCCATTGCCTCATGAAACCCATAACCCAGTCCTCAAAAAAAACATCCACATTCATCCCAATAAAACCACAACCTTCATCCATAAAATCCCTCACACACATCCTTAGAAAATCGTCAATCCATAACCCAAAAAAACTCCAACCATCATTCCCATAAATCCTCAATCATTATGACTCAAATAAAAACACAACACTATGTTTAAAAATACCCCAAATCCTATAACCCAAAATATACCCCAACCAATTTTCCTAGAATCCCACAAAGCTCATTCAAAAATTCCCCAACCCTCATCCCCCAAAAAAACTAAACCCTAATCATGAGTAATCCATAAGCCATCTTCTCCAATGTACCCAAAGCCCTCATCTCTAAAAATTTGTAAAAACCTGAATAAAAAAGTTATATCCCTCATCCAAAATAACCCTACACCAACATACCAGAAACCCCTAAACACTCAAATCTAGAGAACTCTAAACCATCATCCCAAAAAACCCATAATCTATAAACCCCCAAACAATTCCCAAAATTTTTTCTAAAAAACCTAACCCTCATCCTCAAAAAACATTCAAACTGCATCCTTAAAAATCCTACTTCATTATCCAAGAAAACCCAAAACCCTCCTTTCACAAAAACAATAACACGTCATCCAAAAAATCCCTAATCCTCAATCCATAGAAATAAATCATTCCCCAACACCATAATACCCTCATCCCTTAGTCCCAAAATTACTTATACCTTTCCCCCAAACCCTAAAGACACATCCAAAATAAACTCTCAACCTTAAGTATAAAAAAACTAATATCAACCCACCCCAAAATACCCTTAATAAAAATAATCACACAAATTTATATACCATAATACCCCCAACCATCAGGACAAAAATAACCCAAAACCCAACCCAAAAACTCATATCCCTCACCCAAAAAAACACACAAAGCATAGCCTAATAAAACACCCCACCCTCACCCAGAAAAAAATACCAACCATCAACAGAAAATAATCCCAACCCTTATCCCCAAAAATAAACCATCCATCATCCCCAAAATGCACAAAATGCATATCCCCAAAAATACACTAAAACATTGCCCACAAAGAACCTTAAACCCTCAACCACAAAAAATTATGAGACACTCATCTGTAATAAAACCTAAACCTCACCACAAAACCCCTAGACCCTCATCCCAAAAATCCATAAATACTGGAAACAAAAAACCCTATAACCTTATCCCTAGAAAACTTTACTTCATCATCCATATAAATCCCAAACCCTGGTCCTTAGATATCCCCAAACCCCCCCAAACCCCCAAATACCTAAATAATTTTCCCAAGAAAACCATGAAGCCTCAATTCTTATAAAACCAAAAATAACACAAATCCAGAATCCCTTAAAACCAAATCCCCATACAATCTAATACAATAAACCACCAAAAAATTAAATATCCAACCCAATAGAACCCTAAAAATTCTCCCCAAAACACCCTAAATGCCCATCCCTTAAAAAACCATAAACCATCATCCTAAAAAAATTGTAAACCGGCAAAAAAAATATTGAAACATCATGCCCAAAAAACAATACATTATCATCCCTTAAATCCATAATCCTTAGACAACTTTAATCCCTTAACCCTAATTGCTATAAATCCTTAAATCCTCAGCCCATGGAAGCCCAAAACAGTTATCCATAGAAATAAATAAAATAAATACCCAAAAAACTCTATAACATATACCACAAAACCATAAATCCTCAATGCCAAAAAAATTATTAATCCTCATCCATGATGAACCCTAATACCATAGAAAAGAACACCATTCTCCATCCCTTAAGACCATAAATCATGTGGTCTAAAATATCTCTAAACCCTCACCCCACAAAACCAATAAACCATCATTCTCAAATCACTCATAATGATAATATTCAAAAAAACTAATCCATTTGAATTAAAAACCATAAACCATATTCCCTAACATAACATCCACCCTCATGTGCATAAAAAATCCACACTCCACACCAAAAAACACCTAAACCCACTACCCTAGAAAAAATTCAATAGTCTTCTCTAGATAACCATGAACCCACATAACTAAGAAATCACAAACTCTCTTACCTAGTAAACCCTCAATACACATCCTAAAAACACCTTCATCACTCATGATAAAAATTATTTTAACACAAAATGCCAAAATAACCCCTAAACCAATATCCCCAACCACAACCACTAATAATCTATCATCTAGCATTGCTAGAAAATTGAAAACCCTCATCCACAATATAACATCATCCACACCCCCAAACTCTATCAACACTCCTCCCCAAAAAACACACAACACTCAATAATAGGAACCAAAAATACATTAACACCAAAACCCCAAATTTCTTATGACCCCAAAACCATTAAACCTCATTCCCAAAAAACACTCAGCACTCATTCCAAAAATCTCTAACCATAATCCAAAAAAAATATACCTAATCCCCAATATAACCCTATACCCCACACAATCCCCAACCCTCAGCCTCATAAGTATCCCGATACACAATTCCAAAATAACTCCAACCCTCATCCCCCAAGATCAATTGATATATATCACCAAAAATATACCAATCCTCATCCCCCAACACCAAAATCAAATCCAATAACTAAAATAAACCCAAACCTTATCCACAAATAAACCAAGATCCCTCATCCCCCCAAAACCACAACCCTCTTGGAAAAACCCCCCCAACCCACATCCCCACAAAAACCCACAACCCTCATTCCCAAAAACCATACACCCTCAAGCCCATAATCCCAAATCTCATAGGCCCAAAACACTAAGCATTATTCACCAAAAAAACATAAAACCCTTAACCATAGGAAACCATTAACCATAAATACCAAAAAACACTATATCAAAATCACTAAAAATCCAAAATACACATCTTAATAAATCCCCAACCCCCATCCCCAATTAATAGTTTACCCATATCCCCCAAAAAAAACGAACACTCATCCCTAAATAACCCCGCATCCATCATCTAAAAAACCTCATATGTTCAACCCCAAAAAAACCTAATAAAAATCATTAAGAAACCCTAAAATCGTAACCAAAATACCCCTTGAACCCTTTTCCCAAAACCACCCAAGAAAATCAAACCCCAAAAAATCATATACCCTCATCCCTAAAACCAGAAAAACTCATCCCCAATAACCTCTAAACCTCATCTCCAAAAAACCTCTATTTGTTTACCCTAAAAAACATAATACATCATCCAGAAAAAATACTAGAACCTCATATTCCAATATTTTTATCTCCTCAGCACCAAAAAAACCCCTAATCCCCCAACCACAAATAAACTCAAAACCTTATGCTTGTAAAAAACATATAACCTAATCCCAAAAAAAATTGATACCATTGTCAATAGAAAACACTCATCATTATTCCCAAAATACCCTCAACCCCCCAGAAACAAAATAACACAAACCATTATCTAAAAAATCACTCAAACAACAATACAAAAAATTCCCACTAACCTTAGCCCAAAAAAATACTGAATCCAAAACCCTACAAAAATGCCAAACCATTGTCCCAAAATTCCCACAACAATCATTCTGAAAATACCCCCAACCCTCATCACTAAAAAAACCCAATAATGAGAAAAAAAATTCCCAACCAATAGTCTCCAGAAAACACCAACCAATATTCCCAACAAAGAAAAAATCTCATGGCCCCGAAAAACCCCAATCGTCATCCCCAAAAAACACCAAACATCAATCCCAGAGTTATCTCAACACACATCCCCAAAAATCATCAAAACATGATTCCTACAATATCCCCATCTGCATTTTGAAATAACCATCAAACCCCAAGGAAATGAATCCCCTACCCCTCATCCCCAAAATACATGAAACCCTTAGTCCCAAAAAATTATAAACCCCATTCAAAAAAACACTAAACCCTCATCCCAAAAAAACTCCAATACCTCATCTCTAAAAAATCTATAAACCCTTAACCCTGAAAAACCATAAACCATCATCCCAAAAAAATCATAAACACTCATCCCCAAAAAAATAAAAATCCTTAGACACAAAACAACAAAAAACAATAAGTCCCAAAAGAAACACTAAATCCACATCCCAATAAACACTATGCACTAAACTCAAATATGTCTTAACAATTCTTCCCAAAACAAACCTATTATATAAAAAAACCTTAATCCATCAGCACCAAAATAACCCAAACAGTCATCACCAAAAAACACTATACATAGAACTCCAAAAATCCCTAACCCTCCACCTGAAATAACCCTAAATAATCATAAATATAAATCCTAAGCCCTTATCACCAAAAAAATCCTAAAAAATCATCCTCAAAAGTCCAAAAACACTCATACTTATAAAACCCTAAATCCTTGGACCCAAAATTACTTAAACCGTCACAAAAAAAAACACAAAACCTTATTCCCCATAATACTGTAAATCCTTTTCCCTATAAAACCTAATCCCAAAGCACCAAAAAATCACTAAACCCTATGCCCCATTAAACACTAAAATCTAAGCCACAAAAACAATAAAACATCATCCAAAGAAAACACTAAAACCTCCTCACTAAAAATAATTAACACTCAATTATAATAAACCATAAGATCTCTTCAAAACAAATCCCTAATCCATCATCCCATAAAAAACCTAAACCCCCTACCCCAAGAAGTCACAAATCATCATCCCCAAAAAACAATAAACCCTCATACTCAACAAATAATAATCACAGATCCACAAAAAAAAATCCCTTATCCCTGAAGAACCCACAAACCATATCCCTAGAATCCCATAATCCAAGAGCCCCAAATACCCTATAACCAATACCACAAAAAAAATTAACTCCTGTGGCCAAAAAACCATAAACCCATATCACCCAAAAAACCCTAAACCCTCATCCAAAAAGATAACCTAAACCAAAACCACAAAAATTATAAATCTTCTACACCAAAACAGAATAAGCCATCAAACTAAAAACATAATCTTTTAGCTCCAAAAACCCTAAACACTCATCCCCAAAAATCATAAACTCTATCCACACGATAGAATTAACCTCAGACCGATTATACCCTTAATCCTCTTACATGACAACCCCAACCACAAAGCCTCAAAAATTACAAAACACAAGGCCCGAAAAAACCATAAACCATCATTCATGGAAATCCATTAACAATAACATGAAAACTACACAAGTAATACCAAAAAACAGTAATGTACAATGATGATAAACTATGAACCAATATTAAAAAAATACCTAAAATCCCTTGGCATTAAAAATACAAAAAAATATTCTTCAAAAAACAAAAAATCCTTAGTGGAAAAATACTCAATCCTCAACCCAAAAAACAATAAACCCTAAAAACCAAAAAAATAAACCAATTCCCTTAAAATAAAATACTATCATATCCAAAATAAAACTAAATATTAATCCCTAAAAAAATAAAAAAACCTCATCCCCATGAAAAATTATAACACAAACCCAAAAAACCAAAAACCCTCAGCCAAAAGAAATCTGTATACCCTTATTCATAATGAAAACCTGACACTTATAATAAATACAAAATAAACATTCATCCCACAATGAAAAAAATCAGACAACACAGAAAAACACCAAATATTCATCACAAAAAATCCAAGACAATCATCCATAAAAAAATTATAATCTATCATACATAAAAAACATTACACATTTCCCAGAAAACCCATAATACCACCCCACCAAAAAAACATAAATCCCTATCCCAAAAAAAACATAAACCTCCATCCACATAAAAATCAATACAAATTGGAAAAAATGTATATAAAAAATCATCACCAAACAATAATAATCACACATAACCAATAAAAACCCTCACCCCCAAAAAATACCTAACCCTTTTCCTTGAAAAACCCTACAAAATTATCCCAAAAATGTATAATCATAACCTAAAAACCCCTTAAAATGTAGAAAGAAACCAAAATCCACATACCTTAAAAACCTAAACACTTTTCCTCAAGAATACCCAATCCCACATTAATTATAAATGTAAATATTCTTAATAAAAAATCATATCTCATCATCCATAAAAACCCTAAACCCTTATCTCTAAAAAAACCCTAAATTGTGATACCCTAAAAAACTCATCCCTAATCTAAGAAATATATTCTTAAAAAATAACATAATTATACAACCAGAAAAAAACAAAATCACAATCACCCATAACCACTAAGTCCTTACCCCAATAAACCCTAAACCACCATCCTTGAGACACCCTAAACCCAAGAAAATACTAAACCCTCATCCACGTAAATTCTAGTGTGTTTCACAAATAAGTCTAAACCTACATCTTTAGAAATCCCAAAACCCTTAACGTAGAATAAATACATAAACATAATCCCCAACAAAACCTTAACCCTCAGACCTAAAACCCCTAAAAAAATCAGTCCAAACAAACATTAAACGCCCAGCCCCAAAAATCCTAGAACCCTCAAACCTATATACCATATACCCTCATCCCAACAAAAGATATAACCCTCATCCCTAAAAATCGAATACCATCATCCCTAAAAATAACAAAACACTCAAATTAAAATATTTTAAACCCAATGAATTAATAAAACCCTAAAACCTCAGCCCTAGAAAACCCTAAACACCATTAAATAAAAATCCTTAACAAAAATTCACAAAGAAACATTAAACCCCCACCTACAAAACAACCCAAACACCCATCCCCATAACAGTAAACCCTCAACCCAGAAAAACCAGAATAGTTATCCCTAGAATACCCTAATAACTCATTCGTAGAATACTATAAAAATGGGCACCCAATTAAACAAATCATGAAAAAATATAAAAATAAATCCTCATTCCCAACAAAAAATAAACCCTCATCCCAAATAAACCTAATTTTTTATCCCCAAACACCCAAAACCCATGGCCTGAATAATACCTAAAACCTCATCCACAAAATTCATAAAACATATTAATGAAAAAACCCTATACCATAAGCCCTAAAATAACCCAGAATACTCAGCACTGAAGAAATAGAAAACCATCATATAAAACCTAAATATTCATCCATAAAATAACCTAAACCCTCATTCCAAACTAACCACAAACCAACATCCCAAAAATAACCCTGCACCACAATACCTCATCCCCAAATATAACAATTTTTAGCTAATAAAGACTCCCAAACCAGACACCAAATAGCTCCAAATCATTTACCCCAAAAAAATTCACATCCAGTTTGCTAAAAAAACATGATAAAAAATCACCATAAAATATTAAACCCTAATCCGGAAAAATATCGAACCACCTTACTAAAAACCACAAACCCTTATTTACCAAAAACCCTAAACCATTAACCCCAAAAAACTATAAACCATCATCCCCCCAAAAAACCCTCAACCCCTAGCCAAAAAACCTTATAAACTTTTCTCAAAATTCACTTGAAACCTTATCTTAAATAACCCTATAAACTTATCCAAAAAACCCTAAATTCACACCTCTAAAAAACTAGTATCCCCTATCCAAAAAAACATGAAATCACTAAGAGCCTAAAAGTCCATCAAAGATACCCCTAATAACCATATAATCTCATCCCCCAAAAAACATAATCCATCATCCCTGAAATTCTGTATAACCATAACATCAAGGAACACAAAACCTGAATCCCTAGATAACCATATACAATCCTCCCAAAAAAATACCAGAATTTATTCCCCAATAAAAACCCACACCCTCAGTCAAAAAATTTCAGGACCCTCTACCCCAAAAAATTTTAGACCCTTAGCCTAAAAAAACAAGACACTAAACCCCAAAGAACCTCTATCTTTCATCCATCATAATACATAACACTCATCAACACCAAAATAGTATATAATAATCTTCCAAAAATCTTCGCCCTCATAACAAAAAAAATACAAACATCCACAAAATACCCCATACATTTATCCCCCAAAAACCCCATACCCATTTCCTCAGAAAAAATAGGGGAACAAAATGAAAAAACCATATACCCACAGTCCCAAAAAACCCATGACCCATAATTCTAAAAAATCTACACACTTATCCTAAAATGTCCTTACACAGTAAGCCCAAAACATAGTAGACACTTAGTTCTAATATAACGATAGACCGTCATCTGAAAAAATACCATAACCCTCATCTTCAAGTAAAAATCTAGTCCATTATCCCAAAATAACCCAAGACACTCAACCTAAAATAACCATACACCCCAATATCCAAAAAAACACTTGAACCTTATCCATAAAAACCCTAGAACCTCATTAACAAAAAAACTCGTGATCCTTAAAAACAAATAACCCTAGATCCTTATCCCCCAAGAATCCATAGCCTCTCTAACTATAAAATTCCCTATTCTATTAACATAAATTTCATGTACCCTAACACAAAAGTAACCCTAGACCCTAAACACCAAAATACTGTTTACCTGTATCCCAAAAATAACTCAGTCCCATAGAACCAAAAAACATTAACCCTCATACCCTTGGTCAAATAATCCATAGACCCTCCCACCCCCTCCCATAAAAAACCATCGACCCTATGGTATAATAAACCAAGATCCTCTTCACCAAAAAATCATATAGCATTATCATATAAAATTGTGATAAAATGAGCCCCATGAAATTCTTGACATTTATCTCCAAAAAAACATGTAGCCTATGACCCAAAAAAACATGATCATTTATCACATTAAATCACTATATGCACTTCCCTAAAAAACTGTATATCCTCCACCCAAAAAAATTATAGACCCTTTCCCCATATGACCCTAGATGCTCGGCCCAAAAAAACCCAGACACTCATCCCAAAATAACCACTTACTCCCATCCCAAACAAATCCTAAAATCATTAACCTCAAATAACTCTGGAACATCAGACCTAAAAAACCCCGAAACCCAGACCCCCAAGAAAACACTGGACCCTCAACAACCTAAACACACTACACCCCAATTCCCAAAATAAACCAAGACACCCATCCCCATAAAACCTACGACTCCACACACATATAAACCATATACACTCAACCTAAAGAAAACTGATATCCCTCATCACAAAAAAACCCAATAACCACATCCCCAAAAAATGTAGTTCCTTGGAATGAAAAAACCACAATCCCTCAGCACCAAGAAAACCTAAAACCTGTCCCCAAAAAACCCAAGGTAATATACAAAAAAAATACCTATACCCTCATCCCCAGAAAACCAAAATCCCTTAGCATAAAAACCCCATTAATAATCACCCTGAAAAAACCCTAAACCCTCTAACCGAATATTCCATAAAAGCTCAACAAACATCCCCTAATACCCTAAACCCAATATAATGACACCATGTTCCCCACAAAATCTTAAACCCTCTGATAGAGATAATCGTAAACTATAGGCTGTGAAAAACCCCAAAACATCATTCTCACAAAACCACTAAAATCCTATCTCAAGAAAATCATAATACTTGTTTCACAAAAAACCGAAACAATGATTGCTAAAAACCCTTAAACCATCATCCACAAATGACATAACACCCTCATCCCCAAAAAACCCTAACCCATCGACCCCAAAATATGTACACCCTTTTCCCAAAAAACCCTAAAACATCATCCCCTTAAGAAACTATTCAATCATAAAAAAATCCCAAACCATAATCCTAAAAAAAACCATAAACCCTCAACCCTAAAAACCACATACTATAATCCCCAAAATCCCCTTAAACAATCTTTCCCAAAAATACCTATAATCATATCCCAAAAATTCATAAACCCCAATCCCCAAAAAACCCGTATCCCCAAAAAATCCATATAAAATAATTCCAATATAGAAATTAACACTTATCCACAAAAAACCCACAACCCTCCACCATAAAATATTCTACTCACTCATCCCCATTAAATACTAAACCCTCTCAATGAAAAAACCATAAATCCTCAACTCATGTAAACTATAAAACCTCATCTCTATGAAAACATAAAACCCTGGCCCCAAAAAACACTAAACCCATTGTGACAAAATCACTTATACCCTCAACTAAAAAAAATTACTTATCTCCAAAAACCTTAATCCATCTATCCCAAAAATGCTAAAGCCACAACAATGAAATTATAAATGTCAATACAAAAAACTCTAACCCCTTATCCCAAAAATCTATAAACTCATAGACCCAAAAAATTTCCAAACCCTATTGCCCAAAATACTCAAAACCCTCACCCCCAAACAAATAAAATCCTCTAACCCACAAATCCTGAATCATATATCCCAAAACACGCTAAAATCTCCTTCATAAAAAACCATAATACGAAATCCTAAAAAAATATAACCACTCATTTACAAGAACCATGAAACCCCATCCCCAAAAATCCATAATTCCTCAGAACTATAACCCCCAAAACCCTAATCTCAAAGAACCCTAAGAATTTAGCACAAAAAATCCATCAACATTAATCCATAAAATGGTTAAACCCTCATTATGATAATCTCTTAAACTCAATGGCCTAAAAACCCATAAACGTTCTTAAATAAAATACAATATCATTCCCAAAACCCCCAAAAACCACTAAACAATCATACCCAAAAAACCAAGAACCCACAACCACAAAAACCCCTAAATAATCTTAAGACCAAAAAACCCTAATCCCACAGCCCTAGAAAACAGTAATACCATAGACACAAAAAACCCTAAACCATCATCCTTAAGAAACAAGGAACCCTCATCCATAAGAAACCCAACACACACAACTACAATAATACCTAAATAATTAACTCATGAACCAATAAAACTAAAATTGAAATGAAACCATAATACCTCAACCCTGAAAAATCAAAAAAACTATGCCAAAAAATTCCCTATAACTTAATACTGCAAAATACCTAAACCCTCTATCCTGAATACACATAAAACATCATCCACAAAAAATATAACCTCATCCTCAAACACTCTAAAACATTTTCCCCCAGAAAAAAATAAATTATCATCCACAAAAAACACTAAACCCTCTTCCACAAAAACCATAAACCCTAATACCCCAAAAACAACAAAACATTCATCCCAATAAATACATAAAATCATATCCAATGAAAATCCTAAAACATCCTCCAAAAAACCCTTAGTGGTATATAGAAAAATCATAAACCCTCACCCCCAATATTCCCTAAACTGTCATCCCTAAAATACCCTAAACCCTATGATCCTAAAAACCATAAAACACATCAATGAATAATCTCTTACAACTTGGCCCAAAACAACCCTAACCCCTTATCCATTAAAAACAAAATCCATCATTCAAAAAAATAATTAAACCCCCAACCACATAAACATCGAAATTGTCATCCCTAATAAACCTTAAACCCTCAACACACACAAAAAATACTAATATACATATGCCTAAAATAATACTAAACCATTTTCTGAAAAAAAAAATATTGAACCCATAGCCATAAAACATACTAATTCATTATCATGAAAAAACCTAAGCATTCATCCATAAAAAATAATTTTCCAACATCCATAAAAAACACTAAACACTCTCCCCAATGAAACTGAAACCCTCTCCCTTATTTAGTCATAAAACCACTCCCCAAAGATTCCTAAAACCCGAAATCCCAAACGAAAAATACCCATAACCCCAAAAAATGGAAATCCCTCATCCACAAATAATGTAAAAACCTTATTATGCATTAAATGATGAACCTTAAAAAACTAAAACGCCTAAAAACTCATTCTCAAAAAAACCATATACCCATAGCCCCCAAAAAGGATAAAAAGTTATCCCTAAAAACCATAAATCCTCACTATAAACTCTTAAAGACTCAACCATATAATAATATAAAATCATTTTCCCTAATAAACAAAAAACCCCTAATCCCATAAACCATGAAGCCTTAAACATCTATGAAACACTAAAACCTCAATTGGAAATAATATATGACCCTCAACCCAAAATACCTAAAAACTTCACCCCAAATATCATAAACCCTCATTATCGAAATACTGTAGACTATAAGACCCAATAGACACTGAACCCTAACCCACCCCCCAAAATCCAAAACCTTAATCCCAAAACCCACTAAATTTTCAATTTATGGACACCCTAATCCTCATTCCCCAAATCCAAAAACAATAAGTCGAAAATACCCAAAATAAGTTACTGAAAAACCATAATCCTTGAACCCATGAAACCCATAAAACACTCTCCCACAAAATCATAAAAACCCATAACACAAAATAACAATACATATTCCCCAAAAAAATATAACCGTCTTTTATAAATACACTATACACTATTCCCAATGAACCCTTAATCCCTCTATGCTAAATACCACAGGGCTTATACTCGCAAACCCCTAAACTCTATGTTCGAAAAATTCCTAAACCCTATCACCAATATTCCCCTAAAACCCAAAACCCACATCCCCAAAAACCCTAACCCCTCATCCCCAAAAACCCATAGACCCCCATAATAAAAAAACCCTAATAACTTATCTCCAAAAACCATAAAATGTCTTCCTAAAAGACCCTGAATACTCATCCAAAAATTTCCCATAAAACATCATCCTCTAAAACCCTAAACAAACTTCCTATTAAATCATAAACCATCTTCCCAAAATTCACTAAAAAAGTGGCCCATGAAACCCCAATAAATTTTCCCCAAAAAATAATAAAACCTCATCCACAAGATAAAGTAAACAATAATAAAAATGAATTTATAAACCACCAGTCCCGATATTCTAAACCCTCAACCACAAATAACCTGAAACTCATAATGCTATAAAACCATATACACACTTCACTAAAAAACCAAAATCATTAATCCCATTAATTTAAACGAAAACCTAAACTCAACACTGCTGACAAACACTAAAGCATCCTTCCCCAAATATCCCAAAAATTAATTCAAAAAAAACATAAAATTAATAGCCATTAAATAACCTAAACCCTCATAATCATAAAACCCTATACCATAAAGCTAAAAAATTATATACCCTCATCCATAAAATCACATAAACCATCACTCAAAAATATACGTAATCACACAGTCCCATGAATACCAATAACTTGAACCCTAGAAAACGTATTCCATCATCCCCCACCAACCCTAAACAATAAACCCCAAAATACTCTAAAACATCATCCCATAAAACATTAAAACCTCAACCCCAAAAAGAAAAAAATATATACATCCCCAAAAACCATAAGCCCTCCATCCAACATACACCATAAAATCGGATCCACAAGAAAACTAGAAACTCAGTCCCAAATAAATATAAACCCTAATCCCCAAAAAACACTATACCTAAATCCCAATGATTGAATCCTTTAAAACCCCAACCACTAAACCCTTATACCCATGAATTCACTACACACACATTACAAAAAAACCCAAAACCCTTATCCCTAGAAAACAATAAACACTTGGACCCAAAAAACCCTACAGACTAATACCTAAAAACCCAAAACCCTAATCCCCAAAAACCCTAAACCCTCATCCCATAAAAAAATAAAACCCCCAAAACCCCAAAAACACAGAAAAACACATCATAATATAACTCCAATATATCATCCTTGAAATTTCCTAAATCGTCAGCCCAAACAAACCTAATCCAATTTCCCCAAAACACTAAACACTGATCCACCAAAAACCCTATATACAATTCCAAATAAAAATAATGACCTAGCCTAAAGAACCCAAAAATATCTTCCCTGGAAATATATATAGCATCATCCCAAAAAACCCTAATTAATAACTCACATAAATATACAAAACACTAAACCAAAAAACACCTAAATCCTAACCCAAAAACCCTAAAACCACAACACATAGAAAACACAAGACCGCATTCCCTATAAAACATAGAATATCATCATCAAAAACCCCAAGACCCTAATCCCAAAAATCTCGTAATCATTATCCCTAACACACCTGAAGCACTCATCCCTAAATACCGTTAAAAAGCAATCCTCCAAACCCCACATTAAACATACTAAAAACAGCTAAAATCTCATCGAAAAAAACAATAAACCCTCACCCCCAAAAACACAAAACCCTCATCCATAAATACCCTATAGCCTCATACCATAAAATACGTAAAAATGTATAACCAAAATACCCTCTACTACCTAGAAATAAATCTCTAAAACTCCAACCCCAAACAACCTAGAACACATATACCAAAAAATACCAAAACTATTATCCACAAAATAGATAACACATCACACGCAAAAATCCATAAACTCATATTACAATGATACTCTAATTTTGTACCCCAAATAAACATAAACACTCAACCCCGAAATTCTATAAAACCTAAACCCCCTTCCTGATAACCATAAACCCTCATCCCTAGAAAACCATAAACCCCATCCTAAAAACCACTAACTTATTAGCCCTAAAAAATATATTAAAAACATTTTCCCAAAAAACCATTAATAATCATCCCCAAAAAACCATAAACCCTCCATATAGAAAAACTACAAAACCCTTTTAAAAATATAAACACGCATCTCGAGAAAAACATAAAAAATTATTTCCATCAAACACTAAAACCTCATTCCCACAATACCATAAAAACTCATACCCAAAATATTATAACCCCTCATCTCTAGAAACCACCAAATACATTCCTCAAAAACTGAAAATTATCAATTGAAATAACATTAAACCCTCACACAAAAAACCCAAAACCATTAGTTGTGAAAACCACTAAACACAAACACTGAAACAACATACACCCTTATACCTAAAAATCCATAAACACCTACCCAAAATAATCATTAAACACTCATCCCTAAAAACTGTAATCCTTCATCCAAATAAAAGCACATAAATCGATAGCTCCAATGAACTTAAATACTACACCACAATAACCAATAAACATATATCCCAAAACAACCTAACCCCTTCTCATGTAATAACCATAAACCCTAACATAAAAAATATATAAACCCTAAGCCTAAATACCCATTGACACATAGTAGAAAAATACCCCATTTCACATCCCCAAAATACCCTAAACCTTCTTCCCATGAAAACCAAGTGCCTCATCCCCAAAACTCAAAACTGATATCCTGAATAAAACCCTACACCCATAGCCCACAAAACCCCTAAAATATATTCACTAGAAAAATATAAACCATTATACATAAAAAAACATATCCCTTAACCACAAAAAACCCTAAAAACCAATCCCTAATATAGCTAAACCAATATCCCCAAAAGACCCCATAACCCTGGTGCCATTAATAAACAAATCCTCTTCCACAAAAGACCCCATAATTGTATCCCAATAAAACCATAAATCCTGAGGCCCAAAAAAACCATAAAAACTCATTCTAAATGACCATTAAACCATATCCCAACATTGATATTAAACCCTATTCCCTAAAAAACATAATTCCCAATCCATTATAAACCCTGAACCCACGCCCCAAAAATTTCCTATACCCTTATTCCCAAAGAACCATAATACCTATACCCAAAAACACTAAAACATTATACCCAATTAACAATAATAATTAAAACTTAATAAACCGTATAATATCAGCATAAAAATGATAAATTATCATCCCCAAATAACCTCAAACCCTCCACACTAATAACTGCATTACCATCATCCCCACAAATATCTAAACCCACATCGCCAAAAAAATAAACAAACAATCGTTCATAAAAAAAGCAGAACCCAAATCCCATATATGCTCTAAACCATAATCTCGGGAAATACATAATACCTTAGAACCCAAAAAACCCTAAACCCTAATCATAAAAACGCCATAAACACTCAGACACAATAAACCATTTACCCTCAACCTAAAAAACCTAAACTATCAGCCCCAAAAAACACAAAAAAAATTAGCCCCTAAAAAACCTACACACCCATCCTTATTATACTCTAAATCATGATTCTAAAAAATTCCTACACCCAGAGACCCATGAAAACATAAAAAATCATGACCAAGGAACAAAAATATTGTATCCCTAAAAAATCCTAAACCATCACCAAAAAAAACTTGATCATACATCCCTATGAATCTCCTAACCCTCGTCCCTAAACAACCTTATACCCTCATCCCTAGAAATACACAGTCAATTAGCCATAGAAAATACTAAACCACTATAACAAAAACTAAACCCAAATCCCCAAAAAACCATTAAAACTCTGCCATAAAAAAACCCAAAACACTCATCCCTAAAAACCATACAAAAAAATATTAACCCTCATACCTCAACCCAAATATCCTAAGAAACCTTTTCCCCAAACAACCTAAAGATGATTCCAAAAATACCATAAACTCTCTGATCCAAAAAATCATAATCCACCAGTCCCAAAAAAATCTTAACTGTCGTCACCAAAATAAATTGGACCATCATCTCTTAAATCCCAATATCTTTATTCCTACAAATTTGTAAACCCTCATCCCCATTAAAACTAAACCCTCAATCCCAATTATGTATAAACCATAATCACAAAAAAATACTAAACCCCTAACCCCATAATCCCCTAAACCGTAATCCCAAAAAACAAAAACACTTAGCCATAACAATGAACAAACTATCATCCCCCAAAAATAGAAATCCCAATAAAGAAAAATAACATAACACCAAACCACAAAATACAATAATCCTTTATGCCCCAATAACCATAAACCATCAACCCAAAAATCAATATACCCTAAACCAGCAAAAAAACCCTTAAACCACAATACCAAAAAACCCCAAACCATCATCACCAAAAATCCATAAATTCTTTTTCCAAAATAAACCAAAACCCTAAACATCATAAAATATTAAATACTCATCCAAAAATACTCCCAAATCCTCATACACAATAATTCCCATAAGAACCTATAACCCAATCCAAAAACCCTAAGCATAAAAAACCGTAAAACTCACTCCCATAGAAACATAAACCCTAATTCCAACAAAACCAAAACACTCATCCAAAAAAACTCTAAACAATAATACCGAAAACATTAGACACCTTCAGTACCCTGACACAGAAAAAAATAATCCTAAAAAGACCATAAACCCACATCACTAAAAAATAAATTCCTTCATCATGAATAACATCCTAAACCATTAGGATAAAAAACCTAATACCCACTTATCCAAATAAAACCCTAAACTATCATCCCCAAAAAAATGATAAAAGCATGATCCCCATAAACTAATAAACCATCTACCCTAAATAACTATCAGCCCTCATACCTAAAAAAATATAATATATATTCCTTAAAGACCATAAAAATTCATCCCTAAATAATTGTAATCCATAATCTTCTAAAAAACCATAAACCCTCATGCTGAAAAAAAGAGAAACCCCTCATCCCAAAAATACCATAAACCATCATCCCTCAAATCACTAAAAATGTATCTCCAAAAAACCCTAAATAGCAAAAAATAATGACCCAGAACACTCATCCCCAAGAAACCCAAAAACAGTGACAAAAAATCCACTAAATCCCCATCCCAAAAAACCAAAAACCAGCATCCCCAGTAAAAAAAATCCTCATCACCAAAAAACCCAAAACATCACTCCAATATACCTTAATCCTTCAGTAATAAGAAACACTAACCCATTAGTATAAAGATACCCAAATCAATTATTCATATAAAAAACAATATCCTCATCCCAGAAAACACTATACTCTCGTCCCTAAAAATTCATAAACCATATTCACGAAAATTCATGAATCCCTCAACTACAAAACCCAAAACCCTATTCCCCAAAACCCTTAAATCATCAATGCCAGGAAACCCTGAACACCATTTAACAAAAACCATGAATGTAAGCCCAAAATTACCTTTATCCTCTATTTAAAAAAATCTATAATCATCAGACTCAAAAAATAATTAATCTAGGGTCCCCGAAAACCCTAAACACTCACCCAATATAAAACCATAAACGGTTATCCCAATAACTACCTAAACCTTCAACCTTTAAAAACAAAACCCAATCAGAACAAAAAATCCCCCAAACCCTTAGACTGGAACTACTGTAAATCCACATCCCAAAAAAACAATTATCCCTCAGACGCAAAACCCATTATCCCCCACACAAAAAAACAATTCCTCAGTTGGAAAAAACCCATAAAACCTCATCATCAAAAATACCTAAACACCAAACCCAAAAATCCTATGAAATCCTTAGCAACAAACAACCCTAAACCCTCATACACATCATAATCTATACCAGCACCATAAAAAAACTAATCCATCATCACCAAAAAACCATAAATCATCATCACCAAACACAACTAGATAAATAACCCCAAAAACCTAATCCTTTAGTTCAAATAAAAAATCTAAACCCGCATCCACAAAAAAACAAAAAACCATTGGAAAAAAATTCCATAACCCACAGTCCTAATAACCCCAAAAACATACATCTAAAAAGAACACTAAACCATCATCCCCAAAAAACATATACCCTAATACCCCATCACCCATAACCCATTATTCATAAAAATAGCTAAACAATCTGAAACAAAAAAACCTAAACCCTTAGAACGAGAAAAACTGAACCATATTCCCAAAAAACAAAAAAAAATCAAACCCCATTATCCCAAAACACAGAGACCACGAAACCCTAAATCATGATCTCAAGAATACCCAAAACACCTTTCCCAAAAAATCCATAAACCCTTAGCCACAAAAAACCTAGACAATATGCCCGAAAAGCAATGAACTGTATTGCCCAGTACAACCTAAACCTTCCATACAAATAAAATCCTAAACCCTCAGTACCAATAAACAAGAAAAACTTTTTCCACAAAAACCCTAGACACAAAACCCCTAACCCCCTAAACTAAAATCCTCAAAAAAACCAAAAACCCACATCCCCAATGAACCCTTAACCATGATCCCAAAAAAACACTAATAACTTATCCCCAAAAAATTGTTGACTCTCTGTAACGCCCCGACCCCAGTTACCCAGAGTCGGTGCATTATTACATAACATTGGAATGATCATAAGAAAGATCAAATCTTGAAAAACCGATTGTTTTAGTAGCCTTGGAAACACTAGATATATTCATAAGTCTTACATTACATCATAAAGTGAAAAACTACTACAACAACATATTGTCTCCATATTCCACACTCATATCACCACATAATATCCCTGCAGGTAATTCATAATTTACTTCTTCACATCCTAGGAAAAATAAAACATAGAAAAGGGGTGATCTCAAATTCCCAATAAGGATAACAATATAGCAGAAACTTTCATAAATAAGAATAAACATTTAAGGTAGTATATAACTAAAACAAAAGCCTTTTAAACTTGAACATCAACATAGTATGGAAAAAATAAAATGAAATAATGCCATTTACTTATTTACATGGATATTCTACTAATCGAATAATCACATGCAATATCAATAACCACTTTCATAATGATGGAATGCATCATTCCAGACTATAATAACCACATATCCAAGGCCTCGTTCTATGAATACAAATAAGATTTTGCCAAGGCCTTGTGCCAAGACACTAGTTTGTCTCATGAGACCTACCGATGCATCGAGGAGCTATAGAGGGCTCCACCTGTCACTTACTAAGTCCAATGCATTCCCATATGAAAAGGATTAAACATTCGTATTAAAACTAGCATACGAAATGGAAATACTTTCTCTATAAACCATGAATGATATAAAAATAACACATCCACAGTAAAACATATCACAAAACCATCAATACAATACAAAAGTATTGTATCATAATAAATAAACTTAAAATAATCTCAAAATCCATCAAAGGATGTTGACATAGATTAAATCAAAACTATTTGATAGAAATATCTCTTTTTTCGAAATCATTGAAAAGTCACACATTTATAAAGGAATTAATTTAAAAGATATTTTTGAATCAAAGTGTCACATACCACTTAGAATCTTTTTAAGAGAAATATCATTTCAAAACCATCATGTAAATATAAATAAATCCTTAAAATCATTTTCAAAACATGTACATTAATTAAAAATATTTAGAAAGATAAATCGTTAAAACATTTAAAATTATTATCTTGATAAAGAGTACCTTTCAAAAATTGTTAAAATATTCATTTTGAAATCATTTTAATGTCACATAATTATAAAATAAAACATTTACATTGAAAATATTCTTATAAGCTTGTAAGGGAAGCATTGAAGATTTTATAACGACAGTAAATAGCCGCACCCGCCGTATAAGTTAAAAAACATTCTTACCTTAAATTTGCCGAAAGGTTAAAAGTGCCTTGTTTGAAAAAAGATAGAACGTTTCCTTTCAAAACACATAAGGGTATAAATGAAATTAACCCATTATCTAGTAAATAGTAAAAATGTTTTGAAATACATTTTTAAGAAAATGCATGTGGATTATAAAGAGATCCCAGTAGATTATTACATATAAACAACCTCGGATAATGAAGAGATTGTGAAATAACCCTTACCTTGTACTTTTCCTTGGTTGAGGGTAGGTTAATCCCCTTTATAATGGTGAAATAATTGTTATTAAATCATAAAAGAATCATATATATTAATATGATATCATATAACATCTTTTGACATTGCTTTGTTAATAATATCTTAGTATTATCGTCGTTTCAGGTGTTAACTTACTCGTTTTCTTTTATATGTTTTGTTACGTAAGCCATGTTTGTTAGGTATAGGTTGTATCTTATTCATATCCAGAATGATATCATGTCCTTAAACATTATTTTTAAATCATAAAATGATAATTATACTTGAATGGATACGATGGAGAATGAATCTCATTGTGTTCGTAGAGACTGTAGTCCGTACGTACGCACGAGGGACAATATCATTCTTTTGATATTAAAATAATATATAATTGGATAGTATATCATATATAAAAAATCATTATCATGTTATATTTATTATTTCCATGAGTTACACATCATTATTATACCCATCCAAATAATAATATATTGAATAACAATTACACCACGACGTGGAGACGGTAAGTCGTACATACGCACGTATGGTGACATGTTATTCAAAGGGTGGATAGAATACTGAATATGGTTGTACCATATTTATAATAACATCATAGTATATATAAGATATTGGATTTATTATTTTATAATGGTAATAACAAATAAAGAATAAGTGGAAGAAGAAATGAATTTGAAAAAGGGTGGTGAAAACATTACTTCTTTTCGGGTTCTTCCTTTTGATTTGATCAAAATGGCTCCCTAGGTTGGCTTTATGATCAAAATAAGGCCTCTAGGTTGTACTGAGGGATGTTGGAAGAGTATTTGGACAGATGTTGGCCGAATATAAAGGCTTTGATGGTATAAAGAAATGAGAAGGAGGAGTGCCCTTTTATAAGAGGGGTGTGGGGCACATTTGGAAAAGCTATAAATATTAATATATAATAAATTCATATTCAGTTTATAATGGCTCTAAAGTGGATTATATAAATTTTAATGTGTGTATAGGTCAAAAACAAATTCAACCAATAGTGTTTAGACAGGTTTGGATAATTATATTGACCTTATCTTTTAGTTTTAACTCTTAGTTAATTAGTTTGACATTTACCATGTCACTTTGTATTTTTATATTATATAGTTAATAAACATACTATATACATCCAAGATACCCCCAAGTTGTCCATTAATGATATACCTATCATTATATAAGTCTCTTTGTCGATCCTTATATTTTGAGGAATTTAAGATCAATTAATAATATAATATTTGTTTTAAAAACTCTTTTATGTCAATTGTGACACTATTCAATAGTTGATTTTTTTGAAAGTCATAACAGAATTATTAATTCAAAAGAAGTAAATAAAATCAATCATAATATGTGATATTATCCATGAAAATTAGTTTAATTCCTTAAAAGTTTAAAATTATATTTATTTGGCTATTTATAATATCAATTATTTTAATTTGACACTATTATGGTAATTACTGCATCATCATTGTGTCATAAAGAAATTAAATTATTTAAAGTATAAAAATTATAAATAAAATATAATTATGTAGGAAATATGTTTATATTTCTAATGAAAATTTATAGTCGAAAGTCCAACATATATAACCCTCTGTAAAAATTGGTTTTCTAAAAGATATATGCTTATGTCATTTTTGTACTTATTTAACATAATTAAAATAAAGTGTCCCTATCACCTACAAGTGAATCCATGGGGTCCCACAATCGACCCAAAAATTCCTATAGTTGAACATCTATCAACAAATAAGGTTAGAAAATGTTTTAGGGTAATTTAGTATTATTATACTTTTATTTTTTGACCCTTATTTACCGGATTTACCCTTAACCATGGTAAATAAAATATTTACCGATGTAATTATTCAAAATGACTAAATATAAAAGTTACCTATTTACACAATTTGAACATCCTGATTCCAAATATGGAATTCATTTTTCAAAATTCAAAACACAGAAGTGGAAGAAATTAATTTAAAATCAATTCCCGTTGTTAAAACAAAAAGTGTGTTTTTAAAAGATAATAACTATCAAAAGATTGACACTCTTTTATGTCCGGTTTAAATATAAAATTATCTCAAATGACCAACATTGTATTAAATGGTAATAATATATTCTAAATATACTTTAACACCACTCAAATTAATTATTTATCACTTTTAATTATTTTGATTAAAAAAGTTGTTTTTAATTAAAATATAGTAATTTTCACTATTCATCAAAATATTAAAGTTATCCAAAAAGTACCAAAATTTTACCTTAGGGTAATATTCGACACTCCGAATGCAAAAATTAAGTCCATTTTGAAATATAAAATATATATAATTTCAAAAAGTAGGTATTACTATTCATAACGGCTAGTTTGATAGGTTGTGGTGTGTGTTAAAACTGAAAGTTGTGTACAACACACGCTACTGTATTATTTTAAGGAAAGCATACTGTGGAAGCTTGGGATGTTTCATTTTAAATTTAGTTTAAAATATTGTATTTAAAAAGGGTTCAGTATTAAAAGTTGATAAAAGTGCAATACTAAAAATGAATTTGTTTTTGCATTATGTCTAAGAAACTCATAATATGGATTCTAAAATTATAAGGATATATTAGTTTAAAATTTAGTTAATACTATTCATAACCTCTTTTGAATGGCTTTTTTGGTAATTCATGATGCAATTGAACTCGGTGTTGCGTGTAGAGCAAGTTATTAAATTATTTTGAAGAAATAACACACTATGAAATCATGGGGTGTTACATTCCCCCCTCCTTCAATAAATTGCGTCCTCACAATTTGAAATTGTTCTTCAAAAACAAATGGTTGAAAATAGAAAATATCTTTGTGGGAAAACCCACAACAAAAATTAGGTTACTAAAATTTAGTTTTAATATGAGGAAAAGAGAAATGAAAGGGTCACCACCAAATTATGATCTCGATTAGGAGAACATTGGTGGCTATTAGAGACATATAATTAGAGGAAAAATGTAAATATTTATAGGTAGTGATTGAGTTCATCAATCACAAACAAGTGTAAAATTGAGGTCCTTAAATTCATCAATCTATGGTGATTTAAAATACCATCGGTTCAACAAAACAAAGGGTATTAGGATAACACATTTTTGGTTTTTGGATTCCTTAAATAAAGTATAAGAATTAATTTCTTCATAGAATAAGAGAAAAGAAAAATATATTCTTAACCAGTAGAGTTCCATCCTTTAACTAATTTCTACCACAAACTCATCTTTCACTCTAAAATATTATAGAACGTAAAAAATATATTCTATTTATCCTATTCGTATAGGGTTAAAAAAAGAATTTATAATTCACCTACCAGATCTTTTAAAAAACTACATTATTTAATCTCAGACATCACGTGGGTCTGTGTGTAGGTGATACACCCTGGTCGCCCTTCAGTTGTGGGTTCAAGTCTTGCGGCCTTTCCAGACGCGACGGGGTGCCGCCCGACATCCGGGTTGTCCTTTTATGGCAATCCAAAATAATCCAAACGATAACTATCCAAAATACATCATTCCAAAATTTATAAGTAAGGTAATCACAATAAAGATTATTTTTTTTCGCGTAATAACATGTGATCACCTTCATCATATATATTCTTTTAAAACACTGCAACATCCTGAATTATCATAAACCCTTATTGATTACATTCACGATCCATTAGTCCTTATAGAATAATTGATATTATCCTTCAATCCAAAAATGTTGTAAGCCCCATCAATGATTGAATATGAAAATCATTAATCAGTTTCAAGGTAGTCAAGAATATCCAATATTATTTATCCAAAACAATCATGTATTATTCTAAAATCACTACCTCAGTATCAGAACCATATTATGGTTTATCTTTCTCTCAAACATATAATTTACAAAAAATTAACCTGCTATTGAGTCACTTTTCATTATTCCACAAAATCTCAAGTCCATAATGAAATAGTACTGCAATACAATCCTTATATACTCCACAATTATTATAACAAGTACTTTGTTGATACAACACTCAAATGACATAATCAACATAAGAACTCTAATCATTCCTCTTCATCTGTGGTAGTATCATAACTTGATTATTATCCAATATCATCATTTTCGGAATAGTCTGATTACTGAGACATAGGTTCGTGTAGTGTCCAAACTCCTTGCAAATGAAGCATTGTACATTTGAAACCATTTTCTTACCCTTGCAGTCACGTACTTTGTGCCCTTTTCCTCCACACTTATAAAATACTCCCATTCCTTTCAGGCATGTCCCAAGGTGTTTCATCCCACAATTATCACATATGGGAAAATTCTTCTTTTCCCTACTCCCTATATCCATCATTCCCTCTTCCATCCTTTTCTTCTCTTGCTTCCCTTCAAAGCCATAGGACTCAATAAAATCATTACTTATCTTATCAACACATGATATTATATCGTCATAAAATGATAATACATTGGAGACTATTTCTCTTATAAATTCTAGCTTAAGACCATGAAAGATATGATCCTTCATTCCCTTTGGATCATGTGCATTGCTGGAGTTCTCATTCCTTATACTGGGTGCCATTTCTAAACAATGGCCGACACTAGATTAGTTTATGAATAACAATACCTAATCCCATACTTGTAAAACACATAATATAAATTAAATAGTTTATGGATGTAATCTATAATCATAAAAATGTCTCCTTTGAAGAAGTATATACTCATAAACCCTTCATAATGGTTTGTAAAGAAAATGAGAATTATCCTACGCATATCCCCTCGGAGTGTCGTAACCAAGAGTGCAGCAAGGCCCGTTGTCTTGCACTAGTTCCCGTTCAAGTCTAGCTCAAATTGGTGTTTTTTGGATTTATCCCTTGGTACATCTGTGCCAGAGCCGCCTCTACCTGCTCGTATCTAGACAGGGATGTATTTCTCGGAAAACGCACAAAATCTCTACAATACCAAAATTCTAGGAAGTTCTTCTATACTAATCTTCAAAGTCCATCTTAAATCTATGTGATCTAATCAGAGTTTATCTAAATCTCGCTTCAAAGGTTTATACTAAAGATCCTCTGATACCATCTGTAACGCCTCGACCCCAGTTACCCTGAGTCAGTGCATTATTACATAACATTGTCATGATCATAAGAAAGATCAAATCTTCAAAGACCGATTGGTTTAGTATCATTGGAAACACTAGATATATTCATAAGTCTTACATTACATCATAAAGTGAAAAACTACTACAACAACATATTGTCTCTATATTCCAAACTCATATACCCACATAATATCCCTGCAGGTCATTCATAATTTAATTTTTCACATCATGGGAAAAATAAAACATAGAAAAGAGGTGAGCTCAAATGCCCAGTAAGGATAACAATATAGACGAAACTTTCATAAATAAGAATAAACATTTAGGGCTGTGTATAACTAAAACAAAAGCCTTTTAAATTTTAACTTCAACATTGTATGGAAAAAATAAAATGAAATAATGCCATTTACTTATTCAAATGGATATTCTACTAATCGAATACTCACATGAAATATCAATAACCACTTTCATAATGATGGAATGCATAATGCCAGAGTATCATAACCACATAGCCAAGGCCTCGTGACAAGACTACAAATAAGATTTTTCCAAGGCCTTGTGCCAAGACACTAGTTTGTCTCATGAGACCTACCGATGCATCGAGGAGTTAAAGGGGGCTCCACCCGTCACTTACTTAGTCCAATGCATTCCCATATGAAAAGGTTTAAACATAACATAAACATTCATATTAAAACTAGCATACGAAATGTCAATACTTTCTCCATTAACCATGAATTATATAAAAATAACACATCAACAGAAAAACATATCACAAAACCTTCAATACAATACAAAAGTTTTGTATCATAATAAATCAACATAAAATAAGATTAAAATACATCAATGGATGTTTACATAGAAGAAATCAAAACTATTTGATTGAAATATCTCGTTTTTCGAAATCATTAAAAAGTCACACATTTATAAAGGAAGTAATTTCAAAGAGATTTTTGAATCAAAGTGTCCCATACCACTTTGAAACTTTTGAAAAGAAATATCATTTCAAAACCTTCATGTCCATATAAATAAATCCTTAAAATCATTTTGAAAACATGGACATTAATTAAAAATACATAGAAAGAGAAATCTTTAAAACATTTAAAATTATTACCTTGATAAAGAGTACCTTTCAAAAATTCCTAAAATATTAATTTTGAAATAATTAAAAAGTCACATAATTATAAAAAAAACATTTACATCGATAATATTTTTATAAGCTTGTAAGGGAAGCTATGACGATTTTATAACGAAGGTAAATAGCTGTACCCGCCGTATAAGTTAAAAAAAACATTTTTACCTTAAATTTGTCTAAAGGATAAAAGTTCATTATTTCGAAAATGATAGAAAGATTTCATTCAAAACAGATAAGGGTATAAATGACTTTAACCCATTTTCTAGTAAATAGTAAAAATGGTTTGAAATACATTTTTAAGAAACGTGGATGTGGATGACAAAGAGATCCCAGTAGATTATTACGTATAAACAACCTCAGATAATGAAGAGATTGTGATATAACCCATACCTTTTTCTTTTCCTTGGTTGAGGGTATGTAACACTACTGTATAATGGTGAAATAATTGCTATTAAATTATACAAGAATCATATATATTAATATGATATCATATATGATCTTCTAAAGTTGCTTTGTTAAAAATATCATAGTATTATGGTCGTTTCAGGTGTTAACTTACTCGTTTTCTTTTATATGTTTTGTTATTTAAGCCTTGTTTGTCATGTATAGGTTGTATCTTATTCATATCCAGAATTATATTAAGTCCTTAAACATTATTTCTAAATCATAAAATGATAATTATACTTGAATGGATACGATGGAAAATGAATCTCATCGCGTTCATGGAGACGGTAGTCCGTACGTACGCACGAGCGACAATATCATTCTTTTGATATTAAAATAATATATAATTGGATAGTATATCATATATACATAATCATTATCATGTTATATTTATTATTTACCTGATTTTAAAATCATTATTGTACCCATCCAAATAATAATATATTTAATAACAATTACACCACGATGTGGAGACGGTAAGCCGTAAGTACGCACATATGGTGACATGTTATTCAAAGGGTGGATAGAATACTGAATATGGTTGTACCATATTTATAATAACATCACAGTATATATAAGATACTGGAGTTATTATTTTAGAATGGTAATAACAAAGAATGAATAAGTGGAAGAAGAAATGAATTTGAAAAAGGGTGGTGAAAACATTACCTCTTCTTCGGGTTCTTCCTTTTGATTTGATCAAAAGGGCACCTTAAGATGACTTTATGATCAAACTAAGGCCTATAGGTTGTATTTAGGGAGGTTGGAAGAGTATTTGGGAAGATGTTGGATGAACCAAAAGGCTATTATGGTATGAATAAATGAGAAGGAGGAGTGACCTTTTATAAGAGGGGTGAGGGGCACCTTTGGAAAAGCTAGAAATATTAATTTATAATAAATTCATATTCGGTTTCAAATGTCTCCAAAGTTTATTATTTAAATCTCAAGGTGGGGATAGGTCAAAAACCATTCAACCAAGAGAATTTAGACAGGTTAGGGTCATTATATTAACCTTATCTTTTAGTTTTAACTATTATTTAATTAGTTTGACATTTACCACGTCACTTTCTATTTTAATATTATATAGTTAATAAACCTACTATATAAATCCAATAGACCCCCAATTTGTCCATTAATGATACACCTATCCTGATATAAGTCTCTTGGACGAACGTTAGATATTTATGAATTTAATATCAATTAATAATATAATATTGTTTTTTAAAAACTATTTTATATCAATTTTGAAACAATTCAATATCTGATTTTTTTGAAACTCATAACAGAATTATTACTTCACACAAAGTCAATTAAATCAGACCTAATATGTAATATTATCCTAGAAAATTATTTTAATTCATTTAAAGTCTCAAATTATATTTATTTGGGTATTTTGAATATCAATTAGTTTAATTTGTCACTATTATGGTAATTACTGCATCATCATTGTGTCATAAATAAATTAAATTATTTAAAGTATAAAAATAATAAATAAAATATCATTATGTAGGAAATATTTTTATATTTATAATTAATATTTATAGTCGAAATTCCAACATATATAACCCTATGTAAAAATTGGTTTTCTAAAATATATATGCTTATGTCATTTTTGTACTTATTTTAACTTATTTAAAATAAATTGTCCCTATCACATACATGTGGATCCATGGGGTCCCAAATCGAACCAAAGTTGCCTATAGTTGAACATGTATCAACCAATATGGTTAGTAAACGTTTTAGGGTAATTTAATATTATTATAATATTATTGTTTAACCCTTATTTACCAGATTTACCCTTAACAGTGGTAAATAAAATATTTACCGAATTAATTATTCAAAATGCCTAAAAATAAAATTTACCTATTTACACAATTTGAACATCGTGATTCCAAATATGAAATCCATTTTTCCAAATTAGAAATACAAAAGTGGCAGAAATTAATTTAAAATTAATTTCTGTTGTTAAAACAAAAAGCGTGTTTTTAAGAGATAATAACTATCAAAAGATTGACACTTGTTTATTTCCGGTTTAATTGTAAAATTATCTACAGTGACCAAAATTGTATTAAATGGTAAAAATATATTCTAAATATACTTTAAAACCACTAAAATTTATTATTTATCACTCTTAATTATTTTGATTAATAAAGTTGTTTTTAATTAAAATTTAGTAATTTTCACTATTCATCAAAATATTATAGTTATCCAAAAAGTACCAAAATTTCACCTTAGGGTAAATTCGACACTCCGAATCCAAAAATGAAGTCCATTTTGAAATATAATATATATATAATTTCAAAAAGTAGTTATTACTTTTCATAACGGCGAGTTTGATCGGTTGTGGTGTGTGTTAAAACTCGAAGTTGCGTACAACACACGCTACTGTATTATTCCAAGGAAAGCATACCATGTAAGCTTGGGATGTTTCATTTTAAATTTAGTTTAAAATATTGTATTTAAAAATGGTTCACTATTAAAAGTTGATAAAAGAGAAACACTGAAAATGAATTTGTTCATGCATTTTGTCTAAGAAACTCATAATATGGATTCAAAAATTATAAGGATATATTAGTTTAAAATTTTGTTAATATATTCATAACCTATTTTGAATGGCTTGTTTGGTAAGTCATGGTGAGATTGAACTTGGTGTTGCTTGTAGAGCATGATATTGAATTATTTCGAAGAAATAACACACTATGAAATCTTGGGGTGTTACACTCTTATACCCAAAAAACGCTATTCACTAAAACAAATGAAACCATGAATGAATAACCCTATAAAACCCTATGCCCACATCCCCAATAACTCCAAAACCCTCAGCCACAAATAACACAAAACCCCTTTACCAAAATATAATTAAAACCTAAGTACCAAAAAACACTAAACCCTCATCTACAAAAATACTACACCATCATCTCAAAATATCATAAACCCTCAGAACACAGAAACCCAGAACTCACATCCAAAAAATACTTTAAACCCTCACCCATATAAAAAAAATTATAAACCCCAATAAAATATAAATCCCTATCCTCAAAAATAGCATATCCCACAATTCCTATAATAATGTAATCATTCATTACCAAATATAAACTATTATTTAATCCATTAAAAAACGATACCATCATAAAAAAATAATAAACATTTAACCCAAAAAAATAATACCATCAGCCCCTTATAAATAGAAAAAACCCTACACTCTCATCCCAAACAAAACACTTATCCCTCAACAAAGATAACCTTATACACACAAATATAAAAAAAATCCAAAGGCCTCAACCATAGAAAAAGAAATACCATCAAACCTAACTAACCCTAAACCCTCATATCCAAAATATACTAAATAATCATCCCCCAAAAAACCTACACCTAATATGAATAATTCCTTGTGACATTAATTAAAATAACCCAAAAATTATTAGCACAAACATACCCTAAGACCACTTCCACCAAAACCATAGACCCTCAGACCAAAATAAAAATAAACCATATTCCACAAGAAACCCTAAACCATTTCACCAAAAAAATCATAAACCCTTAACCACAATAACCATATTCTCTCAACCCATAAAAACATTAAAACCTATACCCTAATTAACACTAAACATTTATCCCCCAAAAAACCATAACTTATAACCCATGAACACTCGATACCCTTTTCCATAAAATCCCTAATCCATCTGAACAAAAAAACTGTCAACCCATGGCTACGAAAAATCCTAAAACCACATCCTTGAAAAACATTAAACATTCAGCCCCAAAATACCAAAAAAACTATTAAAATAAATTAAATCTCATCACTAGAAAACCTTAAACCTTCAACCACTAAAACCATAAATCCACATCCACAAAAACCCTAAATCCTAGGCCTCAAAAGTCATAAACACTCTATATAATGAAAACCTAAACCCTCTTCCAAAAAAACTTCTAAACCCTTACCCTAAAACACTCAAACCCCAAATCAACCAATAAACCAATCACACAAACCAACAATTATCAAAACCATCATACCTAAAAACATAAAAATTCAGTTGGAAACCATAAACCCTTAGAATAATAACATTACACCCAACATGATTAATCCATAAACACTCATACCCCAAGACAACAAAACTCTCAAAACCAAAAAACAAAAAACCTCCTGTAGAAAAAAACTCTAAACCCAGATCTGCATAAACACTAAACACTCATCCCCAAAAAAACTAATATATCATACCCAAGAATCTCTAAACCCTAAGGCCTAAAAACCTATAAAACATTATCCCCTTATAACCCTAATACACAATCATTAAAAAATACAAAATCATTATCCCCAAAAAACCAAAATATGATAGTCCAAATAATCAATAAGGCCTCCACATCAAAAAACCCTAATCCCTCAGTCCCATGAAACCCTATACCCTCATCTCTAAAAAACAACAAAAAACCCTCCATAAAAATACTAAATTTATATCCCCAAAACACCATACTCCCTCAGCCCAAAAAATGAAAAACCCACTACCACTAAAATCCATAAACCCCAAATATCCCTAATTATTCATTCCCAAAAAACATTAAACCCTCATCCACCAAAATCCCCAAACAGTCATCCCAGAAAAACCTAAACAGTTATCCTGGAAAAAAATCATCTATCCCAAAAATAAAACAAGCATTCCCAATTTACTAGAAAATTAATACTCCAAACCCCTAAAATTTATTCCAAAAAACACTCAAATGAAAAATCCCAAAAAAACCAAAACCCTCATCCCCAAATAATTTTTGACCCTTTTCCCCAAAATAACAAAAACAATGATCCCCATAATCCACTAAACCCTCATTGTCATGAAAATAGAACACCTCAACCCCCAAAAAATATACTGATACCCAAATAAAATCCCTAATCCAACTTCGAAAAAAATAAAAAATAAACATCAAAAATCACTAAAAAATAGTCTCATAAAACCATAAACATCCTATTGAAAACTCCATAATACCATATCCTCAAAAATCACTAAAAAAGTAACCCAAATACATTCTATATCAACATCACTAAAAGCATGATTCCCTCAATTTCATGGAACACTAAAACATCGAACCAAAAAACACTAACCCCTTAGACCCAAGTAAAGTAAACCATCTACCCTGAAAAACCCAAAAATCAAATCCCTAAAAAATCATAAACAAACATCCAATAAAATCACTATGCCTTCATCCGAAAACCCCCAAAACCCTCACCACTAAAAAAAATAAACCCCCAACCCCAAGAAAACAAAAACACTTTTCCCCAAAAACCCTAAACAAAAATACAGACAAACCTAAATCATCATCCCAAAAATACCATAAATGCTAATCTCCCAAAAACCCTATATCCTCATCCTAAAAACATCTTAGAAAATCATCCATAGAAAATATATAAAACCACGTCCTCAAAAAACATAAACCATTGAACAAAAAATTCACTAAACCCTCATCCAAAAAACCCCTACACCCCCATTCCATTTATACCCAAAACCCTCATCCCAAAAAGACAATAAACCCACAAACCAAAAATATAAATCATCATCCCTGGAGAAAATTAAGCTCTTATATCCAAAACATCCTAATCCAACAACCCCAAAAACACTAAAAGCTAGACCCAAACATATCTAATCACTAAACCACAAGGAACCCTATAACCTCGACCAAAATTCCAAAATCCTCATCCCTAAAAACCCCTAAACCCTCACTCCACCCATAAACAGAAACCATAATCTACAAAATAACCTAAACACACATCCCCAAAAACCCAAAACCACATGCCCAAGAATCTAAAATCATACTACTGAAAAAAAACCATAATCCCTAATACCCAAAAGACCCTAACCTATCATGAATAAAATATAATATACACTCATCAAACAATATACCAAAAACTAGTACCATAAAATACCCAAACATCATTCATCAAAAACCATAGACATTAATCCCCAAAAAACACTAAGCTGTGAGACCAAAAAAACCCTAAACCCATTACCCCAAAATCATCAAATCGTCATCTTAAAAAACTATACTCCTAACCGCAAACAAACCTTTACACACATTAAAAAATAATTTTTTACACATTAATACAAAAAAACTAACCCCTAAGACAAAAAAACTAAATCACACATCCAAATGAAAATATTAATTCCCCATGACCAAAAAACCCGAAACCCTCATCCCCCAAAACACTAAAACCTAATCACCAAAAAATAGTAAAACCATTTCCACAAAAGATTCAAAAACCCTCTACCACTGAAATCCTAAACCATATACACAAAACAACATAATCCCTATGTATGAAAGACGCTAAAATATCTATGAAAAATCAAAACACAAAGAAATAAAACCGTAGACACGCATACCACGAAAAACATAATCCCACTTCCCCTAAAAAACATAAACTTCTGGTATAGAAAAATTCAAATCCCTCAACCAAAATAATGAATAATCAATCTTCCCCAAAAAATCAAACATCCTCATCATTAAAAAAAATCCTAAACCCTTATCCCCAAAAACTCAAAACTCTCAGAACCAAAAAGCCCCAAAAACTCAGCACCAAAAAAATCCTTTGTCCCCATAAAAAACATGAAAATAATCCAAAAAATACTAATTCCTAAGCCCTAAAACACTATAAAATCATCCACTAAAACCCCCATCCAAAAGAAACCCTAAATCCACATTCTCAAAAAAGACTAATCACTGAGTCCATCCTAAAAATAAATCCTTATTACCCATAAATCCAAAAACCATATCCTCGAGAGATCCTAAACACTTTTCCCCTAGAAAATCCTCAATTCATAACCCAAAAAAACTATAAACCATATTTCGTAAAACACCATGAACCATCATTCCAAAAAACTATAATTACTTATGAATAATTCCAATAAAATGCATCCCATAAAACTAAAAAACCATCATCCTAAAATAAAATAATAAACCTTCAAACCTTAAATACACTAAACCCCCATTCATGAGAAACCAAAAACAATATTATCCAAAAAATCAGAATACCTCAAACAAAAAACTAAAACTATAGCCCAAAAAACCCAAAAGCATCATCCATAAAAAATAATAAACCCTTGTCACCCAAAACCATATTACATCACCACAAAAAACCTAAAACCCTTTGACCCAATAAACTGTAATCCCTCATCCTCAAAACAACTAAACACTCGTCCCCAAAAAACACTAAACCCTATTCCTTAGAAAATCCATACACTAAGCCTAAAATACATTAAACCATATCCCCCCCCCCAAACCCTAAAACATCAATAGAAGAAGCACATAAACTCATATCTCTATAAAAACATCAATCCCCATCCACTAAAAACCATAAATCATCCACCCAAAAAAAATATTCCCTTATCCCCCCAAAACTGTAAACACTCATTCCTAAAAAGTTGAAACACTCCGCCCCCAAAAACCCTTGACCCTCATCCCCAAAAAACCCAAAACCCTCATTCCCAAATAATAAGAAACACTCATTAAAAAAACCACTTGACAAAAAATACTATTCCATATGCCCCAAATGATCATATTTTCTAATCAACTAAAACCCTATACCCTCATCCTGAAAAACACAAAACACTTATCTCCAAAAACACATAACACTCATCACCAGGAAACTCTAAACCCATATTCCCAAAATAACCAAAACAATCATCCAAAAAAAATACTAAACCTTCAGCCCAAATAACCATAAACAAATATCCCTAAAAACATAATCCCCTACCCAGTAAAAAAATAATATCTCAACAATAAGAATCACTTAACCATAATCCCCTAAAAATACTAAACACTCATCCCCCCAGAACACTACAACTACATCCCGAAAACCCCAATACCCTTATCTCAAAAAATCCATAAACCCCTAAAATCATATTTTTTAAACACATATCCCCAAACCCCTAAATCCATTACCCCAAAAAATCATAATCACTCATCACAAAAAAAAACCCCTTTCCAAAAATCCATAAGCCCTCCTCACCGAAAAATACAAAAACATAATCCCTAAAAACTTCTATACCCTTATTCCCAAAAACCCCAATACCCCAACCCTAAATGACCATAAACCCACAGCCCTAAAAAACATAAAACCTCATCCCCAAAAACCCCAAACTATCAGCTCTAAAATCCCCTGGACACAAAACAATAAAAAATCCCAAAAACCACTTCTACAAAACCATATACCCACATGTCCAAGAAACCCAAAACACCCATCAGAAAAACAATCAAACAATCTCTTCCAAAAAACAGCTAATCACTCTTCCATAAAAATATTAAACCCTTCTCCCCATCAAATCCCAAACCCTCTGTCCCAAAACACCAAAAACCCAAAACACTCATGAACAAAAAATTATGAACTTTAGGCCCCATAAAATCATAAATCCTCAAACTCAATAAACCATAATCACTAATCCCCAAACAAATCGAAACCCTAATACACGAGAAACCCTAAACAAATAGCCCCAAAAAACCATTACACATTAGATGAAAAAAACTAAAACTTTATCCCCTGAAAACCCAAAACCCTCAACCCTAAGAAGAACATAAACCCTTATTCTTAAGAACTCTAAACACCTTGGCCACCAAAAAAACCTTTAATCATAATCCTAAAAACCATAAACCCACATCCCACAATAAACCGTAAAATCTCATCCAAAATATGCCCAAAACACTCATCCCTTAAAAACAGAAATCATATTTCATAAAAAACCCTAAACCCTAAACCCTAAACCCCCTATTGAATTCATCCAAAAAAACAATAATCCCTAATCCTAAAAAAATCCTTCATATAACCCCCCAAACCCTAAACCACGTCCCCCCAAAACCCAAAACCAGCAACCCACCCCCCTAAAAATTTACCCTCAGACACAAAAAAATATTAATCCTCCTTCCCCATGAATCCTTAAACCCTTGGAAATAAAAACCTATAAACCCTTAACATTAAAAAAACCCAAATCTATATGCCCAAAAAGCCTTAAACCCTAATCCTAATAATACTCTAAACCCTAATCCGATGAAACATTAAATCCTCACACCCAAAAAATCATATACCCTCATCCCGTAATATCCAAAACCATTATACCCAAAATACCGCTAACCATAATCCCTTGAAAATATAATATCCAATTCAACAAAAATAAAAAACCACTACCCCAAAAAACCCATAAAATTTATCCCCAAATGTTCATAAATCCTCAGCCCCAAAAATCCATAAAACAAAACCAAAAATTCTATAAACCCTCAAACCCAAAAAACACCAAAAACACTATACACTAGCCATTAAAATCTCTATACCTTCATCCCTTAAAACACTAGACAATATTCGAAAAAAACCCTACACCCATGAACCATTGAAAACCTAAACTATAATCCATAAAAAAACATAAATCATAAACCCAAAAATGGTAAATCAATCCTACTAACAAAACAAAACACTCAAATCTCCCCAAAAACCCCAACCCCCAAAACCCCCAAATCCTTTAACCCTCAGACCCAGAATATTAAATATTCATCCCCAAAAAAAAACCCAAAACCAAAAAGAAAAAAATCATGAAATGATCATCCTCCAAAAATTTTTATCCCTCATCCCCAACAAACCCTAACCACTCATCCCTAATAAACACTAATATCTTATCCCCAAAGAACCCTAAATCGTTATCCCAAACAATCCTAAAACAATCATCCTAAAAAAGCCTTAAACACAAATCCAAATAAATAATTAATCCAACATCCTAAAAATAAAAATAATCCATCAACCCCAAATATCTATAATCACCAATACAAAAAAATTGTAAACTCATTGTGCCAAAAACACTAAACCTGTAGAAAAAACCCCAAACCATAAACCCCAAAAACACAGAACCCTCACCCCAAATAAGTGTGAATCCTTATAAAAATAATGACCTAAAAATTCATCCCAAATAAACCTAAACTCCAATCCACAGAAAAATACTAATCACTAATCACCCAAAATAACTAATAAATTAACCCAAAAAACAATAAATAAATATCCAACAAAAAACCAAAATCCTACTACACTAAATACCTAAAACCTCATGAAAAAAAAACATTGAAACATCTCTCAAAAAAATCCTAAATACTCATCCCTCAATACCTCTCAACCCTCTTAAAAACATTAAATATTCATTGCGAAAATCCAAAACCCTCATCCAAATAAACAAAAATCCCAACACAAAATTACCCTAAACATATTTCCCTAAATAAACATTAACCTTAATACCCAAATCAATATAAAACCTCACCCTTAAAAATCCTTCAACCCACATCCCCCAAATACCTTATCCCTCAAAAAAAGAAAAAAACTAAACCCTCATACCCGAAAAACCTCTAAACCCACATCCCCCCAAAAAATAAACCATCAGCCCTAAAACCACTAATCGCTCAACCCCAAATAACCCTTACACCTATTTCCAAAAAAACTCATAGTCACTAAGCCCAAAAAAACACTAGACACTCAGCATAAGAAACCATAAACCCTCAAAATCAAATAAACCACATACCCTCAGCCATTAAAACCCTTAACCCATATCCCCAAATAACTATAATCTTTCTCCCCCAATAAACTAGGAACTTCAAGCCATAAAAACCCCTAAAACCTAATAAACAATAACCCAACATCCTCAACCATAGAAACCATAAATCATCCACCCCAAACACATGAATCCTTATTGAAAAAATCCAAAACTCTATTCCACAACAAACATATACACCTAGAAATAGAAACCATAATCCCTAATCTTGAAAAAAAACAACACACTAAGACCCCAAATCCCATAATTTCTAAGAACCCAAAATTCCTAAACAGTTATCCCAAAAAAATCCCAAACACTCATCCCCAAAAACAACTAAACCCTTGTCCCTATATAAACTTAAACCCATATCCCCAAAAAACAATAAATTTCATTTCCCAAAAAAACAAAAAACACAATACCTAAAAATCTCATCGCCATTATCTCTAAATAAATTAATAATAATCCAAAAATAACCCTAAACCATCATCCACAAAAAAACCATACAATGTTCTCCCTATAAACCCCTAAATAATCAACACAAAAAATTATAAACCCTCATCCCCAAATAACCCTTAAGACTCACCCCTGAAACAAAACCAAACAGACATCCCCAAAAACAGAAACCTCATTCCCAAAATAACATATACCTAAGACCTAAAAAACACAGACCCTCATCCCAAAAACCTTGTAATACATCATACGAAAAAAATAATTAATCCTCAACCATAATAAAATAATCCCTCATCCCAAAAAAAATCAAAAATCAAAATACCAAAAAAACCCTACACCCTCCTAAAAAACCATAAACACATATCCCCCAAAAATAATAAAACTTCCTCCACAAAAACCATAAAATCCCTAAACAAAATATTAAACCCTTATCCACACAATCATTAATCCCTTACCACTACATATACCCAAAAAACAATAATACCTAATCCTTAGAAACCTTAATGCCTCTTCTTGAATAACCTCAAACATTAATCCCCAAAAATACATAAAACATTTTCCACCAAAAACCCTAAACCCAAATCCCATGAAAATTGAAACCGACATCACAAATATACTGAAAAACATTTTCCCAAAAAAACCCCATATCACAAAAAACACGTCAAACAAAAGAATCACTATTACTTGAATGAAAATCCCCCCAAAACATAAACCCCCCAGTCCTAGAATCCTCTATACCCTCTACCCTAAAAACCAATACACCATTTGAATCCAAACCCCTAAACCCTTAGCCCCAACAACAATAAACAAATACATAAAAAACCCTTGAGCCCATATCTTTAAAAAAACCTTAATCCCTCAACCTAATATCCGTGAAAAACTCAGCCCAAATAAACCTTATACCCTTTTCTCAAAAATTCACAACACACTCGTTCATAAATTCCCTTGACACACTATACCCTAAAACACTAAAAACACTTCCCCCAAAAATAGTAAAACCTCTCAGAAGAAATCATGAAACCATCATCACAAAAAAACCACAAACCGCTATCCTCAATTTCCATACACCCTCAATACCAAATAACAATAACCCTTGGAATCCAAAACCATAAACATTATTTAAAAAATCTCATAAATCCTCATCTGCAATAACCCTAAACCTTAAACCCCAAAAATCATTAAACTGTTATGACTAAAAAAACCATAAACCCTCAGCCCCAAAATACCATAAACCCAAAAATATAAAACCCCTAAATACTAAATCATAAAAACCATAAACCCTTAGACCACAAAAAACATGACCCTCACAGAAAAAACTCCAACCCCATATACAAAAAAGAACCCAATCCCTCAGCACCAAATAAATCAAAACCCTCAAACAAAAAAGTCAATAAATCCACATAAAAAAAACTAACCCCTAAACACAAAAAACCCTTAACCCACCACCCCACAAAACATAAACCATCAACTAAGAGAAACCTTATACCCTCACCCCCAAAAAATTCCAAACCCTCTATTTGAAAATATCCAAAACACATTGCCTCAAAAGACAATAGGCACATATCCTTAGAAACCCAAAAACCATCATAACTAAACATATCTAAACATTTATCCCCCAAAAACAATAAACCCTAATCCTCAAAAAAATTATATACCCTTACCCCAAAAAAATCCCTAAACCATCTATGATAAAATAAACTCTAACACCTATGTCCAAATTAGTCCTAAATCCACCGCCGAAATATAAACTATAAACCTCGATCCTTGTGAACCCAAATCCCCCAGTCCAAAGAAAACCCTAAAATGTCATACAAAAAAACATTGAACCATAATTCTAAAACATAACTAATTTATAAGAACAAAATTAAACCCTAAAACCTCATTCCCAAAAAATACCAAATCCTCATCCCCAGAAATCCTAAAACCCTCACTGTAAAAAAACTCATCTTTCATCACCATAAACCATTTCCCATAGCCCAAAAAAAACTAAAACCCCCATCACCCAAAAAATAAAATCCCTTATGCCCATAAAATCCTAATACCTTATCCAGAAAATACCTAAACACTATGACCCAAAAACCCAGAAGCCTTTTCCCCAAATAATAATAATCCCTCCACATAAAAAACACTAAACACTCCTCCCAAAAAAACTGAATCCTCTAACACAAAAGACCCTAAAATATCATCATGAATAATAGTTTACCACTATTCCAAAGAAAAACATAAACCCTTATACCCAGAAAACCATATACCCATGGCCCAAAAAGTCATTAAATTGACATCACCCAAAAAAACAATAAACTTAGAAAATAAACCCAAGCACGGTTTTTCCCAAAAAACACTAAACCCTCATCCCCAAATAACTGTAATCCCTCATCCCAAAAAACACTAAAACTCCAATTGTAAAAAACCAAAAACAATAATTCCCAACAAAAAAGCTAACCCTTCAACCCTACCAAACCATAAACCCTCTACCCAAAAAACCCAAACTCATTGACCCAAAAACCCATAAAACCTCATCAGTGATTAACCCAAAACCATCATCCATATAATTTGATAAACCTTAATCTCCAAAATTCCTCAAACAATCATCCCAAAAAATCCCAAAATAGATAACCCAAAAATACCCAATACTATCATCAATTGGAAATCCAATACCCACAACATAATAAATATTTAAACTATCATCCCCAAAGAATCATATTCCATTAGCTCCAAAAAATCCTAAATCCTGATTCCCAAAATACCCTAAACCCTCGTCATAAAAAACACAAAACCATCTTTAAAAAACCATTAGAACTTGTCCCCCAAAAACCCTAAATGCTATGAACCAATAATCCCTGAAACCACCTCCATAAAAAAAATAGAACATTATCCACAAAAGACCTCAAAACACATCCATGAAAAACAGTAAATTCTAATTAGAAAAAAACAATAAAATCTAATCCCCAATAATCCCTAAACTTTCACCCCCAAAAAACCGAAAACCATCGTCCCAAATAAAACTATACCCTCAGCACAAAAACAACGGTAAATCCATAGCCCAAAAAACAATAAAAATTCATCCCCAAACAACCCTAAAACCTCTTATCAATTATACTATAAACCATAAGTGAAAACAAATTCCAAAAACCTCATCCTAATCAAACATTATTCCCTCACAAAAAAATTCATTTACTATGATCCATGAAATCCTTTCTTATATCCCAGACAATTCCAAAAGCCTTATCCAAAAAATAGACCCTCACACACAATAAATAAAAAACCCTAATACCCATTGAACCGTAGACCATTATCCCCAATGAAATCTAAATACTCACCATAAAAATACTAAATACTCATCCCCAAAAAATTCTAAACATTAAACACCAAATAACACAAAAACCCTATTCCACATAAAACTCTAACCCCTTAGCCTAAATAAATCACTAAACCCACATCCACAAGAAATCCTGAAACCATTATCCCCCAAAAACACTAAACCCATTCCAAAAATACTCATAAAAACATATACCCAATGAAACTATAATATGTGAGACCTAAAAGTCCCTAAATTCTCAGACACAGCAAAACATAACCATTATCCCCCAAAAAAATTAGTCCCCATCCCCAAAACACTATAACCTCATTTCCATGAATCCCTAAACCCACAGTTCCAAAAAATTATAAACCCTTTCAAAAAATAAACACAAACATTTAGTTCCAAATATCCCTAACACATCATCTACAAAAAACCCAAAACCATCATCCATTAAAAACCTAAACCACCAATCACAAAATAAATTTACTCCCACATCCTCAAAAAAACTAGATATAGTAATCCCTAATACAATAAACATGTATCCCCAAAAACAATAAAACCTTGTCTCAAAAACCCCTAAAATGTTAGCCTAAAAAACCCCAAACCATATTCCCCCAAATAACCATATAACCAAAGCCTCAATACCCTGAACACCCAACCTTTTAAAAATCATAAAACCTCATCCCAAAAAAACATAAACACAAATCCCCAAAAATACTAAACTTATATTCGGCAAAAAAATCCTAAACCCTATACTGGAAAGAAAAACTAAAAACCCTAATAAAAACCCCAAAACTCTTATCCCAATAGAACCATAATATTTAATTAAAAAAACTAAAACCATAATTCAAAAAGTCACCATATCCTAATAAAAAATGAGTATTCCCTTAACCTAAAACCCCCAATACACTTTACCAAAAAAACTACTAAACCCACAACCCAAACAAAAATCTATACCATCAACCCCCAAGAAACAAAAAACCCATATACCCTAAAACCATAATTTCTTATCCATAATTAAACCTAAACACATATTCTACAAAAACCTAATCCCACATCCCACCAAACCATGATATTATCAAACCCTAAGAAACCTAAAATATCATCCACCAAAAAATCCTATTCCATAATCCCCAAAATCCCTAAATCCTTATCTCACAAAACCATAAATACTCATTTCCAAAAAACCCTAAATATTCATCCCAAAAAAACAAAACCTAATTCCACCGAAATCCCAAAACCATCAGCCTCAGAAAACTATATTCTCATAATCCCCCTACATACCCTAAACCATTATCCACAAAAAAACACAAACTCTCAATTATAAAAATACATATACACTTAACCTAGAAAAAAACTCATCCTGAAATACCCTTGTACCCTCATCCCCAATAAACCCAAAATCCATATCCTCGAAATACCCAAAACGCAAAGCCCAAAAAGCCAATACCATCAACCATAAAATATCTTAACACCTCATCCCAAAAAACACAACACACTCAGTCACCAAAAATCCTGTTTTTCTTATTTTCTCTCTTATCCAAGAGGATAGGTTTTCAATTGATCTTATACATGGAGAATTCCCATTATCCATGATTCGATTTTGAATGGATGTTCTAGAACACAATGATATTTATAAAAGAACTATAGGATAATCTGGATTGACTGTTCATATGCCTGAATGAATCACCATAGGTGTAGTATTCCTCTCTAACAAGAAGAAGGATGTGTCAATGTGCATTTTCCTTATTTATGATGAACACAAAAAGATCACAATAAAGAACATGTATCATTTTAAAAAGATTGTATACTTGATTGATAAGCTATGTGGATCCCAATAGTTCACAAAGTTAGATTTTTGGTCAGGATATTATCACATAAAAGTGAAGAATGATTATATCCCCAAGACTAAATAAAAAACAATGTATGAGAATAACGAGTTTATAGTAGTTCCATATATACTTAATAATGATCAATCAATATTCATGGAATAGTGAATAAAAACATTATTTATTACCTTGAAATTTTTTCATGGACTTTTTAGATGGTATTCATATACACACCAAATAAATATTAGACCATGACAACTGTTTAACAAATATACTAATAACATTATGAATGGATCATTATTATTCAATATAAATGAAAAAGAGAGTGTAGGATGAAGTCATTATCATTCATGGAGAAAATTATCATAAGAAAAAGGATATTTTTGCATATCTAGATATCCTGCACATTTCGAGATGTCCATCACATAAGAAAGACTATAGTCTTTCACCTTATTCATGCTCCATTTCTTATGACCAAACTGATGAAAAAGGTGTGAAAGATCACTTGAAACTTAATCAAGTCACTACTGGTGTATATCCATAATTCACTTATGTGTTATCTTGATGGATATTAAAGACAAATTTCATCAAATCTATATCATATATATTGACCTTCAATGACACTATAGAATCATAAGTCTATGAGAAGCTCAATAATGAGATATTAGTACTAGTCATTGAGAACATGATAGTGCGACTGTAACTATTCTATATTAATATCTATTCCAACATTAAAACAATCTTCTCAGTAATCATTGCACCGATTTCATGAGAAATTTGATAGCCAAAACTTCTAGTATCTGTCTGTCAAGAACTATACATGAATGAAAAACCCTCATCATAAAAAAAACATTGAACACTTTTATAATAATAAGTTTCTTTCCAACAAAAAATAGTAACATAACTAGACTAGGAATAGTATTTATCATCGCCTTGTTGTACTCACCACATCTCTGGGTATGATCAAAAGGTTTCTCTTCAAAGTATAAATAATGAGAATCACTAAACTATATTACTCACCCTACCTATGCAAATGGAGGAGTTTTAAATGCACATCAGTAGTAGGATGTATAAAACACAAACTAGGAACAATTAAATCCTCCTTCACATGTACTTTTCTGTGGTCGTACATAGTTATGAAATTTCCCCTTTTGGACAAACAAGACTACATTCAAATTGCCCTTCCACTGAATCAGTTTGTTTTTATAACTCTATAATCTCCTAGAGTTGATCATACAAGTACTACTGCAACTCATGATACTCCACCTGTATCCTAGAATGAGGTTTTATATAAATTATAAGCTCTTATAACATGGATTCCTATAATAAAAAATATTTAGTTCAACTCTGGTTCTATCGTTGATTCTCAAAACTCCTTTCCAAACTACATCAATGTAACATAAATTTCAAAAATTCACCACACACATCTACATCAATAGACCTCACATATTAATATTTTTATTATCATTTGTTAGTTGGTATTATTTGACCGTAACTCACTACGTGTGTTCCTCTGTATCACAACACAACTATGATCATCATTATCTCCTTTAGAGATTGCAGTCGATAACACCTCTCAGTGAAAGCACCTCTTTTTAGGACTCTTTCCTAACAACTGCAACAAATAGTAAAAAAATAGGTAGATAAAGGAGAATAAATTTTATTGCTTTATATAATACTAGATGCATGAAAATTTCATAGAGTCATAAGGATAATAAAAAATAGGAGGATATGATATAACCACTCAGTGGAATACCACCTCCACAGATCCATTATCGAGCACTATGAAGGCCAAGTCTACACAATGATAAGCTGAATAATTTCCAAATAAAATCCTAACCCCACTCCATAACTACCAAGACCTTATTTAACATGCCCAAACACCAACCCCACCTGCTACAACTGTCAAAACAACTAGTAAAACCAAAATACCAGACTACTCTACATCACATGGAAACATAAAAAAATAATAAAAGTATAAAAAGAAATTTTACCCCACACATGGGAAACACGTATATTTCTAGTATCACACACATATGATATCCCATGTATAGAAGAAACCAGCCCCCACATTCCTCCTTTAGATGATCATAAAAGGCATATTCAAAATGAGATACCTAATTACATGTTTTTTGCAGATGATATAGTTCTTGTTGCAGAATATGATAGATTTTAGGATTGGCCAGGGAAGTGGAATGTATATACTAGGTGAAATAAGGGTAAAAAGATCATTGTAATTAAGGTTGATTAGTTTTACTAAAAATAGGTTGGGGAAGTATAAGGGGAGCATGTTGGTATGTCTTGGGTAGATCATTATTTGGTTTTTCAAGATTCTGAAACCTACATGCGTAGGAGATCTGGGGAGATCTCATGTATACCCGGGATACCGATAAGAATTCTACTTCCTTCTACTTTGTATCTTATTTCACTAGAATACATTGTTAATTCCATTTAAACTCTATAGAATTCATACATATCTATTTTGTTATTTTTTAGATGGGGTTAAATCTATCATTTGGTCAGGATTGATACTTCAAGCTCTGATTTTTAATGGAGACTCGACATCAAGCTCGGCTCAATGGGACGAAGAAACACGTGGGATGCAATAAGGTTCAATTGACAGAGTTTCTCAATGTGGCCACTAATCTCTTAGTTGGTGGTGAAAAAATACAGGAAAATGAGTCCAAGACATAGGTGTAACTACACAATTTTATCACTAGTGACATGCACCAACCTGAGAAACAATCGCAACTAGATGCATCACCCACTTTAGATGGACCTAACGACTCTGATGTTCTTTCTGGTACAAGTGTCTATCACAAGGAGGATCATACTACATTGAATGCTACCGAATTGCCTTCACACACTTGATGAGTAGACTTTATAACATTTGATGGTGTTATCATTAGGGTTGGATCACTCAAGAGGATTTGTATTGTTTAGTATAAAAGATTATGGAGACCATGAAATTGTAATTATCTTAGGTCAGTATGGAGGGGATTGTGTTTCTTAGGTTTATGATTTTAGTATAATTTCGTCTGGATATTTTATGGAATGATTTTAAAGTTGATTAACTGGAACATTTTGGTGGTTTGGATTTTTTGAATCTATATGAAGAACTAGTTTCTCTTGATAAGTGGGGTTCAGTGTATGATTATATTTATAACATTGAATATTTAGAATATCTGATTCCTTAGAAACTAGCGAATAAATATGTTGTATATTTATTTCTTGGGATTCATGATGACATTCATATATCATTTCATATTCATAACCAAAAGACTCATTTATAGCCAATTCCCCTAGTTCTCTATGTCAATATTGTTGTAACATGCGGTGTCAAGTTAAAACATCATGACAGTGCATTGAGAATTTCTAGTGGCATGCGTGACAACAATTTTCCACATCATTTTCCTCGACATCCATTGCAAAATCAACATGGAGTTGGTGTTAATCAATTCCGGTGGGGGGATGTCCCTATTACTACTATCCCATAAGAGATGCTAGAGATGGTCTTGCCTAGGGGCTGTTTAATTCACCACAAAAAAAACTATGAATGAGAAGACTACCAAAAGAAGGGTTTGTGTTTTCATTATGGGTTACATATAATCCATTTAGTAAGTGTTCTGTTCCAAAGCGTAGGGTCCTACTTTTTGGTGAGGAAGATGATAAGGCTCTGTTGGATGATGACATTGCATTATATGATGATAAACCAATAATTTATGACATGTAATGATGCCTAGAATCATGTTTGGTGGTCAAGCTATAGGGACTAGATTATTTTCAGTCTATTCCATAGCGTCTTCATATAGATAATACTGTTATGAATGTGGATGGATATGTAGGGGAGTTGACAGTGCATAGTTATACTGGACAATGAAACTACACAAAACATTATTTCTACCACATTGGTTAACTTGGTTGTGTGACATAACATTCCTATACAATATTGGTAAAACATGGACATGGGAATATAGTATGTTTTCATGGAGTGTGTCAGCATTTCCATGTTATTTGGGGGATTATTATTGTTTCCTTGATGATAATATTTTAGAAATTGTTGGTTTGGATATCATCCTTGGAGTGGCATGGATGCTAAATTTAGGTGATGTGATGATAAATTTGGAAGCACTAACTATGAGGTTATGGATGGTTGGTAAAGATTTTTTTCCCTAGGGAATAACTGGTCATGAGAAAGTGGGTTCCCCATTAGAAATATGGATGAAACAATCATGTTTCCATATATTATTGTGTAACAAGAAAATTAGTGCCACTATTTTATTCACTTTTCTGAAGTAAAATAGTATATAGAGGTTGTTAGCTGATTGCCATCCGTTTTTTGATAAACCATAAGGGTTACCACCAGTTCAGAAGCATGTAAACCATAATTTTTTGCATCTAGGATAAGGCCCCATTTTCGTACACCCTTATCAGTACCCTAACATTATGAAAAATTATATTGAACAAAAGGTGGGGTAATTGATTCAATCTAAGGTTATTCACCCTATTATTAGTGTGTATTCTAGTCTGGTTCTATTTTTCAAGACAAAATATGGAACCTAGTGAATGTGTGGGGATTATAGATCACTCAACCACGTTATTATACCTCATAAATTTCCTATTCTTGTAGTTGCAAGGTTGTTAGATGAGGTGGGAGGACATGTTTTCTTTTATTTGTTGGAATTAAAATATGGTTACCCTCAGAGAATAATACAAGTAGTGGATGATGAAAAAATATCTTTTAAACTCATAGTAGTAATTATGAATATTTGGTTATTCCCATTGGGATAACCAATGACCCTTCTACTTTCAAGGCTTCTATGAATGACTTTCTCTTCTGTTATCTTGAAATTTTTTTCATGATATTCTTTGATGATAATTAATTCTACAACAATGATTGGGTTACACATATTTTGCATTTACGAACTTTTTTACAGGTACTTTTAGATAATCAATTATTTTATAACTGCCTTTTTTCTCAGTAGGAAGTTGAGTAACTTGGACATATTGTTTTTCAGTTAGGATTTCTAGTGGATCCAACTTATGTTCATGGTGTTATGGAATGGCCTTTTTCCACAAACAGTGAATGGTGTTTGGGATTTTTTAGAGCCCATTGGTTATTATAAAAAACTAATACTATGGTATAGTCAAATTGAACAAACCCTTACTACTTTTAACTACAACGAGGGCTTCTCTTGGATGCTGGATTCTCATTAGGATTTTTACCATTTAAAGTTTTTTGTTTACGGAGGCTCTGATGATGGCCTTACATAACTTTTACAGTGATTTTGAAGTGGACTGTAATGCATTGGGTCGTAGAGTTGGGGATGTATTAATGAAATTCCAGTGTCCCATTTCAAATTTTAGTAAGGTCTTGGACCCTATGAATTTAATAAAAACTACTTTGAAAATCAGGTTATAGATTTGAAGTTTCTGCGAATTAATTTTTTAGGGATAATTTTCAACGGTTTTTCAAACCCCAGAATTTTGAATTCTATCTTAAATCAGTGTGTTGTTACTAATAATAAAAAAAATTGGACTTTTAAGTTGTTGGGTTATCTTTTTATTGTTTTGTTTAAACTATGAAAATATAACACTGCTAAAGATTCTATGTCTCGGTGGGAAGATTATTCAACCCTCCAACATTTTCAATCTTCTCTTGTTTTTGAGGATTTGATATATTTTACCAAGGTTATTGTTTTGGACCATTTTCATCACATCATTGTACATATTTTTTTAGATGAGAAACCTTCGAACCAAGGGTATACTCATTCTAATGATATTCTCACGTATCATGGTTGTTTGGTGGTGTTTGTGGCCTCTCCAATGGTTCCCAAACTACTAGAAAAACATTATACCACTCCATGAATGGGGAATTCCAGTTTTTACCATACATATAACTACTTGGATGAAAAGTTATATTTGGTGGGTTTGGAAATCCAAGTCTTGGAATTTTTTCAACAATGTACAGTTTTCTCGTGCCCTAAATATTTTACACATTCTTCTGATGGTATCTTATAGCCCTTGGAGATTCCATTGGTCATTTTGATGGATATATCCATGGATTTTATTTCAGGGTGACCTCAGTCTCATGGGTATGATGTTATTTTGTTTGGTTTTTTCTTAGATATCTAAGTATTCACACTGTATTCTCTTATGGAATCCTTATTCCACTAAAAGTCTTGGTGAGGTTTTCTTTCAGGAGGTGGTTTGCCTCCATGGTATTCCCACCACCATTTTTAGTGATCATGACATGATATTTCTCATATTTTTATAGATGGTGTTATTTCAGTTCATTGGAACATAATTGAAAATTAGTTCCTCTTATAATATGTCAACATATGGTCAAATATAATTTGTTAACTATTGTTTGGAGACTTACCTTTAATAATCACTTATTTACCTTCCAGAATTTTGGTGGAGGTTGTGTCTTCATATTTGGGGGATCATGATGTAGAATTTGGTAAACATCATCCCCATCATGCTCATTACCAATGTAATTTGAAGTGGTAGGAAAATCATGGTCAGAAGGTGGTGGAATATCAGGAAGGGGACTATGTCTTCCTTAATTTTCATCCCCACAGAAAGTCTTCCATTTTCCACCATATAAATCCCAATATTTCACCAGGTTTCCCCCCATTTTTTTATGAACATGTTGGTCATGTGGTGTATTATTTGGATTCCCCCACTCAATCCCATATATGTCCAATTTTTCAAGATATTTAGTTGAAGTAGGTTGTTGGAAGTCCATCTATCTAGTTCGTTTTTCCTATTGACCTAGTTGGGGATTTTACTAATATCCTGTAGCTGGAAACCATTATTTCTCACCATATTTTGTAGCAGGACAGAACACATTTTCCTCAATATTTTGTCCATTTGTGTGGGTAAATTCTGGACGGGGAAACCGTGGAGGATGAATATGTTCTTTAGAATTAGTTTCTAGATTTCAATCATGGGGAAAATATTACTTGTCATGACGGGGGGAGTGAGAGTGTTTATGATTATCCATGGTGGTATAATGTATATACTAGGTGGAATAACGGCAAAAAGGTCATTATAAATGAGGGTGATTTGTTGTACTAAAAAGGTTGGGAAAATATAAGGGGATAGGTTTGGGATTTGTTGGGTAGAACATTCTTTCTTTGTTCTAAATTCTGCTATCTATTTGGAAAGGAGAGATGAGGAGCTCTCATGTAATCCTTGGATACCCGTGTTTGAATCTCTCATATAATATCTTTTAATATTATATATATTCTATATTATTGGATGTTTTTTTATATCTCTACTATATTCTCTAATCTCTCATGTATGAACCACCCATATATTATCTTTATGTCTCTCATATCTCGTATCTCATCTTTCATATTAGTGGATCTAGTCATTAGATCTATGTGTGAAATCCAACCCATTCTTTTTGGTTTGAGAGGTTGGAAGAGTGTAACTTGTCCTTAGAAGACATCCCCAAGATGACAAAGGCTGACAAAGAAATCCTATGGGTTTCAATACATGTGGAAGATTATTTATCCTTTAAGAATAAAACCACTAACCAGAATATCCATAACCAAAAACCACTATATGATGCACGATAACAATGAAAGACATCTCAACATTTGATTTATCAAAACAATTCTATAATCAATTACCACAACATAAGACTACAATATCAAAGTAAACAACTGATAATAAACTTATAAAACTCCAAGACCACCACAATACTCCATGATCCGCAAGATCCAAGTTCCAACATCACCAAACAACCCAAGTATCATGAGTTAGTGCTAAGGATGTGTGATACTTTACCTTTTCCCTTGTCCCAGTAGATGACATCTGAAAAATCACCAAAGTGCCAAAAAGTAAGGGTGGGTACTAAAACATAGTAGGTTTTCCCCAATGGCTTCCTTACTCACTCCACTATGATAGAAAATTTTAGCAACATTTATATAAAACAAATTCTAAAATAGTTTATATCAAAATATAAACTAAATCCATTATGAATAATTTTCTGAGGAAATCACCCAAATAGTTATTTAAATCATTTAGCATTCCATTTTGGCATAACTCATCCCTTTCCACACAACCATATATCCAACCATGCTTAAAATCCATGGAACTTCCTATACTCATGAGTGGTGGGTTATTCTTCCACGAATCCATCACTCAGTGGACCAATTTGTTGGGGGTACTTCACAACCATATCTATCCCATACATTTTATTAAGGTACTTCACATCCTTATACAACCCAATACATATGAACACATACCACACAAGCATGAAAACTCACACCTAATCCAAGTGTGTCCAAATAATTAAATAAAACATTATTATTATTTTTTGAAAACCAATTTTCATCCATGTAGAAAAACCTATATTTATTTTAAAATCATCATTTTAAAACCATTTTATTAAAAACACTTTCTAATAACACAACAATTTCTCAACATCCACAAACTGTCACTTAAGAGGGTTTCAAAAATTATTTCACTACAAATAAACAATAAATTTCAATCAAAGAAAAAAATTTGAAACTAAGACTTTGTGTTCCTAAATAGCGGGGTTGAGAGTGAAGCCACCTACAATGAGAGTTTTGGTGAAAATAATAAACCACATGAAAAAATATCACAAAACCATGTTGAATCTTCACGAACCTGCATTAGATCTCTTCCCCTATCAACAATAAGACCAAAACTAAACATAGTGGGAATCCATAACCATAGATATTCCCAAAAAGGCTGTAGATTTATGAAAACATGAGAGAAGTGGAGTAGATAAAAGAAAAATAATAATAATGATTATGAATGATCACATACCACAAGAATCAAGATTCTAAACATCAAGGAAAGACTCTAGATCAATTCCAATTTTCTTAGGAGAGGTTCTCTAACCTTTGAGAGACTAAAATCCAGAGTTAGGGATATTTTTGGGAATAAAATGAGGCACTTGAGGTAAATATGAGTTAGATCCACAATTTAAGGATCTAACATTGACTCAAGATTGGTTTAGTCACCAAGATAGATAAATCGTGTACTAACCATGCTCTTGTTTCTTCCTTAAGGGAGAACTTGCACGATTTCTTCACATGGTGTCCAAACCATGCACCAACCCTGATAAAGCTCATTTTCCAAAAAATACACTATATGAAATGATTTATACAAGGATTTTTCATGGTTTAGACCAACCTTATACGACCCATGAGCCTTTCATTTTCCCCTATCCCACTATGCATGGATTTCTGGCTTGTGTTGAATGGTTTCCATAATCCATGCACCACCCGTGCACTAGTAAGAAAGCCCAAAAAACTACCAAAAAGTTCTTTAAACTCTCCCAAACATCACCATTATAAATTATATACTTACAAATCATAAATAAAGGGTTATATAACTGAAAATTAGGGTGATATATTCTCCCCACCATTGGAATTTCCATCCTAGGAATGAGGAAAACAAACAGTTCAATAAAAGAGTTCTAACCATTTCTCTTTTATCTTCTTCTTCCATTCCAAAGTCTCTTCTTGAATCTGAAAATGTTTACGCAAAATATGCACTATACTAATTTTATTTCAATGAAATACCTCGTACTTATCCTTAATATACACTAGTATATGTACCAATGAGGCCTCAGGCTCTAGGTCAACATGATCCCATGTGATCACATGGTCAGGATAAGGTAGATACTTTTTTAACTGAGATACGTGGAACACATTATGCACCACACTAAAATGTGGTGGCATTTTCAACTGATATTCCACCTCTTCAACCCATTATAGTATCTCAAAAGGGACTATGTATCAAATATTTAAATTTAATTGCTTCCCAAGACATCAATGTCTACGTTTTGGAGATTTCATAAAGGACACATGATTGCACACCAAAAATGAAAATGGTCGTTGATGATGATCTGCATAAGCTTTCTGAGGACAATGATCCATCTCCATCCTTTTTCTGATCAACTGAATCTTCTCCATTGTCTCTGGAAAAATGTTTTGACCAACTAGAGAAGTCTCACCTATTTCCACCTAATAAAGTGTAAAATGAAAATGGCGCCCATATGATGCATAAAATGGATCCATATGTATCAATCCATAATAGCTGTTGTTATATGGGAACTCCTCTAAGGACACATTCTCTTCCCTAGAGCCACTAACATCCACTACACAATCCCATAAAATGTCTTAAAATGTTTGTATCATCCTTTAAGATTACCTATACATATGAGGATGATACATCATACTCATAGTCAATAAATTCTCAAGGGATTCCTATAAGAATTTATAGAAACATGAGGTAAACCATGGATCTCTATTTGACATGATCGAAACTGGTATTCCATGCCTCTTTACCAATTATCAGATATAAATTTTGGACAGATCCTCCATCGTATGAATTTCATGAATTATGATCAAATGAGCTAACATGGTAAGTTGATCCACTATCGCCCATATATCATTCTACATCCAAACCATTCTTGGGAGACCTGAGAAAACAATCCACAGACATCTGCTCAAATTTTCACACTATAATAATTAAATACTCTAACATACCTAATAGTCATTAATTCTCTACCTAAACTTCCTAAAAAGTTAATCATCTTGAAACAAACTTATCCACCTTTCTGCCAACATGCCAAAAATGTGTTTTCAACGCCTTATATAATTTCTGTTTTCCAAGATGGAAAAACCATATCGAATGGTTGTAATCATGAAGTATTTGTTCTTGAAAATACATAGGTATGACCATATGATCTGAAAACCAAAAAACTAAACTCTTATCTAGCATATAGTCATCAATGGTGATGCCAGATTCTGGGGGTGGTTCAATCATCATGGTTTAGGGAGGTGAATGCTAGTTATGTTTCGAGACTAAGTGGCAGATAATTGTTATGTAAAATGGACCTAAGTAATCAATAAACTCTATATGAATTAAGATATACTACATAGACAACACACTTAAGGGATGAATTTTATATCCAATCCACACAACAACACACTTGGGTTGACACATAGAATTTTGGGCTTTGTGGTCTTGGATCACTAATCTATCTTGTAGATTGACAAGGAAAAGAATTCACAAGATCTAGGGGTAAAATGGAATAAATCTCACACAATGGTGATAAAAATCATAATCTATCAATTAAAATCTTGTATTCCATACATGTTCCATGGGGGGGTATTTATATACAAGGTGGCAGTACAATATTCAAGTGTCTAATACACTAATTTCATAAAGGCTAAACTACTTTCTTCACTTAATTTTAAAATGATAAAGTCTACTAATTTATTTTTGGAAAATTAGCACACAACATTCCAAATATAGCCCACTATATTTAAATTTGAGTACCTAACCCACAAGATTTGAATTTTGTGTCTGAAGAATCCATTCTATAATCCTCCATGTGGGAAAGACTTCCCAAATTTGACAAACAATGTGGGAAAAGCATTAAAAATCTTGTTTGGGCATGAATAGGTGATATTATAGGCCCATTTTCTCCATCCATGTTTGGAAAGATCCATTGGGCCTTTAATGAAGTGATATGAGTGCCCATAGTAGCATTCACCCTATTTAATCTCCCTTGCATCATCAGGCCTTGCAAATACAACTCCTCTATCAGGGAAATTGACATGGTGCCTTTGACATGGTTATCCTCATCCTTCCCTTATCGAAAAGGAGTCATCAAAAACTCTTGTTCCTATGCACCCAGAAATGGAGAAAGACCAAAAACATTAAAATATTCACTTAAACCATAATCACATGGAAAATATATCTTGTAAGCATTACTATTAATATTCTTGAGCACTCGGAATGGTCTGTCTCCCCACGACACGAGTTTTGATTTCCACTTGTTGGGAAATATTTTATTTCACATGTGAATCCTAACTAATTCAACATGCCTGGAAAACACTTATTTGTTACCATTTTTTGCAGGATCAATGTATTTATGGGTCATTCACTCAATATTTTTCCTTCAGTTATCATGGAGTTTCTTGATGTATTCAGCAGTCCCTTTCGCATCTATATTAGTTTATTTTTGCATAGGAAACATGACTGCATAAATAGGGGAAAGGGGGTTAAATATATATAAAATTTAAAATGAAAAATATTTATTCTTGGAATTACTGGCCATGTTATATACTAATTACACATATGGTAGTCACTCATCTAAATTTATGAGATTCTTTTTAACAATTTTTCTCAAAAGGGATAATAGTGTCTGATTCAACACCTCCATTTTCCCATATGTTTACAGATGAAAAGTGGTGGATAATAGTAAATTCATACCCAGTTTTCTTCACAAGGTCTTACAAATGTAAATAAGTGGTTTTGTGTCTTGATCTGACACAATCTTCCTTGGAATTTCATAGATTTTGAATACTTCTTGTAAGAAAAGTGTTGCAATGTTATTCGCATCATCTTTTTATGACATTGAATAAAATTTTCCATTCTAAAAAACCAATCCACCAAAATAAATTGAATCTCTCCCCCTCTTGGTCCCTGGTAACCCCATAATAAAGTCTATGGATATGTCTTCTTAAGGGTTGATGGGGATTGGGAGAGGATGATATAATCCACATGGGTTCAGTTTTGATTTGGCATTATGGAAAACAATTCACTTTCCCACAAAATTTTAAATACCTCCAGATATCCTAGGCCAACATAATTTCTCAATAAGAATAGTTAATGTTTTTTCAACACCAAAATGTCCCATTAACCAACCAACAAGTGAGTCCTTCAGTAAAAGTAAACAAATAGAGGAATTGAAAATACATAGATTATCAATCTGGAATAAGAATCCATTATGTAAATTAAACATTTACCAATAAAATCTAGCTTTATAAAGTTCACAAGGTTCACTATAATCACTATCAGTAGAATATAAATCCATAATAAATTCAATACCAAGGATATTTGTATCCAAAAAAGATAAAATAGAATTAGTACAAGGATGTTCGCTAGCCATAGTATTTTCTTCACCCTTTTTTATGATTTATAATATATTTAAATGATTCAATGAATTAGAACCATCTAGAATATTAACTATTTAGTTTATTTTGGCTCATAAGGTGCTTAATATCCTCATTATCAGAATAGATCACAAATTCATTAGGCCAAATATAATTCTGCCATGTTTTTAGTACTCTAAAAAAATGAATACAACTCTTTATCATATGTTTTATAGTTTATAGATGGGCCATTTAACTTCTTTCCAAAGATAGAAATAGGATTACCTTCTCTTGTGTTATCCCCCATTAGAAATGAACATTATTATTTTTCAACTCATTCAACTGTGTTTATAGTGTACTGAAGTCCTTCCCAAATCTCATGTAAAAACTAAAAATCCCATGAAAAAATCTTACATATCCAATGAAGGTTGGAGTTGACCATTCTTGTGTCACATTGATCTTCTCAGTGTTAACAACAACTCCATTTCCACTCAAAACAAATCCACGGAAAACAATATTATTGAAGAAAAATTCACACTTATTTATGTTTCAAAAAAAATATTTCATTCCATAACACCTCTAGTAATTTTATTAGGTGATCTACATGTCGATGAAAAGTCCTACTATACAAAAAAATTTACCAAATAAAACTACATATTTTATTTGAAATATGCACATAATACATGATTCATTAACCTCATAAATGTTCGAGGTGCATTGGTGAGACCAAATGGAAGGAATATCCATTCATAAAGGCCACGTTAAATTTTAAATGTTTTTTCCACTCATCTCTTTCTTTCATCCTAATTTGATAGCAGTCACTTATTAAATCAATTTTTGAGAAAATTGTAGAATAATGTAATTCATATATCATATCATCTAATCTAGGGATAATATAACGATACAAGACGATGATGTTATTGATGGATCTATAGTAAATGAACATTCTCCATGTTCTATCCTTATTTGGTACTAGAATCCCCAGCACTACACAAGGACCAAGGCCCTCTTTGACATATTCAACATCTAACAAATCTCGAACATTCTTTTGAATTTATTTTGTCTCCTCTGGGGTGGGGTGATATACAGGGCAGTTTGGTAGTGATGCTCAAGGTATGAGGTCAATTTGATGCTCAATACCTCTATTGGGTGGCATACCTAATCGTACCACTTTTGGAAATACATCATCATATTTCCGCAACAAGGACTCGTCAACATTTGGAAAAGGTGGTAAGTCATTAGTATTTAGAAGCACCTCTTTATAAATGAGTAATAGGAGGTTTTTATGGAAAACAATGATACCTTATCCTCACTCTTTTTTCCAACATCAAACTTTTCTCTTCTCTCAAATTCTTTTTCCCCTAGATTTTTATTATCTCTCTATTTTTTTCTTCTTTAATTTTCTCTAATTCCCTTATTCTATCATTCTTTTTTTCACACTTTTTTTCTTCATAAATTTTATTTATTTTCTCTAAAAATGTGATATTCCACAATTTTCTTGGGGGACATGGGTTTGAGGTTTATAGGTACCTTTCGGAGTACAAAATAGTGACGATTCAAGAAACCATTAGGAGTAACAGGATGATTGTACCACCATTGTTGTCCAAACAACCAATGATAATCCGTTATAGAAACAAAATCACACAAAACCTTATCTTTTTACTTAATAATATTGAACAATACCTTCACTTACATGGTGACCTTAAAATTCCTGCAATCATTCAACCATTGAAGTTGGTATAGATTTGGTGCCTTAAAGTTAGGAGTCCCAACTTCTCCACCAAATTGGTGCTCACCACATTTATAAAACTACCCCCATCAATAATAGCACTATATAACATCCCATTAATCTTTCATTGTGTATGGAAATGGTTCTCTCACATATCCTTCACTCCAATGGTTATTTGTGCACTTAAAAATCATCTAGTGACATGAATCTCTATATATTCTACAGTTTCATCATTCTCAATTTCTATATATTGATCCACCTATTTCGAGATCTCTTCATTTGTCTCCCATTATCTGTACTTGTTGATGGTCATGGTTTGATAGTTTGGACATTCACTAGAAATTTTGGCCCTTCCTTGACATTTGTAATAACAAATATCCTGATTCCTTGTTTGGTTAGCCTCAAAAGTAGGTTTCTTGGGTAGAATAATTACCATATTTTTTTCATCAACCACATCTTTTGGATTTGATGATTCTTCAATATACTTCCTCGTATTTCTTCATGGTGTGAAAGGGGTAGTGGATTTTTCCATTATCCTCCTCCTTTTGATTTGTTTCTCAACTTCGGTGTCTTGAAGGATTATATCTTGTATATCTACAGGGTGGTACCTCTCCACTTGATCAAAAATATCTCGATTGAGCCTGTGGAAAAACCATGCCATGGTTGCCTCTAGATTCTCCTAGATTTTTCCTAAATCATCAAAATTTTCATCTCATTATAGTAATATTTTATGGTCTTACTATCTTGGGTGATCCACTAATGTTTGTTGTGGAGATATCTATGGTAGTGTGAGGGAACAAACTGCTTCAACATGGAAAACTTCATGTCTTCCCAATAATGGATAAGACATCCTCTATATCGAGATATATAATTTTAAACTTTATTCCACCATATTAATGCATAATCAATGAATTCAAGGGACAATAATTTTAGATTTTTATCCTTGGAATAGGTATGACATGAGAATACTTTCTCGATCCACATCTCCCATTCTAATTATGCTTCTAGATCAATTTTAACTTGGAATAAAGGGATCTTCACTATGATACATCCAAGGATATAATCATCATGTGATCTCAATTGGCCACCTATGGGTTATTGAAACCTCCTCCACCATTGTGGTACTTTCTAAAAATCACCATCAATGTTCTCTATCTCCTCCTCCATGATGTGGGGGTTCCATGGTACTGAAACTCACCACGGGTTATCAGGGATCATTCTCAGGCTTGACTGACTCTCCATGTTGTCAATCCTCTCACGTAGAACCTAAAACTTTTGATCAAGAAGTATCTCGAAAAGGATCACCAAATCCTGGATTTAATGTGGTTTAGCTTCAGGTGTGAGAGATCTACATTGGATTCCTTCATCACTAGCAAGATAAATTCTCTTCCCATGATATTCTTCCATGACCTGTTACACAAAGAAAAATACACTTGGGGAGAAACACACATAGTGATACACTCATACAAGTGAAGATACACATGCACATGCACACATACACAAGTATACACACCAAGACACAAGATTTACACACTCATGAACACAAGGATACACAGTCACACATAAACGAAAGACACACTTATGCATATAATCATACAAAGTCACACAAACACAAGACATACAATCACAAACACAAAAGGATACACACTCATTAGTATTTTTTTCTTATTTTTATCCACTCTCAACCCTCAATTAAAATACCAAGTTCTTATGAAATATAATTAGTTGTTTAGGGTGATAACATGGAACTAATACTTCCAAAATCAAGATTGTGTTGGGGGATGGTTTAACATAACCCCCTTGAGTGCTGAAGAGATTAAAAATGGTAAAGGGTGAAAAGTGGGTATAAAAAAATGTGGAAAGGGGTACAAATTTGAAGTATATGGGGTTTTCCCAATTGTTCAAGATAAGATAAATTAATAACAATATGATCCAAATATAATTTGGGGATGAAGTAAAATAATGGAGAAAGCTATGAATGGAAATAGAAAGTGTAAATAATGTAAAGCATAAATAATTAATTATATCTTCTTTTTTTTTTATTTTCAAATCTACCCAAAACTATTGTTCTTGGAGTTTTAAATCACAAGATGATTGAACAGAGAGTAAGTAATATTTATTGAAATATATCAAATAAAGGTTGTTTTTAATTTTTAAAAGCTCAAAAATATGAGTTGATTGAATTTTATTTTTTTCTGGATACAAGTCACATATAGAGATTTAATTATGAAAAGAATATGGATAAATAACCGGCTCAATGTAAAAATTTTGCAATAATGCACAAAATAGGATAAATATAAAGGTTTTCAATGAAAAAAGGTTTTATATTGGTGGGATAATAAGGAAGGAATAGAAGGGTAATAGATATATGAGATACAAAGTGAGTGATAGATGCCTACCTTGTCAATTGGAGCTCTAATACCAACTGATGTGAGATGATCGAGGTGGCTTGATCTTCACGACATACATTGATGAATGAAAGTTACAGTTCGAGACTAAGTAGTATATAATGGGTATGGATAGAAAATGGAAGTAGTCAATCAACTCTATGAGGAGCGCTACCTACTACTTAGACAACATAGTCAATGGAGGGATGTGATACCCAATCGACACACCAAAAAACTTGGGTTAAGACACAAAATTGGTGTCTTTGTGATCTTGGATCACCTATATAACATGTATATTGACTAGGAGAGAATAAACAAGATCTATGGGAAACACAGAATAATTCTCACAAAATGGAGAGAAACAAATCATAAAATCTCAATTAAAGTCTTGAATTCCATAAACATTCCATAGGGGAAGCTATATATAGCCAAGGGGATCATACAATAGTCAAGGGTATAATACACTAAAGTTATAAAGACTAAAATTATTTTTTCCCTTCAATTGAGAAATATAATGTATACCAAAGACTTTTTGGAAATGTATCACATAACATTCCAACTATAGCCCATCAGATTTGACTTTGAGTGGATAACACAACAGATTTGAATTTGGTGTCCAAAGATGCCATTATAGAATCCTTCATGTGGGAAAGGCTTCCAAAATTGGTTCTACCATATGGGGCAAGATTTAAACATCATATTTGGGCTTTAAGAAGTGAGATTATTGTTTTATTTGGACTATCCATGAATAGAAATATCCATTGGTTCTTTAATGAAGTGATATGGGTGCCCATGGTATCATTTAACCTCTTTAATCTCCCTCACATTATTGGGTCTTGTAAATCCAACTCCTCCTAAGGGGAAATTGACTCAGTGCCTTTAACATGGTTTTTATAAAATGGTCTCCACACCATTGAGTTTTGACCACATAGAAACACATTCTACAATATATGTATGTTCCTCTATTACCATCTTCATCAAATAAGGAACAATTGAAATTGAAGCGAAAACCACAACATCACCTCAGTCTTCACATTACACATGCATATCGGCTAGGGCCAAAATCAACTACCACTCATTTGAAGCTTCTTTTTTAATTGACTATACGAATTTCTGTTTAATGCATTAGGCACCCAATTTCCTTTATATGGTGTATATATCAACTCAAATTTGAACATTTAGAGATACTCTATCCATATTACTTTCCTCATATTCAATTCTCATTGTGAGAAAATATACTTCAAGATCTTATGATTAGTGAAAACAACAAATTTCTCACCAAAGAGATAGTGACTCCATGTTTTCAAATAATGAACATCAACAGCTAGATACAAATCTTGTGTTGGGTAATTCTTATCATTCAATCCTAATTTCCTAAAATCATAAGAAACAACAGGATATCATTTCATGAGAACACATCACAACCCTTATCCGGAAGCAGAAAAATACACCACTTACCCTTCTCATTATTCCAGAAAAATTAATGTTGTTGTGGATGTAAGGTAAACCGTTATCTCTTGATAATATTTATGGAATTACACACTCTATAGGAATGGAAAATTGTTCTTTTTCAAATAAGTCATTGGTGCAACTATCCATGAAAATATATGAACAAAGAATCAATAATAACTAGCGAGACCAAGAAAATTTCATATCTCAATGATGTTCATCAGTGGATTCCAAGAGATAAAAACATATATCTTCTTTGGTTCCACTGAAACACAACTTTCAGAAGATACATGGCCAAGAACGAATGCCAATTTTATTCAAAAATATCAATTTGATAATTTGGCATACAAATGACTGTCTGTATATATTTCCAACACTATCTCCAAGTGTTTCTCATTCTCATCCATTGTCCTTGAATACAACAGTATGTCACCAATAAATATCACCGTGAAATAATCTAAATATCTCTAAAATATCCAATTCATCAATTAAATAAATAAAACTACTTCATTCATAAGTCCAAAAGTCATTAAAACATATTCATAATGTCCATATCTAATTCTAAAAGTTGTATTTGGAATATTCTCCTTCCGAACACACAATTGGTGATATCCCGGTTGCAAGTCAATCTTATAGACCCACTGAGCTCCACTTAATTTATTGAACATATTATCAATTCCTGGAGGTGGATACATGTTCTTTATTGAAACTTGGTTAAGATTATTATAATTCACACATAGCCTTTGAGTTATATTAGATTTATTCACGAAAAAGACTGGTGATGCCCACAGTGACGTGCTCGAACGAATGAAAATATTGCTTTCCATTTCTTCCAACTACACCATTAGTTCCCTTAATTCTATTAGTGAAATTAAATAAAATGGATATGAGATAGGACTGGTTCTTATAAGGAGATCAATCCTAAACTCCACTTCTGTCACGGGTGGAAACCCTAATAATTAATCGAGAAAGACATCCAGATGATGATAAAAAAACATCCAGAAAAGAACTTCTCCCAACCTCTCCTATTGACTCCTAGGGCAGAGTTTCCAAATGTTAAGAGATCATTCCCATAACTTGAACCAACAATCCTGTTTCACCTATATTATTCTTCCTCTCTACTTTAAATAGATACTTGACACTATCCTCACTATTGAAAATAAAAGTTTGGATATAACAGTTGATGTGAGCCTTGAATGTTGTCAACCAATCCATATCTAGGATTACATCATAGAAATCCATCTCCATCATAAATAAGTCCCATTTTAGTTCATCTCTATCAATATTTATAGAACATTCTCTACAAAAAGGCTCCACATTTTCTTTTCCCAAGAGGATTTTAATGATTTATTACATAGGGAATCATCTCATGTTTTAAACACAAAAAATAAACAACATGAGAAGAAATAAAATAATGAAAGGCCCCAGTATCAGACAACACTTACATAAGGGTAGAATTTAAAAGGATCATCCCTATCAACATATATTATCCCACCTAATCATTCAAAATCACCTGCTCAGATCCATATAAATTCTTCTTTACTTAAAATTGTTCTTTACTTCCTTATTGTGATTTCACATGAAAAGGATTCATGGTATTCAAATAATCACCATGGCTAGATCTGTTCTATTGATGATATTGGTTCTGATTTCCCCGTCTGGATGAATCAAATGATGCCTGTGACACTTGATTTGTTTCTTTATAACCATACCTTGGAGCACTATGACAATAGAACTAAATAATACCCATATAGTTTATGTTTTGGAATGCTCTAGGTTGTGTCATACACTCTCTATTTATGTGGTCAAGATAATGATATTAGTAACATCTTTCTTTGCTCTTGGGTCATGGAATAAGGTTCACTGATCTATCCATCTGATTTTGATTCACACTTCTACCTTGGAAGTAGGTGTCTCTCTTCATCTTTCTCCCAACATTAGAGTTCCCACCATTTCCTATGGATATCAACATACTTCCTCCTCCCATATATCCTGAGATGTCTCTTTAATCTATTGTCACTTTATTTACCATTTTTGTATAGTCCGTAATACAGAGAATAAATATATTTGAGTGAATACTCTACTCTCCAATTCAATGATGTCTGCCATCAAGGACACACTACCAACAACCTCAGGTTCAAAGCGTACTAAATTCTTGAATTTAGCCTCCTACTCGGTGACATAGAGATTATATTGTATTAGGATGAAAATTTCAATCGTTATCTAAATCTTGAACATATGAGGATAAAATTATTTGTCGAACAATTACTCAATATCCAACCAACTGAAGCCTTGATCTGCTTTATCTAGTTCTGCTAGATCCCCCCACATAGGTTAAGGATCACCAAGCATAGAATTTTCCAGTTTGACTTTCAGCTCCACTGGTGTGCTGATGAAATCGAAGATATGATTCATCCTAGTCATCCACACCTCTTTATTTTTCTGGTTCAGAATCACCCTAATAGATGGGTGGATTCTGGTTCTAGAACTAGACTGAATGATCTATTTTCCTTGGTTCATCCCTCTTATTCCCTATGTTTACAGATTGAAATGATTGGATGATACTTTGAACTACGTCTTGGTTCACCTATGACTCAAGAGAAACCACGTTCTCTGAAGCTTCTTCTAGTTGGTTTCTACGATGGATACAAGGTTCCATTTTTCAAAACAACAACTTCATAAGTCTCTCTCCATTAACTGAAGGATTAAAAATTTAAAATTATACCACATAAACTATCACAACATTTCTTTCTAAAATCAAATATTTCCATGTCCAACCATTTTTGAAAACATTCACTTGCTTTTTGAAAATCAACACATTTTCAACATACTTTTATCATGCACTTTTTCTAAATCATTTATTTAAAAAGTTCTTAAAAAGTTTTTTTTTTCAAAATCAGCACTTTTTCACAAAATATAAATCATTACTCAAAATGATGTATGCACTCCTAGTAGGAAGTCATTCCTCTAATGCATCACATGCTTGTATCATTGGCTAAACGAATGAAAATGATATTTTTAAATCCTATAAGTGTCCACAAAACATTTATCTACCCAAATCTATGGTAACATAATGGTCATCCTAAAAAGGATAGATACATATTTTTATGCTCCACATTTCATGTCCCAACAATCCTACTCCTTTTTTATGATCCCAACCCAAGGAATGGAAAATAATGAAATTTAACCTCCAAGACCAGTAGAAGTGATGAATAATTTTTCCAACTAAAAAAATGTTGATACCATTTTTATCAATCTGAACTTTGGAATGAACAAAACTGATACCATTTGTAACATCACACTCCTCATTTTCTTGAGAGGGTAGAAGGTTGTTACTTGGTTTTATGAGACATCCCCTAGATGCAAAAGGTAGACAATAGATGCTAAAGAGTTTTAATAAATGTGGGAGAAATTTACCATTTAATAATAAAACCACTACCCATAAAATCCATAACCAAACAACCACTATATGATGCATGATAACAATGAAATACAACTCAACATTTCATTTATCAAAATCATTCTAGAATGAATTACCTTAGTAGAAGAATACAATATCATTGTAAAAAATTAATAATAAACTAATAAAACTTGGAGACCACCACAAGAATCCATTCTCCAAAATATCTATGTTCTAACTTCACAAAATATTCCAAGTATCATGAGGTAGTTATAATGATGTGTGATACATTTCCTTTCCCCATGTCTTTGTAGATGACATCTAGAAAAGCACCAAAGTGCCAAAGTAGTGGTTGGTACTAAAACTCAGTAGGTTTTCCCCAATGGCTTCTATAATCAACCAATAGGATAGAACATTTTAGTAACATTTATACAAAACAATTTATATAAAATAAATTCTAAAATAGTTTATTTCGAAATATTAACTAATGAAATTGTGAACAATTTTACAAGGAAAGAACATAAAAAGTTCTTTAATTCATTTAGCATTCCATTTTGGTATAACCCAGCCATTTTCACACAACCATACATCTAATCATGCATGCAATCGATGGACCTCCCTATACTCATGAGTGGTGAGTCATCCATACACTAATATTTCACTAAGTGGACCACTTTGATGGGGGTAATTCACACCCATATCCATCCCAACCTTTTTATGGGGGTAATTCATGCCCTTATCCATCCTTATGAATATGAACAAACACCACACAACCATTCTGAATCATATCAAATCAATATGTGTTAAAATAATTCAATAAAACATTATTTTTTTTGAAAACCATTTTTCTTCTATGTTGAAAGAATAATAATTATTTTAAAATCTAAATTTTAAAATAAAGTTATCAAAAAATCATTCCAATAACTCAACAAAATCTCAATTTCCACAAAATGGTGCTCAATAGGGTTTCCACAATTACTTCAACATATATAAACAATCAATTTCAATCAATTAAATTAATTATAAACTAGCCTTGATGTTCTAAAATAGAGGGGTTGTTGAGAGTTATTGAAAAAATGATAAACAACATGAAAAAAATTCAAAAACCAGGTTGAATATTCACAAACCAACCTTCGAACTCTTACACTACAAACAAAAATAATGAAACTAAACATAGGTGGATGCCATAACCTTATATGTACATGAAACGACTATAGGTATAAAAAAACAAGAGAGATGGTGATGTAGATCTATGAAAACTAACAAGAACGATCAAGAATGATCACTTACCGCAAAAATTGAGCTTCATCACACCATAGAAAGGCTCCATATTGATTCAAATTTACTTGGGAGAGGATCTCAAACATTTAAGAGACCAAAATCCTGATTTAGGGAAATTTTGGGGGAAACTCACGGTTCTTAGAGGTAAAAATGAGTTAGATCGACAATTTAAGGATTTAAATTTTACCCAAACATGGTTTAGTCGCCCAATTCGATAAATTGTGTGCTAACCGTGCTCCTGTTTCTTTATTAAGAGAGACCTTTAATGGTCTCCAAACTATGTACCAATTGTGAAAAAGATCATTTTCCTACAATTTCACTACATGATACGGGTTATCCCAAGATTTCTCCTAGTTTTTACAAACCCTGCGCAGCCCTTGCGCCTTCCCTTTTCCCCTGTCTCACTGTGCAGTGTTTCCTGCAAGTGCTACATGGTTTCCACAAACCGTGCAGTACCTGTGCACCAGTAGGAGAGCCCTGAGAACTCACAAAAATTTCTCCCAACTCTACCCAACATCACCCATATAATTTATATACCTAAAAACATTATGAAAAGGTTACATACCAGAAACCAGGGGTGCAACAATAAGTATCTCCATTATTAAATCACTCATGTTTTATATCACATATGATATCTTTTATCATTATATATCTAATATATTATTGGTTTTATTTTTATAACTATAATTAGTTATCTATTCACTGATATATTATATATGTATCTCTCATATACTATCTTTGTGTCTGTCACATCTCATATCTAATCTCTTATATCTCATCTCAGAGTCTTTGATTTTTGTTCTTTGAGTCTCTGTTATCTTCCTTCTAAATTTCCAATCATCCATGTATTTGTTATAAACATTTTGATCTATGAGTTTATTTCTACGGGTCTCCGTTTCTTTTTGGTTTCTGTACTTTTAATCTCTGGATCTCCACTCACCATGTTCCTATTTTATCTCTCTACTCATTTTCTTTTCCTCACATTATTTGTAGTCTTTATAATCAATAATCTTTTCTATGATCTCTAATATATGTATATCATATATATTATATTTTCTATCCTCATATCTCATTTCCAATATCACATATCAGAGGTTTTCATTGTGTTATTTGAGTCTCAGTTAGATACCTTCTTGGTTTTCGGGCTTTTTGGTCTTTTCTATATAACATTTGATCTCTGAGTTTCTTGTCTGGGGTCACACTTTTTTTGTAGTTTATAGTCTTCAATTATTATGATCTCCAATCACCGTGCTCCTATTACATATCTATTATACTCATTTTATTCTCTTTAAATAGTAGCCTCTAGTCTCTAGTCTTCACCTTTAGTCTCTGATATTTGGTCTTCGTATCCATTCATCAATATACAATGTTTTATTAAGTATGAATATCCATCTTCGGTGTTTGGTCCTTGATACCTGGTGTCGAATTCAGTCTATGATTTTTGGTATTTCTTCTCCATATTTGGTCTTCTATACCCACAATCTTAGTTTTCAATATATTTTCTTTGGTCTCCAATTTCATCTTTGACCATTGTTCACCTTTTTCCAATCACTGGCCATTGTTTCTAACACCATCTATGGTCTTTGGTCTTAATTATTCCGCCTTTGTCTTCAGTATCTAGTTTTATAGAACTAGTTTATTATTTTTATCACCATCTCTATTGGATAGTCTTCGACCTGTGATCTCCTCTATCTTTAGTCTTCATCATAGATCTTTGATCTCTAGTGTTCACTATTTATCTTTGGTTTCAAACGACTGGTTTTTCTCTATATCACAACATTCATTCTCAACCTATATTATCTAATATTTCACTTGGTGTTCATATTCTATTTTTGGTCACCAGTCTATAATTATTTGTCTTTTATTTTACCTTCATCCCGTTCTCTTCAATCTTTCTCTGATACCTAGTCTTTCCCTCAAATCATTGATCATTGTCTATTTTACCAATATTTTTGTTTTATTTTCAATATTTTCTCTTATTTTACTCTCAAATATCTATGATCCATATTGGATTTCATATATTTGGGATCTATATTGTCTTTGAATTTCATATTTCTATAATATTTTTGTTTCTTCATTTTTATGTCAAACTAGATTTTACTTTAGATTGCTATATTAATTAAAAAATAAAAAAGAGATAAATATCAGAATCACTACTGATCTAGGCCACATGGGAACTGTTTATAATGTTATAAACATCACATAATACACTCTTATATGTTTCATATACATTTTTTCATCTTTATGGACATCTAAGAAGGTTTCATACCTAACATGGAGAGGATTCCTAGAATAATATTTCTCAAAAAGTACATATGGAGGGGCTTTACTTGAAAATGTATTCTAGAAATGGATACCTTGAAAAGGTTATTTATATTACGATTCCATGAAATGGTTATCTAATATATGGAATAAGATATTTGAAAATGAATTAGTGAGATTGGAGCATCAGAGTTGTCAAGCACAAGAAGGGAAACAAAAAGTCATGTTAAAAGATTGCACAGTGGCGGAGGTCGGGTGTTTTGGTGAGAAATAAGAAGGGCCATAACTAATGGTGTGTATGTGGAGGTCAAGTGTCTTCCACCGGAAAAGAGAATATGGTATTGGATACACCTTAGTGTACATTTTATGTTGTTAAAGGAACTTTTCTTGGTTGATACTGTATCTAGGATTTGTGTGCAACCTACATGCCATCCTGTTATATATGGGAGAAAAGAATTTCTCAATATGTTATTAGTCTTGATCTACTTTTTTATCAGTATAGATATCTAGGTGTAGTTTATTTTCCTTTTCATATGTTAGATAATATGAATTATACTATAAATTTTGCAATCTAGACAACATAAATAGTAGTTTATCAAGTGTAGGAACAGAGGAAGATTCCCATTTTTTAAGTACAAAATTTGCCACTTTAGTACAACCTACACCATCACAGACTCTTGAGTTGATGGTTTATTTTCCTATTCAGTTTTTGGATAATATAATTTATAAAAGAAATTTTTTATTCAAGATGATATAAACTATTTTGTTCCTAGTGGAGGGGGAGGGGAGGGCGAGGGGGAGTTTTCTAGCTCTTCAGTACACACTACACTATCATAAACTATTGAACTAGATGGTTATTCTCTTGTTTAGTTGTAATATAACATGATTTGTATTGTAAAATTTATTTTCAAGAATAGAAAAAATCTTTTTGTTATATTGAAGTTGTTTTCTTCAATGGTTCACTGCTATTAGTGTTAGGAAGGATGATTTTAATAATGCTTTTATGGATGAAACTCCCATGGAGTAAAACTTTAAAAGTGGACTAGGATGTTGTTTCTAAAAGGATGATAGGGATGATCTCATGCATAATTCAATTAAATGTGGCAAGGGTAGAAGATCTTGGTAGGTTGGGAGGGGATTTTTATGGTCACATTGCTACTCATTTTATTTCTCCCCCTGCTTAAATTGGCGAGGAGCAAGGAACTCATCATTAAGGCCTCAATCCTAATGGTTCAGATTATTCTCCAATGATGAAAGTGATTTATACCTCTATTATTTAAGTGGTCTATAAAGTCCAATATTATTATTTTGAATCTATTACCAAAGCAGTCTGAAAAATAGCATAATTGGTAGATGGTAATGTGAATGAAAATGAAGGCTGTGAAGCCCCTAATGGTCTATCATGGTCTGCGCCCTTCATCAAAATCTTATCCTGATGATAATATGTTCATGAATGGTGTATTTAAATTATAATTCTTGAACTGAGGGAGAAGGTTAGGGATCTTAGTTCGTTAATTGTGATACATAAAAAAATTAAACTACATGGGTATGTTGAGGAAGAATCATAGTATACCGTGGATTTTTAAAAGAGGTAATCTAGAAATAAGATGTTAATCGAGAAGGTACATTTCAATTTGGAATTGTGGGTGATTTTATATCCACAAAATTTTGATTTCTAAAACTCATTTTTATGATGGAAAAACCCTTATTTTTTATGATTTAAAATGTGTATACTATGTTTCACAATACCATATTTTTTTTCTGGGAAATTTTTATTTATTTTAGATGATTATTCTCATTATATTTATCTTGTGTGATTTTATAGTGATGGTGATCCTATATAATTTTATTATAATTTTCATGTACGTTCCTGTTAGTGAAGTAAAATTGTGAGGTTGACGTCATTATATCATGGTATGCTGGAATTTTGTGTTTATTAATGAGATCAATCATTTTTTATGTTTTGGAATCTTTTCACTTATTAATAACCCCTTTTATATTATTTTTTTAAATAATTTTTTTATAATATATTTTATGAATTTATGTTTTATTTTATTTTATGGCATCCACATGTAAAAATATCCTCCATTTATAGTATTGTGGGAACATCTTTCTTGCCTTCCCATTCATGAACCTAAAAATGTTGAATTTGTTTTATAACTTCATGGTCTGATTTCGTTATTCAGATCATATGATATAGACATTGAAACACTCCATCATTTCTCAGTGTGTTGTATTCAAATAGATATCATGAATACCCCTCATTATTTTAGTGATTTGGGTTACATGCCATTTATCTAAATTGAACCAACACTTTGGATTCATGAGAATGGGATGTTTGTTTAGAAATAATTCATTAATTGATGGAACTTAGGAATTTTATTTTAGTTTTGACTTATTTTTTAAAACAATTTTGTCTTTTTTTCCGTTTGGAGTGGCATTAATTGTTAGAGGTGTTGGGGTTGACAAAATAAACCCTTAAACAACCCAGGATCCACTATTTCATATAATGGAGATAAATGTAATGTATTTATTTGATAAATATATTACAAGAAAACCAATCTAGAATAAATTTACAATTGAATCATTAGAAACATAAACAATAAGTGCAAAATGTAAAGAAAAATAGATGTAATGTGCTTTATCCCCAAGGGGACCTATGTGAACATAGAGAACACCACCACAACAATGTTTTTGTTAAGAATAAATAAAATAAATAACAACATATTAAATACTTGAATACAAGAAAAAAAGGACCATAAAAACTATCTGAGGAGGTCAAGCATACCGAAATAGGTGGTAATGCTCAACACTCCCATATAGATTCAACCCCATCCTCTATTGGAAGGACTCATGCACACACACAAGAAGGATACAACAACATACATGATGAAGAAAAAATAAATTGATACAGAGCCAATAACTAAAAACCAAATCTTGGATACGACAGAAAGTATGTCAAAAGCCATTACCAGCTGAAATGCAGTCGTCCAAATACCCAAGACCATAAAGATTCCCCCCTAAATCTCCATCAGAGAAGGGATCTAGTTGCAGGAGGTGGCACATACATCGGTAGAGGAATGTACGGGTGGCCTGAGTCTCATGAATGGTTTCCCCCTATTCTTCACAAAGCCGGAACAAAACCTCACTCGCCGAGAGCTCTCTCAGAACCAGAGAGAAACCAAAACTCAAACCATGAACCCTTAGGGAACTAGCACAATCAATGAATTCTATAACAGAGTCAGGAAAGTTAGGTAGAGGCACAAAATGGAAGCCGCTTGGAAGGATCAGATCATAATGATGGTTTACATTTCCACACTTGGGACATCTCACCACCTATGTGGCAAAATAGGATAGGCGGGACAACATTGTAAGCGAATCAAAGATGATAAAAGAAACACATCTGGAGCCATGTTGGACCATCAGATCATGCCCAATCAAAGATCCAAAATCATTCCACAAATCATCATAAGGTAAAAAATGAACTAGGTTCTAGAAATAAAACCAACATACATGATAAGACAAAACATGAAATGGGAAAATATGAATGTAAGGTTCCAGGAATCCCATGCAGAAATTTATTCATTTAGTTCAAAACATAATAATTCAAGGCATAAAATAATAAATCCCCACTATGAAATTAAAATAAATACAACGATTATGTACTCACAACCTATATTATAGAATCAGGACTAAATTCATACGTTTAAGATAATGCATGAATTTATTTAATCGAATAGATTTAGTCAAACTACTGACTGGGTTATCACCAGTGGGTATCGTAGTGACACTAACCTCCCCAGATTATATAATGTCCCTAAAAAATGTAATAAAATGTCAATGTGCTTAGATATAAAATGGAATACATTGTTTTTAGATAGATGTAATGTAGGTTGGCTTTAACGGTGTACCATTCTGCTATCAGTAGACAATGATAAATTTGAAAGAAAACCATTAAGCCAAATGGATTCCTTAATTTCTTATGTTAGGGTAATATACCATGTGTGAATAGTGAAGAGTGAAACAACTAATTTGATATTTCATTTCAAGGATACATGTCCTCCATATACTAGAAAAAAATAACTAGTGATAGATTTTTGATTATTAATGTTTTCTGCATAATAAAAATCAACAAAACCAACTATATCATCATCAAAACTATTATTCAGTCTATATCTAATGCATAGTTTAATAGAAATGGAAAATTTTCATAAAAAACATTTTAAATCATACCAATGTAGCTTACCAGGTTTCCCCCTAAACCTTATAAAAGCACCAACAAGATAGGAAATATCTGGCCTTAAATATACCATGGCATACATAAGACTTCCATCTATATTGGCTTGTGGAATCATACTCCTAAACGAAGTTACAACATCATTCCTAGGGTATTAGATCAAATACAGTTTAAAATGTTGTCCTTAGTGAATACATACAGGTTTAATATGTTAAAAAGGGTATATTTTTAATACCTTCCTAACATAAATAGATCAGGATAGGTACAGAGTTACGTTCCTCCTATCCCTTTGTTTATCCATACCTAAAATTTTGTTTTCATGACCTAGGTCTTTTACCTCGAAAGAAACATTTAACTAATTATTTATAGAAATCATGATCCTTATATTCTTATACATATAAATTATGTCATATATTTATAATAAAAGATTAATAGACTCATGTTTAACAGTTTTATAATACACACATGAATCAAATCTACTTATATAAAAATGATTTTCAATCATGAAAGAGTCAATCATTTTATACCATTTTCTAGAAGACTTCTTAAGCCTATACAAGGATTTCTTAATAATACAAACATGATTGGGTTTGAACAGTTTTGAAAATCCCTTAGGAGGACTAATATAAATCATCTGATCAATGGTGCCATGTAAAAAATGTAGTTTTCACATCTAATTGGTCAACATGAAAATAAATATTGGAAGGAAAAGAAAGAAGAATCCAAAAGGATTAATGCCTGAAAATAGTAGAAAATATTTCACTATAATCAATACCTTTATGTTGAATAAATACTTTAGCAACCATTCAAACATTATATTTGATTTTAGATTCTATTATATTGTTCTATTTTTTATAAATCCATTTAAAACTCATAACTATTTGGTTACTGGGTCTAGGAACTACAACCCATGTATTGTTCTTGAGTAGAGAATTCATCTATTCTTGCATTTCATTCGGCGACCTAGTGTCATTTTTAGACATAATGTATTGCTTATATGTTTTAGGATCATCAACAAACAAGTCATGTACTATATTAAAGGCATAGGATGAAATTTTTCTTGGTTGAAATGGGTTGGAGGTCTTATAACCCTCTTATCTATATCTCAAGTGGGATTGTGGTTTCTCAAGTCATCGGGTCCATCAGTCTAAAGTTTAGAATCCAAATAAGAATTAGATTCATCTTGGGTCTGGACAACAGGAAAAATAGGACCAGCTGTAGATTGGAAGAGATCACCAGGTCCAGGAGATACTTCAACATCTAAATGAATTATAACCCATGTGGGTCCTACAACTTCATTAGAAGTTGCAATAGGTTCATGTTCATTACCACTGGACATAGAAAATTCATGAAACACCACATCTTGACTAAAAATTCATTTCTAAAAGCCTATTTTATCTACCCGTAAATGATATTGTCTAACCCCTTCTAGGAATCCCATGAATATACATTTAACATCCCTAGGAGCTAGCATATCATTATGTGTATGAGAATAAGCTGTGGATCCAAATATCCCTAGATGGGATAGACTCAGGGGTGAACCTTTCCAAAGTTTTTTAGGTGTCATAAAGAAGTTGGCAGATGAAGGGTAGCAATTAATGAGCTACATAGCTATTGAAGAATCCTCGGCCTAAAGAACCTAGGGAGTTTAGAGTGGGAAGACATGCATCTAACCCTTTCAAGAATAGTCATATTCATTCTTTCTTCTAACCCATTCTGTCATGGGGTTTCCACAATAGTCTAGTATCTTTTGATTCCCTTGAATATGTAGAATTGAAAAAATTCATTGGATAGATACTCTAAACCATTATAAATCCATTATGTAATAAGTATCATATTACTCTCGCTCTTTATGCCATTTTTCAACTTCTTAAAAGTCTAAAAGGTATCTAACTTGTGTTTATGTATATTAATCTAGACTCTCCAAGAGAAATCATCGATAAAGGTCGCAAAGTATAAACCTCCACCATGGGAGGTGACCCTAGAAGGACCCTATAAATCAAAATGCACGCATTCAAGGGGTTCATTAGATTTATATATAGACAAACTACTGATGACTCTCTAGGACTTTCCATACACACAGTCCTCATTGAAGGGTAGGCTACTCGGATTGGCATCACTTAAAATGTAATGTTTATAAGATCACATAGACCCTTTTACCTAATGTGACCTAGTATCCTATGAAAAAAAGTAATGGAATCATGTTCTAAACAGGAAGAGTAATTAAATGATATTTTATAAACCCTACCATTCAACACATATTGTCTATTGCGAAGGGTCCATGTCATAATCTTAAGGGATACTCAGAAAAATCTATGACATCCAAATCTAGATTTGATGCAATACACTTTCTAGTCAAGGAATCCAAGGGATATTAGAATTATTTTCAGATTGTGTACCCACCCAACTTCCTAAAGTGTTTGGATAGACCCATCGTGAATCTCATGTGAAATTGAGGCTATCCCCATAATGTGGAAACTCTTCTTATTCCCTAGAAAAACCTCACCAAATTTTACTTCCTTTTTTTCAATAAAAAACTCCTTCCTAGGACACATATGCAATGAGAATCTAGAATATAAGATAAAATCATTTAATGTGGTTGTGTAAGATATATTTAATGCATCAATAGTGTCAAAGTCTTATTCAACTAGTAAGGAATGGACATTCGTAGAGTATCTATAGTTACCTTTCATGTCAGGACAATTACTTTCAATATGTCCTTGATGTTTGCATTGGAATCAGCTAATTAACTTTCCTTTTGATTTGTTTCTTTTCTTATTAGATTAACCTATCTCTTTTCTCCTACCTATGGACTCACTTATGCCACTTGATTCACTTCTATACCTATAATCACCTTTGTCCCTAACACTTAAACCCTTGGCCTCAGTTTTAATACTACCCTTCTTTTGATGGTCATTAGAGAGTAAAGCATACTCTACTTCTTCAAGAGTTGATGCATCTTTTCCATAAATCATAGTGTCAATGTAGGAAACAGAAGCCTTCCCACCAGGGGAAGTAGTTGGGACATTATTTCTAGAGCCACTAAGAGCATCGATATGGTCATTATGATCTAACAAGGCTGTTATATTAATTCTCCACATATTAAAGTCATTATCACCATCAAAATTATGAATATAATTTTTAACCCATATTAACATTAGAGAAGGTACCTAATACCACATGTTGGGATTAACTACATAAAACCGTAAACAGCCCAAGATCCACTATTGTGTACAATGGTGAACATCATAATGTATGTAATTGATCAATTTATTACAAGAAAATGGATCAAGAACACATTTACAAAGGAATAATAGTAAACATAAACATAATGTGATAAAAGTAAAGAACAATATATGTAACATGATTTATCCCCAGGGGGACCTATGTGCATGGAAAGAACACCACCAGGGTAACATTTTTATTAAGAAGCAAGGAATGAAACAAGAACAAATTACAGACTCGAATGCAAGAAAATAATAGGCCATAGAAACTATTTGAGGAGGTCGATCTTTATGAACTAGGTGGAAATGTTCAACCCTATCACGTAGAGTCATCCCCATACCCTACTGGATGGACTATTGCACACAAAAAAGTAGGATACAACAATATACATGATGAAGAAAAGGTAAATCTCTATAAATCCAAGAATAACAATCCAGATCATGGATACGATAGAAAGTATATCAGAATTCATTACCAGTTGAAGTGAAGTTGTCCAAATACCCATGACCATGATGATTCCCCACTGAATCACCACTGGATAATGACTCTGGTTATAAGAGTTGGAACATACAATGGTATAGGGGAGTACGGGTAGACGGAGTCACCTAGATGGTTCACATTTCTTCTTCTTGTAGCCGGAACAAAACATTACATACCAAGAGCTCACTTAGAACCATAGATAACCCAAAACTCGAACCATAATCCATTAAGGAACCAACGAAATCGATTATTGATAGAGTAACATCAGGAAAATTTGGTAGAGGAATAAGATAAAAGCTGCATGGATGGATCTGATAATCATGATAGTTCGCATAACCACACCTGGGAAAACACACAACCTATGGGGCACAACAGGACAGGTGGGACCACATTGCAAGCAGATCAAAGCAGATCAAAGAGAAACACTGGTGCTATGCTGGATCGTCAGATCATGCCCAATTAATGGTCCAGAATCATATCAAAAATCATCCTAAGAAAAACAATGAACCGGGTTCCAGAAATAAAATTGACAAATAAAATTGGACAAAACCAGAAATGGGAAAGACATAAATAAGGTTCCATGTATCCCATGTAGAAATTTATTCATTTAATTACAAACATAATAATTCAAGGCAATAAATAACAAGACAAATTAACTGAGCTGATACTAACCTAAAGTTAAATTCAAATATATTCATATATGAATTTCAGAATGGGTTAACGAAAACTATTATTCGAATATGATTTTTTTCATTTCAATTTGTCAACCATTCATTCATATATTTTAGTTTATTTTATTATGTAACATAAATTATTTTTACCATATAATATTTTAAAACTGTATGTCGCTATGCTGCTCTGTGAAATTAGATGTGTAGTGTTTTGCATTGTTTGATTTCAATTACATGTCATTTTTATTTCTCATTAATGAATATTGTGGTTAAAAATTCATTTTTTTTCATTAACATATAATTTATTATGGTTATAAATATAATATGACATGAATCTTCTTCTATAATCCAATTAAAATATTTAGGTATTGGATTTTATTATTTTTATTTTGAAAATACACTCAGGAAATGCTCAACACATATTTTCATCATTAAATGTTGGTATTTTCTATTGAATCCCTGTCATGTTATAAATATTTATTATTATTTTCTTAGAATAGTTACTTCTTTGATTTCATTAATTATATATACGTTTTCATCATTATTGAATTAAATTTCTCTTGATTGGTTTCTATATATTTCTAATTGTTTTATTGAGAATAATAATTATCATGGTAGGTTGACATGATATTTTTCTGATGAAATCATTATTTGTTTAAACTAAATATGTTAGGTGATAATTTCATAATATATGTACAAGTGTAATATTTTTTTATTTTATTTATCAACTTATCCAAATTGAAGCATTTTTTTTATTTTTTGTAGAATTGTTTTATAATTGATCAAATATGTTCTTCATTATTGTTTTGTGCATTTTTTTAAGATCATAAAATATATCCATTCTCCTAAAAGTATTTTTATGGTTTGATATAATTATATGTTGATGTTGATGGTTTTCTAGTGCTTTATTTTTTATTTAATGTATTTTTTGATATAAAGTGATTAGATTCTTAGTCTTGATGATGGTGATGATTGTCATAACTCACATAAAAATTATTACATATTTTAATAGGAAATGAAATTGTAAATTATTATAGAAAACACATTATATATTAGGTATAAATTTTAGGCATATAATTTAACAAAATTTTAAAATGGGAAATGAAAATAAAACATGTAACATAGTAATGGATACACCATAGAATGTAATAATTATCATAACCCAAAAAAAAAGACACAAAAAATAACATATTTTGTAGGTATATACAATTAGTGAATATTATTTTACTCAGAACTAAAAAAAAGGGAGAAAAAAAATTATTCTTACAAAATATATGTCATATTTTCATTAATATATAATTCGTTCATGTTCTATTATATATAAATTTTCAATGGAATATATATAAATATATTTTTTCTGGGTTATATAACACATAACATGTGAACATATATACTATGTTATATGTTTTTGTAAGTCATTTATTTTAGAACAATGGTTTTAAATATTTAATACATATTTTAAAAATTTACTGAAATTTTTGAATTCATACAAAATATAATGTGATAATAAAATATTTATGAAAATTTTTCCAAAAAAATATATTAACATCATCTATTAAAAATGATTAAAAAAATAAATGCTTAGAGAATCTATGACATGAGACTGATAAAAATTTTAAAATAATGTAATTTTGTTATTTAGTTATGGTTGATAATATATTATTAAATTAAGGCAATTGATCGCATGAAAAATTTAGTCTTGGTTCATGAATTTGTGGATAAAATATTCATAAATTCATAGTCAAGGATCTTACCCTCTAAATAATATTTAAAAAAAATTCATTCCATGCGGATTTTTTTAATATAATATTTCGTTTTTTATAAATATTTTATATCAATTAATTTTCATAATTAATCATTTCTTTTTATATTAAAAAATTTATTTTATCATGTAATATAAAGTATTACATTTTGTTCTTTTTAAAATTTAACTATGATGTATGATATACCTTTATATTTAATTTTAATTATATAAAATTCATTTTTTAAATTAAATAAAATTTTGAATATTATAAAAAACTTATGTTTGTTCAAAAATTCATCTGACTTTATCATTAACATAATTTAAATTAAAACGTGCATTGAGATATATAATGTAATAGAATGTTAAAATTATAAAAGTATAAAAATTAATTGAATATACATGAAAAAATACAATTAAAAAATGGCCAATTTCTTAAAATATGTTTTTCTGTATTAGTTTTAAATAAAAGAGTGATGTATTTAATTTTCATAAATATTAATTTTTAAATTATTTTATTTTAATGAAAACACCCTTTTATTATTATGAATAAATTAAATGTATTTTAATTTTATGAAAAAATATATATATATATATATCATTATATATCATTACTTTTTAAAATAAATGAGTTTCATATATTTCATAATATATATTATTCGAATTATTCATTAAAAAAATTTAAATTAAATAAAAAATTATTTTGATGATTATAAGTATGTTAAAATTCATATCATAACATGTTAAAAATATTATATATTATATTGTAGGTATTGTAATTATTATTAAACAAAAGAATTAGGTATTATTATAACATATATTGATTTTGTAATTAAATTGAAATATGTATTAAAAATGAAGTGATATTTTTAAAATGAAATTAAATTAATAATTGAAAAAACATAGAATACATGATTAAAATGATTATTGTTGTAATGTTTTTTATATAATTTATAATGAATTTTAAAAACTGGATTTGTTGGAATGATTTTATTAAAATGAAAACTTATGTATTAATTTTCCAATAAATATAATGTAAGATAATATCTGAGCATAAAAGTTTATATTTTATAATGTATTTTCTAATGTTAATTATTGAAATAAAATTAATATATAATTGCGTAAAATAAAATTTTATAATTATTATGAAAATGGAAGGGAAATGATATATTTGAAAATTATAAAATGGATTAAGAATTTTTTGAATGGTAATTGTGAAAAAAGTTTGAACTTATAATATTTAAAAGGATATTTTTAATATGAAATGAAAATAATAAGTAAAAAAATATGTATATTGATTACATATTTTTTTTAAAATCATTTTATTATTGTTATATTGAATTTTAAAAAATTATTTTGGTTTAGAATGAAGTCGCATTTTTAAATTGATGAAATATTTTTATAATTAAAGGAATGAGGTGTGTTATTTGAAAATAATAAATTGAATTAAGTCTATATATGTTAAAAACTATTTTTCATTTACTTAATTATAATTATAACACATGTAATTTAATATATATACATATGTGTATTTGTATATTACAAGATGTATTTAGCTTAATTATAATAATAAAAAATTTCAATCAATTTATGTTTTATTTATATTACAAAATTAGTAATATATATTAAAAATAACAACATAACTCGTATATTTAAATGAAATTTCAACACCTATAGTTTCATATATAACAATTTCCATAATAATGAAACATTTATCTATATTAATAATTACAGTTGGGGGTGCACCCCAGTGGTAGCCTCTATGATCCTACATCCAAAAGACCCAGGTTAAAATTGGGGCAGGGGAGTATTTCTGAGTTACTATAACAATATAACATATGGTACCCTAGTTGTACTGCAATGACATAATTATACATCTGAATTGATATTTTGAACCATCTATTTTGGCCTCTGGGAATCATGGACTTCAAATCATCGAAGGTTTAAGAGCCACAAGGCCTCTAGGACAAGTAGGAAACACCTATGGGCCCGAGGGGTTTCGACCCAGCAATGGTGGGCCTCGCGACATCTTGATGATGCGATTCCAAATTGGTGGAGAGTATGATGATGAAAATTTGATATCTGGTGATTATTTGGATGTGGATATACTTTAATTTAGTGATTAAGAAACACATGTTAAAGCCCTTGATTAGGGAGAAATAAATTCCAAGCCACAGATGTGAAATTTAGGAAATTAAAAAAGTTAGGGCAGATAGATGCTAGAAGACAGGAAGGGGTTGTGCTAATGCGGGTCTTGATTTTGAGCCTTGAGGCATCTAATGGACTCTATGAAACTGGGCCTTTGTGCCATGTAATCTAAGTGCCTTCGAGTCATGTACGAGCTCTCTTCCAACCTAGTTAAAAAGTAGGTTTCACGGAAAATAAAAAATATCAAATTGTTATTGTATATCTAACTTAATCATAATAATAAAATGATATTTTTAATACATTACTGTTACTAAAAAACAATATATATTAAAATCAAATGGATCATTCATTTATTTAAAGAAGAAGACAACAACAAATAATTTTTTAAAATATTCCTTCTTTGATTTAATTTTTTTCATTAATGTTATGTTAGTCATTGTTATCATATAATTTCATTTTTTAAATTTATGTGAATTATTTTTTTTAATTTATATATTTTTAAAGTTATTTTTCGATGAATTTTTAACTAAGTTAAATTTTTTATAATTTTTACAATTATCTAAATTTTTGTAAATGAATTTAATGTTTTTAAAATTAAATATAAATTTAAAATTTACAAGATAATTACTTTTGAAAAATAAAAATGTAATACTTTACGTCAAATGTCATATTATAATTATTAATTGAATTATAAATAATGAAATATCTAAATTAATCGATATAAAATATTTACAAAAGAGAAATATTATATGATAAAAAAAAATACCATAGGATGATGAATTTTTTAAAATAATGTTTACGCAAAGCCTTCATTGGTATTTCTTTACAATGACATGGTTTAAGACTATGATTTTTTGGTAAAGTACTAAGGAAGGTGCGTTCTTTCAACATTCCTTCACATGTAAAATTAATATAATGGCATCTCAAGACACTTTTCCTTATATTTTATTAAACCCTTCTCTATCACGTGACTAAAAAACATCGTTTGGTAAATATATTATTAATATCTATATTGAAATAAAATTATAATATAATAACAATATTATTTTTAGTAAAGTCAAAGGATTATGGATTTACAAAATTTAAGAAAAGATTAAAAAAGAATAAAAGATAATAATTTAGTCTATAAGAGATTAATATCCTCTAAAAAATACATACAAGAATCAATATCATATTAAACAGTTTTCATAGGTTTAGTTCAATTGAATGTAGATAACAAAGAAGAAAATAATAATAAAAAGAACTGGATGAAAAAAAACATAGGATTCCTATCGACGATATTTTTCTACCCTCTTTAAAATTACTTTATCATCGACTTTATTAATCCCCCTTATGGTGCCACATTTACACCATTAGCCTTCCTATAAATATTCATGAAATACTAACATATAACCAAAATATTATAAACAAATTTAAAAAAAACCAAATATTTTAAAGGAATGTTAGGAAGTAATTTAAGGCTTTATAACACTCATGTGTTGGCATTTTTTATCATTAATTTTTTAATCTAGTGAAAAAGGGGCTTAAAAATCATACCCTATATAATATTAAATGTGTGAAAACACTACCCATGCTCCCATCTCTACACATCATGACATTCCCCAATTGAGAATCCTACTTGGGCTGACAAAGGAGATGAGAGTAACCCCCAAAGACTGCCTCCAGTTGGCCACAAGTTAATTAGTATCACCAAGGGTATAATCACAAATGTATGGGATGCATATCCCTAAATGATTATTTATGTAATTTTATCTATTTAACCATAGATAATATTTTCTTGCTAAGTTTATGTGTACCAGCCTCACCATTTATTCACAATTTAACCATTGAGACAATTTAATTTGTGACATAATACACATATCTTTAAAAATAAACTTAGTAACAGAAGATAATTTTGATGAAATGATCATTCTATCATGAATAACATTGTCTCTAAGGTTTGATTTTGAGGGATCACCATTTCATCCCAAATAAACTTGTTGGGAAATGATTATTTATGATGGATTTTATAGTACTTCACAAATAAATTTACTGATAAATTTTAACCAGTGATGAAATTGAGAGGCCATACTAAAAATGTGTCCCCTTTCATAGCACATGATTTTTCACTAAAAATATCTATTAATTTTATTTCAAATGAACATTTCTGAACCTAAAAATGTTATATGTGACAAAATAATAATTTAGTCACAAAAAACACATCTGAATAACTATTTATGTGAACTCTTAGTCCATTAAAAATAATATTACATGACCCCTTCTCTTAGAATCTACCCCTTTTTGGATAATATTGAAGAAATGGAGATAATGACCCTTGAAACCTACTTCTAATAGGACATAGGTTGGAGACTAACATTGAAGATATATAAATCACACACATAGAAGAAATTAATATCATATATAGTATAATAAGTACGTGATAAGATGAGAGACCAAATGATGTTAAACTTAGAAGAAACTACATGAGATCTTTAGTGTATATGGGTACTGTTGAATGACTAGGTAAACTATGTGATAAACATGAAATCTAGGAATGTTTATTGAATTATATTTTCCATGTATTATTTTTTGGATATTATATGGATTATTGTTGAGACCATTTGCTAAGAAAATATACTATTCCAATCCAGATGTGACCAAAATAAATGATTGAGATATATTAAATATATAAAATGAAACATGCATTAAATTTTCCTAAAAAAATCTAATATCTTATAAATGGGTCCTGGATCAGAAATCAGAGGGAGCTGTTGAGTTCAGAACATGGGGTTTACCATAGGTGAGAAATAACAATAGTTTCTGCGAAGCATTTGTCAAAAATTCATTGAGGGTGTAAAATAAATAAAATTATTAAATAAATTATTTAATTTAACTATTTATGAAAAACAATGTTTTATTTAAATAAACACATATGGCAAAAATTTAGGGTTAGCCCCATAACACCATAAATCATTGTTGAGCCGTTGGATATATTGGAAGGAGATAACGTTGGTGATTGATGACTAGATCAAGGATTGAGGACTGGTGTAATAAATAATAAAAGGATATCACCAAAAATCATGGAAAATACTCACACTTTTTCGGTGATAGATCCATCTCCTGGAAGGACATTATTGATTTGGTTATCATCCCTCATTTTCTATTCATACAAAGAACACGAATCAGTCAACCTACATATTTATTCATGGTTTGGTTGTCTCGTGGTATGGGTTTATTTTAGGTGTTATTTTGGTAGTTTGGTTTTATTTTTAGTGATTCTTTACTTGTCTTTCAATTGGGGATGGATTGTGGAAAACATGATCTTTGGCAGAGGTTCATTCCTCGGGTTTTTGGCTCTGTATTTCTCCCATATTTCATCATTCATTATAGGAGTTATTCATTTGGATGATGGTTTGACATATACTAATAAATCTATCATTTAAAACCCATTTCATTGTGGAATTATTCAATATTGTAGATTTGGGATCAACACAACACAAAGGTGGTGTGGCAATGGATGTGGTGGAAAATTAGATGGTTTTGGTACCCGAGTTTTTGTTCTGTAGTTCTCAATGAAGAACTATAAATGAGTCAATTTTTTGAATGAATCAAAGGGTTCAAAACCATTTATTGGTTTTTTTGAGGTTCGTATGGGGTATATCCTTGATTTCCTTTGACATCAGAGAAGAAATATGAGGTGATAGTGGTGTGGGGGTGTGCGGGTGGAAGAACCGGGTTTTCTGGATAACCCTAATCCACAAAACATGTAATATGGGATTACATGGAATGTGGGTACCCCTTAATGGAGGCTAGGGCTCGAGGATGGAGATAAGTGTCACATTTCATGTGACATTGTCACACAGTGTGTCCCCCCTTCATTATTCTTGGAATTTACTTCCAAGGGTACACAACCACGAGTTGGAGTACACGAGTTAGAGCACATAGTGTACTCCCACATAGAAATGACTAGGATGGGAATACATGGGATAATATATGTACTGGGACATGGGGAGAGGTACATGCGAAGCAACACATTGTGTACTTTTAAATAGACATGGGACATTTACATGGGTAGGACCTAGGGTCGAAGGGACACAACATGTAACCCTAATACACACCGTATACTATTTTAATGTTTTCATGGTTCCTATTTCCTCTATATCATGGAAATGTTTGGTTAGGGTATGTTTTCCATATTATTTTCCTTGAGGGTTAGTACGGAATCACCTCTTACACATCATAAAATTATCCCTTTAGCATGATGTCTTGGATAGAGTTATTGAAATCCTTTAGTGAGGCCCGAAGTGAGATTCCCTATTGATCTTCATTCCCTGTGAGGATTTATTAGTATTTTTGTTACCAACACTACATGGGCACTAATCCTATACATAATAGATTAATCTCGATTGAGTTTTTGGTATACACCATGGCCTTAGGTGTTATCCTCATATTTGTATCATATCTCTTTGGACATTCAGTGTGTACTACTAAGGGTGAGACCTAGTGAGAACTACCTCTCGGATGGATGTTTATAGTGCTATCAGACTCATGGAGTGCGTGTTACCGATGAGTGTTATGTGGAACCTTCGAGCTGGAATCCCAGGCTGGCATTAGAGTTTTGACATACATTTAGACTATGTTCCTTTTTGGAGTAAGTTTTTCTACTATTAATATATGTTCTATAGAAATATACCTATGTAGATATGACTATATCCTTTTGTTGTATGATTTGTGGTTTTGTGGTTTCTAATTGGGTATTATTATATTCACCCTTGTACGGGCTTTGTCCGCACGTGCAGTGTGTTGTTCCGACAATCAACCTTTTATCAAATTCCATGAGGGACAAGGGTCATGTGGTTCTTAGCGAGGCTGTACAGACTAAGGTGTGTTCATATGGTATCTTGGTATCATTACCCATCTTACATTTAGGTTGGTCTTGTTTTTATACTCTATTTTGGGATTTTATTTTTCCACGATTACATTCCATTATTTCTTGTTGTACTCTAGTTGTGGTGTTTAGATGCATAGATGAATGGTTGTTCAGTTGTTTTTAAATTTCCTCATTATATGGGATTGGAGATGTGTGTGTCTTTTCATTTACTTAGTCTAAGGCCTCCCATGATAGTGATATTTCAACTCGGCACTAATATCCGGCCTCTAGATCGAGCATATGTGGTTGATAATTTCATTACTGAGCAAATGCAGCAAGTGGTTACTAGCTATGGGCCCACAAGAGTAGAGACCTCAGTAGTATGGAGTTTATGTTATTATTATAGACCTATATGTGAAATATGACTTATGAGGAGGTCCGAGGAAATATGGTTGTTGTTTAAGGATCATATTATGGGTCTATTAATCATAGTGATAGATAGTTCTACTCATGTGATGACAGATGACATCATTCTAAACATTGTAAGACCCATCATATGTTTGATAGCGAGACCATGGATGGTATTTAATGGAAGAGGAAATAGAAGGGGAAGACAAGTCTATAAATTTTATGATGTTGAAGAGGAGTTGGGAGAGCAGTTGGAGGTTGTATATGCTTTGAATTATTACCACCACCTCCCCTATGTGGTCCATGCCAGGCTCAAGGAGCTGGAGGACATGGGTATGGACAACTATAGTAAGTTGAGGCTTATGAACCAGAGGCTTATAAACAAGAGGCTCATGGAATGATAAGAGGTATGATCTATGTCATTTCTACCTTATCTATAGTATTGATAAACATAGTTAATATTCATTCCTTTATTTCCCAAAATCTAGTTCGATACATAGACATTCTAGTTGATTACTCAGATCAACCCTTGAACATGGAGGCTCCTAGTAGAGATGACACAGTGAACACACACTTTTGCTAGAATGTGACCTGACTATTAGAGGCAATAGTTTTTGTTGGGATATATCTGTAGCTGTAATGATGCCTTACAACATCATCTTATGTATAGACTTTTAATCCACAACCATTTCCCAAATTGTATATTTTAGGCGGAGGATACAGTGTGTCCATAGTGACTGGACTAGGCTCTCCTTTGTTAGTGAAATTGAAACCCATGAATCATAGGATAGATTCATGCATATTAGTGTATATCTGATTACACATCATTACGCTATCATGACCCTTGGTGAATTGGATGTTATGAGTATTTAGTTCCCTATAGTGGTGGCTGAGTATGAAGATGTATTCACTAAAGATGTTCTAGGTTTTCCTCCCCAATGAGAAATAGACTTATTCATTGTTCTACACCCAACTATTAAACTAATATCAGTTCCGACATATCATATGGATCGTACAAGTCTTCATGAGTTGAGAGTACAGTTGGAGGAATTTAAGAGGATGGGATATGTTAGACCCAATGTTTCACCCTGGGCAGAAATATTTTTGTTCTCTAATATGGAAGATATGAGCATGAGATTATGTGTGGAATGTTGACACTTGAATCATCTTACAATTAAAAACAAGTATACACTATCAAGGATCAAGGAACTCTTTGATTAGTTGAGAGAGGCATGATGGTTCTCAAAGGTTGACCTCAATTCAGGCCATCACTATTTGCAAGTACGAGATGAGGATATACTGAGTATGAAATTTTAATGTATCTAGGTTCATTATGAGTACATGGTGATTCCCTTTGGAATGATGAATTCCTTATTAGTGTTCATGGGACTCATGAACCAGATCATTCATCCTTTCTTAGACCGGTTTATGGTAGTCTTCATTGATGATATCATAATATAATCAATGTCTATAGAGGAACATTCAAGACACATGAGGATGGTTTTAAACGTAATTTAAGAGCTATCAATTTATGGTAAGCTCTATAAGTTTTCGTTTTGGATTTAGGAGGTCCACATTCTGGTAAATGTTATACGAACTAACGGAGTGGTAGTGGACACAACCAAGGTTGAGGCAGTGCTATCTTAGGAGCTTCCCATGAATGCGATGGAGGTTCAAATCTTACATATGTTTTCAGACTATTTGAATAGGTTCATTCACAAATTATTTATCCATGATATCATCACCCATTATAGCTTTAACTCTAAAGGGGAAACCATTGGTGAGGATGGGGTGGTTCCAATAGTCTTTATAGTTGTTAAGGTAGAAATTGTCGAGTGATCTCATATTGAGATTTCTAGATGAGGGTGTTGAGTACGTTGTGTTCTAAGATGCATCAGGAAATGATCCTGGTTGTGTTATCAAGTATAAAAATGTTATTATTTCTTATAGTTCACATCAGTTGAGACCACTTGAGTAGAACTATGTGACCCATGATCTCGAGTTAGCAGCAGTAGTCTTCACACTAAAATGTGGTGACACTACCTTATGGGTGAGCGATTTTTCATCTATTCATATCAAAAGAGTCTCAAGTACATCTTCTATCAAAAGGAACATATCTTTTGTCAGAGTTGATGACTCGAGTTCATCTAGGATTATTAAATTAGTATTGTTTTTAATCCTGGGAAGTGTAATGTGGTAGTAGATTCCCTCGGCCAAATATCTTTTTCTCAATTGCAGAACAAGGAACTAGAGCAATGTATCTCATTCCAATTATTCATTGTGATTGTAGATGGAGTAGTTTATCACTATTATATGTTTATTATCCCAAAAATTTTATAGAGTCATATATGGACAACATAAAGATATCAATTGTGAGACCCTATGTATGCATATATCCATTGGACATGACAATATTTTTATTTTTTAAAGGTGGGGATCATTTATCATCTTCATAGGATTCATGATGATACCATTGATGTTTGATGAGGATGTTTTGAGAGTGATTCATACATATCCTTTAAAAGTATATCTAGGTGTGGAAAAGATGTACCATGACCTTCAATATCAGATTTGGAAGCAAGAGATGGAGAAGGAAGTTACAATTTTTGTCTATCTATGATTTAATTTACAGCAAGTGAATGATGAAAAACATGTTTTGGTAGGATTAGTTCTTCCACATGAGGTGCCAGAGTGGAAGAGGTATGAGATATCCATGGTATTAATGATGGTCTTACCGCATACGCCTATGGGAAATGATTCCATCCAGGATATTATAGACCAAATCACCAAGTTTTCCCAGTTCTTTTCTATTTGAGAGCAGTGTCAAGTAGAGATATTAAGACTCCTTTATGTATAGGAGATAATATTACTATATGGTCTTTTGTAGATTCTAATTTATGACCATGATGCTTGCTTTGCAACATAGTTCTATAAGGGATTACACCCCAAAATTATGGACAAATAAAGTAGACCATTATTGTCATGAATAACATGTTTTGAGATTTCATTCTGGACATTAGACATGGTTGGGGGGATCACTTACCACTGGTGGAGTTTGAGTACAAAAATATCTACCATTCCACCATAGGTATTGAACTATTTGATGCTTTTTATGGGACATCATGTAGGTCACCACTTTTCAAGATTGACCAAGAAGAGGTAGCACTTTTGGGCATAGATTTTGTGAGATCTACTATAGAGAAGGTGAAGATCATCTTGGAGTGGATGAGGATTATAAAGTGTTGTTAGAAATCTTATAATGAAAGAGGATATAGGACTTTGGAGGTTGAGGGGGGAGAAAATGTATTCCTATGGGTTTCACCTTGAAATGGATTAAATTATTTGTTTAGGGTTGAAATCTATATCCTAGAGTCATTGGACCTTACAAATACTGCATAGAGTTGGTGAGATGGTGCACCTTTTAGCTATACCTATTCAGTTAGACTGGTTACACTTGATTTTCCATGTTTCATAGATGAGGAGGCATGTTCACGACCCATAAATTATTATCTATTGGGGATATCATGAAATATGGGATAGATATAACTTTTATGACTATATAACAAAGGATGAGGATTGGAATAAGAAGATAATTTTTGGTTGAGTGATTTGTTTAGTGCATGTCCGATGGTAGCACATGAATCATCAGAAGAGCAGTTGGGAGCATGAGGCTCATATTCTTGATAAGTACACACATATCATTATGCAACCATTATTTGATTTTTTAGATGTAAAGCACTATTTTTTAGTGAATGTAATGACATGGTTTTTAATGTATTAATTTTGTATATTTTATGGATTAATTTTGAGGTTAGGCACCGATATGACATGCGAGTCCAAGGCCTAGTGTTCCTAGAATAAATTTTTGAGTTATATTAAATATATTAAATATCACATGCATTAATTTTTCCTAAAAAAGCAGAATAAAATATAAATAGGGGCTACAATATTAAATCTAAGGGCACCGTTGAGGTCATAAAATGGGGTTTACCCTAGGTGTAACATAATCTTGGTTGGTGTGGGACCTTTTTTGAGAAGTCATTATGGGAATAGAATAAATAAAATTACAAAATAAAATTAATTTATTTATCGGTTGAAACTTATACCTAATGTATTATTCAAATACATGCTTATGGAAAATTTTAAGGGTTAGTCGCGTAATCATGTAAATAATTAGAGATAATATGGAGAGTGTGGAAAGAGATTTAGGTGGAAGATGATGAATAGATCAAGGGTCAATGTTTGATGTGAGGCCAAATCAAAGGATCTCTCTAATGAAGACAACAAAGTTTCATTCTTCAACAACTATATATCCATCTCATGGAAGTATGTTGTTGATTTTTTTTCATTCCCCATTTTTCATTCCTACAAAAAATAAAATAAATCGACCAATAGAATGATCTGTAGTTCTATCGTGTAATGAGATGGGTTTATTTGGAGGATTATTTTTTTAGTTTCATTTTATTTTTATTGATTCTTCAATTTTTATTCTATAAATGACAAATTTATATGAATAAAACAATGGATGGGGTTAGTTATTATTGTTTTTGGTTGTGAATTTCTCCCATAAATCATTATTAATCCTCGGCGTTCTTTGATTGGACTATGGGTTGAAATACACATAGAAATCAATAATTTCACACCAATTTCTTGTTAATATGATTCAATATTATAGGTGTGGGATCAGCATGAAACAAGAATGGTGCGATGATGGAAGTGGTGGAGAATCAAATTGTCTTGGATACCTTATTTCATACTATTTGGTGTGTAATTAAGAATGAGGAAGTGAAAGTTTTACAAATGAATTCAAGGGTCAGAATTTGTTGAATGGTGTTGGTGAGGTTTGGTCGGGGTAGATCCTTGACTTCCACTAGGATCAAAACTATAATATGAGGTGATAGTAACATGAGCATGTGCAGGAGGAAGAACCAAGGTTTATATAAAAACAAGATTCAAAAAGTGTGTAATATGGGATTACGCGGTGTGTGGGTCACCCTTAGTGGTGTCTGGGGTTCAATAATAAAGACAAGAATCACACAGTGTGTGACCAAGTCACATGGTGTGTGTTGCCCTTTGGTGAGCTCAACATGTACTTTGATGGGTACACAGAAATGGATGGAGTACATGAGTTATGGAACACCGTGTACTCCCACATGGTCATGGATAGGCCGAGCATACATAGGATAAGCTGTGTACAGGGACACAAGGTGAGGTACATAGGCAGTAGCACATTGAGTACTAACACAAACATGGACACAGACCCAGACATGGGTAGTTTGCACAAGAAGAACTCGAGGTTGATGGGACACTACATGTAACCATACTACATGATGAGTACTATTTAAATGTTTGTTTGGATCCCTTGACCAATGTATTTTGATAAATTTTCATTAGGTTTCTTTCCCTTATACTTTTACCCAAGGGTTAGTATGGAATTTCATCTAACACATCAGACAAGGATCCCTTCAGCATGACTTCTTGGACAGAGTTGTCAGAATCATTTTGTAAGTTCCAAAGTGAGATAATCTATTAATTTTTGTTCCCTAGATGGAGTTCACTGAATTATAATAACCAAAACTACATGGGTATTGATCCTCTACTTAGCGGGATAATTCAGATTGAGTTATTGGTATACACCATGGATTTTGTTGTGATCCTCATCTGTGTAACATATATTTTAAGAATTTTAGCATGTAACATTAATGGTGATACATGATGAGCACAACCACTTGGACGAACATCATCTATGATATCAAAATCATGGAGTGTATTCTCTCGGATGAGTGTTATGTGGATCCTTTGAGCTGGAATCATACAATGACATTATGGTTGCAACTTACCCTTATAATATTAGTATTTTTTGAGTATTTCTAGATATTCTAGTTATACGTGATTTAGAAATATACCTATATCGATATTATTTTATTACTTTTTTTATGATTTGTGGTTTCAAGGTGTCATATTGGGTATTTTTATACTCACTCATGCACATCCTTTTGTCACATGTGCCATGTCTTGTGTAGACGATTGAACTTTTTTCATGGTCCCTGAGGGACCGGGACCAGGTGATACAATGTATTACCAGATAAGCTAAGGTTTATTCTTTTCTTATCATGACAACAATCCCCATATTACATTCATGTTGAAATTTTTTTCAAACTCTTTATGGTGGGATTATATTGGGCCTTGTTTACTTTCCATTACATCATTTCGTACAATTTTTTTTAGATTTAGTTGCATACGTGAATGTATATTCAGTTGTTATTACATTGCAGAATTGTAGGGGATTGGACATGTGTGTATGTGTAATGGTACATAGGATAAGGCCTCCAATGTCCATGATATTCCTACTGGGTTCTAGTCACCAACCCCTGGACTATTGGAGGTGGGATTAGAGAGTTGCAGAATAGGCCCATTGGGACGAGTCATGACAGTCTTCAATTTAACAGTGTCATTTTTAATAGTTTTTGGATGGTTTTGAAAACCATGAGGCCAAATTATGTAGTATAATGAAATTCATTAAAAGGGTAAATTAATACCTTTTCCTCCAAAGATTTTAACCCCTCTTCTTCCCAACCCTCGCCATCATTCAATTGGGGTTAGGGAACATGCCAAGGGAGATTACTTCCTTGTATTTTGATGATCATTATCCTTTGATTCCATTTAGTTTCATTGTATTATCCCTATTTCTATCTCCTTCCTTTTAAATTACTCCTTTCATCCTGGATTTAGTTTCTCCCATGACCCCTAAAATCCAGGGGAATCAAAATTAGGGTTTGGGTGACTTTAATCTTGCAGATTTTTCATGTTTCCTCTTAAGGAGGAAATCTTTTGGCTTAGTTATGTATCATATATAAAAGAAAAAAACATCTAACTAGTTTCCAATTGTCTCTATTGGGTTTAGTTTACTGTTTATTTGGTATTTTTTAATATTATATTCCATTGTATTATTGAGTGTTCCATAGTGATTTTATTTTCAATGTATGATTATGTATGTGTCCCTTGAGGGACCAATAATGATCCCCAATGGATTTAACCTTTGGAATGGAATGGTATTCCATGAAAAGTGCTTATAAAATTTCTCTTATGGTGTTTCCAAGGTGATTAATTGTTTTAAAATGTTTTTTATTAAAAACATGCATCTTAACCTATGGGAAAGATATTTTTAAACTTATTGATAACTTTTAATGATTTAAAAAATTATTTAAAAATTATTTTTAGTTTCCAAATGATTTAAAAGGAACTTCTTAAAAGAAGTAGTCTCAAAAGTTGATTAATATGGGATTTAAAATAGATTGAGATGGCTTGGTAATCCAAAAATGTTTTGAAAAAGGATTATTTTGTGCTTTATGAGGAATGATTTCTTATGAAAACCTTGTGTCTATCTTTTTCCCATTGTATTTTCTTCTCATTTATGGATGGTTATTTCTTTATATGTTGTTTTGGTGATAGATATAAAATGTTTTGATTCATGTGAGGAGGCTAAATGTTAATTCTTTATAAATGATATGTATTTTATTAAGGCTTAATTCACATATTTTTCTGAATGATCACCTCCTAACTCGATGTCATGGGATTCCTAGGGGATTATATAGAGTTTTGGAGAGGTGGATGTTCTATTATACATGAAAAATCAACTAAGGAGTGTGGTCATACAGACCGAGGTAGCTAGTGGAATTTATTATGCATAACCAGAAAAAGTGGTCTAATGGAATTCATTATGGCTTGTGGAAGCAGTGTTCTCCCAATAAGTTCATCTCTAAATAGTTTGATTGGACTACTGGGGAAGTGATGGAATGATTTGTAAAATCCTAGGTTATCAATCACTAGTTCAAATCATGTTCTATGAGTCCTATTAAGATCTTAATGATTCTATTATCCTATTTAGGGTTGTTTTAGGGGAATCATTATTTTTCATAAAATGAATCCCATTTTTATTGTGTGATTACATGAAAAATAATGGGTATTTGATTCCATTTTTACTTATCATTTTTCATGGACCAAGATTTTGTTATTTCCCATATTGGCTATGATTTTGGTACCATTAATTTTTTTTAAATGGGGTTTCAATGATGAATTATTTGAAAATGAGGCGATTTGTTATTTCTAAAAGGATTGTTTGGAATGTTTTGGTAGGAGAAAGGATGAAAATGGTTTGGTTTATAAAACCAAAGTGTGTGGGTATTAAATCTTGGTTTTATGCCATCATATTTAGTTTTACTTGTAAATTGGTCCTTTAAGATGTTTTAGAAACCCATTGAGAATTGAAAAACTTCTTTCATGTTTGAATTTATATGTGAAAGGGGTGTTTTCATAATTATTTTTAATGTGTTATTTAAATAGTGGTTTAGTAAATAATGTTTTTATTGGGGGAACCATGTTTTCTAAGTAATTACATCAATTTTATTGAAAATAAATAAAGGGATTTTTAAAATCACCTTGATGTGTTGTTATTTCTTCATTTAAAAGATTATTAAAAGATTATTGTTCTAATTTATTTCAAAATAGCATTTCTGAAATAAAATATTAAAGTGAGTTCATTGATTCGATGGGTGAATAACTACAAGGCTATATAACTCGCACATATAGTTTATAGGTTCGAGTCCTCTTTAGATTGATCCTCATTTATTATCTGGTCAAAGGTGTCATTAGGGTTAGATGGTGACCATGGGTCATGCATTGAATCTTCATGGTAGATTAAGTTGTACAACCAGAAAGGGGGATTTATATTGATCACTTTTCCCTGGTATAATTTATTAATTATATTAATTTTTTCATGATTATGTTATATATTATTTTATATTAGTTGTATATTTTGTATAGGATGTTTAGTTCTTGTTATATCATATTGAGATGGTTTATTTTATTTTTTCTACTACACATTTATCTTATTGTAATAGGGAAAAATCATCCCTATGGTGTGTTTCGTGATGATCAGGCACTAGTTGCCAACATGTAGGAATCATGAATACCCTTTAAGATAGTGAATTATCATGTTAGGTGTACGTTTATATGGAAGCCCAATCTAGTTTTTTTATAAATTGTATTAGATTATATGTTTGTAGTGGATCCTTGGTTCTATAAGTTCTATATTTTTATTTGGGGTGTTTGTAGTTTTTTATAAGGGTTTCAGTACTTCAGAGGTAGGTGTAGGGAGAGTGTCACAAGCTCTTTCTCACCTTGGGCTTAAAGTATCCATTCATAGTTATGATTTTTTCTTTGATTCTAGATTAAATTTAAAGCATTTTTGAATTATGATTTTATGATTATGGTGGTGGTGATTTGATCCTCATTGGAATAACTTATTTTTCAATGTGAATTATAATTTATCTAATGCATAAACATTTATTTTTAAAAAATATTTTCTAAAATAACAATGTGTTATGAGATATCATCCTTGAAAACATGATGTCATGAAACATGAGTGATTTCCCTAGACTATGTGATTCTATGGGATATGTTTCTCATCCAATTATGTGATTACTCAAGATGTGAGATATATAAGTAGTTTATGTTATGCCTCATATTTTTGGTTTCTTCATGAAATTGTATATTATCAATATGACTATTCAATAATATGAAAAGTTAGTGTGGCCAGACATCATTGTGCTCTAGTAAGACTACACTAACTTAATTTTTTCATGTGATCTGGTTTGGACATAATAATTATATTCACAATAACTTCTCTTTCAATCTCAATGCAGGTAAAATATGTATTCTTACTGCCATCAAGGATGCCGCCTTGCTTCAGAAGGATCATTGTGACAATTCCGTTGGTGATTTCGAGATCCTTCGCCGCCTTCGGATTGTGGGGTCCTACAGACAACCTCGACGTACCTTTGAGGTCTTCTAGAAAGCCCCGTTTCCAGGCTGGATCAAAGTAAATGTTGATGGAGCTTCTATGGGTAACCCGGGACCGGCAGGATGCGGCGCCATCTTCAGAGACTTTCTTGGCAGATGCCTTGGCTGCTTCTACAGCGGATGTGGTACGACATCGGCCTTGTAAGCTGAAATGTTGGGCGCCATACATGTTGTGGATTATGCCAAGAAAAAAGGTTGGAACAAGATCTGGATTGAATGCGACTCTACATCTGTTGTCCAAGCTATTTGGAAAGAGGTGGTGCACCTCGCATGGCCACTTACCTCTAGATGGATGAAATGCCTTACCTTGCTTGCGGATCTCTCCTACATTGTTACACATGTGTTCCGTGAAGCAAACATGGTTGCGGATAGTCTGGCGAATATTGGAGTCAATCAGGACATTACCTGGTTGGATGCTTTGCCTGATGACTCGATTCCTCATTACGAGAAAGATTGTAATATGTCTCCCTCTTTCAGATTTTTGTAGCCTTCTTTCTTTCTTTCATTAATAAATTGCACCTGTTAGAAAAAAAATTAAATATACAAAAAATATAAACCCTTTTAAAAATAAAAAAGTGTAACCCCAAACATGGCTCGTAGACCCTGAGGCACATACGCCTATGAGAAATGTGACTTAAGGACCTAACATGGTATAGAGGAACCAATTAACCATAGTACTATAATGAATGACATGAAGTCCCACCATTAATGGTTTCCATCATCCCGATCCAAGTTCATCACCCTCAAAACCACCCCTTAGAATACCTTAATATTAAAGAGGTATCATGTGTCAAGATAAGCACCAATACAACATCTCGTCTCCCCCATTATTCATTGAAAATGTATTTTCATTCAAAGAAGATGTGTCTAATCCTGACCAATAAGTCGTGTTGTGTTGGTCCAACACAATGTGGTAGGTTACCCCTACATCCTCACTTGTATATGGGGGTCATATGATAGGTTCCAACACACTCATCTATCTTTCAAGCGGCACACCCGATGATTCTTGCAAGGCTCCTGCTACACCATTAACCTAATGATTTTCTATATCCAACTAAAATCACTCTGTGGAAATAATTTTGGTAGAGTGACCTTCCATGCCATAATTAGTTGGGGAAGAATGGTGAATTGTGGGTTTCAACACACTAATCCCTATCTTTCGGCTGCTGACAAAAAATCTGCAAGAATGTTGTGTTGTATTTCCTACCAAATGTGTTGATTCATTAACCTAGTGGCATCATGAAACCTTCAAATCATCAAAAAAATAATCCCAAAGTCCAATGTAGAACCCAGGAACATTTCATTTAAAGATATTTTTATTCCAATTTGGTTTCATCCCACAAATTCATCATGATTTCACCCTAAACACATTCGTAACCCAAACGTTCTGTCTTTATGTCTTATGATATAGGGGTAAGAGTCCTACAATTGATGGTTGAGTCTAGTTCCATCAAGGCAAAGATATATATATAGACCTCGTTCAAGGGAATGTTAGATACACTTTTTTGGATGGCTCAAGTATTCAATTGTTTGTATTTATTTGATTATGGTTCCTTGTATATGCAGTTAACCCATTCACTTTGTATAAACATGATACATGACATATATAACTTCATTTTAGGTCTCTATACATGACATCATTGGATTTATTTAATAGTTTCACTATGTGGAGGTTCTTTCATCCTTGCATAACTCTTTAAAATTGTAAAGCATTGTTTTCATCAAATTTTGTAACTTTATAATTAAATTTTTATCATAATTTATGTTATTCTTGTAAAAGTAAGGAGCTATTCAATGGGATATGTGTTTTATATGTAACAAATTCTACTCCACAACCTTTGTATTAGTGGTTATTTTATTATAATGGTACATAGAAACAATACAATGGATCCAATTGTTTAGTAACCTTAGAAATCCAGATACATAAATGGGTTTTAGATTACATTTATATTAAAAATAAATCATCTAAAAACATGAAAATCATTTTTATTCTCCTTGTGAACCTTTTATCATACATAATACTCCTCTAGGATCTATAGAGAACATATGGAAACATTATAAATGGTGTGTTCATATTTTCAGGAAGGTAGTTGTGTAAAATGAACAAAATTATAAAATAAAAATTATGAGAAAAATATATAAATTGATTTATTCCATATCAATTGAAACTGGGAGAATAAATAAATATTTGGTCATCATAACAATTAATGATTTCTAGGATATAAATAATTGAACAATTAGTGAAAGGATTTCTTAATATACTACTGGAAACACTACTTATACCCACGGATCAAAACTGTGTGTATAGCCCCCAAAACCCTGGGTATAGGCTTTACCCAGAGTTTTGGGAACTATGGGGATGAGTTGTGTCACAATAGGGGTCTTAGGATATCCACACAGTTTTCCAAACTATGGGTATATTGGTGTCACCGGGTAACACACCGTTGTATAGGTGGCATAGGAATTCCCCCACGGTTTGAAAACCGTGGGGATTTATATCCCAAAAAAATCTGCCGGTGGGACTCGAACCCGGGACGCAGCACCGGCGGTACCCTAACTCTGATCAACTAAGCTATCATTTTATACAATATACACATATATATTTATAGTAATATATTAATATTACCGGTTATTGAAAAATTATACAAGGGAGAATCGAACTCGTGACCTAGGGGAAGAAGAGTACAGTGCACGCCTAACAAAATGAGATGAGAATATTTTTTTTAAATAGCCATAAAAATATTTACTTATATTTACTAAACTCATTTATAAGAAAAAAATAATTTCCCGAGATTCGAACACCAGATCGCCTTCAACAACACATATACCCTTACCAACCATGATGCGTATATTATCTGTAATTATATTTTTATATTTGTAATTATACTACTCCAAACTGTATTCCCACAAAATTTTTTGGTTGTCCCATGTAAATTTTTTCCAGCCTTATGGAGGGAAATCTATACCCACGGTTTTCTATAACAGTGGGTATAAATATTTAAAAAAAATCGCAACACCAACGGTTTCGACGAACCCTGGGTTTAGCTCTTCCGAAAAATCCCTATGCCCATGGTTTGTCCAAAACTCTGGGTATACATCTTGAAAAAAACCCTTATACCAACCTTTGTGTGAAACTGTGGGTATTGATTCTTAAAATATTATATACCCATGGTTTGGGAAAACCCGTGTGTATGGGTCCCCATATTATCACTACACCCACGGTTTTTTTCAAAACTGTGTGTATAGGCCCATTTTCTAGTAGTGATAAATAAATTTAGTTATTCCATGTCAAATGAAACTGTGAGAATAATTAAATCAATAGACAAACAAATATTGAATAAATTCCAAAACAACAATAAAAAATCATTATGTGATGGTAATGAATAATATAGAATTCCTTAAAATGACATTAAGTCTTTGTGCTAATACATCTTACATAAATAGTAAGGATTCTCCTATTACTCCATCTTAATTGTCCCTCGAGACTTACCAATCCATATTTTTCACAATTTATTAATTAATCATATCTTACAAGATTTTTCAATATAAAGAATTAATTATATGATAACAATAATATTTACATAATAAAATAATTAATAAAGATATCTTTGTATATGTAATACATGTATTTGAAAAGGTAGAAGGAAAAATCAATTATAAAAAATTCCTTAAAAAATGGTTCTATAAATAGTATGAAAATTAACCAACGCATATCCCTTGGGAGTATAAAACTAGGTGTGCAGTAAGGACTCACTCACCATGCACCATAATGATGATTGGAATATTCCTCACAAATTTTTTGGGGTTTTAATCTATATCCACATCTGATATAAAACTACATCCACTTGTAGTATCTACTTAGGGATGCAATTTATTACAAAAACCACACACACATTTCATTAACAAAATTTATGATGGTTTTATGGATTAAGGATGGTCATAATATTATAAATACTTGATAAACGCTATAATGGGGGGATGGGAATAAATATAATCTAATTTATAACATATATAATGGAATAAAATACCATATAATAAAATAAACAATAGTATTTGAAAAATCAATTTAAAAATACTATATAACAAAAGTAATGTACTTGAAATGGAAGGGGATGACTGACGATCCTTACTTCAGCATAACAATGACTTACGAAAAGTCTATAATGAGAGGGAATAAATAATTTTTTTTTAAAAAAATATAAAAGGGATGATAATACCAAGGTATAATAAGAATGATAGTATAATAAAATGATATTTAAAAAGACAGTTTAATAATGGGGATGATCTTGAAAGTGAAAGATGAGGATTGATGACCCTTACTTTGGAAGGATTCATCTTAAATATCTATACGGAATTCATAGAACCATGGAACCACCTTAAAGTGAATATAGATATGGGAATTGGAAGACAAATTATGATGAAAGACTATAATGTGGAAAATTAGGTGGGAAATGGGGTATTTATACTCGAGGAGGGGTTGTTTTAATGGTTTATATATTGGTTATTTTATTATACAACACAAACAATTATGGGATTAATGAATTCCAATTTTTTTGCCTTATTAATGCATGAAAGAAAGTGGATGGAAGTCCATGGGATGCCCAGACTAAGACATACTTCCCAACAAACATGATTAGTACAAACAAAACAAAAACATCTTTTATTTCAAAAATACAATATTTTTTTAAAAGGTAAATTATAAATTTCTATATTAAAATTAATTGTTTTAAAATTATATTCATATATATTTTTATTGAATAAAATTCTTCTAAAATTTTAATCATTGTGATATATGAATGATTTCATAAAATCTTAGTGCTTTGTAATGTGGTCAATTTTCCTTTTTTAGCCAAAAAATAACGTTTGATAGAAAATAAAATGAACAATGAAACATTTCCCTATAAATACACCTTATTTCTCACTTTTTCAATCACTGCTTTTTCTTAAAGAGGTTCTTACACATCCTTTGATAATGTATATTTTTTTCATAATGATTCTCTTCATTTTTATGATAATTTTTATAGGATAGATCCTCTTGGTGGATTTAAAGTTGATGATGTTTGTTGAGTGAGTGTAATATTATTTCCCGAATGGCCCGAAGGCCTTATTTTTATTTTATTATGGACAATTTACCTTTTGAGGGTTTAAGGAGAACTCGTACATGACCCATAGGCCCAAGGCACAAGGCCTGAATGACCTGCAATACATGACCCGAAGGTCCAGAGGCATTCCATGCCCAATACATGACCCGTAGGCCCAACCCAGTAGAACTGCCCCTCACCATATTTTGCGTCATTGGTCACCTAGTCCATATTTATGCATAATTTTTATTTTATTAAGAAATGTAAAGGTATTTCTATGTGTCTAATATTTTATTAGTAGATATTTCACTATAAATTATCATATAATAATAATAAATGTATTATTTTCAAATAATGAAATAAATATTTACATATTTCTTATTATGAAACATGTTACTTATCCCCTTAAAAATAATATTTTAAAGTAATAAATAATATACACAGATTAAGATAGAATAGACATTTAAATGAACTACAATGAAAATTGAAAATTCATCATAATTTATTTTTTATATTTTACATTACATATAATTTCCTATGATAGTACATCTAAATTAATGATAATGAAAACATGAATCATGCTCTCTTAACCAATAAATTTCAATGAATTAATTACTGAGATGATTTGAAAGAAACTATTAGTAATGGAATGTAGTTATCATGTAAAATAATATATTTTAAAATTATCTTGTACATAATTAAAGAGATTCATATATATATAATGGATGGAAGATGGATGTAGGGAATCAGGAAGGTTGATATGTGGTGATGCGTCCTTGTAACCCTTTGGTCATGGGTTCTTGCCATAAGGCTATGTTAGATGAGACATGTTGTTTCTTGGCCTATGAGACACTTTTTTCTAAAACTATTTTAATAAATACATTTCTATTTTTCATGAAATATATGTAAAGTAACAACCTGGGAGATAAATATTTTTATAAATAATTTATTATTTTAAATAAATTAATTTATTTAGACATGATATTTAAATTTCTAAATGAAAATATATAAAAAATTCATTGTAAACTTCAGGATGTTACATTATACCACTTAACAAAATTGTGTCCTTTCTATTTCACTCATTCATAAACTCTTACTAAACCTAAATGTTATATTAATTTTTAGTTAGAGAAGAGAAACATTATAAATACCTTGGAAATATTAATTATATGGAATAATACGAGTTATACTTTACCTAGTTCTCTTTATATGTACAACTAAGGATTTATATCTAAATATTTTGAATCCCAATTCCCAAAATAACCCAAGAATAATTTGATACCAACACAAGTATTGTTTTCATTATTAAGAGAGAAATCCCTATATTGGTTCTAGGTGTTGAAATAGGTTTCCTCCCATCATAATAAAATACAGTTGAAACAACAAAATTAAAACTTGAAATGAAATATCTAAAACAGAATTATAATGTAAATAGATACCTTTAATTTCTAGTATACAAATAAAATAAAAATTGTTAACTTTGAGTGATCAAAAATATATAAAGATAATAAAAGTATATAAATTATGAATGTTCCATACTATGGATGTCTATGGTGCCAAAATTTTAGACTAGTATATTTTTAGTTTTACACATATCTCTCATGGATCAATATTTGTTTTTAGGTGGGGTTTTCTTAAAACCATTACCTAATTCCATAAATAGATATCCCAAAATTATCATGAATTTTCAAAAGAATCATTAAAAACTATTATCTTAAAATTCACAAAATCCTTTATACATAAATGCATAAAATAAATCAAATATTTCTTAAATTTGTAATTTATGTGTTTTAATCTATGTTATCCATGATAATTTTCTAATTAGTGTATAAATATATTCTTTTTAAATATAGTTCGTAAGGTTTCTACTAAACTATCCTTTAATATCAACTATAATAGTCCTGACTCTAGAACCCTAGAGTCAGTGACTATTTTATTACAATGATTCAAAGATCAAAATATAGAGGATCCAATCGTTTAAAAGCCTTATAAAACCACATACAAAAATAAGTTTTAAATTACATTGAAACTAAAAATACATATTCTAAAAACATAATAACAATATTATTCTCTATGTGACCCTTTTATCATACATAATACTCTTATTGGTTCATGGGGGAAAATGGGAAAACAATATAATGAGTGAGATTAGATTCACAGTAAGGGGGTTGTGTATAGAAAAAGTAATGAATAAAATAGGTATTATGGAATGAATAAATAAACTGAGTTTTGGTATATTAAATTGAACTGATATAATAAATAAATCAATATCCAACATAACAATTAAAATATCCCATGATATCAATAACTGAACAAGTAGTGAGAAGATTTCATAATAAACAAACTATGATATTACATGTTAAAGGAAATTGAATCCATAATTAAATCCATAGACAAAATAATAATGAAAATACTCTAGGATAATAATAAGTGATCTTCATTAAATGGAAATACATTATTATGGATGCCTTAAAAATACTTTTAAGGCCTTATGTCATTCCATCATACATAAAGTGTAAGGATGATCCTAGTACCCTATCTTAATTGTCCCTTGAGACCTACCAGTGCACTAAGGGGCCATATAATTCAAGTAACCTCCCTTAATTTATTTTCTAATTCATTTCATCAAATAAAAAATTACTACATAGAATAATTTTCATGTGATGAACAACATAAATACACAGTATAATTTCTCAGTGAGGTATATCTTTCAATATTTTCCAATATATAGGAAAAAAAATATAGTAAACAATTATTATCCCCAATAAAAGAATTAAAAGAAGTATATAGTTATATAGAACACATGTCTTTAAAAAGGTAAGAGACTTCTGAAAGGATGAATTAATCCTTAAAAATGGTTCTGTAATGATTATGTAAATTAACCAAAGATTATCCCTTAGGAGTTTCAAACCACGTGCTCAGTAAAAGACCACTTAGCATGCACTAGAATAATGGTCTGAATATACCCATCCAAATATTTCTAGGGTTTTAATATCTAGATGTATCTATACCAAAACCACCTCCCCTTTTATTATCCATACATGGATTCCATTTATTTGGAAAACCACACACACTTTTCATTACCAAAATTTTGGATGATTTTATGGTTATGAGATAGTCCAAGTATTATAACGACTTAACAAAGGATATAATGGGAGGGAATAAATAAAATTTCACATAAACAAAATCAAATGGAATATAATTCCATCAAATGAAATGCATGTGAATATATGAATAATGAATTTAGAAATACAATATAAAAAAGCAATTTACTTGAAAATTGAAGAGGAAGATTGAGGACACTTACTTCGAAAAATTAATGAATTGGAAAATAATATAATGAGAGAGAATAAATAAAATCACATATAAAAAATATCAAATTAATGATAATACCATGGATTAAAAACTATGAATGTACAATAAAATTGAATTTAAATATACAATATAACAAAGGTAATGAACATGAAAAGGAAAGAGTATAATTCAGCACCCTTACACTAGAAGGCCGATTGTCAAAGATAGATATGGACTTATTAGAACCCTGGAACATACATTAAGAGACTCTTGGGAAGTTAATTGAGAGGTAAATCATAATCAAAGTATATGGTGTGGACATTGAGGATGGAAATAAGGTATTTATACTCAAGGAGGGGTGGTTTTATAGGATAAAATATAGATTATTTTACTATATAATCAAACCTTTAGTGGGTTTAATAAATTGCAACCAAGTAAAATAATTATTAATAATTTAGAGAATGTTGGTAGATTCCCAATTCGCAACCAAATCATAACTCTGAATAAATATAATTAATGCACATAAAAAATAACTTTTATTTAAAAATTCCAGTTTTTTTGTTCGATAAAGTTAAATATATATATATATTTAAAAATTAATATAAATAATTTAATTTAAAATTATATAATTTTTTATAGACTATAATGTTTTATAAATATATAGTCAGGATAGTAAGGAAAATTTCCTGAAATAATAGTGCATTGTAAAGTAGTAAAGTTTCACTTTTTCACCAAAAAATGAATTCTGTTAGAAAATTACCAAAAAGATAACTGTAAGTTAATTTTGATGTTATGTGTATAAAAATGAATTTTATTTTTTATAAATAATTCTATAAATATTATTATTTTAACTTTTAAAAAATATCTTAATTTTTTGTAATTTAGCAATTTCTTAGAAATATAGACATTATGACCATTATAAAAACTACATAGGAATTTGAAAAAATATATTGTCATTTTAAAAGTGTTTTGTAAGATTATTTCATGAAAATAAAATTTAACTAATACTTCTATATTTATTATAAATCAAATTTTTATCAGAATGTAATTATATTGTCCAAAAAAATAGATGCAGTTATATCATTAAAATAATCATGTTGGTCACTTAATTTCATATACACAAACAATAATAATGACCAAATTCCTTATTGACTAATGGTCATAAGGTTGATGAACCATATTGTACAACAATTATAATGAAAAATGAATCATTTATCTATAAATATACATTCATTCTCACATCAACAATCACTACTTTTCTTACAAACATTCTTACACATACTTTAATAATGTTCATTTTCCCTAACACTTATCTTACTTTTTATGATATTTATGGTTGGAGCGATCATCTTGGTGGATTTCAAGAAAAAGTAGTTTGTTTAAGTGAATGTACTATTCTTTATTGTGTGTATATATTTAATATTCCTAGTTGTATTAGTCCATATTTATGCCTAATGTGTACTGTTATTATGAAATGAAAAAGAATTTATTTGTGTCTACTTATTGTAAATATGGGTATTTTAATGGAAATTATTATAAAATTAAAATAAATGTATTTTTATAAATGAATGAAATAATTATTTAATGATTTTTTATTATGATATATGTTACTTATCTGATTTAAAGGAATATTTTAAAGTAATAAAAAAATATATAGATTAAGATAAAATGACATCCTTTAAATAAACTATAATTAAAATTTAAAATGCATAAAAAAATTTATTTAAATTTAGCCATTCATAAAATTCCATATGAATGTGTGTCTAATTTTATTATAACGAAAACATGAATCACAATTTTTTACACAGTAAATTAAAATGACATAATTACAATGAAGATTTAGAAATAAAACTATTAGTAAATTGAATTTACTTATCAAATAAAATTATATATTTTAAAAGAATAATGTTTTAAATAAAAGATATATATATATATATATGATGTTTGAATGTTAGAATTAGGGGATCATGGAGGATTACAAAAGGAAAGGCATCCTTGTCACCCTTTAGTATGGTTTCAACCCTATGGCCATACCAGATGCAACAATTTGTTTCTTGGCCTATAATCTACTCTTTTTTTGAAACCATTTTAGAAAATAAATATCTCTTTTACATGAAAAATATGTAAATGATTAAAATTGCTGATAGATATTTGTATAAATAAATTGTTAAATAAAACAAATAAAATTTTTCAGTATTAATATTTCTATTTATGAATGAAAGTTCATAAAAAAATATTCAATGGAAATTTCAGGATGTTACATTATATAAAATTTTATATTACATTGTTGTGCATAATATTGGTGTCAAAATGACCTTGTTTCAATAAATGTAAAAATATATTTTTAATGAAACATAAAATAGGTCAATGAAATTAATAAAAAATAGATATAAAATTTATATTTTCATTATCAGATAAATATAATGTTGTTTATTCATGTCACAATTTTTTGCATATATTAAAAATGTGACGATGATCCATTTTTTACAAGTTGAGATAAAATTATCCTCAATGTGATATCCATAAATTAAATCTATAATTAATTGGAAAACAATTCTAATTTTTTTAAATTAATATAATATGATTTTAATAAAAAAAAGAACACTGTTAATTGAAAATTAGATATATGACGGGTAAAAAAATATATTTGAAATCATGTATCTTAACATGAATATTCCACAAAATGCCAAATAAAATATATTTGTTATTTTAATATAAAAATTAGTAATATTGTATGTCAATCAATATGATTATGAAAATATAAAATTATCATTACGTTGAATAATTAATTTAATTTTGAATACATAAGATTGTTAAACAATGATATCTATTAAAATTAGATATAAGTAAAATATATTCACAACATTTGATAAATAAAAATTTATCTAAATCAATCCATATTTTAAGGAAATAGGTTTCATAAAAATTTAAATTTATCTGAGTTTAGTTTAATTATTTTTTACTTTCTGACATGTCATGTCTATAACTACTTGTTATTAAATAGATAATAAATATCAACCAACAATATAAGTACATTTTTTAAAATATTTTTCATGTATCATTCAAAATTTATTTTAATAATTAAATCATAAAATATTAATTTATATAAATTAAAATTAAAAATAAATAAGACACATTAAAATTTCTATAATTTTGTGAATGAAAAGTTTATTATATTAAAATAATATTTATGTGGTTAATTTATTTATTCTATCTTCAATATCTATAAAAATAAATAAATTTCTAATATAATCATTAATCTATTCATCTGTTATTTTAATTTGAAAAAAATGATTATATCTATTAATTTTTTATGATTTATTAAAGATTTTTTGTTAATTTTTCATTTTATATTAACAAAGAATTACCATTGTAGATAGGCTAACTATATTTTATTTACACAAATTAAATTGACTTTTTTTAGGATGTATTTGACAATTTATATTCAACATGTGTGCTCTAGTTTCCTTTTCATTTTGTAGAAACTGATTAGATCATCCATTTCTGAAGACTCAATCTCTAATCTAGTAGATGCAATAAAGAGAAACAATGATTTATATGATCCCTATTCCATCACATGAAATTTGTATGTCCTTAAAAAAATTTCATGTAAAAGGTTTTTTTATTCACTATTATTATAAATGACTATTTCTATCATAGACTGGATTTTTTTGTTACATCAAACGATCATGATCACATATATAATGAATATATTGACATTGTTTTTAGATAGTCGCATTCTAAACACAGTTCTCTCTTGAAGGATCTCTCTTTAAAGAGTTTTTGAATGTGGAATGATCAAGGATATTTTGATTTTTTTGTAAAATATAACTCCTTAAACAGTTATAGATCATTTAGTAATAAGACTTCTTGAGGTATTTTAGGTTGTGTTTAATAATATAAAATACAAGGATGATACATAATTAATGACTTCTAAAAAAAATCTTTTAGAACATATGTAAAATGAATATTTGATCTTGTTATATTCGTTCCTAACATCCCTAGTTACTCTGGACACATAGGAATTCATAAGTTACTTCTCAAACTTGATGTCTTTTCTGATAAACCAAACTAATAAATTATAACTTCAGAATGGTTTTTAAGATATTTATGTGCTAATTATTTTTAAATTTTTGTTATAATTATTAAACATAAATATGCCTCCCCCATTTATATAATTTTCTCATTATTATCATTCATATCGAAAATTTCTTGTTATTATGAATAATATAAGGTAATAATGACATATTATGAAAATTTAGTCCTTTATAAGTCTTTAATAAAATTATTTTATTTTTATTATGAATGTATGTGTGTTTCAAATCCATTATGTGAACATGAGATACTAAAATACAACTAGTGGTCAATACCATAACATTCAATGTAATATTTTTGTTTTAAACATGGGATTTCTTTTATATTTAAGTGAGGACCTCTTGCATATGTTGAATTGTCCAAACAACTTTCTATGTTCACCACTAGTTTATTTTATTATGATTACAAACCAAGAGGTAATGTGTGATCCTGATGTGATAATTCATCATGCCAAACCACATTACATGGAAATATAGTTTTATTTTTAATGTAATATACCTAGTTCATATTCTATATTATTTTATTTTCTATCATATTCATCAGAAATCCAGTGCCACTATTGTTCAGGTTGATTTTGGGAATGTTACACATGAAAACCTTGATTTAATGTAGAACATTCCATTCAAAATTGTATCCAAATTTTTATGTTAGTTGAATTATACCATCCTTATGGTGTCTAGATGAACATTTACATAACAAATGACTTCTCTCCATGAAATATCATCATCTCTATCTATATGTACATATTATTCTTATGAAGGACAATGTCCAAGAGGTATTTTTTTGAAAAAGGTGATCCATAATTCATACATAATGTGTATTTCCATGTGAATTCATGGACTTTATTTACTGTTTATATTTTGGGTATATAATATGATTAACAATTGATGGTTTTTTTTTACCAAAAATATAATTAATAATAAAAGGGATTTTTGGAAGAAAATGCTTCATGTATCTTGATATGATTTTTGTATTATCAATGACGTAGGGGCCAAAATGGATATTGTTTTCATTATTTAGTATATTTTAAGTGTTTTTTCTTTTTAATGGTTTATTTTTGTAAAATTGTCTCCCCTCAAGTGTCATATTTTTTTAATGCAAAATTTAAGTCATGTCCTTTTTAACATTTTTGTGTATCAACAGATTTTCATAGCAAAATTATATTCCTACTCCAAATAATTTAATTTTCATTCCTCTTTTGCAAAGGACTTTTATTTTTAATTTAAATTTAATTAATTTATTAATAAAACCATTTTCAGATCAAATATAATTAATCACTTATTTTATTATATTAAAAAAATATTTATATTTGTGTTTATTTCAATGTTTTGTGAGTGATTTTCTAACTGACATTCATTTCAGTGTAATTGATTCCTTGATTATTAGTATTTGTTTTTAAAATATTGTTTATGAAATAATTAAAAAAAATTCATAGAAAAATAATTACTCTAATAAAAATTATATTTTGATTTTCATCAATTATATTTATCTCAATATTTTCCATGAAGATAAATTTTGTGCGTGTGAAACAAGCTCTTAATGATTTTTTATGATTGATGTTTTAATTTATCTAAAGCGTGAAATGTTTAATACATTTAATATAATGTGTCATAATATTTTATTATATTGATGATTCCCCATATAACAGGGATTAATAAGTTTTTCTTTAAAATATTTGTGAATGTACATATTTATAAAAAAATTTCATGGACATGGGTATTTTAGGAATTTCTAGAAAATTCATCATGAGGAAATTATTTCTCTCCAAAATATCAACGATATTAAATATGAGAGAGTTTTTGGAATTGACCTGATATATTAAATAGTGTATTTTCATTATCCAAAACTAAAATACCTAAACAGGTGGGTTTATGTTCTTGGATTTGGCTTTGAAATATATTTTATGCTTTCAATTTTTAATAATAAATTATGCTGGAAATGGCCAGCGGTTTACTAAAAATAAAGATGTTATATTTTTATGAAATTACAAAATGATTTTTTCATGTTTTTATGTAAAAGAAAAATTTTGATATGTAATTTATATTAATTCATTTTGTAGAATGTTCCTACTGATATTATTGTACATATATTTAAAATGAAAAAAATTATTTTAAAAATTTTATCAAAGTTTTATATTTTTATAATTCTCACTATCATTTTATAATATTGTGTTTTAGTATTTGAGATTACATGTCTCATTTAATAGATGAATTATTTTTTTCTCGTGTTGATATTTGATCATTGCGCCATTATAATATGTGATTTGATGTATTTATCTTTTAGTTTTTCGATTTTTATATATAAATTATGCAACCTAAATAAGTTTTTTTCAATGGTATTTGGTATATTTACTATGAAATGGAATTTTATTATACTGAAGGACATAATTTCATATATATAAATCATACTATCTGATCTGGTTCATTTATCTTCCAATTTCCCCATTAGTGATTCATAATTTATGTTTCTTCAATATGAGTTCTTTATTAATGGTCTTTTATCAGTTCCCTATAAATGAGGATTTGTTGTGTCCAAGGAACATAATTTTATAGATGTTCTTGTTATTTACTATTTATAGTGTTCTAGTTGTTTTTTTATCAAAAGGGATATTGTTTTATTAACCATATTATAGTAGGATTTATTCAAATATGTATAAGTTATATTATTGTGGTGTGATGAAGCTTCCAAATTCTATTATAGATGTTATATTAAAGAAACAGAAGGAGAAATATTTAGATACAACTATGTTGTTTATGAGATGGAGGATTCATTGTGGGAAACTGAATTCATGGGTAACCAAGTCATAGATTTCAAATGGCATATCAGTCTTTTATGTATGTTTATATTCATATACTATTCCATTTTAACATATTCTATTCATCTATATCTATGACTTACTGTTTTAATTAAGCTTTAAAATAATATTCTTCTTCCTTTTCTACCATTGTTCTATATTTTTTTATATTTTGTTATATGTTGTTTCATGTCTTTTTTTTTTATTCTATATTTTTATGGGTTTTTTATTTTTTTCCCATGTTCTATATCATATATTATAAATTACATATTTTATAATTTTTCTAGTTTCTATCATATATTATTTGTTTTGTATTCCGTGCTATGTTTTCTTCTATCTATATCTATTATATCTACTATTTTTGATTCATTCAATTTTGGATAATTAATAATCAGGATTTTAGGTAGTAAATCTCTCATATATTGTCTTTTATTTTTCTAAATTTTATATCAGATTTATCTCCCTCAAACTATAGTTCCTATCTTCTTTTTTTATCCCTCGTCATCATTTCGGATTCTCTAATCTATAGTGGTCTCTGATCTTCAATATCAAATCATAGATCCTTGATCTCTAATCATGGGATCACCATATCATGTGAACATTAGATATTTATTAATTCAACTCCTCTCTTTTGACAACTCATCTCTATACTCCCTTAATTTTATTTTTCATCTCTAATCACTGATCTTCATATCTCATATTTATGTTTTTATCCTATTCATTCATTGTTCAATGTTAATTTTTCTATATTCTATGTATTTTAATATCATTTATCCAATAAAATCATCTATGATCCTCTCTTCTATTCATATGTAATATCTAGTATTTTTATCTTTAATATCATATTATTGATCTCTTTTTCTCATACATGTTCTTTTTTTATTCAACTTCTATGATCTCAATGTTTTGATCTCAGTTCATTGATTTCCATTTTATTATATTTGTATTTAGGATATCTATGTATTTGATATATGATATCAGTTCTTGAATGTTTGATCTCTGCACTCTAGAATTTATTTTCAAAGGTTAGTGGACTTTGGGTATTTTCCAATATCTTCTTTAATAGCCTTTAGGTATTCATTCTTCACTCTTTTGGTCTCTTAGTCTCCAAGCCTTTTCTCTTTGAGTCTATTCTCATCAGTATTCATAGTATTCATTCTTAACTTCTAGACACACCTTAACAATGAGTCATATATATTTAATCTTAAAATATAGAGGTCTCTAGGTACATGGTTTTTATTTTTATGCTCTTCACTCTAGGGTTTCAGTGTCTTTTGGTTTTTGATATTTTATTTTTGGGTCTCTCAGACATTACTCTTGGCTTTCCTCTCATTTCCATCTATGTTTTTCAGCCACTATCTCAGTATTTATCTACCTCTAATCTATGACATTCATCTTTGTTCATCAATTGTTTTCCATACCTTTGATATAGTGTTTCATCATCTTCTTTAGTCTTTCGTCCCATATTCAAACTCTATCTCCCTATCTTCTTCAAATTTGTTTATATATTCTTGTTTTTAGTCCCTGATCTCAGAATTTAAATCTCATGATTGATATTGTGTAATCACCCTCATTCTTTGTGGCATCCATGCATGTGTTATATTTTTCTTATTTATGTGTCACAACCTGAAACTAATTTAATAATTACTTTATTTATTTATCTATATTTCGCTTTTTGGGGCCCGAGTTTATTAATTTGGGTATTTTTTAAAAAATTTATTCATTTGTGTCACATGGTATTACAGCATTATATTCCAAATCATATTCCAAATGTGTGGGTAAGTCTATTTTTAAATAGAGGTAATTTTCCCCATTGAGACATGGTTTGATAAACCAAGCAACCCGACCATGATGGTGTCCAAACTGACCAGTTCCGGTCGCACGGTTGGAACATAGTATGGCCAAGCAAGAAACCATACCATGTGTCACTTCCCGCCTTTATAAAAATAGAATAATAATAATAAAAATAAACACCCCCTTCCCACACACCCTAATGTGACACCCCCTCACAGCCAAAACCAACCCTCTCACGCACCTTACCCTCTTTTGTCTCCAATGATCTTCATCATTTTTCCTCAAGATTCGACTTTTGATTTCAGGAAATTGTGGGTCTCTCAGGTGTGAGATCTCCATATTGGGTATTTTTCAACTCGTATTTGAGGGTTTTTATGTCTCTATGTTATATTGAGGTAGGTTTTTCCCATGATTGACCTGAGCCTTTGATTTCATTACATTTTAATTATTATCTTTGATGTGTAATAATCATATTTATGATGTTATAAAATTACCAAGGAAGAGATTATATTTCAAATATGGAATTTATATGTATTCTCTCTCTAATTACTTATTCTAAATGAAGGCGTGTTCATACTATTCCCTAAAAAATATTTTCGATGAATAATTATTTGAAATTGTGTATTTTAATATATCATGAGTTTATGATTTTCCAATGAAATGATAAAGGGATTTAATTGATCTCACATAATCTCATCAATATTATTTTATTTTTATTTTATTTTTATATTATTTTGTGTCATTTATTTTTATTTTTAATATATATATTGGTATATATATACACCCTCTTACACATATCCATAAAATGAGGTGTGAATATGTTCATTCTAATGAGAGTTTCTATATATATATATATATACAAAAGTATTCTGAATTTTTATCAATGGATGTTTATTAAATAAAAAAGAAATTAAAAAAAGTATGAGAAAAATGATACAACCCTGAAACACCCAACAACCATAATGAAAGATTTATGGTGTTGATGTTCATAATCTCAGATTTAAAATTAAAAGCATGAAGAACCTCCCAATGAAGATGGGGTGAACTCTGGATGTCAATCAGTAGGATCTTCCTCACTTTCCAAATTAGAAGGCCATTCCACGAAATTTAGGTACACTCCTTTCATTATATTATTAGCAATGAAGAAGCAGCAAGCTCACGCATCAGCTGTTTTCAATGATTTAAGAAGCCTGGGTGTAATTGTCCACCTTTAGGACTACCTAGAGTCCCTTCTCAAGAGATTAGAAATCCTAGATAAAGTTTTAACCACTAGAGGTTCTTTCAAAGACTCTAAAAGATCCATGCAATCAAATGTTGCATAAAAGTAGAAAATCCTTGAATTTTAGGATAAAACATTCTCAATAATGATCGAATATAGGACACTCTATTCTTGTGGAAAAAGTGTAGAGAAAAACTCTAAATAAGACCCTCTATTGAAGCTGAAAAAGTATGACTAACTGTAAACAAGCCCTAAGAAGTTACAACAAATTCTAGAAAGTAAAAAAACCTTACATGTCTGAATCAAATAGAGTTGAAAAGAAATTAAAATATTATATCATTAAAGGGAATAAAAAAAGAGAAGAAATGTTGAAGCCTAATAAAAATGAAGGGGCATATGATATGAAAAAAGAATTTTCTTCACCACAAGAGGTCCCTTCCGTGACTTAAACAAATCTATTCATTCCAGACGCACCGTCATAGTATATCATCCTTGAAATAATTTTTAGAAATTATCAACAAGAATTGGAAGACATGACACTTCATTCAGGTAGAAAAATCAAAGAAATAGATCACTCCATGGAAGCTGAAAAAATGAAAAACTAACCAAACAAGACCCTATGTGTCATTTCAAAACTCAGAATTCTAAAAAAAATACATAAAATAATCAACCAGAGATGAGAATAAATCCTAAGAATCAATAAATTTGAATTAAACAACACAAATAACATTTTAAAACCAAATTTGTATGAAAAATAAGAGACAACTTACACAAGTCTAAAAATGGGATACTTATCACAATCCCTTTTAAGAAATAGAAGAAGATCATCAGGAACTTGATCATACCAAGAAAAATCAACTCCCTTGACACCTTTATTTGAAATACCATCAGAAATTGAATTGGATTCCCAATAAATGTTAGTGATAATATTATTCAATGAAAATATAGTATCCAAACATTTAATCCAATGATTAGTTAGCTTCAAAGACAATTGAGAATGACCCATCCAGATGGTAGAGACAAAAATAGAATAATCTCTCTTGATCCATAAATTATCCCATCTAGTATTCGTGGATTGTTACACCACAATGATAATTCCATGAAATTCAGCTTCAAGGGAAGAATAAAGGATACAATAGCCATGAAAACATCCAAGAACATCCCTTTTATGATTTCTGAAGACAACACCATAGCAAGAGAGCCCCAGATTACCTCTAGAGTCTCCATCTAAATTAACATTTACCCATCCAAAATGAGATTCCCTCCAAAAAACATCAAATGTTTCATATAGAGGCTTAAAGTTTCCCTTTACACCTATCCGATTCAATACAGAAAAGTCAGGAACTGAGTTCAAGAAAAAAATGCTTCCTCGGTATTTCTGTATTATGCAAAGCAGAAAGAATAGTTGATAAAACCCCACCAACCAAGATGTAAAATCAATAATGAATCACCTTATTTCAAGAAATACAAATAAAATTAAGAAGTTCAGTAGTAGCAACCTGAAAAAGATCCATTAACTGTGGAGAAAGCGTAGTTGAATGACAAAATTGGAGGAATTCTTGGATAGAAGACACACCAGGCATATGGATTTCAAAGATATCATAAACTACCTTCCACATGGAAAAGTCAGTAACACAACTAACAAAAAAATTATCATTGTCTTCCCTATGTTGATGGTAAATCACACACAAAGAACAAAGTGCAATACTACATTTATAAAGGAAATAATCAGTAGGAAGCTTCCCATGAGCCAATCTCCATGAAAATTCTATCCAAGAAGGCTTAATAAAGTTCATTTATAAATCCCCCATCCACATATAAATTATTTTATAAGATAAAGAATGCCTATAAATTTTTTTAGGACATCCAGCCATTGAAAATAGTTTCCCATGCCAAAAAATCCTCTTTGTTATAGAAACAATAACTGTTGATAATATTGACAATTTGATTTGGGAGAGCCCCCATATTAACAAGCTAATCTCTAATTGTGGAATCTAGATCTACATTGAAGTCTTAATTCATCAAGGAATCAAAAAGGGGACATCCAGTTTAGTTGGAATTCCAAAAGGATAAAGGTGAATTCTTTGAAACAAGCCATTTGGCATGAGAATCAATAGAAGAAAAAATGGATTTAAAAGTAGGAAAAACAGATGAATCCAGATGATTAAAAACCCCAATTTGAGACTATCACTAAATTTATTTCAGAGAAAGTCATGAGACTCAAAACTACTATTGATAATCCTTCATATGAATGAATCATGTAAGGAATCATTAGACAGATGAAGATTTTTAATATTAAGACCCCTTGCATCATAGGGTTTACAATAATTATTCCTTGATACTGTGGCTAATTTCTCCTCCAGAATGTTACCACTCCAAATGATATTTTTAATAGAAACTTTAATACTATTGATGAGAGATACCTGCAAATTATAGACCATGAAAGAATAAACAAACTTAGAAATAATCATAACCTTGACCAAACATACATGACCTGCCAACGGGAGAGACTTTACCTTCCAAGTAGAAAGATTCTTTTTGATTTTACTAAGAATATCAGAAAATTATCATGGTTTAGGCCTCACCCAAGACATTGTAAAACCAAAATATTCAAACGGAAGAAATCCCTCATGAATACCCAATTCCATGACAGTTCTTGTCTTCCTGAAAATTGAAAAATTCCTACCAAATTAGACGAAGGACATACTCCAACTAATCTCCTGACCTGAAACTTTCTCATAATGTAAAAGGTCCTGATTAATATTTTTAATATTTTTCTTATCCACATTAGTGAATAGAATGATATCATCAGTATACAACAAATGAGTGGGCGACAAAATTCCTCTACCAGCACAAATAGACTTTAGTTTCCCATTTCCATCCATAATAGAAAATAATATACTAAGATAATCCTCCAAAAAGGAAAAAATGATGGTCGAGAGAGGGTCACCTTCCCTGATAACTCTTGAACAAGCAAAATAGTCATTACAAGATCCACTAATAAGGTCAGAGATACGAGATGAACTAAAAATGATTTTAACACAATTAATGAAAACACCATTAAATGAAAAGAATACATAAGCATATTAATTAATTTCCAATTTATAGTATCAAAATATTTTCTGATATCTATTTTGAGAGCAATATTACCATCCCTTCTAGATTTCATAATAAGGTTAACACATTCCAAGGTTGTAATGAGGCAATATTGAATAGAACAACCCTTAATAAACCCAAACTGATTAGGGGAAACAATCTAATTAGCAATAGAAGACAACCTTTTGGCTACAATTTTTCAAAGTATTATGAATTTGATTCAAGAGTGGTATCAAATAAAATAAATTTGAGATTCTATATATGACTTATGAGTATCAAATAGTTGTTCTCATATGAAATAGTATACATAAAAACATACATAGATACATCATAAATAAATAAATAAATATATATATATAATTTAAAAAATTCACATAACGTGAATTTGTGAAATAAGGGAAATATACACATGTGTTTGTAATTGAATATGGGAACAAAATGAAAGAAAAATTATAAATTTAAAACTATGTTTAAAACATATTTTTAAACAAGTCTTTAAATAAATTTCAAAATAAATGGTATAGGCCTTGTTGAAACATTCTAAAAACTTTTAAAAAGTGGGGATCATTGAAATGAAAGGAAGAAATTTTATGTTAATTGTTTGTCTCTAATTTTATAGTATTGGAATGATGGTATGAATATAATGGGATTTTCATTAGTAATGTGGGGAGTTGAGGTGATATAGTATGTTTGACTTCAATTTTTTTGTGATTGATTTTTGGGTTTTAAACAACACCTTCTTGATGTATTTCTATTATGGGAATGTCACATGGAAACCCTGGGTACCTAGGCAGAAAGACTAGGACAAATACATTAGGCGAGACAGTATGGATTTGGATTTGCCTCTCTAACATGATTTTTCTACAACATTAACAACACAAACTATGATGTTATAGTTTTGGTTCGTGAATGTGTATGCATATATTTATGGTTCGATCACTGAGAGTATGATGATACTAGATCCCAAATTACCATATATATTTAGGATTTCCCATTATGATTACTCAAATTTACTCTCAGTTTTGTGGAATTATAATTAATTTTTTTTATTTAATTTCCATTTTCATGTTTAAAATTATAAAAATATTATTCAATTTACTTTATTATATTATTTTTCATTCCCATGAAATTATATTTTACTAGATTGGTTATGTTGTTAGATTTATGTTTCCCATTTTACATTTATTGTCATTCCCTTCATATTATATTAGTAAACACCAGTTCTCTCTCCTTTTGGTATATTTAATAAATTCTCAATTGAATTATAAATTAATTCTAAAAATATACTTTATATTATTTTCTAAAATAACTAAACCATTATTTTAAATTTATTTATTTTCATGATAGCAAGATACTGAATATTTAAGTAAAGGGTAAGAACGTAGAAAGCATGGTTATTACTTGATTGGAATTTTTATTCTCACACATATAATTCTATTTTTTACTTTCTATTTTATGTCTTGATCACTATGAGAGTGATTGATGTTCCAGTTCATAAAGAGAATGAAATTGGGTCCTAGGGGAATTCTTTTTCAGTTATGTTAGTTTTTATTATTTTTAGGTTCTTTTATCACATCAACTAGATAGTTATTTTCACTGACTTATATGGATGAAGGGTAGAAAAAACTGATGGTGGCTAAAGAAAAGGAATATTAAAGCATATTTTTTGGTAAATATTATTTTCTGAGGATGGATATTGAGTGTGATCTGAGAATTTGTTTTCTTGTTCTGTTTATTAATTTTTTATGTGTTTGTTTTATTTTTTCTTATTAGTTTCAGTAATGGATGATCGACTTACAGGGGGTTGTACCATATTTTAATTAGAGTTTACCCTACTTATTTAATTATTTATTTTGGTCGAAATCATTCTCTAGTGGTGCTTACTTGATGCATAGACACCTGTGACATACCATGGGGATTAGGAATTCCGGTTGATCCTTTTCTCATGGTGGATTTTTCATAAAAAATGGAAAAATCATGATGGGCTGTGGCAAAATGGTTTTATATGACTCTTTGTATGATGATAATACGAAAAACTATCCAAGGCGATGTGTGAATTTACCATTTAAATATAATTTTAAAATTTAAAGGTTATTATATTAGAGTTGTAAAATTATGTTAATGTAGTGGAAATAAAATAAATGAACACAATATATTTTTATATTGGTTTATATATAAATGATCTTAGTCCACTTTGAATCCCTATCATGAACTGAGAGTGATGAAGCCCACTATAACCGCTATAATGGAATACTAAAATGAATTTCTCACACTTGTATTCACACCCGAATTGTAAATATTTTTAACCATGAGGGATTATAACCAATCAAAACCTCTCATTTTATATATAGAGGCATAACATGAAAAATCTACCTTTTCCCTTGGAGGCACAACCAAATTTCTGACTTTTGTTTGGGAGTTAAAACCCAATAACCTTCCTTATAATTGTAATATTTCCCATTAGAATTACCCACACATGAATGAATAGAAATAAGTAACACCAAGAAACCCATTGAAAACTTTCAAGCTATGAATTTTGAGGTAGTAATGTCCTCTTTAAAAAAATAGATCACGATATTTTTAATTAGCTATATGTAGTGGATGATCGCCAAAGTATTTCATACTTGTATACTTCAAGAATACCATAAAACTCATTTTAAATTTATCAGGAATTTTCAAAATCATTATATAGAGTTCTTTTATGAATAATATATTAAAAGTATGAATCTAATTCCACATTATATTTCCTAATAAACATGTGATTTTTTCATTGAATTCATAAGAAAAAATATACCATATGGGTCACTTCAACAATATGTAATAGTAAATTCCTATTTTATAGTGATAACTTGTTAGTATAAGAAATAAATAACCAAATAATAATTATAATCAAAATTATATTACTATACAATAGTCCCATTAAGTATGCACTGAAGACTATTAATGTTCAAATCATATTTAATAAGTCTGATCATGTCTTGAGCTAAAATATGGAAAATGAATTTAGTGACCATAGATAGATCATAAGTTATGTTCAATATTTTTTTCACTCAATTTATTTTCATGTGGTCATTAAATGTTGGTTCATGCATTAAGTATATTTTTTTTAGACAGTCAGTACAAACATAGTCAAATTTTCCATCATGTCATGTTCTAGACATTTCTAAATTTTCACAAATTGTTAATTCTAGACACTGTCAAATTTTAAATCATTATTTATTTTTCAATATTTCAAATTTTCAGTAATGGTTAATTATATTCTTTGTCAAATTTTCACTCCTGGTCACTTCTATTTTTTTCCATCTATTCACTCATAATAAATTTTATACTATTAGATTTTCCCTCATGATCATTTCCAGACTTCACCAAATTTTTACTCATGATCAATTCCAGACATTGTAAAATTTTCACTAATAGTAAATTATATATATTTTCCTAATTTTCAGTCATATTCAGTTCCCAAATTTTTCAAATTTTCACTCATGTTCATTTCAATAAATTTTTAAATTTTCACTCATAGTCAATTCCAGATTTTTTCAACATTTTAATCACAATCAAAATGATATTTTTTTTCTAATTTTCACTACATAGGAAAAATTTGAATTTTTAATGTTATCAAAAATATTAATAAATTTGATCATGTATCTAATTAATGGTTCTCTACCTTTTTTATACTTGCAATATAAATGTAAATTCCAAATATTTCCCTTCATTTTTAGAATTTTTAAAAAGGATTTAAGGATAAAATGGGATTTCCTTAAGGGAAATAGTTATTACTAGAAAGAAACTAACATTTAAAATAAAAAATTGAACATGTAAAGATCCCCATAAATGATTATTGATAATTAAACCAGCCCTTCTAATGTTACATCAAACACAAAAGTATGTTTCTCTTTAACTTATAAATATTAAAATAGTATGTGAACACATAGAACATTTAAATATTTTCAATGAATGCTTTAATTATTTGATATGAATTAAATAGTAAAAAACTATTTAAGTACATGCTAGTGATCCAAAAATTATTAAACATATTCAATAAGAAAAATATCTGGATTAAAAAGCTTAAAATTTTAGCCTAAAAATTCAATTCAAAATACCCCTAAATATACACTGTTTGATTAAATTCACATCATTACAAGTTTAAATTTTATTTTATCAAAATCATATTAATATATGGGTTTTATAAATATATCAGTTAACTATCTCACTAAATAGATAAATTCTAGACTAATATTACCCATTTGAACATGATCTCTAAGGAAATGAAATTTAAAATTAATTTTCTTTGTCTTATAATGTTGTATAGGATATTTAGAAATAGAAATAAAAGAATTATTATCATAAAAAATAATAATCTTATCGATTTCAAATAAAAAATTAGAAATTTTTTATTCATCCATAATGATTAAGCACAACATGATGCAACAAATATGTATTTAGATTAATTATTTGAAAGAGAAACAAGGTTTTGTTTCCTTCAATACCAAGAAACAAATGATTTTCCATTTAAATGGAACATACATGATGATTTCTTCATATCTATCTTGAATACACAGAAATCTAAATTAGAATTGCTTGTTAATTTAAAATAAGTTCATGAGGAATAAAATAATCCAAAATTAAAATATATTATTTAAATATATATAAAATAATTATTATAATAGAATTAATGTGACATTCCTTAGGGTCACATTGAATTATATCACACATGAAAGCTAAAAACATTTAATCAAGACTAGAATAAGTCATGGAAAATAAACTTCCATTTATGCATTTATAAGATTTTAACATCAATGTATTTCTAGACTTATCTATTTTTTTAAATAATACTTATGGAATTATAAACACTTTTAAAATAGTAAAAAAATTAATATATAAATCTCTTTAGTATACCTATATTGATTTATAAATAAACCCTAATTTCCTTGAAATCTTTGAAAACTAAGGAAAAATATCAATTCCCCAGTCATACCCATATCAAATTAAGAAGTCATCAATTCTCAAAATTAATTTCAAATAATTTCGCATTAAGATCCAAAAAATATAACATCAATATAAATTTTCCTAATCAATATATCATCAAAAATCTTCTTAATAAAAAAATCAAGATCAACCATTCCTTTATAAAATATAGCTTCTCAAATTAAAACTAGTCAAAAATTCATACCAAGATCAAGGAGATTGTTTCAAACAATATAAATCCTTAGATATTTTAAAAATGTAATCAATATTCATTTCATTTTCAAATATTTGCGGATGTTTAACATATATTATTATAAATATAATAATTTAGAGAAGTGGTTTTGGCATCCATTATAAATAATTTAAAACCATTAAAATTGACATAATAAAATTATATCATAATTTATTCTAAAATAGAAACAGGTGAAAAGAATTCCACAAAATCATTGAATTCTTCTTGAGAATATCCATGAAAAACTAATATAGACTTATTTATACAATATTTTCAGATTTATCATGTTTATTTCTAAAGATACACTTTTTCCTAATAACATGAGAATCACTTGGTGGAACATCTAAAGTCAAAAAATAATTTATTGTAAAATAATTTAATTTATCTTATATATCCTAGAACAAATTAAAATAATCTAAGGCCTTAAAAATATTATTGGGAAAAATTATAATTGAACTAATTATAATCCAAAATATTCATAATATATTTCTTATTTTGAACATTGGATTCAACATTACCAATCACATTATATATATGATGATATCTAAAAGTATTCCAGGATTTTTTTTGTATAAGTTCATATTGAGAAGAAATATTCCCCCCTTAATATGTGAAAAAATAACTTGAGGTTTTTCTTTGTCAAAGATTAAATATCTAAATTCATCCTATTATTGATCAATATAATCACTCTTTAATTCAAGGAATTTTCATTAGACCTAACATGAATTGATTATTCAATAACCATGGTTCTTTTAGTACTGAATCCACATTCCTTTATATTATTTGAATGTCATATGAAAATACCTTCTTCATACTCTACATCAAATTTATCTGACATATACTTATTATTAAGATTTTTTTTACAACTAAAGACAATAAAATAACTCATTTTATGTTTTATTTTCTTCCAATGATCATAAAGTGTCTTTTTCAACAAATTTATAAGAATAATTTTATTCTTAACATAGAAAGAAGTATTCATATATTATTCCCACAAATATTTAGGTAGATTAAAATAATTTATCATTGCTACTGCCGTTTTTTTAAGTGTTATATTTTTCCTCTCTACTTCACCATTTTGCTGTGGTGTTATAGGTGATGACTTTTATTTGAAATATTCATTTTATTTACAAAACTATATAAATTAAATCTCCAAAAATTCACCCCAAGATAACTTATAATAGATTTAATTAAGTGAAATTTTCACATTTTGAACCAATTAAAAAAATTTATAAGCCTAGATAAACTTTTATATTTATGTGTATGAAAATAAACTCAAATTAATCTTGTAAAATCTTCAATAATATCAAAACAATACTGTTTACCAATAAAACATTTAGATTTGATAGGAAAAAATAAATCCAAAATTTTCACTATGTTAATTGCCTTGAAAATGATTCTATGTTTTTTATTCTTCAATTAAGAGTCTCAAATAAATATTCTATCCACTTTTATTTTGGTTAATTGTAGAACTATTTATTTCTTGGACAACTTCTACATTAACCTAGAATTATCATGTCCCAAAATCTTATTCCATAAAATTTTATATTAAATAACAATTAAACATTTGACATTTTGATTTGTTAATTGATAAAATTTTATTGAATAAATGTTATTTTTCTGTTTACGTAGTTAAAATAGATTTATCCTTCAATAAAATGTATTTATCATTTTAAAAAATAATAAAAATTATATTATCACATAGTTGTGACATTATTGTTAAATTATGTTTCAAACCATAAACATATAATACTTTGTAATTAATAATATAATTTTAAATTCCATCCTCACAAAAACATTTTACCTTTCCTTTTGAATTGTAACAAAAAGTAACATTTCATCCAAAAAATTTATTTAATGATATAATGTTTTATATATCAATAGATACATGTCATGAAAATCCACTTTCCATGTACCAAACATGTCTTTTGATGTTCGCAATTCACATTTCCTATAGAAATAGATCTATAAAACTGTTATTAACCTTGAAAATGGGGTCTGATGTGATTAACATATGAATTATCGAGAACACAATATTATTTCAAATGATTATTCATAGGAAATATAAAAGCTAAGTATTGGTAAATGGAATCATTATTATGAAAAACTGATTTTGGATATCTCAAGTTACACTCATTTGTAAAATCACATTTCATATGAAATCTAAAATATGTAGCAGTAGAAGTACTTATATTAACATATTTAATAAATAGAATATTATATATATTGGGTAAATTATTATCAAAACCAAGAAAAAATAACCCATATTCATTTTAATTGAACCAATAATTTTATCAGAGTTTTCTCCACCTTAAAAGAAATTGAGATTTTTATATTAAAAATTCAGTTTCATTTTTTAGATGTTAATCCTCTTTAAGAATAGTATAAAAAATGATTATTAAATATACATGACATTTTCCTATGAAATCAACATCACTTTTTAATTTTTCATTTTCAGTAAGATCATTTTTAAAATTTTCTATTTTTGATTTCATGATATTCATAAGCATAATTTTTATCATTTTAAAAAATATATTTAGATTTTCATTTTGCTAATGAAAAAAATTATATTGATTATTAATATTCTTGTAGGAACCAGTGAATTTTTTCACTTTATATTGTTTTATATCATCCTCATTAAATAATTCCCATATTGTATATATTTTTAGAACCAGATTCAGATGAAGAATCATATGTTGAATAACATACTTGATTTGATGAAGCCATTAATATCAAGTTTTCCATATCTATTTCAGAATCATATTCTTCAATTATATTTGATTCCTCAGTAAAACATAATTTGGATGCCATTATATAGTTTTTGTTCATTTATTACTTCCTCTTATTTTTTCTTCAATCATTGTAAATAGGGCTTCATGTTCACCATTTTCCTAAACATATAAAACATTACACCTTGAGAATAATTATAAATATAATTACCATTATTCTTCGATTAATGATCATCTTTATGAAAATAGTTTCTTGATCTTTTTGAGAATCATTTATTCCCTTTATAACCTCTATTTTTAACATATGTTGTATCATTATTTTCACTACTCTCTGACTTCGAATTAGAAGAATAAGTAGTAATTTTTTATTTAAAAGTAATAACCTTCTTTGAATCATCTTCTTTAGCATGTTTATTTATATTTATCTCATATTTTAATAATGAAACTATAAGCTCATCAAGTTTATTCCTTGAAATTATTACTTTCAAAAATAATTTTTTACCATGCAACTTCTTAGAAAGTTATCAACGAACTCTTTGAACATAGATAGGATTTTATGGAGTTTCTACAAAATAACTCAAATCCTTTTCACAACTACTGAATCTATGAAATAATTTAAATCTAGTTTCATCATCACCAATTTTATGTTTTCGAAATTCATATCGTAAAATTCCCTACCTAGTTCTAATAGTCTTATCTGAGCCAAGATGTGTTACTTGTAGAATTTTCCAAATTTTGTGAGTAGATTTACATGAATATGAATCACTATTCAAATTTCTATTCATTTCACAATATAAGATATTAATAACCTTTTAATTTATAATATAATTCACCACATTGTTTCCAACTAATGATCCAGCTTCACTTTTGGGAAGCTTTTATGGTTTTCCATGATAGTATAATGATCAATGCTATGATGGATTAAGTAAGCTTTTATCCAGGACTGCCCATATTTAGTCAGTTCCATCAAAATGAGGTAGTTAATGAGTTATCCATCCAACATCAGATCTTATTCCAACTATCAGGAAAATTATATTTCAATTTAACAATTTTGTCAAGAACTTCATAGCACAAATAAATGATATATATATCGAGCTTGGGGTCTGTCTATGATACAATTTTTTATTCCAAATTTCAGATAAAAAAATATCAAATAGAGGGGATTTTTCCATTTAAAAATTAATTTAAATTTTAATGGATATTATATTAGATTAATAAAATTATGTTAATGTAGTGTGAATAAATTAATTAGGCAGTAAAGATGTTTTATTGGTTCAAATATTAGTTATCCTAGTCTACTCTTATCTCCTCTCAAAAATTGAGAGTGATGAAACCGACAATAATAACTATAATGGAATATTGTAATTAGGTTTTTCACACATGGAGTTGAAACCCAATTTAAAATCCTTTTCCATGTAGAGGCATAATCCTAAAACAAACCTACCTTTTCTACTTGGAGGTATCGTTTGAATAGTCTTCCTTTTACATAATAGTTGAACAATCCAATTTATAACTTTTGTTTCAGATTCAGAACCCAAAAAACCTAAATTTTAATGTGCAGTACTACCCATTAAAATTATGACCAAAGAAAACAATAGAAATTGGTAATACTATTGGACCAGATGAATGCTTCTAGATTTTGAATATAAAGGAAGCAAGGAACTCTCCCACAACAATGGATCTTTTGATTAATGTTCAGTTTAGTAAAGTAGATGATCACTAAACTATGTCACACTTGTATTGTTCCAAAATATCCTCAACATAATTTTACATTGATATGGATATATCGAAATCCATAAAACATTTATATAATCAAATTAGATTCAATGTCTGAATTCTGTTGTAGTTTATGTTTCCTAATGTAGCATGTTATTTCTTATTTAAAAGTGCATATAAAATATACTCACATTAGTTACATCGATAATCTATATAAAAGATAAAATGTTCACATTCCAATCATATTTAATTAGGAACTCATGTCTTCCTTTGAAAATAATGTTTAACTTCATACCATGTGACAATAATTCAATCCTACCTAAAATTAATCCAAATAAAATTCCATAGTATTAAAATCATTATTAAGTATTTGAGGAATAATTAAATGGCGATAGACCTATTAAACAAACATACAATAATTTGAAAGATAATTTTATAAAAAAGATCATGTTTTAAGTTAAAATATGATAAAGGTATTAAGTGATGTAGATAGGTCTTAATTTAGGTTCAACACATTATTGTCACTTCTTTTTTTCCACATGGTTAGTTCTTTTTTTTCATCCAGTCAGAACATTTTTTCCTGTAGTCAGTATAGGCTTAGGAAATGTTTCCCTCAAAACTAGTTCAATACTACCAAAATTTCACTCATAGTCAGTTTTAGATTTTTCTAGATTTTTACTCATGATAAGTTTCCAAGTTTTTCAAAATTTCCCTCATGTAAATTTATAGATCCTATCAAATTTCTACTCATGTTCAGTTATATACCTTGTTAAATTTTCACTCTTGGTCAATTCCAAAAATTATGAGGTTTTTATTCACGATTAGTTATATAAATTTCTGATTGTTTTACTCATGTGTAGTTCCAAGGGATTCAACTTTTCATCCATGGATAGTTCCACACATTTCAAAATTTTCAGTAATGGTATGTTCTTGAATTTTCCAAATTTTAACTCATAGTCGGTTCTATAATTTTTAACATTTTCACTCATGTTCAGCTTCATACAGTATCAACTTTTCACTCACTGTCAGTAACGTATCAAATTTTTACTCATGATCGGTTTAATACATTTTCATATTCTCACTATGTATGATATGTAATAATTATTTATATTTCAAAAAATATGAATAAATTGTATACAAGATTCTATTCCTCAAGTACTATGTTTTTATGTGAATCTAGTTTTATAAAATATCCCTTGTTATTTAGGTTGTCTAGTAGATGACAGATAGTATTGTTAGAGCTCGATAGTTTGGTATTGTGTTGGATCTTGATCAACAGCGCTCATTGATAAAACCGAGCAACAATGGGATGTAGGGATTGAATTTTTAATTTTATCCTTATTTGATTATTTTTATGGAATTTAATTTTGATTTTATTTCATTATGATTTGTTTGTGTGCAAATGGAATACATAGATATATTTTTGAAATTTGAGGTGAAAAAGGAGTGGAACTGAATGAGCCTATAGATCACATGGCCAGAAAAAACTATATGTATCTCATTTGGATGGATCTAAGAAACTCTCTATGGTTGTTTCCTGATGGGATCATGGTCTATCAAATCGTGTGGTCTGACCACATACGATCATTATCCCCTTAAAATTTTATTTTGGGAGCATTGAATTATGAAATTGTTTTTGGTTACATGTTGATATGATTTGAATTGATTTCCAATGTGTTTTAAAATTAGTGTTTTTTAATGGTAAAATTGAGTTTTAAAATTTTGAGTGATGGTTTTCATTAAAATGGAATAAAATGGACTTTCGTCTCAAAGGCTTATGATGTATTTTTATATAGAACTTTAGAAGTTTTAATATTATTATAAATAGAATTTTGATGTTTTAAGAATCGATATTTGGAATATTAAAATAATTTAAATTGGCATAAAATATTTAACAATTGGATATAAACAAAATGATTTTTATTAGTCTTTTGAAATTAAAAAGTGGTGTTTTGGAAATTATTTTAATGGAGGAATTAATGGGCTTGTTTGGTATCTAATTTATTTTGGGTGTGATTATTATTAATGTACATAAGTTGTTTAAAAATTTATATATCATTGGTATTTTTTATTTTTTTCTATGGACAAGAAAAGTAAAATTTTACTGAAACAAAAATGTTTTTTAGGAAAAGATAACGATTTTAAAGTCAGGATTTTTTTGAAAGGGTTTATTCATTTTCCATATTGTAATGAGTATGGTATTGTTTAGAGGATTCATATTTGGTGTTATTTTAAAATTCTACCTAGAAAATTATCAAGAGTGTTTGGCCCTTGGATATCACATGTAACATCCCACCCCTCCTCATTCACTTTAGTTGAGAAGAGATTTCTACTTGGCCTTAAGAGAAATCCAAAAGACAACAATGATTGGAAATAAATGCCAAGGGATTTAATATAATAAGGGGAATATTTATATAGTGAAATTAAAACAGCCACAACCTACATATTATAACCCAAACCACTAAATGATGTACAATAAAAATAAAAAAAACACAAAGTGTAATCAAACAAGAAATAATATATCACGACACCAAGTTGAAACCAAGACCAATATCAACTAAAAATTATAAGGAAAAACCAAAAAAACTAATAAGTATCCAAAGACACAATTTATAAACTTAAAACATGGTCCAAGAACCAAATCCTCTATCCATGCTCACGTATCATGAAGCACCACTAAATAAATTTGATACCATCCCTTTACCCATTTCACCATAAACAAAGTCTACAAAAGATCTAAAGATCCAAAATAAGGGGTGAGCAATGACACTCAATAGGATTTCCACAAATAACTTCCCCACTGAGGCCACTAGTATAGAACATTCCAAAAAATTTATATAAAACACATAAAAACATTTGAAAAATTAATATTGAAGACTAAGAAATTCCAACCCAAGTAGTTATCCAACCAAAAAAATCTTTGGAAAGAAAACAAACAAGTAATTCAAACCATTTCATGAATTCATTTGGCATTACACATTTCATTTCACACAACCACACACACACTCATTGATACACACTCACACTCATTCTCGGTGTTACCATTGAGGGTGAAACATCATGTCCAAACTCCATCCCTTTGGTGGTGGTACTTCACGACCAATATACATCCCATTCAACTCCTACTAAACCATATAATCCAACAACCATTCCAACAAAATATTTTTCAAAAAATATAATTAATAGAATCATATTAGTTAATAAAAATTCAATTCATCAAAACCAAACAACCATTTTAAAATCATCATTTTAAAATTTTGTTACCCCATTCACTTTCCACCAAAACACCTAATTTACAACTCCATAAATCGTTACTAATGAGTCTTTCTATCAATAATTTCATAACAATATCACAATAAATTTGAAGAAATACATTCAATATGAGATCAATCCTTCAATTTATAATAATTGGAGACATGAGTGAATCCACCTACCACAGAAACTATGGGAAAAATGAAGAATGACATGAATTATTCCACAAAACCTGGTTGAATCTCCAGAAACCCACCTTAAAACTCATACCCTAACATCACCACAGACAAAAAACATCATGATTGGAATAAAATATCATATATATATCCCGAACAGACTATATATATGAATCCATTATTGGGATGAAGTGTAGATCTAAGGAAAACCACAAATAATGAAGACTTACTAAGAAATACAACCTTCAAAACAACAATATTTGCCAACAGATTTCCTCTAGATTGATTTTGATAGTCTCTAATGCATCTTTTAGGAATAAAAATTGATTTAGTGTCTAAATTGATGAAAAATGAGTGGATTAGAGGAATATATGAGTGATATCCTCTTTTTTAGGATCTAAATTTTAAATGTGCATGGTTAGTCGCATAGTTAGGAAAGCTATGAACTAACAATGAAAATGCCTCTACCTATAAATGCACTTCTTCTCCTTGGTGGAAAAATAGTTTGGCCAATACATGTAATTAACCGCGATCCTACGAAGTGTCACGACCAATTCCATAGGGAAATATGAAAAACTACCCCAAGCTCGTCTCCAATAGCCTATATACTGGGGACTAGCACTGAGTAGGCATATCACAATAATGGGAGAATTTTCCTAAGTACCTGTTTGCACACACACATCTCCAGGACACAAATGTTGAAATGTAAAAACATCAAGTAAAAATTCATAAAAACCACTAAATCTAAACCAAAGTACGATATTGAGTGAACTAAAAGGTAAACAATCCAGAATATAGGACCACCATATGAAAATATTATATAGACAAAGTTTCTTGAAACTCATCTGCAGAAAACCCTACATAATACCACATGAAGGAAATGGTGGTGCGACTGTCGTCTAAAAAGATGCATGAACACACCTCAGCATGTCCGGTCTCACAAGGAACTTCTTGGTCTTGGTTTTCCTGGTACATTGTTGAAAGGTTTTTTTCTTAATAAGGCATGACATGTGCATGAAAAGCCTATATAGGGGTTAGTAAAACAATACTCAATAGGAATACCTAAAACAAAAAATGAATATATCAAAAAGAAGGCACCACATAGAATACCAAAAATGGAATATACCTCGAATAATATCCCACAAAGGAAAACATATGGTGAGGAAGACACACTGTCTCTTTAAGATACAAAATCATGATAAGACACATAGCCTATGTAAGACACACAATCTATATAAGTCATGAAGTCTCAAGGTCACATCCAACCATTAGATTCTTCTTATAGTACGATCATTCTAGTAGAACCCACTCCTCATGAAATTAGGTTGTCTGTGCACTTCCATGAAGACCCACATATGATATCTCTAAAGGATAATCTCATCACAAGGTTCCCTACTACACAGATGGATCATAAAATAGACACATAGTTTGAATGTTATTGAAGTTTGAAGAAAACTAGTTCATATACTCGGATCCGATTTGGATTAGACCCGACCTGTTGGACATCTCGACTTACCGATCAACCTAACCTAGTATAGTTGACCTGACCCAACCCAGCTCAGACCCATTGACATGGGGCTCAAATGGAAAGGAATATTCAGAAAAAGGGAGATAAAAGAACAATAATTCCTAAAGAACAAAATTTTTCCTTGTTCAGGTTATGCTAGATTTGTTCTTGTTAGAGGAAATCAATGAAGATGTAAAAAAATTAATCTCCGGCAATGAACCCCGTAATTTTTATCCATATTGCAATGATCGAACCATAAGTAAATCTATTCATGGATTGATAAAATTCATCATTAAAGACAATAACAATGAAAATGAACACAAATTCCAAACCTTGAGTTTGAATGATCATTGACGAAGAGTGATGTTGTGTTGTTTTCATTCAAAGATCCTTAATTCGTCGAATATGTGGTTGCATCTATCCATCGTCATTCGCCAATGTTGTTCTCCATAGGTCCTTCTTACCATCTAATAGGAATTCCTAGGTTATGTTGATAACCTTAAATTTCCATACTAAGGCCTATTAAGACTATAATTTCGTTGTTTTATTAAAATATTTTTATTCCTGTTACGTCTCACGATAAATATTTCAAAGTTGACCCCCACCGACTAATGTTAAGTCACAAAAAGGCTAAAAAAACTAGTTTGAGTTCAAAGGTGCCCTAGTATTTCTAATCTAGTCACCCATTTAGAAGTTATCCCACCTTTTTAATAAAACCATCCACAAATGTTATCAAATGTTTAACAATTTTCAAATAATTAATTCTGGAACACCGGGCCTCAGAATCGCATGTTTTCTCAACATCTGGTATCAAAATCAATCCATATAATATCTAAGAATAACCCATGTGAAATTCCAAGTCATTATATACAAACCCTATATATTAATTTTCACAGTTTCCTATAGTATTTCCACTGTTTCTACTAACCATGCTCAAAATGTGAATGCCCAGAAAAGCCCCAAAATTTTCCAAAAGTATTCCAAATCCTCCATATCTACACACAAACAAATTACATACTTAAAATAAATAAATAAAGGGTTATTTTTTCGAAAGGGGTAGGGGCTGGGGGTGGGGGTGGGGGGTTCTAAATTCTATTCACTATTGTAATTTATATCCCTAATATATAGAAAACCAATACTATCCTAAAAGAGTATGGGTCTTTGATCAACAATTTATTTCTATAATTCCCATGTTTTTCCCTGAATATAACCATGTTAACAAAAAACCCAAATGAGACTGATTATTTTCTCATGCTATAATATCCCTATCCAATCCACTATCCCTATTTTAACATACATTAATAAATAATATGAAACTATGCCAACATGATACCATTGAATCACATGGTTCAGATCGGTCTGATACATTTTTAACTAAGATACATGAGACACATTATGCACTGCACATAACCATGATTGAAATGCCAACCGATATACCATATCACCAAAACATTAAATTATATTTAAATTTCATATGTATTAAGGATATAACATTCCCTTATTCCCAAAATGATAACGACCAAGACTTGGAGAGATTCTCAAAAACACATGATCACTCACCTCGAACAAAAATGGCCATCAAAGATGATCAGAATATAATTTTTGACAAATCCATGCAGTCTCAATTATCTTACTGGTTAACTAAATCTTCTTCATTGTCTCTTTGATATGGTTTGGCCCAATCAGTGAAGCCTCACAAGTTTTCACCTAATAGAGTAATGATTAACAAGGATGCCCCAACAAGGCTTTAAAAGGATCCATTTGAATCGAGGCTTGATAAATGTTGTATATAAGAACTCCACTAACAGTACATGGTATTCCCATGAGACATAAAAATTAATTACACAAGTAAAAAGAATTTATTCCAATGTATGTATCATATTTTAGGATTTTCCATCCATCTGAGAATGATATTCCATACCCATGGTCATTTGAGTCCCAAGGGATTGGTGAAAGGATTTACAGAAGTGAGATATCCACCTTAGATCTATGTCTGATACTATTGAAAATTTTATGCCATAATCCTTTACCACTTCTTGTATATATATTTTAGACATGCCTCTCTACCATATGAGATTCATGCATATGGATTAAATGAGTCAATGTTGTGAGTCAATCCTCTATCACCGAAATGGAATCAAGTTTCTCAACCATTATTGGGAGACCTATTAAAAAATCCATAGAAAGAATCTCCCACTTTCAAATATAAATAGTTAATGACTAAAACGTACCATTTGTTCAATGATTGTATTCTATAAACTGATAAAACGTTAAGAATCTCAAGAGAAACTCAACCACCATTCCTTTAATTATAATCCACCAAAATTCTCTTACAATGCCTTATACATCTTCTATATTACAAGATGAAAATTTCATCTCAAATGGCGGTAAGAATAAATGTGTTTTTCCCAAAAATCCATATGTACGACCATATGATTTTTAAAACAAAAAAAAATGAACTCCCATCCTGCTTTCATCCCGTAATGATCTCCCCACCATTGAGTTTTGATCTCCTAGCAATGAATTATGAATCAGATTCATGTTCCTCTTTAACAATCTCATGAAAATCAATAATGATAAAAATTGGAATTAAAAACACAACATCACCTCAGTATTCACATTCCAAATGCATATTGACATAGGATAATATTAACTACCACAAATCTGAAGCCTCTTTTTCCAAAAAATCATATGAATTTCTGTATAATGCATCTACCAACAAATTTACTTTACATAGTGTATACATAAAGTCAAATTAATCCATTTGGAGGTACTCTATCCATATTATTTGAATCAGGTTCAAATATATTTATAAGAAAATATGTTTCAACATCTCTTGACCTATAAACACAGTTACGTTCCCATCAAAGAGTTAAGGAAGCCAAGTATCCAAAGAGTATACTACAAAAGCTAAATCTAAATCATTTATTGGGTAGTTATTCTCATCAAAATATAACTTCCATGAGCCATAAACAATATGATCTCCATACATGAGAACACTTACCCACCAAGACCCCAAAGTGTAACTATCAAACCGGAATTTCTAATACTTTTTTACTTATTATTTTTATTATTTTCATTCACTTTTTCAAATCTTTTTCAAAGTGCAGGAGGAGCCCAATTATTATTATTTACTTTCTACAGATAAATGAATATTTTAGTTGACGCTGTGTCCAATGCACTAGCAGGGCATAGACGACGCTGTGTGACTTTGATTGGGTCATCGTGTGACCTTGCCCGGTTCCCCGCACGCCCTACCTGATGGTCAACTGATGAAATAAGACAAATTAAGAATGGTTCTAACAATAATAATAATATTAATGTCACTTGATAATATTATTATTGTCTTCTTAGATAATAATTTAATTGAGAGTATTTTTTTATTAATATCATTTTATTAAGTTGATCATTTTATAGTTTATTATCTAGTTTATTGAGTTTGTTATTATCTTCTTCTAATCATTCTTCTTATTATTATTAATATTATTACACCCATTTATTCATTTTTTATTAGGGTTTTGTTTTTTTTCTTTCGTTTTTACTCTTTTTTATCTATTCTTTCCTATATTCCTCCCATCTCTATGTATCCCAAAGGTCCCCATCTTTCCCATTCTTTTGTGTCGCACTGCAGTACCCCTAAAACCATAAATTCCACTGCCTTCCTCCCTTTGTCGGCCTCCATCCGACACTGCCCCTGCCTGTCATAGTGCTGTACACCATGCCCAGGCCTACCTTCAGGTCATTGCCCCCTCCCGACCAGCTACTCCTCAACCCCCTTCCAGCGAGACCCAAGGCCGGCACACCTCTGATCTTTTTGAATGACCCCCCCAGATTAGCAGTCGTGCTCCCCACTCCCATGATCATTGTTTCCCACCGGCCTCCCCACCTCGCACTGCACCTTTACGCTAGATCACACACTCTCCACCCGGCCCGACGCACTACTTCCTGTGTACGAGAACCTCCCAACCGGTCGTCGCATAGCCATACCCCCAACCTCGGCCAACCCCATCGCACAAAAGCACCTCTTCCCCGTCCAGGCTGCTCGCCCACTCTTTTTCCAACATGATGATTCGCCCCTTCGACCTCCCCTTACAACCGACATCCTCTTCATTCTGGCAAGCATCTCTGACGAATCACCCCATTCTCCTTCCACAGGAACTGACCCATTCAGATAATTATCTAGCCTTTTTGAATGAGATTTATTTCAATAGGTTTGAGTCTTGATTATAAGGGTTTTAAATTTATGTTTTTTGTTCCAATTATTGTTTTTGGGTTCGCGTTAGGTTCATTGTGCTACAAACAACACGCGATTGAAGTTACGTGGTGCACATTGAAGTTTTCCCTCTAATTTTGAGGATTTATACATGCCGATAGGTGGTTCAACATTTAAACATTATTTTATAAATTAATTTACATGATTAGTTAATTTATAATACTCTTGATTATTTTATTTTTTGTAGATTTGGTTTTCATGAAGTTTACTATGTCTTATATTTGTTTGGTAGTTTGTTTATGTGTTGTGGGTGCGCTCTTTGATTAGGAACTTGTTTTTTGTCTATCACCAGTGTTTAATAATATGTGTAGTTATTTTTTCAGTTGTTCAAGTGGTGTTAAGTGTGTTTTCAATATGTTTTTTCATGTGTTTGGTCATAAGACAAGGGGTTGTGTAGGCTGAATGGGTTGTTGCTGTGAAAACCCACATTGAACGGTCAAATAGTTTTTATAAAATTTTTATTTCTTTTGTGAAACTGCATAAAGAGCATGGTTGTTGTTCTGGTGTAGAGTTCATGTATGTTTTGTCTAAAAATAGGGTTTGGTAGGGTCGTTGGTGTATGAAGTCATGTTTTATCTTCTAAAATTACCTAATAAAATTTCTATTGTTTTGTTTAATCAGAAAAATGTCTTTTAACTATACGGTTGGGTCATTAATCCATGTAAGTGGTGTAGGATGTGTTATCAACATGGCATTGCATGTATTTGGTCATAATGGAGGGTTGGTTTGGTTTCATGTGTAAAGTCATTCCATGTATCTTTTTAAAAACTTTTTTACAAAATTTAATATGTTTTAGTAAATAATTATTAACGGTCCAAAAAATGGTTTACCTGAGTTATGTAAAGTCTTTTGTCTACAGTCTATTACAAATGTTTTTTTTTTGAGTCTATTAATGTGTGGTGTTGGGTTTTGGTAACATCTGGATTGTTTTTTTCATTTGATTTTGACATTAAATGTGAAATGGGAACATCGTGAAAACAAATGCGGAAGCCTGTGTACAAGGTGGGAAGACTAGATCTAGCGTGCTTGTGATACAGAAACGGCTCTGGCCCAGTTTCACTTAGCTAGTTGGATGATTACAACAGTATCAAAACATTGGATGATGATTGGAGACCACTAGGTTATGGATGTGTTTCCCTACTAGTGGCTCGTTCACGAGAATAGATTTTTTTGTGTTTCCTATACTACTGTTCACCGAGACATGATGTTATAGGGTCCAATTCTTTTTTCTAGTGCCTATAGTGCCTCTCCAACTTTTGGTGCTCCTGGAATACTATACACTAACCGTCGACATACAATGTATCATTTGAGTTTTCTTAAAGGTTTGGGTTTTCTTAACTATAAGGGTGTTTTTTATTTAAGTTGTTTTCTTTGAAAGTATTTTATTTATAGAAACTGTTTTCTTAATTTATTCAAGCATTGGTGTCCTCTCATTTATTTAGCCTAAAAATGTATGTGTCATTTAATTTTTATATTTGGAACCTTTTTTTGTGGCATCCTACAGGGAATTTGGATCACACCCTACACACACCTTTGGGTGTATGTAGATCTTGTTCTTTGTGTATCTGAGGTCGATGAATCATGATCAGCAATGGTGGTTCAGGTTGTTGATGGTCTTTGCCTAGAATTTGATATTGGAGTTTTAGTTCACTATATTTGTTGTTGTTCATTTTGGGTTTTTAGTTGAATTGTATTCTAAAACATATTTATAGTTTAAAGTCGTGTTTGGTTGTCTGTTTCTAGTTTTAGTTCATTTATCTTGTTAATTTTTTTCTATATATTTTTCGGAGAAAATCATTACCACATGTTATTTTGATACCCGTGCAATTGTGCCAGCCCACGCGGATTAGGAATTCCCTTCGGGCCATGTCACAGACCGTGTTGGGCATCGGGTCGGATGGAAACCTATCCTGGTTCATGAGAAAATGGTATCAGAGGAGCTTTTTCCTCCTGGGTTGTGTTATTTTGGAATAGAGTCACGATCGAATGGATTTAAGGTAGTTGGGACTCGATGTTATAGAAACGAGTAAGGTGCGTGGCTAGCACACCTCATGGTGGGACTCGAGTTAACAAAGTAAGTTGAGTTTTTTCTGAGTCTTTGGCCTATGTAGATAATCATGTCTAGGTGAAATGAAAAGGGAGTAGGGTCAGTGGTCCCAGAGAGCTCACAGTGTCTGGATATCCATGCAGATCCAGGGACAATGTCTTTGAATACTCTCTGTGGTGGTGGTGTGATTGGCGTATGGTCACCAACCATATGTCTCAGCCACCCGCCGACACTAGTCTCTTCTTGCATCGTTCCTTGTCTCTTTGTTTTGTATTCATGGAAATATATTTTTTATGTAAAAATGATTATTCTTGAAAAAATGTATTCAAATGAATCCCTTATAAAAATGTTGTGTAAGCTGTGAAAAGTGTGGGTTGAATGTTTGGTTTTGTAAAAAATTAAAAGGTCCAATTTTGATTCTTGGTGTTCTCATGGGAATCCACATGCATGAATGAATATTGAAAGTGAAATGGATAATGACACAAGTGGATGAGCGCATGGATGGACATGAAATGGGTGCTAGTGTGGCATGAGAACATGCATCTGTGTGGCCCACGGGTACCATTGGTGTTTTTGTAACCCACCAGCTTTGTTTATTTTCAAAAATTTTGGCTAATAAAAAAATTGGTGTTTTAATAACCGTTGATTCTGTGATGTGTCCTTGTGTTTTGGGAAGTGTTGGATGTGAGGTGTTTTGATCCGAGAATCCATTTTGACTGATTTGAGTCTTGATTTTTAATTCTTGTTGGTACGTTGGTGTGAAAGCGTGTTGTTAGTGGTTTCTTTTGAAAAGTGCATTGGGAATCCCTTATAGTGGTTCCCCCAGCATGTTCAATATTTTCTTATGGTATTTCCTGTCCATTGGACCAGTTTGATTTGGGTACATGGTTTCTATTCTTGACTAGTGCATGCCCCCCATAAAGCCTTAACGTGCGATTGAAGTGTGGTCATGGGCAATTCGTCATTGGTTAGACCTCTAGTTGATCGAAAGAATATCTTTTAGAAATCTAGGATTGAACCCGCATCCCTTTATAATCAAGAAATCCTCCCATATCAGGAGGATTATGTGAGAGGGGTTGAATGAAACTTGGGTTTCCTTAGTCAACTGATAGTCAACGGTGAATTTTGACCACATTAAGTTGAAAGTATAGTTTGGAAATAGTGAAGGAAATTCCAGAGGTGAGAGGTGGATGTAGCATGGAGTTATCAGTGTAGAATTATATTCTGAATGACCTGTGGTCCATCATTATTTTCATTTAAGAAATGGTCTGTGTTAGGCCACTAGTGTGGAAAACCCAGTCACATGGGGATTCTACGATCGATTATAGGAATCACGTGTTTTTGAAGACTTAGTTTTAAGCCCTTCTCCGTATAATGTTATTCCAATAGAAATGGCCATGTTCAGTGATGATTTGTGGTGTTATTTTCTCATTCAGTGTGACCAAGGGTGATCCATATGACCCTTTTCAACTCTTGTGTTGGTAAATGTTCTATGTGGGATCAGTTGGATGTCGTGATGTGTTGTGTTTGCAGGTGTTGTCTCAATTGCGGTGTGGTTGCATATGACACCAAAAGGAGAAGCTCCATTTGGGATTCTTAAATACCTGATTGTGAGGCATGCGATGCTTTAAAAATTTGTTCTCCAGCCATAGGCCTTGGAGTGAATTTGGTGCCTGTTCAGGAACCCCGAGAGTGTATAAGACCCCGAATTTATTTCAATCGTTGGTGTTGAATGTAATGGTAGCTTAAATTGTTTTCTGTGGTTACTCCATTCCGAATGAACCATTTGGGTTCATAAGGATTCAGTGACTATGTGGAGGTGTGGTCATCTCATTGCTTTAAAGTCCCATGGGTCATGTACCACTAGATGTAATCGCATTAGTGGTCCTTATTGGGTATGTTGGGTAAATCGGTCTCAAAGTTGAATAGTTCTCATCCAGGGATGTGGAGATGTTGGTTTGTCTTCAACAATGGTTTTGATGCCCCAGTAGTTGGGGTCGTCCTTCCCTGCCCTTTTGGTGGGGTGTTTGGTCACTGTCATGAAATTTACAAGGTTTTTTATCTTCTATCGGATTTAATGATGGAGAGACCCGTGATAGGTATCACTTAAATGTCTCTGGAGTGAATTAGTGTTGGTCGTCTTCTTAATGGTGGGGAGTCCAATCGAATATCCCCATGTTGATTTTCCAGTCTCACCATCGCTATTGGTAGGTTCTTAATGGTGGGCATCCCCTTCGGGCATCCCCATGATGGCCTTTGGGTTATGTTCCATTCCTTGATCAATCAACTGGAGGTGTTCTAGCTCTTTGGGGCGGGTGACACATATCAGAAATAATTTTTACGAGTTTCATGAGGTTGTCATGTAAGTCAATTTCTCTAAGAATGAAGTGTTTTCCTCTTTCCACTTACTTTTTATATGGATCCTTTTTGAACCGGAAGGGAGTATCAGTTTCTACTTCGGGGTTCCACCTTAGTCGTGGCTTTTTGAGGACAGAAAGCGCTATGGTGGTGATAATTCTCAGACCTAGATTTCTAAAACATTTCTTATTTCTTATTTTTATTATTTTTATTCACGTTTTCAAGTCATTGTCTACGTGCGGGCTCAGCGTGATTAAATTTTTTTAATTTCTAATGATAAATGAATTTTTTAGGTGTGGTTGTGTCTGACACATAGGCAGGGCACGAATGATGTTGTGCAACTTTATTAGATCATTGTCCGACCTCACCCGGTTCACCACAAGCCCTGGCCGATGGTCAAAAAAAGAAATAATAATAATTAAGAATAGTTCTAATAATAATAATAATATTATTATTAAAGTCACTTGAGAATATTATTATTATTTTCTTTGTTAATAATTTAATTTAGAGTATTTTTTATTAATAGCATTTTATTAAGTTGATCATTGTATAGTTTATTATCTAGTTTATTATGTTTTCTATTATATTATTATTATTATCATTATCATTATTATTATGAAACACATATTTTTATTTTTTATCAGGGTTTCATTTTTCCTTCTTGTTTCCCTCTTTTTTTCTCTCTTCTTTCCTCTCTTCCTCCCATTTTATCTATCCCGTTAGACCACCCCCCTCTTTCCCCTTCTTTTGTGTCACACTGAAGTAACCATAAAAACCTAGTTACCGCACCCTTTCTCCCTTGGTCAGCCTCCGTCTGAAGGTACTCTGACCTCTCTCAGCGCCGCACACCCTACCCAGGCTTTCCCTCCGTGTCGTCTCCCCCTCCCAGCAAGCTGCTCCTCAACCCCCCTTTCAGCGAGACCCAAGGCCAGTGTGCCTCTGCTCTTTTTGTGTGAACCCCCCAGATCAACAATTGTGCTTCCTGCTCCCGTGACTGCTGCTATCCACCGGCCTCCCCTCCTTTCACTGCACCTCGACACTGGATCTCCCCCTCTCCACATGGACCGGTGCTTTGCTTACCTTGTTCGAGCGCCTCCCATACTACCGTCGCATAGCTGCACCCCTACCTCAGCCAGCCCCATCACATAGCCACACTTCCTCGCAGTCCAGGCCAATCGACCTCTCTTTAGCTAGTTTGACACTTATCCCCATCGGCCTCCCCTTACAGTCGACCTTGTCCTCATTATAGTGAGTAGCTTCAACAAATAACCGCATTCTCCTTCCACATGAACTACCCCATTCAGATATGTATCTCCCCTTTCAGTAGGTTTTTTTAAGCAGGTATGAGTCTTGATTTTGGGGTTTTTAACTTGATGTTTTTTTTCCAATTCATGGTTTTTGGTTCACAATAGGTTTATTGTGGTGAAAAAGGCACACAATTGAAGTTACACGCAAAAAATTGATGTTTTCACACCAATATTGAGGATATCTATATGACAGTAGGTTGTTCCACGTTTAGACATTATTTAATAAATTATGTTTCTTTCATAGTTAATTTATAATACTATTGATTACTTCTTTTGGGCACAAATTTAGTTCTCTTGATGTTTTCCATGTGTTATATTTGTTTGGTAGTATGTTTATGTGGTGTGGGTGAATTCTTTGATTTGAAACTTGTTTTTAGTCAATCATTAGTTTTTAATAATATGTGAAGTTAGTTTTTCAGTTGTGAAAGTTGTGTTAAGTGTGTTTTCAAAATGTTGTTGCATGTGTTTGGTCATAAGGGAAGGGGTTGTGTTTGTTGAATGGGTTGTTGTTGTGAAAACCCACATTGAACGGTCTACTAGTGATTTATAAATTATGTGTTTGTTTTGTGAAATTGTGCAAAGTTCATGGTTTTTGTTATGGTGTAGCGTTCATATGAATTTTTTTGAAAAACAGGGTTTGGGTGGGTCTTTGGTGTTTAATGTCTTGTTTTATCTTCTGGAATTGCATAATAAAATTTTTAGTCTTTAGTTTAATTGGGAAAATGACTTTTAACTGTGTGGTTGGGTTATTAATCAATGTAAGTGGTGTAGGTTGTGTTCTCGATATGTTGTTGGGTGTATTTGGATATGGAGGAGGACTGGGTTGGTTTTGTGTGTTAATTCGTGCCATATCTCTTTTTAAAGAACTTATTTACAAAATTTAATATGTTTTAGTAAAAAATTATTAACGGTGCAAAAAATAGTTTAATTGAGTTATGTAAAGTCTTTTGTGTGTAGAATATTACAAATGGTTTTTGTGTGTGTGTGCATGTGTGGTTCTGGGTTTAGGTAACATCCTGTTTGTTTTTTTTCATTTGAGTTTGACATGAAATGTGAAATTGAAACATCTTGAGCACAAAAAGGGAAGCCTGGGTACTAGGTGGACAGACTATATTTTGTGTTCTAGTGATTCAGAAGCGGCTCTGGATTAGTTTTACTTACTTGGATTTGATTATTACAACACTAACTAAACATTGTATGATTATTGGAGACCACTAGGTTATGGATGTGTTTCCCTACTAGTGGCTCGTGCACGAGAACATATTTTGTTGTGTTTCCTATACCACTGTTCATAGAGACATGATGTTTTAGGGTCCCATTTTTTTTTCTAGTACTTATAGGGCCTCTCCAACTTTTGGGGATCCTGGACTAATATAAACTAACTATCGGCATATGGTGTAGCATTTGGGTTTTCATGAAGGTTTGGGTTTTCTAAATTGTAAGGGTGTTTTTTTATTTATGTGGTTTTCTTTGAAAGTCATTTCTTTATATAAACTCTTTCATTAATGTTGTTCAAGATTTGGTTTACTTTAATTTATTAAGCCTGCAAATGTATTTTTCATTTAATGTTTATACATGGAACCTTTTATTTCGTGGAATCCTACTGGGAATTTTCATCACACCCTACATACACCTTTGGGTGTATGTAGATCTAGTTCTTTGTGTATCCCAGGTTGAGGCACTGGGCTCAATGATGGGGGTTCTGTTTATTGATTGTATTCACCTAGACTTTGGTTTTGGATTTTTAGTTCTCTATCTTTGTTGTTGTTCATTCTGGGTTTTTAGTTGAATTGTAGTCTTAAACCAGTTTATAATTTAAAGGCATGTTTGGTTTTCTGTTTCCAGTTTTAGTTTATTTATCTTGTTAGTTGTTTTTCTGTATATTTTGTGATGAAAATAATTTCCACAATTAATTTTGATACCCGTGAACTTGTGGTGGCCCATGGGGATCGGGAATGCAGTTCAGGTCATGTTACGGACCGGGTCGGGTGCCGGGTCGGATGGTGACCCGGCCTGGTTCACGACAATCATAATACAACACATACCATTTTCCGGATTTTATAAAAAAAATATTGGTGATGATGTAAGATCATTCCATTGAAATGGATCATTTTTCCTTGTTAAATCTATCATAGGTGAATCTAGTCATGAAAAATCATGAACAAAACATCTTAATTTACCAGATATACCAAGGAAATTTCACATCACAAAAACACTCTAGGAAGTTTCCAAAAGATAAAAAACTCTATCTTTTATGGATCCACATAAATACCTCCTTCATTGATTACATTTCCAAAGAAACATAACTCTATTATCCAAAAAACACGGAAATTTTATCATACAAACAATGATCACATATGATTCACAACAATATCTCCATTTTTATCTCATGTTCAACAGATGTCCTTGAATAAACCACTATGTCATCCACAAAAACCACCAAAAAAGAATCCATATATCTATGAAATTTAGGATTCATCAATTCCATAAGGATTACTGGTACATTTACAATACCAAAATTCATAAACACATATTTATATTGTCCATATCTACTTACGAATATTGTCTTTGGAATATCCTATTTTCAAACATGCAATCAGTGATATCCTGATCATAAGTCAATTTTAGAGAACCATTTGGATCCCCTCAATTGATCGAACAAATCATCAATGTGTGGAAGTGGATAATGATTATTTATCATTACTTGGTTGACATTATGATAATCCATGAATAAATGAAGGGTTACATAAATATTTTTAACAATCGAGACCAACACTTCCCATAGAGATATTCTTGGATGAATGAACCCTTTTCTTTTCAGCTCTTACAAAAGCACTTTTAATTCCTCTAATTATGTTGGTTCCATTAAGTAAGATAGAAGGTAAATAGTTATATTCTCCATAAGTAGATCATTCATAAACTCTACTTCCCTTTTTAGTGGAAACCCTGGGAATTTTTTAGGTCTTTATTTGGAAACTGAGCAACAACTGCTAGAAAACTGATATTCTTGATCTCTTCCATTGGTGAAAAAGTAAAATCTTTCGAATAAAACAAGATCATTAAAACTAATGGTAAATAAAATATTGTTTCACCTACCATCAGATTCCCACCACATTTAAAGAGATGTTCGATGCCATCCTCAGTCGTAAAATAATCTTTTTAGGTATAAATGTAATGTGATCCTTGAACATTGTCAAAAAAACCATACCCATGATTATGTCATAGACACACATCTCCAGAATATTGAAATCCCATATCAATACTACTACATACATAGTAAGAGAACATGTTTTACATATAAAGGATTGACATTCTCTTCGACCATGAGCTATTTTATGTTTCAAAATATAATGTATCATTTCACCATGAAATTCTAGCAAGTCAATAACACAAGAATTAATAATGAATTATATGCACCTGTATCAAATAATGATATCATAAGGGTAGAATTCAAAATAATTATACCACCCACATTCGATGGCCTATACCGATCATCCATGATTACATTCTCATCCCCATATAACCATATACTCCCTAATTTTTTTTATTTATCACTATATTAAAATATTATTTGTTGAGGAGTCATGGTATTCCTAGAGTCACCATGGATGTCTTGGTTCGTCTGATAAGATGTATTCATTTACCCTCATCCTATGTAAGTATTAGATGGTTAAAACAAATGAGAAGCAACCGAAACACTACATATAGGAGCACTATGACAATATCATAGATGATTCACCATGTAAATGCAATTGGGACATACTCCAGTTGGTGCCGTACAATCTTTCTACATGTGGTCCGAAGAACCACATTGTAAAAATTCTATAGTGCTCTTAGGTTTTGGAGGGATACTTATCAATATAACTAAATGATTCAAATCTATTACACAACCTTGGAAATATGTGTCCTTATTCCTCTTGTTCCCAATATTAGAGTTCACACAGTTTCTCATAGGTATCAACAGGCTCCCTCCACCCGTAGCTTCTAAAATGTCTCTTTTTTACACTGTGTATCTATTGACCATTTCTCTATAATCTGTTATACAATAAATTAAAATATTCAATTGAATATCTTACCTTAACCATATTAAAAAATTTATGCCTTCAACGACTCACAAGAATAAAATTAGAGTGCATATAAGACTAAATTCAAAAATTTATCTGTGTACTCTATAACTGAGAGGTTCTCTTGGTTCAAGATGAAAAACTATGTCATTATTACAATCAAGAACGTATGAGGATAAAATTTTTTGTCGAATAATTCTTAAACCCACCCACACAATTAATTGGTCCAATTTAGTATGAACTACTAAATCCCACCACAAGAATGCAATATCCTTTCAGATATACATTAACAACATGAATTTTTGATCTGCTAGTGTGCTAAGGAAATCAAATATTTGATTCACCCTATTCAGACACACATATAACTTTTCTAGTTTAAAATCACCCTGATTAATTAGTGGATTATTCTTATAGAACAGAACAAAATTGTCCACTTTTGTTGGTTTATCCCATTGGTTCCCTCTATCAACAACTTTAAAAACATGGATAATACTGTGAACTATCTATTGGTACACCTATGGTTCATGTACAACCACATTATTAGTTGCCTCTTCATGTTTTTTATGGTGCCTAGTAGATTCCATTTTATGTAAAAATGTAAACACCATAAGTTCCAATCTCTGGAAACTGAATGATAAACAATTTCACATTCTACCACATCATGTATCACAAAATTTCTTTAAAAATTACAATTTTTTCTAGGTTCAACCATTTCTAAAAATTCCTCCAGGATTTTGAAAATTCATCTATATTAAAAAATATTACAACCATTCCATTTTTCAAAATCTTACAATTAAAAAAATTCCATCATTTTTCAAAAATTAACACATTTTCACCAAATTTATAAATCATTACTCAAAATGAAATATTCAATCCAAGTGTAAATTCATTTCTATCAGTTCCTGTCCATAACCTCTCATTGGATAAATCCTTAACAATAATATTACAACTATTATAAGTGTCTAGGAAACACATATGTACCAAAATCCTTGGAAACGTGAAGTTCAACATAAATTTGTAAGCTATATATTTGTATCATTTATATTTCAAGTTTAGAAAATCCTCCACCATTCAATATTCTAAACTCAAAGACTAAACCAGATTTTTTTTCAACTTCGAAACCAACACAAATGATAACTAATGATCAAAAAAACTGATACCATTTGTCCAACAATGATTTTTAGACTAAACAAGACTGATACCATTTTCATGTATGAACCAAACAAGTTGATACCACTTGTTACATCCCACCCCACTTCATTTCATTGAGTTGAGGTAAAATTTCTACTTGGTGTTAGGTTACATACACAAGATTCTAAAGGTTAAAAATATATTTCGTGGGCCTTAATACAATTGGGGTATTATTTTCCATTTTATTGTAAAACTAATACAACCAACATACTATAACCGAAAACCACTAAATAATTAATGATAATAATGTATACAAATCAATGTGTAATCATCCAAGACAAAGTATATGATATTACTAAGCGGAAGCCCAGAATAAGATCAACTACAAAGTGGGAGAAAAAACCAAAAAAATTGATGTCTCAAAAGACACCAATTAAGAAACATCAAATAGACATCAAGAAACAAATATAATACAAATTCCCATGTATAATGAATCACCACTAAATAATTGTGATGCCTTACCTTCACCTTTCTCAAAATAAAAAAAATCTACAAAGGCATTGAAGTGCCAAAGAAGGTGGTGAGTAATGAAACTCAGTAGGCTTTCCCAAAATGACTTCCCTACTCATTCCCATAGGATATAACATGTTATAATTTTTTTATATAAAATAATTTATAATAAACATGTTAAAAAATTTGAAAAATTTATATGAATGAAAAAAAAATTCCACCACAACATAGTTTTCCATCCAAAAATAATTTTTTAGGAAAGAAAAAAAAAGTCATTCATAAATTTCATGAATTAATTTAGCATTAACTATTTTAGTTCACAGAACCACACACAGAACCACACACACACACAATAACCCAATCAATATTTGGTGTTACCATTAATGGTGGAACGTCACATTCATACTCGATCCCTTTGATGGTGGAAATTCATGACTAATATCGATCCCATTCAACTCACACCTAACCATTTAATCCAAAAACCATGGAAACATATTCTTTGTAAAATCATATTAATAAAAATAAAATATTATTCCAAAAAAAATTCATGCCTCAAAACCCAAAAAAACATTATTTAAATCAATATTTGAAAATTATGTTACAACTTTCACTTTCCTCCAAAACTCCTAATTTTCAAAATTCCATAATCCTTCACTAATGTGGGTTTCCATAAATAATTACACCAAAAATTCATAATAAATACAAAGAAAAACAATATATGTAAAATCAAACCATCATGTTATAATAAGACGATTCATGAGTGAACTGCCTACATCCAAAACAATGATGAAAATGAAGAATGATACAAATTCATCAAAATAACCAGGGTTTATTCTATAAATACCTACCATTGATCTTGTTTCATAACATCTACACAATTAAATTTCATCATTATTGGAATTAAATACAATATATATTTCATAATATAACTTGATATATGAATCAAATAGAGGGAAGAAGAGTATATTTAGGGAAAACCACCAAGAACAGAGACTTACCAATCAATTCGTCCTTCAACACTGTGATTTGACTATAGATCACCTCAAAATAGAAGGGGAGAGCTACACAGCCTTTAGAATGAATAAAAACTGAGTTGGGGGTCAAAATAGAGGACATTTTTTATGAATCTAATTTTTGATAGTGCATGGTTTGTCCGGCGATTAGGAAAACCATTTTATAATCAAGAAATTTCCAATGTCTTGAAAATCATGGTTTATCCAAGGTGGCCGTATGGTTCATCCAAATAGTGTGCCAAAACATACTCATACCTAGATCCCACTATCTCACTTTTCCTAGTTTATTATAGGTTTTTTACAGTTTCTACAACCCATTATCAAACCATACCCCGTTAATAAGTCCCTAAAAACATGCCAAAATTATTCCAAAAACTCCAAAGCATCATACAAACACTTTATATACTTAAAATACATTAAAAAGGGATAATTATGTAAATACACGACCCTAGTTTCCAAGATCTAGTTACTTATTTAATTACATTGAAATGATCACAAGAAAGTAGAATCTTGAAGGAACAAATTAGTTTAATAGTTTTAGAAAACTAGATACATACATAAGATCAACATTACAACATGGAATTATATAAAATATGGAAATTCCGTTCAAAATATCCATAAATCCTAGGCTACCTTTATAGGTCATTCATTATTTACATCTTCACATACTGGGAAAATAAAAAATAAGAAAGGTGAGAGCTCAGATGCTCTCTAAGGGTAATAAATATAGCGAAATATATCATAAACATAAACATTATTCATTGTGAATTAAAAAAAACACATGCCTTTAAAAATGAACTTGAACATAATATGGTAGGAATAAGGACCAAATAAATAATGTCATAATAAAGCATAATCATGGGTAGTAGTCGAATAACTTCATGGAATATCAATTTTCATAATGAGGGAAATATAGAATGCCAAGCATTCTAAAATATACTATTAACGCCTTGACTAAGACATCTGAAAATGATTAAGGCCTTGTCCAAAACCACATTTGAAAATGGCTAAGGCCTCAGCCAAGTCAGTATCTATTTGGTCTCGTGAGACCCACCGATGAATCTAGGGGATATATATGGACTCTCCCATAACCTCATAAGCCAAATTAATTCTTATATGAATGGGGATAAACATAAAAAACAAATAAATTCCTATTTAAACTAACATATGAAATGTAAATAACTTTCCCCAATCATATACAGTAACCATTCGAAGTAATATAGAGAATTGTTTCAAGAGAGAACATCCATATTTGAACTTATCCTAAACCATTTAATAAAATATCATAGATGATGTCATAAAATATTAGTCCCAATTATACAAAATTATAAATATTATTGTTGAGACAAATGAAAATACTCTTATAAAATCATTGAGTAATTATTGAAATAATTACTCTTTTACTTTGAACAGAAGAGTTCTTTTGAATAAATATTTTTATAAAACTTGAAATTAAATAATTTAATTTTTTTATAATAAAATTATTGAGTTTATAAAAATAATGGTGTCTAAAAATCGATTATAGAGTGTACTTGAACATATGTATGAATTCGAGAAGTTCTCTTGAATCAGACTTGTATTTCAGGAAGACTGTTTTAGAAGATCCTTTAAAAAACACAAAAATACCCATAAAATAAAAAAGGATTATGGTTAGTAAACATATATAGACCATTAAAATGGATATTTTTATGATTAAATAATAATAAATAATAATTTAATTATGATTAACAGAGACAAAGATTAACACAAAAGAAAATGTAGGTTCAGGTAGAAAATCCATACTTATGTTCGAATATGTTCTCCTCATGAACATAAGCTTATAGAATATGAAATTATATTTTTTAATAAATTAATTCAGAACCTATTAGAAATGTATTTTTTTATTATAATTTTATTAAGTTCATTTGCGGTCATTTTTATTGGTTAAGAGATTCAATATCATCGTTTGTGAGTGCTCGTTTCATTAGTTTTCTTGATCAGTTTTCTTGTATAAGAGTATGGAAGTTCATGTAAAAATGAAATTGTAAAAAATAATTGAAATCGTGGGTTATTAATTATCATAAAAAGGTTAAATGTTCATATAATTATTTTTTTTATTTTCTAAGATGATGAATGAACAGATAAATTTTAATGATGAACACATTGATTAATTTGGAGGTTTTTTTATCACAACTAACTCATTTTGTTTTATAATTTAATACCCTGTGTAAAAAATTATTCTATAACAATAAGTATGATATATTAAATATATTATTATTGGGTTCAACCATAATAATGTTTTTATGACCAGAATTGAAGATGGTAATATAAATTAAAATCCCGTCATTCTTGAATGTGATATATTAACACATCTCAAACGGTGTTTTCATTTTTAATATAAGAGGAGGGGGAAAGAATGATGATGATGAATTATTCCATTAGTATAATAAAATTCCAGTACATTTAAGGTACTTAAAGTATCAGATAATTTTTATAATGTTAGGTGAGGAAAGAGAAAAAAATGAATTGAACTTGTAAAAGAAATTGAAAGAAAATGGACGAGAGGTTTACCTCTAGAGTACTCCTCCATGAGAACCTCCATAAGGCCTTTGGTTTTGGAATATTGGTTAGAACAGTAGGCCTTGTACGTGTTGAAGGGTATTGGGAAGAGTATTTGTTAGAACATACGCATTTATCAAATCTTGAGTGGTGTGAGAGGAAGAGGGTGTGAGGGGTGGTTTTTATAGTGGAGGAGAGGAGTTATTTCCCATTATTTTAATCATTATTTTATTATTTCGGCTCATGAATTTGAATATTATTGATTATTAAGAAACAAAACAGTAATAAGTGCATGTTATTTTGAACCATGTGTGATTACATCATCCATGATACAAGGAATAGGGTTTTTAACTTATAATATATTTATACCGTAAATTGTCGTATTTTACTATTCACCAAAAATTGAAGTATTTCAGAAATATCCAAAAATTTACTCAAAAAATTTGTTGACTGGTAGAATTAAAACTTGGACTCCGTTTTTTCAAAATAATTTTCTAATAATGTCAACATTAATTTTAAAATAAAATCATCATTTACTCAAAAAAATGTTGTTTTTAAAACTAAATCTGATTTTATAATACCCCAAAAAATTAACTATGGTCTTATTAAATTATTGTAAAATTATAGGGAAAAGATATATTTATTTATGAATACATTTTATGAAAATTAATTTTCTTTTAAATCAATTTATTAATTTAAAATTGTGATGAAATATTTATTACTCACAAAAATACCAACACTTAATTATTAATTTCTAAAATTCACCATTTCCTTTCTAAGGTGTTTAAATTGTATATATAATTTTATGGGAGAGGTTAATATTCATAACTATCATATTATTATTCATAATGGTACATTACGGTTCAAATGGTTCATGTTACTATTCACCAAAAATGTAAATTGATCTTATCGGACTCTAAATATCTTTTTGAACACAACCACATATGCCAGTTCTTCGAAATTCTAATAACAAAAGTGGAAAAATATGTTTACTAACAATGTTATAAAAATGTGTTTTTTTGAGAGACTCAATGTTTCTTTCATTCAATATTAAATTTATTTATAAAACCTTGTAGTGTTACAACCTACTTGATATTGGGAGGGGTGCTATATCACCTATTATGGATTCCTGATTGATTACGTTTTTAATGTATTCCTTGATAGGTTTTTTTTGGTTCACTCTTCAATGGTTCATGTGGTTTAAGATACATTTAGGTTATGTTATTTATTTTTCATTAGGTAATGTTCTTATTGAGGATGTTAGATGAAGATGAATAGGGTGAGGTTTGATTTTTATTTACTAGACATAGGGAACCCTCGGTGTGAGTATTTTTAATTATTAGGATAGATTCCACACCAATATAATTTATTCTTGGGTGGGTTTCAGTTTTATACATTGGTTTCCATCAATAGAAATCAAAAAATACATATAGATAAATCATTCAATGAATAATATCTCATAAACATATAGTTGATTCTCAAGAAAACACATGCTAATAATTAACTGTTAATATATGGGTGAATCAGTCTATATTTGGGATTTAATAAAGGATTCATGAATATATATTAAATATATAAATGACTCTCTGATTAGAATGTAATTATACCAAAACATGTTTGATGATCCCAATCTCTCATCCAGTTGACCAATGTGTATCCCTAATTGTTGTTGGAGGCATTTACAAACAACCACTTACCTTTGGAATGCAAGTTAATTGAACATTTCTAGTAATTGAACCATTAGCTCTTTCGAGTTTTATGAATAAATTACATTGGAAACCTCCTATATGGGATATGAAAATAATAATTTTTGTGTAACATGAGAGGTTGTTCCGCCACCACTATAAAATACCATTCAAATTCCACACCTTATTTTCGATCAGAAACTAAAATTTGATCCTCACAGTTATAAAAGAAGGTAGGGTTATGCACATATGAACATTTTTTCCCAACATTATGAAGGGAATAAATTATGAATCTAACATAAATCCCTAACCAAAATGACCTTTACCTTACATTTTAGGGTTACTTCACGCTCTCACTAAATGAAAGTGGGCCAAAGCTAGATTTAAAATATTCCATTACCCATGTGTTCATTTATTAAGATGATGGTTTTATAGGGTTTTCTTATTTTTCTTTGTCATGTATTATTAGGAACTCTTATCAGAACACAATTTAATCCAAATTCCATCCTTACAACTAGACCATACATATTAATTCTCTACCAATCAAGATATATACTCACCTAATTTGATAATACCATTACTTACCTAGGGTCATCAATGCCTAGTATAAAATAAAAAAATTAGGGAGTACAACATAAATGGTATTATACCTATAATAGAGGCTGTATATGATGAACATAAAAGAATAAAGCTCCATTGGCCTCTTTTATCTTAGGGAGGAAAACCAATTGTCTAGTGATAACCTCATCCTAAAAATATGGGGGTCCCACCAATAGGATCCTACCAATATGTGTCGTCGTCATCTTCGTACAATAGAAAGTTCATGGATTGATGAGGAAACCACCCACCACCTTCATATCAAGTCATTATTACCTAGGAACCTAGGGAATCCATCCAAGGGATGAAATAAGACAATCAGGGATAGGCTCATTTCCCTCTACCCTCAACAGAATCCATCAAGCGAAACATGGTGACCACTTATGAAATGATGAATATTTATGACTGTACCTCACCAAACGACCAACAAAATTTCGTAGAAACCAAGGAATACCATAAAAACATGGTAGAAATCAATTATAATATTTAAATATATGATTATGTATATCAATCTGGCTATCACAATCTTGAGTCACCTAGAGAAATCATTCGGAAAATCCCAATATAAAATTGGGGTTATTCCTAAATCTTCACTCCCACACATGAAGATTGTCCATATATATCGATAGTAAATGGAGGCTATGAAAAGGCTTACTTCATTGCTTCAACCACAGAATTGGAATACATCCCCATTCTGGATATTGATGTCACTTAACATATCATTATAATAATGAAAATGAAGACACAAATCAATACCCACATCGTATAAACTTGCCAATAGATAGTGATGGTAAGAGGTGTGGTTAAAGGGTAGGCACACAAACTCACCCACGCAATTGTGGTCAATCATAAATGTAATACGTGGGTTACTACAGAGAATACACATATCCCTACTCTATTTGAGGAGGGAAATTGAAAAAATATCTTGATAAATGTATAACTTGATTGGGTCCATATCCTTGTTGAAACTAGAAGACATCAGTCCATCCCATTGGAAACATTCTTATAGACATATATCCCTTCTAAAATAATATATACATGCCAAAATACTCTAGTAACAATGTGGGAGCTACTCCAACTACCCCCCATATATGAAATTCTCTATGTATAGTGGGTGGACCTAGTACGCCATATGAGAGAATCCAAAGAGAATCATCACCAAAGGAAATTAGAAAATAAAGATATATTCTATGATCCCTCTATGCTCAATGTTGGTGTTCGTGAAGCCATCATATGTTCATCAATGGTATATCATGATCCTATGCATCTGTTACCAAATTACACAGATAGTAACTATAATTGAAATGGTCCTCGCTGTAGCATTGTTGATAGTAGTTCTATAGGTCCTCCCAAGTAATCTCACCATGAAGGATTACTTCATGACGACAATCTAATCACTCATGAGAGACCATATCTTGATGATAAACCTGATAACTCTCATTAGGGCCAAAAAATGATAAAACACCTCCCCTTTTCATCATCCTCCCTAATGGTCCCCCTAGGGTATATTCTGCAATGATTCTCCTTATATCCAGACATCAATATGTGATTTTATACCTCCCCATGATTTAATTTTATATGTATGTCCTCCTCAAACTGATGCTTCATTTCATCAATAATGTCCAACCTTTGTTTAATAAACTATGAGAAAGACCTCATATCGTGAAGTACTTCAGAAAATGAGGCAAGTAATTCCTACTACCTTATCATAGACTAAAAATATTGTTTCTCAACTAGAAGATAGCCCAATGAAATTTTCATTCTTGGAACCACCCTTATACCACTTTCCTTCTAATATGATATAGGAAATACCAAACAAACCTAATATTTACAATAAAAAATGGGGAAGCATACACTTTGATCAGATCAGGTTGAGGAAACTCTTGGAAAATTCATAGAAGATATATTTCTCATGATGAGATAGTGGCTAAAGATAATATACCACTATTGTAATGGCCTTTAGTCACTCCCCAAAAAAACATTCTATAGACATTTATAGTAGTACGTGTGCCTGAAATACACCTTAATTTATGAACTACTCTTTGATCATAGAAAAACAAAATTATTACATTAGGATGAATATGAAATCCATATCATGTTAATACAAGAGATATATCATCAAATAGACTTTTGAGCTGTGCAAAACCTATGATGGGGAAAACAACAAGGATTCCGTCAGTTTACTTATCTCAATGCATTAAAAGAGTTTCATTAGCTTATTACTAATTCCCCACACTATTTCATATCAAATGATGGGGGAAACATGGGGTGTTATATATAACCTCAAACCCTGGTCATTAAATCCCACCAAAGGTGACATAATGTAACATTATTTCATTGGGAAATCCTAAAAAAATAGGATTTTCAAGTAACTGATATTATGATTAAAAACTAACCCTGAATGAATCTTAAATTCATTAGTCCAAAAATGAGTGAGGCATCAATTTTTTTTACATTTAGCATCTAAAAAATTATTAAATCTACCCTCTTAAGGGAAGCCAATATTTAGGAATTTCAATATATTTAGAATCAAATGGCTCATGTATGAATCATGAAATTCAACTAAAGCTTGTGCAAACAATGCTCCATAAAATAAAAAGCGAAAATGTGGTAATGTAGGAGAAACCCCATCCCATGGGGCTAAGGTAAAATTTTACACAACCTTTGAGGTTGAAAAAAAATCCTAAAAGATTTTGAAAATAGAATAGAAGTATCCCCATCACATAGGGATTGAAAATTCTTACCTCAACATCCTCCATAATAGAAGTTAATATTTTCACCATTTGGGGGAGAAATATAGAAATAAAATCCTCTTAGTATATACTGTTATCGGACCTGAAATCCTCACTAATGAGAAAATTGTCCCAATATTTCATTCAGATCAAACATTGTCAAATTATTCCAAGAGAGCCACCAAATGAGAGGATGAGGACCTATAACAGACATAAAAAAAGCGACTTATCAAATGTCTAAACACTCATAATGATCAAAATTATTTCATAAGATATACCTGAGACAACTAACCCTATTAAAATTTTTGTATTAATGTGTCACTTTTAATGAATTATGCATCTGTTAACTTCATTGGAATATCCAATGTAGACGCTAAAGAACATGAAGCTGATATAGTGGAATAAGTGGATGAGGTTTGTATTCTTAATATGATCTATATTAAAATGTTTGAGTAATATGTGCATACCTAAAACTAGAGGCTTTATATTAATTTTGCGATTACATAAACTACTCCACTACCATATCCTTGATAAGAATCTACCCAGGAAAATGGTAAAGGTGCAACCATATCTCACCCACAGCTCGAAGTGGGTGAACATATAACACATGAGGAAATATTTTCTAGGTTAAAGGATTATATGAAGGATTTGGGGGAAACAATTCATAACTACTCGAAGGTAACATCCCTAATAGACAATTTTTATATGTTGATCCTCACCTGGCACTCACATCTGGTGTAACTCAACAAAAGGGTTCATCACAACAATGAAATTGATTTAGAACACTTATTTAATATGAAGTACCAATAAAAATTATATTTGGATACCATGGTTGCACAATATTAGGAGTTTCCTCTAATAGGTACACAACATGAGATAGGTTAGATGAATCCTTACAATCCAGCTAATGTTGGTTACCCACTAAGAGAACAAGAAAAACCTCTATAACTAGCCCAACATGATGTTCCCATTCTCTAAGATCCTTCCAAGATGACCATTCCTCCTAAGATCATTTAAACTATTCAGACACTGTAATATTTATTAAAAGTTGTGGAAGGATTATTTGAACCATTAAAACTATATAGTAAACGTTAACATGAATGGGTGGATAAAATTATTTTCCCTAAAAACATTAGGAATTCAATGTTCCCAACATTAAATGGTTCAGGGGATTCAGAATAGAATATGGTTCAATTTTTGTCTTGATGTGTCCCCATGATGGGGACCCTTGAGAAGCAAGTGATACCCTAGATTATATTCTTTATAAAAACTTTATAAGTGTCATCATCCAACTGATATACTAGTTTACTAGATATATCTAGCACGGGATGGGATGGCATTAACAAAAAATTTCATCCTCAATTCACCTCTATATTGCATAAGAAAATATTCCTTGATATCTCAAAATGTATACAGGGAAAAAATTAGAGGGTGTTGGATTGGATTTCTAGGTGGAATATTTTGACTTATTACATGGACATGAAGCTTTTTTATGATGATTTTAAAGGTCTTTGATTTGATAATATTCATGAAAAATAAGAACATCACTTATCCTAGTAATGTATCTATGTGGATTTATTGATCTTTTCAATTTAGAAATGAGGTTGGAGGATTCTATTTTGTGTACAAAGAGTATCTCCCATCCCATTTTTGTGTCTCAAGGGATGATGATGGGTAGAGTAGAAGCTACAATAGCTACTTTTAATTCATCCTCGATGCCAACTCCAACTCCAAATCTCGTACCACCGCATGTGGAACCGCCTCTTGAATTGTTGTGTCAGCAGTAGTATCCCCATCATGATGAGGTAAAAGAACCTAAATATTTAAATTTTTTAAACTATAAGAATAATTTTTATTCATTCCAAGATTAGAATATTCTCGATTACTTTTTATCGGACAATGAAAATAAGTTTTTCGAATTTATGGACACCAAGAGACCTAAGGATGTTGGCCTTTATGAACACCAAAATTACTACTCCTATCATAAATTTTTTTGGAATAACATTTAGGAAATTGTATTATTTAATGATATACTTTAAAGTATGGCTGATTAAGGGAATGTGAATATGGAAAAACCATAATCACTTGTAGCATGCATCTCCACTGGCACTCCAGAGGAAGAAGGTGAATTTTAAGAATCCATCAGAAATAATTCTCAATATATTAGTGACTATATGACTATAATGAAATTTAAATAGACTCATTGTATCCTCCTATCATTTTTAAAACAATCAATTGTTCTCCCAATAACTTTTGTTACGACACACATGATTCCATCATATCTAAATCACACCAAAGACCATTTTTCTATGAAGCAGTACGGTCATAAGAATAGAAAACAAATATTAGTGGATGAACTCTCACAGATTCTAAATCTATCCTTAACTCCCTCATACTTCATGTATCAATCCCTGCATGTATGAGCACCACCCATCTAAATCATACAATGATCATCACCCCAACAAATAGTACTATGGGAATAATCCTTCAAGACATAATCCTCATTAGATTAGAAATTAATTTTTGGTAACATCAACATCATTCACATAATGGATCCATTATCTAATGAAGAGAATCCATATTATATCTAATTCCATGTTCAAACCTAGAAAACAACAAGTAGAGTTCACATAAACTGGAGAGGAAGGTAAAAATTCATTCTTGTCTTTAACCAATATCTTAGAAACATCCCCATCGGGTATGTTTATATTTCTAAGACTCATAAGAAGATACCTTTAGTGAGCATAAAAATATTAGTGAAATTACCCCACCTTCAAAAAGAGTATTCTAGGCTTGATCATTCAAAATTATTGTACAGAAGGGGCACTGTAGTCTTTTCATCTCAGATAGGTAAAAATATTTAATGGTCTAATCTAATGAATAATATGAATTATACATCTATTAAACCTGCAAAATCATCTATACGGTTATATAACTTTGATATGCATCATGCTTTAATTGAAAATGGCTAAGGGGACAACCTCATTCTATTCGAAACACTCCATAGACTAGGATATGCTAAATATGATCTACCCCTTACCCTATAATTCTTCAAGGGTATGAATAAATTGAACCAAAACCCCTTGGATTCATCTAGATCAAAGTCTAGTTTGAAGATTTGGTGCCTAACACTAAGATCCTAGTCATTAGACAAGATACAACATTCAATGTATTTCTAGGAAGGCCTCTGGATTCACCATCATATAGTGATCCCCTCATCATTTCATATATTTCTCAAATATTGTTGTAATGGGAAGATTGAGATATTACATGGTGATAAATCTCTTCTTGAATCTTATGAAACTCAATTTATTAATGAAAGATTATATCAGAGGGAGTAAAAACAACCCATAACCATTTTTTTCTTATTTTACCACCCCAAATTGTCTACAAATGACTCCATCTAACCCATTCAAAGACCTTTGCGATGAATATGCACCACCCATCATTTAGGTCGAAGATAAAATCTCAGATTCAAATAATTACTCATCATTGTTCATGGAATCAACCACATTAGTTGAATGCAATGTCACTAGAGGAGTCTTTGATTTCTCCATTGGTGGAGATACCTATAATGAGAATTCCACAACATCATCCCCATAACATTAGTACGTAACAATTTCATAAACAAAATTGTAGGAGGATATTATATCACATTTGGAAGATGGCTATCAAAACACTAACCTCCCCCACTAATCTCAATGAATTATTTTTTTCTCTAAGCCATCTTATCATGGAAATAGACGAATAAGAGGAGGAAGAGAAAGATAAATATGTGGATGACCTAAAAAATTCTCCTCCATCATCTGAGGAAGGACCTTCCTCCACTATCAATGAAATATGAAAAATAAATCTATCTACAAAGAAGGAACCATGACAGATGTTGATCAGCATAGATATGACCCTCGATGAGTAGAAAATTTAAAAATATTTCCAAAAGTAGCATTGAGATGAATTTTCATGGGCTTATAATGAAAGTATATGCCCTTATCCCGATGTTGCTATTCATCATATAGGATTTCCAAGAGATAACTTTGGTTACCAAAATGAATTTTGAAGGAAAAATTTGAATAATGACACTAAGTTCAAAGATTACGCTATAAAAATTATAATTTAAAAATTTATTTCAGATGTCTTGTACCCAAAATGGATTTTCCAACATCATCATTATCATGGAAGAGAATGGAAAGATAAGGGTTTTCATTGATTTCAGAGACCTCAACTGGCATTGTGTTAAGGATAACTTCCTAGTACTGATTATGAATCATATGATCGATGCACTATATAGATATAAATTCCACTAATTCATATATTTATATTTTGGATACGATCAAATATAAATGTCCCCAGAAGATGATGAAGATACTACCTTTATTCCCCCGAATAATTATTCTACAACTAAGTAATTTCCATTAGTTTAAATAATTATGGTGCTATATATCAATGTTTCATGCATATGAACTTCAATCCTTTCATAGGGAGACCATTCTAGTATTTTTTTAAAAATATGGTTGAAAAATCAAGGATATTTTTTTTTCCCCTTGATGATTTGGAAATAATTTTTTGAAGACTATGAAAGAAGAATCTAATAAATTAATCCCCTAAAATTTTCTTTCACCATTACATTAGGAAAACTTCATAGCTTCTTGGAAGTCCTTCATTGAATAAAACACCACCCTATCAAAACAAAATCAGTACTAGGTATGTCACCCCCTTTAATCCTCAATGAGCTACGGGGACAATAGGTACACCTTTCCAACATTGAACATTTCATATAAAACCATTTAGGAATGTGTTATCCCTACACTAGGTTGAAGAAAAAAATGATATCATTTTAATTGAATGATGCCATCCAATAAGCATTTGATATCCTTATAAAATATCTCTTGATCCCAGAGGGGATGATTCTTTCAATTTAAGGAAAGTCTCCCATCTTATATGTAACAGTTCTGGAATGGTCTCTCATGGCCTTCCTCGCATTGAAAAATGATGCTATTATTGATGAAAAAACCTCTGATATCTTAGTTTTTTCATGATCTACAAGATAATCAGTATTCAAATATTGAGAGGAATTGTGTCACTAATTTTTTCAGTTTAGAAATTAAGAAAATACATAAACCACAACGAGAACCAGTTAATCTCTCAAAAATGAATCACTCAAATAAATCCTTAATTTCCCCATGTTGATTGGATTTTTATGTGCCAATTGAACATTTTTCAATAATATATATCTATTTCATAACTCATATTGTTATAAAAGTGTATACCTTATAAAATTTCCTGGAAGAACATGACATTGACAAAGAAGCACCAATGAGTACCAAATATTTATATGAGGAGATATTATATATTTAAAAATATTCCCAAATGGTGTAAATATACATTAATGATGCATATAGAAGCCCAAATAGAAAGAGGATAAAAGACCCCAAGTTAAAAAGATTCAGTTCAGGAGTCATTCTCATTTCTTTAGAAAAGGAAGTTCAAACCCACTCCTTCCATATATAAGAAGGATGTAGTAACAATGAGGTAGAATACCATTCTCTCATTGAAGTCTCGGAATTGGATTTTGGAAATACAAGTGACTCACCTAAGAATCAAAGGTGACTCCAAGTTGGTGATTAAACATAACAATGATGATTAAAGTATAAGAAAAAAAGATATGACCCCACTGTTTAATTATGTTCAAGGGTTGAAAGAATAATTACCATTCAATCCAACACTAAATCATGTCCCATACTCATAAAATTCTCAAGCAGACACATTAGAAAATGATTCTACGACCTTATAAGTTTTAGATCAGGATGTGATAGTCACTAGAACCCCCATCATAGAATAATTTTTTTCAAAGTAGTTTGCAAATGATCAATGAGTTCGACTCCTCCACTGAACCAGATAATTATGGTAATGGTTGGATGTTTTCAATCCTCTAATTCCTTAAAAATATTTCTCTTCAATCAGAAAGAGCTAGAATGGAGCTGATCTGATGATGGGAAATCAATTTCACTCTTAATTAATGATCGAGTCATTAGAAGGTTCTTTATAAGTGAATAAATGATGGAATCCTCCTTATATGAATTTATAGAAATGATAAGATTACACCAAGATATATGTTTATACTAAAAAATTTTCATTCTATCAATCAGGAACCATACTTTTTCACCAAATCAATATGACTGTGTGTTTATGGGCTTCAAAGATACAAGATTGTAAGAAATTCCTAACAAAGTGTCATTCATTCCAATTACTTTATAAATAATCCATAAACCCCTCGAATTTCTACAAAAATTAAAATAATCTAAAATATCTTCTATATGTGAAATGGTTATTATATTGACATACCATCCAGCTATGTCCATGCAATTCAAATACATCATAACAATAATAGCTTCTTCTCAAAATGGGATAAATAGGAACTTCTTAATGAAATGAGGACTAAGAGTTTCATCAATTTCATGGATTTAAATATATTTACTAGATTTGGTATCCGTCACACAATACTGAAATAAAATGACACTAACTTTTACTCATTTGATTTGAATATGTTGTATCATGAGTACAATATCCAATCCAACTATTCTTACAACTTTTATGTTGTGGAAAATGGAATGATATTTGTTTTTAGAAAAACCATATCAAACATTATCCATAAAATGGTGTATATGGAAAATAATTCATGGTGTGAAAATCTTTTACAAACCTTATGGACCTGGCATAATACAATAGACACTACTACTCAATAAACCCCATATTCATTGTTTTATAAAACATAGGTTCTGATTCCAATTGGTGTTTAATTTACCTCACTCTGATGAACTATAATTGGAAAAATCTCATAAGATGAGTGATCACAGAAGCGGTTGGATGATTTAGAACGACTTCATGAGAAAAGGATTCATATCTCAAACAACTTGGAAGTTCACCAAAACCAGATAGTGTGAGCCTTGAATAAAGAGTTTCATCTGTATTCATAATTTCAAGGTGAATGGGTTCTAGATTTTAGAATCTCAATGATACTCAGGAAGAAACCTCCAAAGAATAACCCCAAAAAATAAAGGATCTTTAATCATTCATATAATTTATCTTAATGGTGTCTATTCCTTAATTAATGTGGATGGTGAGGGTACCACTCCCCTACCAATATAATATTTCCTAATAATTACATAATTTAAATGAGATATGTATGGTCACATATACCATATGTATTGGTCCTAGCCCTAATATTTTGAAAACCCTCCTCTCACACATATAAATAAATTTTATATGAGGGACTCCTACATTGGTCCTTTCATTTGTAGGAAAGTTTTAAGTAAGATTCAGTCTTTCTACACATGTGTCATATGTGTGAATGGAATCAATTTAAAAATCATATATAGGATTATTCTTAATTTTATGGGATATGTAGTGATTCTTAGGGACTATGTCTTAGGCCCATCCCCAAATACACCCATTTATAAGATTGTTTTCACCAACCTTTTTCCCTTGAGGCTTCTCCTCAAATCGGGTTTGTCTCTAGTTGGATGGAAAGGTCATATTTTTACCTTCATATTAATATAAATATTTATTACATTAAATAATAGAAACCCTGTGGTTCTAGTCGTAATATCCTAAAAAACTAGACACTATATTTTTTTTGTATGAATTCAAATTTGATAAAGGTCCTTCTCACATGACGATAAAGGGAATGACCAATTAATCTTGGTCACATGACATTAAATGGTTAGGAATCTTCCTCCAAATAGGTCTTTATACTATATAGGTCCTATGAACCCTACCAAGGAAAATTATCACAGAGTTACGTGTGGATTAATTATCATTCTAATAGGATATATATTGATTCCTAAATCATGTATCTTGTTCCATCCACCACATGGTAAAATAATCCCATGTCCTTTCTTTTATTCTCATCTATGTGTTGAAAGAAACCCTTGCCTATCCTTTTTTACCAATTAGATAAAAACTCACATGTTATTGGGAATTTAGGTAAGGTATTCCAGGCATGATTGAAGCCTATCCCTTAAAATCATGGTTAGTAGGGTCTTGGACACAAGAACATAATGTATTTAATGAATTAATTTAAACATCATGGTTGACATCACTAACATGATGTGAAAATTCACATTACTATGTTCCTCACAAGGGGGGACCTCTATTCTTGGTTTTGGTCACCTACTATACAATTATCCAATAACTACATGTTGAATGATTCTCAATCAATTGATATATGCTTTGATGCATGTAGACTATATCCCAGTCCAAATTTAATATAAACAATGTACCCACTCTCCTACATATGATCCAAATCAACATGGGAGAGTTTAGTATGGGTTCTCACCTCATTAACATGACCATGTTCGAAAATATGTTGACTCACCTCCATAAAGAGAAATATAACCTGTAAAAGGAAAGCCATACCCATTCCTAGTAAATTTATTCCTAAAATATTCCTTCATACTCATGCATACTACTTTCAAATAAAAACACTTATTACCTTGGAAAATTCAGATGCCCATAAAAATTCCTTGGTTATCAGTGACAATAGTGAAAAAATATAAAGGACACCTTTGTTTAAATATCCATAATAGACCTAAAATTGGATTTCCATATTGAGTACCACAAAATAGAATATAAACTAGAGGCACATTCATCCATTGGAGGGAACTATTTAACCTCTTTATTCCCTAACAACATATAAATGGAAGCTAATTATCAAACATGGTCTATAGTGATTCATTTCACACTTTTCCCATATCATTTTTTTATTTCCTAGAATATTAAGTCCATGGATTACAACCTTTTAACTTTATACCTAGAGAATGTCAAAGAATTATAGGATGAATCACTATGAAGTGGTGAGCCCAAGACATAAAGTTCATGATAGATGTACTTGTAAGAATATTTTGAATTTTTTGGAAAAATCATTTCATATGGAAATAACATTTCATGGTTCTCATCCCCGTTGCATGATATAAAATAGTGTAACACTTTGGTCCTTACCTGAGAGGTATATAATCTGGATGTCGGTATCTATAACAACACCAATCAATATATATAATACAGGACCATGTGTTTCCTGATTCGTGATTTAGTGTGATACATTGTGAAACATGAGTCCCTTTTCCAAGGTCTAGCAATAATAAAAAAGGGATGGGAAAATTTACCCCCTTCCTCCTGCATATGACCCTAGTTCATTTATGAGATCATAATTTGGGTTATCTCATTCATGAACCCATAAAAAACAAAAGTTACCCCTTCCATACATGTGAGCTAGATCGTTGTAGAGAATATCACACTCTAAGTCTAATTCTGGTAGAAATAATTCTTATATTCTTGAATACACCCCCACCATTAAGTATACCCCATGTCTTGGGGGATCTCAAATCTTCACAATATTCCATTATTTCTATTAGTGATGATATTTCATAACAGTGACGGAAACATATGTTTGGAATATGAATAATATGAATCAAATTGGCTCTGAAAAATTATTTCCTCAAAATGACCATCAACTAATGGAACCATCATTGTTAGGAGTAAGTCCATTTATCTTGAGATGCCTTGACAACGTCATAATAGAATCCAACTTTTCAAATAATGTATATGGTAATTATTTTCATACATGTCCCATATAAAATCCTCATGATTTTAGATCCCCTATGATCAATGTTTACAACCTCCTCTGCCACAAACAGGTATACCGGGACATCCTTTTTGTCCTGGTAGGACCCATTTTGTTCATTATCCACATATACTTTGGTCAAAGCTGAGTGAGCTTATACTATAAAAACTATTGGTCACTGTTGGATGAAAATTGTATCATCCCACCCCAGAAGACACATAATGGTTCCGCAAGATGGTTGTCCACATAACATTCAGTGAACCTCCCCATACTATAGACACTACTGACTGGTAGTTAGGGCCTTGGGTTTGTCCATCAGGAGACTATTCCCTCATGATTTAGAGTGTAACACAATGTTAATCAATATAGATATGCAGTAAAACATTAAAAGATAGAAGTAGTGAAATAATAAATAAACTAGAAAAAGATGAAATAGTAAATATATAGAAACTTATGATTATGATCATGCAGCTATACAAAATTATTACCCAGAATACGGGGAATAAGGAATATACAACAAGATATAAAAAAAAGAGAGAAAAAACTACCACTGCCAACATCTCAAGCATATGATCTATCCTATACTCCCATACTCTATCCTAGAACTAAAAAATCAAGAATTAGAAGTTAGATGCTTCCATTTATACTTACCTACAACCACAATGACTACTTGGGTACCAAATGTGGTCTAAGAAATGTGTGAGATATATTCATCATGCCACCACCAATAGTTCCAAGATCAATCTAGTAAGTGAAAATTAAATTACTAGTGTTCCAAAAATAATAAATGAAAGGAAATAAATATATTATACATAATTGTTCGGGTTCCTCCAGGACAACTAACTGATAGTACCGACTTTGGCCTAACATAGATGTATGAACCATGGGAAAACCTACACAAGCATAAAATGTGTCATCATAAATTAGGTGATAGGAGTGGAACCACCCCAAGCATATTATTTGGATAGGATGAATGTCTTGGGTATATCAAGTACATTTTCAATATTAATATAAAATTAAACATTTAATATTTTGTATGAGGCAACATACGACCATCCAAGGTGATCCAGGAATAGAATCCCAAGTATCACTATAGGTACACTGTATAACCTAATTCCATGGGATTCCATCGAAGATGATCCATAAATGAGATCCCTAGTGTCACTCTCTATATGGTGTGAAAACAAAAATGGGCCCAGAGTCCATAACTCAAATCTCATGAAGGGGTCCAAGTATCACTCGTGGCATGGTACAACCATCTCTCCACTGAGCCTCTCCATGGGGTCTTCCCTAGGGAACCAATATCACTCATCTTGAGTTATAGGAAAGACATGTTGAGCCTATCCTAGGCTTACATAGTATCACCCCTAGAGTATTTATAATTCATAGAAAAAATATAACTAAGACCCAATGTTCATGTACATGGTTTCCATAATTTGGAAACATTGTGTTTCACTCTTCATAAAGTGAGGGTTTGATTTGGCTACCATGTTCATCCCTTTTATAAAATAAAAACATTCATATCATTCATAAAAAGTTATCCATTTCATTTAATTCAAAACATTACAACCATCGAATAAAGAAATAGGGAATATGTCATTCCTTCCTAAAATTTGGCCTATCATTTTAGAGTAGGTCATCTACGTTTATTATTAGGACAAGGAACACCTCAAAAGAGATTTATCAAGCTATCTAAGAAGATAAATTGGTCTATCATGGTAGGGAACAACCAAATGGGTGTCTTAGGTCAGGTATATTGAAAAAAGGGTTGATACACCATTAAAAATAGTCATACCAAACATGGAAAGAAATTAAATTAATTTATTTATCAATTTAGAGGTTCCACCAGAAAGGTTTGTAATGATGGAAAATGATATATGATATAGAATATAGAAAAACATAGGGAATTAAACTAGAACAAATTCTTTAGGTTGGTAGTTATATCCTTATCTAGTGTCGGCCTGTCAATTGATCTAGAATGGGAGATACAAAAATATCGTCAAATTCCATAAAAATTTGGAATATGTGGTCAAAAAAAATATTACAATAGAGGAAAATAACAACCTTAAATAGAAATAAAGGAGTGTAGATCCTAGTGAGAAGGATCCAATACACTTGAAAATGATGAAAACAGAGTTCTCACATGAGAATTACCAAAAATCAAAGGTTGTCTTGTGAGGAGGGATCTTGTGGCGGCTATTAGAGAAGAATGAAGGAGGAAGATGATTTTCTAGATTAAAAAATTGTGGGGAAAAATTGTAATATTATGTTTATTTTCTGGGATACAAAGATTGGTTGTATGGTTGGCTAAACCATTCACCAATCATGCACCTCAAAATATCTAAGGGGACCCATCACACGGGCTATACACATTTTTTGACTAACCATGTGCATGTTATAAATGAATCCATTGTCACCCTATCTCTAAATTTCAACACATTCATGAGCCTCATATCACACAGATTCATAAAACTATGTGACTTATTTCTCCCCTATGAAACACCCTACATGGTTAGGAGAAACTGTGTGGTCTAGGAGGTATGATTTCTACTAATCGTGTGACCTAAACTCTTTCTCCAAAATATTGGGCTTTGAGCTTTGAACAAGTACCCAACACCATTATAGCCTCCATGAATCCATTAAGAACCATTAAAATGGCCATGTTAAGTAATTTTAACAAAAAATAAATGATCTTTTTCTTGATGAAATGTTGGGGTGTTACAACCTCTCCTCCTTAAAACAACTTATCCCCGAGTTTCCCTTATGATGATGATAAAATTTCTTTTTGAGAAGTGTTCTAGAAGCTAAGAAGATTTATTTGTCTCCCACTACTAGGCTTCTCCTAATCATGGTCATGCTACCATATCCCCTAGATAAGTGTAACTGAGCTTTCATAGAGAGCCTTCAAGCTCAGATCAGTGATACGTATTAGATGCTCCTCAAGGGATGCATCTACCCTTATCTCAATATCCTCATGGTTAAATGAATGGTATTCATCAACATGACACCAAAAAATATGTGATATGTGGAAGATTTCATGCATGGATTGGTATCTACGAGGTAACTAAAAATGATTGGATACTATCCCGACTACCTCCACTCTCTTGAAAGGCCTGACATAATAGGGTGATAACTTTACATGTCTCTGAATTTTTCAATGAACCACTTAGGGTGAAACACTTAGAAAGATCAGATTTCCAAACTCAAACTATAGATGTCAAGATTAAAAATTGGTATAATATTTATTTCTAAACTAAAATATATTCATATGTTTTTGAATAAAGTGTACTTTCATTGATGTCTCTAAAATACTACATGGACCTATTAGTGCTAGCTCACCGGCCTTTATCCGGAATAGAGTTGAATGTATCAACCAACTATAAAGGGCATCATACAGATCCATTTGAATCATTTAATAAAAATATTTATTGTAGTATAATTCAATAAGAGTTGTATGTTTCTCCCATGAACCTATGAAATCAAGGATGCATGCCCAAGGCATGTCCTCTGACACCATAATTTTACATAGGGACTTCCCAATGGTCTGAGGGTGATACATGGTACTCAAGATAACATGTGAACCCAATTCCTTCTACATCCAATTCCATAACCATGTTGTAAAGTGGGGGTCTCAGTCTAATATTATAGAATAGGGAAAATCCTAAAGGCAAACAATCTCATGGATACAATTCCTTAACATATTGTCAACTTCTATGGTCTCTAGTATAGGTGGAAATTGTTCAACCTTGTTTTTTTATCAATGATAACCCATACTATATCACTGCCTCCATGAGATCTTGGAATTCCCACAAAAAAATACATAGTGACATCATTAAATTTCCTCTCATTAATGGATAGAGTTTGTAGAAGTCTAGTAGGTTGTAGGTGATCAACCTTCACCTACTAACAAGTAGAGTACTTAGCGATAAAACATGAAATCTTCTTCTTCATAACTAGACAGCAATACTGACGATGTTTGTATTAGTACATCTTGTTACGTCAAAGGTGAACTTCCCACAATGAGTAATGAAATCCCACATCAACACGTCTTCTATATCAGCGTGTACCTATACCCTCCCACAGAAGTGTAGCATCTCATTCCCATCAACAACCCAACTAGGCATAAGGTTCTCACATGAGACACTCTCCCACAGGATGAGGCCCTCGGTATCTGAAATATATCTCATCCGAACTTTTTCTAGAAGTGAGTATATCACTTCTAGAGGTACAAATATTTGTTTCTCATGCTATTCCTGAACATATAGGTGCATCTTGAAAAAGAAACCTATCAACATTCACCCCCTTCTAGCATCCTATAAATCTACTTTCTAAGTCATTTGACTTCGAGAATCATCCATTGTATTACCGTTTTTGGGTGTATAAGAAATATAAATATCAAATTTCTATAGGTATTCCTAAAATATGTGCTACCTGAGATTCATGTCTCACTGTGGGGAGATATATTTGGGAATTTCATGATCAATAAAATCAATGAACCACTCACCCAAAAGTTAATTACTCCATCAATGTAAGGCATACACCACAACAACTATCTTGAGGTTGTGCAATAGGTAGTTCCACTCATGAGGTCAAATCTTGAGATACCCATATTCTTCAACCTGATCTCCCTATATCATAATTGATCTTATCCTGATTCCTAAAGAATCATAGTAAGAGTATATCTTCCACCCATCTCTGGTAGAATCTAAATCAGCGGTGAAGTTAGACTTGATTTCTACTCTTCAAAGGCTATCTAAAAATATTTAAACTAGATGAATTTTACACCATCTTAGTTAGGCCCATAATAGGTGCTTCTAAGTATGATAAAGTGTATAGAATCACATATATCATCTTGCATTCCTTAATAAAATGTGTACGCCAAACACATTCCTGGGATGCACCTAGGAAAGCCACGGTCCTCACCTTCTCAATGTCCATAGATATGTATTCCTATGAAATTATATGCCCCAAGATGTGGAACTTACTTATCCAATAGTGGTATTTTATGAGCTTCACATATAGATGATTCTCTCTCAGTCTATTCAACATGATCTCCTGATTGTTGGAATGTAACACCCTAAAATTCTAAAGTACAGCTTTGTATTTAATAGTGTTTATGACAGGCAACACCATGTGTACAAAGAGAATATAATAAATCAATACGTTATAATATTAAATAAATGAAATATATTATATAGTTTTTGATACAATAAATATAGAGTTATCTTGTGTTACATTCATGAGAAACCATTCTTGATAGCTTGCGTTACATGCATGATCGAGTTTCACAAAAACAATGTATTATTAAAATATTATTATTCAATATAATATGACATAACCTTGATTTTATGTCCTCAGTTATGAATATTATTAAATAAATTAATAAAATTTAGGGTTTACATAAATATAACAAAAATTAATTGGTTATTATTAATGAGGAATGAAAATAAGAACCAATTGGATATAAAAATAAATATTTTTATTTTTATGATTCCAAAGAAGTTTTTTATTAATATAAAACTTTTAATTATAATTAGTGAAGAATTTTAATGAAATATATATGTTATATATTGAATTAAATATTTTATATAATCATATATTAGGTTTTATAGTCATAAGGTCAGAGGAAACCTAATTTCACACATAAAAACCTATATTTTTATAAAGGTAATTTTATTCGATTTTAATGGAGAACCCAATATAAATATGAATTTTGAAACTATAATTGATTTAATATTTCAAAATAAACTTTATATTTTAAATATAAGCATATAAATTAGTTTATGATTATTTTTTTATATTTTTTGAAACATATCATTTTTTAATGAATAATTAAAAGTACAGAATTTTAGTTCAAAACTGATTCTTATTCTAATTTATTTATAAGGTTATATTAAAATTAAAATTTGTTTAAAAGTTTAATTATATAATATTTTTATAAATTAATACAATTTAGTTCATTGGAATTAATTTCCCATTGAAATTTTCTACAAAAACTTATCAATCTTTCAGATGTTTTTACTTTGAAAATCTATTTTGTCATCCCGCCTGTGGGATTAAATTTAAATCCATTTATGACACATCTATGATTGGAATTTGAAAACTTTTATTCAATATTTTTAATTATAATAATTAATAATTTATAATAATACTATCTTTCATTTTTACCAAGAATATTATTGAAAGGGATTCATATTAATTACAACGATTAATGTAAAATTATGATTAATTAGGGTCTAAACCTGAACCGTAAGGCCCAAAATGACCTGTACACTTTTAAAATAGCAATTGGATGGAAAACCTTTCGACCCAAATCTCTCTTAGATTGAAATTTTACAATTATTGGTTCCAATTTCAACACGAAAAAATTGGGAAGAATTCCTTTGTCACAATTTTACAAGAGTGCCACTCCTCATCCAATATAAAAGGCCACCACATCTCTTCATTACTCGGACCTCTCTAACCACATAGGTTCATCTTATCCCTTAAAAAATAGATTCCCAACATCCCTAACCTAGAACTTGAATCCCCCATTTGGGCATAAATCTTTCCAAGGAAGCCCTTTGTTATAAACCAATAGCAGTTACCCGATTTTTAAGGAAATATTTTCTAATGATATCTATTTTTTCATTTACTCCTCCACCCCTAAATTTATTTTCAAATAAAGATTATTTGATGAAAAAATTACCCTCAATAAAATATGATGTTTTTTATTAAGGTTTATACCAAAACTCGCACACAATTCCATCTAATGGGCAATGAACATAATATTTATATCTACGATGAACAACCACCTAATGAAATGGTGATCATTAATTTTTTCCTTTACCACCCCTCATGGTGAAAATTATAATGGAAACTATGTTTATATATATTATATATAATATTTATTTTGTATTTAATATTCTTTAAAATCGTTGCCAAAACACACCCTTATTCTTTCCATTTTCTGTAAATATGATAACATCATATGTGGAAATGTGAACTACCACCCACTCAAAGCGATGCGATTAGTTCACACTAAACATGGATCATACAAAGGATGGTTTTAATTAAAAATATGTGACACAAAAAAATATATATTTTATTTATGAAATAATTACATTTCTATAAATTTAATATAAATTATTTTCTCAGTTACCCTTTCACACACATAAAAAGTGATAACATCATTCTGGGATGTGTGGACTACCACCTCCTTAACACGATGTGATTCATATTACATAACAATAATTATATATATAAGTATATATGATTAAATAATGTGGTATTTATTATATAATTATCATTACATAAATATTGAAGTTACTTACCTTGTTTCTATAATGATCATTGAAAAATGGTAATGTTATTAATGCATACGTATGACCTCCATCTCAATGATTTCCACATTGGTTAAATTTTGATAACGATAATTAATTATTTATTTTAAAAGTGTAATTTATTTATAAATATGGTAATTATATTTTTTTAAGATGTTATATATTTACCCCTTTGACCATAGTTGACCCTATAAAGTTTTTTTCACACATAATTCGAATTTATTCAAAACCCCTAATGTAAATTTAATTGTATAAGTAGTTGTACAAAACATATTAAAATTAAAATAAAATCCATGATAAACATGAGAAATTTTCTCAATAAAGTAAATATTTAAAATATGTTTTTTATTCATGAATATAAAGACACTAGATACATATCAAATGCAAGGTAAGGGAATTTCATCTCACTTTTTACTTTTGTGAGATAAATGTGAGGTTCACCCCTTACTTATTTGGTGTGGTGTATCTAAAACCTAGTTTTATATATTTAATTGAAAATTAATTAAACTCTATGGTATTTATAATATCTATTGAATATTATTCCTTCATAAGGATTATGATTTAATTTGTTTTAAATTGTTATAGAACACTTTGAAATGTTTAAAGATTATTTTCCAAAAAAATAACTTTAATGATTTTTCAGTGGTATTTCCTTTCAAGGAAATTATATGACCATTATTCAATAAAACCGTTATTTTTCTCTCATATTGTTATTCATGACCATTTTCAAGTATTAGTACCATTTACCCACTATTTGGTACTCAGAATACTTTAGAAATTGTTTTTAAAAAAACCTGACATTATTTCTCTCTTTAGTCGGAGAACCTGTTTTCTTCTAGAAACCATGTTTTATTAAAAATGTTTTCAAAAATAATTTTAAAATTATTTGGTAAATACATTTGTTCCCTTTTTATTCTACAATTATATTCAATATAATCTTCTTGTCACTTTCCAAAAAAACATTTTTTCAAACAATTTTACAATTTAAAAGGAATTTTTTTTACCTCATACGACAAGTAATAATTTACTCACCATCATTTCTTTTATGTTTACTTTGATTGTCTAAAAGGATTTTTTAAATAAAATTCCTTCAAATGTGATATTCAATTAAATTATTTTTCAATAGGTTTCATGAAAAAAATGATATTGTGCATCAAGAATGATTTTAAAAGATATTTATATAGTACTTCCATTATTCAACAACAACAAACCTCTATTCTTAACTCCACTGAGGATTTTTTTACTGATACCATACTTATTCATCCTCAGGATGGTTTATTTTTTATTTTTCCAAGTACAATATATAAATTCACTTCCATGAATCATTTTTTATCTACCTTAAAATAATGAATAGATTATGATCATTGAACATTGAATTTCCCTATAATTATCCATTTATTTTATCATGGATATTAATATTTCCTAAACCATATACCATTTTCCAAGTGATGTCTAGTATGATAGTTATTTGATTATTTGGGGAAATATTTATATTTCCTTATTCATTATATTATATGGATATTTGATAAGTTATATTATTTATTTTGATTATTAGATATGAATAATGATTTGGACTTGTAAGGATGGGTAGAGCACATAATTTTTTTATATCGTTGATGCATCGATAGGTTATCATGAGATAAAATGGATCTAAAAATAAAACAAGGTTCTACATGTAGTTTTAAATCGTCTTGTGAAAAGTCTCGAAAGAATAGTTTTTCATGTGCCTTATACGTGACATTCATTAAGAGAGAATTTCCCTCATTTAGTTTTTGTTAACATTAATCCTTTATATTTTGAGTCAATATATCTTTGGATACACTTCTTTCATTTCATTTATTCAATAGAATGTGTTTAAATTTCATACCTTTCTGTATTTATTTTTCTTTATCTATTATTTGAATCGCATGTGTTTCAAATTATTACCATTCTATATTGCTTATGAACATCCCTCTTAGTTTGTTGATTACATGGTATGTGTGTTTAGTTATTTACCATGAAGTAATTATTACTCTCATTGATTCATCATTTCTTCCACTATATTTTCCCTTTTTTAGCATTTGAGCTCACCCATATTATGATTCTTTCCCCAAGATTCCAAAAATCACACTATGAATGATATTTATGGATATACTAGATGTATTTGAGTTATCCTAGATTTTATATATTTAAAATGAATAAAAAAATGTTGTAATTATTTTATATATTTACAATACAAGTCTCAAGCATGTATCTGGTTTACCAGGAATACTAAACTCTCTGCCCTTTAGGATTTGATTCCTTATAATCATGCCAATGTAATAGTTAAAAACACAAGCTTTTGACTCTCTATGGTCAGGATGCTATAGTTGGTATCAAAGTATGATTAGTAGCAACCATAGAAACTACATTTATGAAAACATAGGGTAGAGAAAATAACCCAAAGGTATAATTTGAGGATAGGTATAAAAGAGCATCCTATAATTTTGTTAAGGTAGATATTATGTGGGACTTCGTATAAATACAACCTTTTCTAGATAAAATAAGTTGATGTGGTTGTTGCATAGATGTATCAAAGAGTAATGACTTCGACAAGGTGTTTTGAGTCAGACTCGAGGTAACCTGGTTCACAACAGCCATCCTTAATGCACACCTTGTTTGACACTTTTGGGGTATTTTCTTAGAATTATCCAATTTTTCATTACAAACCATTGTGAACAATTTGAATAGATACTGAAAATAAATACCCTAATTTAAACATAAGGTTATTTAGATTGAAAATAATCATTCATGATTTAGAAATCTTACAAATGATATTATGGATAAACTCTAGACCAAGGAAGAACCATTTTGGAAATAAATGGATGAAGTATTTATGTATTGAGGTTTAATTGAAAAACATAGTTAAGAGTCTATTTAATGATTTAATTTCAAGGATGTCCATTTGATTTATTTAGGAAATTATATTAATATGGTTTTAGAAAAGGATTACATATATTTAGGGTGACAACCAATAAAATTCAGCAAGGCATGGGTCATGAACAAAAAACCAATAGATGATAAGGTTTTCATACTGACCATAGACCTATATAATGTCATGGTTAATTTTTCATCAATTTTTGTTAAACAATTTGATGGAAAAAATGATAATGATGAATCAGTACTATAGTTTTTTAAAATTAGAGATTAATTTATTAACCATGTTGGTTTTGGATGATAGTTAAAGACAAATAGTTAGACTTTTCACTCTTTAATACCCTTTCACACACTTAAAAAGTGATGACATCATTCATGGACATGTGGACTACCACTTCTTCAACACGGCGTGATTCATTTTACATCCAAAAAAGTATATATAGAATTATATATGATTAAATAATATTTTATTTATGAAATAATGATAATTTTGGATTGAATGAAGTTACTCCACTTCTTTCCACAATGATCATTCAAAAATGGGAATGTTACTCACACATGTGTACAACCTACAATATCCATGATTTTAATGTTGGATCATTTTTCATAACCATATTTAATGATTTATTTTAAAAGTATAATTGATGTATAAATATGATAATTTTTACATTATTATTATCCTGTAAGTGTTATATAATGACCACATTGACCATAGTTGTCTAACCAAAGATGTTTTTGACACATATTCCGAATTTGTTAAAAAACCCGACATAAAAACAAATGTTTTTGGTAATTGTATAAAACATAGTATAAAGTTAAATAAAAGTAATGATAAATATGAAATTTTTTGTCAAGATATTAAATAATTAACATATGTTTGTTATTCAGGAATATAAAGACGCATGAGACAAATCAGATGCTAGGTAAGGGATTTTCATCTCCATTTTTTACTTCTTTGAGATAGATGTCATGTTCACCACTTAATACATTTGTGTGGTGTATCTACATACCATTGTAATATATTAAAACATGAATTAATTTACATTCATAGTATTTGAAAATTATATTTAATAATATTCCTTGTTGAGGCTTAAGATATAAAATATTTCAAAGTGGAATGGGACACTTTGGATTGTTTAATGATTATTTTTCTCAAAAATAATATTAATTATCTTTCAATGGTATTTCCATTCGAGGAAATTATATGATGGGTTTTCAATTAAAACGTTCATTTTCTATCCTATAGATATTCATTACCATTTTAAAGTATTAATGCAATTTTACACTCATTGGTACACAAAATTCTTTAGAAAATGTTTTTATGAAAACCTAAGTATATTTAGCTCTTTAGTAAATGAAACTATTTTCTTCTAGAAACCATGTTTTATTAAAATGTTTTAAAAAAGATTTTAAAATTATTTGATAAAGAAATTTTTACCCTTTTTTTCTTTTACCAATGTGTTGAAAAGAATATTCTTGTGGATTTGCTTATAAGGAATTCTTTTCAAACCTTTTACCATAAATAATGATTGTCCTTTTACCCCATACCCAAAGTACAAAATTACTCTCCATCATTTCATTGAAGTTTCCATTACATGTATAAAAATTTAATTTTAAATAAAATCTTTTCAAAAGTAATTTTCAAATATTTTTTTTAAAAGTTTACACAAAAAAAGTACACATACCTTAAGAATTCAATTTAAATATATTTATATAGTAATTCTATTCATAAAAAATAAAACAATATATTTTTAACTCTAATTATGATTTTTTGTATTGATACAATCCTTAATCATCCTTTTGAAGTTTTATTATTAATATGGCCATGTATCTTATTCACATTAACTTCCTTGAATAATTTGTTACCCCCTTGAAATATTAAATCCCCGATGATCATTGAATGTTGAATTTACCCTAATAGTCCATTCCATTTACAATTGATATTATTAGTGCCCAAACCGTATTCCATTTGGTATATGGTGTTTACTTTGTTAGTTATTTTATAATTTTTTTAAATATTTATAATTTAGTATTCTTTATTCAATATGGATATTTGAAAAGGAATATTATTTATTTAAATTGTTCGATATAAGAAATGTTTTAGATTGGTAATGATGGGTTGAGCCTTAACATCATATTACTCCTCAAAGCATCAAAATATTCACATGAGGAAAAAAAATTCACAAATTAAATGATTTTCTATTCGTAGTTTAAAACCGTATAGTGAAATTTCTTCATGGTATATGTTTTCATGTTCCTTAGATATGACTTCAATTAAGAAAGCATTTCCCTCATTTAGTATCAGTTTATATTCATCCATTAGGTTTTTCATCGACATATCATTGGAAACATTTTATTTAAATTCATTGATTAAATTGAATGAATTTAAGTTTCTTACATTTTAATATTTTTTTTCATATCTAGTTATATTAATATCATGTGTTTTCTGTTATTAGCTTTCCATATGTTTTATGCTCTTCATTATTATTTTTGAGATTACATGCTATGCATGTTCATTTTTTACAATTACATAATTATTACTCCAATTGATTCATCAGTACATTCACTATATTTTTTCCCTACTGAGAATTTGAGCTCACCCTTTTTATATTTCTTTCCACAAGATCCCATATAGAGTAATATGAATGATATGTAGGGATATACTTTATGGTTTACAGTTATCCCCAATTTTATTTATTTAGGAAGAATAAAAAAATTATTTTCTAATTTGTTTATTCATTTGCAATACGATTCCTATGTATGTATCAGGATTGACAATACTACTAAACTCCCAGTCCTTCAGGATTTAATTTTATGTAATCATGCCAATGTTATAGTAGTAGACACTAGCTCCTGAATGTTTTTGGAAAGGTCATTATATGGAATAATCATGTATTGTATAAGGATATATTAAGATGTTGTCTATGATGTCTAAAAAAAATGAATATAAGTACGAGTAGAAAAATAGATTCATTAAGTCCATAAAAACTATTTGTGAATTCATAAGGCTGAAAGACATAAATTGATACTCATATAAGCAATACCTACTTTAGAATTATATATGTGGAATGTATGACGGTCTTAGATATACCAGAATGGTAGACAGACCTAAAATCAATATTAGAGAAAAGTCTCACTCCTTGATTCTAGATGAAGAGTTTTTCTATACGAGGTAGCAGATATGTGTTCTTTACTATAAGATAGTTCAACAGTTTGTAATCTGTGTACATTTGTGGGAAATTTCCACCTTCTTATATTAAAGGATAGGTTAAATCCCCGGTGACATACTTGGTTATATAAAACCCTTTCCCTACATATCTTTTAACTATTAATTGAGATTCTGATGCTATGTAAGTTCCATCATATAAGAAGGAAAAGACATCAATTCCACACCCGAAACTAGCTCGATGGTGAACTCCACCTCTCTTTCTAAAGGTAAACTAGATAAATCACCACGGATGGCATACTTGAAATAATATTACATAAGATTTAATTCTAAAAAGTTCATTCCTTACTCACTCATGAAGAGACTAGTCATCAAGGTTGTCACCTTTCCCGGCCTAGTACACTCTGGTGTATCTAGACTCACCTGGATATCCCATTCACCCTTATGAATATATGTTTTGTACTATAGTGAGGTATACGACACCCGATGATGATATAAATCCACATGAGAATGATATATCATGATCCAATCTATACCAAGAATAATTTCTCGGCATGTAAATTTAAGTATAATGAAATTCCATATGAATCGGTACCCACCTATATCATGAAGGAACTCCTTAAACTGGAATATACCCTATGATCAGACACCTAATGGTGTGTGAAGAGTCATAATTCCACTAAATTACTCTATATCTATTCCTATATCATCCATTATTGTAGCAAGTATAAATGAGTGTCACAAAAATGTTTCAAATATAGAATAAACTAAAGTAGTGCTTACTAGAATTCCACCTCACACAGTAGAAGGCCCTGGACATGACTCCTATGGTGTAGGATTCACTGCATATATATGGACCAAACCATTACCTTGAGATGCAACTTGACCAACCCGGGAAGGTCCACTCTATTGGCGATGAACGTCACACATATGACTATCGCGGCCACTAACACCTCCTCAGCATGTTCAGCCGATAGTATACCAGCTCCTAGCATGCCATGGATTCACAAGTCTTGTAGTTGAGAGTAGCATCGGCACCGATCACATCTTACTCCTGGTCTGAGAAAAATTTCATCATAACCATTGAAGGTGGCCCATCCTACGGAAGGATCAAAACTTGATTGGGTTCCTCATTCACTAGGTATTTTTAGGATCGATCCCAACACAATTGTGACAGACCACATATCCATAGGAGAATTCTATGTGGTTAGTACTACCCCCACATAAACCCTTGACATAATGCTTCCTACCGCTAGATAAACTGACCTTCTTACTGGAAGTAGAACCTACATGGATCACATTTCTATACCCCCTCATGTCCTGCATTTTGATGAGGGCTTGTTTCACCATTTCTAAAATTGTGGTCAACTGGTAATCATTCACCTACAATAAGATGGAGTATGAAATTCCATACTCATAACAGATCACAATTTTTATAAAATCATTGGTAAAGGTCAATTGAAAATGATATAATTCAGTGATGTTTGATGAATACTCCATAACCAAAATGCCACATTTCTAGAAGTGCATAACTCTTAGGTAGGATATATTCTAAACTTTTAAAGAATGAATTATTCAGATAAGATTTTATAGATGTCCATACAGACCATACCCTGATGTCGACTAGCCTGGGAAAGGAAATAAAATCAAAATATATTGGAGTCATGATGCATATGGGTGGTGAGATTTTCCCCATACTCTAGAGTCATTTCTATATTCTTAATGATAACAGCATGGGATCGAGAGATGACTCAATATCCTAAGGCCCCCCATCCCATGAGATGGTGGGAGGAAGATATTTTTGGAATTATTAGGTCAACTCTACCATGGTAAGGTAATGTCGAGTAGATCTCTAAATAGGTTTCAGGAAGTGGAAGAAGCTATCTCTAAAATGAGCATCAGCGCCAATAGAAGTTCAATAAGAGGTGCCTATGGTGGCACAAATAGATGTAATATGGGTGGATCAATGATTACCACCTCTATATAATGATCATATCCATAGTATTATTGTACGATAGAAGGGCCTCAAGGTAGCATAGGTATACAATTTACAAGTGCATGAATAAAATATGATTTATAACAGATAGGAAAACCGAAGTGTGGAAGGATAGTCACACAACCATACTATAATGAGTCACATCTATCTACAATCTCGTAAATATAGGCCTAGGTGATGATTGAGATCATAATAGACTATAAGATACATAGCCTTGATCCCACTACTAAGGTTAGTTCATGGTTAGAGTGTTTCATAACATAGTAGATGTCTTGGTATATGAAGTGTCAAATGTTTGGTATAAAGGAAAAACCTTTTACTTTTCATTTGGAATACCCATTTAGTTGTAACATTTTCACTAAAAAACCTTAATAAATTTAAATTTATTCGTATTTATTTGGTTATTAATATCTCAATTTAATCAATTGCATCACCAACTCCAAAAATTATAAATTCCCATACACTTTATAATTTTTTATTGATACATCATTTAACTAAAATCTAACCCTTACATCATACATCATGATGTAACTAGTCAAGTGAAGGTATTTGATTGAATCAACCACTATTCTTAATTTATATAAGAAATATCCTCCTAAATAATCATTTTCATTAATTAATCAAACCAACTATTATCTGATCCCTTAGAACCAATGTTTCCTAGTTCGATTATGGTGTAATTATTTAATTAAGGTTTTATCCTCAATATTTAAGGTATTTTTTTAGATTTATATTGAAATATTAAATAATCCAATTATGTTAATACTAAAAGAATATAAGCATAATGCAATATGGTAAAATTATATCACTCACAAAGAACACATTTAACATAGAAACTGCATGTCGAAATATAGATATGTAATGGAATAATGCATCAAAATTATATCCTATGGTTCCTAGAATGATGCATGAATTGATACTCCCTCATAAAATCGGTTAAAAGGAGAATAATTTAAATCATAATAATAACAAACATATTAATAGAAAAAAACATGTGCATCACCCAACAATGAAATCCATAAAAATGTAAAAGGCAAAACCAATCTAAAAATTAACTAATCCCAGGTAATTTGGGCTTTCCTTATACATGGATTAGTTATTCTCAATCATAGGATAATTAACGAATGTCCAATAATCCATGTATACTATCTAATATCCATATAGTATGTCAAAAGTAAAAGATCTTTGATACAAATTTTTAACATATTTCCCTAGAGGTCACTTAGACGTGCCTCAATACGGTGGTCCACATAACCTCAAGAATGCATCCAAATATACATGAGGCAACTAAATACCATAAAGGGCCTAGGGTGTGTCAATGGGGAGACTATTCTGTCATGGTTCATAGTGTAGAGTAACGATAATAAATATAGAAAATCCCTAAAAATAGAATAAATAAGCAACAGCTGAATAATAATAAAACATCTATATAAATAATTTGGAAGAAAAAAATTCTAAATTGAAAAAACTTTCAATGATGATCATATAGCTATAAAAAATGAGTTAAAAATTATAGTGGTGTAGTATTATACATAATTATACACAAAAAACACAAAAAATGGAAAAAAATTCCACTATTAGAATCTCAAGAATAATATTAGTCCTCTACACCCATTCTCTATCATAGAACCTTGAAATCAACCATCAGAAGTTTGATGCCTTCCTTTATCCATACCTGTAACCATGAAGTCTTCGTGGGTATGAAATAACCCAATATGGGTGTGATATATAATCTATAAGACACCATCATATGTTTACAGATCAATCCAATTACTTTATATGAAATTAGTGGTGTACCAAAAATAATAAATTCATGGAAATAAATAAATTATACATGAAGTTCCAAGTTCCTCTAGGATAATCGACCGACACTACTTACATTAGACTAAACCAGATGTCTAACCCAATATAAAACCTATATATGTATAATATATTTAATAATAAATAATGTGATAGTAGTGGAATGACACCAATCATGTAATATTTCTTGGAGGTGCATCTCAGTTATTTCAAGTATATTTTTATTTCTCAATATAAAGTTCATATTTTAAATTTTATTATAAGTAATCCTGATCTTGTCCAATCTGATTTGTGAATGGAATACCAATCAACTCTTTATCTTCATTTTATAACCCAATTTTATGTGATTACATCCATGGTGAACCTTAAATAAGATCCCATGTTTCACATCCAGTATGGTGTGAAAACAAAAAAATTCCTCGGAATCTGTTCTTGTTATATCACAAAGGGTTTGGAGTCTCAATCGTGGAATAGTACACCATCTCACCACTAAAATCATCATTATGATCTACCCTAGGGAACCAATTTCACTCTTATGTATTATGAGTAATTTCATGGTCATCCCATCCAAGTCATACCTTATAACTCCCCCAACATATTTACAATTTTTTGGAAAATTATAAATAATGGATGATGATCCCATCCAAGGTGTCCTTAAGTCAGGACCCATGTATCACCCTCAGCATAATGTGAGGGTATGATTTGGATAAAAATGTCATCCAATTTCAACAATATAAACATTCATAATATTGTAAACAACTTGTGCATTTCATTTAATTCAATCATTTCCAAACATTTCCAAACAAGGTATAAGGTAATATGTCAAAATGAATACATGCATAAAATTTGGCCTAGAATTTACCATTGGGTCAACATAATTTATAATTTGGCCATCAAACACCTCAAAGGTGATTTAACAAGCTATGGAAAAAGGGAAATTATGCCATCAATGTAAGGAACACCCAAAATGGACGTCTTAGGTCAAGGTGCTCAACCAAAGAGTTGATGTGCCACTCATAAGAATCATCTTGTGAATGGAAAGAATTAAATTTAATTTATTTGTCAATTTAGAGGTATTTTTCAAAAGGTCCATCACATGGAATAATATCACATGATTTATAATGTAACCAAATATAGGGAAAGAAGCCAGAACACATTCCTCAGGTTTGTAGAGCTCTCCTCTTCCAGTGTTATCCGATGAATCATTCTAGATTAGGATCTTTTGGAAAAATCATTAAACACCCTAAAAATGGGGAAAATATGGTTTCACCAAACTACATCAACATAAGTGAATAGAAACATAAAAGAGAAGAAAGTGGAGTGTAGAGATTTCTGAGACAAGTCCAATTCAACAAACGATGAAAAAATGAGCTCACATGAGGGGGATTTTAAAAATCATTGTTTGGATTTGGGGGAGGAACCACATGGAAGGTACTAAATAAGAGTGAAGTGGAAATGTTTTTTTGATAAAAAACATTTTAGTTGTAAATAAATAATTTCCATTCATTTATTGGGTCTCACTGTTTGTACAGCTTGTTGGCGAAAGTGGGCACCAATCGTGCGCCCCAAACATTCTATGGGGACCCTTCACATGGGATATGTTCATGGTTTGACTAACAATGTGCAAGAGATGTGCGAAGACACTCTCATCCTACCTCTGAAATTATACATTGGTTTGTGGATCGGATTTCATGGTTTCAAAATATATTGTTTCCTCCTACCCCCTATTAAATGCCCCATAGAGTTAGGAGAAATCATGAAGGTTGGGTGGAACAACATCTTCTAATCAGGTCACCTTATCTGTTTCACCAAAATATTGGCCTCCTAGGTCTAAAAATGACATGAACACCTACGTTGCCTCCATTAATACATTGAAAACCATCACAACAAACAAGTTAATGAATTTATGAAATAAAATTATTCATACCATTATGAAAGGTTGAGTCATTATAATAATAATGTGTAAGACAACAAACCTACAATCATTAATTTGTTGTTCGTAAAGACAATCCTTAACTGATGTTGTCACGCAATCTGGGTAATCTCCTCAACACTTCTTATTTGTCACACTAAGCTTGATTCAAACTTTTTTAGATATCTCAGTAAATTATCCCTATTTTTTTAACCAAACCTTATTATAATCAAATTCAAGGAATGTTTTTTCTTAAAGGAATGGCCTTAAAAAGTACACTCATTATAGTGATTTCCTAATTCTACATCCACAGTTGAATATCTCCCATACAACCTCCAATGAGCATGATTAGTATAGGGAGATCATTATGGGATCCACTCAACATAAAAATGATATTGTTATTTCCTATTTAATGATATGATCAAGCCAACATTTCTCCCATTATATCTTAAAATACCCCCTTTTTAATTAGATATACATGATGTACTTGAGGGAACACAAACCCTCATGGTTTTCCATTATTCATTGATATTCAGGTCATTGAACTTTGAAATATACCATTATTTTACTATGGATAATTTTCCTGAAATTGGCTCTCAATAACGAGTTCCAAAAAATGCATCTTGTTAAAAATTGGAATTGTTATCCTAGAGTGTAAACCATTTTATCTCTTTGTGCCATGAAATTATCTTAATAGAAAATAATTTTCAATCATGGTCCAAAATCATTCCCTTTGTATGTGTCACACCACACAAAAATATCATAATTATAACCTATAAGTTGTCTAATAAAATATAGGGTGAATACAAGAAACTTATAGCCTGTTACCCTCATTTAAAACTATTAGTCCCACACTATTTTCCAAATCTATTCATTGTAAAAAAATTTATTCTTTTATATGTCTTAGAGGACCTTAAATTTATAGTGGAAAAGGCCCAAATAAAGTGTGGCTTATTTTATAGACCCAAAAATATTCATGTTTTCTTGCTAGGTCAAGTGATCTATAAAAAATTTCAGCATTATTTGATTCCTTTAATTATGATTCAAATATATTGACAAAATAATTTTCATTTAAATGGTTATATTATAGTTTATGTTTATCTAATATAATAGAATAAATAAATAGATTATCAAAGAATATTATATTTTCAAATGATATATCAAAATTTATAGGATTTTCCACATGCTGGAGTCTCTCCACCAATTGTTATAGATATTCATCAACAATGTATTTGAAAAGATGATGTTCGGATTAAGCCTTATCTATAGTTTTTCAATGTATAGCTAGTGTTGTGGTGATGGGTTCCTCATCATGATGATGTTTCAATTTCTCTATACCAATGGAATATCTTCCTTGATCTAGGGACCTCATCACAGATGGGTGCAGTTGGAATATTTATTCCCTCACAAACTCTAATTTTTATTGAATATATACCATCTAGAGATATTTCACATCAATGTAGGGATGATTCTACTATACATCCTTTACATGGATATGTTTAATCAAGGATATAATCACTTTAAGATCTTCAAACTGGCCAATCATGTATGCCCATGTCTACATTGATCTTTTTTCCTCTTCCTATTTTTGAATGATCAATTTCACAAGATGACATATCACGTGGTAATGAAATATAGAACACCCTTAAATAGAAATAATGGTTGGTAGTTTGTGAAATTTTGATTTTAGATCTTCGATAACCATTTCTAAAATTAACTTCCAAATATCTCTCAAAATAAAATAGCATGTAAAGAATATGGTGTCTTGCGACTATAATTCAATCCCAGAGCTACTATTAGAGGAAAAGATATTGGTTGGTAATAATTCACTCAAGGAGTCATATTGTGTTATTCGATCAGAATTTACATCATCCTAACCTTATACCATTGGTTGAAAAAACACGGAGGCCTACCCCTTAAGACTGGCTATGGATGATGATGGAACTAAAAGAAAAATGGAATTCATCATCGATAGTGGGGATGATAAATTGAAAATAAAACAAGACAATCGACATGGTTAATAATTCCCACCCATTGGTGGGTCAACTACTCGATTAGTAGTAACCCCAAGGCCTATAACTTATTCAACTTGAGAAAGGACCTCCAGATAAGAGGTACTTATTTCATGTCTCTCATAACCTAGAGAAGAAGGCTAATGGTATTTCCCCACATCATTGTATGGTATTGTTACCACATCTATTTTGTGAGGGTGAGGAATCTCAGTACCTTGCCTTTCATTGGTCATAGTAATATATTTCACAGCTAATGAATTCCAAATCAAGTAGTCATGATTAAAACATCATCAATAAAGTTTTTTCATGCGATAATAAAGAATCAAATCCATCTAACTCCTTATTTAATTCCATGAACACTTCTAGGTATCTAGGGATATTATTATGTGAAATAATATTTTCAATTTTCATGTCATGATTTTTAATTATTGAATAAATTCACCAATCCCCATGGTAGCCTCATCCCTGGATAGACATGGGACATCAAGATTAGGACCCAAATTTGTTCTGCCTAATTCCACCATAGTTAATTAAGTTGGGACACCATCCTCTGTTGACTTGAATCCCCAATCATATTCTTTTGATACAGTGATAGGTCCAACAATGGTCACTACAGGGGCCTTCAATACTGTTTGTGGTTTTGAAATATTATGAAAAGGGAGATTTAGTCACTGTTGTATGATGTCCTATTATGAATAATCAACATTACCATGTTTCTATTCTCTTGCAATAGTGAAAGGAAAAGATGAAGTCTTCTCCCATGACACTTCTCCCATCTTTTATAAAGACATGTCATCAGGAGTTTGTTCCCCATATAGAGTGTCTTATTTGACTACAAAGAGATCAGTGATTGAACCCTTGAGGAAGAAATGTCAAACAGATCAAGGAATGGTAAAGAAAGTTCATATGGGTATGTCAGGTGAGTTATAAGATATAATGACACTATGATGACTTACATCAATACATACACATAACCAATGACTTTTTCCTCTTCCATTTCTTCACCTAAGACTGTGAATGTCACATTTTAGGCTTATCAAACATATATAATAAAGGTTGAGTGGGTCCCACACCATAACCTCTCCATTAATCACTAATATATAGATAAATCAATGGGGTCATTGGTAGAACCATAAACCCTGATAAGGGTTCCCGCTCAAGTATATCATAGGGATGATAGTTATAGTGACACCTCTTTTTACCAGTTAATATGTCACCTTATATTATTTTTTCTACTCACAAAAAAATGTGTTCAAAGGAAAGGGAATGAATCTTACATCAATAAAATGGAATAATTCATCCCATTATTCATTAGATTGATCAACCACTCCCTCAGTAACATCCTTATCTAGATCATCAGCTACCCTCTTTGTGGATGGTATTTGGTTGTCAGTGTAATATATAATAATCTCAAACACATGGACATGATGCCTCAACTCAGTTCGATTTGGGTTAAACTGAAGTTGAAATGGTGATCGAGTATCCCCAATTTTCATGATATGCAAACTAGTTTTAAGAAATAACCATATATCATTGACTTCACAGGTTTTTCCATCCCAAACATTGACCACCTTATGCCACACAAAATTATATGTTTACACATATAGATATGAAGAGGACATAGTTTATTTAAACATTAATAGATTTCTTGATCCCTTAGCCTCAATAGTGGGATGGGTAGATGAAAAATTAATCCTCTCCTAATGATGACGATTAAATCACCTTGGAATATTTCCACATGGGGTAATATATTTTTTAGCTTGTTGAGTTCCCCACGACTGAGGTCATTAAGGATCCTCATTATTATCACCTTCAGAGTGAACCTACCTTTCCTTGAGGATTTTTTTTCATGTAGTTTGAGTAGCCTCAACTCAAGGGATGTCTTTCAGTAACACCCCTTGGGGGTATGAGAATATACAATAGTTGTCATATTTCTGTTTCAACCAAATATTTAAATTTTAGGAATGTATGTCAATAACCTCCTCATATGCTTCCTAATCCATGAGCTACTAATGTTTCCTAACCAGAATTGGATGTTTCTCCAATCAGAAATCTATAGAATGGGAGATATTGGGTTGTTGTAGATATTTGATCTAATGTGAAAATTTATAGGGGATGTAAGCCTCTAAGATAATTTCACTATTGAATGTTGTCTCCAATACATAATAACTTATGGATGTCATGCCTGATCTAAACTCATAAGTATTATTTCCATTATTAGTTATTTTTCCAATATGTAGATCACTACAAGGGATGAATTTAAAGGCACTGGAAATCATCAGAGGCTCCGAGACCACCTCATATTTCATGGATAGAGATATATTACTAGAGAAATATTGGAAAAAGGGTTAAAATCGACCCAATGGAAAGATGAACCCACTCAACACCTCATAGGAGATAAAGTGAACCGGTATCCACCTCCATAAATAGTACCATGAAACGACAAAAATTTTGAATTGTGGTATACCATGTATACACGTGCAGTAAGAACTAGTAGATCTTCAACAATGTAGTGGAAGCTAACCAAACTTATTCTACTCATAATGATATAGATTCCATGAGAAATTTCAACGAACATCCACTTCCATTTTAATCAATGATTGGTAGCATATATTTTCTTAGTCACATATTCAGAAATCAAGAAAGTCTGGTCTTAGAAAAAATAAAATACCTGATATAATACCTCTATTTGGTGTATTCACACTACTCTAGCACGATATAGTATATTCCCATAATGATTCAATTATCAATTTAAGGACATCCCATGGGTCATTCAAATCATGGTCCTTCCCCTTTGGGATCTATGAAAATGTTCATCCATGCCTTCGGATAGACATCACCCCTAGGGATAGATTCCTCCTTTATGTTATTCTTCACCACTCTCAATAACTCATGGTCCAACATAAGTGTTCATTTGAGATCACCCCATGTCACCTTTTTGTTGGATGAATTCATAATAAATTACCCCAAGGATAGGTTCTCTGTATATTTGGTAAACGTACCTCAAACTGATACCAACTACTCCATGTGTCAAATGGAATGTGTCAGTCTATGGGATCCAATATCTTAGTAAATCTGGGTCTATATCAGCACGCTTGTACATGTAATTATACACCACCCAAAAAACCTCATAAATGATTACATTTTTGAGAACGATCTTAAATTCAACACAAATATTTTAAATACAGTAAGACCACATCCATTTAGGTATAACCCTACCTCCAGCATGGAATTCCCATTCTTCCGCCCATCACTAAATTTGTTCAATTAGTTATTCATGGAAAAGAGATGCATAAAAATGATTTCACGATTCAGGAGTGTGGATTTGGAATTCTAGAGTGTTTGTATTCTGTCACATCATATACAGTAATTAAATTTTCCTTAATAGATGTATGAACCCCGACTAAAACATTGGAAAGAATAAGATTCATATATTACATGAATATGTATCTTGGAATGAAGTCCATCATCCTTGGGATGGGAATTTATCTTAGAATTACACAACCATACAGTGAAATAAATTCAAAAAAAGGGTATTCTAGATAGTTCTTATTCAAATTTTTTTCATGTATTAGAAGTATGGGATCATATAGATCTGATATGTTGGTGTGATAACGTACAGAATCTCCATAAACCATGAAAAAACATGGGGATAATAAATATGCACAACTTGAGTAGGAATTTGGGAAAATATATAGAAACACTACTGATTTCATTAAACATCAAGGTTTCAACTCAGAAAAAAGTGAAAATTTGTAAAATGGGTGGTGTCATAGAGGTTAGTCACCCAAGTGAACTCACGCAGGTCACTCCTCTAAGTGCTAACATTATATATATCATGGGTGCACAGATGAATAGTATAGAAGAAAAGTGAGGATGAACAATGTGAATAACTAGCACGAAAATAGGGGTTGAACAGTGGAGTAATGTAAACCCCGAATGAATGAGTGACCCTATATATAGACATGTTCAAACTATATAGTTTTCTTTCATAGATGGAATATATGGTCGACCTGTGTAACCCAAATATACCCTAAGAATGTTTTCTCTATCTCCCCACATCCCTTTTATGTGAGGACAATGTAGTGATATTCTCTAAAATCGAACATGGGAATACTCATATACCAGAAGAACATTAGGTGATTAGTTAATTGTTTCATGTATTTCTCTTTACCTATAGATTAGACACTCCTCTTTCACTTGGGTAAACCCCTGAGGAACACATTTTTTGAAACTCCTTTTTTCACAAAATTATGTAAATCCTAAAACGAACGTAAGTAATGAATGAGAGGAAAGGGAAGGCACAAAATAGAGAAATTTTACCAAGTAATGTAACAGGATCCACCTATATGGTGGAGAATTTCATGTAGGTATAATAAGCATGAGTCACATGTGTAAATGCCTAGAACCACGTACGTCTAGCTTGTGAAACACACCCATGGAAGTCCAACCCTATGACGAATCATAGCATGATTGACCTACACAATGGAATTGTGCAGCCCACCTTCTTTACCCAGGTTCCCGAGTTTTTCCTAAAAATAAGACCCTTGGGCTCGTTATTTAACATGACTAGATTATGAAGAGACCACATGAATATCATCTCACCCTAGCCTCTTTCCTAAGTTCCAAAAAACCAAAAGTAGTGCTTTAAGAATATAGAATAAGAGGTAATTAGTAAAACTAATGGATTGAGGACCCACATGGTCTAAAATACCAAGAACCATAAGAGTAACCACCCCCCCTACTCAATAATATTGGGGATAAGGGCTCTTCCGTTACTCGAAACATGACCACCAGTCATCCAAAGACACCTCAGGAGACCCTTGGAGCTTCAATAAAGGCATCAACCAAACATTTTTGCCCTGTGTTTTTATCCCAAAAAAGCCATCTCCAATTTTCCTTGGTCCACGATCCATGAATCACCCTCTATCTTTACAAGGTACATCCTATAAAAAGTATTCTCCATATTCCTAGGCTTTATCTGGACGATGCACCTCATGCTTTCTTAGGTGATCCCTGAGATAGATACTCTTGAGCTCACCCAAGAATCACTTAGGCGAGCCACACATTGATCCCCCTCTCATAAACCAATGGTAGGGTAACTATTTACATGGACTAGTTTTTTGAGGGGGAACAAGCCAATACCTCCCCCAAAGCCTCTAGATAGACCTGATCAGAGAATAGGGAACAATATTGTGTTATAAAATAATACAATTACATAGAAATGGATGTACCATATTTATCTAACCCAATAGTTTGGATCTTTATAGTGTTCTAATTTATATATTCCCTTGGTAATAAGGATTCCAACCTTAGGGATGATGATAGATGACTTCTCAGGCCGGGGTACCACATCTTTTTCCCAAAATATGAAAATTATTAGGCTATATCCATATTGATTTTTATGCCTTCATACATATGGTTTGAAAATAATAGAGGAGACATGTACACATAATACTGATATATCTTCCTAAATACCCTTCCTTGACTTCATCTTTATATACAAACTGATAAGGAGAAAATGAATCCATAGGTAATACCACATGGTGTAAGACCCTAGTATTTATTGCGAGGCATTACCCCATATTCCATATCCTCAACCCATCCACCAGAAAGTGAAGGAGATTGTGAGGATTGATAAGTCTTCCACTTCTTATTGTTTCTCACACCGAGCATGACCCATGTGGTCTTAGATATTAGTGATGATCTTGTAATCCTCATGATAAAATAAGACACCAGGTATCATACTAGGAATAATACCGAATAACATGTTATCATTCACTAAAATGGCCACATACCTTACTAAAATAAACCGTTAAAGGGCCATACTCTTGATTAAGAAACATTGGGCCTCCTACATAGGTGTAATCATAAATCCTTCAAGACAACATGAGTTTTATTTTGTTTCATATAAGATACAAAGTAAGATGTCATGACGTTTAAACCCAGCATCCAAAACTATCCCTAATCTTATCAAGAGAATATTCTTAGTAGGGTCATATCTAACATGAGAGGATATAAACTTTCCTAGCTACCATTATGTTTCAGTGTAAGTATCAGACTAAATTTTTCTAGGTACCTTTTTGCTTGACATCATTTCCATATGATGTTATAATGAATGGTATGGTCCTCATTACATGACATTAATTGGTATGATGCGTCATATTAAGTGGCATAAATCTATGTGTGTTCTAAATTCTTTCACACGGATATGTAGGAAGTCAATCTCATGGGATCGATCTTAATATCAAACGAAATCCATCCTTCCTAGATGATAACCTATTCTAGATCATCCCACTTATTGGATTAAAACCATCATCATGACAATAAATTACATAAGAATCTCTAATCTTTATACAAAGGTTACCATCAGAGGAGATCCTAATATACATACAAATGTATCCATCGATGAAAATTATCAGATACATATATATGATTCTAATGATAATACATTATAACAAATTATTGTTAATATCAGTATGACTTGGTATTTATTAGTGATTTAAAAAAAGAATAATTAATATATCTTAAATATGTATGAGAGTCCAATAGTAGGAAATAAACCCCCCCCAAATGGTTCGATAAGCCTAAAGACCCATCCTATCGACTAATTTTAGTCCTTATATGTTGTAGGAACCATTTATTAATGAAAACCTACCTTTGGAAAGCATGTTTGGGGAACATCATGAATTAGGGAACTATTTGGTGTTTCTAGTTCCATAAATAACCCCCACTAGAAACTGTCCTGAAGGGATATGAAAATAAGAAGGTGTGTATTGCATGAGGGTTCATGCCAACACCACCAAAAAACATTATTCAATCCTCATAGATGTTTTTAAATTGGAAAAAAATGGTGTAACCAATGTGAACCTGAAAAGTACAAGGGAATGATTTTTTTAAACATTGGGCCATATTGTTATCAAAAATATTAAGAAAACAAAAATGGGGAATGTAACATGATTCCTTAACTAAAATGAATGTTTCTCCCGCATGTAAATAACATTTCATTCTCTAAAAAATGAAAATCCGACATACATGGATATAAAACAATCATTTACGAACATGTTTTTTATTGAGATACTTCATTGAGGAGGTTTTCATGTATTTTTCATTTATACTTAGGAAATATGATAATCACTCCATTAAATACAAATGGAATACTTCCAACCTACCTAATCATATACATTCACTACCACTCACGATTGATCCTCACCCAATGATAATATCTCATCACATACCCCGCATCTTCAACACCAAGTATCAAATCTACTGAATACGGAGTACGACTCCAATGATACAATTCCTACACAGAAGGATGCATGAAAAGGACTCCAAGTGATGAAGCCCCACCAACCATCCACTAAACAATGGTTAGTGTTGAAGAAGAAAACATGAAATGTGGAAATTTCAAAATGTTTCGGGGAACCTCTCACCATAATGAAGAAATATATTCCTCCATTATCTTAGGGAATTTAATGAATTGTTCACTTCCAACCTCATCACATCAATAGTCGGGTCCCACCAAGGGGATCCTTCCAGTAACCTCCATCATGAATGGAAGATTGAACAAAGACCGTGGAATGATGAAGAAACGACCACCTAGTCTCCAACATAGACCATTCAGATCTAGGAACCCTATGAAGACTATCTACAGAGACAATAAAACAATTGATTACATGATCATATCCTTGTTCCCACCAAATAACCCCACTAACAAAACATGGAGAAAAATTATGGGAAGATGAAAATTTCATATTGTACCTCTTATACATTCTAACACAGTTTGGAAGCAACTAAACAATCCCATCCATAAAACATGATGGAAAACAAGAAGTAGAAAAGAAATCCCTACACATGTATATTATGTATACCAGTATATTCTAAATTCTCTTAGAGATAACATCCATAAAACCCATACAAAAAATTGGTGGAAGAACCATATCTCCACCGATGCACATGAATAATTTCTATTTATATATATATACGAAATAGAGGACTTGAGGAGGCATAAAAACCTTATCTAACCACATAATGGGAATAAATCCTTGATCTTGTTGATTAAGTCACTCAAAATATATTGAAAATAATTAAATGGTAGAAAATAATCCCTTCCAACATCATACAAACTTTTTAAGATATAATAATGACAAAGATTGTAGCTAATGTGAGAGAACACAAACCTTCCCCCTCAATTGAGGTGACTCGTCAACATAATGTGAGGGTAACATGGAGTAGATTCATGTCCCTTTTACTACATATGAGGTTTGTTGAAAAAATTACACAATAAATGGACAACCAAATCAGGCCGATATCCCAATTCAAACAAGAGTTCATCATTCCATCCATGTGGCTCCTCCAGGGATTGCATATATCACAGTCAAAATTTTCAAAATATATTAAAGAATTATATGGGAACACATGATATACTAAATCATAACCTCATATATGAAATCCACTATCTACAATAGGAATCTCCATTCAAGTACATAAGAAAATATTAATGAAATCCTCACAAAAATTAATTGGAAAATGAGGATTTAATCTATGATCACACTCTCTTCAATGCTGGGGTTCTTGAAGCCCTAATAAGTTTATCTTTGGAGGCTCAGAATTCTACTAATCCATTACCATATTGCGGATATATTATGTATAATTTTTATGGACTTCCCCACAACTTTTTTTCCAGCAATTTTGGTGCTCTTCCATAAAAATCATACAATGAAGGCTTACATCATGTCCATAATCAGATCGATCATGAGAACCCATATCAAGATGAGTATATTGATAAACCTCCTTACATTCAGAAGATAAAATAGTAAGAATACCCTCCACTTGATATTATCTACCATGTAGGTCCACCTCACTTTATACACTACAGTGATTTTCCTTTTAGTTAGATGTTAAGACATGATGGTAGTTCTCTCCATAATGGAATTTTCTGAAAAGTCCCTCTCCATAGAGACACTTCACTTTTGTAAAAAGTTACTCCCTATGCTGAATCAACTATGAGTAATCCCTCCTATCATGTGGCTATTTGGAAAATGAGTCATGTTATTCATAATGCCTTATTATTGAAAAGATATATTCTTTCTCAACTAAATCATATCCCCAGGAAATGATCATTCTTTGAGCCACCATTGGACTACTTCCCTTACAATATAAATGATGAAATCCATACCAAACCCAGTGTTTACAATAATTAAATTTGAAAACATAAAATTGGGTCATATCATATTGAGGAAACTCTTTAATGATATAATGAAGAAATATTTATCATGGGTGTGTAGTTGGATAAGGAAAATATACCAGTCAAGATAGGACCATTAGTAACTTCCAAAAATTTCATTCAAGAGGTTTTGTTAGAAGAATATGTCAATGAAATCCACCTAAATTTATAGACTAATCTTAATCACATGAAAAGAAAATTATTTCCTTAATATTATTATGAAATCCATGTCATGGTAATAGAAGAGTTACATCATCAAATTGACATGGTGAGCCTTCTAGCTACAAGACACTAAATATTGTGAAAAAAACTAGGATCCCTTAACCATGCATGTTTCAATGCATTAAAATAGTTGAATCAAATTATTTTTGATACCCTATCTAGTATTCATATCAAAGAATGGGGAAAATTGTGCACTTAATTTCACCACACTCCATGATCAGTATAACACATGATATGTGACATCATGTGACATGACTTCCTTGGGAAAGCTTCAAGAAACATGAACATCCCACAACATATGGTGTGCTCAATAAAAAACATTCATGAAAGAATCTCAAAGGCATCAAGATAGAAGAATGTGAGATATAAATATAATATTTCTTGAAGATATGAAAATACTGAGAAATACTCCAAATAATGGAATGATAATCCTGAGGCAATATTAATATCTTCAGAAGAAGATGTATTAGGTGAGAATCATGAAATTCACCCACCCAAGTGAGAACAAAGTTCTGTAAAGTCTTGAGAGAGTCTAGAGCCATGAAAATGAAGGAGAAACATTATTATACAACGATGGGACATTATTAATAAAACCTTTGAGGCCAACAAACCAAGACTGAATGTAACACCTCAAGATTTTGTAAGATATATTCCTTTTAATTTCTTTTATATCTTCTATTTTATGTTACACCACGATTATCCTGCACTATACGCAACACCATATTAGTTTGCAGTATACGCAACACTAATCATGGATCGTGTTACACACAATTTCAAATTTGTTTGATAATAGTCATTCTACACAACATTGAGTGTATATATATATATATTCAATGTATAAATGAAAAATGGTTGGATTATGTAATAACAAAGGAGTCTTTCACAACATGAAACCCTGACTTGGCTTGCATTACATGCAATCACGACCTTCCTCGATAGCGTGTGTTGTACTCAATATAAAGTTTCACCAAACAACGATATGCTATTAAAATATTATTAAAACTACCCATTATGAATATTAATATCCACTTTTTGAAAATTTATAAATTTTATTTATCAAAATGGACTTAATTTTTGGATTCGTAATATAGAAATTATCTTAGGGTGATATTTTGGTTCTTTTCGGATAACTTATATATTTTGATGAATAGTTAATGTTACTAAATTTTAATTAAAAACAACTTTTTTAATCGAAATAATTAATAGTAATAAATTATTAATTTGAGTGGTTTTAAAGTATATTTAGAATATATTTTTACCATTTAATACAATGTTGGTCATTGAATGAGATTTCACATTTAAACCAGACATAAACAACTGTCAATCTTTTGATAGTTATCATCTCTTAAAAACATGCTATTTGTTTTGACTATAGGAATTAATTTTTATATTAATTAATGAAACTGATATGTATTGAATTTGGTAAAATAGAAATCATTTTTAAATTCATAATATATAATATATCTTAGGCCTAATTTTTGTTTTTATTCTGATAACTTTCATATTTTAATGAATATTAAAAATACGCTATATTTTAATTAAAAAAAACTTTTTCATCGCAATACGTTATATGGTTAAATTATAATATTTAATGTATTTAAAGTATAAATATAATATATTTTAACCATTTTATATAATTCATGTCATTATAATTAATTTTACATTGAATTCATAGGTAAAAACATTTCAATCTTTGGCAATATTTTAAGTTTTAAAAACCTGTTTTCTTAACAACGGGATTAATTTAAAATTAATTACTGCAATTTCTGTGTTTTGAATTTTGAAAAATGGATTCCATATTTCGAATAATTTGATCCAAATTATGTTAATAGTTTACTTTTATTTTTTTTGATATAATGAATAGTAACTACGATAATTTTTACATACTACGGTTAAAGTTAAATAGGGTAATTCATGTTTAAAAGAATATTATAATTATTCAAAATTACCATGACACTTGTCCTAACCTTATTGGATGAGTATTGGCCGACCAGGGGCATCCTTGGGTTGATTTTGGGACCCATTGATCCACATGGTAGTGACAATGACAATTTGGATTAATTAATTTAATGTAAAGACAAAATTGACATTAACAAAAATATTTTCGGAATTCATTTTTATAAGGGTTTATATAAATTATATTTTTGACTATAAATATTCATTTGAATTATAAAACGATTTCCTACATAATGATATTTTTTTTATAATTTTTAGACACTAAATAAATTAAATTACTTATGACACAATAATGATGAAGTATTTACCTCATTAATAAATGATTAATAAATAAGATTATAATGATTAAACTATTTTCCAAAACATGTTCAATTCTGAGTGGATGATTTTATTTCGACCATTAGTCATCTTATATTATTCTTTAATAATTTTTGGACCATTTGAAACCGATGATAAGTTTATAATAAAATAATATTTCCCCACTTTTTTAAAGAGGCCCTCCTCTCCATTATAAAAGGAGGCCACTTATATGCAATTCCACACACCTCTCAATCCTTTTGGATCGTCCAAACTATGCTCAACTAAGATCCCTACATCCCTCGCCTTCCCCTTGAATCCATACATTAGGCAGAAGACACTCCAATAAGTCCTTTTTGTTCAAACCAAAGGAAGTTACCAAAATTAAAGGTAACATTTTCTCTTAAGTTGTTTTCTTTTATTCTACTTCTCCAACATCTAAACTCTTTTTAATCCATTATTTTATAACAACAACAATATCTTAAATATACTCGTATGTTGTTATGAGATTTATTAGAAATAAACTTACACACACCTCCATCTAATGGATGATGAACATAATGTTTCTGTGATGGCAAACTAACGACTCATGAAACGATGATTGTTCGATTTTCTCCTACCACCTCTCATGGTGGCCATTATAATGGCACTTTATTTATATATAATATATATTATGTTTATTATTTTCTTATTCTTCTTTACTTCCCAAATATAACAATCCTTTATGGTTTCCATAGTCGTTAAATACGATAATCTCATTTGAGAATGTGCGGACTATCGCCCTCTCAAAGTGATGTGATTCGTTAATACCTTATGTGGGATGTATAAATGATTTGGTTAATAATATTATATATGATTTTATAATGTAATTATAATATACCGATTTATCATTATGTTTTAATTCCATTAAAATAAGAAATAAAAATGAAAGTAGCATTCATGCGTACGTATGACTTACCGTCTCCATGAACGGTGTGTTTCATTTCTTATCTTCATATGTTATGTACTGTTATAAATGCTTGTATATTATGCATATATAAGGAATATATATGATACATGAATCATGATTTACATTTTGGAAGTATGTAAATCATGATATAAGTGATAATAACATCAACAACAACAAGTCCAAACATGTACGATAAATTAGACAATTTTACCCAAAACATTGCTTTAACATGGGATTTACAAAATAACGGGTAATATAAAGTCCTAATTGAACCATATATGACATCATAATAATGAATATTATTCTTTAATATGTCAATGAAATTATTTAAATCATTATACAGGAGGTTCGGACACTTACTAAGCAAATCAGACCTAACGTAAGGGATAATCTCACAATCTCATTTTTATCTGAGATTGTTTATACTTTGGTATTTACGAGGGTGTATATTATCATCCAAATCCAAGTGTCCTCAATATGTAATATTATTTATATCCTCCTACAATTTTTTAAATCCAATTTTACCCTTCGGCGAGTTTTTAGTAAAAGATATGTATGGAATCTTTTGTCATTTTTCGCACGAGGTACTTTTTGACTTTTCTGACAAAAGTACGAGAAGAATGTGTTTTTTAACTTATACAGCATGAACGGATTTTTATGGTTTTATAAAGCTTTATTTTCATGAAGATTCCTTAAAAATATTTCATGACTATTTTCACCAAAATTATTTTCTTTTAAAATTGCATGAAATTTTTTCGAAAAGAAAATGATTTTGAAGAAGAAAGGATATTTTCTTCAAGAATTCATTTCAAGTGATTTATCAAAAACATTTTTCATCTACGATGACATTATTTTATATGTGTATGTTCAAGTATCATGTCACTATGATTTATATGGTTTCACTTTTCTTATTATGAGATGATATCCATTTCTTTTATATGGATTATTTGATGATGGGATGATGTTTATGAAACCCATTTTATTTATTGGGTTATTATGAATGATGTATGTTTATTTTGTGGCACAAGTAAGAATGATTTAATTATGAGATGGGTGGGACCTATATCTCCCTCCAATGAATTGGGTAAAGATTTTATATCTCATGAGATTGACATGGCTGGAATGGAAAGTTAAACTGGTTCAGTAATACAGGACTGGAAGGAGGAGTGAACTCGATTCAGAAAGGGTCTTTGTCCACTAAGATGGTCTTGGCAGCAATGCCTTGGATACTATGGAAATTATTACATGTGCTGAATGGTTTCCACATTTTCATGTTTTATTCCCATTCTATTTTATCATGCTTAATGTTTCTTTATGATCTATGCCTTACGTACTTCCATGTATTATGTCATTGCTCAATATTTTGATGTTTAAACATTATGTTAATTTTTTTAAAGTCAAATGTATATGATTTGTTTTATTTTATCCATGCTCACCCTTACTGTGCATTTGAGCTCACCCTTTATATTTTTTCTTTTCCCCAGGATATAAAGAAATGTTTTAGGTAAGAAAACAAAAAGGGAAGATCTTTATGGGAGATGTTTAAGATCTTTAACCACGATTAGAATATTAAGTTACATGTTTCCAAAGTCACTAAACTATTACGGTCCTTGTGTGTCTGTTTTTTTATGTATTAAGTATTCCGTAAATGTAATGTAATGTCCATGTATGTCAGGCTTTGGGTCTCTACAGTTGGTATCAGAGGAAAGGTTTAGTCAACCTTTGGAAACTAGGATGTGAAAAAGTTAGTGAGATCCCTAAAGATATTTCTAAGGTATGTCTAGAGATGTCTCTAAGGATAAGCATACGTATAGGATATAGTCCTAGAACTACGGTAACGATCTTAGAATTTATCCTAAGATGTTAGATATTGTAGGTACTCCTTCTTTACAATGTTGTTTTCCCTAGCATTATTTTTTCCTCTCATTGAATTCTTATTGTGTTTTAGTCAATGGAGGGAACCAGAAGGAATTCGGTTATCATTGAATCCAATGGACAAATTGGAGACTATGAGCAACAAAATTGCATAATTCCTAGAGAAAAAATATTTTGATTATGCCGAATCAGTCATCTCAATATTTGACTAACAAGGTGAAATTTAGTTGTATGCCTAATTCATCAAATAAGATGATGAAATACTTTTATGCATGATTGCATGTTTAGGAGCCTAAAGAAATAAATATTGAGATTTATTAAGAAGGGAAGTAGAACCTTGAGGAATACCTCAAATGGAGGGATAGATGTTATCTGTGTGGACAAAAGGGTCATAGAGTGACAGACTGTTATGGAGTTCAATGTCTCATTTGTGGAAAACATGGGAATTACCCAACTCAATTACCTAACCTAAAAAATTTACTTCTAAATCAAGAATGGACATATGCCAGGACAATAATTGAAGAGGATGGATTGATGTGTTTATGTATTGGTATTCATGAATAATGTTATTTAGGTACTTTTATGGTGTATTAGAATATTTATGTATTAGTCTATTGTGGATTTTGAATAATTTTATGGTACCGGTAACCATGAAAAGAGATTCAAATATTTTGGAAAGCAGATGATATGCGCATAATAAAGGGATAAGAAGATAATGAGATGTTTGATTGTATTCATGAGATCATGATTTATATAAGGACTAAGTGATATCATGGTTTGAGTATATAGATTTTTGAGGATTTTGGTATGTTGAAAGTGTTAACATTTAGCTGCATTCATGTTTTCACTAAGGTTCAATGGGTATTCATTCTTCAAGGGAATACCTGATTAAGGTATTCAAATATTTGTAATATTACCAACAAGATATATCTTATGACATATGGGGGATAAATGATGGCATTCACGTGATTGTTATGTGACATTTCGAGTAATCATTTTCTTTATACTATGAGCTTGGACCGAAATATTTTGGAGAAGCCTAATGATTGGAATGGATTATTTTGGACATAAGTTAGTATTGATTAAGGATATAAATTTTTTTGATATTATTGATGGGATGTTATAGTAATGTAGTTTTAGAAAAAGGACAACCTGCAGGACGGGCAATCGCCCATCGCGTCGGACAAGGCTATGGAAATCGAACCCACAACCGAAGTGCGATTGGCCTTTATCGCCTACCACTAGCCTACAGGAAGTCCCTGGTTTGTAGAAACTAGTTTTATTTTATTAATAGGTATGATTTATGAAGTATAAGTTCATTTTTGGAACCATATACGATTAATCTAACCATAAGATGGACTTATAACTTTTTCTAACCTTTTTTTTGAATCAGATGAAATGACCCATCATTCTATCATATGATCTGCTAACACATCACGAATAACAAATTCAACTTCATTTATGTAAGGGATGAAGTGGAAATTCTTCAATTCATGAACAACAGTGATATTGTACCAAAATCATGTAATTATTTCTTTTAATTCATCAACTTTAGGGAAATGATCTTGAAAACCAAAAATGTTTTCCTAGTGACCTTATATCTAATTAAACAGATGGTACCTTAGATCATCACAAATCTATGGATTTGTGATTGTTGTATTTTTCATAGCCATGTTCTGTACCACTCTTCATCCAAACATGATGGTTATATTTTTCTTCTATATTCATATATTCTCCTATATTGTCCTATATAGAAACCCAGTGATGAGTTACATTGGGTAATCATTACATTTCATACATTAGTTTTTAAAATTAAGTTTTTGTATTCCTTTTTACGATGGCGGTTTCTTTGAATAGTAAACTATTTATAACCCCGATGAATTTCGAGGGAGAAATTCATTTTAAGGGGGGTAGAATGTAACACCCCGAGATTTTATACGATATATTCCTTTTAATTTCCATTGTATCTTATATTTTACGCTACACCAAGATTATCTTGCACTATACCCAACATCGTATTTGTTATCAGTATACGCAACACTAATCTTGGATCGTGTTACACACAATTTCAAATTTGTTTGATAATAGTCATTCTACACAACATTGAGTGTATATATATATATATTCAATGTATAAATGAAAAATGGTTGGATTCTGTTATAAGAAAAGAGTCTTGCACAACACGCAACCTTGACTTGTCTTGCGTTACACACAATCGCGACCTTCCTCGATAGCGTGTGTTGTACGCAATACCGAGTTTCACTAAACAATGATATGCTATTAAAATATTGTTAAAACTACCCTTTATGAATAGTAATACCCACTTTTTGAAAATTTGTAAATTTTAATTTTCAAAATAGGCATAATTTTTGGATTCTTAATATCGAAATTAGCTTAGAGTGAAATTTTCGTACTTTTTGGATAGCTTTCATATTTTGATGAATAGTGAAATTTACTAAATTTTAATTAAAAAAAACTTTTTTAATCGACATAATTAATAGTGATAAAGTATTAATTTGAGTGATTTTAAAGTATATTTAGAATAGATTTTTACCATTTAATACAATTTTGTTCATTGAATGAGATTTAACATTTAAACTAGACATAAACAACTGTCACTCTTTTGATAGTTATTATCTCTTAAAAACACGCTATTTGTTTTGACGATGAGAATTAAATTTTAAATTAATTAATGCAACCGATATGTATTTAATTTGGTAAAATGGACATCATTATTGAATTCCTATTATCAAATATAGATTAGGCCTAATTTTTGGTATTATTCTGAAAACATTCATATTTTAATGAATAGTAAAAACATGCTATATTTTAATAAAAAACAATTTTTTTCATCGCAATATATTATATGGTTAAAATATAATATTGAATATTTTTAAAGTATAAATATAATATGTTTTTACCATTTAATATAATTTATGTAATTAGAATTAATTTTACATTGAATTCATAGGTAAAAACATTTCAATCTTTGGCAATGTTTTAACTTTTAAAAAGCTGTTTGCTTAATAATGAGATTAATTTTAAATTAATTACAGCAACTTCTGTGTTTTGAATTTTGAAAAATGTATTCCATATTTGGAATCATTTGGTCCAAATTATGTTAATAGGTTACATTTTTTTTTTGATATTATGAATAGTAACCACGATAATTTTTATTTACTACGGTTATTGGTAAATAGGGTAATTCAAGGTTAAAAGAATATTATAATAATTCCAAATTACCTTGACACTTGTCCAAACCTTATTGGATGAGTAGTGGCCGACCATGGTCATCCTTGGGTCGATTTTGGGACACCATTGATCCACTTGGTTGTGAAAATGACAATTTGAATTAATTAATTTAATGTAAAGATAAAATTGACATTAAAAAAATCATTTAGTAATTAATTTTTATAAGGGGTTATATAAATTATATTTTAGACTATAAATATTCATTATAAATATAAAAATATTTCCTTCATAATTATATTTTTTTTATAATTTTTAGACACCAAAAAAAATTCAATTACTTATGACACAATAATGATGAAGTATTTACCTTGTTAATAAATGATTTAAATAAATAAGATTATAATGATTAAAATATTTTCCAAAACATGTCCAATTCTGATTGGATGATTTTATTTCGACCATGAGTCATCTTATATTAATCTTTAATGTTTTTTGGACCAATTTAAACCAAAGATAAGTTTATAATAAAATAATTATTCTATACATTCCTAAAGAGCCCCTCCTCTCCCTTATAAAAGGAGACCAATTCTATGCAATTCCACACACCTCTCAAGCCTTTTGGCTCGTCCAAAAACTTCCCAAATACGCCCCATAAATCCCTCTACCCCCCTTGAAGCCTTAAATTAGGCAGAAGACACTTTAATAAGTCCTTTTTGTTCAAACCAAAGGAAGTTAACAAAATTAAAGGTAACAGTTTCTCTTAAGTTGTTTTCTTTTATTCTACTTCTCCAACACCTAAATTATTTTTATTAAATTCTTTTGTAACACCACAAATATCCTAAATATTATAGAATGTTTTTATTAGATGTATTAGAACTACACTTACACACACCTTTACCCAATGGATGAATAACATAATGTTTCTGTGATGGCAAAGTAACGCCTCACGAAACAATGATTGTTCGATTATCTCCTACCACCTCTCATGATGGCCATTATGATGACACTATATTTATATATAATATATATTATTTTTATTTTTTCCTTATTCTTATTTACTTCCCAATTATATCAATACTTTATGGTTTCCATAGTCGGTAAATACGATAATCTCATTTGAGGAAATGCGGACTACCTCCCCCTCAAAGTGATGTGATTCGTTAATACCTTATGTGGGATGTATGAAGGATGTGGTTAATAATATTATATATGATATTATACTGTAATTATAATATAACTATGTATCATTATTTTTTAATTCTATTAAAATAAGAAATAGAAATGAATGTATCATTAATGCGTACGTACGGCTTACCGTCTCCATGAACAGTGCGTTTCATTTCTTACCTCCATATGTTATGTAATATTATAAATGCTTGTATATGCTGGATATATAATAAATATATATGATATATAAATCATGATTTACATTTTGGAAGTAATTAAATCATGATATAAGTAATTATAACATCAAGAACAACAAGTCCAAACATGTATGATAAATAAGATAATTTTACACAAAACGTTGCTTTAACGTGGGATTTACAAAAATAACGGGTAATATAAAGTCATAATTGAACCATATATGATATCATAACAATGAATATGATTCTTTAATATGTCAATGAAATTATTTAAATCATTATATAGGAGGTTTGGAATCTTATGAATCAAATCGGTCCTAAGGTAAGAGAAAATCTCACAATCTCATTTTTATCCGAGATTATTTATACGTTGGTATTTACAGGTGTGTATATTATAATCCACATACATGTGTATTAGATAAGTAATATTATTTATATCCTCCTACAATTTTTTAAATCCAATTTTACCCTTCGGTGAGTTTTTAGTAAAATATATGAAAGGAATCTTTTGTCGTTTTTCGTACGAGGTACTTTTTGACTTTTCTGAAAAAAGTACGAGAAGAATGTGTTTTTTTAACTTATAAGGCATGGACGGATTTTTACGGTTTTATAAAGACTTATTTTAATGAAGCTTCCTTCAAAAAATCTCATGACATTTTTTTGAAAAGATAATGATTTTGAAGAAGAAAAGATATTTTCCTCAAGAATTCATTTCAAGTGTTTTATCAAAACAATTTTTCATCTATAATGACATTATTTCATATGTGTATGTTCAAGTATCATGTATATATGATTTACATGGTTTCACTTTTCTTATTATGAGATGATATCCATTTATTTTATATGGATTATTTGATGATGGGATGATGTTTATGAAACCCATTTTATTTATTGGGTTATTATGAATAATGTATGTTTATTTTGTGGCACAACTAAGAATGATTTCATTATGAGATGGGTGGGACCTATATCTCCCTCCAATGCATTTGGTAATGATTTTATATCTCATGAGATTGACATGCCTATAACGGCAAGTTAAACCGGTTCAGTAATACAGGACTGGAACGAGGAGTGAACTCGATTCAGAAAGGGAATTTGTCCACTAAGATGGTCTTGGTAGCAATGCCTTGGCTACTATGGAAATCATAACATGTGTTGAATGGTTTCCACAATTTCATGTTTTATTCCCATTCTATTTTATCAGGCTTAATGTTTCTTTATGATCTAATCCTTACGTACTTCCTTGTTTTATTCCATTGCTCAAGATTTTGATGTTTAAACATTATGTTCATGTTTTTAAGTTCAAATGTATATGATATGTTTTATTTTATCCATGCTTATCCTTACTTAGAATTTGAGATCACCCTTTATATGTTTTATTTTCCACAGGATATAAAGATAGGTTTTAGGTAAGAAAACAAAAGGGGAAGATCATTATGGGATATGTTAAAGATATTTCACCATGATTAGAAGATTATTTTCCATGTTTCCAAAGACAATAAAATATTTTGGTCCTCGTGTGTCTGTTTTTTGTTATGTATTAAGTATTCCGCAAATATAATGTAATGTCCATTTACGTCAGGCTTTGGGTCTCTACACTGAATGCATTTGAAAAAGAAATAGAAGTATCCCCAAAGTATTTCCACTGCAAACACTACATAACATGAGTCCAATAAAGAGGAACTGGAGGAGGATGGTTTTATCCATAATATGGTTGACACTAAAATGATTGATGAAGGTGTTCACACCTAAAACCAGAGGTTTTTTATGAACATGGGGATTCCCTCATCTCCACCACTACCACCACCTTAATGAGAATCTTTTGAGGAAAAGGGTAAAAGTGTTACTATGTCTCGTAAAACACTCGAAGAGTTTGAAACTCTCACACTTGAGAAAATAATTTCAATGCATGAGGACGAAATTAATGAGTTGGGAATAGTCAATGAAGAAATTATTAGAACAAACATCCGTACCAGACATGTTCTAAAAGAATATCCTCACATCACACTTCTATTCAGGGAACCTCAACATAGAGGGTTCATCACAACAACAAAAATGGAGTCGAAACACCCTCTTAAAATGGGGTACTGACAACCAATATATTTAGACCCTACAGAAAGAAGATATTTGGAGTTACCTCCATTAGGAACATAACAATAACAAGGTCATATATATCATCACAAGACACCCATACAGATTACCCATCACGAGTACAAGATGAACCACCACAACAAGACTAACATTCTATTCCCCTTGTTTAGGCTCCTATCCAATTGGCCATTCCTCCCCAAATCATTGACACTGTTGATGCACTGGAGGATTGAATAGAAGATATGGAAGGATGATTTGAACTAGTAACACTAGAGAAGAAACCTTACCCTTAATGATTGGATGTAACTCTTTACACTCAAAACTTTGGGAATCATACATTCCTAATATTTATTGTTTGAGGGGATCCAGATCATAATTTTGTGAACATTGTGTCTCATTGTGTCCCCATGATTGTGAACCTTGAACATGAACAGGCATTTAATATCATATGATTTGTATAGAATTTAGAAGTTATATACTTCACATGATATACCAGTCTACCAACCAGATCAATCAAAAGATGGAAATATCTTCACCAAAAATTCCTTTATCAATTCAACTATATGTTGTCGAAGACAATAGTCATTGATCTCTGAAGATGTTGAAAAAGTGAAAATGAGAGGGTGCTAGATTTAATTTCAAAGTGGAAGAGCTTTTATTATTCCTTGAACTTTCATCATCTTCACGAATATTTTATATTTCATTACATTGATAATAATCATGATGAACTATAAACAATGCTTATCCTAGTAAATTGTCTTGGTGGATTTTGGGATATTTCCATAGTTGAAGAAAGGTTGTAGGAATATATTTTTCAAACTAAGTCTAACTCTCATCCCATACTGGTGTCTCAAGGGAAGAGGGGTTTTAAAGTGGAAATGGAAATGGTTTCTTTAAAGATGACCACTATGCTAGCTCTAACACCAAAGACCACACCCACTCATAAATAACCTACACCTTCATGGATGAGGAAAAAATAGTATTCATATTAATATGAGAGAAATGAAACTAAACATTCTCTATTTAGGAATTGGATGAATAAATTTCATTCATTCCGGGATGATAAAGTAACTAATTACTTTTTAGCGATCAGAGAGAATATCTTGCTAAAGTTTCCAAAACCCAAGAGACCCGAGAAAGTTGGATTTGACGACCACCCATATTAATTCTCCCATAATTGAATTATAAAGAACACCATATAGTACTATTACATTTTTATTGATTTTCTACAATGTGTGGTTAATTATGGGCATGTGAAGCTATGTAGGTAGCATGAATCCCTACCACCACTATATAGGATAAAGGTATTAGAAATAATTAACAAAATTTACGTGATTTTATGAAAAGAAAAATATCCACTAGACTCATTCTATCATCTGATCATAGTTAAAACAACCAATTATTCCCACAGTCACTTCTATTATTTCACGCCCAACTTCTTCAATGTAGAATCCCTCCAAATTCGAATCTTCTAAGAAATGACATGCCTTGATGTAAAGAAAAAAAATAAGAGGATGAACCTGCACTAAGGCTAAATATAGACTAAAATATCTAAGACTTGATGCCATAAAACCTAAAAGTAATGGTGTTTCCCTGCTAAATGATATAAGGGAAGCCACCCCACCATGTAATATGACAAGAACCATCCTTCCAGATATAATCCTCATCAAATGAAAAATAAATTTTTGGTTCCATTAATGTTATTCACATAATGAATACATTACCTAATCATGTGTCAAATTATGAGATTTAATTACACATTCCATGATGGAAAAATACATGTATTGTTCATAGATAACAAGGGGTAAGGTAAATACATTGTCATGGATAGAACCAATATCATATCCAAATCCTTGTAAGGGCCATTTATGATATCAAGACACACAAAAGATACCTTAAGAAAGCACCATATGATAATGTAAGAAACCCCACCTTCATATAGAGTCTTCCAAGCCTGATAATTCTAGATGATTAACTAGAGGGGGTTCATTGGTATCGTCAGCCCTAACATGTAAGCAGTCTATAAAAGCCTAATCTAGTAGAATATGTGCCTTCATGATTGTTCCACCACCTCACTCATCAACCCTTGGGACATTAGTCCCTATAGTTCCTACTAGGGAGTAGATCCACATAGTAATGTCTATGTATTCTTCTAAAAAATATGACATCCAGATGTAATTGAATTTGGTTATAGTAAAAAATATAATTACATATACACACAACATGTTAAAGTATATATGAACAGTACATGTAGAGTCTCTACAGAGCTCCGAAGAGTTTGATGTTGAAGTTACTACTACTGAGGTATACCATGCTATGGTTGACCCTGAATAACTCCATGTAGTTTTATCTTTTATAATATAGGATAGAGATGCTATTATATAGTGATAAATTTTACCTTTTATGTATTTGGATGGTTAGATTACATTGAAATACATCGATATTTCATTGAAAATGGATCAGGGTTCATCCTTATTCCATCTAGAATAGTCTTTCGATTAGGATACAATGAAGCTAGTATATCACCTTCCACTATAACACTGCAAGTGTATGATAAAAGAGAAAAAACCCCTCAAACATAGTAAAATCAAATCTTATTTTGAATATATGCTGTCCAACTCTATGTTCTTGGTCATCTGGAAAGATACAACTAATAATGTCTTACTAGGAAGGTCTTGGATGCACTAGCATGTGATGATCCCATAATCATTTCATCAATGACTAAAATATAGTATCAATGGGAATACTGGGATGTTACATAGTGATTAATAACCATTTGAATCTTTTGAATCGGAAAATATTGACGTAGGATTCTATTGAAGATAGGTGAAACAACCCATAACAAATGATGTTGCACAAGTTACTGACCCAAATGGTCCCGAAATGACTCCGTCTGACCCATTAAAATACATTAGAGATGAATATATGATTTCCATTAGTCAGGTCAAATACATAATATTAGATTTATAGATATACACATCAGTCTTCTTGGTGTCATCCACATCAGTTGAATCAGAGGGTATTGAATGAGAATTTTAATTCATTGATGGTGGCGATACTTCAAATTAAAATGTCCCAACATTATCCACAAAACACTAGTGGGTTAACAACTCATTGAACAAATCTAGGTGCATTATATCACCATTGGTATATGGCTTACAAAAGAATAACCCCCCAAATCTCAAAAAATCTCACTTTTTTGTCCCATCCATCGTAACATGGTCATGGAGGAAGAGGAGGAGAAAAATAAGGACAAATAAGGGGAATAATATGTCCTCATATATTCTTCTCCATTATTCAAGGAATGAGTTTCCACCACTATCGATGAACTTTGGTAAATAAAACTAGGTTCAAAAGAGTATTCCTGAATGAAATTGATCACAAGTTCTATTCTACTCTATGAATAGGAAATTTTCACCTCTTTTATAAAGGTGAACCAGGAAAATATTTCCTAGAATTATAATGAAATTCTAGGTCTTGATCCCATTATGGGTACCCATAATTTAGGATTTCCAAGAGATCTCCATGGTTACCATAAGGCAAAAATAAGGATCCATTTGACTCATTCTTCAATGTTTAAAGCTCATGTCAAAAAATATAAATTCCTTAGGGAAGTCCAATAATTGAAATATCCCTCCAACATCAACCATGTTAAAAAAAATAAAGGACAGATCGGGGTTTTCGGCAATTTTAGTGACCTCAATTAACACTATCCCAGAGATGAATTCCCAGTTACATTCACATTACTTTTGATCAATTCAATGATTGAAAATGAAGAACTATTGTTCATGGATGGATATATAGGATATAATAAAATCGAAATTGTTTATGAAGATTAATAAGACACTACCTTCAGGTTCTAAAAGGTTTATTCTACAAGGTGATTACATATGGTTTAAATAATGTTGGTTCTACATATCAATGTGTCATTAATCTCATATGAAAATAATTACTAGGAAAATTAGTCAAATGTTATGTTGAAAATGTGGTGGTAAAATTACAAAAAAAAATTGATAACCATTCTAATTTGGAAATAATTCTTGAAAATATATGACAACACAACCAGACAATGAACCCCATGAAATGTGCTTTCAATGTTACCTCAAGAATATTTGTCAGCTTTTTGCTTCTCTATAATTGAATCTAAGTAAAACCTGAGAAAACTAAGGAAATTTTTGGTATGTTATCCCCTCAAACCCTCCAAGAGATGCGAGGACTACAGGGACACGTTGCCTACATTTAGCGAAAAATAGAAAACGTCACCTGAAAGTGTTTTCCATCACTAGGTAGATGAAAAAAGGATCATATTATAGTGGGTTGATGAATGAACAAAATAATTTCACTATATTGACAAATATCTCTTGATCTCACAAGTGTTGATTCCGCTAGTTAAAGGAATACCACCCATCAAATATGTGACAACTTTGGAATGGTCATTAGGGGACATCCTTATATAGAGAAAATATGCTTGTAGTGAATGAAATATTTATTCTCTCAGACTTACTAGTCTCTACACTGATACTTGGTATTTTGATATTGAGAATTAGAGTTTGGTACAATTTTTTATTCTGGTTTAAAATTTAATACATTATTTATAACACCATGAGTTCAATTTGATATCTTGAAATGAACCACTCAAATAAATCCTCAGTCATCATATCTTGACTAGATTTTTGGTATAATGAGTGATCATTCAACATAATTTTGAAGTTTGTCCCATACTATACAAGGTGATAAAAGGTATATCTTTAGAAAATTTTGTAGAAAAACCCCCCTCTATGGAAGAAGTGATGGTGGGTATCAAATTCCCAAACAATGAGATATTGTCTATTCAAGTCTCTGCGGAACTATGGGAAATATAGTTTGATAGGGAAACACAAATCCCAAATAAAAAATGTATGGAAGAACCTAATCTCAACAAATTCAGGTTTGGATTCATCCACATTTGTCCAAAAAATGAATTTCTACTCTACTGCTTCTTACTATCATATGGATACACTATAATGAGGCTGAACACCAAGCCCTCATTATTGGCTTAGAATTGCCTTTTCAAATACTAGTGGATCAGTTGAGAAACATAGGTAAATATATGTTGGTGATTAATCAAATTGAAAATGATTATGAAATAAATAAATAAGAGGTAACCCCCCTAGTAAATTATGCTTTAGGGTTGATGGTGGAATTACCCTCATAAACAATAATAAATTTCATCATGTGTTCAAATAACACTCAATTAGAAATAGTAGAAAAAACTATTTTGGCCATGTAATATTTAGACCGGGATGAGATAGTAATAATAATGTTATTTATTAGGATTTATTCGATGGAATAATCCTCAAATTAATTTATAGAGAAGAGATGACTTCCACCATGAAGGAAGTTCATGTTGACGCTTGTGGTTCCCATCATTCAAGAAGAAATATTTCTCACCAAATTAAGTGTCTTGGGTATTTTTGACCATAAATGGTACATTATTGCACTAAATTCATATTAAAATTTTCATTACTACCAACTAATTTCCAACTTCATATATAAACTCCGAGTGTTTCTACACATAGGTAAATAGTTCCTTCCATTTTCATATGGGGATTGTATATTTTAGAGTTATACCCTCCATCAATGACCAACATGCTCAAATACATCCTTATTAAAATTGACTTGTTCTCCAAATGGGATGATGTGGTACCACTTATGTATTTCAAGACGAAGAGTATCATCAATTTCACAAAGTCAAGAATCATTAATAGATTTGGTTCCCCTCAAAAAATACTGAAAAACAATAACACGAAATTTTCCTCTTTCAAATTGATGAAGTTGTAACAAGAGTACAACATCAAATACAACCATTATTTCTACTAACATGTAGTACTAAATCGATAGATAGATAATTTAAAAATCACTAGGTAATATTCTATAAAAATGGGGAAAATATAAAATAACTCTTTTACTGAAAATCTATGGCATAGAGGCAGTGCTATCCATTTAGGCCTAATCTCTATCACTCCAAATATCTATATATGGAAATATCCCATATAATAAGAAATCATAGAAGCTATTGGATGAGTTTGAGTGAATCAATTAGAAAAGGTCCTTTCATCATTCATAAGGTCTATAATAATGGTGAATATTCATTAATTACCATTGATGGTGAGCATACCATCACCCCTACCAATAAAATATTTCTCATGAAATACATCATGTTACCCATAATATTGTGGTCCTAGTCATATCACATAAAACTAAAAGACACTATATTTCATGATGTAATACTCTAAACAATATAGCCTATTGTCTTAGTAATAAGAAATCAAATATTATGACAACTTCCTTGAAACAAGACATAAAAATACATGGATCACATCCATGTTTGATGATGTAAAACTGTGTAACAAATTGTTACTCACATGAGAGGTCCCAGTTCTTGGTGCCGATATCCTACTACACCACTATAATATCCTTCTTTAAACTACGCGTGACTTGATACTCATTTCAATGGGATATATAGTGATTACTGAACCCTATGTCCTAGGCTTAGATGTGAAATAAAGAAAATCCCCCCTCTATTTCATATAAACAAAATCAATGTGGGGGAATCCAATTTGAGGCTTTTTATTTACAGACCCCTCTTATGTAAATTTTCCTCTATCTACACATGAGTCCAATCTATATAGAGAATTTTTTTTAGAACCACATATGGCTTGATTCCCACTTAGATGAGATATGAAGATATTTATAGGTTCTCTGTCATATGCCTAACCAAAATCCACCCCTTTACAAGATCCTTGTTGATACCCTTTGGCCACTCTGGTCTCTCTTCACGTTGGATTTTTTTTCATGTTGGAAGACAATGACATATTTTCACCCTCATATTGGTCAAATATTTTTAACATTAAAAAATAGAAATACCATGGTCCAATTCCTAATTTCCTAAATTATAAGACAATTTAGTCCTTTTTTTACAACTTTAATCTACAAAACGGTCCTTATCACATGACCATAAAAGGCATGAAAAATTTATCCTGGGCGCATGATGTTAAACGAAATACAAAACTTCATAATGTCACAACATCAAAATGTGTAATTATTATGACCCTCACTTGATAAGATGATACTAGAGTTATGTGTGGATTGATTCTCATTCTACAGTGATTCCCATATCCTACATATTGGTCCAACTAACACATGATCAAAATGAACATGTCCTTTATTTTAATCACATCTGTGTGGTGAAAGAAACTGTTTACATTACCTGTTTATCACAACAAGAATATATCATGTTTAATTAGTAATTCTGGTAATGTATTCCATGCATGATTAAAACATATATCCTCACATTAAGGTTATAAGGGTCCTATATGTAATACCTTCGATTCTTCACCACATGATGTTATGTTGCATGGTTGGACTCCCATGCATGATGTAGAAATTTGCATTCAAATTGCCATCACCTGAGAGGTACACCATCTAGTGTGTTGGTATCTCATGAAATCTCCATACAATAACTTCATGTGAATTGATTTCGTTTCAATGGGATACCTAGTTGTGCTTGGAGCATATAAACTAGTCTATCTAAAACATAAAAATTATTCCCACTATCCTATATATGAGACACACTGGCATGTGGGTGTATAGTATGGGTTCTCACCGCATTTTCATATTAAAAAAATGGATTCACCTCCCTATATGTATATCAAACTTATGTAGGTAAATCTACCCATTCCTATTCAATTATGGCCTAAAATCCCATTCATAATTAGTAATAAATCTTTTGGGAATCATACTTAATTCTATAAAATATTTATATTCACAAAAAATTTCATTTTATATTGACGATGAAAGAAACTTACTATGAATGACACCTTTGTTTTTACTATGCATAATATGCCTCAAATTATCTTTTCAAAATTAGTTCCCCAAAATGTCCACTCAACTAGAGGCACCTTCATCCACGGGTGATGAATCTTTTACCTCTGTATGCCATGAAAACATCACAATGGTGGCCTCTTTTTGAACATGGTCCTTGGGGATTAATTTTTGAAATTTTTCCATATCATTATCTTAGAACTAGGAAACATTAGGCCACAGATTACAACATTTTTCCTTCATACCCATATAATTCTATATCACTATTGTCTAAATCACCATGAATTGGCTAGTCCTAGTTGTAAGAACCCAAAATGAAAGACACCAAGGTCCCTGTCACATGAACATAAAAGTAATGATATAGTTCCTTGTCATAAGAAGGTAAACTATGAAAAATCATCCTTGTGTATAAAATAAAACATCATGGTTCAAATCCCAATTACATGACACAAAACTATGTAACACTTTGTCATCATCCGAGAGGAACCTAATCTTTGTTTCAGTCTCCTACCTCACAACCAATATGTATATATATATATATATATATTCTATAAAACTATCTATGGATTTTTTTTTTGCTTTAGCGTGATACATAGTGATTCCAAAGTCCCTTAACCTAGACCCAACTACATAAAAAAGCGATATCCATGTGTCCATTACCTGTACATATGATCCTAATTTTTTTAGGAGATCATTATTGGAGGGCTATCATTCAGGAACCCATCAATAAATAAAACAAAAGTGTCCCCTTCACTACCTGTGAACCAAATCTAGGTAGGTAACATCACACTCTCTGACCAATGTTTGTCCAAATTCATCCTCTTTGCTCAGATACACCCCTCCATACATCATACCCTTTGTCCTGGTGGTACTCAGTTCTTCACAATCTTACATTTTTGAAATTAAAAATGAAAACACTTCACTTTTAAAAACAAATTTGTTATGACTATTCATAATATTCCTAAAATTGGATGCACATAATGAGTGCCCAAAAATTTTCTGTTAACGCGAGGGTCCTTCATCCATAGGAGGAAATCCTTTTACATTCGTACACATTGGAAATATCATAATAAATTCTAACATTCAATCATGGTATGATGTAATTATTTTTGTACATATCCCATATCAAATTCTTTTTATTTGAGATCCCCCAAGATCATGGTTTACAACCACCCATGCCACATCCAGGTATACTGGGACATACTTTTGGGATATTTATAACCATGTATTGTCATTATCTCCATACCATTGTTTCAAATATGGGTGACATTAAACTGTACAAACACTTTGTCTCAGTTACATTACAATAAACAACAAGGCATCACCACTATAATCAACCATGTGGTGTTTATCAAAGATGATACTTGATTTATTATGTCACACAATTTGGGTAATATACTCAACTCTTCTTGTTTCTCACACTTAGCACGACTCATGTGAGCTTAGAGAGTTTGGGTGATCATCATAATTTTTCATAAAAAATCCATGTCATAATAAAATTCATGGATTTATTTCTTTTTAAGGAAAGGACTTAAAAGACACAATCATTATAGTGATGCCCAAATTCTACATTTTGGATCAACCACAATACAATAAATCCCCTACACCCACCCATGAGCTTCATCAGGATAGGGAAATCCTTATGGGATCCACTCAAAAAAATTATGAGATGGTTTCTACCTAGTTAATGATAAGATAAAGGATAAATTTCCCCATTATATCTTCAAATAACCCAATTTTTACGAGACATACTTTATGGAATTTAAGGAACTCAATCTCTCATGGGTTTCCCTTCTCTATTGACAATCTGGGCATTAGAATCTAACAAACACCTTTATTTGACAATTCATAATACACCTGAAATCTTCTCTACATAATGATGGCCTAAAAATGTGGCCTATCAAATAGTGGAATTGTTGTCATGAAGATTAAACCCTTTTATATATGTTTTCTTTGATATTATCATTAAGGAAACTACTTTTCTAATATGGTCCACATTCATTCCCACATATGTGTCTCACCACCCAAAAATCTCGGAATAATGAACAATAAGTTTTCTTCAAAATGACAGTGATGCAAGACTATTCATGTCCCAAACACCTAATTCAGGATAGTTAATCCAACAATATTTTTCAAATTTGTTTGACTTAAATCATCATTTTCAATTCTATTCCTCTAATGATCTTATATTTCTAGTAAAAAAGGCACAAAGTCTGTGTCACTAATTTAAGGACCCGAAAATAATCATGTCATGATCTCAAGGAAAAGTCATCTAAGATTAATTTGTATTATTATTATATTACATTCATTTAGATTCATACGTATATACATGGGAAAATTCATTTAAATTGGTCGATACTGACTTATGGTTTTCTAATAGGCTGGAAGAAAGAAACTTATGATCATGGAATAAGATCTTTTTCATTCATATATAAATATTTTGAGAATCTTCCACATGTTGGAGTCTCTCCCATAAGTGTTATAGATGTTCCTCAATAAAGGCCTTGATCATTTAAAGTGAGTCTCAATCATTATCTATAGTTTTTTAAATCAAAGTTCATTATGCAGTAATGGATTCCTCAACATGATGATGTTTATATTTCTCAACATCAATGGAATCTATTCCTTATAGTTGGGACATCATAAAATATTGGGGGAGTTAGAAAATATCTTCCTTCATGAAATATAAATATTCATGAAGAAGTACCATATGTGGGGATTTATCATCAATGTGGTGATGAATATCTTCCACTTACATGGCATGTAGAATCTCTTCATGGGATAAAATATATCTATGATCTTTAAAATAGCAGATTAGTTGTGCAGTAACCTACCACAATCATTGATTCTCATCCCATTTTCAGATGAACAACATTATGGAATGATATATTGTGTGGTAATCACATCCTACATGCCCTAAAATGGAAAACTTGGTTGGTTGTTGGCTAAGTAATGATTGATGATCATTAATAGGAATATTCAATATTAAATTCTAAACATATCAAAAAAATGGCATGAAGAGTTAAAGGCTTCATGTGCCTCCATTTCCATCTCAGAACCACTATCTGAGGGAGAGACATAATCTAGGATAAATTAACTCAAGGATCCATACAATGTGGTTATCTCTATATGTACATCATTCTCACTATGTTCCACTGGTAGAATGGACATGGAGGACTCCCCCTCAAGACCGACTACTGAAGATGATGGAACTAAAAGAAAGATAGAACTCATGATTATTATTTGGGATGATTAATATAAAGGACATAAATATCATTATTGTAGTTAATAATTCTCACCCATTAATAGGTAAAATTCTATATTAGAAGCATCCACAGTAACTAAAACTTCTGAAACTAAATAAAGGACTTCGAGATGAGAGGTACAATAGTCATGTTTCTCAATGTAGAAGGACATTGGGATTTCTTGACATAATGTTATGGGATTGGTACCCCCTACATTTGGAGAGGGTGATAAATCACAACACCTTGACTCTCAGTATACTTAGCAGTATTTTCCATGGACAAAGCCACACAAATCAAGTAGTCATGATTTAAACATTAGGCATAATGTTTGTCATGTGAAAATAAATATGCATATCCATCTATCCCCATAATGAATATATCAACACTTATAAAGATATAGGGATATTAATATGTGAAATCATATCTTTAATTTTCATATCAGAATTCATAATTTAATGAATAAATTCACCATGTACCATGGAAGCCTCGCCCATGGGGATATTTTGGGACATCAAGAATGGGAAACAACTATGTTCTAAATAATTTACTCATAGTTACTTCAACATGAACGCCACCATTAATGACCATAGCCTACAATCATATTCTCTTGAGACAGTGATAGGGTCACTAGTGGTCACTTCAGGGTCCTCCAATACTCCCTATAGTCATGAAATATTATGAAAAAGGAGGGAAAGTAAATATTTTACATCATCCTATTATGAATAATGTAAATTACTAGGGTTTTCTACTCCATCAGCAATGATATGAATAGACGAAGTCTAGATCCCTGAAACTTCTCCCATAAATGGTGTAGATTTTTTAGTAAGAGTCCATACTTGATCTAAAGTGTCTAATTTGATACCTAATGGATAATAACTAGACCCCGGGAAGGAAGAAAGTGAATAAGATATTGCAAAGGGATTGCATGGTCATATGGGTACATCAGGTGAGTTATAAGACTAAATGAAATTGTGAAGACTTACTATGGTGTATACACCTATAAAAGATCTTCCCCTGTGCCATTTCTTCAACTGAGATGATGAGGGTCCCATTTTAGTATTCTCAAAAATAGATACCGATGTTCATTAGGGTACCCCCAATCTTCTCTTACATTAATCTCTATCTTAGAGACAAATCCCCTGGATCATGGGGTATACCGCTCAAACCAGACCTAGGATCCCATTGATGTATATCTTTGGGATGCTATTTCTAGAAAATCATCCTTCTATAAGTTAAAAAGTCCCCTCAATAGTAGATCCTCTACTAAAAAAATGATTATTGGATCAAATGAATGGGAAATAAGCTTACATCACCAACATCGATGAGTTATCCCCTTTCATCATTGGATTTTTCAGCCACTCCCTCAATAACACCTCAATCTAGTATACAGGCTACTGGCTTTGTGGTTGTGATCCTCTCATCAAAGGAATATATCAGCATCTCTAACTCACAAACACGTTTCCCCACCTCCAAAAGATTGGTATAAAATGAAAGATCATGGGATGCTCAAATATCCCCATGTGGTGAGATATTTATACCATCTTTAAAGAATATACATAAATCCTTGATGTCATGGGTTATATCTTTATAGTCATAGACTACCTCAGGATGCATGTTATAAGATATTCCTATAGTCAGATGTGAAGAGTACATGATATCTTTCAATATTGATATATTTATTAATTCACTGTTGTCAATAGTTGAATGGATAGCTAAATCTTGAATACTCTCCTAGAGATGATGACAAGATCACCTTGGCTCAGTTCCACCAGTGGAAATATTTCTGGTTTTAGATCACTAATTTCCCTAACACTAGGGTCATGGAAGAGCCTCACCACTGTCACTTTTAGATTAAACCATACTACCCTTGTATCCTTGTTTAGAAGTAGTTATAGTAGATTAAAATCAATGTAAATATTTTACTAACACCCCCTAGGGTATAGGGAGAGCCAAAAGTGGATATATTTTGGAGTTAGGCTGATAAGATCATTCGAGAAATCTAATTCAATGAAAACCTGAGAGGATTCCCAAACAAAGAGCACTGAATGTTTCTTAGAAACCATTTAAATTTTCTCCAATAAAACATTTATAATAGGAAAATGTTGGGTTGTTATAGACATTTTAATTGATTTGAAAGTATACAGGGGTCTTAAGCCTCACATATAATTTCACCATAAACACATAATACTATTACACAATATCTGAAGGCTATCATATCTAATCTAAGCTCATAAGTATTCCGGTCATTATAAGTGATCCTTGTGATAGGTGTATCACCATATGATAAGAATTCAAATTCATTATATATGCTCAGAGTCTTCATCTTATTTCATGTATAGTGGTCTAATAACATAGATATCTTGGACAAAATGTTGAAATCGACAATATATAATGATAAACATTCCCAAAAACTCATAGGTGCTAATGTGTGCTACTATCCACCACATGGTACTTGTAAATGTATCGAACTATAGTAGGTTTCTTCTCTACGAATATGTGCATCAACAACAGGTGGAACTTCAACAAGTAGGGGATTTCAACCTTACATATTTTTCTTCTTCCAACATGAATTCCATGATAAATTTCCCCAGACACATATCATCCATGGATTCATAATTTTGTTTCATATTTGTGCATAGCCACGTGGCATTAAATCATGTATGTATGGTAATAGAAAAAGTTTAAGACCTGATAAAATATCCCCATTAGGTGCATTCACCCAGATCCAGCATGAGATAAAATCTACTTGGAATTCCTCAATTATAAATTGATAGATATCCATTGGGATATTTAAATTTGGGTTCCTCCCCCATGGGATCCATGAAAATTTCCATTCAAGCATCAAGAAAAGGGTATTCCTTTATAAACTCCCCAGTCACTCTCAATTTCTCATGGGACAAAATAGGTGTTCATTCATGATGACCCCATGTTACCTTTGGTGGGATGATTTCAATATACATTTCCTTGAGAATAGGCGGTGATGAAATTCTTTAAATTTACCAAAACTAATACATTGTTACCCATTATTAAAATGGAATATATTTGTTTGTGTGATCCAAATGCTTAGAAAATCATGGAATATATCAGTAGGCTTGCACACATATGTTTACACCACCGAAGAGCCTCTTAAATACAAATTTTTTTAGTTCAATATTTAATTTCTAAAAAATTATTTAATCTAGTATGCCCACCTATATTCAGGCTTAACACCTCTTCTAGTACAAATTTCCCATTCATCCTTACAACACATTGTTTTTTCCATCAATGATTCAAAAATTAGAAACACAATAATGTGATCATTATTCAGAAGTGTGAAGTGGAAAGTATGGAATGTTTAAATTGTGGAACATTAGATACAATAAAAGTATATTTACATGATTTATATAAATTACCCATCCAGAAACATTAGAAATAATAGTATTCATATGCTGAGTGACTAGCTTGGAATGAAGTCTATTGGCCTTGGTATTGAAACATCGCTTAGAATAACATAACCATACAGTGGTATATATAAACTCGTAGGGTATTCTTCAATGTTTTTATTCAATTGTTTTCAAGGAATATAAGTACAGGGACATATATAATATGATATGTTGGTGTGAGATTGTCTAGAATCTCCCCGATGCGTACAAAAACATGTGCATCAAAAAAATGAACAACGTTAGACACCATTTGGGAAACCAAAATTAAAAAAACAAGGATTTCATTATAAGGTATGGTTTCACCATAGAAAAAAGGTAAAATTTGGAAAAAGAGTAACCTAGAATAGGAAACTACTCAAGTGACCTCTCGCAGGTCACATGCCCAAGTGACCTCACATAACTCACTCACCCAAATGCTAATGTCACGCCTCCCATGTCTACATGAAATAACAACATGGAAGAGAAACATATATGACCATCATGGATAACCAGTAAGCAGTGGGGCAGTGAATAGTGGAGTAGTGTGAACAATAAATTAATGGGAGACCCTATATATAGATGTGGTTGACCTATACGTATGAATTATGTTGTCTACCTATGTAGATGAACTACCAAGTTGACCTACACTGATGACTAGTGTAGTCTGCCTATGTAACCCACTTGCACATTAAGAATGTGCTCTCCATTCTCCCACTCTACTTTTATGTGTGGAAAAAGTGGAAATGTTTTCCAAAATCAAACATGGAGATGCTTAAATACATTAATAAATATATGTGATTAATAAACTTTGGCATATGTTTCTCTCTAAATCAGTATTCGACCCTTCTATTTCACTAAGGTCAAATCCATAAGGGGGAATTTGTTGAAATACCTTTTTGGGGAAAGGATAAAATCTAAAAATAAATGTACCTCAAGATTTAATGGAATGATAAAGTATTAAATTCTAAAAGTTTTATAAGTAGAATAATCAGATCCACTAGCGAAGTGGAAAATTCTATGTTGGTCTAGGCAGCGTCACTCACATGCATGAACACATGGACCAATTCATATCCAACATTTGTAGCACAACCATAGACATTCCACCCTAAATGAATGATTAGTGTTATTTTCCTATGTGAAGGAATTTTATGGACCACATTCTTCACTAAGGGTCCCATGGTTTTCCTATAAATAAGACCCTTGGGCACCCCATGTAACATAATTTGAAGATGAAGAGATCCCTTGAAGCTATTCACACCCAAGTATATCATCCAAGTCCTCCAAACACTTTAGTAGTTCCTTACACCTATAAAAAAAGAATAAATTAGTTACAATCATTTGATTAAGCCTACTCAAGGTGTATAATACCATGAACACTGAGTGGAATCATCCCCCCTACTCAAAACTAATAGGGTAAAGGGCTCTTCCATTACTCAAAACATGAGCTCTATTCATCCAAATACACTTGAGAGGACCCTTGTGTCATAGATAAATGCATCACTAAAGGGCTATTTCAAAGTTTTTCTTCACCCAAAAGTCATCTCTATCTTTCTTAGTTCGACCATGCATGATGCAACCTCTATAATTCCTAGGTCCACCATATGAAAAGCACTCTCAATCTGAACATGATTTATCTTATTGAATCACCTCTAGATAATCTATGTCCACCTTGTGTGATACAATATTAAACTCTCCCAAAACTTACTAGGGTGAGAAACCCTTTGAAACCCCTTTTAAAAGACTAATCATAGGGAACCCCTTTCCTTGGATCCCTCATTCTATGGGGATCAAGCCAAGACCTTCTCAAAGTCTCTAGATATGTATGATCATAGGAAAGGGAACATAAGAATGTAATCTCAATAATAAATTAAAATATTAATGAAATTGTTATATTTATCATACAAAATAGGCATAATCCTAACAGTTTTATAAGTTATACATTCTTATGGTAATGATATCCCAACCTTAGGGATGATGATAAAAGGCTTATCGATATTGGATACAATAAATGCTAGAAAAAATGTTAAAATAATCAGACCATATCTATATTGGTTCCTAATTCATGATCCTCAAAGTTTGAAAAAAAGATACGGTATATGAAAACCTAATACATTCCTCTCTTCATGACTACCCCAACATGACTTCATCATCTTCTACCAACAGACAAGGATAAAATTCCTCTAAAGGGAATCCTACCTAGAGTAATCCCCTTATCTATATTATAGTTCATTCCCCACCACACACATCATCACCCTTTTCCACTAGTAGGAGATGTAGATTTTGATGATTCTAAGATATTCTTCTTCCTATTTTTTCCCCACACTGAGTTTTACTCACATGCGATTAGATGTTATTGAAAATCATGTCATCAACATGATGAACAACCAAACTATGCCACATACCAAGTAAAATCGCCAAAAATAAGTTACCATCTTCTGAAAGGGACATATCCCATGAGAGACAGAACATAAAAGGGAAATACTCTAGATGAATCAACATTGGGCCTCCACCATATGTGTAAGATCAAATAATTCTGAACTATGTTTGATTTTATTCCATTCTAAATGAGATATGTAGGAATCCTCCCTAAGGATCAAAACCAGCACCCTAAACACTCCCTAATCTTCTATGTAGATATTCTCAGTAGGATTATATAAAAAATTTGAGGCAATAAAACTTTTAGGTCCCCTAGGATGATTGAATGTATTTCATACACTATCATTTTCTAGGTAAATTTCACAAATATTTTGTTTTTTATGATGTTAAACTTCATGATATATTCTCCACCACATTAACTTAAAAGCAATGACGTGTCCCATTACGTGGTACTAAACTATGTGGGTTATGATTCCTTTCAAAAGGATATATAGATATCTCATCTCATGGGATTGATACCAACATAAAAACATCACCAATCCTCTTGGATGATAATAAATTCTAGAGAATCCCTTTGTGTGGCATGAAACCTGTATAATTATAATAAATGACATAAGAATCTATAATCTGTATGCAAAGGGTACCAGTGATGAAGAACCTTATATGCATAATGATGTCTCCATCAATGAAGAACCCCAAATACATAATTATTTTAATAAAGAAAACACATAATAATAATTGATTATAAATATAAGGGTTACCTGGTGTATATTTTGGATTTAATAAATTATTAAAAATTTGGATTAAATTTATAAGAAAATCCATAAGAAGGAAATTATTCCACAAAACAGGTGTGAAGAGAATGAACTCCAACCCACTCAACCAATGTGATTCCCAAAGTGTTGTTGGAAGTAGTTCCAAATGACTTCCTTTCATTGTAATGTAGGTTCATGGAATATCATGAATAGGGGGACTGTTAGGTGTTTCAAATTCAAAGAATAAACCCCTTTAGAAACCTCCCATAAGGGATATGGAAATAAGAAGGTGTGACTGGTGTGAGGGGTTCTTCCACCAGCCCCATAAAATGAAATTCAAACCTAAAAACATTCTTTTTCCATCAAAAAAATAGTGATTTTGATGTGAACCTCACATTTGAAAAATAATTAAGATTTGTTCATGTTGAGCCATTTTTTTCTCACCCATATGAAGGAGACTTTAATTCTCATGATTTATTCCTCTTTACCTTCATTCCTAGAAATTTTTTTATGATGAGTGTGTTGTTTTCCCTTGTTTTAGGGAATCATCGGAGTGTTCATTAGTTATGAAATTCCTGGAGAATCGTTGGGTAAAACATTTGACCAATCCATTATTTACCTTTTTTCCATTCCTCCATCATGATCCTTTGGTGTTGTTGGTCTTTATCATAGGGACAATTATATGGATAATAATTGTCATTCATGTGGGGTTTTTGATGTGCCCATATTCGTGAGTTCTATCGGGGACCCCTTAGTTGAATCTTGGGTTATGTTTTGTAGTAAATATCATGGAGTGTCCTCACCTTATTGATCCACTAATATATTGGAATCAGTAAATAGTGTGGATATCCATTTAAATTGCTCTTTTATTTTATTTAATTGAAAAATGTAGTCTTGTGTGATTTGTAAATTTGAAGACGTTTATAGATTCTTAGTTTTTATTAGGAGTTGGAGTGGTTTTGGGTTGTTTGTGTGGTTTCTTTTTCTAGAATAAGTCTCTTTGGTGTGTCTTCCTCTATGAGTTTGGTGGCCATCTAGGGGCATAATGGGTAATAGAGGTAAATATTGTCACACCCCAACCCTCATTTAACAAATTATTTTTCATTTAAAAATTTTTATTTCCAATTTGGATGTTTTTTTGTTTTAATTCGGGAAATTATAAAAAAATAATTTTTTCTATGTGTCATATAGTTTTCATAATCTCCCAAGTTTTAAATAATTTTTTTATGAATTGGTAATGGAATTTAATTATTGTCACATGATTTATTCTATTTTGGTTTAATTTTTATTTTATTTTAAATTATCTTTGGTCCTTTATTTTCAATTAATATATATATATATAAGTATATATATTTGTCATATTTCATATATTCACACAATGATGAGTGAATATGTTCATTTGAATGATAGTATATATATATATATACCCAAGTATTCATAATGTTTTTCAACAATGGTTTCAAATAATATTAGTGTGAAACTATATATATATATACACACACAAATATATATTACAACTATTCAATTATTAAATTCATATTTATGAGTATATATATATATATGAAATTGTAAAAATTCCCATTCAAGAATGTGAATTCGTGGAGTATGATATATGTATCTATATATATATGTTTAAATGTATATATATATATATGTTTGATATTTTATATAGTAATAACAAGATAGAATCCATATGAATTTATAATTGGTTTTAAAATATGTTTTTGAACATGTATTTAAATGAATTTCAAAAAACTGGTATGGGCTTAGTTGAAACTATTTAAATACTTTTGAAAGGTGAGGTGCACTCTGATGGAATCCATGGACTTTGAACAATTTTTATGACACATATTTTTTAATGGCCGGAATGTTGGTATGACTCTAGGAAAGGGGATTCAGATTGGTAGTTTGTGTAGTTGATGTGATGTTTTATGTTTTTCATTATTTTTTGATTGATTTTTTTCTACTACAAATCCCCATTGTATTCTGGTGATGGGAATTGAACATGGGTATTGCGGGTAACTAAGCCGACATACTAGGAAATGTATGCTAGATGTGGTAATAGTGATTTGTACTATCCTCTATAACAAGATTCTGATACAACAGAATCTAAAAAAGTTGTGACATGATGATATGGATTGTTCATTGTTGTGGATATATTTATGGTTTGTTAACTGAGTGTATGAGGATCTTAGGTCCCTAATTACATGAGATACTTAGGGGTTCCCATTGTTCTTGATCTTATTAAATTATATTTCTATGGAACTATATTTAAATTTTCTTTTTTTATTTAGGTTCCCTTTTCATGATTAAAATAATAAAAGCATGTTCTCCTTACTTATAAGATCATTCACTCACGTGTAGTTACTTACTATCATCTCTCTTATGATTTTTGGTATATATTTCCTTTTTTATAGTTATTGTTAAGTCCTTCATGTTATAATGGTAACCAATGTTTCTCTCTCCTATGGTAATTTAAATAAATTATAACAAATTTAGAAACCAATGGTAAAAATAGATTTTATATTGATTAATAAAATCACCAAACCCTTATTTTAAATTAATGTATTTTAATACTAGCATGATACATGATCTTTAGATAATGAGAAAACATGTGGGAAGGAGGGTAGAGACCTACTAAGAATTTCATTACTTTGGAATATATATATATATATATATTTAGTTTTCAGGTTTTTACATGATATATCTTAGATTTAATGATGTTTTCAATTTAGATGGAGAGTGGCCTCAGGTCATAGGGGATAAATTGTTTTGGTATGTAATTTTTTTTCATTTCTCACATAGACCATTTAGTCCTTTTTATATACTTCTTTGTAGATAGGGTAGAAATAACTCTTCATGGACCATTAAAATGAATTTTTAGGTAGATATTTTGAAATATTTACATTGTAGGGAGGGATACTAGGTATGAGTTTAGTGTTTGTTTTCTTTTCGTGTTTACTTATTTCATATTTATTTATTTATGATTATCAAATTTTGGCAGGGACATCAGACTTACAGATGGGTCATGCATAATTTTAATAGGTGATATCATTCACAAGTGGTCCTTCCATGATGCCCAATCAAATTTTATATGATTGGCATGTTTTTCTGATTCATAGAAAGGGGATTCAAATTCGTAGTGTAAGGAGGTGAGGTGATGTGTTATGATTTTAATTAATGTATGATTGAGTTTTGGTTATTCTACTACACATCACCAATGTATTTCGATTATGGGAATGGCACATGGGAACCCCAGTAACTATGTTAGGCAGTCTAGGACAAGCACACTGGATGAGGTAGTAGGGATTTAGACAACAATCCATAGAAGGATTATGTTTCAAAGCTGACTAAACAATTTGTGATGTGACAGATATGGATCATGTACAATTGTGGATATATTTATTGTTCATTCACCAACATTTCAAGGACTCTAGGTCCCCAATTACTAAATATTCTTGGGGTTTCCCATTATTAATTCTTTTAATTACACCCATTTACATGGCACTCTATTTTAATGTACTTTTATTTAGGATCATTTGTTTAATATAAAAAAAATATTGTTACCATTATATATATGATGTTTCATTCTTATGCAGTTTCATGTTATTTTATATATTATGATGTTTTATTTCCCCCCTTTTTGAATTTACTGTTATTCTCAACACATTCAGTTGGTAAACACTGGTTCTCTCCCTTTTAGATACATTAAATAAATTATATCTGTTTTAGAAATAAATGGTAAAAAAGAGATTTTATATTATTTTTTAAAATTTACAAAACCCTATTCTAAATTATTGTATTTTTAAACTATCATGATAATAGATCATTAATTAAAGGGTATGAATATGGAAATAATAGTACTAAATTGACTGAAATTTTTATTCACATGTCTATATGTGTCATTTCAGTTTCAGGTTCGGACTTGGATATCTCTCAGAGTAATTGATGTTACAGTTCAGATGTAGAGAGACCTCGGGTCACCGTGGGTTGTTTGTTCAGGTATTTAAATTTTTTTATTTTTTTCTCTCTTTAGACATTATCCACTTTAATTAATTTATATGAATGGAGGTTAGAAATAACTCACGGTTGCCTAAGAAAATGCTTTTGGAGGTGGAATTTTCGGTATATTTTTTTTATAGGGGAGGGAGACTAGGGGTGAATGAGTGATTTTTTTTCTTATTGAATTTATTACTTTTGTTTCTATATTTTTTATTGATTATTTTATATTTTGGTAATGGAATTATGAATTATGTTTGGGTGATGCTGGATTTTCAGGGTTGAAATCATTCCCAAGTGGCGCCTCCTTGATGCCCACAGTCTTGTGACATCCCATGGGGATAAGGAATAACCTAACAAGATTTTCGTGATTCGAACCGTGAATCTGATGGGGGGAGATTCATGTTTTCTGTGAGAAAATGGTATTATTAGACTATGTTATAATGTAAAATTGGGTTCTTAATAAAAACATTGTAATTTGGGATTTTTTTTTGTAAATGATAGATAGAATTTTCAGATATCGAGAGGTATTTCATGGGTTGGTTACTTATCACCACCACTCATGGAGAAAATATATTTATGAGGGGATGTTGTGATATAATTTTGAATTTCATCCATATTTTATTACTTTAATGGATTTTAATTTTTATTTCATTTAATTATGACTTCTTTGGGTTCTTATGGGTTTCTTTGATATATTTTTTTTTGTGAAAGAGACTGGAACTGATGTCATTGATAGCTTGTATGGTCTGAAAAACTATGTGGATCCCATTCGGATAGCTCCAATAATTTCTTTATGGTTTTTTTCATGATTGAACCATGGTTATTCAATCTATGTGGTCCAACAACTTATGACCATTATCACCTTAATATTTTTATTTTGGGTTCCAATACCTTTGGAAATTGTTTTGGGTGACATGTTGATATGTTTTAATATTATTTCAAATGATGTTTTAAAATGGAATTTGGTTTTAAATGGTAAAAGTGTTTTTTTAAACTATTAACATCAATTTTCCTTAAAATGAATTAAAAGTTAATTTTTTTTTCATAGGCTTGTAGGCATTTTAAAAAAAAACTTCTGAAATTTTATAGTGTTTTAAAATAGATGATTGATGTTTTAAAAATTAATGTGTGGAATTTTAAATTGGTTTTATTAGGAAAAAAATAATTTAAAAATAGATTTTAATTAATTAAATGAATTGACTATAAGTTTTAAAAATGAATATTTTTAAATAATTGACTGTATTAAAATTATATTTAATTCTCATATTTATAAACAAAAAATAACCTTTCATCGTTTAAATTTTTATGAAATGAAATCAATTGAATAATTTATTTTTTTATTAATAGGTCCTCTAATTGGACAAACACATGAGTTACCTTTACTGGTGGACAATACATAAAATCCTCAACTATGGTAGCATTGAACATGGAGGTAAGGGAAAATAATGAAATGGGTCATCCAACATATTTGGAAATCATGTTGGTAGTGGTCGAGTAGCGGAAAGACACCTTTCTGTGAAGGAGGAACTTCATTATGATTTTTAAATTAAAAAGTGTGGTTTTGAAAAATAAATTAAAGGAGGAATTAATGGCATTGTTTTTCTTTTCATTTATTTAGTATGTTATTTTTATTTATTTTCTTAAATTTTTCTTTGAAAATGTGATATTTTTTTGTTGTAGTGTTGAAAATTTGGTTTCAATTTTATAGAGGGTGTGAATACTAAATTTTGAAGGATTTTTTTATAAAATGTTAAAAATTTTAATTTTTGGTATTTAACTTGTTTTAAAAAGATTTTTATTTTGTCTTATTGTGATGAGTTTGATATTATTTTTAGGATTCATGTTCCATGTTGTTTGAATATGCCTCACAGAAATGTATCAATTTTTTTGGAACATGGGTATTTCCTTTTATTTATTCTAGATTAATTAATTTATAAAAATATTCCTTTTTTGGGGTTTTTTCATTAGGTATCTCTTTAATTATTTATATGATTTGAGATTATTTTGATTTATGTTCTTGACTATTATTTATGGAATATGCTTATTGGGGATATTTTGTGATGATGATTGTATTGAGTTCTAATTTTGATTGACTATAGATGAGAAATCCTTGATGTGAAAATTTTCATGTCACAAGGTTTGATTCCACAATAGGTGATTTTTTTTCTCTGGTTGGTGTTGGTTTTCTTACCATTGAGATCACCATGTTTGGTGATTTGGATATCAGGCCCCATTTTTCCATTCTTTTATTTCTAATATCAGAGTATAGCCCATGTCATTTTTGGAGAGGGTTTCTCATGATTTAGGCCCCCTATCCCTTTATTTCTGGATAAAATTGTGGTGATGAGTGCATTGTTTTACCCTTAATTTTTTCCTAGATAAATGTGTAGTGATGAGTGTGTTGGTCGATCTTGTTTTAGGAAATCATCATATTGTCATTTAGTTATGCCATTATCATATAATGGTTAGGTTATGATTTTGAGGGATTATTTTCTCTTCCTTTTTTCTTCCCCATATTTTTTCTTTGTTTTTAGTGGTTTTCATCCTATGGCTGATACCTTGGAGAATTAGTATTCATTTTTGTGGGATTTTCAATAAAATTATATTCTTGAATCTTGGATGTGTCCCTTTATTTGGAAAAATGGGTTGTGTTCTATAGTAAATATAATAAACTTCCATTTACTTGTTAATCCACAATTATATTTAAAACCTTAAATTATAGGGGATCCATATTGATAGTATCTTCCTTGTACTATTTTTTTCAATGTGGTCTGGTGTGATGTTTAAATTTATTATCATTTGTAGATTCCATGGTCTCGGGAGGTTTGAAGTTATTTTGGTGGTTTCTTTTTTTGATCTAAGCCTCATTATTGGGAATTACATCATGAGTTTAGTGGATTTATATGAATAGAAATGTTTATGGTGGGGACAATTATCAAACCCCAACCCAAATATAATAATTAGATCATTTATTTATCTATATATATTTATACTTCAAATGGTTAAGACTTTTAATTTATGATTTGTTTTAAAAAGTGTTTTGTGTGTCATATATTTTGGTTGCACTATTGTCCAAATTATTCACCAATCATGTGGGTATTTCTATTTTTGAAGAGAGAAGTTTTTCTTGGTTGACACCTTATTTTCTAAAACTTATAACCCATCTGTGTGGGTGCTCCAGTTGATAAGAGTCAGTTGCATGATCAATCCACAAATTTTCCTAGTATGCGACCAAACCAAATGTGTCACCACAGATTTGAAAAAATGGAATAAATATAATAATAATAACATATTAACACCATCCAATCATACCCTTTAATGGAACACACTCCTAGATGTGGTCAACCCACTCATGTAATTCCCACTCATTCATCTCCTTTATTCATTATCATTTTCCCTCCTGAATTAATTTTCTATCATCAAATTTATGTGTTTCTCCCCTTGACATTTTCATTATTCATTTTCATCCCTCTTTCACTCCCCTTACTACATCATGATATTGGCTAAACCCTAGTTGGGTTTGGCTTCAGATTTATTATGATCGTGGGTTTCTTGGGTGATGGATCTGCATCTTGGGTCTCCTTTAACATATATTCATGGGTTATAATCACTCCAAATTTGATTGAGTTTGGCATAAAATTTAAATTTTAGAGGCATTGATTTTTAAATCAATTTAATTGAGATCACATGCTTTTATTCAATTCAGGTTTAATTGTAATATATTTTAATATTCTAGTGTGTCATTTATTTTTTTAATATATATATGTATGTATGTATGTATGTATATATACCCACTTGCATATATTAACCCAATGACATGTAGTTATGTGAATTCAAATGTGAGTATCTATATATATACCCAAGTATTATGAAAGTGTGTCTAAATCGCTTTAATATAAATTAAATGTTTGATTCTGTATATGCCTTATAAATATCTGACTGCTATTCTCATATGAAAGAGTAGACACACACACACACACGAACACACACACAGACTCATACACTCACACACACACATATATATACGATGTTTTAAAAATTCACTTGGGAACAAGAAAATTTGAGCAATAAGAGAAATATATATATCTGTCTATGTGTTTGTGTAATTATATATGGATAAAACATGAAGGAATAATTATGAATATATAATTTTTCTTAAAATATGATTATCTAGTAGTGTTTAAATTAATTTAAAAATAAATCGTATAGTCCATGATGAAATTTTCTTTTGCCTTTCGGAAATTTAGGTGTACTCCATTGGAAGCCCAAAATTTTATGTTATGTTTGGGACTTGGAATATATATGGTTGGTTTGTTGATATGAATCTATGAAAGGGGCTTCACATTGGTAATGTTTAGAGGTAAAATTTTGTTTTATATTTTCCTTTTATTTCTGTGTGATTGAGTTTTGGTTTCTCTTTTACACATCACTGACGTATTCTAATTATGGGCATGAGACTATAGGTACCTAAGTAAAAATACAATGAAAAGTACACTAGATGTGGTAGATGATAATTTAATTTCTTCCATATTAGGATTATTCTATAACACTATCATGAAAAATTATGATGTGATAGTTATGGATCGTGCATGGGTATGGATAAATTTATGTTTCGATCACCGAGAGTATGCAGATATTAGGTCCCCAATTACCCTATCTATTTATTGATTCCCTTTTTGTTTACTCTTAATTACTATCATTTCTATGATACTATATTTAAATGTTAATTTATTTTTAATACATTTTAATTTTTAAAATATAAAATTCTTATTTTACATACTTTCTTATATTATGTTTCACTCACATGTAGTTCCCTACAATTATCTCTCTTATCATGTTTCATTCATGGTCCCATTTTTTAATTTATAATTATTTCCATAAAATTTTATTATAAACCACTATTTATCTATCCCTTTTGAACATTAAATAAATTTTCAATAATTTGAGAATCTAATAGTTAAAGGAGATTTCATAACTTTGTTTATAAAATATCCAAACCATTATTTTAAATATATGAATTTTCAAAAGTGCATGTTAATGGATCATTAATTAAATGGTAAAATATAGAAATGAGGTTGGTGGATTACTAGAAATATTTATGTACACACACACACATATATATATATACATATCATTTCAGTTTTTGGTTCATCTCTTAATCTCTTTTATAGACATTGATGTTCTGGTTCATATGAATATTTCCCTAATGTCATAGGTCATAGTTTGTTCAAATACAGATTTGTGTTTATTTTTAATTTTTTATATTATATCATCCATGTAGGTATTATTACTAATTTATATGAATAGGGGGTAGAAATAACTACAACTGGATGATGACAAGTCATCTGGGGGTGGGTTTTTGGCATATTTTCATTTTAGTAGAGGAAGACTATGGGTTAACTATGTGTTAGTTTTCCTGCTGTAATTGTTATTTTTTTCTAATTTGAATTATTTATTCCTATATATTACTATTATGGATGTTTTATTTTTAGAAGATTTGTATAGGATTTTTATTTTTTTAAATCATTCTAAAGTAGTTATACCTTGATGTATAAACACTTATGCCAACTTGTGAGGATTAGGAACACCCTTTAAAATATGTCGTGGGTTGGATCATGCATTTGATGGAAAAATTAATTAGGATTATTTTTAAAAAAAATGTAATCAAAGGACTCTATTATTAAGTGAATATAGGTTTCTAAACTATACATTATTATTTGGGATGATTGGTTGATTTGAAATAGGATTTTCAGATATCAAAAGGTAGGGCATTGGTATGTTCTTGATCAACACCACTCATGGAAAAATTTGAGTCAGGAGGGGATATTAGGATTGAAATTTTATTTTTAGCCTTATTTGATAATTTTTTCAGGATTTTAATTTTGATTTTATATCATTATTATTAATTTGGGTGTTTATGGGTTACTTTGTTATATATTCCAAATTTGTGGTTAAACAACAGTGGAACAGAAGACACTAGTAGCTCACATGTCCTAACAAACTATGTGAATCCTATTCAAATGGTTTAAATAAACTCTATGTCATTGTTTTTTTATTGAGCCTTGATACATCAAACCATGTGGTCTAACCACATATGACCAATAGCCCCTTCATAATTTTATTTTGGGTTCCATTGGATTGTTATGGGTGACATGTTAATATTATTTGGTTTGATTTTTATTGATGTTTTAAAATAATATTTTGTTTTAAATTCTCAAATTTAGTTTTAAATTTATTAATGTTGTTTTTATTTAAAACGAAATAAAATGGATTTTGTGTTCAAATACTCACTTGGCTCTATCAATAAGATCATGTGAAGTTTTAAAATAATTTTTCATAAATGCCTGATGATTTATAAATGGATGTGTGGACTTTTAAATTTGTTTCAATGAGAATCAAAGATATCGAGATTGAGAAGGACCAAAATTGTTTTCATTAGGATTTTGAAAATCAAAAGTGGGGTTCTGAAATTTTTTTAAAGGATAAATTAATGGCCTTGTTTTATATTTGATTTATTTGGGTTTCTATTGTAATTTTATATCTTGAGTTTTTTTTTTGAAAATGTGAATTATTATTTGCGTCAATTTTATAAAGGGTGTGAGCGTAAATTTATAAGAAAAAAATTATTTTTTTATGAAAATTTAATGATTTTAATGTTGGGATTATTCTCTATTTTGAAATGGGTTTTATATTTGTATTATTCTATGGAGATTTGGTATTATTTTTTGGATTTGTGTTAGGTTTTTTTAATATGCATCTCAAAAAAGTATTGACTATTATTGGGCCTTAGAGATTATCTATTGTGGATTCCATATCTATTGAGTTCTTAAGGTATTTGTATCTTAGGTTGATTTATTTAGTCCCCCTTCAATTATTCTTATAGATTTATATTTTTTTGGGTTACGTTCTTGACTAATCGGTGGAGAATTTAACTCTTGATGATTCTATGTGAAAATGCTTGTGGCAATGTCTTATTTTAAATATATTGACATGGTATACCTTCAGTGTGAGTATTTCAAGGGACCTAGATGGATTCCACAACACTTGATTTTATTGTTGGACTGGTGTTGATTTTATTATTTCTAAGGATTCCATGGTTAGTGATTTGGATTTGAGGCCATAGTTTTCCATTATTCATTTATAAAATTTTAGTGGATCCTATGTAAATATTAAATATTCATGGTCATGATTTATACAATGTTCCCTTTGTTTCTAGACAATAGTGTGGTGATGGGTGGGTTAGTCTCCCTTGTTTTGTGGAATTATTAGAGTGTTCTATGGTTCTATTATTCCTTGAAAATGATTATGTACATTTTTTGAGGTATTTTATTCTATTATTTTTTCCTTCCTCATTATTGTTACTTTGGTGATGTTTTTATTCAGTTCAATGTCGTCATATATGGCATGAAAATTTGGGGACAATTTTATATTCCTATATATTCTTAGGAGGCCGAGTGGTTTGGACTTGTTCGAGTGGTTTATTTTTCTGGGTATAAGTCTCTTTTATGTTTATTCCTTTGTGAATTTAATGTAATTATATTCATAGAAAGGTCATGGTTTGAATAACAATCACACTCAAACCACCATTTAATAAATATTTTATTTATTTATCTATTTACATTTACATTTCATATGTCTATACCTTTTTGTTTTCTTTCATTAAAAATAATCATTCTATAACCCACAGTTTGGCCACACGGTTGGAAATTTCATGAGAACACCATGTAGATAGGTAATTTGTTAAACAAATATTTTTTCAATACTTCAAATTGTTTTTTCCAAATCATACGGCCCAACCATGTGGGTTTCCCAGCTCACTAGTACCGACCGCACGGTTGGTGGGCAGTTCAAACAAGCGTGCGTCCAAACTGTGCATCTCTTACAAGCCTAGAAAAATTGAAATATAATAATAATAACAACAACATCATCACCTAATCAAAAATCCCCCATAACTCCATGTGACACCCCACATAGTTTCATCCAACCCACTCATGCAACTCCTCATCTGTCTCCTTTTATGTTCCTCGTTTTTCCTCCCAATTCAGCGTGTGATCATCTTAGGTAAATATTTCTTCCCATTAGACTTATTATTATTTACTTTTATTCAATCTTGTTTCTCCACCCTTTCACCATGATATTTATTGAAATGCAGGTGGGTTCAATTTCTAATTTGATAAGATTTTGGGATTCTAGTGTGTGTGATTTCCATCCTGGGTTTCCTTCAACCTATATATGAGGGTTTCAACATTTCCAAATTTTATTGAGTTAGGTTTTAGCAATGAACCTTTTAATTTTATTGAAATTGATTTCTTATACTTTAAATTATTAACCTTGATGTCTAATAATGCTATTATGGATTCTTACAAAATTCCCAAAATATTAGGTTTAAAATTTTGTATTTCCATGTATTCTCTCTTTAATGGATTATTCCATTGGAAAACAAGTTCATCCTTTTCCCTAAATTTTTTTAGGTATTTTTGAATTAAAATTATGTATTATAATATCCATTATGTTAATAATTTTTATATGAGTTGGTAAAATAATTAAATTAACCTAACATTATTTTTTCCATTTCAGTTTAGTTTTAATTTATTATTAAATAATTTTTTTAATTTCTTTTAAATTAATATATATATAGTTATATATATAAACTCAATAAAATATTCACACAATTAAAAGTAAATATGTTAATTCTATTGAGAGTATATACACACACACATAAGTATTCAACAACTATTTCAAGACTGGTTTAAAATAAAATAAATGTTATATTTTACATATACCTTTTGGGTATTTGATGGTTATTATCATATGCATGATTATATATATATATATGTAATGGTAAAAATTCAATTCAAATAATGTTGATTGTGATATATAAGATATATAAATATATTAGAGTATGTTTTTATGGTAAAAAAAGAATAAATCCTTATGAACTTATAATTTTTTTTCAAAAATGCTGTGAAAAATTATTTTAATGAATTTAAAAATAAATGGTATAGGCCCGGTTGACCTTAATCCTTTAAAAAAGTGAGGTTATCATTAATGTAATCCCAAAATTTTATGTTATTTATTGGACTTAGATTTTATATGATTGGTATATTAGTACGACTATACGAAAGGGCATTCACATTAATAGTGTGGATAGGTGAGGTGATGGTTTATATTTTCCTTACATTGCCATGTGATTGAGTTTTTTATTTTCTACTAAATGACCACGATTTATTCTAGTTATGGGAATGACACATGGGATCCCTGGGTAATTAGGCAGGTGAGCTAGGACAAGTATGCCCAATAAGGTTACTCACATCAGACAATCTCCCTTATAAGATTACACTACAACATAACTAAAAAAATTGTGATGATATAGTTACGGATCATGAATGATTATGGACATATTTATGGTTTGATCATTGAGAGTAAAAGGATATTTGGATCCCAATTACACATGATTCATAGGAATGACCATTATTCATCTTCTTTTTTATTCTGGTTTATGTGGTAGTATATTTAAATAATCCTTTTATAAGTTCCTATTTCATTTTAGAAATAATAAAAACTATGCCATCTTTACATTATTTTATTATGTTTCACACACATGTAGTTCCATACTCTTATCCCTCTTATGATGTTGGATTTATATTTCCCGTTTTCAACTTACTGTTATTCCCTTCTCATTCTATTAGTAACCACTACTTCTCTCCCATTTGGATAGTTTAAATAAATTCTCAATAGTTTTATAATATAATAGTTAAAAGATATTTTATATTGTTTTATAAAATATCCAAACCCTAATATTAAATTATTTTATTTACAAACTAGTATGAAAATGAATATTTAATCAAAGGGTTAGAAGGCATCAAGGAGGGTGGTGACCTATATGGAATTTTTATTCTTATTGAAATATATATTTTTTCAGTTACATATTCTTCACTTGATTAATTTAAGAGTGATTGATTCACTAGTTTCAAGGGAGAGTGACCTTGGGTCATGTGGGATAGTTTGTTTAAGAATCTCAATTTTTATACTTTTAGTTTCTTTTCATTCATTAGACATGAATGTATCTTTATTTCTTTTTATAAATATATGGTAGAAATAATAGCTCTCAGATGAAGAAAAGACACTTGAATGTTTATTTTTCATTGACTTTTATTTATAGGGGAGGGAGACTGTGGGTTAGTTGAGTGTTTTTTTTCTTTTTATGTTTACTGATTTCGTTTTTGAATTTGTTTTATTTATTCATATCTATTTATAGCAAGGATACCCCACTAAAAAATTATTCATTATGATTATTATTAAAAAAAAATTACTTATTCAATTAATTTTTTTGGGTTAAATCATTCCCAAATTCTTTTTTCTTGATTCCCTTGTCCGCTCCGAGGGACAAGGAATGCCCTTTGGGCCTTATTACTGGCCATCTCATGTATCTGATAGAGGGATGATTTAGGTTGGTTGGTGAAATATGGTATCAAAGTACTAGGTTCATAAGTAAACATAAGATATTAAATTATCCCTTGTTATTTGAAAATTCTAGTAGATGGGAGGTATTATTTTTAGATCATGGGAGATTGGTTATGTGTTGCATCTTGATCACCACCGCTGTGAAAAAACCTTGAGTTACCCGGGGTTGTTAGGTCAGGATTCTGAATCTAAATCTTATTTTATTCTTCTAATAGATTTTAATTTTATGATTATGTCATTATGATTTCATTGGGTGTTTATTTCCTACTTAAATATATTTTTGAAACATGGGGTGAGAAGGGGGTGGAATAAAAGGCATAACTCACATGGCCTAATAAACTATGTGGAATCCATTAAGATGGTTATAAGAAACACTTTATGATTTTTTCATTATTTTCTCATTGATCAACAAACCATGTTTTCCAACCACATATGGCCACTAGCCCCTTCATAATTTTATTTATTTTTCCCTTGGCATTGGAAATTGTTTTTGGTGACATGTTTATTTGATTTGGTTTGATTTCAAATGAACTTGTAAAATATTATCCATTAAATGGTAAAACTGTGCATTAATATTATTAATAATGGTTTTAATTAAAAGAAAATAAAATGGATATAACATAAAAAGTATCTTGAGAAATTTTCAAAAATAACATTTGATGTTATAAATTTATTTTCAAAAGATGTTTTATGTTTTAAGAATGAAATTGTGGAATTTAAAATTTGTTTTAATGAGAACCAATGATTTTTAAATAGGAATGCAAGGATCAAAATGGTTTTCATTATGTTTTAAAATAAAAAATAATTATTTTTAAAATGTTTTTAACAATTTATTTAATGTATTTTCTTGTGTTTTGATTTATTTGAGAATTGATTGTTATTTTAATTCTCAAGTTGTTTGAAAATGTGAATTATTTTTGGTGTATCATTTAGAATATGGTTCCAATATTTAAATGGTTTGAAAAGTAAATTCATAAGGAAATAAAAATTATTTTATTGAAATGTTAATGATTTTAATAATGGTATTTTTTCTTCTTTTTTAAAAAAGAGTTTACATTTTTCCATTATAATATCAAATATTTCATCTATGTATATCTTCTTTCAGTACTTATAAAATCCCATATATGAATCTATCATAACTTCTATATAATATTCATGTGTCTTATTTTTTGTTCTATTTTATTTCTCTCATGGTATTAAAATATATATTCCTTCATATCTTTTTATTCTGCTCCCTAGGTCTTGGGGTCTTCAATTTTGAGTCTTCAATTTTTTGCTTTTAAATTCAGTTTTCAGAATCATGTACTTCACTCATTTCCCATTGATCCATTAGGTATATATTTCTATTATTCATTGGATATTTCAACTTTATCCTCCCAATATAATTTTCTTTATGTCTTTTGAGTCTCTATATTTTCGATCTTTAGGTCCCTAACCATATTACATGGTTATTCTGGTCTCTAGTCTTTGTTGTTTTTGCTTTCCCCTCTTAGGATTGTTGGTCTCCAACTCCATATATTGGGTATTTAGTCTCTGGATATCCAATTATCACATCTCTAAAATATAGTTATCTGTTATCTAGTTTATTTTCACATTTTTCTCTTAGTACATGGATCTTTTGACTCATAATCTCAAATGTTTTATTTTGTTTAGGTCTTTGAGTCTCCAATTTTTGGGTATTTGGGCCTTTATTCATTGTTTGTTAGCCTTTTTTCTATGTCAGTATCGACTTACCATATTTGTCGTCATATTTTATTAATAACTAGTTTTCATTTCCAATATCTGATAGTTGTCTTAGCTCAATCATTAATTTTAAATCTCTAATATTTGATCAGTATGTTATTATGTTATCCACCCACCTCTTATCATTTGTCCCCCATCTTTAGACTTTTATATCCCTCTTTTATCATTGTCTTTGATCCCTAATAATTAATCTTTGTCCTTCAATCTCTATCCCCATTCCCTTTCAGATATCTAGTATCCATATCAAGATTCATCTTTGTTTTCATCTTTAATACTTGGTTTTTGGTATCCATTTTTCATCTTTTATTTGTTCCACCTCATTATTATCATCTCCATGCTTGCTCCCTTATCAATAATATTCATTATTCTGTTTTAATCATGATTTCAGTCTTTGTTATTCATATTCAGTCTCCAAATATACTATTTGATATCTATTCCACATCTCTAGTATATGATTTTTGATAATAGATCATTGATTTTTCTCTCACCCTCCAGTATTAAAGTTTTTATCCTTTTTATTTGGCACTTATCACTCATTGTTTCATCTATGATTTGTTTCTAGTTTATCGTATCTTGCCTCTATTGTTTGGACTCCTATATCTCTATTTTTATCACCATTTTTAGTCCTTTATATTTAGTCTTAGCATTTGACTTAGCATATTGTCTTCACAATCTTGTGTTGGATCTTTGAGCTCTCATGTTTATCTCTCTCTCTTATCTTCAATATTTAGTCTTATTCTAAATTTTCATATATCTTTTCTATTCATATAAATTTGATCTGAATTGATATCTTTTATATCTTGTATCTTTTATCATATATTCATCTATATTTCTTCATTTATCTCTCATTCTAATGTTGGTATATATTTTTGTCCAATTCCTGTCTTTTTTCATTAGTATATACCTTACACCTTAAGACCCATATATATTTCTACTGATCAATGATATCGATCTATTCCTACAATGCTTAATTAATTTTATGCATTCGTGTCTCATATTTGATGTTCTATTATACAATGTTAATATCTAGTTTTTATTTATTCTCTTTAGTCTTCAATATCCCTTTGTATGTATTTCCTTGTCCCATTCAAGTTTATGACTGGGTATTTGATCTAATTCATATTTGGTAAATATTTAATTTTATATCATCACTAACACATTCTCTATATATACTAAAAATCTTAAAAAATGGCCATTCAGCCTTCGATTCAAACTCTATCTTTTTCCCATAGTCTCATTTTTTTGTATTTGTATTTAGTTTCTCTCTCTATCTTCGGTATTTTGTGGTATTAAATATTTGGTCACTATCGTTTTATAGATTCTTCAATATCTGTATCCCTTTTTATTTAGTATCATTTCTTCCATCATTTTTCTTTATATCTATTTCTAATCTACTATTTTTATCCATTTTCAATCTTCTATTCAGTCTCTTATCTTGGTTAAATCCTATTCACCCTATTTTATGGTCTTATATGGTGAGGAATTGGAAATATAGAAGTGTTTATATTTTAAGGAATGTAGTTTGATTCATTCAATCATGTAGAAGTTATTGATTTTTGGTGAAAAAAATTACACAAATTATATTTTTTATTTTATATTGACAAATAATGAAAGATAAAATTCAAATTCATCAGAGCGAGGTATGATATAAAAGCTTATCATTATAATTATATATTATATCAAGTTTTAGTTTTCATAAGACCATATAATAGTAGTATATTTCATTTTAGAATTTTTTATTCATCTCCCTTTTTTAGTCTTTGTTTATTTATATTTTTTCCTTATATTTTTCATTATATATTCAGTATTATATAATATTTTTCTTATGTATTTTTATTATGTTTTGTTTTTATATGTTATGTTTCATTTTATCTATTTATTTTATTTCATTTTGTATAATTTATTGCATATTCTTTATTGTGTATCATGTATCATATATTATGTTATATGTTATATGTTTTTTGGCTGATGGATTTCAATTTTTGATTTTTTTGGGTTTTGAATTCTAAATTTTGTGTTCTCTTTTATATATTATGTTCTTTTCACTCTAAATTATATTTTATTTTGATTCCAAAATATCATTTATAATGGGTATTTGTGTTTTTTCTAAAGATTTTTCACCACCTCTTTTGTTCCTTTTTTCCTATTATACATGCGGAAAATTGCATTGTATTATAGTTTTATGCCATATGAGATGGAATTTAGGCAACCTAGTATTGGTTTTGGATTGGGGATGTTGGTTTATTTTTTTATCCTGATTATTTTTTATGTATTTACTATGTTTTTGTTATTTCTAGTTTTTCCCTTGTATGAAGAATGTCTTAAATGTTATATGGAATCTCAAAATTATTTCAATCACTCTTCTATTTTTTCAATCATAAATGTAACCATGGTTTTCATCCCCATGCATAAATGAGGATAATAATAATTTAGTAACTTTTCTCTGGTTCTACCTCAAGAATAGGGTTCTTATAAAAATAATCTTATGTATTATAATGTATAATTATTAACTAATAAAATTGTTGATGCCATAATAGATTAGGGGATAAAATCATTACTATGAATATGTTTGTAGGAAATGTGATTTTAAAATTCATTAGTGTTTAGGATCATCATGAAGGTCTATATATAAAACAAATATCTACTTTTGGGGACAATTAAGAAACATTGATTTAGAGTGGGATGTAATATAAGAAGTTTTTGTATAGGTGGTAACCGGAATGGGCATATTGGAATTGACTCTAGAGATCACATAGATTGTCACATAGTGCTTGGTTTGAGTATAATATATGATTAAGGATCATCTATGTTATTTTTTTTCTATATTTGTGACTTTTTGGTAGTAAACACACTCTTTAATAAATTATAGGAACAAAATGTTACTTATAAATGTTATGTAAAAATATTAGAAATTGATTTTTTGTTGGTAAAAAGTATGGATGGAATATTTATAAAGGATTTCAATGTTATACCTAGCGAGAGTTTTATCACTAAACATTGTCAATTAGGTATAGACCTATAAATTAAGAATTACAAGAGAAATATAAACCAATTAAGGAATTAAATGGTTGAACCTAATCGATAAATGAGTTTTCAATATTTCTACTTATATTATAGTAGTATCAAAAGGGGTTTTTACAAAATAAAAATTATCATGGCGGTGAAATGAGAATCCCAAACTAAATTTCAAAGAATAAAAGATAGTTTTAATTCTCTACACCTTTATAGTAATTGAAGATACTTGTACCTGAAATTTTTTTTATCGTAAAGAGGATATGAAAATATTTAGTGAGTTATATGAAGTCGCAGGCCATGGCCAATGAGGACAAGGCTCCAAGGCTGTCTCAAATGTGTCATTATATGTTAGTGTTTGGAGGTGGGAAACAACAATAGTTTTTCGTTAGGAGGATTTGACTATAATAGGGACCACATAGACATTGTTAATGGATTAAATAAATGAAAAGGGGAATAATTTTAAAATTTAATAATATTTTATTGGGTTGGATTTATATTGATAGTAGTTGGGATTATAAATTAGGAAGATGTAGTTTTTAGATGAGATGGATTACTATTTTATAGTTAAAAGCATTGGATGTTTGGGTGGAAGATTACTTGACCTATAGGGAGAGTCTTCTTCAAGTAGTTATTTAAAATTCCCTATCTTATTCTTCTCCTTCTTCTTTTAGTTATTCAATTATTATATGAGTATTCATAAGCTTAAGAGTTTTGGATGACTTTACTGGAAGAGATAGGTGATGTACTATGACAGGTATGTGTTTTAAATACATTTTTATATGAAGATTCAACGTCAAAGGATGATATTTTAACATATAAGGTTGATCCGGGATGAATGACTCTTGTAGAAAATTAGTAATTTGTATTACCTATTACATTTATGTTAGCTGAAAATGAACATTATCCATAATAAGTGTTATAGAACATTCATATACAATCTAATGTATAATGAGTTGAAAAAAAGATGGATTCACCAATTTATTAGGGCTGATAAGGAGAACATGATTGGAATTAATAAGAAAGTATAATACCAATGAAGAAAAAAACTAGTTTATTAGGAGTGTAATAATTGATATTCACCACTTGTGCCATATAAGAATCCAAATCTATGTAGTTAGGGAACTTCTAAACCAAGTGAGGAGTCACTAAAGCATAGATTCCACCTCGAGGATAAGGTGGTTTTTATGAAGGGGGAAATGATAGAAGTTGGGGCTTCTAGTGATGCCAAGGTTGGAAGGGATTCTCTAGTGTGTTATGGATTATCAATGTTAGGGAGTTGGGAAAAAACATTAGTTGTTCTATTGGAGAATTCCCTTACCATAGGGATAATATTGTCTGTGTTATTAGGGGATTAAATAAATTTTCCAGGACATAATTTTAAAATGATACAATTGGTGTTAGTGTTTTTGAGTAGTTGAGATTATTGGGGATAATATATAGGGTAGGGGTAGTTGAAAGAGGGGGTTAGTTAATTTTCTTTGTCTAACAACAATAAATATTTTGGAGCTTGATTCATGATCTTATGAGGAGAGTATTCCTTGAGGAGTTCTTTAACTTTATCCTCTTCTACATATAATATTCCCTCTATAATTTTACGAGTAGATTGAATTTATACAATCAATATAATTATTTCAGTTGTTTCTTCTGACCAGTGAAAATCTACAGTGACACAAGCGTCTCTCTACAAAAATATAGATGACTATTGATTTTCAGTAGAAGCAGACTCTGAGGCACTTCTAAAATAATAACTATTACGTATGTACTCTATCATGGGCCATATTTCTTACGAATGACATTGCTTCCTGCATTGGTATTCCTATCAAAATTGATCAATGAACTCTCAATCCTGAAATTGGTCTCTATTCTAGGGTGATGGTTGAAGTGGATATAGCTGTTAAACTCCTGGAGATGATTCTTTTCAATGATAATGACTACAAAACAAATGTAAGGGTTGAAGTCGAGCATATTCCTCCTTACTATGAGATCTAAAAAATTGTTGGACGTTCATAGTTGAAATGTGGAGTAGTGAAAATCTAGGTTTTCCAACCTCTTAATGATGGATGGAATGAAGTTTGAAGGCACAAGAACAAAGTTTATGCTCCAGATAACCTTGATCCTCCATGAAAGAAAGCTGATGTATGGGTTATGAAATCAAAATTCCTGGGAGAATGTTTGGGTACTACCTGGGCTGAACAGGCAGAGGAAGAAGAACATGTCAATACTGACTTGTGTATCGTTGAAGATATTGAAAGGCTAGTCTTAGATGTGTGTAATCAATTCCGAATTGATAACTCTTTACCATACGATATCTCTATGGGTACTATGAAGTCATTAAAGGATTCTCCTAGTGGGATTTTGGTGCTAGTTATGGATTCCACCGAGGACTCCACCCTCATGCCATAGCTAAAGTGTATTGAATCACCTTCGAAGGATGATCAATGTGAAATTATCCATACCTATGTTCGTCTATCTGCTATGAAAACTCTAATTCCAAAGACTTCTAATCCTATGAATGAAGACCAGCCTGTTGTTTATACTACAACTTAGGTTCTTCTAAATGGGAAAATAGGTCTGTCTTCTGGTATCGATTTCAACTTTTCTAATGAAAATCCAATGGGAGTGTTCTCTCCTCCTGCACAACTTACATGCACTGGCATTGTTTAGATCCCATTGACCAACCTATCTGACCTTCCAAAAAAATCGAGTTTTCCCGTGGGGAATGAAATTTTAGTAGGCACGCAGACTGTCCAAGTGTGGTCTATTGTCTCTCAGCCTTTGAATGAAACTAGGGAATCAAAAGAAGATAACACGGTTACCCCCATAAATTTTCACTCAATAGAAAAAAATACGTCTTTTGAAGATACAGTTGCTACTAACATCTCTTATGATTCTAGTTTGAGTAAAAATGGTAAGATAAACAGTCCAGACTCCTCTCCAACTCTCAGAAGATCAAAGAGGGGGAAATTTTTGGGCGGTTCCAAAAAGAAATATAGGGGATCTTTCTTTATCTCTAAGTTTTAATGGATTCTTTATTTAGAATTTTCAGGGCATCGTAAACCCTAACACCCTTTTTATTATTAAAATACTTCTTTCAACAGATAAACCAAAAAAATTATATTGTTGAACCAAAAATTAATTTCTCTTTGAAATATCAACATTTATGTACTTATATATATATCATTATAAGTTCTTGTAAAAACATGTCTATTGTTGACTCTCTTTGGGTCTATTACCATGACCCCTTACAAAATTTCAATTCTTATAAATTCTCTGATCAAATTTTTACATTTCATTTTTCTCGTGATGTCTTACATATATTTTTTATTATGGTTTATGCTAGAAATAGATATCATGATTGAAGGACTCTTTGGCATGATCTATTAGACTTATCTAATAAAGTGCATGACCATTGGTTTGTGATCGGTAATTTTATTGCCATTATCTATTCCCGTGAGAAAACTATTCCTTCTCACTCTCCAATTTTCTCAAGAGAATTATGGGAATCTCTAGAAGACTGTAGTCTCATTGAAATCAACCTTTGGGGTTCCAAATACACTTGGTATAGAAGACAATACAATAGGTTTGTTGCAAGAAAATTGTATAGGGATTTCACAAATTTCTTGGCTCTGGACAATTTGGATACTATATCTAGCATTACCTTTCCCAAACTAAACTAAGATCATCATCTCATACTTATTAGCATGTTCTCTAAAAGATAAAAATCTATCATTCCCTTAAAATTTAATAATGTTTCTTCTACTGACATGGAATTATCAAATCCTATAAGGGACTATTGGGACTTGATGAAGCATCACTATGACACTTTTTCCTACATCACTAAGCTTAAGCACCTCAAAGAGTGTCTCAAAGGTTTTTTCATGGCTAAATCTAAACAAATGGACAAGGACATTTACACCCTTGTGAATGAGATTAACAAAAATCAAAATATCTCTACTAGTTCTTATTTCTCTCTTGATCCCCAAAATGAAATCAATATCTCTTGGAATCTTATTTCCCTTCTAACGATTAATGAAAATATGAACAAGAAAGTATTTAAAACTAAATGGATTTCATATAGAGATATAAACACTAAGTTATTAAACTACCTTCAAAGAATTAGGAAAGTCTCTAGACCTCTCTCCTTACTCAGGGACAATGACACCATCTTGGAATCTTAGGTGGACATTGCTAACCATGTAGTATCCTACATTGATAATCTTTTAAATGGACCACACACAAATAAAGACCACCTTCATGAGGTAATTCCAATTTTGGAGAATGAAGAGGAAAATAACATTCTTTTGAGCATCCATCTTGAACATGAGATCAAAGACATTGTCTTTAGTATCAATTCAAACAGTTAACCAGGTCCCAATGGCTTAAATAATGGTTTCTTCCAACAATTTTGTGTGGTCATCCACTTAGCTTCTTGTAAACTTGTCAGATCATTCTTCGCTAATGGGGTCATCCCCCATGGCCTTAACGCTCAATTTCTTACCTTAATACCTAAAGTGGAAAACTCTTCAGAAATTCATCTATTTTGTCCTCTTTCTATCTTGAACTCACTCTACAAAATAATTACTAATCTTCTCAACAATATAATCTCTTCCATATGTAGTAAAATCATCTCTTTGAATCATTTCGATTTTATCAAGGGGAGGTCTATTAAAGACTACATTTTCCTTTCCTCTGATTACACCAACCCTTTACATAATGTTAACATAGGAGGCAATGTTGCGATCAAACCAGATGTTCGAAAGGATTTTGATACTATCTATTAGATATTAATATTTAAAGTTCTTCAGAATTTTGGTTTTCATGATACCTTCATCAGTAGAATTAACACCTTATTTTCTTAATCCAATATCTCCATCCTTTTTAATTTATCTCCTAATGGATACTATAAATGCACCAAGGGTGCCAGACAAGGTGACCCCTTATCTACCATTCTTTTTGTCATTACAAAAGACTATTTTAGTAGACTACTCTCCAGCCATTTTGGAAAAAGCAAGTTGATACCCATTTAGGCGGCCAAAAATCTACAGGTGCCTACATATCACTTATATACCGATGATATCATTCTGTTTTTGAAACATGCCAAAAACCATATAAAATTTAAAAAATTACTTTGCTTATTATGAGGAGATCTCTGGTCAAGCAATTAGTAGGGACAAATACTTTTTATTTTATTTGAAAATTTTTATTCTCCTATTTGGAAAATTAGCACCATTAAAATCCTAGGCATCAAAGAAGGTTCTTTCCCATTCACCTACCTGAGGGTTCCCATTTTTTGGGGAAGACCTAAATCCATGTATTTTAACATGATTTTTGACCATGTCATCAATCAACATTCCTCATGGAAATTAAAATCCCTTTCAGTCGATGGATGGATTTGTCTTTTAAAATTTATTGTTGTCTCTAAAATGGCCTACTCTATGATGGTCTATAAATGCCATATTGATCTCCTTTAAAAAATTAATGTTTACATCAATTTTTTTTTTGGTCTGACATCATCCTCCAAAGGAAGCATGTTACAATTTCTTTGTCTGACTATTGTAAATCTCTTGAGAAAGGTAGCCTAGGCATAAGAAACCTCAAACTTGTCAATGAAGCTCTTCAAGCCATGTTGAACTGAAGAAAGATTAATAAAGACTCAGAATCTAATTCATTCCTTAAAAAAGGTTCCTAATGAAGTTAAAAAAGGCATTTTTAATTATATGAACTCTTCAATTTGGACATCCATCCGAATTTCATTCACAAATATCATGAACAATTCTAGATGGATGGTGATCGTTGACTCTTCCCTGAATTTCTGGCTGGATAACTAGACTAGAACCCCCTTATATTCATGATATCTCTTAACTTCCCTACATTTAACACCACTTGCACTATTAAGTAAGTGATTCAATCTTGCCTTTCCAAATTTCCTGACAACAACATGCATGTGGTTTACAATTATCCTTTCTCTCCCACAAATTATTTATTTATCTAGAATCCTTCCCATAATGGTGTTCTTGAATCAAAATGTTTTTACAACCACAAATGCAAGAATGATGACTCTAGATTTTGTTGGTTGTAATCCCTTTACATGTGTTGGATTAAACCCTCAAGCCTTAACCTCATTTGGAATATTGCACACAACTACATTCCTAATGAGGTTTGTATTTAAACATTTGGAATTCAGCTTTGTTCTAAGTTACCATTATATCACCAACATAGAGAAGATAGCAAACCCCTATTTCTATCTTGTTCTACGACTTAATCGCTTTTGAATAATATTACTAACATGTTTGTCTATAGATGATTACATATTAACTCCATTAGTTCACAAATAAAACGTTGTCTGGAGCATGAATTGTCACAGCAAATCAGGAATCTTCATTTAATTATTGTTGCAGAGTTTCTCAACGTTATCTTGAATTATAGAAATGCTTTTATCCACATAAAATACTCATTTTATCATAATGAAGATCGTATGTGGATTCTATTCTCCATTATGGAATCAACCTTGATTCAAAAAGTTTATTGTGACAACACTGTTGGAGGCCTTGTGATCCTCCACTAACATAGAATTGAAGGTATCTACAGGCAGACAAGGCAAACCCTTGAGTTGTTCTAGCAGTCTCCAATCACTGGTTGGATCAAATTAATGTTGATGGAGATTCTAAAGGCAATCTGGGACCTGCAGGATGTGGTGATATCTTTAGAGATGTTCTTGGTCACTGCCTTGGATGTTTCCTTGGCAGCTATGGTTTGGCCTCCTCATTAGAAGTGGAAATGTTGGCTGTGATTCATGGTATTTATTTTTTTAAGTAAAAGGGTTGTAACAACATATAGATTGAAAGTGACTCTACCACCATTTTCCAATCTATTTGGAATGGTGTGGTTCACCTAGAGTGGCCGCTTACCACCTATTAGAAGAGCTACCTCACTTCGCTTTGGGAGATCAGATACATTGTCATGCACGCCTTTCGTGAAAAAATCATGTTTGCGGATGGTCTGGATAATATTGTAATCAACTAGGGAATCTCTTGGCTAGATGATATACCTTTCTAGCTTCTCACTCTCTATGAAAAAGACTGTAATAAGATCCCCTCTTTCAGACAATTGTATCTCTTTTCTTTCTAATTATTAAAATGTGTCTTGGTCTTTGGCCAAGACATCACCTCTAAACAAACTGCTAAAAGTGTGAAAAATCTCATGTTTTTATGTAATACTATTATTCATAATATACTAAAATTTGTGAAAAAAATTATAATGTTTAACTACATGTAAGATAGAAAATTTATAGATTTAGATTAATTTCCATGCAAAAAAATAAGGACAGTGTAATACCACTATTTTAAGGTATTCTACTTTTTTATTATTTATTTTTATGTTATTTGTCGGCGTAGATTAGTTGTGGGGTGTTACTAAAGGTATTTTGGGATTTTTGGAGGGATTTAGATGGGATATCTATTGGAGAATGTATTTTTGGCTCACTGGGAATTAAAACAGCAATAATGGTAGCCATGGTGGAGGTTTTGTTCTAAGAACCTAATGTTTTGTTAGTGTTAAGATGATCATTTTGGAGGATTGGTGAGGCTTGGGCTTAAAACACACATTTTGGTCATGTGGTGCTACCATGGTGGATGTTCACATACTTGAAATGGTAGTTTTATCAAGTTGTGATTTTTGGGGAGTTCGGTGAGATCTTTGTGAATCATGGGGAGGGGAGAAACCTCAGTTTTGTGGGAATGGTGATTTGAATGTTTCTCTATGAAAAACCAAGAGAGTGAAAAAATCATATTGGTGAAAATAGTGGTTCATATTCAAGGTGTGGATGGTGTTTTTGGGTGAGAGAAAATTGAGGAATAATCCACCATATTGTGGATTTACACATGATGTGTCACAAATGACAATGGAAGTCACTCCATGCCATGGTGGGTTTTCTATGAGGAGCCATGGTTGAGGTATCCATTATTTGGTTGGGAACCAATATGTTGTGATATTGGTTGGTCTCATTTTTGAGTGTCCTAAAATGGTCACTATTATTTGGTGGAGTGCATAGTTCCACAACTCTATGAGTTGTACGACATTATAGGGGTTCCCCGATTTTATTTTAAATCCACAACTTCCCCTGAGACCCTAATTTTGGTATTCCTATTCATTCTTGTGATGTTAAAACTATGGTGTTCATCTAGTTCTTTTAATAATAATATTTCTGAAATAGCTTCTTTTCTATTATATTTTTAGAGGTTTTGGACTTAAGATCAATCAAAAAATATGTGCGAAACCTAAAACTATTAGTTTTGGAGTGACTCTTTAGAACTATAATTTTTTTTTGTTTTAAAAGGTGAATGATTATATTTATTTGTTATAAATTATATTGATGAAATGCTAAATACCTCACGGCAATTATTTAATTGAATAGGAATACCATGTACATACATTATCACAAACTCCACCCCGAAGAGTTATCTGAAAAAAAAATTCCAATTATCTGACACCAAAAATAGTTATTGGAGTGGATATAATGACTAATTATGTAGAAATATTGAAGGAATTTTGTTATGGTAAGGATGATAATGAAAAATAAAAGCATCATGGTATCCATATGATACAACATGAAGAGAATAAATTGATAATATTGGCTACTCGGCTATGAGTTCTTGAAGGGGTTTTTTTTTGACTTGATACAGTTGAATTTTCAAATCCACAAACCACTAATGTAGTGAGGATGACTATGGATGTAAAAAAATATAATGAGGCCAGTCCATGAAAATTAGTTTAAAAACATTCTCTTGAAATTTGGAAACATATGAATGAGGTGAATTAGGATCTCTTAAAACACACTATGAATGATGCTTGATGTAAGGGAGTTGATGCAGTTGTGGGAAAATTTCCCTCATCGGCTTCTTATGAACAGGTGCACACATCTATCTACTTGTCTCTAAAATAAGTTGTCTCACTAAAAGTAATGATTTTATATGGATGATACTTTGTACTTGTAATTTCTCAATATATATAACTAAAATTGGTAAAGACATTTAAAATACTTTATGATACCCATTCCAGGTGAACAGATTGATGGGATTCTATAGGGAGCAACCAAAAATAGTTATAAGATAGTTGTTTCTGGGTATTTTAGACAAGATATAGTGGTTTGAGAATAACCACAATCGAAATGGAAACACCTTGTTCCTAGGACTGATGTTCTGGGAGAAATAATGGTTATAAATATTTTTCAATTATCCTATTCTAGATATAAAGGAATTTGATAAGGCTTCTTTAGATGTATCAAAATTGGCCACAACAACTTCTTCCATACAGGTGATAACATTTTTTTACATTTCATTGGAATAAGTTGTTTAACTGAATTTAATGATTTCATATAGAATTCCCTAAGGGATACTGGGAATTTTTAAATTCATACGACTAAAATTGGTGAATCCATTGTTGATTATTAGTGCAAACATTTCTTTATGAGATGCATAAAGGACCACTATAGGGTGATATCAGCAAAAAATTAATAATGTATTTGGTTTATTTGGATCCCTGGGTGGGTGTATAGTTTTAAAAAACACCATAATATGAATATAAACACCTTATTCTTAAGACTAATATTTTGAAATAATTGATGGTTGCTATCAATATTGGTGAAGACCCAATGCAAGAGGTCATGGAAAGAATAATTTTAAAAAAGAACAAAGCTTTTGGTTGAAAATTATTTTTGATCCTTAGTATTATCAAAGGATTTATCCTTCATGGTGAAGAATAAAATGAAATGTTTTTGAATTTTCTTAAAAATTGATTTTAATGATCAGCATGATCTTGGAAAATCATGTTCTAAGAAAAATACCCCATGAATGAAATTTTTGTCAGGCATCTATGGTGAAAAAGTTAATTCCGATCTTAATCTAGTTAATCATATTGAGAAGATTGTAATTTTTCAAGATGTTTAGAATGATAAGAAAGATGGTTGTATTTATAGACCAATTTTTTTAAGGAATGGGGATGAAAATATAGTGTTGGTTGTGCTCTATTAAAGGGTTTCCTACTACATGCCTACTCCAAAGGGGATTAGCAATAATATTTCTATGTGAGGGGAATGGGGTGCTATTGAGTTGTCAAGTATATGAGGAGTTAAAAATTAATATTAGGAAAATATTTTTAGTAGGCTTTTATAGTTGTTATCAATTTAAAAAGTGTGTGTAGATATTAAATAAGGGTTACCTATTATAGGAAATGGTGTAAAATTGTATTTTCTAGCAATTTTTTGGGAAGATTCAAAGGGTATGGCCTTGGGCCATGGGAGAAGAATCTCTCAAGGAATTCTTCTCCAATCCTTCTATTTCATCTTTAATATATCTTGAGGTCTATTATTACTATGCACAAGTGATGGAATAATATATGTTTACTAGTTATTTCACTCTCATTTAGATTCTATCAGTACCTGATAGAATATACATCCAATCTTGATTGGACTACATCAAAGATTATCTTTAATCATATAATTTTTTTTATTTGGCCTTATATTGTCAAGGATCATTCCTAAAAGGTGTGAAAATAGTAATAATATATTTATATAAAGGATAATAGACTTTATTGGAATATTAAACTAACAAAATCATGGAAACTTCATAGTTAAAAATAGGTGAATAAGAATAATATTGATGAGGAATAAGGGAACAATCGATAAATTAATTATTCTAAAGAGAAATAGGTGAGACATTATTAAGAAAATTCATCCCAATGATTAGTTTCATTACTAAATGAAAACCAAATCCTCTTCCATAACTAATAATCCCATATTTAACACCTCACCTACCCAGCCTCTAACCCCACCATCTACCAAAATTAAAATAATGTTTAGTAGTAAGATACCCAATTTACCTACACAAGCTTAAAACTCAACAATATAATAAAATTTAGTAATTCAATGTTTCCCCCATTCCTTGATAGCCTAGAAAACCGATAGCCTATAATATTTTCCCTTTATCATGCTCTATTTCTTATGACCAAATTGATGAAGAAGGTGTGAATGTTCAGCAGAAATATCATCTTATTCCATATTTTTGCTATAATTCCACAATATAAGAAAATAATAAAACTATTCTGGGACTATATTAATGGTGAATGTTGAGAAAACCATTCTTCTACCTACTCTATGAGAAAAGGCACCACATATAACTATTTGATCCTGTAAACAATGAACCCCTTTCCCATTACTACATTCCATTTCCTCCATATGATTGGTGAATTTCAAATTGACCCATTCCCACTATAGTGAGCATGACGTAAAACATGATCAAACATAAGTTGGATAATTTCTTTCACATTTTCCATCCCATTTTAGAAGCAGTGAAATAAAATCTCTTTGATCAGCATCTACCAAAGTGTTGAGATACTTTATTTTATTGATCAGTATCCACAGAATTTGTGAGATAATATATTTTTTACTATCAATTTTACGTCACTAAAAACCCCTCCACCTAATGAACATAACAAAAAATTACCAACAATAGTTTCCCGATGTCCAAATTTTGAAATAATTGCTTGGAAAAAGTACAACTGATAGAAATTAGACAACCATTTATAGCCTCAGGCCACCTATATTATTTAAAATATTTTGGGGGCATCAATCTATTTCAGAGAATATTTGATTCTATATAGATATTTAATACTGATCTCATAAGTAATACACATATCCTTGTTACCCCATCGACATTAGAACCCTTATTACATCCATCCTCCATAATTCTAGTGACTAGCAACCAGTCAGCCAACTTTTTCTTAGGCTGATGAAATAAATTTTGTGGTACATTAGAAATTTTCTTCACATGTTTCCTATTATTCAGAAGAGTTCCAAATATTTTATCTTTTTTATGTTTTTGTTCCTCACCTTGTAATTTTCTCACACAAGAATTAATAGTTTCCACCAAAATTTTATCACCATGAAGTTTTGATTGTAAAATATGCTTCTACTTAGTGCATAGTAGAGGAATATATCTTGTAAAAAATGTATATTGGGATCAAATAGATATCTATTTCCCCAATATTAACCTAACTTAATATTGGGGTGATAGAAAGTTCCCTAATTGAAACTATAATGATAATAAAAGAATGTAAAAAACAATGTTGATCGATATCCCATAATTTGATCATAAAATTAGTGGATCGAAATAAGAAAATCCATGAAGGCTCAATTTTTATGATTTTTCCTCCATTACATGAAGAAGAATTGAAATTTTATTGAAAATAACTTTCTAACAAGAAAATAATGATAGCAGTAAAGAAACACTAGCTTGAAATATAGGATTTTGAGAACTCATCACATCAGTGACAACTACCATATATCAAGAATTATCTTCCATATTACGTTATAGGCTATCAAATAAGGATTTCATAAAAAATTTATAAAATGTATTATATTTCAATTCCACTTCAATGACATAAATTTTTGTTAATTTCAACAATGGAATTTTATCACTTGTCTTTTTCGACATGATGATGTGATTCCAAGTATTCTATAATAGTATTTGTTCCATCATTAAATTGATCTTCTTAATAATTGTTGAATATATTTATTTCCAACCATGATACTTACATATTATGGTACCTTTATATTGACAACTCCACTAGTATCCAAAAAATATCCCTTAGTATAAAAAATATCTAATTCCATCAGAATAATAGGTTTTGGTCTATAAAAACTAAGAAAAGAAACTATTATAGGGATTGTCTTTGTGGTCACCTTGCTATGGTCACCACATATCAAGGTAAAATGAA